>OW964552.2:20950389-23450389 GCA_943138885.2 Tholera decimalis | reverse complement strand
CAGAACACAATTTATTAAAAATTTTTAGAGTACGGTGTACGATCGAACGACGCCCGTTCACTCTTGATTTAAAGGCTGACGGTCCATATGTGGTAGGGAATACAGAAGCTGGAAGAGAGTTCCACACCTTACCTGTGTGCTCAATAAATGTAAAGGAGAAACAATAAACTTGTCCAAAATACCTCTCTCTGAAAATTACTTGCATATCTTTATATTTCTAAGGGCTGCAAGATCACACTGAATTTCCTGTGAAGGCAATTGTAGGGGGGTTAACAAGGTTGCTTGTAATGTGAATTTTATTCACATTAAAATAATAATAATAATGTAAATAACCCTTCCTTTGCAGTCGGGTAAAAAAAAATAAAATTGTAATTTTCTAACAGGTACTGATTCACGCTAATTCATAAGTAAATTTTATCCTTCAATCAAAATGGGATAATACTACCCTATTTTGAGCGGGATAGGCTATGATACTATGGCCGTAGCTGTGGCTTAACTTAGACCATAGTAAGCAGAAGTACTAAGCTCAATACTAGGAGCAATAGACGGAAGATATACTTGCCTCCTACTTTACAGTACAAGTCACTAAAGCGGTCTGGTCTGTAAGCAACTTCGCACCCGCTTACTACTACTCCCTAACTTAATACTCCTAAATCCCCTTCTACTAATGTGCTAGTGTTTATAAAAGCTGTTGTGAATAATCTGACAAGATGTTGCTTTAACAAGCTTATACTTTTAGTTTTGGAACTTTCATAGGATAGTCCTCACTCCTCAGAATTTAGATCACACGAAGTTTTTTTATTATTTCTAGGATAATAATAATCCAGCTTATAATATTTCTACTGATCTTCTTTAAGAGGGATGGGCCGTAATCCACCACGCGAGCACAGTGCGGGTTATTGGAGGTCACATGACTGTGTTCGAATTTTTATGCCTAGAATAAGCCGGTTTTTTACGACGTTTTTCCTTCATCGTTTTGAGATGTCGTCCTCTGCCGCAGAGCCACTATTTTCGTATCCTTTATATCTAAGAATGATTTACGTTAGACGTACATAATGAGAGTAGGAAAGTAATGAAATAAATTACGCAAAGTAATGTGCCTGACCGGGGTCGAACTCACGACCTTCATCTTGTAAATCGGGCCCGTTTCACTAGATGTGGATCAAAAAGTCTTAGGAGTTAAGTGTGTAATTAATGGGTACGTATTAAAATCCCGAAATTTCATAATAATAGCGTGCTCCATCTTCGACCACATCATCACTTACCATCCGGTGAGAGGGTGATCAAACGCGGGCCTATTATCAATAAAAAAAACTAAAATACCGACGTCCAAAACAACGAAATTTCAAATATCGAACGTTTTAAATGTCGATAGCCGTTATATCGAAACATAAAATATGTCCGATGTCCAATTGCCCGAAAGGATGAAACCTTGAATGGACGAAATCCCGAATGGACGAAATACCGATGGATGAAATCAATTGAAATCCCAAAAAGCTGCGACGTAGTTCCCGCGATTACTCATAGATGGCACTACAACACAGTTATGAGCGCCTTCACACTAGCGTTTGTCCAGCGTAGGCGTTCGATGAACGTACGCGCAGCGCAGACGCCGCGACTACGCAGCGCAAGCGTCACGTTGTCGCGGCGTCAGTACAAAGGTAAATGAATGCGCAGTGCTAGCGCCGCAGATACGCGACGCGTGCGCCGCGTTACTGCATTACTTTATTTTTTATTTATTGCACAATGTACACGCAGTTACAGGCATGGCTTATAACTAATGTATACATTACCCTGTTAGGGCGCAGCAAATTAACTCAAAACTAACATGTTGCCAAGTAAGGTACATACAATTTACATATATATTATTAAAATTAATCATATGAATAGTTTGACAATACTAAATTTAATAGTATTGTTCAAGACTGCAATAGGCCAGCCAACGGTAACTGGACGTGTCCGGAACTTTTCCACGATACGTGGAGACTACCGTTGTTTTCAATACTATAAACAAGGTTACAATGGCCTGCCTCTACTAGGCTTCGGCCTACAACAATAAAAACAAAATGTACTACTAACCTGAGTGCTGGGGACGCCAAGTTCGACCTTCAAAGGTCACGCCCTAAGTGTGGTTTGTATGTGATATGAGGTGAGTAATTGTAACGTGTGATGTAAGTTACGGGTTCTAGGACGGTCACAAGGCGTCGATCTTCAGATGGCGCCGTCCCGACCAGCATCACACCCAACTCGTTTCCAGCAAGCGCGCGCTACGCGTGGTAGACAATAAGGCGATGTGTTCCGAGAAATATCACTGGATTCTTGTTAATCCGAGATTACAAAGTTCAATCAATCACTGAACACAATTAATCTGTTGATATCCTGCGAGATCCAATTCGATTTACAACAAATTCCGCGTGCCAGGCCAACCGACGACAAGGCGGCGTACGATTCAACAATATCCCGGGGTTTTTCGGCAAATGGGGAATACACTTCAACAATTAGATAATTCGCGACCCAATTATCGGTCTCGACAGGCGAATCCAACAATATTTTACCAAATAATCAACTCAACAGGGTTCCGACGACCGGCATTTTTCCAAGCGAGCAAAGTCAATCTGTCAAGTCAGAGAGGTTATGTCAAGTCCACAGATAATTAATGTTGCCGGCCAAAAGGTGCGTTCTGTTTCACGTCGGACCGAACATCTACCCCCCCCGGACGGGCCTACCCGTCCGCTAATCAATTGGAAGTCTTGACAAGGTTGCAAATTCAACACAGCTTCAATGCGGCCAAATACCGTAGCTAGTTCCTCTAAGGTGAGAACGGTGTCTCCCAACAATCTCCGTCAGCGTCCCTTTGCCGCTTTCACCGCGGCCCCAAAAATACCCCCCCAATGGGGGGCAGGCTGGCGGGTCAAACAACCAAGTGACCCCTCGGCGGGCCAAACTATTACCAATATCAACCTGGCTCTCATTAAGGAAGGCGTATAGCTCCTTCAAATAGTTACTTGTACCCTTGTAATTCGTACCGCAATCAGACCTAATCAACGAAGGTAACCCACGGCGAGACACAAATCTTTCCCAAGTCGCCTCAAAGGCCTCTGTCGAGAGGGAGGTTACCAGCTCCAAATGTACTGCCTTGGTTGACAGGCAGACAAACACACAAATAAGCCCCAACAATCTTGCTATTACGAAGGGTGGACGTCTTCAACAAAGGGGGACCAACAAAATCCGTTACGACGCCAGCAAAGGGCCTCGTCTCATTGACGCGATCAGCCGACAAAATCCAAAATTCTCGCTGCAGAATGGCCAACAGCGCATTGCAACCGGCATGCGAGTTCTTAGTGTGACGATCAGTCACCAACAATTGTACCAAGTTCAGTTACAACAAGGGCAGGAGCACCAATTTTAGGGTAAGGACAACTCACAATGGTGACCTCAAACCAGGTCCTTCCCTCAACAGTGGTGTCAGCCGGTTCGCCAATTCCCCAAATCTTGCCTGAAAGGTCGTTCATCTTCAGGCCAACCTGTCCCGCTAACCAAGAAGACAAAAGGCAACCCCGGACTCCCGTTTCCAAAATGGCACAGACCACAATCGAGTCACCCAAGGGTCCCCAGACCGTGACCGAGGCCGTTGGCAACAAAACCGTCTTGATCGGGGGGTTCCTTTAGCGGGGCAGGCGTCAATCTCTTAGTGATGTCTGGGCGGCGACCGATCGCCGCTTCCAGGCTGCCTTCGTTCACGACGAGGCCAACAATCAAACCATTCGTCCGCGCGGTGTCCCAAGCCGCTCGCCATCACTGGAGGGGCATATCCCACCGAATGCCCGAATGGCGGAGGGCGCGACTCCAGCCGGGGACGTTCCGCCAACGGAGGGGAAAGGCAGCGGCGCCGACCCGGCCACTGCTGCCTAGCAGCCAATGCGCGTTCTCCCTGACGAGGGAAGACCAAATGGCGCTCGTGGGGCTCCCGTTCAACTTGCGCGGGGGGTGGAGTGCGGCGTACAGAATCGCGGGTCTCAGCCCGGTGCTCGTCTCCGGGGTACCCCCCCTTGCGCGAACCCCCCTCAGAAGCTGGTCTGCTGGAGCGGTTCGCGTTGGCGCACAAAATCTCAAGGTGGGACCCTTCACAAATTCTACACGGGCGGGGGTCGGGGCAGTCCCGATGAAAGTGGGCCCCCAAGCACGAGAAGCACAAACGGCGTGCGTTGACAATGCGGCGGCGGGAACTTACGTGCAAATTCAAAAAATCCGGGCAACGCGCCATGACATGCCCCGTTGCCTTACAAAAGTCACAATGATGAGGACTCCGGGCACCAGCAAAACGGGGGGCGGGGCGAACATCAACAGGCCCCCTAGCCCGAGGACTCCGGGCGCCAGCCAAACGGGGGGCGGGGCGATCATCAACAGGCCCCCTAGCCCGAGGACTCCGGGCGCCAGCAAAACGGGGGGCGGGGCGATCATCAACAGGCCCTCTAGCCCGAGGACTCCGGGCGCCAGCAAAACGGGGGGCGGGGCGATCATCAACAGGCCCCCTAGCCCGAGGACTCCGGGCGCCAGCAAAACGGGGGGCGGGGCGAACATCAACAGGCCCCCTAGCCCGAGGACTCCGGGCGCCAGCAATACGGGGGGCGGGGGGAACATCAACAGGCCCCCGGGCCCTAGTCCGTCCATGGTCTCTGGGCTGAGAAGGTAGTGGGGGTGACCCCGTGGCGCCACGAGTGTTATCCGCAAACCGACACTCGTCTTCCAAAAATTTGTGGAGGTCGTCAAAGGGGGGAAGATGGGTGGCACTATCCCCACCATACTTCTGCTCAAAACGTGACCTCAACTCCGCGGGGAGCAACTGCAGCACTATGTGCACCAACAAGTAGGACCAATGTTCTACCGGTAACTCCAAGCGTCTCAAAGCGTTGGTCGCTGAGACCAACGGATTCAGCAAGTCAGTGCGCAACGTCGACGCGCTGACAATGGCCGGTAGCCCCAAAATCTGGTCGATGTGCACATCAACCAGGCAGCGCTTGTTCTGATACCGTCGGGAGAGAAGCTCCAGAGCGGTCGGGTAAGAGGAATCCGTCACCGGCAAGTGCTGCACCAAGGCTCTGGCTTCGCCCTCCAGGACAGACAATAAATAGGCCAGCTTCTGGGCAGGTCCGAGGTCCGAGCGTGCATCGACAAGACTCTCAAAGAGATCTAGGAAGCCCAGCCAGTGGTCCAAGCGACCGTCAAAACGTGGCAGCTCCAGGGTGGGCAGCCTACTCAATAGTCCAGGGCCTGCAACAACAGGGGTCTGCGGCTTGGCCGCATCAGGCACCCGGCTCTTCAAAATTTCCCGCGCTCGCAGACATATGACATCCCCCAGGTGGATAATCTGGTCATAGTCACCCAAAATCCTATCGCGGGCCGTCTGATCCATCACCCCCAAATCCACGTCCATGATGTACTCGTTGAAGCGTGTGAGCGCAGCATCAGCTGACTTGATCCTCTCAATCACCTGCCCATACCGAGCAAGGGTGAGCTCTTCCAATTCCACACGCTCAACAGTTGCAGCTGCCGATGTGAACCATCTCAACTGTGAGGTCAATCCCGCAGCAGCCTCCCTGACTGCCCTTAATGAGGCCATTGCAACAATCAAATATTAATACAAAACAACAATCAACAACCAACAATCAAATATTAAACAAACAGCAATGACTTGTTAGCCGGCCAAATATATTCAACAAAATAAAAATTCTAATTCAATTATTTCAAGTCCAAATCCGACCCTGCACCCATTCCAGGTATGAATCTAGCTTGCTAAGGATGGCTAGTTACAAAACAAATAACAATTCAATGTATCTATTGTGCAGGATCAACTCCAATTAAACATCAATAAGCACAACAATTGTCTGTATAATATTGAGCCGGAGAATCTCTAACAAAATCCAATAAATACAAATAAATGCAATAAGCAATACACACAATTCAAGTCCTATGTTGTTAGACTATGTGTAATTATTATTTAGATAACCTTTCAAATTCAGATCAATGACATTCAATTATTAATTGCCACAAATACCAAACAACTTTTACAACAATATACCAACTTATGTACCAAATACAACCAATTCCTAATTTCACAAACAAATCTTGTTTGTCAATTCAATTCTAAGGGGCTAGCACTACAAATTACAGTACAAACTACAAGCACTATTTGAGCCCGGCTGACAAAGCAATATATTCAAACTTATCAAGTTATAAGTTGTGTTAAGTAATTAAACTCAAGTTTTAAGTTTTCAACAATATTCAAAACTTCCAATTAAACCAGTGGATCTTATATTATAAGAGCCGCGCTTCTGCTACCAATTTGTTCAAGACTGCAATAGGCCAGCCAACGGTAACTGGACGTGTCCGGAACTTTTCCACGATACGTGGAGACTACCGTTGTTTTCAATACTATAAACAAGGTTACAATGGCCTGCCTCTACTAGGCTTCGGCCTACAACAATAAAAACAAAATGTACTACTAACCTGAGTGCTGGGGACGCCAAGTTCGACCTTCAAAGGTCACGCCCTAAGTGTGGTTTGTATGTGATATGAGGTGAGTAATTGTAACGTGTGATGTAAGTTACGGGTTCTAGGACGGTCACAAGGCGTCGATCTTCAGATGGCGCCGTCCCGACCAGCATCACACCCAACTCGTTTCCAGCAAGCGCGCGCTACGCGTGGTAGACAATAAGGCGATGTGTTCCGAGAAATATCACTGGATTCTTGTTAATCCGAGATTACAAAGTTCAATCAATCACTGAACACAATTAATCTGTTGATATCTCGCGAGATCCAATTCGATTTACAACAAATTCCGCGTGCCAGGCCAACCGACGACAAGGCGGCGTACGATTCAACAATATCCCGGGGTTTTTCGGCAAATGGGGAATACACTTCAACAATTAGATAATTCGCGACCCAATTATCGGTCTCGACAGGCGAATCCAACAATATTTTACCAAATAATCAACTCAACAGGGTTCCGACGACCGGCATTTTTCCAAGCGAGCAAAGTCAATCTGTCAAGTCAGAGAGGTTATGTCAAGTCCACAGATAATTAATGTTGCCGGCCAAAAGGTGCGTTCTGTTTCACGTCGGACCGAACAAGTATATATATATTATAAGTAATATTAATTTAGAGGTTTTTATCTTCCATAAATTCTAGAAACTTTTTAACTTTTTTAAATCAAAGCCAACAATAGAGGTTCCTCGTCAGAATCCATTTTGTTAATGATATTTCCGAAACGACAACGCGATTGTATAAAGTCTGCGCCGCGTTAGCGCAGCGTTTAATTGACTCCAGAGGAAACGCCGCAACAACGCGACGCCTGCGTCGCGTCTTCACGGCGTTTGCGCTGCGCGTACGTTTATCAAACGCCTACGCTGGACAAACGCTAGTGTGAAGGCGCTCTATGACGGTGGACATTTGCTTAACATGTTTTAATATTTTTTTATAGCGGGGGTAGATCTCGAGTGATATCGAAAGTGAAAGTGTTAATGCCGTCCTAGTCTCTGAGAGTTGGCTCAAACCACATCTTCGTTCTACTACCTACCCTCTGCCCGGTTTCATTCTTATCCGGAATTATAGGATCGGGAAGGGAGGAGGTGGTGTTGCTATACAACGTGTAACAGATTAAGCGCAATACCTTAGACACCCCAATTAGAATATTAAATTACAAGTCTAAAACAACGTCCGTAACTAAATAAATGTAAACCAAACCTAGGCATGTTTTATAAAATAGTTATCCTTACTAAACGCAAAACGTATGTGTGTCATACAATATCCTTACGCAGACGCATACACTCATGCAATATTAGCGGCCGACGCGACAAACTTTATTTCCTTGAATTAAGGATTGTATCAATTTGTCATGATTCTGTGTTTTCATTTTAAGTTACTTAAATGAAGATTTTTCCATCAAAATTTAACACATATTTTTTATGACGGAAATCGATTCAGAAGCCGATTTTGAACTTTCAGGAATTGGGTTTATTCTGTTACACGTTGTATATCTTCGCAGTGATTTCCCTTTCAAAATAATTGCCTCTTCTCCTTCAAATTACACTGCCAATGCTGAGTATCTCTTCTTGGAGGTCCACGTTAAAGGTATTAAGCCTTACTGCGAGTTGTCTATTGTCCGCCTGCCGTTGACTACTATTCTAACCTAGAATTAGTGTTAGAATCTGTAGGGTCAGAGTATGCGCATGGCATTAATTCCGCCTTTGTACATTTTTGTGTTGCATAAAGTTTTAATAAATAAATTGTGTCATCATGGGCGATTTCAACACCGACCTTACTCATCCATCCCCTAGTTCCCGTAAACTCCTCCATATTATCAAGTCAAGTAGGCTACATGTTCTTCCGCTGCAACTTACTCACTTTAATATCTCAGGTGATGAGACGTGGCTCAATTTAATCATAACTTCCAATCCCTCTCTTGTATCCTCTCATGGCCAGTATCCTGCACCTGGATTTTCTCATCATGACGTCATTTTCCTTTCTTATATCCTAAAACAACCCAAACCGTCCGCTAAAGTTATGCACACGCGTTGTTTTGCTCGCATGGATGTCGACAAGCTGCACCAGGATGCGTCCCAACTTGATTGGGATCAGCTTGCAGCGGCAACAACTGTAGACGTCAAACTGGGTGTTTTTAATAAGACGTTCTCAGACTCATGTTTCGACAAATAAATGAATCTTGAATCTTGACGGTTCTTGCACTCTATGACAGACACGCTCCTGTCACGACGGTAAAGCTTAGGCGCCTACTTGCTCCTTGGATGACGACAGAGGTTCGTTTGGCAATGAGGCACAGGGATCGTGCTTTTCGTAAATATAA
Source organism: Tholera decimalis (assembly GCA_943138885.2). Classification (NCBI taxonomy): domain Eukaryota; kingdom Metazoa; phylum Arthropoda; class Insecta; order Lepidoptera; family Noctuidae; genus Tholera; species Tholera decimalis. Next base: position 23,441,525 of record OW964552.2, on the reverse strand, counting down.
TAAGGATCGCTGTGTTGAAGAAAGGGACCGTTTTAAAGCCGCAAGAAATCGGTGTAATCAGATGATACGCAATGCAAAACGCCGCCACATTCTCGATAATATATATTTTTCTTCTCCTGCTGACATCTGGAAATTCCTCGGAACTCTTGGTGTCGGCAGAGCACGTCATGTATCCACATGACGTGCTCTTTCCTAAAACGATCGGTCTCGATGATATCAATCGTCACGAACTTATCGTTCGCTTCCTCCAATAATTTTCAATGGCACCGTCATCCCTATTAGGTCTAGCGTTCAAGATCTCGATTTGCATCTTGACTCTGTGCTTAGCTGGCAAAGTCAGGTCTGCAGTGCCAGTCAAAGAGTCAACGGGACTATGCGATGTCTGTATCGTCCGAGGAACTTTTTACCTGCAAAAACCAAGACAATGCTTGTGCAAAGTTTAATTTTCCCTATCATCGACTATGGTGGCGTGGCGTGTGCTACTTTGACTTAATTGCGGTATTGCTGGATAAGCTCGTTAGGCTCCTTAATAACTGTAACCGGTTCATATTTAATTTAAAAAAAATATGACCACGTATCAAGGTACAGAACCGAGCTCAAATGGATGCCCATTCGCCAGATAAGAAGTTTGCGCGCTTTGACTACGCTTTTTTCTTTGCTGACCTTAATTTCTATGTTCCTCACACGCTAAAAGTCTGCGCTCTTCCAATAATCTTCTTTTACTCTGTCCTTCTCATACTTCTGATTTTATTCATTCTTCCTTCTATACACAGTCTATTCTGTGGAATACACTACCTCTCGATATCAGGACTTGGTGGCCGTCCTGATATCAATATGCATTAAGAGAAAGTTGCGGAATTATTTTCTTAACAAATAGTGGAAGCAGAGTTTTCATAACCAAGGGGGTTATGAAAACTCTATGACATTTTATTAATTTATATATAACGGAGGACCGGTACCATTCGGATTTTTAGAAATCGTGACGTCAGCTAGGCTGACGTCACCATCAATACCGCTAGGTTCACTCATTGCAAAAATGAATACACAAAACTTATTTTCACACGTTTTAATCTTATTAAAAACTAACACAAGTAAAACCACCTTAAAATCAGAATGAAAATATAAAATTTACTCACAAGATATTCCAGTTAAAACACCAAGTCTTGTCTTCACAATATTCACGATCGAACTGTGGCTTCGCAGCGACCCGCCATTTGAAAATATTAATATGGCGCCATCGTTGCGAAGTCATTACACATCTTTTGTTTACAAATTTCACATAACGTTGATTGAAGTAACCAACTATGATTTGTTAATTAATTTTACTATTTTTAGCACTCAATTTTAACATTGAATTAATTCTGTATTGTTTAAAACATTTACCAAAACATTTACTCAAACATTTTATACGCGCGCCATATTGTTTGCTTGCGACACAGTAGTCAATCGACTATTTCTTAAACAATAAATAAGCAGAAGTTATTTTAAAACTAACGCATATCGCTTATTAATCAAGAAATGAATTTAGTAACATGTATCTTGTTTTTAAACCTAAGTTTAAATAAACCTTTAGTTACGGTTTGCTGTTATAGTAACCGCAAATCATAACACTGCTTTTTATGTTGAAAAGTAGTAAACTGACTATGATAATCAAATCTAAACTAATTTAAACTTATCTAGTAATTTATAACTAATTAATTTGTACTAAAACTTAATATTATTAAAGTCGACGTTGACTTTGCGCCGACACGGCCATTCTGCGAGACGGTGTGCGTGCCCTGCACCAGTCGCGGTTCTGAAAATGAAAATTATTTCTTTCTGAGCTAGGTATCCATTCACAGGTACACTAGCTGACAACTTGTTTGTGGTTGGAGCTGTTGTTGTTTCAAAATGTTGCCATAATGTAGCCTGAGCTTTCAATGATAACCGAATCTCACAATCAAGTTATCAACTATTATTTTTATACCTTGGTAATCTTAAACATAGTGATAAGTAGTTAGGTATTCTAAGTTATAAATGTTGAAGTAAATATGGAAAGAATAAAGTTCATATGCGTAGTAAATAGGACTTGCTGTACATAGGGAAGTGAGTGTTGATATTGAAGTGCTTGTAATGCTCCACGCTTACTCACACGTTTATTTAGTTATATCAATGCAAATGCTCCACGCATACATGCATGATTTGATTTCTCGTAGACAGGGATGATGCTGTGGTGCTGGGCGGTCTTGTACGCCGTGGTCCACAGAGGCTCTAAAGGAAATGGGTACTAGGGTGATGCTGAGGCCTAGGCCTTATATTTTTGACCGTGGTCCCCAGAGGCTCTAAAAGAAAAGAAAATGGAAATAAAGTTCTTACGTAGCTGTTTATTCAGCTTGTTAGGTTTTGATGCTGTGGCGCTGAGCGGTCTCGTACGCCGTGGTCCACAGGGGCTCTAAGGGATTTGGGAAGGACGATGCTGTGGCCTAGGCCTTATTTTGACCGTGGTCCACAGGGGCTCTGAAAAATTTATTGCGATTTTTTTTTTTTTTTTTTTTTTTTTTTTTTTTTTTTTAATAATAATAACTCACGGGAATGAAGGTGTGGTGCTGAGCGGTCTTGTACGCCGTGGTCCACACGGGCTCTAAAGGATTAGGGAAGGACGATGCTGTGGCCTAGGCCTTATTATTTTGACCGTGGTCCACAGAGGTTCTGAAAAGAGTGTGGGAAGGAAACTGGGAATGCGGATTGTACAGACTTACTTTTGTTTATGATGGTATCGGCCCGTCAACAAAGACAAAGGTAGATAACGTGTCTTCTTACTGCTGCTGATGTCTTATGAATCATTTAGACTCAAATATACAGTTAATATCGGGATAACATACGAAAACTCACTTATTTAAGGGTCCAGCGGCTGAGTAGCTTGGGAGGTAGATGGCTGTGGTTCCTTCGACGGCGGTGTACTGATGATCTGAGATGTAGTTTGTTGTAGTGTGTCATCGATCAAATTCGTCGATGAATCATCTGTCAGCTGGGAAACCACTTGCTGGGCATCATCTTCGTTATTCGCCGACACGGTTTCTTGCTCGCCTGGTTGTGGTGCTCGGCGTAGCTGATCGTGAGCGACCTTACGTGGACGCCCTCTGCCGGTCACACGCTTCACTATGTATCGGTCGTTGTCCAGTATCCTATATATCTCGTATGGCTCACTGTATTTTAGGTCTAAAGACGTCTGGTTTCGGGGATTGTTCTGGACGAGTACGTAGTCTCCTCGCTGGAACGGACGCATTTTCGCCTTGCTTCTGTCGAATCGCTGCTTATCATATTGTCCCGCAGCTGTCATTTTCTCTCGTACGTGTTGCTCAAGCAGCTCAAAGTCTATGCATTCGTTAGTAATATTTACCAACCTTAGTAGTTCTGGAGGTACACTGTGTTGGCGGCGGGTCAGTAGTGTAAGCGGTGCGACCCCCGTTACTCTATGTGGAGTGCAATTAAATGCGAGTTGTAAAGCTTCTAGAGCCGTTTGCCATTCTTCAGTGTCATAATTTCTGATCATGGTTAATGCGTTTTTCAAAGTGCCCATGATTCGTTCTACCTGTCCGTTTGCTCGGCTTACTCCTGGCGCAATGGAATGTATGTCGATTCCGAAACGGTCCGAGTAGACTTTGAACTCGCCAAGGAACTCTCGACCTCCATCCACCACGACTTGCACTGGGGTCCCGAACAGATGTACGACACGTTTCAAGGCTGCGAGGCTGCTGCTTGGGCTTTTGTCATTTGAGTAGCTAAGTAGGATGTATTTAGTGTATGCGTCAACTGTAACAATTACGTACTCGTCTCGTCCTTCAGCACTTCTTGTACCCAACTTTCCAGTAATATCCATGTGGACGACCTGGAACGCTGCAGTGGGCTTCTGAATCGGATGAAGCTGGGCTTGGATAGCGCCCGACGGCCCTTTCGAGGTCTTACATACAACACAATTGTCCACAAACCTCCTGACGGTTGTACTCATCTTGTGGAACCAGTAAGTTTCCCTAAGCTTCTGTAAAGTTTTCTCCCATCCAGGGTGTTGCAAAGCGACATGGAAAGAATTTATCAGGCTCCACTGGAATGACATAGGGACTACAATGGGTTTATGAATACCAAGTATGGGATCTGTGAGAGTCTTCTTAAGCACACCTTCCTCCAGGATGTAGCCTTCGGCCGGACTGTCGCCACTCATAGTGTCTATAAGCGGGCGCAGCACGTCGTCACGGCGTTGTTCGATTTGCAGCCACTCAGTGTCTCTGGTCATGAAGTTGACAGATATTTCAGTGGGTGGATTTCTACTGAAAAAATCCGCGTGCTGTAATCGCTCACCTTTTCTATACTCGACCTCGAACTCGTAATTCTGCAGGAAGGCCCACCATCTATGGATTCGAGGAAGGAGATCCTTTTTGTTCTTGGACGCCTTCAAAGCATTACAGTCTGTTATTACCTTAAATTTTCGGCCATATATGTAATGCCGAAAATGCTTGATTGCCCTTACTACCGCCAAGGTCTCGAGCTCGTACGAGTGGTAGCGGCTCTCGGCGTCGGTGGTGCGCTGGCTCATGTACGCGACTGGATGCTGGCGACCCCCAATGGTCTGCACGAGTACCGCCCCGTAGCCGATGCTGCTGGCGTCCGTGTAGAGCTCAATTGGTGCATTTTCCTGAAATAGCATAAGGGTAGGCGCAGTAGACAGGTGTTGTATGATATGATTTCGAGCCTCATCATGCCTTTCGTTCCATTCCCAATTTGCATCTTTCTTGGTAAGTTCATAAAGCGGAACCATTACACGCGAGAAATTGGGAATAAAACGTCTAAAATATCCAGCCAAGCCGTTAAATTGCCTAACTTGTTTGACGGTTTTCGGGATTGGTGCCTTCGTTAAAGCCTCCACCTTTCTTGGGCTAGGACTGACTTGTCCGTCTGCAATAATATTGCCCAAATACTCGATGGAGCGTTTAAAGAAGGCAGTTTTATCAACATTGATCGAAAAACCGGCTTCTTGGAGGGCGATCAAAATTCGTTCCATATGGGATAGGCCCTCAGTAAATACCCTACATTTTGATAAAATGTCATCAACATAAACCTGACAAACCTGGTCTACTGAGCTCAGAAGGTGAGCTAGCGCTCTACTTATACAACGCTGATAAACTGACACCGCGTTACTGAGTCCAAACGGCATGGTCAAATATTCATATAGACCATCCGGCGTAACAAACGCTGTTTTCTCAATCGAGTCCTCTGAAATCGGTATTTGATGGAAGCCGGCCGCCATATCTAAAGTCGAGAAATAATAACCCCCCGCCAGTTGATCTATTTGATCCGAAATGATCGGTAAAGGAAAGTGGTCCCTCAGAGTGTTCCTATTTAGTTCGCGGTAATCCACGCACATGCGATCCTTTCCATTTTTCTTTTTAACTAATATTATTGGGCTGGAAAAAGGTGATTTACTTTCGCGGATAATTTTATGCTCAAGTAATTCTTTGACTATTTCTCGAACTTTTTCGCGTTCAACTGGACTCAGTCGGTAAGGCCTACGTTCAACACACTTGCTATCATCTTTTAAGCGTATTTCAAGCTCACCGGTATTGACGCGCGAGTGAGGGTAACCATGAATAAACAAGTGTTCGAACTTGTTCAACAAAATTTTTAATTCATTGATTTGATCGTCATTAGTTAAGTCACAATCTAGATTATCAAACTTTTCACTTTGAGATCGCAGGTGGTAAATAACCGGTTGATGAATCAAGGTTGCGCCCCGAGAGTTCACTATCACGCTTAAGTTGGTTTTCTCCACGAGATTCATACCTAACAGAATGTCTGAGCACACTTCGTAGTCCGGCACCATGTGAAATTCAAGTTCTATTCGTAAATTATCGATGACACAAACAGTCGTTAATGTCGATAAAGATATCACCGTAAATTGACCTAATCCTTTCAAGTAACTGACTCGATCAACTCGTTTCCCGGGTAATTTAGCAGCTACAGACTCACGTATTACTGAACATTCGGCTCCACTATCAAAAATCGCGAGTATGTTTAAGTTCCCAGCTACCACGGGCATTGAATTTAATTTAGATATACCTACACAATTGACGTTAGAAACCACTGCGCGTTCTCGCTTATAACATGTTTCATAAGTGTGACCTGTTCTTGAGCAGAACGTGCACGTAGGTTTATTATTTAGAGATGCGGTTTTATTATCCTGTTGACGCGGTTGAGAATTATCATTTTTATCACGGTAACGACAGTCACGTGCATCATGACCGGGTTTCTTGCATATCTGACAGAACAACGAGGGTTTATCAAAACGTGATCGCTTAGCGGGACCCGGATGTGCACCCGACGTACCCGGCTGGGAGCGCTTAACGCTTCGTATAGAAGATGCAACCGAAATAAGTTCGGGTACTGACGTGGCCCTGGCATTCAACAGTTCGATTCTCAACCGCTCATCTCCAATGCAACCTATAACTGCTTCAACCGCATCATCATTTGATAACTTATCCTTAGTAATACGCCTCCATAATACCCAAGCTTGTGACAAGAACTGTGCGATGTCTTTGGAATTATCATAATTATGTTCCTTAAAGCGTACAATGTCCCGAGAGTATCGATTCTCCGGTTCAAAAGTTGTTATCAAAACATCACGCAATTCCTGCCACGTGGTGGTGGACACGAGCCAATTGTCAACCCATAACCTTGCGCGACCTTTAAGCAAACTACCAGCTTTCATTCTCACTTCATAATCGCTCAGGCCATAAGTTTCCATGGCTGTGGTCACATGTTGACACCACTCTCTAACCCCAATATTGGTGTCCGGATCGTATGACGGCAAAAACACATCATTTATTTTTATTTTGGGCGTATCCGGTTGTGTCGTGATACGATCGGACACGTGCTTCATCATTTGCAACATCTGAGTGAAAAACTCCGTTGGTACCCCGTTAACAGAAGCAGTTAAGTTTTCATTATTCAAGTCAGATGATCGAGCAGAAGTGGGGTGCGATCCCACTTCTGATAACGGAGGACCGGTACCATTCGGATTTTTAGAAATCGTGACGTCAGCTAGGCTGACGTCACCATCAATACCGCTAGGTTCACTCATTGCAAAAATGAATACACAAAACTTATTTTCACACGTTTTAATCTTATTAAAAACTAACACAAGTAAAACCACCTTAAAATCAGAATGAAAATATAAAATTTACTCACAAGATATTCCAGTTAAAACACCAAGTCTTGTCTTCACAATATTCACGATCGAACTGTGGCTTCGCAGCGACCCGCCATTTGAAAATATTAATATGGCGCCATCGTTGCGAAGTCATTACACATCTTTTGTTTACAAATTTCACATAACGTTGATTGAAGTAACCAACTATGATTTGTTAATTAATTTTACTATTTTTAGCACTCAATTTTAACATTGAATTAATTCTGTATTGTTTAAAACATTTACCAAAACATTTACTCAAACATTTTATACGCGCGCCATATTGTTTGCTTGCGACACAGTAGTCAATCGACTATTTCTTAAACAATAAATAAGCAGAAGTTATTTTAAAACTAACGCATATCGCTTATTAATCAAGAAATGAATTTAGTAACATGTATCTTGTTTTTAAACCTAAGTTTAAATAAACCTTTAGTTACGGTTTGCTGTTATAGTAACCGCAAATCATAACACTGCTTTTTATGTTGAAAAGTAGTAAACTGACTATGATAATCAAATCTAAACTAATTTAAACTTATCTAGTAATTTATAACTAATTAATTTGTACTAAAACTTAATATTATTAAAGTCGACGTTGACTTTGCGCCGACATATATATAAATATGTGTGTAAGTTTATTCTAGTTATATATCTATACTAATATTATAAAGAGGAAACCTTTTTATTTTTGTATGTTTGTATTGAATAGGCTCAAAAACTACTGGACCGATTTCAAAATTTCTTTTACCATTACTTAGAGGGATTCTTCCGAATCCGTATAGGCTATATTTTATCCCGGAAAATAGATAGGATTTTTCGTGGTAGTGAAAATTGTGGAGTAAGGCGTCGAAAAAACTGCCGTACGTTAACGATTCTCGCGAACGCTGCCTATATTTAATATAAACATTGCACCCGTGCGAAGCCGGGGCGGGTCGCTAGTGTATATATACACTTATAATAAAACTTTTACTTTGAATATATTGTCTACTTAGTTTATTTTTTTTTAAGTACCTGCCATGTTATCTCTTCACCACCCATGGTTGACTAGTAGAGAATGCCTATGGCAGTAAGTCCACCTTTGTACATTTTGTGCTGCATAAAGTTTTAATAAATAAATAAATATTGAAGTACAGAGTATCGAATGTCCTAGGTTAGGTTGCTGCTCGTTATTCTGATCAAACTTAGTTCAGGTTTTGCGCATTTAACATTACACCTTGTATATGTAACATACCTTTATAGAAGTTTATAGGTTACTAAAATAGATGAGATTAATAGGTATATGTGGATAAGGGTTATTTTTAAGATTGTACTATCAATAAGCTTGTGAAAATACAAAATACATTTCTTGAAAGGATCTTTACTAGTGAAATTTTCTAAATAACTATGTTTTTTTTATAACTTTTTGTATGCAATCAAAAAGCAGTCACCTACCCTCAGACACGGCCACAAACTATACCAGGCATTTTCCGATCAATTTCACCAGGGTAGCTTGTTAAACTGATGGTTTGGTAAAGAGTGGGAATCGATATACTTTAAATTATCCGTGGGTATCGTATAAAAAGGCACGTGCGCGTCATTAGGGGAGGCGCGGTGCGGTACGTATTCATTGCAAACATTGGCACGTGCTGCCTTTTTTTTGCCTGAAAATTGTTTTGATTCTTCTAACTCGATCAAAACGCCATGGTATATTAATTTTCTGAGTCGGGCTTCAACGTGAGACTAGTAGTTATTTAATAGTAAGTACAGGAAGTTTAGATATTGGTAAATGGCCCAGACGAGCCTTAAATCAACATGAGTTGATAAAAACCCGACCAAGTGCCTGTGGGGCCACGCGCAGTATAGGGTTCCGTAGTTTACTACAATGCCAAATAAGAGTCGGATTAGCTGACCGAGAATACCATACCATGTTCAATCAAAAACAAACTTACTCTGTTTTACGCAAATAAAAACTTGATCTAAATATTTTTCAATAGAATTTGTCCGAAAGCGAGTAGAATACGGTTGTTTGACTATTACTCATTTTCGGTAGTGTAATACGTACCCGTGATTAATAAATATCTGTGTAACTAAAACCTGAAACATAATTGTATTGTGTACAGGTCAACGTTATGAGTGGTCATCAGTTCCTTCATCCAATTCTGCCTTGTGAATTCTTGGACTCTCCCGAGTTTGAGTCGAGTCGGGCCACTATTGATGAAAAATTTAAGGTAGGTAAATTTTTTCGATAATCTTCCAGCCATACATTTCCACGTTTAAATCGGAAAACCGGTTATATGATCTTTATTTTGCAAATTGGTTATAAAAGTACTTAAACCGCCAGACAATCATGTTAATCTCGAATATAACAACCTACATACGACTATAGTTCACATATTCACATAAGGTTATGAAGATTATGCAGATAAGTGTCTGAAATGGCCTTTGCAGAAAAGAACCACGCAGATTAAATAGTATTTTAATCATATTAAATATTGTTACACAACAACGAAAGTTCTTTTATGTTTTCAAGTGCCAACCCCCATAATTATTTACACGTTCATTACCGCCCAAACAAAACATATCCACTCAAACGGGACCTATTCATCGCCACATTTATAAAGATTACCATCACGTTCAATTATCCAAAGGCATCTTATTTCATGCAATAATGCTTCGGTGTAGAGCGTCACCTTGTTAAGTAAGGCAATGGGGCTAACTAACACGGTTGGGTGGCCGACTGATGAGTTCATTATTCAGGGGGAGTGGAGTTCCTGACACTGTACTCTGTAGTGAATGCTCCGAACCTACTAACCTATTTAAATAAATGTTACAAAGGGTTTTCGTCGAGTAAAGGTCGGGTCACCCAAGTTTTTCTTTCGATTTATATTACTTTAAGGTGTCTACTTCTTAGGTTATGACAATGTTTTTCAATGAAAGAAACTTTTGTGTCTTTCATTGTTATTTCTTTTTTAACCGACTTCAAAAAAAGGAGGAGGTTCTCAGTTCGTCTTGGACTTTTTTTTATGTATGTTACCTCATAACTCGGAGACAGCTGGACCAATTTGGATTTTTTTTTTCGTTTGTAAGGGTATACTTTCTAGTTGGTCCCATTGTTAGGATCAGGATCTGATGATGGGATCCTCGAGAAATCGAGGGAGCTCTTCAAATATTATAGGCACACCTATAGCGTTTTGGGTATTTCTTATAGAACCTCGAGCAGTAGCTCTCGAAAAGCACCATTTGGGGAAGTTGAACTGATGATGGAGACCACAGATGGCCACTGAAACTACTCAATAATAAGTATTTCGTACATTGCGATTCAATTACTTGGGTACGGATGTTAAGCACTTTATGCTCGTAACGATGCATATGGTGATATAGAGCTCATGGTGAAGTACCAGAAGAACTCCTCAAAAATTAACGGCTATGCATCGGGAAAAACAATTCAAGCAACAAAAGGAAAAGCAACATTTCAAGTGATGAAGATGGACACGGCAACACAGCAAGGCGAAGCGCGCGAGAGCAGCGCTCCGCGGCCGCTGCTGGTGACACCGAGAGCGCTCATGGCGTTAGCAGCGTCGAGAGGCACTGCGTTGCGTTTTGGAAACGCAAAATCTGTGAAGTATGGAGTGTCATAGAAGTGCGCGCACTGCGGTGGAATATACGCGTGCGGTAGAAGAGTCACCGGTGGCCCCGGTCATTGTACCGGTGCGGTAGAACTACCGCAATTGCGGCCACCGCAAGGCAGTGCGCGCACGGCCGTACACTTGCGGCTACGCGGGGCATCAAGCATCATCGTGTTGGTTTGCGCGCTATAAGTGCAAAAAGTGCGGTGTTCAAGGGCATCTTAAGCGAACGTGTAAACAAACTGTGAATAGGCAACACTACTCTCTGGGGAAGCTGGCGATGATGGTAAGTATGCGTGTTGTAACATTCGCACCATTCGCGGTGAACCGATGCGGGAATCTCTTTGTGTGAATGGTATCAATTTAACTTTTGAGATAGATACGGGTTCATCTGTAACCGTGATTTCTGAGTAAATGTATTATAAACACTTTGGGAACTTAAACTTGGAAGCAAGTGACATTATTTTGTATAGTTATAATAATATAATAATAATAACAATATAATATTCCACAACTTTCACACAACGCCTTCTAGTCCCTAACTAAGCAGAGCTTGTGCTATGAGTACTAGACAACTGATAAACATATATTTCTAAATACATACATATTATAGATAATTTACACCCAGACAAAGAACAAATGATCGTGCTCATCACACAAACATTTGTCCTGGGTGGGAATCGAACCCACGACCTTGAGCATAGCAGTCAGGGCCACTGACCACTAGACCAACAGGCCTGTCATAATGGTGATAAATTACATATAGCGGGTAAAATAAAATTGGTTTTTACGTTTAACAATAACTCATTATCATTAGCCGTATACGTGGTTCGGAATGGCGGACCTTCCTTGTTAGGCAGAGATTTTTTTCGCGGTTTAACACAGGTTGCACGTGTAGAAAGTCTGACAGTAGGCTCTAAATAGTGTGACTTTAACTTGGTCGCTACAACGCGCAAACCTGCGGGCCAGCATATTACTTCTGACTGCCAATGCCCTACGTTCCCTTTCTATGTCAAATTGGTCATCAAAGCCCTCAGCAACATAATGTCCGAGGTATTTGAACTGTTGTACCCGCTTCAGTTCAGTACCATTCAGTTTTATCGCAGGCACATTTGACGGACACTTGCCGGAGGCCTTGAAAACCATGTACTCACTCTTCTTACAATTATATATTAAACCATGCTTATGGCTATAAAGCGAGACGGTTCTATACGTCTTTGTGCCAACTACTCCGTGACTATCAATAAACAGTTACTAGTTGATATATATCCATTACCGAGGTATGACGAGCTGTTTTCTAAGCTACATGGCGGTATTTCAGCAAACTGGATCTTTCCCATGCATATTTTCAATTGTGTTTAAATGACAGGCTCACTTGTATAAACACACATAAAGGGTTATATAAGTTTAATCGTCTGGTATTTGATTTAGCTAGTGCGCCAGCTATTTTCCAACGAACTATAGAAACGCTGCTGTCTGGGTTGGATGGTACACTCTTGTTTTTAGATGACATTTTAGTGTCTGGAGCTACAAAAGATCAAATGTTGAGTAGATTAGATCAAGTTTTTTTTACAATTGTCGCCGCTGCCACGTAATACTGTGCCGCTGCCCTGCTATATATCGTCGTTGCAAATTTAAAATCGCCTATGTGTATAAAATAACTTTTTGAGAAAAAGTGAAAAAACTTCCTCCTAAAAAAACTCATAGAAAATAATTTTATTTCATTGGTTATAAAGAAAATCTAAGTGGCTTAATTGTATTGAAATAGAAATATTTTTTATCAATAAGTAAAATAGACTAATTATGTGATTTTAATTATTTTTCTACACATGGGAGATTATAAATTGCAACTTTTTGTCACATAAGTGGTTTTTATTTTATGTCATTATTAATTAAATGAAACTACTATTATTATTATTTCGTATTTATTAAATCAGTTATGCAAAAATATAAATAACCATACTATTAATTTGCAGTGTTACAAAATCTTGGACATTAGATATTAAACCAAATAATAATTAATTAATTAATTTGTAAAATTTATGTTCCTGGGTTAAACGAAATTGAATCATAAAACGGGTGATAATCTTTATCAATCACACTTTTCAATTCTTGCAAATGTTTGTATTTGCTTTCTGTGATTTTGAGGGGCTGTTTGATATAGTTGCTTTGGTAGTAAACTTCCACGACTAGCTCTTCGCTGTGGTAGGATGGTCCATTCGTCAGTATGATGATGGATCTGTTTTATATAAATATATAAAACAGATCCATCTGGCAAATATTTCAATCCTCGTATATCAACTACAACTGGGATCACATTTTTTCTTACCGGGTCTTATAGACTTGAAGTTGGATTCAAGTTCTTCATAATTAAGAAAGAAGTCGTAGTGAATTGATTTTACATCGTAAGGATTTCTTGGTCAAGCATGCTGCATTCGAACTACGTAGTCACTCGGTGCATAAATGGGGGGCTTAATATACTGTTCGATTGTTGAGTGGACATTATCTACTTCCATCATGGTATGGCCTTTTTCCAAGTACAACTGCTCAACAGTAAGAGTCATTCTTTGAGATAGATCACTTAAAGAACTGGACAAGACCCTGTTTCGATTTTGATGGTCACATCCATAGATAAAATAAATAACTAGATGTGGTCAACAGAAGAAATTATATCGGAACCGTGTGTCTCCAGTTAGGCGCTGGGCGGGGCAACAACTACACATGCAGTTTAATAAAATCAATAGATACGCACTCGCGCACACACCCGCATTTCCTAAATCAGAACGTACTATACAATCAATAATAAACCTTATTCCGTCAAACACAGCGTGTATTTACCATGCACCTTAGAATTTACCCACACAAAAACATCGGTCGCTATCGTTGTGCTGTGCAAAAGCAATTTATTTTACATATACGCTAGTGATTGACTAAATCGGAAAGTTATCGATTCTTCCATTTGTTATTGTACATTTTTTTTGGGCACCTGAAAATGAACCAAATAAAAAATGGCATGTCCAGAAAATATTATAATAACAATAAACATATTATTAAGAACATAACATTACATAATTATTATTAAGTACTACCTACTAAGTATTAAGGGCTACCCTGGCGCTTTCGACTTAAATCTTAATATTTAATTATCATAGTGATAGGTCAAATAGAAGTTGATGTTAACTTACATTACGCTCTTGATCGGAACATACCAGCCATATAGGTTGTATAGAATCCTGAAAAGCTGAATGACTGATTTTATGAATGTCCTAAAACATGAGAATAGCTTTCAGTAATAAAATAAAATTTAACCCACTTCTGCAAAAATCAGTTGTACTCTTAATTTTGGAATTGTCCATTCAAGCTGGAACATTTCTGCGCTGAAGTGAACCGAGTATTTATGGTGCTATTTTGTGTAGGGTACCAGTTAGGTGGCATGCCTGTGGCATCAATCCATTCCTTTTTTATATTACCATCTTTTGGGAAGCTGAAAAGTACGAAAACCACTTATTTATCATTTACATACATCCTAAGCTACTTCTAAACGTCACCATATAATAAGCATCGCAATAATTACGTACCACACTATAAATCAAGATCTGAATGATTTTGACGTATATTGCTAATCCATTGCTACATATGTTCAAAATATTGGTCTGCTCAACAACGTAAATACCACAGTGAGTGTTGTTGATTTAGCATAATGAAACCGATTCCTACTGTAAGTGTGTTACGCAATTACCCCGCAGGTAATAGTTTAGTAGGTTATAATAGGTTTTTGTTATAAGAAAAATCCTAGTTAGTAGAGAAATTGTTAAATATATGAAAACAAACACACATCCATGCCTAACAAATAAATAGCATGAATATATTGACTTATTTTAAGCTAAATTCACTAATATATTATCTGAACCATGCCGATTATTATAACGCATTCGAAGCTTCAACGGAAGTAAAATACAAAAACCATAAAAAAATAAAGAAACAGCAACATAGGATAAGGCATAACATACGATAATTCTAAACCGAAAAACACCACCGATTATTAACCTAAAATTAAAGTAAATTACTTTACGAATATTGGTTACGTATTTCTCTAGTACTCTCTAAAAAAATCAAAATAAGTAAAGTAACATTATTTACACCGGGCTAAAACGGTTGACAGATTGAAAAATAAACTATTGTAGCGACAGCGACGTCGGAACTCCTTACGCATGCTGCGGGCGTAAAATAAATTGTTTACTTTTTTGTACACTTGACATTTCAATGTATTTTTATTTCTGTCATCTCATGTAAAATAAAAGTTAAACCAATTTTCTTAGAGGTTTCCGTATGTTATAAAAAACTTTTTACCGGTCTTTAGTTTTGTATTTTCGTTTTTGGCACCGACTTCCGAAATTAAAGTTATTTTTCACTTTGCAGTGTTTTTTGGGAGTCGGTTTAATTTTTTGGTAAAAAGTTTTTATTTCACTCTTTTTAGTTGGTCGATTTTTAATTTACCTAGTTACAAGAGCCTTAATGTCAACTACTTATATTCATTTACAAAATATTGCTTTTCCCAATGTTGGGCTGTTATTTGTTGAGGAGTTCTCCTGGTAGTTCACCATCAGCTTCACTTCACCATATGCATTATGACGAGCATATTGTGCTTAATAACCACATTCAAGTAATCGAAGCGGAACACATGAACTACTTATTATTCCTACTTATATATTGAGTAGTTCCAGTGGCCATCGGTGGTCTTCATCATCAGGTCTACTTCACAAATGGTGCTTTTCGAATGCAACTACACAAGTTACTATAAAAATACTCAAATCACTATAGGTGTGCGTATAATATTTGAAGAGTTCCCTCGATTTCTCTAGGATCCCATCATCAGATCCTGACTTGGTGACAATGGGACCAATTTCAAAGTATACCCTTTCAAACAAAAAAAGAATTTTCCAAATCGGTTCAGCCGTCTCCGAGTAATCGGTGATCATACATAAAAAAATAATAATAATATACGCGTCGAATTGATAACCTCCTCCTTTTTTTGTCGTCGGTTGAAAAACCCCTAAACTATAATAGCAATATTTCATTCGTCAATCGACATTGCTGTCGATAGCATACGTTAGTGGATCTGCACAAGCACATCACTAATTCGTCGCAAGAAGTGGCGGCCTCACTACGCGATGAATCCGCGTAATACAGTTTCGTATGTTGTTTTTACATTGCTTGTCCAGTTACTTAGTGACGAACTCAGGTGGTGGTTAAGGAGCAATGTATTTATAGCAAAAGTAGTACAGTCGTTCTGATATTTGAAAACAAAAATAACATAGTAAAACCAAGAAAGATTTTACGATGTATTGTTTTTCATGATTTTAAAGATAAATATTGCAAAATACTTGTACTTACATATGGTAAGTGATTCCATGATTCACATAGTTTTGATTTTGGCTTCGGTTTTTACAAGATACCACAGAAAAACTCGGCATTCATATATGTTATCACGATCGCCGTCGAAAGCGCACTAGTTCGCAGAGACGGCCACTTGCCTGTGACATGAGCCCTGTGGCCATGTCGCGCGGACACCGATACGCCCCCTTACCACTTCTCCTATATTTTTGATTTCTGTGGTCACATCCATCAGAAATTACAGTAACCGGTTCCGGCGCTAGGTTTGCTATATAATCGATTAAGCAAGAAGTAAACTCATTAGCGGATACACCCCCATCAGCTTCATGCCAAAAGTAAATGGTTACTTTTCTCGTCTTACATTCATAGACAGTAAAGTTATGGCATTGTAATTTAAGTTTATAATATAAAGAGCTGGCCAAAAGCTTAGGCAAGTAAAACACTTTGCACGTCCACTGTGATTACTACCACCTTTTCGTTCGCCGATTCTATAGCATTTTTTTTTAGTTTGACGAGCTTCATTCTTTTTAATTATATGATCGTCATACTCTTTTTGTGAAATATTACCAGCTTTAAAACTACAACAGATATCACACTGATCTTTACGTGGATGGTGAATTGCTATATTCTCCTGTTTCATAACTCTCAGGAAAGTCGGTCTGCTTGCTGCTTGGTAATTGTGTTCTCTACACCATTCAACGAAAACATCATGCATGTGCTTTTTTGACCTAAATGTCGACTCAACATACAGCTTACCGGAACTCGCTCGGCAATAATGACTGGTTATTTTAGGAATCAAATCTATCCAAGTTTTAACTTTTTTTGTTACTTGTGTATACTTTGGTATCAGAGCTGCACTATGTATAAATAAAACTCTCATATGTACATCAGACACATAGGTCATTCTGATTTACAACTAAATGTAGGCTGACACTTGAGAGTTTTTAAAAATTATATGTACTATAGAGAAATAATAAGATATTCACATGGAAGTTTTTGCTACGTATGGGTATTCAAAATCTCATCTCAAAAATATCTGTAAAACTCATTTTCGAGAAAAATGACACATAGGAGATTTTAAATTTGCAACGACTATATATATATATATAGCATATATATGATATATATGATATATGCTATATATATGATATAGGGTTGCCAACTTTTTTTGACGAAAAAAAAACGTATCAAATTGTTTGAATAGGAAAAAAGTATTTGAAAGAAAAAAAGGTATTCTTCAAATATTATGGTTTTATTGCCTTAAAAACGTATTTTTGTTCACTTTTAGCACAAGCTAACAACTTTTTACTATTTTTAAATGTTTCAAAGCTTGTTTGACAATCAACATTTAAATTTAAATAAATAAACAATTCTTTTCTTATTAAATTTATTGACGCTCTATTTCTCTCTTTTCGCCACTTCAGATTCATTACTGAAAAAACCCTCTCAGTGAAAGCTTATACTTTTGTAAGACTTCGGTCATTTTAGCTTTTTTAGAGTCACTAGAGTGTCACTATCAGAATTACTCGTCATTTTAAGCATTAATTTTCACTTTAAAATGGATTCTTTAATTACAAACAAAAACAACTGACAATTTTTGTAGAATTTCATGTGATAATGTGACTTGTCACTGTCACATTAACATCTAACATTTCGATCAATACTTATAAATCGTTTCCATCATTTGTTTTAACTTATAGTACCGTTAAATAATTAAGTACCTACTTACCCATAAATCCCATAATGAGTGTTTTGTTCTATGCATGGCAGTAAAGGTTGGAAATAAAGTATTTTCACATACTTAATTTGTATGCAAAAGTATAAAGTATAATTACCAAAAATAAAGTAGGATACGTTATTATAAAGTATGGTTGGCAACCCTACTCCCATATGATAAATATTGTAAATACTTGTGTGTAAGAACTGTCACACACATCCAGAAATTGAGAATAGTATTGTTGGTTTATCAACTTCTATCGTACTGTAGTAGTTATTAAGTACGTACATAAATGTAGTAGGTAGCGTACCTAGGCATATTTTATTTAATTAATGTAGATTAATTCCATCAAAAGAAGAACACAATACACGGAATATTATTTACATACTATCTACATTTTATTGCTACGTAGGCTCACTATATCTATCTGATAACGCATCTGTTTTATTAATCTTACAAAGAATCATTCTTTTTATCAAAGAATGCTGTCCTTTTTCGGTATTTCGGTGTGTGCTTATAAATAGGAGTATTTATTTCAATTTTCGTAATTCCAAATTGAGCTTCGCTTCGAGTTTAATGTAATAATTGTTTTTTTACTCTAATCCTTGTTGTTTTCGAACTGATAAGTTTACAATTTGACAGAGTGACGAATATTCAAATACAGTCAAGTTAATGTTATTAATTTGTT
The DNA here is from genome assembly GCA_943138885.2 of Tholera decimalis. NCBI lineage: Eukaryota > Metazoa > Arthropoda > Insecta > Lepidoptera > Noctuidae > Tholera > Tholera decimalis. The sequence goes on along the minus strand of OW964552.2, from coordinate 23,422,902 downwards.
TTTTTATATGTTTTAACCATGTTTTAGTACATGTAAGCTTATTAAATTTTAATGTAAACTTTCATTAAGAAACCAACGGACCTTCGTGGGACACGGTAGGTAGCTGAGCTACCTAGGTAGCTCAGTTGATTAGAGCATCGGCATGGATGAGGTCGTGGGTTCAGACCACAGAGATGATGTGACAGTTGATATTTCGAATTTCTTATTCAATTTATTAATTTGGTTAGCCTTTACTATGCTTATGTCAATTCAAGCTCAAAATGTACCTACTCTGTTAAATTGTTCTAGATCTAATCGTTAATTGCAAAACTCTTGCGAGACTCTTGCGCAACACCAAGACCAAGACTAGGAGCGCAATACCAAGACCAAGACCAGGTGTATTGACGCAAGACCAAGACCAAGACTGGTTAAGTCTCGTCTTGGTCTTGAATTTGGGCAAAACTAGAAGAGATTGTTCCAGCATTCGTAATACCAGTGCAGGCAGAACAGCCAAGTAGCTCCGAGCAGCAGCTACCCGAAGAGCCTGTAGAGGAACCACCGGTGGAGTCTGAATCGCCTTCAGTACTGGCTAAAGATAACTGTGCAGCTCAACAGGAAGCGATTTCGGTAACTCCCTCTATAGAGCCTGAACCAGACACTCGGTCAAAACGTAAAAGAACTATCGTAGATTATAAGACGTTCTTCTAATTAAAGGCGGAGGGATGTTATGTGGGTACCTATACGTTTATTATGTGTAACGTATGTAGGTAGTCTAAGTTACTAGATTAAGATTAGCGATTGCTGCGCCTGTCGAATATACGAGCTTGAACGTACCGGTTGCATTATTATTATCTCGACACTCCTCCGTACACAACAATCTTAATGATAACTTTCAACGAAAATTGGTTTGAATGAGATAAAGTTAGTAGTTTTTGAGATATAGTAATATTTTCTAAAACCGCAAATATAACTTTGTATTTCATACAAACACTGTAAAAAAAGTTATTTTGCGTACTTCGCATTTTTTTCTGCTTTTGCAATTGTTTCTTTACTTTAAGTATAAAACCAAGCACTTTAGAAACACGGATATCGCGCGTTTCAAGATTTTCTCTCGATCAATAGAGCTAATTCACTGGTTTCCTTTTAAATCGACTTCATAAAAATCACAGGCATAAAAATATGTTTAGTATAATTTCTAATTGATACCTACGAATTTTTCTGGAATTTTCTTCAGGTAAAATAGGTCAACGCTCGCTACCGCAGGGAGTAGGCACTTTTAGCTTTACAGGACAGGTCATAAACAACTGCAAACTAAATCGCATAAATTCCCCGCTCGTGTCCAAGCCGAAACACCACGTTGGCTAGCCAATGCATGCCAATTACTCTACACAAAGTGTCAACTGTGATAACGACTTTGTAAATAGTGTGTACTTAATAGTAAGCTCCTGGCATACCTAGAAGCCAACGACATCCTCAGTGATCGGCAATACGGCTTTCGCAAAAACCGGTCAACTGGGGATCTTCTAGCGTATGCCATTCATATCTGGAGTGAGGCCATGGAGAGGCAAGGGGAAGCACTTGCTGTTTCCCTTGACATCTCCAAGGCTTTTGACAGGGTATGGCATGATAGCCTTATTGCTAAGCTTCCTTCTTTCGGTTTACCCACTCAACTTTGCGTTTGGATTGAAGACTTCCTGAGGGATCGGTCCATTCGAGTAGTCATTGACGGCTGCTCGTCTGGCCAATTGGCAATTAATGCCGGGGTCCCTCAGGGGTCTGTTCTCTCAGCAACTTTATTCTTGCTGCACATTAACGATCTGCTAATGCCCGGTACCTTTGGGTATGCAGACGACAGCACAGTTTCTGAGAGATATGTGTCCAGCGCGCGAGCTGGTGGGTCACAGATCCAGTCTCTACGTGAGGACATGGTTGGGCGCTTGAACTTGACCTTGAAGGCTGTCTCCGAATGGGGCGATGCCAACCTGGTCAAGTTTAATGCAGCTAAGACCCAGGCGTGTCTCTTCTCCGCAAAAAGGAGCCAATTCGAACCGGCTCCTACTTTCCGTGGTGTAACCGTGCCGATAACCGATCATATTGAGCTTCTTGGGGTGACTTTAACGTCCACACTCAATTTTGGCCCGTATATCGAGGCTAAGGCTCAGTTAGCATCAAAAAAGTTGGGAATCCTAGCCAAGGTGAGACGGTACTTCACACCGGAACAGCTGCTCAAATTGTATCAAGCCCAGGTTCGGTCGTGTATGGAATACTGCTCTAATCTTTGGGATGGATCTGCGAAATACCAACTGGACGCGCTTGAGTCTATCGAGAAGCGGGCCAAGAGACTCATTGGCAACGATGCACTGGTCGAGTCAAAGCTCCAGAGCCTTGAACACCGACGGCGAGTTGCAAGTCTATCGGTTTTCTATCGGTTACATTTCGGGGAGTGTGCGATGGAATTACACAATCTAATTCCGCCAAGCCCATTCCATCATCGAACTACGAGACAAACGGCGAAGCGCCATCGTTACATGGTGGACATCCCACCCATACGCACAAAACGTTTTGGGAATACCTTCATTGTGCGTACGGCTAAGGAGTGGAATTCCCTGCCGGAGTCTGTGTTTCCCGATAGCTATAACCTAGGAGTCTTTAAGTCCAGAGTGAATAGGTTACTTTTAGGTAAGCGTGCTCCATCTTCGATCACATCATCACTTACCATCAGGTGAGATAGTGGTCAAACGCGAACCTATTTTCAAAAAAAAAAAAAAAAAAAACAGTTTAAAGATAGTCTTACACATATGTATCATCTATGGTCTTACATATGGGGTAGCGATATTGGTATTAAGATGTTTCATATAATATCGGTAGACGGCGAAAAATTCGTGATAACATAAACATGTCGTTTTTACACGGTACCTTAATGTGTAAAAAATTGGCCAAGTGCGAGTCAGACTCGCCCATGAAGGGTTCCGTAGTAACTATAATAATATAATATAATATGTATATTTATTTGACGAATAAAAAAAAGCCTTAAAAATGTCTTAAAACTAGCTTATTTACATTTTTACAACTACGCTAAATAACTTTGTTTTTCATAGTGTTTGTATGAATTACAAAGTTATATTTGCGGTTTTAGAAAATATGCTGTATCTCAAAAACTGCTGACCCGATTTCGTTCAAACCAATTTTGATTGAAAGTTTACATTAAGATCTACAGACATGTATTTTTTTTAGATTCTTTACTCCATTATTATAGAAGTTAGAGGGGGGGACACACATTTTACCACTTTGGAAGCTTATACCTTTTAAACGATTGACTTTATGAAAAAGTGGTTTTAAAAACCCTTATATCATTTTGAAAGACCTGTCTATAGATACCACACACGTATAGGTTTCATGAAAAAACATATTTTCAGTTCTAGTTCCATGTATGGGGACCCTCCTTTATTTTAAATATTTTTAATTTTTTTTTCTGAAAATCGGAAAACAGTTCACAGAATACATCTACCTACTAAGTTTCACATGTATAGTCTTAATAGTTTCGGAATAAAATGGCTGTGACATATGGACGGACGGACAGACAGACAGACGGACAGACATATCGAAACTATAAGGGTTCCGTTTTTTGCCATTCGGCTACGGAACCCTAAAAACGACACTAACCAACAAAAATAAAATAACTAAGGGCCAATTTCACCGATCAAATAAATCGCGATCAACTGAACATAAACGGCGTTTTAGTTTTAATCTAAGTTTAAAGTTTGGTTTGGCATTGCACCACCAATATTTAAACTAGTTTAGTGCTAAACGCAGTTATTGTACTAAACGCCCAATTTTGACCGTTTAACGATCTAAACGCGATTATGTGCACCACCATCTGGTATTTTATAACGTAGCGCACCCTTTTTTTTTACTGAAGATAGGTTCACGTTCGCTTCGGCTATATTGTGTTGAAGAAGTTGATACTGTTGTGATATTACCTGTTTTGAATCACATAATTACGAATATTTTGAGATATATAATGAGAAGAGTTTACTCATTGGCCTTTGAAGAAGATGAGGATGAATTTGTACTTCGACGACCAAGGTGGATTCGCGAAAGAGAGGAACACCATATTCAATGTACTCTGTGATCCACGCTAAACGAACACTGTTTTTATAACCTCACTCACTGTAGCAAGTTGTCAATTGACTTGACAACCGAAGGAATACGTTTTGTTTCATGTATTTTAACACAGCTATTGCAATAGTTTTGACAAGTTTCAGAGCAAGGACCAAACGCAACGCGAGGTTGCCATTCTAACATGCCGTAAACTCTGTTTTCGTAAACGCGATCAACGATCGTGGCGTTTTGCTCTGTGAAATGCAATCGATGTTAAACGAGATAAAATCTTGATAGTAAACGCAATTAGTGTAAACGCAGTTTTACTGATCGCCGTTTTAGAGACGTTCGGAGAAATTGGCCCTTAGTGATAGATGTAACCGGTACCAGTAGGCGATATTACGCGCTTAAACCATCAATATGTATCGAATTTCTTATCACTTAATTTGCCTACGATTTTACTAAAAAATATGAGGCAGAAGAGATAAGAAGAATTTTTATCACCCCTTTACCTTACGTACTTACATCATACAATGTGTCACATATCGCTAAGTGACACATTTGCGCCAGGGGCCGCGAAGCTGAGTCATAGGTATGACAAAGAAGTTATGGGATCGCTTACTAACTCGACCTCCACGGCCATTAAGTAGAAAGCTTCCTTCAATGGTATTTTTCAGTAGATATATGAGGGTTTTGTGCACCGACTAATAGGTCAGCTTAGAAACTACAGATTTTTCATTAAGACTTGCGTTTCTTATGATTATATGCAAATGAAATATCTTGATATAAGTTTTTAAACTGACATGGTCACTAACAGTATCATTAGAACTTAAAACGGGATATTAACTATACAGTGTATTTACTGTGACTGTACTGTGATTACGGGGAATATCGGAAACTCGAATGAATACACATGGTAATGACACTGAAACACTCTGCTTGTACATAGTAACCACAGAAATCAAATTTATTTTATCTATGATAGTAACTAACTTATGCCAAACTTCTATACAGAACCTAATTCGATTTTGAAGCAGTTATACACTCGATGTACTGCATCAGACTGTTTTACACAACTTTATCTTTCATGTAATTACGATCAACGCTAGCTGATTATTCTCGCCATTGGTATACAGTATAAAAACTCGTTGATCGCTCCTTGGCATTACCTACCCCATTCCGTTGACCTAATTGTTGCCTGATATGACTGTATAACTGCCCAAGTGGCTATAAATGCATGAAACTAGGTTAAATATCGATGAAGTCTAAACAGTCTCGTAAAGACGTGCAGAACTTACCTAAATTGCTCCTTTAGCTATCAATCACATTGAGCTGTAGACTTTCGCTTTGAATGTAGCACTTCAATTTATGGAATGAAATGTAGGTAAAACCTAGATACCTAAATGTTGTGGATATTGTTGCATCACTATGATAACATATTCTGTGCGATATTTTATTGGATGACTAGATCGAAAGGCTTTCAGAAAACTGACGATTACTATGGTGGATTTATACTGGATACTCAGTTCTGAAATAGACAAACGTATCATAAAGTGAACATGTGTTTATCATAAAGATATTTTCATACGTTTATTGCATTTTACTATGTAACTTAACTGTAAAAAAACAAAACGAGTAGTAGGGTTTTCCCGTTATCCATTACAAAGAGTAAGCATATATGATATTTGGCCAATATTTTACGCTGTCCTATTAGTTGATTACAATGTTGTTAAATTAGCGTATCAATAGCCACGCCACGCGAGTTCCTCGTTTAATTCTATCAGCCATCATATTCCCATAATAATATAGCACGTATTTGGTTGGCTATTCTCGATACCGACCGGCACTATTTTACGTAATCGTTAAATGAAATAACATGCTGCTTTCATGATATTTGTGCAAATAAGCGCTCTATACCTTTTCGTTTTAAAAAAAACTCAAATACCTATAGGTCAGTAGGTCGTAAAAATCACTAAACAGATGTACAAGGAAAATTGATATAAAAAAAATATTGTTTGAAAATGGTTTTGCAGTAAATTTTATTGGTACAGTGTGACTATTATTTCCATAAATGCCTCAATAAAATTGTGGATGTACAAAATTAGTTGAGATTTGTTAGCCACAAATAGTGACTAACCGCGTAGTGGCCGTAGTGGGTCGAATATTTGCTACCACGTCGTAGTCGAGCGTAGGCGCTATGCCTTTACGTCAGCTCCTTAGCAATAATAATAGATAGATAGATAGAATATACTTTATACTATACCTGCTCGGAAAGTGCCTTATTACTTTTTAGAAAGTTTGACAAAAAGGACGTCATTACTGTAGTACAAATGTACGGGTCGCAAAAATGTATGAGAATTCATTACTAACGTGCTGGAGACACTGGAGAGGGAGGGAAAAGTGTATGAAAATCCATTACTAACGCACTGTTTTTTTTTTTAAATTTAGACCAATTCAGTAGCTGACTTAAAATTACTTATAATGCCAATGACAAGGGACAGATTGTTATTATTATTCCTTTATTTCCAAATATACATATAAATTACATTTTTAAATATTTTATTATTATTATTATTCTCTCTTATTTTCCTCGTAGGTATAGTATAAAGCACTATGTATCACTCGAAAGAAAGTGCGTTTCCCAACTCGTGTGTATCAGCTGCGCTTCGGGCCTCAAACTACTCCCTCGTTGGTAATCGGTCACTTTCTCCCCTCGAAGAACAATGTACTATTATTGTACACCAATAATTGAAACACACTTAAATAACAAAATTGTAAACAAAAATTAGATAATTAATTGATAAAATAGATTCTTAACTTTAAATACAGTTCACTGTAAGCTGTAGGTAGCTTGTCATACATTATGACGACTGTAATTTCTTTTTTTGACTGTAATTACCAAAAATATTGGATTTGTATTTTTTTTTAAGTAGGTTATCAAAAAATGAAGACGATACAGTGAGTTAAAATTTCACGTGACGTCACGCTATGTTATACTTTTTAGCAGTTTGAAAAGTGAGACTCCTGAACTTTGGAAGCTTTTGATCTTTGTCAATTTTTATTGATTTGAAATGGCAATAAATACATGTTCAACATCTTTTGAAAATCTAACTGACGGACCAAATAGATTTAATCACTTTGAAACAGTAAACTACTAGGGTAGATTGAGACACGCAGGCACTTTATTTTTCCCTCCCTTCGAAAGCCGCTATAATTATTCTTTTATTCTAAAACAAAGTCTTTCATTTAGGTGTCAATAGTAGCCGCGTCATCGTGTCGCTACGTGTACTGGCAGCGCAGTTCCCTCGAGTATTTATTCGTGAAGGAGCCCTACCTTGCATGCGTGGTCACTACGCTGATTGCTCGAGACATTACTACCAAGTTGTACGCGATGAACAATAAGATTGTGACTGAGAGGGGATCGCATCTTGATATTAGGCTGCCGAGTATATCACATGCGCTTGCAAGAAGTCCCAGGAAACTTCGCGGTGCCAGCAAGCTGCCTCCACCGACTACGGTTCAGCCTGTGCCTCCTGAAAAACGACCCCGTGAGTATGAACTATGTTTAACTAGCTTCTACCCGCGACTTCGTACGCGTAGGAAGGTTTTCCTGCGCAAATCCGGATCCCGTGGGAATTTCGGGATATAAAGTAGCCTATGTGTTATTCCAGAATGTCAACTATCTACTTACCAAATTTCATTCAGATCCGTTCAGTAGTTTTTGCGTGAAAGAGTAACAAACATCCATCCATCCTCACAAACTTTCGCATTTATAATATTAGTAAGAATTAGTAAGAAGATTAGTAAGATAGTAAGATTAGTAAGAAGTAAGATTTAGTTTTGCGTCGTATTGGTATACAAGCCAGAATAAGTTTGTAAAATCGTTTTGGCGTAGCATAAAGCCAGCTCATAAAAAGTCAGAGCTACGGTGCTACGAAGTCGCTACGGACGAAGTCTCTACGGTTGCATAAATTCTTAACGACGGCCGACTCCTGAAGCTGCAACTGTGCATTAATTTGATACTTTAGTGTGGTGCCTTATCACGGAGAGCAAGCCCTCCTGGTGCTTAAAGAGTTTCATATTTATGTTTATTTAATGCATGCTAAGTGGAACAGACAACAGACTGCTTGCGGCTACGGAAAGATTTCCAAATATTAACTTTTTTTTACTATGTTTGCTGTGTGTTAATTTATACTTGAATGTTTTCAAGCGCTGCAATGCATACAAAAAATTAACCAGAATATATCGTAGTGTACAGTTTGTTCTAAGTCAAATAATAATAGCATGAAAAAAGCCCATTCACAACTAAAACAACCGGCCGCGCTACACATTAAAAAAAATGATAATAGGCTCACGTTTGACCATCATCTCATCTGATGGTAAGCGATGTTGTGGTCGAAGATGAAGCTTACCTAGGTAAGCTTGCTTCATCTTAATAACCTGGAAAATCAGGAAACACAGACTCAGGCTAAAAGTATTCCAAAATGGTTTATGCGTATGAATGAAATGTAACCATGTCCAACATGTAACGATGGCGCATCGCCGTTTTTCTTGTAGTCTGGTGATGGAACGGGCTTGGTTGAATTAGATTTTTTTGGATACTAACAAAACCCACTTCACAGATTGTTGGTCACGCGACACGGAGCCTCTCCCAACCGCCATCAAACGCAACTGTAACTCGACTTACAACGGAGGCGATGAGGAACTGATGCCTTTAGCTGCCCACGAAGCACCGGCGGCTTCATCAGATGACCTGTCAGTCGCTGATAGTTGTCCCGACACGTCTTCCAAGTACCATAGTTGCGAAGCAGTAGAGACTGATGATGAACTAAGGCATTAGCATACTATGTGACTGGTCTTTAAAGAAACGACAAGTTTTGTAACAGGTTTGGACGCGGCTTTCCTCCGTACCCACATGCGGTTGCCCGCAATGGAAGATATAAAAATATAATATTCTTTGCGGAAGGTTTCTTTTTGCGATACCTACCTTGCGGGTGGACAATGTGCGGAACCGCATGCGGGTAGTCTTTATTAATGGACGTACAAAATTAGAATTGTAACCAATTAAAAATATATCAACTACGCCGAAACCGCCATCGCTTGGTAAGAGATTGGGTGGTATTACTGTCGTCTGCATTATATGCATTGTGCGTAGTTTCGTAGCTGTTGGTCCCGCCCACGCTGGCTATCATTTTTAGATCTTTGACAGACGTCACGGATTGACAGACATCAGAAAATCCGACACCAGTTTTGTCAAGGTGTACATACATTATTTTGTCATGTTACCTGTATGTTGACGAATTGAGATAGGCATTCGCTGCATGTAAAATACTATTACTGAACTGAATTCGATTTGATCGAAAGCAGTCTCCAATAAGTTGGGAAAAGGCTAGATAGCGTAAGGATGACCGTGTGAGCTAATGAAAGATGATTAAGCAAAGTATGGTACGTTGAACATATGTTATTATATCCATGCTTATTTATTTTATTTAAGTCTGAACATTTTCGCTATTGGTATTCAAATTATTCAGCATAAAATGTATCATATTAAGTATTCTCTAATGTGTTATTGTTTATTCTTAACAGTTGCAGTAAAAAATAAACTCACTTCGGAAAAATATTTGTTTCTTTTCCTTATTTTGGTTATTTCAGCCATCCCAGAAAGAAAACACTATCCTTAAAGGAAACCAGATGTTTTGGAGGAAAATGGTCTCAGATAAATACACAAGCAAGCAACCTCTTACCCCTATATCGTCTTCATTTGCATTAAGATATAGAGACATTATAATAAACAATTAGATTTTAAAGAAAATGTTTAATAATGCAAAAGCTTGCCAAAAATTAAAAGGAAATTAAGGGTCTTTTGTTGTTAAAAAATCGAAGTTTATATTAGCTGACTTTCTTGAGAAGAAGCGCTGAAACATACTCTAGAGGTCAGTCTTATAAAGTCTGAATTATCCGTACTGTTCAAACCATAAGAGAACACACACCACGCTTATCATCAGGTGATATGGAGGTCTAACTCACAAACAACAAAAAAAAACTAGATTAATTTCTTAGCACTTTTGCAAATGTACCATACAGAACATAGTGGACCTTTGCAGTGCAGATAATACAAGTAATCAGTACCTAATCAGTAGTCGAGTAGCTGAACTACTTAGGAGCTCAACGACTGCACAAACTGCCAAAATAGGTTATTTGGGTAGGCTCAGAAAGTACTTAAATCGCCAGATGTCAAAAATACTTAAAACATTAAAAAAGGATACTATGTGGACCTCAACAAATAATAATAAAATAAAGTAAATAATTTTAAAATAAATAAAAAGTGGAGAAGACAATACGACCTTAAATTTACCATAGCCTAAATGACGATCTCCTTAGTCTGTACAAAGACATGTATTCAGGATATTTTTTCTATTTTCATATTTTTCCACAGGCTCTATGTCACTGACTTGGATACCTAAGATACTTTTCCTAACTCAATGCTCTATGTAGCTACTGTGCTTCAACGCAAATATCCTGCGTTTAAGCAAAAAAACTCACACAATGAATGTTTTAAGTCAATTCAAAGCATCTTTCACTATTAAACGGCAATGTTATACTTTTACCCGTATTATTTAAATTATTTGAAAATAACATTTTTATATTATTTTGATGTCGCGTTTTATTTTATTCTCACTATTGTTTTCTTGGGATAAGTATAGTCGGTATTTTCATTTATAGTCGTATCATCTTTCCCACCTTGTACCTATACAACGTGTAATTTAAAGGGTATATACATACCAAGTGCATGGCTTCTTTGGATGATAACAAACGATATGGCAAGGGTTTTGTAATCCTAAGTCTACGTGTGTAAAACTTATTACATTATACCAACACACTGATACCAGAGACCGAATTTTTCAAATTAAGAAGAACGAAGAGAATTATCGTATTTTTGGCAAGTGACGTGGAAAGTTATTGACCCTCGTAGTGCTGTGACACGTTTGTTATGTATGGTATTCAAGAAACATGTGAAACCGATAATTTGGTAACATTTCTTTAAGTCACTCATTCTGACCTGAAACTGTGCATAGAGACTCCATACCAGATGTTGTCTTCAGTCCTTTTAGATAGATATGGGGTTTCCGTTACACGTTGTATATTTATTCATTGCACTATCGACGATATAACTGACGACATGTAAAAAAAAATATAATAGGTACCTACATGGAATAATCTTAAACATACAGATTGGCATATATGACTGAAGAAGCTATAGAATATGCTACGCTATATTATAATAAATCCCAAGATAGTTTTTAACAATTTAAAGTCTTGCAGTGACATTGTCAAAGCATTTGCATTAGCATAGCTGTTAGCTTCAGCACTTATTCACGTGAACGATATGGTAAGTTAAAAGGTGCATTTTGCAAGTTCAATGATTGGAGGGTAGGTAGTACCTACGTACTTTAGACTGGGCGGTATAGTAATGGCATCATTATACGTGGACAGCGACGACGCCATCCCTCCCCGCGATACTCCCCACGACGTCCAATCAATCAGCGGAACCAATCCAGTTATCGCAACTATGCACACAACTCGCCGGATATTAAGGCGACCGTTGACATTGAAATAGTAACTGAATATTATTTTTGTCAGAGGAAAAATATATTGGATGGCCGGATTTGTATGATACAAAATACCGACCTTTTTATTTAAAGGTGTGGTTTTACCTGAATAAGTAAGTGCTTACCTAATAATAAATGGAGTAAGTAAAAATACACTGCACACTGGGAAGAAAAATAAATTCACATCGCTGTAAAAAGCAATTGTTTATTTTAAAGTGATTTTCTGACACATCCAGTCTTACCAAGGGATTTTATTCAGTTAATGGGTAGTGAAGGTCTGATAAGTAGACTCTTCTTGTAAGTAATATAGGTATATAGCTGCGTCCCGTTCGATTGGATGCTGAATTAAACACAGTTGGGAAAAGGCTAGTCAGATTAATTGGCTAAAGCGAAACACCCAAAATTAACATTTTATGCTATTCCATAAGGTTAGCTTATTCACTTATTACCGAGAGCAACTAAAGATTTATGCTAAGTAATACTACGATTACTCATTACTTATAAAGCCTGCAATACATGTTGGCCGAGCGTAGGCCAACGCGAGCGTTGGCAAATAGGTGCAAGGCAAAATTATGTCCACACGTTCGACAAGTTCGTCGAACGCCAATGCAGACGACCAATGTAGAAGAGGGTCTGTAGAGCTGCCCACACGTTGGCCGAGCGCATGCGAGCGCCTTTGATTTGTGACCAAAAACCGACACCGATCCGAAGTGAAGCAAGTGATCACGAGCAACGGCGAGCGAAGACAAGTTACACCAAATGAGCTCTATACACATTGGAGCTGGCCTCCACTCGGCCAACTTGGCAAGTGACACCGAGCGATAGCAAGACATGGCAAATATACTGTCTACATGTTGGTATTGGCCTTCACTCGACAACGCACGGCCAACTTAAGAACCACTTTTGTACTTAAAATGACACGCCAAAGCTTTAAAATTAGCATTTGGCATGTGTAGCGCTACCAAACATTCAAAAAAAAAAAAAAAAAATTCGGTGCAGATATCGAGAGCTCAGGCGAAAACAACGTCTTGGTCGCTGACGGGATAAGTTATAGTTATGATTCGAACCAAAAAGTGCAGCACTGTGCCAAATCACTAATTGGAACTCCTTTCACATAAACTTCTCAGCGCCAAGAGGAAGAAGTAGAGCATAAACTTGGTGTCCAAGCAATAACTAAATCATGTAATGTTCATAGATACATATGTTTAATTTTTTGTGTGTTGACTAGCAAAACTAGGTTAAATTAGGTTTTGTACCTCCGAGGTATATTCTCATGGTGTCTTTAATATAATAATTATCTATGAGAAATAAGCTCCGAGACGTTACTACATATGGACCTAGGTTAATAAGATCTATTACACTAAAGACAGTAGGTATACTAGGATACCTAATCTTTTCGTTATCGATCTTTGCTCTATGTCGGCCGTGTTAGGGCTCTGAAGCGATAAGACTGATATACGTTGTGTAGTACTTTATGTGCCCAAGTTTGATCCGATAAGCCTACATCCCTAACAATTGGGGAAAACGATGCAGCAAGAAAATTAGAAGTTTACACTACCTACCCAAGTACCTACGCACTAAAGCATAAACTAGGTATATATCGACCCTTGATATAAGAACATCTAAACCAGAACAAATAGTTAAATGTTTAAAATAGATATGTAGCTGAGTGTAAAACGAGTTGGATATCGGAATCAATATTGCAAGCTTTGCGCTCCACAGCCGGTTAACTAGTTTTGTAAAGTGTACTTGTGTTGTCCAAAGGAAGTTCGCTCAACGAGCTAAATGGGTCTTAAACTATCTTTGAATAAAGTTTTTATATAAAATATCTTAATACTGCGATCTACTTAAAACTTTGTTGCTTTAAAAGTTGCTCTGATAGTTATAATGAAACGGGTAAAACTGTATACTGCTTTCTAATCCTCGGCCATATGCGGAATTGAACACGTATGCTGGAGTCGTTTGGCTCTCAACCTGTACCGTGATGCCAGCAAAAGCAGCAGATATTCGTCTCCGCCTGCCAAACACTCCCAGTCGCAGATGCTGGTCTTGTAGCCAAATGAACCTCATCTAACTGAGCTGGAAGTGTGTTGGCGTTGCTTTTTGGCGGGGTCCTCTAGCGTGGGTGATACACGTTTCAAACGCTAATTAACTTTACTTTGTCTCTGACATTTATGGCTCAAATAGCCGTTTAATCAACAAAAGGCAACGTTAGTGTTATTCGTGTACGTTTTAGCTATTTCACGAATACAGATAGTTGTGTGTTTAAATACGATTAAAAGGTAATACATGCATTCATTTTAATTGTTGTGCTTAATATACATGCGTGTACGTAGGTGGTAAACATTCCCGAGCTGTAAAATTAATGCATAAATAATTTCACTGATGCTGTGGGGACAGAATAATGCGGTTCATAAAATAACACGAGCACGTGCCCATTATTTTCTTTCACTGAACTGTAAAGAGACACACTCCCCGGGCTGATGATGTAACTCTGAGTATCGATATTATCCATTTTATTCTTTTCAGAGGACATAGCTAGATTCATGTTAACGTCTGAGTAATATCTTGTATTCAATTAACATTAAAACTGCTGTACAGATTTTGTGTTTGAATAAAGGCATATACCTACTCATTATGATCGCTCATATCTTAGAGGGTTTAAAGTATATGTATCAGCAAGGATACTTTAAATTTTCGATTCGAAAGCTAATTATGCTCACTTATTTTCAGTTTACTGAAAATAAGTATATAATAGAGTTTTATTACACAACTAGTACTCACACGGAGCTTCGCTCCCGTGGATTCTATCACGGTAAAAACATAACTCTCCTTTTTTGCAGTCGCGTAAAAAGTAGCCTATAACCTTCTTCAAGCTACTTCCATACCAAATTGAATCCAAATCCACCCAGTACTTTCGAAGATTAGCGCGTTCAAGCAAACAAACAAACAAACAAACTTTTCCGCTTTATAATATTAGTATAGATACGTGGTCACGTGTAGTGCCACTTGACCAGCAGTCTGTCATATTTGTTTAACAAACTGTTTGGCTTACATTAGCAGAACTCAGGCTCACGCAGGTACCTGGAGATTAAAATTAATTGCTAAACAATCGGGGAACACGGTTACACGACTAAGTTATGGCATAATTACAGGCTGAAGAACGTGATTGATGGAATAGCTTACAGATTGCGTTGAGTAGGTACAACAACCTACTGACTCTAACATGAAATCACGTTCTGTTTTAGCTCATAACAATACATCAGTATTATTTATACAATAATATCACCAACCAACATCACCTAAGCTCCATCAGCGAGGATATTGGAGTATGAGCTGATATATTATGTCTATTATATTTGCTACATCATCCTGTCGTCTTTAGCATTTATATAGATCGCGACACTTCGATATTTGCCGTTCACTCACATTAAAAAACTTTTTACCAAAAAATTAAACCGACTCCCAAAAAACACTGCAAAGTGAAAAATAACTTTAATTTCGGTAGTCGGTGTCTTTAGTTTTGTTTTTTCGTTTTTGGCACCGACTTCCGAAATTAAAGTTATTTTTCACTTTGCAGTGTTTTTTGGGAGTCGGTTTAATTTTTTGGTAAAAAGTTTTTATTTCACTCTTTTTAGTTGGATGATTTTTAATTTACCTAGTTACAAGAGCCTAAATGTCAACTACTTATAACCTTTTACAAAATATTGCTTTTCCCAATGCTGGGCCGTTAATTGTTGAGGAGTTCTCCTGGTACTTCACCATCATCATTCTCTACATCACCATATGCATTGTGACGAGCATAAAGTGCTTAACATCCATATTCAACTAATCGAATCGCAATCCACTCAATACTTATTATTGAGTAGTTTCGGTGGCCATCTGTGGTCTTCATCATCAGTTCCACTTCCCCAAATGGTACTTTTTGAGAGCAACTGCACAAGTTACTATAAGAAATACCCAAAACGCCATAGGTGTGCCTATAATATTTGAAGAGTTCCCTCGATTTCTCCAAGATCCCATCATCAGATCCTGACTTTGGTGATAATGGTACCAATTTCGAAGTATACCCATTCGAACAAAAAAAGAATTTTCCAAATCGGTTCAGCCGTCTTCGAGTACTCGATGATCATACATAAAAAAAAAATATATATATATATATACGCGTCGAATTGAAAAGGAGGTAAAGTAAACTTTTTAAAGCTTTGGAAATGTGGGTTTACCTTCTAAAACGATCGATTTGACTTTAGGTACCACCTAGCATATAAATGGCCTAGATCAAAGTTCACCAATTACGATACTTACCACGTACCATTTTCCTTGGTTTTGACCAAAATAAGAGATTTGGATAAGTGGTTATTCATTACTAGCTTTTGCCCGCGACTTCGTCCGCGTGGAATAGTTACTTTGGGCTAACGTTAAATTTAACCCCGATTTTGAAGCATTCTTCATTGGCGCTCCGCTCCTATTGGCCTTAGCGTAATGATACAATATAGCTGTGCCCGCGACTCCGTCAGCGTAAGTTAATGTATTGGTAATATTGTTTAGATCACGTTCACATGAGGCTTTAGTACCTAGAGAACGCTTCGACCGCGAGACGCGTCGAGCGCGGCGACCGATTCTCAAAAATAATCCTTATAGCATGATTCAGTATTCACGCGCGATGGCTTATTATTATAAGCGTATTTCATGTATAACTTTGGTGTTTCTATACCGATTTATATGATTGTTTTTACGGTTTCGTAGCCGAATGGCAAAAAACGGAATCTTTATAGTTTCGACATGTCTGTCCGTCTGTCTGTCTATCTGTCTGTCCGTCCGTCCGTCTGTCACAGCAATTTTATTCCGAAACTATTAGGACTATACATGTGAAACTTGATAGGTAGATGTATTCTGTGAACCGCTTTCCGATTTTGAGAAAAAAATTAAAAATTTTTAAAATAAAGGGGGGCTCCCCATACATGGAACTAAACCTGAAAATATTTTTTTTCATGAAATCGATGCATGTGTGGTATCTATAGACAGTTCTTTAAAAACGACATTGGGGTTTTTAAAACCACTTGTCCATAAAGTCAATCGTTTAAAAGATATAAGCTTCCAAAGTGGTAAAATGTGTGTGTGGCGGACACAACCTCTAACTTCTATAATAATGGAGTGAAAAATCTAAAAAAAATATATGTCTGTAGATCTTAATATAAACTTTCAACTAAAATTAGTTTGAACGAAATCAGTTCAGCAGTTTTTGAGATACAGCATATTTTCTAAAACCGCAAATATAACTTTGTAATTCATACAAACACTATGAAAAACAAACTTATTCGGCGCAGTTGTAAAAAATGTAAAAAAGCCAGTTTTAAGAAATTTGTAAGGTTTTTTTTTCAAAACAAATTTATTTGGCGCAGTTGTAAAAAATGTAAATAAGCTAGTTTTAAGAAATTTGTAAGGTGTTTTTTCGTCAAATAAATTTGCATATTATATTATAGTTACTACGGAACCCTTCATGGGCGAGTCTGACTCGCACTTGGCCAATTTTTTTATGGAATAGTTAATAATGTTAACTTTTTCAATTAGGGGTGACTGAGAGTGTTATAAACGTAAGAGTAGACAAATATTATAATCAGAAAGCTTCGAACTGCTAAGCTATCGGGAGTTACACGTGTTATTGTGAGTCAACCATAAAAGTTAGACATATGCTGTCGTGGGATATTTTTTATATAATTTTAAGGAGAACATTTCCGTCATGAAATGATTTGTGTAGCTTTAACCATTAAGGTTGCACACACGACGGAAGCTTAAAAAATGGAGTAACTTCTCCCGTTTTCCCAACATTTCCCTTCACTGCTCTGCTCCTATTGATTGTAGCGTGATGAAAAGTATACTATAACCCGCTCAGGAGTATGAAAAATAATTGTACCAAGTTTCGTTAAAATCCGTCGAGTAGTTTTTGTTTCTATAACGGTTATACAGACAGACAGACAGACAGACAGACAGACAGACAGACAGACAGACAAAAATTTAACTGATTGCATTTTTGGCATGAGTATCGATCCTTAATCACCCCCTGATAGTTATTTTGGAAATATATTTCATGTACAGAATTGACCTCTCTACAGATTTATTATAAGTATAGATAGATAAGCAATACATTTTCAGAAGTACATACATAAATTGCCAAGCAGGGCAGTTCTTATGCGGCCTTTTCATGATTGATGAATGTGCGAACGCTTGGTGTGATACTAAAGGCCTCCTAGCCGTTGCTTTCATAGATGTAAATATCTCAGGAAACCGTCTTGCGGCACTGAAGCATGTGCTGGTTTCAAACTAAGTCACCGTTACGAATTAATTTTTAATTACATTGAATGGCAAAGTTTTCCTCACGAGACATTCTTTGGGTAACAGTTATGCGAACGAGACGTTTAATTAGTGCTAAGCTAATGTAGTAACGCTTCTAGGGGCGGTTCACATAACTGACATAGGTGCTAATTTAAACGTAATTCCAAAATAATTTGATAACAGCAGATCGCGTGACTGTAAGTATCATATCATGTTACAAACAACTTAAATGAAATGAGAAGTGTTTCAAATTAAAAACTACCTAATAATAGTACCTACTCATTTATTTCGTTATAATTTAAGCACTTTAAATTCATGTAGGTACTTATATGAATGTATATTTTAACGTTCTTTAAAGTTTCCTTATAAGCTGTTTTAACACTTGCAATTATGTTTAAAGGTCATCTACACAGTTAATTCAAGCTGTTTGAAGTTTACCTTGTCGGGTTACTTTAACTAGCTTGTTATGGAAATTGCAAGCGAAACGTATTAGAATATTGTAATGAATCGTTAAAGTTAAAGTTAGCAATGATTGTTTTAAATAGCCAATTTCAAAATTTTTCTTTTTTAGTCTCTGGTCCTTACATATTATAAAACAAAGTCTTCCGCCGCGTCTGTCTTTGTGCCTGTTCGCGAAAAGCTCAAAAACTACTGAACAGTTTTTCATACAGTTTTCACTAATGGATTTTAATTGATCCATGAGAAAAGTTTAACTGTGTAATTTACGTGAATTGAAGAATTTGTGTGAATTTGCAGAATGAGACCGTGCGAAGCCGGACCGAGTCACTAGTATAAAGATA
The DNA here is from genome assembly GCA_943138885.2 of Tholera decimalis. NCBI lineage: Eukaryota > Metazoa > Arthropoda > Insecta > Lepidoptera > Noctuidae > Tholera > Tholera decimalis. The sequence goes on along the minus strand of OW964552.2, from coordinate 23,404,079 downwards.
ATAAGTATTATACCTACTTACTTATCTATTGTGAGTGCTCTTTTCTAGTTGAATCTCTTTCTGCAATTATGGACAAAAAATTTAAACAAGGACTTATATATCTAAAGATCAAGCTTATTTCATAATTGATGGTTGAAAGTGCTTTAGTAGAAATTTATTATATCTATGATAGCAACATACCCATAACACCATTGATTATTTAATGGTGATCATAAACGTCCCCACAGTACATATAAATATTTTTTGCATTTGATTCAGTGGGTAAAAATTTGCTCTCACGATGTCTTTGAAATTAATTTCGGTATTATGTCATAAACTGTAATGATGAGATTGGTCTTTTTGATATGTTTCCCCCTACTAGGAACATACATATATTATGTATGACCATTATTAGCTCCATAATTAAAATAAGTTACACAAGCTTAGGTAAAAGAAAGCTTTTGGCTTCCTGAAAGTAGTTGGAAGTTTAGCGAAAAGTGGGACTTCATTTTGCATTATCATTTTAACACGTTAAGGCAAGATGATGCAAAAATGTTTTGAATGAAAATCTGTATAATTTTCTAAACTAAATGTGTTATATCTAATAAAACAGCTTAATTCGTTACGGATACGATGAAATTATGTATCTTCGTGACATTTCCGCATTTAAAACGAATGTTGTGCTCTATATCTAATTTCGGGCAACAATTTATGAATCATGCCACTGTTTCATAACACCTGAATAATGCAAAACTTACTGAAGTAAATGGATCAGTTTTCCTGAATGAATTGAATGGAAATTCACAACTCGGTAAGGAACAAGTGATAATCAATATTTATGGGTTTGTTTTCGTGTAATGTAATCTAATCAGGACGAACACACCGACAATGGTGTTGTAGCGGCTCGTCCGTCTTCCTTTATCTAAGTAAATGAGCTGGTGACCTTACAGCACAAAGGTGACTCAACAAAGCGATAGTGAAAGATACGATCTGATCACCTGCAGGTCGGCGTGGCCAAGGCTGGCCTGGCCTGGCACTCGCGATGCTTTCTTATCCACCACCGCTACGCCGCACTATTCTTGAGCATTACATGCGATTACCCGCCATTTCAAGCGTTATCTGATGGCCTATGGCGTTGCTAACAAAAGACCTCTGAATAAGGTTGAAGCCAGATCGATATGCTTGACCGTCTGATCCAATATGGGGAAAGTTCTTACGTATATTAAACACGCTAATGAAACTATGGTATACGCATTGTAAATAACGTAAATTGACTTGAGGTAAATCACATAATACTGACAGTCAAATTCAATCCTTTCGTCATACCCTCCTACAGTAAACACCTGAGAGAACACACGTCCATAACATAGTAAAACTCAATATACTTACCAAAAGATAACTACATTTCGATTTAGTTCGTTCCACTTTGGCCGGCTTTTTATTTTAGGAGGCAGACTTTTAGGAGTATTTATTCTTACCGATGGCCTTGTACCGAGCACCAAAACAATAATAGGTACGAACACAACTTTACGACAATGGTCGTGCAGGTATAAAAAAGTTGAAAATGTTTTAACCCTGAACCACAATACATGCTTCAATGAAAGCGTCTGGACGTAGAATTTAGTTTAAATGTTTGGTTAGCAACATGCAACTTGTGAATTTGTCATCATTGTAATGTGGTATTGCGAAGAGGATATGAGCTGCGAGGCTGCGTCATCGGCGCTGCAAGCCTCCAATCTTGTCACGTTGGAGAGCTGCCAGCAGCTAATCGTCGTGCGGTTATAGATTCAATCTCAAGGTTTGACTAAGTCTATTTTGTATAATTGAAATAAAAAAACAATACAAACATGTCATAAAGCGATCTTATTTCAAACAGAATATTATTTCTCAATTAAATAATTTTTTCAACACACTGCAAAAGGAATACTAACTACTTATAAAACACACTAATTAATTGATTTGGAATCATCCAAAAAGAAAGCTTAATTAAAAGTCTTGTATTCTGTATCTGGTATGTTCTAGTCCTAAAACTTTTGTAATCTCTCACCGTTACCGCCTAGCGTTTAACTTCCTCATGATTTACAGAGCATTTCTTGTTGAAAAAAGTCTGGACCGCTGCCGGCGCGCTCGCCCTCTTGTCAATACTCCGTTACACAAGTGGGTTCAGATTGAGGGTAAGAAATAATGTCACCAACACAAATCGAGCAAGTTATTTTTAGAAACGTTTTTTGTGTAATAATACTGGCGATTAATGAGTGAAACACTAACAGTAATCGTAACGTATATGTTCAAATTGCGAAGGTTTGCAACAAATCACTCGATATCACACTCGATAAACGATACAATTGACAAGCTGCGGCTATCGGTCGAGTTGATGTCGTGCAATAATTTTATTGATAATATCTAAGTAGGTAGTAGCGAGATGGGAGTAAGGGTTGAAGCGGGCGCGGGGGGCGGGCGCTTGGCGCGTGCGTGCGGTGGCGCCGCGCCCGTCTCGCGCGAGAGCGGCCAGTGTCGTGCCGCGCGGCGCCGCGCTCCATAGCCGCCGAGCGCCCGAGCGCCTGTCCACGCGCCCAACCTCTACTATGCGACTCGCGTGCCGCGCTCACTCGTGTTGTGGTGCTTTATGATGGTACGGCATGAGAGTGCCAGATATGCGGACGTTCCGTGACAGAAGTGCTGCTAAACTCACCACTGCCACAAGTGGGCGGAGAGACGGGACGCGTACTAGGCTGCTCAGGTGAGCGGCCCTTCGCATCTCACGCCGTTGCATGCTGGCTAAAGACGCTGCGATCTCGGGGTCGATAAGGCACTTTGCTGGCTAGACTCGGATGAAAGGTACATCGTAAGTTTTTCGTAGCTTATTTGCTACGAACTATGTAGACAGTGCCCCGACTCGTAGCGCCATATGGCAATTTTGTCTGATCGTGGTTGTTTTAGTCCTGCCTTAACTGCCAGTTATACGTATAATAAATGTCATTCTACGCTTATTTTTAATATATCGTTTTCTAGCCAATCTGTTTTAGTGATGGTGACACTTGAAAAACGATAATTGAAACGCGCAAAACGTATACAATACTCTCACTGAATCTGTTACATGAGACGCTCTTTCAGCATGCCGATTCTATCAACAACAAACCTTTAGACACAGTTGCGTCTCGATCTGTCTGAAAGTATAAATTGTACACACACTGCTACACGCGTAATTTGGCCGAACTTGGCAACGTAACTACTATCGTATACTTATTGATGTCATTGAATGTCCAATAAATGTAAATAAACAACTCTTCCCGATGACGTCGTCCTCAGCTATGAACAGAGCCTAATTTTCGATTGTTTCCAATGTTGCGTTGGGAGTTTTTGAAATCGTCTTTTTCATTCTAATTCAGCGTATTTTGTTTGTTCATGTTACTAAATGCGATAGGAGCTTGTAAGTCAATAAATTCCTTGAGGCACATTTGTAGGGCGATGAGCCGTGACTTGTGAGTCGTCACGCAATATCGGGAGTGTAGCATATCTTGGAGGCGGAAGGCTTCGAGCCAGTGCCATCAATCTCGAGCCCCGACATCGACAGCTCGTACACACGAGGCCACGTTGTGATGCTTATTGAATATATTAGCTTTTTTATTATTTCACAGCATTGTAAAAGGGAAAGGAAAAGGCTTAGTAAATGTTGACTGTAACAAAAACTGAAATCATATTTGATCCAAATGAAAATTGGGGTAACAATAATTGGGGTTTTGCAATATTTAAAATAATAAAATCATTTAGAAATATCTTTAGAACTTAAAACGGGATATTTACCGTGTATTTATTGTTTTGAGTTTCAGATATCATGGCGCTTGCAACAGTGCCGAAATATCCGAAATTCAAAACAATAAATACACTGCATAGTTAATATCCCGTTTTAAGTTCTAATGATACTGTTAGTGACCATGTTAGCTTAAAAACTTATATCATTTAGAAATGTCTAGTGTTTAGCAAGGGTGGTACGGTCATCAACAAAAGTAGGCTAAACACGTTGCAGTTAGAGTAGGTTATGAATGAAAACTTGTTTGTACAAATATCAATATATGTATAAATTATTATTAAATTAATTACTCTCTATTAAGTAATTTAATTTCGTTTTTAAATTATTAGGTATATAGAACGTGTTTAAGCTACTAAAGTGTCATTCTTTGATTCTTTTTAAAGTTTCACATAAGCTATCAACTTCAAATTCTTATTGCAGAAACCGCTGCTTGGTGAAAAAATCTGCAAAGTTTGGCAAAGTAGTACTAATGATATATCTGGAAATAGTTGATTTTTATGAAAAACTGAAAGTGCATAATCCGTGTCAACCTATAGGCGTTGATTGTACGTACTACTTTTAGAAAATTACTTTTCTGTCCGGTTCGGTGACTAGATTTCTTTCGATGTGATATATAACTTAGTCCATCCTGAACTGCTATCGATCAAGTTGATTGATAGGTTGGATTTGATTAATATCTTGTTTTAATACAATCCAAACGCAAAAAGTGTATCGCACCTTTAAAGTAAAACCGTTACTAACCGAAAGTTTTCACGAATTGAGTTATTTATACCATCAATCTAAAATATACGTAAACTGCAGGTTAAACTTGTAATTATTCCAAAATATCGTCTTTTTCGCCATCTAGCGTTAAATCAAATCGTTACCAAACAAAATATAAATCTAAAAAATATTTATTGTAAGTAAATAAAGAAAAACTATTCTAAAGCACATGTACATATACATTATACAGATACAGTAAACAGATATCTATCATATGAACTCATAAGAAATCATAAAGTACTTGTACTTACTTAGACTTACTAAATTAAGATACTGAACTGTTTCAAATAATAGCTCTCCTGTAAAATTTGATAATTTCGTATAGTAACGGTTTTACTTTAAAGGTGTGGTATGTATAATATTCAATGCACTGTACGTCGATTCTGTAAAATTCGAACAACAACTCGCATCTCACGTAGCTATTCACTGTCACTTCGCTTATGGTTCAAAGTGACCTTGATTTTGCATTCTGTAAACAGCGTCGAAGTGACGGAGGAATTACCTTACCGAATGCCACTTCTCACGTCATCTATTACTTTATCTGTCAAAATCTTTAGTTCAACTCGCTGACACGATCACAAGGGTAGCGCTAGTGTAAATTCGAATTAACAACCGAGTTTTTAGAATGCCAATCAATAAACTCACAGCGGATTCAGATTCGAAGTTTAGAATGAGGTCTTACAGCTGACTTCTTAACACAGCTGATAGCTGCGGTGATATGATTCACTTTTCACGTACATATTGCACCTCCCACACTATATGTTCACCACTCAAGGTTGATTGGTAGAGAACGCCTACGGTATTAAGTCCGCTTTTGTACCTATGTGCATAAAATGTAAATAAATAAATAATATGAGAACTACTTATCTGAGTTATGTTCCCTTGTTTTCCTAAGTATTATAAGATGCAATACATCTCTGATCTCTGCACTTTAAAACAATTTTATTATAAGCGCTTAGATAATATTATCAAATCTCTTGCCCGTATTCCAGTTGTTTTCCATATTAGGTATTCTATTATTCGTAATCTTATTAACCCCTCTAATGTCGCATGTTTAATGTACTTTTTGATTTTTGGGTAGGACTTCAGAAAAAATGATAAATCGGCAATTTATGGCCATTATCATGGTATATATTATGCCTTCCTGGCTTCGTTATGAGTTTATCTAACTATTTATATCATTCAATAAGCAAATCAAACTGACCTTATCTCGCAGTGATGTGATATGTTTTCACTTTTATAATTTTCACTCACAAAAACACATATTCACGAAAAAAAAACACACGAAAATACAATAATATGTAGGCAATGTTAACACAAATTATTCCATTTAGACACTGTAAAAAGTAATAAAAACTATTTGATAACACTACGAAAAAGTCTGCGGCGGCGTCACAACAAAAACCACAGATGCATTTTGTAAACATTTTTTTCGTTTATTTTAGTGGTGTTCCCTTTAAAATGTTACTAAAACCGGTCAAGTATGAATCGATTAGTCGAATGATACAGCCAGTCGTACTTGCAACATAAACGTAAAATACATCGTCCAATGCGAGCCGTGACGTTATGTACAAACGGTGTACCGTTGACACTTGAGGGGTTAATGAGGTCCATCCATCTTTTATTTGGTATATTTCGTTTCTGCAAATTGCAATCTGTATGCATATTCGTACTCAATATATTCCACATGAATATATTTTCACTGCAGCACAATATAAAATAAATAGACACATAAATTATTTTATATTCAATTCCTAACATAAATAAACCAAACGCATATGTAAACGGTTCATAATTCATAAACATAATAAGCTATGGTGACCCGTGATACGTCCCATTATGCATGTTATCAAATTTGTATTTTGTTATGTAATGGTAATCATCATCATCTTTCTGCCCTTATCCCATTTACTTGGGTTCGGCACAACAAGTTTTCTTCTTTCATTCTATCTTGTCAGACGGTAATCCTGAAATAAAATAAATAACAAAATAAAACATTCAAATAATAAACGATCACAATAATAGATGTTGACAAAAAATTATAAGGGGTTTAATAATAATTAGTCGTAAATACTGATAACAGTTAAAACTTTTAGCCAAAACTAGGCACAGCCTATTGTGCACTTATATTATAATGAGGAAAGTTTCGACTTTTGGTTTGTATGTAATGGATAAACTCAAAAGCTAAATCAAATGGATAAATCAGCAATTAACACAGGTTGCTTTAATTTCGCTGAAAATACTTTTACACGCTATCGAAGCTGCCGGAAGAAGCTATGCATACATATATACATGTAGATGTACATAGAACTTGCTAAAATATCAACTCAAGGATTCTGTACCCAATTTTCCGAAATGTTGACACAAATTCAAATCTACATAAACATTTACACAGCGGAAATCTAATAGGCTATTAATTTACGAAAATGCAATAAAATTGCATTTCTTGTTTCTGTGTAGGTCGGTAGTTATTTTGTAAGGAGATATTGTGGATGTAGGCGGCGAGACGGGCGCGACATGCCGTCGCCACGGCTGATACCAGTGCCAGGCTGCACTCACACCAGCTCGCATACGACATGTATTGTGTACAAATAAATCGCCTATAAATTACTTCTGACTTTAAATCTCCCACACATAAAGCAATTGTTTATTTAGTTTTGTGTTTTTCACTGAAAAACTTAACGAGAAAAAACAATTTCCAGCTGAATGAGATATTTTACAAATGAGAAAATTATCGTTTTATGGTCGGGGAATAGCATACACACTGCACGTCACCCGTATACCCCATGGGGGTAAGCATAGGCAAACGTTGAGACTGTGTTCAATCACATCTAGCCAATAGTATAGTCCCACACGGAGCAAGTCTGCAATTCTGTGCAAAAATTAAGACTCCACAACGCTACTACTATTAATTTACTAAAATAAAAATACGAAAATATACGACCCAGGATCCAAATCAAGGAGGTATGCAGTCAGTATCTAATTGAAGATTTAATAATGTTCTTGAAACAACAAATGACAAAGCACAGAATGAAAACCGTACAATGCAATGCCAATTTCGTATAATACGTGTATTGGTTTTCAAAACGTCATCTTATGGCGCTCTTGCCAGCATTTGATAGTAATCTTGTATTGGAACATATTTTTCTTAAACCTAGATATTTACAATAAGTAAGATGTAAACGCAAAAGTGAAAAACATGATTTAAAATATTGATAGTTTCAAACGTGACAATTATAATGCGAAATGATCTGGCCTGTATTCTCTGATGGATTAAGCAGAAAAGTTAGGTACCTACGGATAAACAACCTACAAACCGTAACTTATGATGTAAGTTCCATACAATAGGAGCCGATCTCCATCATCAAGACAAATCGGGACATCGGGTTGATAATGAATACTAATTACAGATATAAAAACCCAGTAACACTAAGCCCGACCAATGAATTGAACTACGTTTGCAACCACGACAATTGCGAGGCATTGAAAATAATTTTCACTGAAATAATACCAGTAAATATTTCAGTATTCCTGTAAGTACATAATATTGTGTAGTGTGTCACTACTGTGTAATTTAACTGCATTATGTTATACGACACCGCATATTACTCAGACGTAAAAATACCTATTTGGTGGGTATCGTATTCGTAAGTATTCGCAACCTACATGAACGGTGAACAAGCCAATAAAACATGTTACTGCTTGGGCAAGGTGACCGTATCACGGATCGCGTTACCCGTAAGATTTTTAGTACAACGTGGATTTGTAGTATAGGATCCCACTATAAAACGACCTTCACTGAGCTGGTTAATGGATGAAAAGTATTTTATATCCAATTAAATATGTCAGTAAATATATTGCAAATGGGTTGTCTAAATAATTTCAGTTCAGAATATGATTATTTAACAATTATATATTTTTAAAAGATTTCACTGGTTTGGTTAATAGACAAATTCCATACCAATCGAATGTATGAAGCCCATAGAATATGCAAATGTTAGGTTGACTATTTTTTCCCGTCACAACTCTTGGGTAGGCAGGTATAAACAGGTAAATCGATACTAGTAACTTGCACCGTTAATTAATTAAAGTTAAATTAAAATAAAGATTATTTCATTACTAACGCGGTGGTATAGATTTGTCTGCGAAAAATCAGTCCTGAATTCCGGTTGTCAAGTTTTAAAAAATTAAATATTGCTGCGAGTGAATATGTGGATATATGAGTTTTTGTGTCATTAACAGATGAAGCCGATGTTTTCATTAATGAAAAAATTAAACTAAAATTTCCCAAAGTTTGTTGAGTTAATTCAGTAAAAGTTTTACTAGTTTAAATATATATTTTATACATATTCATCAGTAACGAAAAAAAATACTACCTACTTACATATACTAAACCTAACTACGTGCATAAATACATATCATTGCGTCGTAGTATTCGTCTACATCGCTCTCATCCAGAAACGTTGCATGGTAGACCTTATTTTTCGGTCAAAGAACGAGCCATCCTTGTGATCATGCGTGGTATCTATGAGACAGCGAGACACGTCATTGACAAGACGTGCATTCGGTTCCTATGACCCAAGAGTTTCGGCCCCAAACGGCTGAAAACTATAATTATCAGTACGGTATACGTAATAGTATTTGCAATGTTTGACGATATCTGCAGCTGCAGCGGCAGCACCCGCATAGCTCGCCGTACGGTTTCGGAACAAGATGCCTAGGTGCCTATCTCTATCTGGACCAAACTTTTCAGTAGCACAGTTCAAACCTGTTTCTAAATGAGTAGTCTGAATACAATGACGTGAACCACCTCTGACTTGACTTGGAGATTAAACTAATAATATTAAAAAAAAAAATAGTATGAATAAATAAAAACGATAAGTAACAGATGAATTACTCCAATAACAAAATAGTTGATTGAAGTAGGCTTTACATTTTACTTTTGTTTGGTAACCCTATGTTGAAATGAGTAACTTCGCAGAAATCGATTCCGAATAAACTCAGTATGAATCACAAAATGGATATTGATGTATCATTAAGAACACGTACTTTTAGGTCTGCTCTGATTGCTTCGAATCATCATCATCTGCTTAATTTTATATAGAACGACTGCCTGTCTGACCTCCACAACCCAGTAGCTGGGTAACACGATATCCCTTGACAGGACCGTGTCAGATTTTCTGGCTTCTGACTGTAACTGTTAAAGATATTTTGACGGCAGCGGGGACCAACGTAGTCTTGTGCCTGCTCGGTCACTTTGGAGATCGCTCCGTACTAGTTCATTTCGGACAGTGAACTAGTTCACTCTATTCCTTAACTCAGACTCGGACCGCCGAGAGCGAAGAACGAATAGAGCTGTTAGAACTAATAGAGGGAACTGTGGTCCGCGCTGTGCTCTGAGTTTCAGAGCATAGCGCGGACCACATAGCAAATGTAGGTACTATCAAAGACACCGTATTTATTTATCTCTGTATTACCACAGCGTAAACAGCTGACATAATATTAGGATTATGTATAATTTAAACAGAGATATTTATTACCATTGAAATGTGAATCTGAAACGGTTCTCATATTTTTCTTATTATCTATGGTTCTCATTCATACAGACACAGAATGAATTCGTATGACGTTTCTGTCAACCAATCAGTGACTGTATTTCATTTCTCGTTCGCACATTACGATCGCACGGTTTAGAATGTACGACAATGTACGAGTACGAAAAGAGCTGTTAGAGCTATTAGAACGATTACAAGCCAGCGTTCGGAAACGGTTCTTTTAGTACAGTGCAAAGATTCGGCTCCTATTCGTTCATCGTTCACGTACTACTACTACACAAGAATAGACCAACGGCTTAACGTGTTTTCCTAGGCATCACATCGCCAACATCCAAACTCCGGGCTACCACTAAAAAAATTCTTATAGATAAACCCAATAGCACTTTTTCTCAACCCGGGAATCGAACCTGAGACCTCATGCTCAGCAGCCGCGCTTACGTCCACTAGACCAACGAGGTTACAACGAGCTGCCTCGTTGCAAAAGAAAAGGTTTGGATGTTGGAATGGAAAGGCAAAATAATTGTATAGTACATTGTTCACCGAGAGGAGAAAGTGACCGATTACCGTCGAGGGTGTCGTTTGAAGCCCGAGCCGTAGGCGAGGGCTTTAAAACACCCGAGATCGGCAATCGCACTTTATCTCGAGTGATACATAGTGCTTTATACTACACCTACGAGCTTCATCATCACTATCACTACTTATCATTTTGATAGTTTTATTTTACTTTCTACGAAAACTGAATCCTCAAACAAAACACAAATTGAAAATGGCGCCAATGGCGTCTGCAATTTTCACATGTTCTATTTTCAAATTGTTTATCCTGCCGCCGCAGGGTCGCACTGCCAGCCCGACACTATCCAACACACAGCTAGTGGCCAGTGTCATTTTGCGAACTTGGAGATAAAAACTCACTGTAAAAACTTTTTGGCTTTTGATATTTAGGTTACCGGCGCATAGTCTTACCCAAAATTAAAAAAGAAAAACCACGTAAGAAATGGATTTTCATACACTTTTCTCTCCCGCTCAGATGCGTTTTCTCCCCGCATATTTGTTCGATATGCAATGACGTACTTTCTACCGTAAATTTGATAAAGTATCAAGGTACTTTCCAAGCAGGTGTAGTATAAAATAATTTTTCAGAATATCATCATGATACAAAACGTTATCCTTGCTCAATGATGAGAAATTTTAATATATTGTACCTAAATAAACAATAATAACAGTTTAATATCAATATACATCGTATCCAACGAAGCGTATACTTTGTTTACTGACAGTAAAAACACTTTCAACTTCATTTATATGCCCTCAAATCTCACAAAACATTAGAGCGGTGTAGACTAGACGATCATCCAGTTTCATTTGCGTTTATTACCTTCTATTGCATACCCACATACATAGAATGTAAAGTAGCATTCAAGGTTTGATGTCGTGTAAAATTTTGAAAGTTTAACTGTGTAAAAATTGATGTTTTAGCGATCTTAACGTTTCGATTTGCAGTTATTTATTTATTTATTATATACTTTATTATACACCTTACAATACACTTAAGGACACAAATAATAAAACTAGTGTACAATGGGCGGTCTTATCGCACAGGACAATCTCTTACAGACTACCTTTGGATGGACAGAAATTAAAGGAGATAGATTTAGGGCTGTCAGTGTACAACATCATACATAATACTAACCAAACATCATAATATATACTAATACATTTCAAATTCATAATAGAGAAAGGAGGGGAAAAAAGTTATAGTGAGAGGTAATGCTCCTTCACCATTCTTTTGAAAGTAGATAATGTTTTTCAAAAAACACCATGGTTGGTTTTTGGTTAGTCCATAGAAACTTATAAGCTCCGTGTATGGTGTACACGTCATAAAATATCTTATTGCTGAGGAAACTCTTTGGATATTATAACTTTGTTAAGAGTAAATCTTCTAAACCTCCACACAGTTATGAGTATTGAGCAAGTCTTCCAAACTTACCAGCATTCTGACAGCCAGCAAATAAACAGCTACCAAACAATAATTTTCTCAGCTTTATGTGCTCAAGCCATGTCCACTTAGTTTCCTCGTGAGCCAGTTCACATACTGCCATAAACGTTACATATTGGTGTGTAAATTTTCCTCTGTACACACCACGCACTCAGCCAAGCGAGTACAACTTCTGTTCAATGGAAAATTTCAGCATTGTGGACTGGTGGTCCAATTGAGTGGGACAACTATTTCAATAACCTTCTATAAGCCTGGCGAGCTTTTAATTAACTCTCGTCCTGAGCATAGTTATAATAGAAATACGGATAATAAAGCGACGAACTACCGTACGAATATGGACATGCCCTTCTTCGACGAAGGTAGAATGTTTTGCTTTCATTGGGGAAACTATATTTTCATTGTTATAGAAGTTATTATTTCAACGTTCTATTACATTGTTATTTGAATTTCAGAATGAAATTTTGAGGTTCGAAATTAGATTCCTCGAAGGAATTTGGCTCAAACTTAAATAATTCTTAATGATATTTGTGTCTATAACTTGTTTGAAAGATGTTTTGTAAAATTATTTCTGTGATGAAAGAGTAAAATAATTTAATTACAAAATCATGAGCAGTTCCGTAGCTTCCTATACAAAACAACCAATAAACATTTCGATCTAATTTTCACTTTAGCAATCCCAGAAACGAAAACCATGTAAAAATAACTAATAATTATGCTATGTTATTGGGAACAAGAGTCTGGACAGACTTTCAGACAGGCAGGCAGGCCAAATAGACAGTGAAAAGAACTTGTTAATGTTACGGGACTAAAGGATACTCGGAAGGAATATAATTCTCATAAACAAAATGGTTTTCTGAGTACATAACCCGATGACATTTATCTCCTCACCTCCTTTCATATTGAGGTGCGGTTTACCGGAACAGGCGACCTTTACAGGGTGTACTAGTACCGGTTCGTTCGTATAGTTACCTATACAGCTCTGCCTAATCCTTCAGAGATTACAGAAGGCCGTTTAGGTATGTCTGTCTATGTATACCTAGCTCTAGTGAGGTACTAGAGGCTTTATTTGAGCAATGTAACCTATTTGAGGTATTAGTTTTTGGGGAAATTTATTCTTAGGTAATCAATAAATGAACATCATTAATTAATATTTATTCAATTCAATTCAACTCAATTTATTTAATTAATTATTTAATTATCCCAATGTTACAGAATTCATTTAATATAAATTATATTATTCACCCAAAGAAACGTTCAGTTATTAATATTAGGCTCTACAACAGCAGGCCTTTTTCTCTATATAAGAACACAGTGCACGAAATAATGTCTGCGAGGCATAAAGCCATTTGTCACAAATACATATTTTGTGACAAATTATTATAACATTTATTTCAGGACACTCCAAAAAGAGACATGTTACCTCTATTGTTAACGTCAGCATTCAGTGTATTTCCACACCGGAGTGGGTTTTTACATTGTATCATTACAATAGTGGTTTTTTCAATTCCAATAGTCTATTGGATTTATAGTTATCGCGGGAAACTACTGCATCTTATTTGAGTTTTATAAATATTTAAACTGGGCTAATAAATTTAATAATTATGAATATGTACGCACATGGTCATCCATCATGTAGGTAGGACGAATCGTCCGGTATGCAATATCAGTTTGGTAGGTACATTGAGGTGGGAAAAGTACCTATAGGTACCGGTAGGTAGGTTCATAGCTGATTTCAGTGCGTCAGAGCGAATGACAAACCAATGACCATAGACGACTGATGAGTTTGACAGACGACATTGCTACATGACATGTACGCCCGTCATTCCTCAGAGTACATTTTTATATAGTGAGATAGAGCTAGGTACCATAGGTACTTTATACTACACCTGCTTGGAAAGTACCTTGATACTTTATCAAATTTACGGTAGAAAGTACGTCATTGCATATCGAACAAATATGCGGAGAGAAAACGCATCTGAGCGGGAGAGAAAAGTGTATGAAAATCCATTTCTTACGTGGTTTTTCTTTTTAATTTTGGGTAAGACTATGCGCTGGTAACCTAAATATCAAAAGCCAAAAAGTTTTTACAGTGAGTTTTTATCTCCAAGTTCGCAAAATGACACTGGCCACTAGCTGCGTGTTGGATGGTATCGGGCTGGCAGTGCGACCCTGCGGCGGCAGGATAAACAATTAGAAAAAAGAACATGTGAAAATTGCAGACGCCATTGGCGCCATTTTCAATTTGTGTGTTGTTTGAGGATTCAGTTTCCAATATAAATTTCAATTAGTAAAGATTTAGTTTTTTTATTTTCCTCGTAGGTGTAGTATAAAGCACTATGTATCACTCGAGAGAAAGTGCGATTCCCGATTTCGAGTGTTTTAAAGTCCTCGCCTACGGCTCGGGCTTTAAACGACACCCTCGACGGTAATCGGTCACTTTCTCCTCACGGTGAACAATGTACTATTTCCTATCTCAATGGATAGAGCCGTCACTTGAATATTTCAGGACGCCCTCTGGCAACAAGTAAGAACAACAATGGATGGAGCGTATATATAATATAGCTATATATATTCCTAGCTACAAATTAGGGTACTACTGCAGTAGGTCGTCCTATTTAATTCCTTTTTATTAAGTGTTTATTTATGTTAACTAACAATAAAACAATATAATTAAAACATCAAAAACTTACTTGAAATCTTTATTTGCAATATTCAGATTCAGATTAATTTATTGTTGTAAAACATAGGTACATTATAAATTGTTATTTGGTAAAACATTGAGAGCGCTATGCTTTGCCTCTAGGGCGTACAAAAGTAGTCATAAATGCATGTCATGTCATTAAATAAAAAAATACATATATATGAACCGCAAAAAAACAAATAAATACATTAGATCATCGCATTTAGAATTTTTTATTACACTGAGCAACAACAACAAAATTTTATAACTAAGTAGGTACATTAAATTAAGTGTAGCGTGAAAAAGTAAAAAAATGTCTGCAGATATTATTATAAAATGAAAATTGTCAAGCACTTACTTACTTATTAATAATATACAAAGAAATTGAATGCTGTCAGAAATTTAAATTTAATGTCACTAAGGAGGATCAATAATAATTATTACATAAGAAATGTCAGAAATTTACAACAGGTTTTCATTCAAATATTCAGTGACTGAATAGTAGCATTTTTCTATTAAAAAATTTTTTAGTTTTCTCTTAAAGTTGTGCGAATTTTTATTTTTATTGCTTTCAGTAATTTTATTGTATATAACCGGACCCATGCCTATAATACTTTTCCTTGCTAGTGCTGTTTTGTATTTACCGGTACATAACATGGTTTTGTATTGAGATCTAAACTGAGTGGTTCGTTTTCTAGTACCTGTCTACTAACGTAGGAAACAAATTCAAATTACATTTGCCAAACGATATGGCAAGGGTTTTGTAATCGTAAGTCTACGTGTGTAGAACTTATTACAAATTCCAATACACTGATGCCAGAGACCGAATTATTCAAATTAAGAAGAACGAAAAGAATTATCGTGTTATTGGCAAGTGACGTGGAAAGTTATTGACCCTCGTAGTGCTGTGGCACGTTTGTTACGATTGGTATTCAAGAAATATATGAAACTAATAATTTGGTATCAATTCTTTGAGTCAGTTATTTTGTGCTGAAACTGTGCATAGAGATTCCATACCAGATGTTGTCTTCAGACCTTTTTGATAGATATGGGGTTTCCGTTACACGTTGTATATAGGCATGGGAAAGTCAAAATTTTCAATGACTTGAAAATAGGTTGACAGCTATCAGTAGTTTTCAGGCCTACCATACACAGTATACATCTTTTTTGAGTTCTAAATATAGTTTCTCTTTCAGTACAGTTGCCCCAAAATATTATGCCAAATCTCAATATTGAGGAAACAATGCCATGGTATGCTATAAGTAATGTTTCTAAATTAACTTTCTTTGCCAAAATGAAAAGAGCATAAGCAGATTTACTTAGCCGCGAACATAAGTCGTCGGCCTGCATTTTCCACGTTAGTTAGCTGTCAACTAGAATGCCAAGAAATCTTGCTACTTTCACCTCTTCTACACTTTGTCCGTTATATGAAACATTTAAGTGGTTGCGTGTTAGCCTTTGGTAGAAATGCAATAACTTGGTTTTAGGGTTCTGTAGCCGAATGGCAAAAAACGGAACCCTTATAGTTTCGTCATTTGTGTCCGTCTGTCTGTCTGTCCGTCCATCCGTCCGTATGTCACAGCCATTTTATTCCGGTAATATTAGGACTACACATGTGACACTTGGTAGGTAGATGTATTCTGTGAACCGCTTTCCGATTTAAAGAAAACAAAAATAAATATGGACCCACCCCCATACATGGCACTAAATCTGAAAATATTTTTTTTCATGAAACATACGTGTGAGGTCTTTAAAAATGACATTGAGGTTTCTAAGACCACTTTTTCATAAAGTTAATCGTTTAAAAGATATATGCTTCCAAAGTGGTCAAATGTGTCCCCCCCTTCTAACTTCTATAATATTGGAGTGAAAAATCTAAAAATAATATAGGTATATCTGTAGATCTTAATGTAAACTTTCAACCAAAATTTAATTTGAATGAGATCGGGTTAGCAGTTTTTGAGATACAGCATGTTTTCTAAAACCGCAAATATAACTTTGTAATTCATACAAACACTATGAAAAACAAAGTTATTGGGTTTTAAGAAATTTTTAAGGATTTTTTGGTCAAATAAAAATACATGTTATAATTATATTATTATAGTTACTGCGGAACCCTTCATGGATGAGTCTGACCCGCACTTGGCCATTTTTTTTTGTATATTCTTTTTCAATATTTTCTGTTAAGCCGATCAATAATTTTTTTAAGGGTGTTATTTACATCTTTTTCATAAGTTAGATTATTGGAACATTTAATTACTGCAGTACTGTCATCAGCGAAAAGGATCATTGGATGTTCTCATTAATTAATATATCAAAAATAATAGTGGTCCAAGCACACTGCCCTGTGGTACCCCATAGTAAAGTTTCCTACAGTTTGATACGTACTTTTTTCCTGTTTTGTATTTAAATTGATTTTAGTTATTTGTGTATATTGATTGCAGTCACTTAAATACGATTTTAGTAGTTCCAACGCGTTCCCTCTTATACCATAAGCGTTTAGCTTTTCAGTTAGTCTTATGATCTACACAGTCAAACGCTTTTGTTATGTCGGTAAACAGGGCACATATTGGAGTTTTATTGTCAACATTTGTAATTATATGATTTACTAGCTTTTGCCCGCGGCTTCGCCTGCGTTAATTTATACTTTGTCAATAATTCTTGTTGCCAACCGTACCTTTTTGGGTGGTTAAAAAACGCATACAATATTTAAAAAATCATCACCAGGGTCCATCCATCCCCAAAAAGAGACAGACAGTATTTAAAATGTAGCCTTCTAAAACCAAAAACGTAGTTTACAATACCTTTTTGTAAACTACATTTCTGGTTTACCCGTCCTTGGCTAAAACGTGTCAATTTTGTGAGCTTGATACTCGTGAGCATGCCACATATAGTTGCCCATGGGAAAAGCAGTCTTTTTCTAAATGTACACCTGCGCCTTTAAGTGTCTGTCCTTGAGCTTTGTTTATGGTCATTGCGAATGCTGCTTTTAGGGGAAATTTGAGTTTTTTGAACTGAAATGGCAAATCCGTCGGGATTATTGGAATTCGAGGAATAAATATGTTTTCACCGCTTGCTGTTCCTGTCATAATTATAATAATAATTATAGATAGAATAATTATTACACACCTTGGACGCCATTGCGTCCAAGGTGCGTCCAGATTACGCATCAACAGGACTGGGACACCAAGTTTAAGCCTCAAATAATGTGATGGGGTACCCTGACAATTCCAGAGAGTTGATAAACTCTACAGTCACAATCCACATGAGACATAATCTTTTCGTTGATCTGCCCTACAATTTCGTTAGTCGGTGCCAAAATTGCTCTTTCACGCTGCCATACTCTATCCCTCATATTTGTTTTCAAATCAGAATAAACGTGGTTTATTAAATTATCTATATCTTGGACTACGTTACGGAATTCAGAGCTCAAATAAATCATCCCGTTGATATCTGTTGCCACACGATATTCTCCTATTTTCAAAAGAGCAGCCGCATATTGCACCGATTTTAAAATAGAAATGATTCGTATATTAATTTGATTGGTTAAAATTTAAACGACATGGTTGATGTAACGGTTGACTGGTGCATAACGTGGGTTCGACCCCAGCCCAGTCACTTTTCCAGTGTCTAAAACTATCTCTATACCAAATTTCATCTAAATCGGTTCAGCGGTCTAAGTGTATTATGTGCGTGGGGAGGGCGGGACATTATTGATTCCCTATACGAAATTCCAACATCCTTTTTTCATAATTTAAGGATGACTCGCGGGGTAAAAACTGCCCTATGTCTTCCCCAGGGTCCTAAACACTATTCCCATACCAATTTTAAAAATCAAATTTAATTAATTTGGTTTAGCTTTTGCCAGCGGCTGCGTCCGCGTGCAATTCGAAAACTATCCCACGGGAACCTTATATCGGAATAAAAACTATCCTATGTGGAAGACATAGACCAAGACCAAGGTCCTAAACTATTCCCATGCCAAATTTCATCTAAATCGGTTCAGCGGTTTAGGTGTGAAAAGGTAACAGACAGACAGACAGACAGAGTTACTCTCGCATTTATAATATTAGTATGGAAGTATGGATTTTGGTCATAGTGGCTTCCGCATCAAAGGTATATATGCTGTCACGGACTTTTGCAACGCACGTAAACACAAACTTTCGCATTTATAATATTAGCAGGATAAAAATCGTAAGGCGGTTTACAAATTACTTCTACCTACCAAGTTTCAACTCTGTTGTCTTAATTGTTTCCGAATAAAGTGGCTGTGACATACGGACGGATAGACAGGCAGATATGACGAATTTATAAGGGTTCCGTTGTTTGCTATTCGGCTACGGAACGCTAAACATGAGCAAGACTGACAGCGTTTATACAAATAAACACAACTATTTTGATATTTTTATATGATATTACTGTTATGACGTGGGAGCTTTTGCTAAAAAATAACAGCCTAATGGGTCGACCTTCAAGGTTAAGGAACATTTACCGAGGTCGATTCATGGACGGGTGACCGTTTAATAAATTGTTCAAATATAGCCCGTGTTGCTTACCTGTTAATTAATACAATATATTAAGTCGTAAGAATTTTTGAAATCGTTCCAGTAATTTAAGTGTACATAATATGTTATATGCATACCATTCGCGTATTGCATGTTTATACTCTTGATAACTTGGACATTAAGTGTCCAAATCGAATAAATTAAAAAGTATTTGGCTGCTAAAAAACTATTTATTTGGATAAGAATTAATATTGCGATACCTACGAATGTAATCAACTTTTGTTTCTACCAGCCTGCGATCTATTTAAATTTTACTACAAATAAGTTGCTATTGTAACTTAACTATGATAGTTAGATATATTCCCTTGTGGACTTTTTTGTAGGTAATAATGAGTACTTCAATCATATAGCACATCATTTTTGTATAGCATTAATAGTGGTTTAGCTTTAAAATTTACGGGTTTCTTATACAAATTTTTCATCCCCAATTTAACTCTCTTCTGAGCTGGTTTTTCAAAAACGTTGCTATATGTAATAATTAATCCCATAAAAAACAATACTTGTCAAAAAAACCAAGTCTCGCAACTCAGTACTTCTACCGTAAAAAGTTGTGAGATCCATGTAATACCAAGTCGGTTATTCGACCTTCTGTCTTAAGTTGTTACGTAATTATCTTACCTAACAACATCTTATAGTGACCATATCAATATTAAAAATCTTAAACGTTTTAAATAATTATATCTAGATACCTATCTACACATATTATTCCATTATATTATACATAATTATATACAGGTACACTGATTTATTAAATGTAAAGGTAACTTTGTAATCCCATATAAGTATATGGGATTACAAAGTTATTTATGCAGTTGATGTATCTAGAAAACTGGAGTGAAATTGATAAATATTTTAGTTTTTCCTTGATTCATACACTAAACACTAATTGTGTTCTAAATTTGAAGCTTCTAGGTCTGCTGGAAGTGCCTTAGACTTTTGATGATCGGTCAGTCAGTGAGTGACAAAATTAAGGAACTTTGACTCGTAATAATTCTTAAACTACTGGTTCAAATTGAATGAAATTTGAAATATACCGTGTTTATACAATGTTTGCTTGGTTACTGAAAATTCAAGCTTCTAGTTTTATCCACAATGTTATACGGGGTCGAAAATGGCCTGAATTGCTTCGAGAAAAGTATGGTACGGCCGTGCCGCTTTTTGCTCGACTTGGCGGGGGCACTGCCGTGCCCCCAGGTTACTAATCAAAAGGCTCAATACAGATTTTCATGGTTTGAACTGCAAAACGAACAGGTTTCCCATTCATACTTTCAGCCCCTATTTTACGCCCTCAGGGGCTGATTTTCCAAAAACACTGAAACGTGTTTTTTTTTTATTTTTAACCAGTCTGATAACCACAATTTTTCATGGTTTAAACTACAAAAATGACGATTTTGCATACAAATTATCATCCCCTATTTAACTCACTTAGGGGCTGAATTTCGAAAAACACTGAAACATGTGCTTATTAAGTTTTAACCAGAATGATAACCGCCAATTTTCAAAGTTCAAACTTCAAAAATTACGATTTTACATACAAACTTTCATCCCCTATTTAACTCACTTAGGGGTTAAATTTCAAAAATTCCTTGTCTACATTTTAAAAGGAACCTCTGTGCAAAATTTCAGCATTCTAGGTCTAAGGGTTTGGGCTGGGCGTTGATGAGTCAGTCAGTCAGGACTTTTCGTTTTATTTATACAGGATGGCCCGTTTACAGTGGTCCAAAGTTTTTTTTCAGCTTGAGAGCATCATAAGTGATCATTTAAAACATACTTTAGTTAAGCGAAAAGTTATGGTTTCGAAATTATGTTTTTTTTTTTTAAATAATCTAGTCTAGTTATTTACACTAAATGAGCCTATAGCGCGATAGGTAGATTATTGCACTATGCTTATACCAAATTTCATTCGATTAGGTCCAGTACTTTTCATAACAGAGTGGTTTTGTGTCAAAAATATTGAAATTTCGGGTAATTAAAAAAAAAAACATAATTTCTAAACCATAAGTTTTCGCTTAACCAAAGTATGTTTTAAATGATCACTTATGATGCTCTTAAGCTGAAAAAAATCTTTGGACCACTATAAACGGGCCACCCTGTATAGATGATATTATATATTGCCAAATTGATGCTTCTTTTCTTACGAAATCCCATTTCTTCCTCACATAATATATTAAATTTGGACAAATATGAGTGTAATATTTCATAAACCATGCCAACTATATTTGATGGCCATCTTCTGAATTTTATCTTACACTAGTACTCACGCGGGGCTTCGCTCCCGTGGATTCTATCACGGTAAAAACATAACTCTCCTTTTTTGCAGTCGGGTAAAAAGTAGCCTATAACCTTCCTTAAGCTTCAAGCTACTTCCATACCAAATTGCATCCAAATCCACCCAGTACTTTCGAAGATTAGCGCGTTCAAGCCAACAAACAAACAAAGTCTTAAAATAACACATAGATATTTTAGTTGATAAAGCCATTTTAGTAATATTCGATTTCTTTAATACAAGCTGTTATAGCTTTTTATGCATTTTGTAAGTCATACCAAACTAGAAGACTATATTTTTTTCAGTCTTATATCATACTTATAGACATAATTATATAAGTATGGATATGGGCGCACTTAATAAGTATATTCACCCTTACAATTGCCTTGTTATGGTCTCGCGAAGTGTATTTTCAAACTTACAAAACTCTTGCTGATACCTTTATAAGGAAAAACAAACTTACAATTGACTTACAAGGGCATGCTTTAAGGGTACATAACCTTAAAGTCCTCTTACTAATGCTATTTTAAGTGTAATATCGCTAGTAGTCTTTGTGATTTCCTAAGAGTGTAATCACAAACCACCGTGAGCTAAAGATACTATATACTATAAACTTTACGAAAATAATAAAAAGTCGCGTAAAAATCTAAGAATTATATTTTATTTCATTTAACGCTAGTGTGTAAGCTTAGTTTGTCACGCACTTAATGTAATTTTTAGATTGCGAAGTAGTTTTTCTCGATTATTTTGAAATTTGAATAACAGAATTTTCACGGCCTTTTCAAAAACACATTTATGATATATTATTTTAATTATTTGTGAAATAATATCGAAATAACGCCATTACGACCAAAACCACGATTCATAATTGATTTATCAGAACAATATAAGTCCAGTATTCTTGTGTGAGGTTTATATGGCACTCGTAAAAGTCAAATTAAACCTAAAACCATTGCCATACTACCATTATATACCACGGCCATACTGCTCACAATTTTAGGGTTCCTTAATAAGTAAAAGCAAGCCAAACAACGAAGTCATTATATGTACAAGTAAATAATTAATCCACACCGTTAATTCAATGTACCTGATTTTATAATAATTTCTCGTGTCGGATACAACAAGGAAAATAAATAACCTTTCATAGAGAATTGTTTAAGACACTTGTAGGACTTTTAAAGTAACTACTATTTGATAAGTCTTAGGTGAGATAAATCACACTTTTAAAACACTAGTTTTACAGAAGTCTAATAAAACACTTAGTATAGTCACTTCTAGGATTGAATGTACTTAGAAAATGTATTTATAAGTTTTTTTCTTATATACGTCTATAAGAATAATTTTACAAGTATGAATGCTCTTAAAACTTAAATAGACTTATAAAATAACACTTTTAGAGTTTCTGGCTTAATCAGAACACATATAAACCTTATATGAAACCATATCTCTTACAAGCTCTTGTTTGTAATGGTATTTCGTTAGTTGGGTATTTATTTAAGAACTTCAATTCAAGTAACTCTTATATTTCTTTTTAATAGTTTTATAAGTGTTATTCAGACAAGTCCATGATCAATAATTCGACTCAAAACTCATACTTCGCTACCGTTTGTTTTAATAGCACAGGGTATCTTTAATCGTATCATTGCATGCTTAATACCAAAGGCTTCCATTACTGCATAGGTTACCAACAGATTTATGCCGGTATAAAGGGTAATATAAAAAAAATAGTGAAGTGCCATATGTGGAATAAAAGCGCGTACATGTTTTACGTTTCAGCCAAAAGAGGGGGAGGAAGGGGTTACCAATTCAGATGTAAAATAGCGCTCTATCATATAAAACGTGCGTTTCAAATGTTTTAATCTGCAGTTTTAAACATATTCGCTTTTTTATTTTTATTTGAAGCCAGTTAACAGTAACAACAAATGGAAATAAATTGTTTTTTTTCCCTACTTTTGTTGTATGTTGTTGCTTTAGCATTCATCATGATCTGCTTAACCTTTTCCTAATTATGTTGGGGTCGACTTTCAGTCTAAAGGGCTGCAGCTGAGTATAGTGTTTGACATTTTGTTTTATGACCGAGGCACGGAGTTATCACACCGCCGACTTCCAAACTTCGGTCTACTATTGAGAATTTTTTTTTTTAATTTGACAGGCCCATTGGTATAGTGGTCAGTGGCCCTGACTGCTATGCGCAAGGTCGTGGGATCGATTCCCACCTAGGACAAATGTTTGTGTGATGAGCACGGTCATTTGTTCTTTGTCTGGGTGTAATTTATCTATAATATGTATGTATTTAGAAATATATATGTATGTTTATCAGATGTCTAGTACCCATACCACAAGCTCTGCTTAGTTTGGGACTAGATGGCGTTATGTGAAAAAGTTGTGGAATATTATTAATATTTCCTTTATTTTACATAAGTACCTCTCAATAATTACATTTTTAAATATTTTTCTATAAAAAGGGACAATAAAAAACATTTATAAATATAAAAAAATGGCAGTCCACTGGTATCGGGCGCGGGGTCCAAGCTACCGGTGGTTAGGTCTCCAGAGAAAGGAACTTCCTCACAATACGAGCTGTATCGAGGAGTACTGCCTTCTGTATCAGGCCCTTTATCCAGCTATGTAACGCCAGCTTCGACAGATGGTCATCGAAGCTTTTAGCTTTATTATTATTATTGGAAAACCAAATAACACTTCTTGTTCAACCCGAGAACCGAACGCGAGAACTCTTGCATTCATACAAGTTTTTTTTTCCTATAAATACACGTTTTATTGATTCTTTCTCTGAATACAATCGAGATAATTATAATTGCTATCAGCAATTCTCTTTTTTTTTCTATTGCTTCCCATCACTTATCTCATCATTATGCCATAGTTGGTTGCAATTCGACCTTGCCAAAGCTCTTTGAAAGACTAGTACATAACGAAATCTATCCAATCCTGCACAACGTATTAATTCCTGAACAACATGGTTTTGTTAAGCACCGATCTACTGTTTCCAATTTATTAATATTCACCAACTATCTTTTTGAAAACCTGGACAGACGTTTGCAGGTGGACGCTGTTTACACAGATTTCAAGAAGGCCTTTGACAAGGTCGATCATGAAATTTTACTTAATAAAATTGCATTTAATGGCATACGGGGAAACTTGCTCCGGTGGTTTTCATCCTACATTCAAAATAGAACACAAAAGGTTGTTGTGAGTGGCCATCAGTCAGATACGGTATCTATAACCTCCGGTGTTCCGCAGGGCTCAATCCTGGGACCACTCCTATTTAATATATATATAAATGACATTTGGAGATGCTTTTTAAGTACAAAATTTCTTATGTATGCTGACGATATGAAAGCTTTTAAAATTATTAATACAATAGAAGACTGTCTAATGTTCCAGGAGGACTTAGATAGACTCTCAGCATACTGTCTTGAGAACAAATTACACTTAAGCGTCTCCAAATGCCATTATATAAATTTCACAAGAAATAAATGTGTCACAAATTTTAAGTACAAGCTAAATAACGCCTTTCTAAGTAACACCACTATTGTAAGAGATCTTGGTGTTCTATTTGACAATAAGCTGTCACTTAATCAACACGTGGAGAGAATTGTAAATAACTCGTTTAAGATGTATGGTTTTGTCCTGAGAGCAACTACCGAATTCAAACGGCCCTCCACCTATCTTTACTTATACAAGACGCTTGTACGCTCGCAGCTCGAGTATGCCGTCTCTATTTGGAACCCGTTTTATAAGAAATATATAGATATGATAGAGAAAGTCCAGCGTAAATTTCTTCGCTCCATGTACTATAGGTGCTACAAAAGGTGTTTGTCATATTCACAATTACTAAATAAATATAATATGTTAACATTAGAATCTAGACGTAAATTTTTAGAAGCCAACGTACTGCATGGTATAGTTCATAATTACTTCGATTCCATTGACCTCACAAGTAAGTTATGTTATGTGGTCCCCCGCACTGTGCATAAGCGTAGAGTCCGTGCAGGTACATTGTTCGCAGTAAATACCTGTAGGACTAATTCAGGACTGCGTTGCCCTATTCGTCGTATGGTGGAATCTTATAATAGCAACTTCATTGATATTGATATTTTTGTATGTTCCAAATCGAAATTTAAGTCCAATGTTTTTAAAATCTTATCCAATGCTAATAAGAAATAGTGTAAGTCCTTTATTATTATTAACTTAATACGAGTATATGTCAACCGTTTTAATTATTTATATTAATGAATTGTATGAATTTGTAATTGTATTATAATGATGATATATTATAATGATGTGATGTCAATTTCCTTATTTAACATAATTTCAATTCTTGTGATAATAACGAATAATCCTAAATTTTAATTTTTAGTTTTAATTAGTTCTTTTTTTTAACGTGTATTTCATTTTAAATAATTAATTAATTGTATTGTATTTACTTCATAATCTATGTTTTTTGTTTATTTCTTTTTTACTTCAATTTATCTACATATCTGAGTAATGCTAAATCTAGTGGCACTTTTTAACCGACTTCAAAAAAAGGAGGTTTACAATTCGTCTTGAACTTTTTTTTTTTTTTTTTTTTTTTTTTTTTTTTTTATGTATGTTACCTCATAACTCGGAAACGGCTGGACCGATTTGAAAAATTATTTTTGCGTTTGAAAGGGTATACTTTCTAGTTGGTCCCATTGTCACTAAATCAGGATCTGATGATGGGATCCTGGAGAAATCGAGGGAACTCTTCAAATATTATAGGCACACCTATAGCGTTTTGGGTATTTCTTATAGTAACTTTTGCAGTTGCTCTCGATAAGCATCATTTGAGGAAGCAGAACTGATGATGAAGACCCCAGATGGCCACCGAAACTACTCAATAATAAGTATTTCGTGGATTGCGATTAGATTACTTGAATATGGATGTTAAGCACTTTATGTTCGTCACAATGCATGTGGTGAAGTAGAATTTATGGTGATGTACCAGGAGAACTCCTCAAAAATTAACGGCTCTGCACCGGGAAAAGCAATGTTTTGTAAAAGGTGATAAGTAGTTGACATTTTGGCTTTGGTAACTAGATAAATCGCAAAACCGACCCACTAAAAAGCGTGAAAAAAAAACTTTTTAGCAAAAAATAGAACCGACTTCCATATCAAAACACTATAAAGGCAAAAATAACTTTAATTTCGGAAGGCGGTGTCAAAAAAAAAAGAAAATACAAAACAAATGACACCGAATACCGAAATTAAAGTTATTTTTGCCTTTATAGTGTTTTGATATGGAAGTCGGTTCTATTTTTTGCTAAAAAGTTTTTTTTACCTTATCCTAATATTGTTAACATGCGGATAATGTAGTGGGCTGCAATATTGTTAATACTTCATATGTATATTATTGTTATTTGTAGACGTTATATATTGTAGCTGTTTATTGTCCCATAATAAATAAATAAAATAAAAATAAAATTCAGGGTGTTCAAAGAGTACCTGGTAATATTTAAGAATAACGTTGTGTATCTGATATAAAAAAACAACAAACACAAAAACGACACAATATCTCAATCAGTCAAATCAAAGATATTTAAGAAAATTTCAAAGTATTTTGATCTACTAGGTTTTTTTGTATGCTCTGGTTCTTCAGAGAGATCGTAAATGTATTGGCCCTAAATATTCTACTACATCAAGATCAATGTACGAGCATGCTTAGGTCTATAAATTGACCTTGAAATATTCAGCTTCACGTTACCAAATGTATTCCAATCTATAGTTATAATATGAAGCTACTAAAGAACATTGTCTCTGTAATTTATAATCTCTTCATCAATTCTAATGTGCCCCATATATGGAGCATGCAAGTAAGACTCCGTCGACATTACAAATATTGAAGCAGATTAGTATTCCTCGATCGTCCCGCAAGGACACAATAGATGGAGACTGTAGCATCTTTAAATATTTTATTAGATTCTTTTATGTCACATTTCAAATGGACGTTTACGGAGTTTACGATCCTGCATACACATACACTATGTATGTCCATGTTAGTGGACCATTCGCGGGCTACGTTGTCGGTGTTATTCGTTGGGAAAATGTGTTAAAAGATCTCTCTTGAATGTCTTCCAAAATGCAAATAGTTAAGTCGTATTTGAAAATGATAAAACATGGCTCCAAGTCGAGAAGCATGTACAATAGTTTTCATGGTATGAAAATTATATACGGAAATAAAGTTTATCCATATATTACTGTAGTCTTTACGTAAATGTAATGCGGTAAAGAGAACCGTTCGTCAGACGTATCCCCATAATGCATCGGTCGGGCTGTACTCGTAAGTAATGCAATTTAATGCAAATGTGTTGATATGGCGATAACAAGCCCAACGAGTGCATAAGGCGGATACTCCGCCGGTCGGCCGCCGTCGCCTCGCAGTCGCACCGCCACCGACCCGCAGTCGACCCGCGCCGACCCGCCGCCTTGCGCGATGGCTTAATGTGTGCGGAAATGTCGCGGATTACACGCCTACCAACCGCTGCATACGCCCCTACGTTCCGTCACAAAATAAACTAGTTCTATTGTTTTGTTTGTGGCTGTTCCGACATACACGTTTACATATTTTGCTCTAACTTATGATTAGCAAAACCAACGAAGAATCTGTGTAGTGATAACAGATTGTCGTTGTTTGTGTGGTTTATTTTTCGTATTGGAATAAGCAGATAATGAGTGTATCATTTAGGTCATATGTTGGAAGTAAAATGATAACTAGTTTTCTGGATACTGTTAATCAAATATAATCTAAATGAGGCGAAAGTTTTGTACAATTGATAAGCTGACGTTTCACAACCGAGTTACTGACGTATTACAAAGTATAATATTGTTGTTAGTAATATAATATTAAACTAAACTTCCAAACGCAACTGTTAAACGAAACATTCCCTCCAAGTAAAGGAAAACTTAAAAGATGAACAAAAGTAATATCGGGCGAAGCGTGCAGTGCGTAGCAACTAGCTACGCGACGTACCCTTTCCCAAATGCCTATGCTACGTCACCCGCCGCGTAGTCATATCTCGTAGCCAAAGTTTGTAGACGAAGCCTACGCAAAGATACATGTGGTTCTGTAACAAAATAAGTTTGAAATTAAATTGGCGTTCAATTATTCTCAAGAAAGAGGTCAATGGGCCAAATCCGTGCACTATAGATTTTCAGCAGTGGTATAATTTTAGTTCTAGCCGCGTTAATAAAATAGCGTAGAGGTTGTTTCTAGACTTTTAAATGGATTGGTGGAACTAATTGGAAGCTTTCTTCTTAGTTGTGGAAAGTTTCTTGATAGCCTCGTGTATATATTGTTATATTGTAGACACATACGTAAATACAGTTTAATAATTGTTTCGGTTAAATGAAGTCTAGTAATAGTGCTGGGTAAATTGTGTAAGATTGGTTCATATCGTGGTCTATTATTTATACAGGAATGAGTAAACGATGATAACTTGTTCTCACTGCCTGGCTCTATTAGAGTACCTTGGTTTGTGTCCTGCCCTGTTGCAGTTGACACAAGAAGTTCTTCTTCCGTTCTGTGTAGTATGTGAACCTTCAAGTAATCCCATATAAACACAAATTATGATATTTCTGCTAAAGTTGGTATTTGTCTCCAGAAAGGGTGTGCTCTAACGTGAAGTGGGCAGCAGAGTGTGGTGATGGAGGTGGTAATACTGAGAGCGAGAGCCCAACTGAATCGTCTAGTGTCGTCGGGTGAGAGGCGCGAAGGGGGCGAAGAGCGACCGGGGCGGGGGGGCGAGGGCGGCGGCGGCGCGGCGCGGGGCGGGGGGCGCGCGCGCACCATGGCGCCGGCCGCGCCCGCGCCGGCGTCCGCCGCGCCCTGGCTCAACGCCACGCTCGTCTACAACGCCACCCGGCTCAACGCCACTTTCGACACCGACTTCGAGCTCCTCAGTTCGAACTCCACCGACGAACACCACCACTGGTTTTGCGCTAAATGGACCAATGCACAACAAGACCTCTTTCAGGTAATTGCAACTTAATCCATCTTGTATGTCAGTAAATCTATACTTATCTATAGCTATACTAATCCATACTAATATTATAAATGTGAAAGTAACTCTGTCTGTCTGTGTGTTACCTTTTCACGCCTAAGCCGCTGAACCGATTTAGATGAAATTTGGCATGGGAATAGTTTAGGACCCTGGGAAGGACATGAAATAGTTTTTATATAGGATATAATAGGATCGGGATTTAAGCGGGAAACCCCTCTCACGCGAACGAAGTCGCGAGCAGAAGCTAGTATTACATATAAAGAGGTAACCTAATCCACTTAATCCAACCAAAGTCAATTATAATTGGTCATCATCATCTGTTAGACGGGATCAATGTCTTTAGGCGCTTTCCGAGGCACAATCGCTATCTCGATTTGACTGACCCGTGCGGCTGTAATTATTAACCTACGAGCTCGACCAAACGGTCGTAACGATTTAAAAAAAAATGTATCTATTGATGATAGACATCATAAAGATTGCAACGGAACGTGATTCATGTACTAACGTCAAATTGTTTACAAGAATGTTGCGTATTTCATAAAGATGTGTATTTTACATATTTCAATAAACCAATAAGCGTCAATAGCCTAATGGATAAGGTGTCGGACTTGTGAGCGAGAGGTCACGAGTTCGAACCCCACCCATTACACTATTGCCATGAACCCACTCCAGACACAAGCATATTTAGCTTAGTTGGAAGGGTTAACAAGATTGCTAGTGATGTGAATTCTACCCACATTGCCAGTCATCTTTTAAAAAAAAATCTTATTTGACTGTTCATCCTTAATACAGGCAGCAAACTTGTGTTTCGCGATCGCGTTCTTAGCGCCGAAGAGCTTCAAGCAGAGCATCTTAGTGCTTCGAGCGCTGGCTGCGGCCGGCGCCGTGCTCATGGGGCTGTGGGCCGGCGCCGAGGTCTGCGCGCCCGACGTGCTCGCTTGGAGCCTCGCGCTCGTGCTCGTCAACTCTATACACACTGTTTTTCTTATCATAAGGTACGGCGTTACTGTTAAAAGGTTCTCTCAAAATATTCATTAACATTTCAATGCAGGTTGTTCGAAGACCAACTCAACTCCGTGCTTATTGTAATCTACAGCCATAATCAACTATTCCTGGCTATATTTTCCTGTGAAATGATTCACAAAATCTGAATACATTTGTTAAGCCCTTTGCAAGGCACGGAGAGAAAGCACTTGCACGGCAATGCTTGAACATTAAACTGTCGCTAGCCGAACTCGGCAAAGGTTGATTGGTGGATTTTACCCACTTTAACTAAAGCACGTTAACGTAAAGCAAAGCCTCAGTAGCACGCAAACCGGCGATCGTAGTACCTATCTTAATAAAGTAGGTCCACTGTGCTATGTTTTCCTGTTAATTTATGTATATTTAAGCTAATTTGTAATTGTTATTCCTTCTCGCAGGTTTCTTCCTCCAGCGCTATCTCTTGAGCTAACAGATCTATACTTGAAGCTATTCAAGCCTCTGAAAGTGAACAAGAAGCACTTCACGGAGCTGACTCGCGAGGCTAGGATAGTGCGGCTTGAGCCCGGAGAGGCGTACGCGGTCGAAGACGTCACGCCGGCCGACGAGAGATTGTCAATACTATTAAAGGGAAAGTATGTTGTTCTCACACTATTCATCTTGTTATACCATCAAATTAAAACGTACCAAAAAGTTCTCAGCAATCAACAACAATCAATCACAGAAGTGTTCAGCGAACCACTAAGGGTAACTTATTAATGAAAAGGGAACCTTTGCGTGTGCGTCATATGCTACGGAATAAATTGAATACATAATAAGTGTCCCCAAAAAATCTTATGAAGATAAAATATCGAGGGTACTGGGTTACAAAATAAACAATTCAAACACAAGCGAACCCTCACGATGTAAAATAAGATGTTGCTTTTGTTTTTGTCGTACAGTTATTTTCTTTGTTTTACCATCGCTGGCATTGTATGTTATGAGCTGAAAGAGAAAAGAATCATTTTATATTCTGGGGCTAATTGACTGACTTTGTTTAGAATCATTTTTTTAAATCCTATTTTTCTATATGAAAAAAATACTTAATAAAATAACGAAAACGCAAAATTTTATAGTCCATAATTTATTATACATAAGGAAAGTAGATTTGTAAGGGTAGGGCCAACTGGCTAATGCACGGCAGTCCATAAGCTAATGGCTCCAATACCCCCGTAAGCCATTTCATAGCCACTATAATGAAATTAAGTACCTAGTCTACCTAAGCATCGTGAAAATTCCTAATTAGAGCGTAGTATTTTTACCCGCTACCTTATTTACACTTGCATAATAATTTAATTAATTTACAATATTAAATTAGTACGTTCTGCAGTAACAATTGCAATTTCCGAGGCTCATACAAATTTATGATCAAAGTACGTTGCTGTATAATTATAAAATTATTAAGTTTAATTATATTCCAAACGCTGTATAATTGTGCTGTTAAATAATGTTGTAGGTCACTTCAAATGAGCGTATTTATCGTGGTGATTACATCCCGCTTTCATTAATAAATCCACTGGGCTGTAATATCTAATAATCTAAGTTATTAGGACCACAATATGAGAACCAATCTACTAACACATTAACTATTTTGTGTCGTGGATCAGAAGCAAAGTGATTGTTTGAGACAACTAAGGTCGTTTACTTGTTTTCGAACAGGATGCGAGTGAGTTGCGACGAAACACACCTCCACTATATACAGCCCTACCAATTCGTTGATTCTCCGGAGTGGGAAGCCAATCGCGAACAATCAGACGACGTCTTCCAGGTAATTAAAAGAACAAGTAATATTTATCATAAAAGTTTATCTATTTTTATGTCCTATATATAAATCTACTATCTGACCAAGCCCAACGTCTACATTTCTAGAGAATAAAAACACAATAGCCTACGAGCAGTTCTCGGACCCACCAAATATACTCAAAAACTACAAAAAATCGGTCAAGCTGTTTCGGAGATGTTCAATAACAAACATTGTGCTACGAGATTTTTATATTGTAATAGATACAGTTACTTTCATAATTCTCATTGGAAGCTATTAATTTTAACTAGCTTTTTTATTTTATTTTCCTATAATAATTCTATTCCTTAAGTACATATACGTATGCAGAACAAAGTCATTCATGAAATATAAGATCGGATTCGTTAATATCCTTGCGTCAATCGAAACGGATGCGAACACTACTCGGCACTGATTGTAATTCCACGCACAGTTTCCTAAATAATTCAGGAGCGCTCCGGAATAACGCATTTTCTTAATGACTGAGGATTTATTTAACTGCCTCCACCAGACATGATAAAACTAACACATATTGACATTCATCCAATATGTTTTTGTTTGTAACGATCGCGATGTTTCGGCAAGCAGAAACTTCATAAAGATACGTATTTAGGATGAATGCAGTTTGAACGTGCCTTTTATTTATTTTAACAAGAAAATATTTGTTTATATAAGTTTGTAACGGCAAATTGCATTGTAATTTCACATTTAAAGTGCTTGGGTTTTCCAACAAATCAAATCACAATGTGTGCATGCCTCTCTTGTGTCTTGAGATCCGCCTGTCAAAATTTCATCAATACAATCTGATCGATGGCGCGCCCGCCCGCAGGATAATTTGAAAATGGGATAACTTGAGTAGGTATGGTCTATATATTCACCTTATTATAATATATCTCAACATTATTTATCAAGTCCTGGGGCGCCAAACTCTCGCTTGAAGGCGTGCCGTCTCAGGTGCACAGTAATGATCATCTCGTTTGCCCCTTATACCCCTACTTAAGCCATCGAGGTAGGTACGTTTACCTAAAATATTTATAAAGAGAGAAGGGCAGTCTGTTACGGTCGGATTCAACCGTTTGAGTGAAAAGAGATTAAACGTTACGTGAATATTTTACCTGAATATTCAATTATGTTTCACTCTTCTGATTCGTCTTTTCATATAATGCTCGTATTTTCAGCCACATTCGATCTTTTAATTCTCTCACATTGTTTTAGAAATAGGCGTTTTAATATGAAATTATACTTTAAATAGTTTGGGTTTGGCCTTGAAAATTTAACACTTTTCTATATCTACCATTTAGCATTTATATTATGTATCTGTGAAAACTGGCTAGAAATTCATTTCATTCATTCATTAAATACGCACGGATAAGCACTAAATGTCATAATTAAAATTATTACAACTTGTACACGATACCTATGTTAATATATTATTGCATAAGTACATTAAGTCTAACTTGTTGTTCGAACAGATTTGACTTAAATGTCGATTTCATTCTTGGTTATTATGGTTGTTAGTTTGTTTTGGACAAACTTTGACTACAAAGGGAAAAGCCACGGGAAAGCGTGAAAGGGTGTGTTATTAGACGTATCCCTTTTGTAAATCAAGCTTTCGACGTTTTGACACAAAAAGGAAACGAAAAATTATTTTTTCCTTTTAGCTGTTTAAGTTTAGCTGTAGAAAACCGGCCAAGTGCGTGTCGGGTCTCGCGCAGTACCATATCGGTTTTATTATGATTCTATATATTATGTTTGGCGAATACTTAACTTGGAAAACCTACTTTGTACTTCATTATTGTATATTGTATGTATCACTATCGTGTATACTTTTTATGTATCCGGAAATTAGATTTTATTGGTGGAGAGGGACACTCTACCCATTTTAAAGCTTTATCTTCGAATCGAAAAATGTCCTGGACCAACACCTAATATTTTTTAATGAACTATCTAATGATACCTCTGTCTATACACAGGATGATTGTATGGAGAGTAGGTGAATACAATGAAAAAAAACAGGTTATGTTTTACAATATTTCAGTCGTCATTAAAATTCATAATCATACCAAATTCTAAAAATCAGAGCTTCACGGCATAAATAGTTTTTAAGCAAAACCGCGGACGGTTGGACTGATAAATTTACTTAAGTTTGGTCATTACTCAAACTTAATCATTGACATTATATTATTATTATATATTATTATCATCGAAGATTGCAATACAATTCGTTAATTTGCGGTCCAACTCACTTCAAGTTTTTATTATGATATGGCAAATCTTTCTATACTCACGGGCAACGTGGGTAACGTTGCCCGTCGGCAGCTGCATGTAACGTATTGAAACTAAAATGTATTAACCGGAAAAGTGACTTTATTGAAAAACTCGAGGCAACTCTATTCAAAGCTATACCCGTACTTGTTGGATACAAGATCTTATCTCCGGATACTTTCGGTGCACGTGCTAGCGCGAACTGAAGCAAAGTGATGTTACCTCATTTTCCCTGAAAGGAATATCTACTGCGATTATCTGTGTTTTGTGTATAAAGACGATGCTGGCTGGAATATTTGCAAATAGAGGCTATAATTGAAGTGCTTCAAATAAAATCATTCAGTACAGCGAAATAAAAGAAAGATTCTGTCTGAAATAAAAGAATTTTATTTATTTATTTAATTGTAATTGGTGCGATGCTAAATTTTCTTTATAGTACCTATTTACCTAAACAATTTCCCTTAATCTACTCTTGCTTATATATTTTTTTTATTCATCGTCATTTGTTGACTGTCAACTCTATGTCCAACTTTGATTCTGCTCTTCGAGAACTTTTCCTAGAACTACTAGCTCTATTTCAACCAAAGTCCTTCAATATATATATTATAGCTGACATTCTCCGAATCTCAGTAGTGCTGCCCGATACAAACTTATGTGCCACATCTGTGATATATCTTCATAATGACTACAGAGACATGGCATCTACTTCAAAGGAAAAAGGTGTTAAACTTTGAAATTTAGGTACTCTAGATTTCGATGTAACGGCTGCGGATAGAGAAATTTGTGTATAAATAAAACGAATAGATCATGATTATATTTTTGCAACATGCCCTTGTACCTGTACACATTCCAATGGGGTTTAGGTCGCAGTGGTGCGGGGGAGTCTTTTAATCTCGCGCAATTTAATAAAGTATTCTTAGCTTATGTCAGCTTACTGAATCGAATTGAAAGTCCTGGTATAGACCATATATTATGAGCAGGATCCAGCGTTGAATCTACCGCCAATATTTTTGTATACAAACAGCGCTTAGTAGCATCTTGATATCGAATCTTTAGCATATAAATATGGCAGATCAAATTGTAAGAAACATTTTTCTTTAATAACTGAAGAATGAATAGGTTACTTCTAGGTAAGCGTGCTTTCTCTTCGACCACATCATCGCTTAGCAGCAGGTGCGATGTTGGTCAATCGTGAGCCTATAATCAATAAATAAAATTGGCTTCAAGCGGCTTTCACCGCGTGAAATTTGAGTTTAGGGAATCCCGAGAAAAACATAATTATTACCAAGATAAAAGTAATCATCTAATCCAGGATATCGATATCTGCATGCTTCATCAAACTAAAAAGAAAGTATTTACTTTAAATAAATCACAATAAATAATTCAAAATCGGTCAATCTTCAACGTGAAGCATAGTTACTAAGGATAGCATCTTCATCTAGAAGACCGTGCAAAAACTCTATTTTTTTACTTTTAAAAAATGACAAAAAATGGCATTTCTAAATTGTTTAAGCATGAAATGATATACTGCTAATGAGATTGCATCCAAGAAAAGTGATCATCTATGTGAAGCCGTTTAAAGAATCACCTAGGTTAAGATCGAAGGTAATCTTTTCAGGAAAAGACCACACAATCTGAGTGCACCTATCCATACAGTGCAAGCATTAGAAAGCTATCATGTGGCCCAAGTCAGTAGGGGAACGGGGGGCTAGTTGTAACAGGGGCAAGTAGTAACAAGCATTTATTACCTAGATAATAGAAGAATATTCGTTGGATTTTCAACCTAACCTTTTGTTTAATAAGCATTCTATCATATGAGCTCAATTAGTATCCCGCCGGACGGCTCAAGTAGTGGTTTTGTGCAGACGCTCCGATATGACCAGGTACTGGACTTTTTTTTGTTTATACAAAATTGATTATTGATGGTTTCAAATTATTTAGCTCTTATTGATTTATTCGAATACATTTAGCATTTGTTTTGTTTGATTATGTTACTTGTAATTTTACATCTAATAAGACATATATTTTTTATAGCAGTTATATTAACAAATCTTTCTTTGGGGTATGTTGTAACAATTTCATGGGGCAAGTTGTAACTTGTTACAACTTGCTCCTTATTGATTTATTCATTCTAAAAATTACGTAGACAAATTAAATATCTTCTTTTCGTGTTTTAATACCTCTTTTTGTTGAACTTAATTTATTATCTGTTTCAGGATGGGGCACTACAAAATAAACACTGAAGGTGCTTTCCAAAGCCAAGATGTGTAGGAATTGGCTTCGGTTTAAGTCTTGGAAAATAAAAGCAGTGGACGAAAAGCTGCAAGAATATTTTAATTTGTGCCATGTGTTGCTATGTAAAAACAGGGAGTAACAAATCTCTATCAGTCCGCTATGCCAAACTTAGATTGGTTTTTAAAGAGGAAGAAGTTAAAATATCTGAGTACTTGCTTACCTGCTCTAACATCTACTTTTAATTGCTTCCTTAGGTCAGCGAAAAATTTACCTCCGTCATGGCATGAAAATGAATCAGCTGAACCTGATTAGTTCAAAAACTTCATGGCAAGAAACCCAAGACCGGCTCTGAGAACGCCTGAAACTACATCTCTGAGTCGCGCAACATCCTTTAGTAATAAAACTAAAAAGTCTAAGTCTATTTAAGGGTTTCTGAAGTTAAATATGATAAATAAATCTTTGAAAAATATAAAACTAGATTTTAATTCCTAATGTTACAATTTGCCCCAAGCCTGTTGCAACTAGCCCCAATCGCGGGGTAAGTTGCAATACTCGCCATTTTTTTTTTTCTAAACCGTTTCTACAAGAATTCGTCATAGGTTTGATCAAATTTTTAATTGAAATCGATAGTTGAATAGTAGCTCATTCGAACAGAATCGCTGAATTTCCTTAGTACCAAACAAGTAAACCTCTGTAGCCAAGAA
Organism: Tholera decimalis; assembly: GCA_943138885.2. NCBI lineage: Eukaryota > Metazoa > Arthropoda > Insecta > Lepidoptera > Noctuidae > Tholera > Tholera decimalis. Next base: position 23,366,422 of record OW964552.2, on the reverse strand, counting down.
ACGAAAATTTGTTACAACTAGCCCCCCGTTCCCCTACCTACTTTAAGAAATCTTAACGATACGCTGAACAATCAGATGTTTATCTTAAAAGGCTTAAAGCTTCTCAAGGTTCAGATTCCGGCAGCATTTAAAGTTTTAGCACCTTCTCTGTTCTCATATTCTCTCATTCGGAAACTCCATGTGCCGTCATAACCTCCAGGAGCTGTTACTGTTTATAACGTGGTCTGTGGAACTGACAGCCACACTGTTTTGCAGGTGAGTGTGATTGCGGAGGAGGTGTCCACGTGCGTGTGCTGGCCGCGCATGCGCCTGGAGCGCGTGTTGCGTCACCGGCCGGCGCTCAAGGTCGTGCTCGACTGCCTTATAGGTCAGTCCTCCTTCACTGTTATCGTTGCAACTGAGTATTCACTTAGCTTAAAGTTTCAGGGAATCTTAAGATATGGAACAAATTCTGTCGCACTGTAACGTAATTGTCCGTTTTGGTGATACGTATTTTCAGATAAAATATTTTTAACCTCAACGGAAATCGCTCAGTCGAGGCGTCGCGTCGCGAGGCGCGTCGCATTGATATAATCTTTAAAAAATGCTTGTTGGCCGCGTGCAAGATGCATTAAAGTTATATTATTTTATCGTTAAATACGAGGCCCTGCTGACTGATAGCTTTCCATTATATTACAAAGAAAGGAATTTTATTGGTGCCAGGGGCTATTGTTTATGTAAACCGAATTAAGGATTGAATGCGTGGCAATTCACTTCCAAATATTTCCAATTTGGCTCCCCTTAAAATCAAACAAAGTTCCCCCAATATGAAACATGCGGTGACTTGACAAAATAATTTATTCATCCAATCTAACTTTTTAATATAATAATGATATCGATATGGATTTTTGTTTATACAGCATTAGGCCTTTTATATTCTTAAGTTGGATTTTATCCTCCTATATTTGATTAGAGTATTCACGACGGCTAGTGATACCATGTATTTGGAGCATTGCCTAAGTGCTTGAGCTAAAAGTCACTCACGCTAGTGTGCTTGTAACGATAAAGCATGATTGCAAAGACTATCCTACAGGATTTTCAGCATCAATATGACAGTTCATGTTCATAAACATTCCAGGCAAAGACATAACGCATAAGCTGTACTCAGTGAGCGAGGGCCTGACGGCCGGCGTGGGCGCCGAGCATGAGGCGCAGGCGTCGCACCTCACGCGCTCAGCCAGCGTGGACGCCGTGCACGAGGGCACGCGCGGCCGCTTGCGCAGCAACGCATGGCGGGCAGGGACCACAGTTACTAAAGGTATGTAAATGGAGATATTTTCCCATGCATTCGTTATTAGATATTTGGATTGTGTAGGAATCTGTGTTAATTAACAGCAGTGGCATATAGGCAGGAGATATTATAGTGCACAAGTTATATGTGCGCAGATACAGGTGAACTCCGATGAGATGGCAATCTGGCATGACTTGAGAGAGATTAGGCACAGGACCAACGGTTTAATCCGGGGTACGGGGGTATCACATCACTAACTTCCAAAATCCGGGCTTCCACTTCTGAGTAGTACCTATTAGAAAAACCTAATAGCACTTTTTTCCTATCCGAGAATCAAACTCGAGACCTCTTGTTCTTGTTAACAATGGAGCTTGCGACCACTAGGCCACCGCGTCAGAAGCGTTAATTGGTTCCACAGATCATACAAACACAAGAGATATGGCAAGGGGGCGTGGCACTTGCGAACTCATCAAGGCCCAAAGCGCCTTGATGCCAGTTTCGGCCATTAGTCAAATGTCAACTTGCGACGTCTTCGCTGCTTGTGATTTTTGACAAAATGAGGCGTTGTTCAGTGCTTGTTTGCAAAAATAACAGCTGTATTGTGAATTACGTCAAAGATGGCATGTTATTTCACACGTAAGTACTAAAATAATATTGTTTTTCTTATTAAATTCGTTAAAACATTACTCCGTGATACTAGAAACACGATGAAGTACCAAAAGCAATTATTTTCATTAGGAACAAAAACCATTGATTGTTTAGTACACATCGACCAATGAAGCGGTAGGTATAATAGCGCAATGGACAAGTGTTTCATTGATATCCTCACTCACAACATAGTTTCGTGAAGCGGCCGCTTCTGGCTTTTGTTGGTTAGTGATATAACTATGTACATGTTTGTGGTTATAGATATTTTATACGTTCCTACTTAATACGAATAATACAAGGGAATAAAAATTGATTTTTTGTTGCATGGAATTTTATGGCTGCATCATTGATATCATTGTAATTCATACCTTGCTTTTATCTTAACATTTTAGCTATCCGAAGGATCCAAAAATAAAAGAAAAGTGGATAACTGCGTAACGTACTATTCCAGACTATAATATATCTTTGTGCCAAATTTCATCCAGATCCGTTCAGCCGTTCTGGCGCTATTGAGATTCATCCAAACTTGTGGATTTACAATAGTAGTAACATAAATAATGATGGCTATTTGACTGTTGTCACGGTAAAATATGAAATATGTTAAATATGGTTGCTTATAGGTTAAAAATAATTATACAATATGTCTTTTGCATGAAAATAAAATGTAAATATTTTTATTAAAAAAAAAAATTGATTTGAGTTTTTTATCTGTAGATACGAGAACCGAAACACGGGCGGCCATGATTGAGCGTCGTATGACGTCACATTTCAATAAATAAATCTTCGTGTACTGTGTACTATCCATATCGTGTGCAATTTACTGAGACAATAAGAAATATTTTGATGTGTGCTATTGAGACGTTTTGTAAAATAGAGTCAGGCTATACAAAAGCTGACAGTGCGAATTTGCCTAAAGTTAATTCATTTATGGTCGCAAATTTGATTTAATTCGTGACACGAATGTATTGATTACTTACTTTTATTTTGGTCATGTATTATTAACAACATTAGGTAAGGTTTACTAATTTGTTTTTAGCAAATCAGAGACTAAGTTGATTTCTTCTAAATACTTACATCAAAGTGGTCCTCACAAAATAATATTGCAGATTTATTAGATGTAAGCTTTGAGTCTCGACGTGCTAGTTGTAACCACTGCTTTCGACGTTTAGGGCATTTAGAAACGTGTATAATAATTTTTCAGGAAATTTAATTGTAGTACTTTTACACATAGGCACGGCGCACGTCTTGTAGCTTGTCATTTTCACAAAGCCAGTGAAAAAGGTGTTAGTTTTCCACAAAATAGCTTCAGATAACTCTGAAGCTGTTGTCGTAATTAGATTCTTTTGCACATTGTTTATTGAAATATGATGTCACATCCGCAAGTGTCAGATAACCGGCTGTTTTGGCGCGAATTTCAAATTCATAAATTAAATTAATTTTATGTCCTTTAGTAGGACGTAACGCTTTTTTGAGAAAAATTATTATTGTAAGAGGTATAAAATAAACCTACGTAAATTTTAAAATATCTTTCCAAAAATTGTCTAATACCCAATTGTGATTTTGTAGCATGCCCTGACACATACTTTAAGAGTAGTTTCTATTTCCCCCTACGTGATCAATGCAAAAGTATTTTGATCATAATTTGAATATTAAATAATTAGAATTCTAGAGACTAATATTGTCCGTATCCATAATTTATCAGATATCCGTTAAAATATACAGTTTTGAAGTTTCACTGATTAGTGCTATTATTGAAGTTATACACAGATATAGATATATTGTGGTATTGTATTTAATAGCGTCTTTTTTTTATCGTGGTTAAATTATCAAATAAGTCCTCCCACCCCGGGCAGGGCGGGAGGGACTGTCAGACTTTTACTGACTAAAATCCACGGTGTTCCTTCAATAACCCTTTACGTTCCGGGATCACGGTAATGGGGTTTAATAGCCTCTAGATCATAATTGTATTGTTAACTATGACAAAATTTTAATAACTTTAATTTGTTAATAATCCAATTTGGTTTTCCTCGTATATTGATAACAGAACGCAAGCTGTAGTGCTTCAGGGGTACACCTCTGGATGGTGTTTTGTCCCCTCGGGAGTTCCTCAGGGTTCCATATTAGGGTCCCTATTGTTTACTATTTTTATTGCCGATGTGAAATATTGTTTCGAAAATTGTTATATTTTACTTTATGCCGACAATATGAAGATTCATAAAACTATCCGAAATATAGCTGATACGTACCTGTTACAAGCTGATTTGAATAGATTTGATGAATATTGTAGACGTAACAGGCTTGAATTGAATGTATCAAAATGTTATCACATGACTTTTACGCGCCGGAAGTCGTTAATTGATTCATCATACACACTATGCAATATCGGTATAGGGAAGGTCAATACTGTTAGGGATCTTGGGATTATACAAGACAGCAAGCTGCTCTTCGATAAGCATATTGATGAAATAGTAAAAAAAGCATCGAGAGCACTTGGTTTCATAATGAGAACCTCGGCTTCTTTCCGATCGCTAAAACCGATCAAAGTTTTGTATTGTTCGTTCGTACGCAGCCATCTTGAGTATGCATCACAAGTCTGGAACCCTCAGTACGGGATCTACATCTCTCGCATTGAGGGTATTCAGAGAAAATTTCTTAAGTACCTAGATTACAGGGTGAAACAAGTATCTGTAGATTACAATCACCGATGTAGAAGGTACCATTTTCTACCGCTTGACCAAAGGCGTAATATTAATGACATATGTTACTTATTAAATAATGCAAATGATTTAATTGACAGTACTGAACTTGTTTCTAAGTTAACGTTACGCACTAATCAAATGGGGCTGCGACAGCGACCACTTCTACGTGTACCTTCTGTAAACACTAACTATAGGCGTAATGCCTAAGTAGGCACAGGGTACAGAAGTCTGTAGAGCGAGTCGCAGCTTCAACAAAATTTGTTGTGAACATGATGTGGATTTGTTTTGCACCAATGCAAACACACTAAGGAAGCTCTTAGCAAAGCCATTTTTTGAACCTGTTGCACCTACTTGCATTTGAATTGAACTGCACACCTGAAAATAAATTAATTGTTTTAGTTAACTTGTGTAGTCGAATAGAACACATCAGTCTATTTTGTATTAGGCTAGTTCAGTTTGAACATAGTCTTTTTTTTTACATAACTTTATTTATCTGTGAGGGCTTGTAATTAGCAACTTAGTTTTTATATATTATTGTTATAATGTTATTAGTCTGTAAGCCTTCCGAAAATAAAATAAATAAATAAATAAATAAATTATAATAACACTTCACTTGTTTAGAGTGACAAGTACGTCGAAAACTCCAGAATCGTTTTATTTTTACAGTCAATAAAATCTTTTGGAAAAAGATCAGATATTAAAGGATTTATAGGAAGGAAAGAAATTATATCGATATTTTTTACGATTACAATCACGTACATCACTATTCGCGTTACGCATATGTGTGTTTATTCTCGAGTCAGTAGGTACAGGTACAAGAGCCGCCCCCTGTTTGCATGTGTTCTATTAGTGAGTTTTTTAGTGTTGCTGTAAGTTTCTTTGTGTGTGGAAGAAATGTGAGCTCGTGTGTCGTTCTTATAGTTTTTGCTTTGGTGTTAGTGAATTGAGTGGGAGAAATGTGGAGACACTTGAACACGAAGTAATCCTTTACAAAGCATATCTCTGTGTTTATATGATCTGTGATTGGTTCTCAAAAGTGCAAGTGTAACTCGGACGGCGCTGCATGTTGGTCATGTTCTGAATCATTACATTCACATAGCATTACTTGCAAATAGTTTTTGTAACAGCCTAACAGGTATCAGGTATTACAGACTATTGGAACTACATGTCATATCTACTATCGTAAAAGTTCCAAAGCGACTTTGTAATATATGGTAAACTTTATGGTTTCCCAGGAACATCGTACTGGCAGCCGATGGTCGCCCGTCAGTTCCTTCAGCAGTCACCGTTCGGGCGGGTAGCCCAGCCCCCGCGACTGCTAACGCAAGCGTCATCAGCGAGCCTGCAGCCGGCAGTGGCGGCGCTGAAACGCAGTCCGCCGCGACGCAGCACGTCGTTCAGACGCGGGCGGGAGGTGAAATTCGCGGAGATGACGATAGCCGCGGAGCCGGCCGTGTGACGCGGGCCGCGGCTCCAGCCCGAGCTGGTGCCGCTCGTCTCACCACAAACCTTCTCGCCCTCTCACACGTCGATCTCCCCCTCCCTCAAGACCCCCTGACCGCTAGCCGAGCGAACGGACTCGCCTCGTACCACTGATTTCTAGCCTTCGTCGTTCACTGTGAACTTAATTACCCAGTGTCCTTGCAAACAAGTGCTATAATTATTTTATAACAAAAAAACATTGAACATTATAAAGTAAGTGACATGCGAAAGATTACAACGTTTCGTTAGTGTTTTCGGTTCGTTCACAGAAAGAGCTTCCTGTAATAAATACTTGATATAATTTATTTTGTTACTTGTACAACGTATTCTCGTTCGCTCGGACTTAAGACTCGTATGGTGGAACTGTCAAAAGTCTGCTGCGGTGGCACTGATCTAGCAGGTGAAGTCTTAGTATTAGTCAAGTATGATAATTAAATGAGTGCCGGTGTAAAATTGTAATTATTGTGTGAGAAAGTAGTCTAGCGCCGATGTAACTATCAGCTGCACGCATCAGTGTACGTGGTCACCTAAACGCTCAAGTACCTAACCGAAAGAACAATATGTACGCTGAAGTGAGTTTTTTATAAAAGGATAATAATGTGAACAGACCGATATAGTTCCATAATATATACTGATAGAATAATGGAATTGTAATTATATCTAATTTTTTAGCAATTAATAATTCAAATGTGGAATTCTAAAAATATTTTAATGTTAAAGTAATTAATTGTTTATTAGTGATAAGATGTGTTAAATTCGTGATAAAATAAATTAAAGTTACTGCGCGAGTTATAAAGAAAAAATCATCCGAAATTACTGCATATTTTCGAGGTTTGTGTTCTGTGACGAATGAGATCATTTCTGGTATAACCTTAAGTTTAATTATTTTCGCTGCAGAAAATGTCAATAGGTTGATAATGTGCCTGCCGTGCAAGCCGTCAAGTTTCCAGGGATACCATCTTCAGCACCGTATTATAATATCGTAGCGTGACGTCTACACTGCTTGTAGTACCTATACACAAATAACCGATGCACGATGGTCGGAACTGGTATTTCTGTTGATTATACCCATAATATTTTTATAAGAGTTTTAAATGCTTCTAACTGTAAGCTATATCTTTAAGAGCATATATAATTTGTTCGACTCGTATCTTCTTAGTTAAAACAAACTTTAATAGTTTTCGCTAAAATAATGTTTCCACTTTCAAGCAGGAAAAGTCAATTTGAATACAATTTATTAAAAAGATTTGGACGTGAATGCGGCCAGAGTTGATGGAAAATATTGTAAGTAAAGAAAATTACAACGAAAGAAGTGTTTAGTGCGATAAAATGTTGGAATATGTGCCTACCTCAAATTTGAATCTAAAGGGTGTGTCGATGTCAATAATTATGTGTTAAAAAGCTCAAAATTAGTGGCGTTTGATGTTCGCATTTGTTGAGTATCAATGTATGTATCTAGCTAATTTACACATATATGAGACAATGAGCTGTTATTAATATTTATTTGGTTAACAAATTAAAAGCAAATCAACAAAAAGCAATACACGTTAGCGTTATGCGTAAAGAGAACATTTAAATATAATATTATTGACGTCGGCTAACCTCTGATAGGGTGGCCACAAAGACAAATTATACCAGGCTTGTAGTTTCGTGTGTTCAATGTGTAGAGTTTTGCCATAAGTTGTGTTTACTACCTACTTTTTTACTTTCTATGTAACATTTAGAACATGAGAACTTCCCTGAGTTTATTTACAATATTTGAATAATGATCTCTTTTTTAACACCTTTTAAAAGATTGCGTAAAATAAAACTATAAACAACTCGTTTAAGTACACAAAAACGGAATTTATAGATAGTATAACTTTAAGAACTGTTCTAATGTTCAAAATGCACATTTGGAATATCTCACGAAGAAAAATATTCAAGTTCATCTAAATGCTAAGAGCTGAGCTTTTAGTAAATGTACTCATGTAATGTAAGCATCATGGAACTCATAATCGTTATCTCTACCTAAATAAGTGTCATAACACATCTGAATTTAGGAAGATTCATACATCACGGGCTCAGGGAAAAGAAAACTAAACAGACTTAATATTTATGATGTATCTTAGCTACAGGATACAAGAAAAAACAAAAAAGATGCTTGTATGCACTGAATGAAAATCTTAAAACTTTCATAACTTGGCCATGTGATGTTTGGATCAGTATCATAGATACATAATTATTCACCTCGATGTTTAGTTGATGTTGTTGCTTCACTATACGTGTACGGTGTCAACTAGGTGAGCATGTAGTTCGGTACTTACTGTACTTAAATTCGTCGAAATAATACTGTCGCCGATACATACGTAATTTAAGAGACCGTACAACGAGGATCAAGTCATTTTTCTTCACTATTAGATAGGTAAACTTACGAGTGGTAACTTTATGAGTGGTAAACGCTCTCATTTTGATAGACTACGGCAACAAGAGAGAACTTTTAAATAATAAGGTATAACAAAATAGATTTGTAACCATACTTTTCTGATAATAATATTGCAAAGTATTTTTACGTTTTGTAACGTATTTAAAAAGTGGCTAATAAGCAACTGTCAAGATAAGAAATTGATAGACAAGTTAATAATGTTATTGCGGACAAGAGTATTTTCTCGTCATACGCTCTGTTTTTAATTATCACAGTAATTTATCTATGATTAATACTTATTTATGTAGATACTTCCAAGATTCCTAAACCTTCCATTTTCCAATAGATTCACTGTATAATCTGTTGCCTCAAATATTGCTCGGCAAATGCTTCCCTTCTGAGTCTTCCACTATTTGCCATTGTTGGCCGCTTCAGATAAAGGTACTCCTATTCTAGAAAGGATTTCCGTATCCTCGTTAAATTACAACATTACCCAATGCCGTCACTATAACGCTATCAACCTATCCTGATTGTACGGTGTCTATCACGAATACATATCGTTTTTCGTCTTGTCTCGTCTTGTTAGTTCTTCTCTAATGGTGTAGTATTGTTCTCGGTGGGCTAATTTTTTAAAGCAGTAGTTTATACGAACAGACTCCAGATGCATTAAGTAGGTATTCACACCATATCATCACCGTCATGATAGCCGTAAAACGCTTTGTTAACGATTTAACTAGTGGAAACAGACGATTAGAGAATGGTGTGACGTTGATTACGAAATACCGAACAAAACTACCAACCAAACGTTACGCAATAGGGTTGGTAACATTTCACAACATTCTCTACGTTTCTTGCAAATTACAAAAATGTTGGCCTTGCTCTTATAGTGTAATAAAATAACATTATAAAAGGCTAGTGAAATTTTGATAACTAAATACCAACTAGACTTGAAATTATAAATTGATAAGACATTAATTATGTATTAACATAAAATTCACAGTGTATTTCATGTTCAGATGCTTTTTGGATTTGTGTGTCATAAGTTACTGATAAGGATATGTTACCATACTTAAGACGACTTCGAAAAAGTGACTCGATACTATCACAGGAATTGAAAGTGGACAAGCTGTTGCAGTTGCAATACTCCAATATCGATTTGTCCCAAATCGATTAATTTACCTTGGATTTTCTGAAAACAACCTGCAACCTTTCAACAAAAACTTGTTTCAATATATTATCTGTTTGTATGTTTTGTATCGTGTATCTAGCAGCTTAATATTATGCATCGCCCTGCAGTATAATGATATGTAATCGCTTGACTGTATTTATTTGTAAGTGTCACTAGTGTGATAATGTAATTTATTGTCAAAGCTACTTATATTTGTACGAAAACGGGAGCAAATTCTTTATATATTTTACCGCATTTGTGTTATACTATTGTTTTAAAAGCTGCTATAGAAGTTATATCTGTCGCTTTTAAGAGATAATATAATTTGTCTATAATATACAAACAATAAATGAATGTCAGTATCCATTCCTTTAATTTAAGCAATTATTTGTGCATTCTCATAACAGATTTAAATTGTGTATTATACTAAATGTGATCAAGTACTCAGTTAAAAAAACTGCGATAAATCTTCCAAGATATTTCTCTGGCATATATCATGAGATAGGGTCGATTTCTTCCAATATGCCACCACTGAACTTTTGTAAACACATTAATTTTTACGTAACTACATCTAAAATAATGTTGTATATTCTTCGATATATGTAGAAACAAATAGGCAGTTATGATGTGATACTTATCGACATATTCATGGACTTGTGAAAGGCGCGAAGTATGCACGTCATTGTTTTAGAAGATTTAGTTCCATTCTACTGTGCAGCGAATAAAAGCAATAGTTGATAGTGATGTTGAGAAATTAAATGCTATTTTATCTATGTGTGTTGTTACATAGTATGTATATTGTATCTGCTGAACTAAAACAATGATCGGTAGCGACACTTGGCAGAGCGCCTCTGTGATACACGTTAGCTATTAGAATAGGAGTCGTCGGTTCATATTCATGTATTCGCAATCTGATGTTATTCTCGATATGGGTTGCCTCCTGTGTCTCGTCATACATGACATTACAGTTATTGATTATATTATTGTATTTATTCACTTTATTAACATGTTTATTATGTCTTTAATAAAACAATTGCTTATTAGATCGTTTTATTTTAGTGACAACTATTTAAACATTATCTTCATTGAAAAGCTAACAGTTTATCCATTAATTATGCGGTAGATATTTGCATGAGTGGCATAATCTTTAGCCTATAACGTACCGTAATGGGAAATAAACGTCGTTTCTTAGGTAGGGGTTCTTTGTGTAATTTGTACTAGATTCACGATAGGAAATCATAAATGTTCTGGTTCCATGACCCTTGAAATTTGTGATACATATTAATTCCCCTACCCCTTTTTGTTTCAAATACATATCTAGTTTTTTCTACAATTCATCTATCTTTATTTAAGTTTTCCTTTTCCCCTCCGATCCAAATCCATAAAAAAATATTCATAACAATTTTAGTCACATCTATTTACCTCTCATTTTCCTTGTAACATTAGAAATACTATAAACACAAACAGAGCGCTATGGTCGCTTCATCGCGTGTGTCATGCTGATTTGAACGCAAAACAATTTGTTGGCAAATAGTGGGACAACATTCCGTAATTATTGCAACAGCGCAGGTAAATATGCGGACTAAGTGACTAGTTGTCGAGCAGCGCAATCATCTAGATATGTTTCAAACAAAACTGTGTTTACAAGTTGACTCTTAGACGAACGATGACCCCTGGCCGTTACGTCATACAGACGGTATATTCGACTTAACATACATAATATTGTTTAAAATGGTAATCAATGCGCGAGCTCTGATAATGAGCTGATAAGTCAGTAGTGTGTGCGAAGGCAGGGCATCGCGGCGGCCCACGACATGAATCTTTTTTAACTTGAAAAATAGTTTTTACTTATAAAATTTAATTTAACATAGCCATCATGTTTTTACTCGTGAGAAAATATATCTTGAACTTAAATAATGTGAACAGATGTAGTTCCGTGTGTGTGTTGATGCAAACTGTAAGTATGACAAAAGTAATTTTATTACTATTTACGTGTTCTCCGTTAGCATAGTGAACCAATTTAAATAAGCGGGAATTCCATAAATTCCTAATCGAGCCATGTGTGAATGTGAAAGTTATTAAAATTTATCAATTCACTTTCAGTGAATTAACTGCGAATTTGCATCATTAAAATGGGTTATGAAGGTCAATGTCAAAGTAGAATAGAATTAATCCTAGCTGTTATCACCGTCATTTATTTCGCCAACTAATTTAAATTATGTGGGTAATCACTCGCTTGCCTAGGTAGGTACATAACCATATTGCACGTTTATTATAATCAGTGCCGCGCACAAATCAGAATCAAGTTTCTTCATAGAAATAAGATAATAACGTCATAAAAAAGAAGCAAATCTTATCAACTAATTGCCAAATAACTGTGGGAGGCGGATTTCAAAGATAAGCCTCAAGGTGATATTGGATTCACCAACGTAAACAAGCTAGGTATATGATTTTTGCAGTAGGTATTGCAGGAGAATATGGTTCGATGGATAAAATACGGAAATTATATTAATTATATATATTTTAGTAATTTATGACTTCTCTGAAGTTGTCATTTACATGGGGAAATAATTTTTTTATATATGTATACCTACAGCTCACCTTCACATCTATTTAATATAGTTAAAAAAAGTGGTGAAAATGTGAAATGTGAACTTGCTATGCAGCAGAATACGTAATGATGAGTCAGAACGGAACTGTCGGTCATTTCCAGTACGCCTCATCAGTTTCTATTCAACCAAGAATACATCAAAGTTAAAGCGAGCTCGTATAGATTTAAAACATTTACATCCACCTATTATATCATCTAATTATTTCCTAATGTCGCATTTAAATAGTGTTTATTTAAATACAGCTGATTTGTTTCCTACTAATTTCTCTCAATGGCTTCGATCGTATCAAGTTCGGTATTTCCCAAGGGAATGTACCAACTTCCGGATTAATATGTATGTTATTAATTTTCGTTTTTTCATTAATACTTATCCCGATATTTCTTGAAGTCTTTATTATATTTTCAGGGGAAGCATCGATCACAATATTCAACTAATGTTATCAAACGCAGTATTGTATCGTCTGATGTGCATCTTCGACACAGGAACTTTCACACGAGTCAAATATTCAACAAAGTAGTTGCTTTCAAACTATCAGACATCGGTGAGGGCATACGAGAAGTCGTTATAAAAGAATGGTAAGACCCCATTAACCTTTTATTCGTTTCTAAAGTTTTATACCCCATTTTCCCGTTAACGTCCTCTTTTATGACACATGTAAATACTATGACGCCATAGTTAAATCGGAGGCTAGGCTAGGCTATCCAGTCAGACCTGCTTCGAGTCATTGATATAGTTTTAGTATACGCTAGCACTATTAGTATTCAAAATACTTTTATGCATTGAGAAAATATTAACGTTATCTCTTGAGATGGTAATGTCGCTTATGATGAAACAGTTATTTATATGTACACAACTAAGACTGTTGTTATTGAAATAACTTAAAGTTCTTATCTTCTTACAAACACTTCTTTCAATGATAAATAAATAGTATATTGACTGCACATTTGGAAAATAGGGTGACATTTTGACGGCGACAACTAACGTCTTCAGATAAGTAGAAATTGTATCGTTCTAAGCGTTCCTAAACCCATAAAATTAAGAATTACTAATTCGGGCTTCCTCTGTTGTTATAAGTAATTCCAAAACTAATAAACAGTCTGCAATTTCAGGTTCGTGAAAGTAGGCGACAAAGTTCAGCAATTTGACAACATCTGTGAAGTACAGAGTGATAAGGCTGCAGTGACGATTACCAGTAGATACGATGGAGTGGTCACTAAACTGTACCACGAAGTTGACACCACCGCGCTTGTCGGACAACCACTTGTTGATATCGAGGTGCAGGGAGGTGCTGAAGAAGGTATGTTGAACAAACGTTGCTATTTTCTACCACTTCATTGTGAAATCAGCACTGTATTATTGCCTTGCATTATGCTCAGCGATTACTGTTTTGCGTGTCATGTGACACATATTTTCCCTCTGGTTTAAATTATTTCTTATTTTTTATAATTTTCCTATGCATCATGTGACAGTGCAAATTAGTAGATTATTAACCAAGAAGATAAAGCAGTGTCTTCTGTCGCGGGTGACGATTTAAATCGCGAGCGTAACGAAGGACCCGAGGTTTACTCCCGAGCGTAGCGAGGGTGTTAATAACTTAAATCACGAGCGAAGCGAGGGATTTAAGACGAGTCCTGAGTGTAGCGAGGGATTTAAGTTCACCCAAGACTAAGACAGCTTTATCACCGAGGAAAATACTCTACTTTTCGTACCATTTTCGAAAATAAACTTAACGTTTATGTATTTGAAGAAAACAAAAACGCGGCAAATTCCTAGACTAATATTTTTTGTCGGAAAAGCAAAGGCATCAAGCTCATACGGCCTCGTCGGTTTTCGTAATTTTATTTAATAATCATAACTGCATAATAAATGCTTAGGTATTCCTTTTTCAAAGAGATATATAATGCTTTATATACAAACTCAATGGTGTAAACACAGATGTAGTTCAGTATAAATTTCCGTAAGTATTCCAAATTTAAATCATATTCTCCCCCTAGAGGATGAATGAAATTCAGTAAAATTTGAAAATGACTATTGTTATGTTCGCTTTTTGTGGCATAGAATGTCACTTAATTGGGCAAGTGGTACGAAAAAAATATTTACGTTCTTTCTATATTATTCAAAACATAGCTGTGCCCATGAATTCGTTCGTGTGGCAGTCCATTTTTACAACGCAGTATTTCCGCGTTATTCCTGACCCTGTGAATTTCGCGATAAAATTCCCCGTAGTAATTATCTTGCCCTATTACTTCTCGGTCTGTCTTTTGTTCGGACTAACCTCTGGATTGGCTTAACTGATTTAACAGGACTTTCACTAGAAGGTAGAAGAGGTTATAGGAAACAGACAGAAATATAAACTCAGACGGAAAACACCGACAGAGAAAATATATAAAGTATTGTGTAAATAACTATAAGTACTTGAGAAAACACAGTTATTTTGAATCACAGACATACCCTTCAATTTTATTTTAGTAATATACATGTTACGGCTAAAGGTGGGTGTGAACATAAACTTAAGATTAGCCGGCTAAACTTAGGTCTAACTTCGAGGAGGTGTTAATGTTCGTTTCTTCTATTTTTACCCGGCTAAACTTAAGTGTAACTGCAGGCTCTTGGCTAAAAATGTAGAAGGAAATGAAAAAGGATACAATAATAATGTTTACTATTTTGACACGAAAACTTTTATTAAAAAATAATCACCCCCATTACGCATACTTTTATGTATCTATGTAGGTATTCAAAATTACAATTATTACAATTACAAAATATTAATTACTTAAAACAATATCTACCTAATCATTGAAATAAAAAGCTTTTTACCAAAAAATTAAACCGACTCCCAAAAACACTGCAAAGTGAAAAATAACTTTAGTTTCGGTAGTCGGTGTCTTTAGTTTTGTATTTTCGTTTTTGGCACCGACTTCCGAAATTAAAGTTATTTTTCACTTTGCAGTGTTTTTGGGAGTCGGTTTAATTTTTTGGTAAAAAGTTTTTATTTCACTCTTTTTAGTTGGTTGATTTTTAATTTACCTAGTTAAAAGGGCCTAAATGTCAACTACTTATAACCTTTTACAAAATATTGCTTTTCCCAATGCTGGGCCGTTAATTGTTGAGGAGTTCTTCTGGTACTTCACCATCAGCTCTACGTCACCATATGCATTGTGACGAACATAAAGTGCTTAACACCCATATTCAAGTAATCGAATCGCAATCCACGAAATACTTATTATTGAGTAGGTTCGGTGGTCATCTGTGGTCTTCATCATCAGTTCCACTTCCCCAAATGGTATTTTTGAGAGCAACTGCACAAGTTACTATAAGAAATACCCAAAACGCCATAGGTGTGCCTATAATATTTGAAGAGTTCCCTCGATTTCTCCAGGATCCCATCATCAGATCCTGACTTGGTGACAATGGGACCAATTCCGAAGTATACCCTTTCAAACAAAAAAAGAATTTTCCAAATCGGTTCAGCCGTCTTCGAGTAATCGATGATCATACATTAAAAAAAAAAAAAAAAACAAATATACGCGTCGAATTGATAACCTCCTCTTTTGG
The DNA here is from genome assembly GCA_943138885.2 of Tholera decimalis. Lineage (NCBI taxonomy): Eukaryota > Metazoa > Arthropoda > Insecta > Lepidoptera > Noctuidae > Tholera > Tholera decimalis. The sequence continues at coordinate 23,350,584 of OW964552.2, read as the reverse complement.
TCGTCGGTTGAAAATAATAAGGAACCATTTGTTCATAATAGGAGCAGAAATACGCAAAATTATTACATTAAAGTTACATTACAGTCATGGCAACCAGACAACTACTAGTTGATGTTGTCATGGCAACCAGACTACAAATCATGATGGGCATGTATTTAACGCGGCGACAAACTAATCTGATTTAGGGTTTTTAAAATAATTAAAATGAGTAGGAAAAATAATAGGTTGGCAGCTACAGTGAAGTAGCATTTTAAGCATAAAGTAGCAGCTTTATATTGAGTTACAAGCTTTGTTTAAATTTAAGTTGGCAGTGATTTTATGGTGTTTACACAAAATCGACGGAGCCCCGCTTCGCGGAGCTCCTATTTCTGGGTGGTTTAAAAAAAATTACCACGAAGGCTAAGACCTTCTAACCTAACCTATCCGAGTCAGGGTACTCTGAGTCGGGGTGTTAACCAATAGTTGCTAATAATACAATGTTTGATATCCGTCTGTTAAAATTAGCTGCCACGTCATTATTTTTAATACCTCACCTATTATTTCATTTTCCTTGTTAAATATATTTGCTATCTTAAAGTAGCAGCCAAGTAATTAGTTGCCCAACAAGTTCTTAGTTGCCTCAAAAATAATTTGCCATCATGATATCTCCCCACAGCCCCCTCAAGCCCTCCGCCGCGCCGCCCGCCCGTTTTGTTTCGGTTAATATGCACATTAGCCTGCTAAAGATGGAATATCACGACACAAACTAACATAATATCGAACTTCAGCTGCTTCTCAAAGATAAACCTAAGTTTAGCCGGCTAATCTTAAGTTTATGTTCACACCCACCTTCAGCCGTAACATACATACATATTTTGTATGAAGTATGTATGTATGTATAGCACACATACACAGTATAACATATGAAGTAATTAATAATAATTAGGTATGAGACTTTCTAATTGTTGAAAGAGATCTTAATAGCGTGACATGAGAACTACTTATCCTTAATTTTTAGGTGCAACTACATCGCTCGCTGAAAAAGAAGCCACAGCTATTAGTAAACAAGAAACTGCAGCGGAAAAAAGCCAGAAAACTAAAGTGTTGACCACCCCTTCAGTCAGGAGGATAGCTGCACAATTCAAAGTTAGTTTATTTAAAACACTTCCACCAGAATAATTATGTTGTATGGTTAAGATAAAGCCTTTTTTATAAAAATCTTGTTTGAATATTGAGTTGAAGCCGTGAGTTGAAGATTCTTTTTACTCATGATTTGTATTTACAATTTCAAGTTTAGAATCTGCTAATCAGTATTTAATTTATTTAATCACATGATTATATATTTTTTTTAAATAAGTAAGGCCCAGAAATGTAGCACAACGCATAGGAGTCCTATGTTCCTATTTAATTTTATTCGTTATCTTTTTCATAACTCATACTACTTCTATACTTACCGAAGAACTTTCTCAATAACAATAGATGATATCGATCCTCCCAAGCAAGAACTCGGTAATCGAAAAATCAAAATTTTACAGGACAAAAGGTTTAGTGATTTTATTAAATATATTTTTAACTAGTGGGATTATTGAAGTCATTGATGTATTAAATGGAAGCAATGTTTTTGCGAAATGTTCACTGTGTCATTGATATGAAATTCCTTTTATTCAAAACCAAGTACATACTTAAGAAAAAAGATACCTAAAATTCTATACCTACATAAAATATCATGTGTGTCATGATATCTTTGTAAATATCATTAGGAAAAATCTAAAAACATGCTAAGATGTATTCCGGTCTATAGATGCCACATTTGACATAACAGCATAAAACCCATAATAGCACATTACCGAGTTCTTGGTTGGGGGATTGATATGGAAAAGAAATAACGATGGTCCTTTAAAAAAAAAACTGTTTCATCATTTTAGTTACACATAAGTAATTTCTTCAACTTTATGTGTTTATCTATGCATCATTATTTTTTTTTTAAGGTAGACTTAAGAACCGTCAAAGCCACTGGGAGAAATGGAAGAGTTCTCAAAGAGGACATGCTAGCACACTTGAATATGGATTCAAACAGCTCTAATGAAGTTCCAGATCTATCAAGTGTGAATGCAATGTCAATACCTCTAGTACAAGCACAAGCAAAAATGGAAGTGTTATTGGAAGATCGGGTAGTGCCTGTATCTGGTTTTACCAAAGCGATGGTAAAGTCAATGACGGAAGCAATGGTAAGAATATTTATTAATAAAAAAAATTGTAACATCATATTCACAGCAAAAGAGGTCATTCTAAAATTAGTAATAATGTTAATCACAGTAATATGTAATTTTTTTCTGATATAGTACTGTTATACTTGAAGTATTAGCTTTTAATTATGGTTTTACAATGATCTCATGAAATGGAGTTTAAGTACATACGTACCTTTTTAACTACTTTTTACCTTACCAATTTTCTGGAAAATATAAGAGAACAGAAGAAAATTAGAAAAAATAATGAAAATACAATATCCATACTACATATATACTATATCCATACTTCCATACTAATATTATAAATGCGAAAGTAACTCTGTCTGTCTGTCTGTCTGTTACCTTTTAACGCCTAAACCGCTGAACCGATTTAGATGAAATTTAGCATGAGAATAGTTTAGGACCCTGGAAAGGACATAAAATAGTTTTTATCCCGATATAAGATTCTCGTGGGATAGTATTCGAATAGCACGTGGACGCAGTCACTGGAAAAAGCTAAATTAAATTTTTATTTTTAAAATTGGTATGGGAATAGTTTAGGACCCTGGGGAACACATAGGATAGTTTTTATCCCGGAAATCATCCCTAAAGGATGTAAAAAGGGTGTTGGAATTTCGTATAGTATAGGGAATCAATAACATACTATACTAATTATTCATACTATCCATACTTCCATATCCATACTTCCATACTAATAGTATAAATGCGAAAGTAACTCTGTCTGTCTGTCTGTTACTTTTTCACGCCTAAACTGCTGAACTGATTTAGATGAAATTTGGCATGGGAATAGTTTAGTACCCTGAGAAAGACATGGGATTGTTTTTATTCCGATATAAGGTCCCCGTGAGATAGTTTTCGAATTGCACGCGGACGCAGCCGCTGGTAAAAGCAAAATCATAAATTAATTAAATTTGATTTTTAAAATTGATATGGGAATAGTTTAGGACCCTGGGAAACACATAGGATAGTTTTAATCCCGGAAATCATCCCTAAAGGATGAAAAAAGGGTGTTGGAATTTCGTATAGGGAATCAATAATGTCCCCGCCCTCCCCACACAAATAATACACTTAGACCGCTGAACCGATTTAGATGAAATTTAGTATGGAAATTGTTTTAGACAATGGAAAAGACATAGTATGGTTTTTTATCCCAACAATAATCCCTTAAGGATGTAAAAGGGATCTTGGAACTTTGTTTGCCCCCTCCCAATTCATTCAAATTGCGTATTCAAGAACCACTCGAAACATTTTTTTTAAACTACTCAACTACATGTAGATGTCATACAAATCTTTGTTTAGAGCTGGGGTCGAACCCACGTCATGCACCAGTCAGCTGTTGCGCCAAACGTGTCGTTTAAGTTTTAACAAATCAAGTTAATATACGAATCATTTCTATTTTAAAATCGGGGCAATATGCGGCTGATCTTTTGAAAATAGGAGAAGATCGTATGGCAACAGATATCAACGGGTGATTTATTTGAGCTCTGAATTCTGTAACATAGTCCAAGATACAGATAATTTAATAAACCACGTTTATTCGGATTTGAAAACAAATATGAGGGAGAGAATATGGCTGCGTGAAAGAGCAATTTTGGCACCGACTAACGAAATGGTAGGGCAGATCAACGAAAAGATTGTCTCTTGTGGATTGTGATGTTGTCGATTATCTGTCCGTCGACAATGTCATAGATATTGAGCAAGTGACGTCGTACTCTGTAGAGTTTATCAACTCTCCGGAGATGTCAGGGTACCCCATCACATTATTTTAGGCTTAAACTTGGTGCCCCTGTCCTGTTGATGCGTAATCTGGACGCATCAAGGCTTTGTAATGTCATGCGACTCCAAATTACATACCTTGGACGCAATGTTGTTCAAGCAATAATTTATCTTATGACAGGAACAGCAAGCGGTGAAAACGTATTTATTCCTCGCATTTCAATAATCCCGACCAATTTGCCATTCCAATTCAAGAAACTCAAATTTCCCCTAAAAGCGGCATTCGCAATGACCATAAACAAAGCTCAAGGACAGACACTGAAAATCGCAGGTGTACATTTAGAAAAGGGCTGCTTTTCCCATGGGCAACTGTATGTGGCGTGCTCACGAGTATCAAGCCCACAAAATCAACACGTTTTAGCCAAGGACGGGAAAACCAGAAACGTAGTTTACGAATATATTTGTTTAATAAAGGTTACTAGCAATGTGGGTAGAATTCACATTACTAGCGATCTTGTTAACCCCTCCAACTAAGCTAAATATGTTTGTGTCTGGAGTGGGTTCATGTCAATAATGTAATGGGTGGGATTCGAACTTGCGACCTTTCAATCACAAGTCCGACACCGATGTATTGTAAACTACGTTTTTGGTTTTTAAAAAATTAATTTTAAATACTAGCTGCCTCTTTTTGGGGATGGATGGACCCTGGTGATGGTTTTTAAAATATTATATGCGTTAAGAATTTTTGACAAAGTGTAAATTAACGCCGGCGAAGTCGCGGGCAAAAGCTAGTAATATTATAATTAAAGTAAATCTGTCTGTCTGTACTTTTCACGCCTAAACCGCTGAACCGATTTAAATAAAAAAATTGGCATGGAAATAGTCTAAGACCCTGAGAAGGACATAGTTTTTATCCTGGAATTCCTACGGGATCGGGATTTACGCAGGAAAAACCTCCCACGCGAACGAAGTCACGGGCAAAAGCTAGTTTAATTTAAACTAAAATATAGTGTCCAGAAATTCGTGTGCATCGCTGTCCACTGGTAATGTGCCCAAAAGACTGGCGGCATTGCCACGTTGTATGGCAATGCTTAACCTCTGTCCGAGGTAAAAGCCAGCCCTTGGGATACGTGAAATAATTTGTGAGCACTCACACCCCACGACCCCAAGGTTTCAACCACAAACGGCTCGAAAAAATAAGTACCAACAAGGTTATTATATTTCCGCCGCTTGAAGTTCTCAGTAGCTGCAGTAGCAGCGCCAGCGAAGCAAGAAGAGCTAGGAAGATGGGAAATTGCAAGAGTAACGACTTAAGTTGCGTCCCACACTAATATTTAATATTGTATTGTTGTTATTTTTTCGTAATATTATATACCGTAAGTTGGGGTGATTTTGCACCGAATTTTTTTATGTGATTAGTTAATGTCAAATTAAAAGTGCTATAGGTTCATTTAAACTAAAGGACTTTTAGTGATAGAAAGACTAGATAGGTAGATAGGTATTCAAAATTGTTTTTATTGACTAATTAACAATGGCGCATAATCAGGTATTTATATATTTAGGATATTTGCATCCCCTTCGAACAATAACTCGTTTTTGGCCGGGATCGTCTATCAAGTTTGTTTTATCATAGTAAAATATATGTGCAGGAGCGATGTCTCTAATTTTTGGTGTTAAATTTTTAATGTACTCTTGTAAAATCTCTTTTGATAACGCTGCCCTGATCTTCTTGACATTTGTTGCAAAACGCACTGAGGGGGTAGGATGGCGTTTCAAAAAGTGGTTTAACCCAGTAATTTCCAGGCGTATTATTCTTAAATTTTCGAACAATGCATTGATTTTTCGAGATACATTTAGACAACAATTTTGAGGTCGTGCTCAGTTAATGGAAACCCATAGGTGCTCATTATCTCAATATGTGATGCTATAGCTTCCTCTTCCTCATCTGTAAATATTTGAGGCTGACCAGGGCGATTCATATGGGCTTTTTTATTTTATAAACCAGAGTTCGCCGCTGGAATGTCGAAATGTATGCTAGCTTTCCTCTGCGACATTTGCCCAGACTTAATAGCCGCCAGACATAGTTGCAACTGTTCCTTGGAGTAATCAGTATATTTTCGAGCACTTGGTTTTCTTTTGTAAACCCTTGGCATGTTGTAATATCTGTAAAAAGCAATAGAAGTTGAATATTACTTGAAACGAGTATGCTTTCCGCCAGAATGGGTATATTTTGCGCCAGGTGCAAAGTACACCCATTTTAGTGATATTTTGACCTTGCGTTAATAAAGCTTAAATCCATTGAATTTTGGAATGAAATACTTTCTTATTAGACAAAAGAACAAATAACGGATATACTTAATATATTAGGCTTACCTGCATAAGTACAGTGATTGGATACACACGGATTTTACCAATCTTTTTTTTTTAAACTTTCTTCTTTCACGTTGTCACTCCTTGCACAGGTTTTGCATGCAGGCATTGAGATAGGAAAAGTACCTATAGGTACCTAAAGTCAGTGGTTCAGACATCAATAAAACTATAGAGTTGTAAACATTTTTTTATTTTATTTTTAAAGTTGTACGGATTTGGAGCAAAGTATTACTGGCTGGCGCAAAATCACCCCAACTTACGCTATGAGATAGTTATGTAAAATTATATGTGTGTATCCTTCAATATAAATTAAATAGTAATATCAAATCTTTGCAGAAAATACCCCACTTCGGATATAGCGACGAATATGATGTCTCAAAGCTGGTTGAATCCCGCGAATCATTGAAGAAATTAGCAGAAGTGAAAGGAGTGAAATTGACATACATGCCAATCATTTTAAAAGCCACTTCACTAGGTCTGGAGCAGCTGCCTGTTCTCAATAGCAGTCTGGACAGCACTTGTGAACATCTCACCTACAAAGCAAGCCACAACATTGGCGTTGCAATGGACACACCTAATGGACTAATCGTTCCTGTTATAAAGGTAAAGACTGAAATTTTTAAGCTGACGGATAAATGGGCTGGTCAACCAGAAGGATTCTTAAGTATTTTATGGAGCGTTCGCATCCTAAACTCAGTCCGAATCTATTTAAATTTCCTTGTAAAGGATGGTCCAACCATTACACACGATGTTAATCTATATAAAAGAAAGTCGTGTTAGTTACACTATTTATAACTCAAGAACGGCTGAATCGATTTGGCTGAAAATTGGTATGGAGGTAGCTTAGAACCAGGAGACAGACATAGAACTTTTTATCCCGGAATTCCAACGGGATCGGGATTAACGCGGGAAAAACTACTGAACGGATCTGAATGAAATTTGGTTAGTAGATAGTAAACATCCTGGAATAACACATAGGCTACTTTTAATCACTGAATTCCCACGGGATCGGATTTACGCGGGACAAACCTCCCACGCGAACGAAGTTGCGGACAGAAGCTAGTTGTAAATAAAATAAAACTTTTTCATAGAATTATCATTTTTTGTTTTGATAGAAACATCTATGAAAATTATAATATGTGAAACAAATTATCAGCCAAATGCTCGCCACGGCTTCGGTGGCATACCTCTATCCGATGGTCTATATTTTCAATGACGTGGTATATTTGAGGGTTAATGTCGTTAATGTGCCTAATTATCACATTATTTAGCTCTTGAATTGTTCTTGGCTTATTGACGCACACTTCTTCTTTTAAATTTCCTCAAAGAAAGAAGTCCAACGGTGTCAAATCACATGATTGTGGCGCTCAATTGACATCACAACGACGTGAGATTACATGTCCATTTTTCTGGCCACAAAAAATCCGTGTGTATGTTGTGATATCGAAAACCATTCACGGTAACCGCTTGGCGAAGAATATGAAGAACAGTAGCAATGTTTTCTGCAGAAAGAACTGGGCGAGCATACAAAGGTGTTTTGTCATCACCTACAGACCCAGTTTGCAGAAATTTGCGGACAGTCCTCCCAATTGTGCACACATTTTTTGGAAAAATTATGTTGACCAAAAAAATCACGAAGTGGATTTTGATTTGAAGGCCAAATTTCATAAAACGCTTCAATAATCTTAACGCGCTAATCACATGTATACCTCTCCATGGTTGAATTTGTCAAAGACTGAAACTAAGAAATGTTAAATAAAATTGGACAAAAAGCTTGACGTTACGATCATGCCCGTGGCGTTAAGGTTGGACCAGCCTTTATTTTAAAATTGCTTAACACTTGACACTTTTAAATACGAGAAACCTTTCCTCCCGCTTCAGAAGATAAGCTGTTAATCTATTCATATATATTTTCTTTTTTAGAACGTACAAACGAAAACCATATTAGAAATAGCCCGTGAGCTAAACACGCTTCAAGAAAAGGGGTTGAAGGGACAACTAGGACTAAATGAACTAACTGGAGGAACGTTCACGTTGTCGAACATTGGCATCGTAAGTATAAGCGAATATTTCTTACATTATAATTTTATGAAGCTTGAGAAAGGTTACAGGCTAATTTGTACCCGACTGCAAGAAAGGAAGGTTACGTTTCTATCGTGATGCAGTCCATGGGAACGAAGCCCTGCGCGACTACTAATTTTAGATATGTTTTATTGAAATTATAAAAATAGAAAGTAGGTGAGATATAGAGTGGTAGTAGAAATCATATAACCCTGGTCCAAATAAATTAGATTATAGGAAACTGGTACATATTTAGTTAGATACCTAAACTTTTAGGCCTGAAACTGCGTTAAGCGGGCGCCCGCGACGGGCAACCGTCGCGTGTCTACGCGCGTGGTCACGTGGGTGGGTTCCGTGGGCACGCGACGGTCCCCGTCGCGGGTACCCGTCGCGGAGACCGGATTATTTTATTTTAAACGGTATGCATGTGTAGTCGTGTCGATGGAGAACTTAATACCTATATTACTTATTACGTAGCAAAACGACAACTAGCAAAAAAAACGATAGCCAGTAAGCCCGTTTATTGAATCTAGGTTGCTGTGCGGGGAATTCGTTGTAAAGTTCAGTAAATTAAGAGAAAATGATAACTCATTTTGCAATTATTTTAAAGTTTCGGTACAGGTCTATGACGAATTATTTTCGAAACCGGAACCATGTTTCATCAGTCATCTTCATTCATCAGACAATTTTCATAACATATGTTCTTTTTACTTATTCAGGATGTCGCATTGAAAGAGGATAATTTTCTTCAGATTAAATCGATATTTAATGAGGCAAACACATTTTCTAAAGTATTATAAAATTTAGACAAAAAATGTGTTTGTCTCAAAAAGTATCCAGTTTTGACTAACATTGATGAGAAATTCTTTAAAGGTATTATTTATTATTAATACCAGTACTTACTAAAGGGAACTAGTTTTTTGAGCTGTTATTTAAATATTCGAGATGTTATTATGATCAGTTGAAAAACATATTGAGCAGTTATTTAATTTAATGGCGGTTGATTAATTATTGCGACAGTAAAACATGGACAGTAATAAAAAATCAATTAGTCGGTTATTTTATCATACAATGTCAATTCTAAAAATAATTGAGCAGTCCAATAACTGAATGAGCGGTAAAAATGATAGCGTTAGATCCCCTCTATGGTTGGTGAATCATGTGGGTTAGGTTAGGTTAGAATGAGATTTCTTACCGACAAATTCCGATTTATTACTGCCCACAGGTAACCGCTCGTTCAATTATTTTTACCGCCCATTTAATTATTTTCCTGCTCAATTATATATTCACTGATCCATTTCATTATTTTTTGTTACTAATTTTTGTTTACTTGCTTAGTTTTAACTGCTGAACTAGTTATAAAACGTGCCATTTATGATTTTTAACTTACCAAAAACACTATTTACAACTGCCTCTTTAAATCAGTGCCCCCTTACTAAAGCAGTGTAGAGCAGTTTTAATAACATCGAAGTATTCATTCTCATATAATTCTAATTAATCTTCTATTGTATCTGTGTTGAGTTTCTGTTCCGATATTGAGTGATCTTAAATCAACCGTGCTAATTGTATTTTGCGTTTCTCTATATTAATTGATGGTAAATCATCCAGAGTAATAACTGTTTCTTTTTCGATGTCAATTAAAGCTTCTAAAACTTTGACTCGTAATAATATTTTTTTAAATGTATTAAATTTTTTGACTGTGGGTATTAAGATTTCAAAAAATTCAAGTCTTCGTCATCAGTATCAACATTGTTTTGTTTTACACATTGCAACAATTCTTTTTCAAAAGGAGTTGGTTATGATTAGCGTTTACGTTTTTGTTGATTCTGGCTCTGTATTATTATATGTACTTTCAAGATTTGAATTTCCGGTACTGGTGCTGGGTACTGAGATGTTAATATAATTTATTGCATTTGTTGACTTCACTCTAATTTTCTATAGATTCATCTGCTTCATTACTTGAGTTCGAATCTAAATAGGATAAAATTAAAAAAAAAATTGCCTGTTTGAGCACCTGAACCTGATTTTTTTACATGCTTTCACTTTCATATATGTGTCTCTTGCAGTTTTACATCGTGATTGCACTTTTGTGACTGAAACAATAAAAAAAAATACAGGTACGTGAAAAGCGGACATACTTTCGTGGACCTACATCTGGCGTATCAGGCAGGAATAACCACAATCAGAAAAAAAGTCTGTCTGTAGTGAAAGAAGTCTGTCAAATTATGAATTATAGTTTGAAGGACGACTGCATGCCATTGTTTTCAAGTGCGTTATGGAAAGAGATAGCAGATGGTTTTTTGACGCAAGCTAATTTTCCCAACTGTAACTGGTGCAATAGATGGGAAACGTATCCGTATTATAAGACTTCCTCACAACGGTTCACTTTACTACAGTATAAGCATTAATATTCCATTGTCCTACTTGCAATGTGTAACGCAAATTATGAGTTTACCTACATAAATGTGGGGGTACAGGGTAAGGAATCTGATTCTGCAATTTTCACCCAAAGCCGCTTGTTCCAACAAATAAATGATAACTTATTGGATATACCTCCTTCTAAAGCGTTACCCGTGCTACACAACAATAAATCAACCAACACTGCAGCAACCGTACCAATACCCTACGTTGTTGTTGGAGATGAAGCATTTGGGTTGTCTAGCTATGTCATGCGGCCATATGCTTGAGCTCTCAATTTGGAACATAAGAAAAAAATATTTAATTGTAGGCTAACAAGAGCGCGACGTTATATTGAATCAACTTTTGATATCATGGCTAATAAATTTCAAATACTTCATCGTCCTTTAAACGTTTCAAAAGAGAACGCCATTTGTTTTGTTAAAGCATAATTTTATTAGATCTAAACAAGATGACAATAATGTCGACGATGTTATCATTACACTACGCCATATTCGTGACGTTGACTATGGGTTTGGGAACACCCAAAGAGATGCGTATACAATACTTGATAAATTCGCTGATTATTTCGTCACAGATGGTAAGGTATCGTGGCAAGATCGTAGTATTTTTTTAGATGTCCTGGAACCCCACTGTATGAAGTAAAGCACACTTGTTCATCCATCCTTTACTTTAAAACTAAACAGGGATGATAGGTATCGAGACACGACACAATAATAATTAATATAATTCTAGCTTAGTTTAAAGTAACCTTGTATAATAAGTATCAATACCTACCCGTAGATTTATTATAATTACACATAGAGAACACAAATAGTATCTAACTATGTAAATACCTACTTACCTAAATATAATAGTAAAAAAATGTTTACCTGTTGTTTTTTTTTCCGCCTCACCGAAATTATCAAAATTTTCAAACAATTCTTTGCAAAATTCTACCCATGCCGCTGTTCGTGCATCTCGGTCTTTATACAGTTCATTCGCCTGGTCCCATATGACAGGGTAACACTGCACTTCCACAATTACCCTTTCTGTATCGAAAGACATTGTCCTTGATTTTCTTCGAGCGTGCGTCGACCCATATCTCCTAGCGTTATTGACTGAACAAGCCCGTGCGTGTTTTATTTACACGCCGTGTTACCGCTTGCAGGCACCGCGCGTGCGGGCGGGGGCACACGATGCGTTGCGGCGCCGCACCGCAAAGATTTCACCGTGTCAGGGTGGGGGCACACGATGCGTTGCGGCGCCGCACCGCAAAGATTTCACCGTGTCAGTGGGCACACGAGCGGTGCGGCGCCGTAACGTTGTTATGTCGCAGTGGCGCCGTAGCAGCGTTGGACAGTCTGTTGACAGACAATCGAAACGAGCGAGCGTGTGTCCTTCCTTGTGACGCAAAACAACTGAGCGGTGCCGCTCCGACGTCGCAACGCATTCACCCCTCCCCGCCTCGTCTTGGTGGTTGCAAGTCCGGTGCGGCGCCGGAGCGCATCGTGTGCATGCCACAGATATTTCTATGTAAAACGACGCAGCGACACCGCTCCGGCGCCGCACCGCCGCCGCAACGCATCGTGTGCCCCGGCTCTTAGTGGGCACACGAGCGGTGCGGCGCCGTAACGTTGTTATGTCGCAGTGGCGCCGTAGCAGCGTTGGACAGTCTGTTGACAGACAATTGAAACGAGCGAGCGTGTGTCCTTCCTTGTGACGCAAAACAACTGAGCGGTGCCGCTCCGACGTCGCAACGCATTCACCCCTCCCCGCCTCGTCTTGGTGGTTGCAAGTCCGGTGCGGCGCCGGAGCGCATCGTGTGCATGCCACAGATATTTCTATGTAAAACGACGCAGCGACACCGCTCCGGCGCCGCACCGCCGCCGCAACGCATCGTGTGCCCCGGCTCTTAGTGGGCACACGAGCGGTGCGGCGCCGTAACGTTGTTATGTCGCAGTGGCGCCGTAGCAGCGTTGGACAGTCTGTTGACAGACAATCGAAACGAGCGAGCGTGTGTCCTTCCTTGTGATGCAAAACGACTGAGCGGTGCCGCTCCGACGTCGCAACGCATTCACCCCTCCCCGCCTTGTCTTGGTGGTTGCAAGTCCGGTGCGGCGCCGGAGCGCATCGTGTGCATGCCACAGATATTTCTATGTAAGACGACGCAGCGACACCGCTCCGGCGCCGCACCGCCGTCGCAACGCATCGTGTGCCCCGGCTCTGCCCCCGCGACGGGTACAGGCTGGCCGCGTTGCGTGGGTGCGGGGCTTGCCTCCCCGTGACGTACGCCCGCGTATGTCCCCGCGACGGAGCACTTTTGTATGAAACCGCGCGGGTGCCCGCTTAACGCAGTTTTAGGCCTTATAAGAAACATCGTAGTGAGTTATACCTAGCTCGTTTAATGGTTATTCTTGAATGTTTCAGGTTGGGGGAACTTACACAAAACCAATTATATTGCCACCACAAGTAGCAATTGGCGCTCTAGGAAAAATACAGGTAATTAAAATTCATACCTCCTCTGTTTTTTCCCAGATGAACAACTCCCACTAGGAATCATTCGCAAGTTGTTATATGTTGTTGTCATAGGTTTTTTTAACTGTTATTAACTATGATAACAGTTAAAGAAACCTATGACTAACCATGACTAATGCAGTTTAAATTTTTAACAAAACTAGTATCGTTCAGGTACATATAAAATAGTAAAATATTTTTCAAACAGGTGTAGAACAGTTGTTCTGGAATCTGGAGATTATGCTATACCTATACTCACAAAATGTGCAGTCATTCTTTATACTTTAGTGAGTAGAATAGTCTGACACTCGCTTTCGATCCACGCAGAACGGGAATAGTCGTTTATGATTATTTCCCAGAAAAAAAGGGAAGATAATGTGACACGCACCATCAATTTTGATGGCAAGTTTAAGCCACCAATTTATGAGCAGTTTAAACAATTCTTTTTACCACTAGGTACTACCGAGGTTCGATGCTGAAGGCAACTTGAGGAAGGCTCACATGCTCACAGTGAGTTTTTCAGCAGATCACAGGGTCATCGATGGAGTTACCATGGCGCGGTTCTCAAACCTCTTGAAGAACTACCTCGAAAACCCATACACGTTACTATTGGACTTATAGAACGATATCTATGTTTTTTTTTTTTGTTAAAATTTTAAATTAAAATTCATGCGGGACATATTTTTACACATCAAAGTTTAATTTATTTTAAAAATACGCCCTGCATACAGATTTTTATGTATTTTTATAAAATAAAAGCGTGATTAATGTTTTATGGTTTTATTCTTATTGTAACACGTTTAGACATATTACAAGTGTTAGCAGTGATTTTTTCCACAATAATTATTTAACAACGGCAGACAGCAGTCAAACATTATAAGTACCTAAGCACGGTGTTGCAAGTCTCGATTAATCCAGAATCAATGTCCGGGCAACGTTGGGATCCCGGTTGTCAATGGGAATCCATATATTAATATGCTCACAGGGTATACTTACTTCGTTTTTTGTTCGATTGCCACTCAAATTCTAATACCTACTTATGCAGTGTGGTCAACTAATACATGAAACTGATTCTAAAGTTATTTCATTATACTGGCATTAATTTCTGAATAGGTACTTTATTTACTTTAAAAAAAAATAGAGGCCAGAAAAGGCACTCGCAGACCATTCTTCTACAAAGTGTTCGTAGGCTGGATAAATATCATTGTCTCAATCAAGCATAAGACCATGGTCTTCCGCAAGTTTCAATTGAATCATCGACGCAACACTTCAAAGCGAGTCACTTTAAAGTAAGCTATGGTCCATTCAGGGATACAGTGAGGCGTGTATTCTCGATGAAATCTTGCAAATATCTCGGTAAATATCAAAGCGTCTGCACTATTAATAGGTGCCCATTTTAATGCCAAAAATGCCATGTCCACATCACAATATTTTTTATCTGGAAAAAGTAAGTACCATATTGATACCTTATTATAAGCTTTATAAATATTCTTCGTGGCGGGAAAAAAACATCAATACCCGAGAGACAGTACAAAATGAGTTGGTAGAATGTTGCTGTCTCCCGTCCAGCTGATTTCTGCAAGAAGGGCATCAATAAGATACCATTGCGTTAGCAAAGATGCATTGATTGTATGAGTGACTACTCTGATTAATAGAAATAAAAAAGATATAAAAAAGTAAGACTTTATTTAATGAAGAAACGGGAGTTTCATAGGTAGACTTAATATTTATAAAGATCTTATGAAATTTTGTAAATAGATACCCATTACTTAGTAACCCCAACACATACCTATTCTATTGTAACTCTAACCTACTGGTAATATTCCTACCTTACCTCATTATGTACGTATTAGTATGTTAAAATTACTTTCAATTGCACACAATCAGTGTAACGATTACATAACGAAACATGCTTATCTTATCTTGTTTTTCGATCATATCGAAAGGTGATATAATACAATACCTAATTAATACTGCGAATTATTGTTGCTGTATGCTGACCCTTTATGGTAGAGTTTATACGAGTATGCAGCGGTCTAGAAGGTATACTCTTGAATCAAACGGTTGGACGACGACATTACAAACTAGGTTACCTGGATTCAGTAAAATGATTATAAGACCCAGTTTGTATTAGGCGTCATTATATAATCAATCTCAGCTTTAAGAAACTATCTGGGGTTGCGGGAATGTTCTAATGAGATACCGCGGCCCCGGAACGCAAGGGCAACTGAAGGAGCTTCTACTGACTAAAAACCCACCCTGGGTTTTTAGTCAGTAGAAGTCTGACACTCCCTTCCGCTCCACCCACAGCGGAAGGAGTCATTTGATAATTTCCCACCCAAAAAAAAGCTTTAAGAAACTATAGATAGAGTATATACCAGCTATCCTAATGAAATAAACCTTGCGAGGCGATGAAATCTGTATGTCGTCGAGATTGAGCGCTAGCAGGGTCCGTTGCTTTTCTCCCCAGTTGCGGTCCAACTCGCGCAACAAACTCAACCGAGCCGGCTTAGTCAACAGTCCGTGCAGATCCTTGAGCTGACCCTTGCTTATGACATGTGTTACTCGCGAAATAGCCTGCAAACACGTGAAACAGTATTAAGGTAAAACAATCTGTTTTAGTATGTGAGTACTTACGAGTACCTATTGTTTTATTTTATGAATATGCTTTCATCTTGATTAATAATACAATTTATTTGTCAGATGAGAAGAATTCATATTTTGTTGGTATAAGCACAATTTAAAAATCAGTGCTAGTAGAATGAATTTAATAATCAAGTCAAATTAATCATGATCCTAATACTTAATTCATCAAATTAAATCATTCACAATAACCGCAAGCTAGTTTAGGGCATGGTCTGACGGAAACACAAATAATTCCATCCGTCCTATCAATCACTGATCAAGTGGCCGATGGCACTGCCACGCACCCGATATGGTTAAAAAGTAAGTTTGAGTTACTATGTACGTAGCTGCCATGAAGTGTATCCATTTCGAGATGAGAATCATAGTGGAGCAACTCTCTAAGCACAAAACGAGACCAGTGAAGTCACTATGATGGCAAATTTGTGTTTCAGAGACATTTCTCCTGTTATGTAAGTGTGCACCTATGAATGAAGGTATATATATCTTAAGAATTACAAGGTTTATTAGTATAGTTAAGTTAGAGCAGGCAATCATGATCCTGTTATTTGCATCCAAAATTTATTACAGGGAGGATTTTGACATTTTCATACAGATACAGCCCAGCTTTATTGTCAAGTTCCTGTTTTCTGAGTACTCTGCTCCAGTTAGGTTTCTAAGCGTGCGTTGGAAACCAATTTTTTGAACTTATGAAACACTGAATTGGTGTAACTTAAGACTCCATACTCTCGTTCTAGCATATCAGTGGGGTATGGGGTATAAGGGATCTTAAGACTAGCTCTTTAGTAAGTACAATAGCAGCTCATAAAGCTACAGTCAAACTCTCCCTTACTTGACATTACCCAACTATATATATTTCTCGTACTTGTATGATTGAGTGGTCGCTTCATTAGGCGGCTTCCTCCGTTGTAGGTAAGCAAGTGCAAAGTGGCATACGATAACAACAATCGAACGAAATAATGATAATTTGGTTCCTGATGTAATCAATAATCATGTATACTTATAATCGAATAAATAACAGCATAGTGAAGTACGTGGATAGGTATCGTACAAGGGCACTTGGGTTGCTTGATAATACGTTTCTCTTCTGAAGTTTTGTGTAGGCCTATATGAAATAAGTATTTTAAGTTTGAGTTTAATCAGCAGGCTTACGAGCTAGTGGACTATTGAATTGAAATTGGTTGCTTGTTTCTGAGAAAATCACCTTCTTGCCCTTATGCCATTAACTCGGAGTCGATACAACACGTTTTCTTCTTCTATTCTCCCCTATCAGACGTTACATCATCAATTGCTCCCTTTTCTTTCATATTATTCCCCACACTATTCATCCATCTTTCCTTCCTCTGCCACCCGTTATTTCGGGGAACTTATTATATACACAATTTTTTATTAATTTCGAATCAGCTCACTCTTGACCTCGAACTCGCCTGGTGTTAAGCGATAGATGAGGTCTACGATGGAACGAGCGAGCCCAAAAGATGCCTGTTCACTCTTGCTTTAAAGGCCGAAAGGTCATAAGTGGCAAACACAAAATCCGGTTGAGCATAGCTTGTTATAATTAAAATAATTATAAACTAAAAAGTTTAATAAAGTCTTACGCTACCTGCTTAGTCCCGTACTTGAACTCTTTTTCCAAGAAGGATGGATCCCAAATATTCCTTAAGACGCTAAAGTCAATTTTGATCATTATCCATGTTAGAGGGTTTTGTAAAAGAATTAATTTTGGAACTCGCCGCTTCCTTGGCTTCTCGCTTTTTTTCCTCCAGGAAAATGATTTTTGTAAGCCCTTGACGAAACTTAAAGAACTTTTTGCACGGTTTATTATAACATCACCCCTATCATTGCTTTTAGGATTTAGCTGGCGATATTCAAAAGCGGATTGATTAAAGTGGGTAGTTAGCGGTGAGAACAGATTGTTTTTTTGTGTTATTACAGAGCAAGTTTTGATAAGAGCAGAGAGGTTGTTGAAATTATTAATTTCGAAGACTCGTGATAAAAATGGACATAAACGCCTTGGAAGAAACATCAATGGTGAAGCCATCTGAAAATGTATCAAGCGATTATTAAATATTGGCACAATACATAATCTAACATGATAATAAACATTGACATACAACTAGGGACGCATAAGGCTAAGCCTCACCATTAGTCCAGCATGTTCAGTACATTTCGTTAAAATTGCATTCGCGATGATAAAAATTGTCCATGTTTATAATTTATATAAATCCGAAAACATTAACCCTGAATTTTGTATTATGATATGTCTATATAAGACTTAATCTAAAATGCCATATTGACTTGAGATCTACCGATTTTTTTTGTTATGACAGATAATCCACTGGACATGGTGACATTTGTAAACATTCATAAAATACCAGAAAAAACTTATTTTTATATTATTTCATTGTAGATTCTCTTTTGATAGATCCTCCTTTTTATTTGCTTTTAATAATATTTGAATTAGCACTAATTACTTTGAGGCCTAAAATTTTGATACCGATATTATCGTTAAAAATCCGCCGAGACCCGTCTTATATTTTTAAATTTCATTTCATTTCATTTCTTTTATTGGTAGTAAGGGGTATTATTGGTGAGTGCTAATTGGTGACTATAAATTATTAATCCACGCGGACGAAGTAGCGAGCGAAATGCTAGTATAAAATATGGAGAAAGAAAATGTTTATTTGAGAAAAAAATTCAACTAATGTACAACGTGTGTTAAGTAACCATCTTAACACTTTCGCGGACGCTACCACTTGAGTCTGTGTTCTAGAATGACACAGTAAATGGCCATACAAAGTTATATGACGTATGAGTACGTAGAGTCACATGATATTATATGATATTATAGTGTCGGTATTTCACATGTTGTGACACAAGGTACATACAATAGGATTTTAACTTGAAAGTTCATCGGAAATGAACGTACTGTCGTAAATAATATTTTTATTTGAACGTCATTATACGTTGTGCCATATCGAAATCTTAAATTATGACGTACAATCACGTTCTGTCCTGGAACGTGTTAAAATAGATACACCTTCGTCACGAAGAGCACGTTAAGCTGTTTGTCCCGGCTCTCATTCATTTGTACATCTTTGACAATCGTTACGGGTAGTCAGAAGCCAAAAAATCTGGAACAAGTATTTATTTATTATTATTTTTATTTTATTGTTTACAAGGTACAAGGTATTTTTATAATTTAAAACAATGTCCCACAAAACTGAACAGACAGTTTGACTGTGGGATCAATTTATAATCTATTTTTAACTTGTGTATATAATTAATAAATATATTATATAACTAATTAACTTAAAAATACAATAATAACATTAAGGTAGAGTGCTAAGTAAATAGCTTTTTAATTTACATTGAATTTTTTTAATATTATTTTCTTCTTTAATTCCCTCGGGTAAACCGTTAAGTACCTACATATGGGATGCGTTTTTTTAATGTCCTGTCTCCATAAACGTTGGTTATTCTAGGCACAACATATTTACCCGAGGTCATTGCTCTAGTATTATATTTATTATTTACACTTATCAATATAGAATCATGCACTCGACTTCCATGGTTATTGGTTAAAAGAATGTACTTATGTTTTAAACTGACTGGTAATATTTTACAAAGCTTAAATAGTTTATAATAATCATTTTTAAATTTATTTTTGGTTTTTTATTTACAAGTAATTTTACAAATCTAATTTGGATGTTTTCAAGTTTTTCAATATAGGATTTGAAAGTAAGCCTATAACAGTCGAGTGCATAGTCCAGAATGGACTCAACTAAACATTTATATAATACTAGCTTTTGCCCGCGACTTCGTTCGCGTAGGAGGGTTTTCCCGCGTAAAATCCCGATCCCGTAGGAATTGCGGGATAAAAAGTAGCCTATATGTTATTCCAGGATGTAAACTATCTACTTGCTAAATTTCATTCAGATCCGTTCAGTAGTTTTTGCGTGAAAGAGTAACAAACATCCATCCATCCTCACAAACTTTCGCATTTATAATATTAGTAAGACTAGCTTCCGCCCGCGACTTCGTTCGCGTGGGAGGGTTTTCCCGCGTAAATTCTTGATCCCGTGGGAATTCTGGGATAAAAAGTAGCCTATGTGTTATTCCAGGATGTAATCTATCTACTTGCCAAATTTCATTCAGATCGGTTCAGTAGTTTTCGCGTGAAAGAGTAACAAACATCCATCCATCTTCACAAACTTTCGCATTTATAATATTAAGTAAGAAATAAGATAGTAAGATAAGAAGTAAGATAAGATAAGATTTTTAGAGTACCAGTAGGAACCCGGTAACTTAGGTGATAAAATTTACCAAGTATAGCCCTATTGCACAAGAAATCTATATGCTCACTCCAGGAAAAATGCTCATCGACTTTCATACCTGTAGATATATGTTACAAACTTTACTCTCTGAATCTGTTTGCAGCCACAATCTGTGAGGTTATTATGAAAGCAATTATAAGAATGGGTAAATAATGGTTGAGGATTATCATTTAGTGCTAAATATGGTGAATGTATAATTAAAAGTTTTGTTTTCTCGTTATTAAGCACAATACCATTGTCATGTGACCACCTGACCTTGGCGTCTATGTCCTGCTGAACTAATCGGATTGTCTCAGTTAAGCTTTGTTTTCCTAGGATAGCGGTGCCGTCATATAGCGACCGTAATACAGCGGTGAATGACGTCACTAGAACGTTGTCTATGTAAACAAAATGGCGCGGTTTCCTAGAGAGCGGTAACTGACACCGCAACGTCAAAAAGCGGTGCCGCCATTTGCATGACGGCCGTCTTGTCGGTGACAGATGGATTCGTGAACGTTTCATTGATAGCGATGAAGCAGACTGTGTTAAAACCATGTTAAAACGGCCGTGGAACTTTCCACTTGTCGTCACCGTAAAGACGGCCGCCTTTTTGCGTCCGTAATATTACGGCCGCTATATGACGGCACCGCTTTCCTAGGAAACCAAAGCTTAAGGTCTGTGCCAGCCCGCAGCGTACACAGGTCGTCAGCGAACATGTTTGCAGAGCTATTTCAATCACTCCACATAGACTATTTACATGTCATTTGTCAAGGGGTATTGTGCTACCCAGCTCCTACTCCTAGTAGCCTGGTGGGTACCTATAGGTTGTGAATAACAAATAGGCAGCTTGACTGGAACCCAAACAGTTGAGAAAAGGCTGAATAGATGACGAAGATAACATTGTACAGTCCTCAATTTTTGCGCAGATTACATGTGTACATACATTATAATTAGTGAGATAGGTAAGACAATTGCATTTAAATATTATCTTAAACTTTTAGCTCAATTGCTAATAAAATTTTAGACTGTTTTGTTGGTCAAATTTTTTTTAACCGACTCAAAAAAAAGGAGGAGGTTATCAATTCGTCTTGAACTTTTTTTTTATGATGTTACCTCATTACTCGGAGATGGCTGGACCGATTTGGAAAATTCTTTTTTTGTTTGAAAGGGTATACTTTCTAGTTGGTCCCATTGTCGTCACGTTTGGATCTGATGATGAGATCATGGAGAAATCGAGGGAACTCTTCAAATATTATAGGCACACCTATAGCGTTTTGGGTATTTCTTATAGTACCTTGTGCAGCTGCTCTCGAAAAGCACCATTTGAGAAAGTGGAATTGATGATGAAGACCCCAGATGGCCACCGAAACTACTCAATAATAATTATTTCGTGGATTGCGATTAGATTACTTGAATATACATGTTAAGCACTTTATGCTCGTCACAATACATATAGTGAAGTAGAGCTGATGGTGATGTACCAGGAGAACTCCTCAAAAATTAACGGCTCTGCACCAGGAAAAGCAATATTTTGTAAAAGGTGATAAGTAGTTGATATTTCGGCTTTTGTAACTAGATAAATTACAAACCGACCCACTAAAAAGCGTGACAAAAAAAATTGCAAAAAAAGAACCGACTTCCATATAAAAACACTACAAAGGCAAAAATAACTTTAATTTCGGAAGGCGGTGTCAAAAAAATAAAAGAAAATACAAAACAAATGACACCGACTACCGAAATTATATTTATTTTTGCCTTTGTAGTGTTTTTATATGGAAGTCGGTTCTATATTTGAAATTTTTTTTTGTTCTAAGTAATGGTCGAGTGCTGAGCACGAGATCTCGGATTCAGTTCGCGTGTCGGCCAAAAAGTGCTATTAGGTTTTTCTAATAGACACTTTTCAGTAGTAGCCCGGATTACGGAAGTTGGCGGTGTGATCCTCGTAAAGCACGTTAAGGCGTTGGCCCTGACTATCATTTGCGTCTTTGACAGTCGTTACGGGTAATCCTAATAACCCAGCTACTCGGTTATGAAGGTCAGATAGGCAGTCTCCATGTAAAACACTAATACTCAGCACTGCATCCAGTAAAACTGAGAGTAACCCCCAAGATAATATGTACTTGGGAAAAGATAAGCAATGGTCGAATTGCTTGCGCATGCTTCGGATCTTTGACCAAGAACCTGTCAGTGGTGATTGATGGAGAGTCTTAGACGTGACCTTCTTGACATTTCTTATCAATAGGAAGTCTGTATTGACAATTTAAAGTGCCTCAGGTTATGGAAGTTAAAATTTAGTTGGACAAACATTGGACAATGTTTGAGCGTGCCTGTGTGTATAAAGTCCGTTATTCTTTTAAAGGTTTCATGGAAGCAAATTGCATACCCAGAGTAGTCAATATGGAGAACAGAGGATGGTGCAAGTCAAGTTCTGGAAGAATATTACAAGATATTGTCTGGCAATCCACGTTAGAAATAACTAAATCCAGTATTCGACCTAATTTGTTTTTGGTGGTGTGATGACTAATCAATTTTTTTTTTAACCGTCGTACAAACCTTCATATTTTTATGGTTTCCCGTTCGTATACAACTATGTTTCATTCCTGGTTTCGAATTTGTAAGAACGTTTATGGATGTTATGTGTATAGACTAGACGAGTATTTGAAAAGCGTTATTCAGATGAAAATACTGCTTTGTGTGAGCATGCATATTTTCACGGTCCTATTTGGTTCGCTTTCTTAATAGACAACATAATAATATAAATTCAACTACACTGAAGTATGTATTTTATATTATGATAACAGTACAGATCAGTGGCAGAATAAACTTGGCGTTTACCTCGACTTAGAGGACAATTAATCAATTTAATTGTATTCAATTTGATAAATTAATTTCAGCTTGACTATATCTAATACTTACATTAATTAATGCTTATATTTAAATAAATAATTTAATTAAGCATTTAATGAATATTGAAATACTTAAGTCGTACCTATTTCTTACGTTCATCAACCGACTACGTAGGTACGGTTGATGCATTTTGGCAATTAAATCATAAATATAATATAATTTTCTCCTCTCACTGCTACGCACTGCACTTATGTAGGTACCTTGCCTTTAGCCTTCTTAATCTAGATTTAATTATTGTTTTATCGAAGCGCTGAGTGTATATAAATACAAGATAATTCAGATACCAGTTCAGTTTCGGCAATTTTTTTATGTTGGTAAGTGTTCTCATACATTCATATTACTGCTCAAGGAAGATATTCATATCTTCTGGCATGCGAGTTCTTTTGACCTTACTCGTGCTTAGTGCTTAAAAAAAAAACCTACGTTTAATAATTATTGTGAATTGTTAAAAAACTATACTTAGATATCTACTGGATTCTTCTCTCCTGACCTAATGTCTTCTGAGTTGGTTTCGGTGTTTCTGTTCAGGGTAGTCAGCTAGGAAACACCGGCCTAATAATAATTGAGTTTAAATTAATGAACAAAAGACGTGTTACGTGTGTCATTTATAACCAATTTGAAAAATAAATATCATGAACACCAATGGGAAAGCCCCTATATATAAGTCCGAAATTAACAGGGCGACAATCTAAAAGAAAGCCAAAGCTGCACAAGTGCACAAGTATAATAATTATATAAATTTCGCTAGGGCAAAAAATACAAAAACTAAAAAAAGTGAGTGTTCCAATTGTGGCTAAAAACTAAACTTCAGCATAAAATTATGTTATAAACTAAAACTCAAATAACAAGCAGATGATTTATCTGCTTGTTATTTGAGTAAAATTGCTAAGATTGAATGAAGTATAATCACGCAATAGAAGTAGGCGGGACGTCTTTTTAGGGTTCCGTAGTTGAAAAAGAACCCTTATAGTTTCGCTATGTCCGTCCTCCATCCGTCTGTCCGCGCCTTAGCTCTGAAACTATTGGTAGGTACTAGAACGCATGATAGACAAGATATACATATTAATCACGATGACCAAGTAGTAAAATAAAATCATTTAATTTTTTTTAGGATAAATTATGTTCTCAGAATAGCAGTTCCAAGGGGAAAAAGGAGCGATCATATCTAAATTCATCCATGCATTCCTAATTTTGTTCTTTCTTTCTTTTTCTAATTAAATTCAATTCCCTTCTTTTTCGCCGCATTCGGGTCAAAATAATTATGTATAATCACTTATAAATGCATAAGTAACTAGTTGTTGGTTTTCGTATGCCCGATTGGTATCCTTATTGAAAATTCATATACAGTATTTCACTCAAGAATTAGTATGAATGAATAAGAAGAGTTTTACCCAATGCTATTGAATTCGGAAAAACCATGTAGTCGCGCATGATTAGCTACAGTTTAGTACCACAATGCTACGAATTACGAATACTATAGTAAGGATATCTACCCAAGCATTCTCGGTATTAGGACAAAGAATAAGTCCATAAGGATAATCTGTACTAAGAGTTCCTATATAAGCCATCACTTACTTGATATTGTTTACAGAAATGTGGTCGGTGTTAGCGGGCGTGTTAGCGGTCGCGTCGCTGGGCGCGGCTTGCACCCCCAGTGTGACGACGGTCAGCGGTACCCACGCGCCCACCACCGTCTGCTCCGGCGCACTCATCTTCGCCGACGACTTCGACACTTTCGACCTCGAGAAATGGCAGCACGAGAACACCTTAGCTGGTGGTGGTGTGAGTAGTGTTTTTATAACCCATTCATCTTTTTTTCCACCACATTCAATTACTTATAAGTTTCATATAGATCGATCTTCTTCAACGTTGTGCCCTAAAGTTGGTTTTAGTAGCATTATTGTAGTATTGTTTTTTGTTCACTTATAATATATTTATTTTACTTATAAAAACTAAAATACTTAAAATACAAACTAGAATAAAGCATAAAAAAATTCATCCTCAACGCTGTCGGCTGGTAACGTTCCCAAGAGGCTGGCGGCATTGCCTCGTTACATGGCACTTGATCATAATCACAACCTGGTATAAACTATAGCAGTAACAAGCACGATAGATTGAGTTCGGAGTTAAAAGGATGAGTCAAATCCTGGTCATGCTATGGCATCTATTTTGATTGGATAAATAGTAGGTAAATTCGTAATTCAGAATCCAAAACAATACTTTTAATGTAGGTGTCTAAGAGATAATTTAATGATTAATAATTTTCAAAAGTAATTTTATTTTGTACCTGGGCAATTCATTATTAAACACTCCTTATTTGTAATCACTGGATTACCGTCAATATTGTACCAATACTAATAAATTCCTGCACTCCTCTAATTAATTAATTTCTTAAGAAATAAGCAGTACCTTTGTACTCAAATATTATAATCATGTTGTATCCTAATGTATTTTACTGTGTGTACATAAATGATAAAATAAATAAAAAAGGTGTCATTCATTTTGTTCTAGAACTGGGAGTTTCAATACTACAACAACAATCGTACGAACTCTTTCGTACACAGTGGACGGCTGTTCATCCGTCCCTCTTTAACTTCCGACCAGTTCGGAGAAAACTTCCTTTCTTCAGGGCACTTGAACATTGAGGGAGGCGCACCCGCTGACAGGTGAGAGTAATTTTCCAAACAAATCAGCCATATTATTAACTATAAGTTTATAAAAAAAAATAGATTTTTTTTTGTTGAATGGCTTGCGTTTGACCATAATCTCACCTGATGTTAAGCGATGATGTAGTCGAAGACGAAGCACGCTTGCCTAGAAATAACCTATTCATATAGAGTGGGTTGACTGGATTTTACGAAGGTTGTTCGGCATTGAGGTTCCAGATGAAGACAACGTCAGATAAAAGGTCTGCTTAGTTTTCACAAGCCTTAACTTGAGAAATTAGGTCAAAACAACATACTTATCTGATCTTCCTAATCTTGGTAATTAGTTTTTCTCAAAGTTCTTTCAAAATTACTACGTAGGTAACTATTGCGGAGTGGGGAAGTCTAATCTGCTACACGATAAGAAAGCTACGTAGCTCGTGCATTGAGCACTGAAACTATAGTCATCAATAATGCAATACCGACAAGCATCGAATTAATATAGATAAACAAAAAGCAAATCTTTAAGAACGATTTAAATTAGTTAGTTGATTGAGATATGATAGGAAGATAATTCTGTTGATTAATGATCGGTTTCTGATTGACAATATTTTTATAATTACCCTTCTTGTGGGTATGAACATGAAACGAATCGAACAAAACAAGAAAAGTAGATAAGATTGGCTTAACCCAACTGTAAATTATTTTTAAACATATTAAACTTCCATTCTACGTCTGACTGAAGTAATGGTCTTACACCAACAGTAATAAGAGTACAGTAGCAATAGAATTGCAAAAAAAGGAACGTTTCTGCTCACTTTTCGCCCTACGTTCCTTTGACCCGATGTTACCAGAAACGGTCTTGTGTTTTGCAAATGCTTCAAATATTAAAATACAGCGACTGAGCGGCTCGTTTACCTACGTATCGAGCTACTGAATCAATATCGACTTTTGTATTTTTTATATATTTATTTTTTATAAGAAATTGAAATTTTTCAGATGCACAAACCCACAATGGTGGGGATGCGAGCGAACTGGAACTCCTACAAACATTTTGAACCCAATCAAGAGTGCACGCGTCCGTACCGTTAATTCCTTCAGCTTCCGTTATGGACGCCTTGAAGTTCGCGCCAAAATGCCGGCTGGAGATTGGCTGTGGCCAGGTTCATAACCTTAATATTCTTTGTAATATAGCAAGGTGGTTGTTAATTAAATGGATAGAGTGAGTAGACAGGAGTGGTCCTGTATCTCTTATCGTTGTTGGTTCAGAATTATACCTATACCTTAATCCAGCAATAGATGACTTTAAAACTGTGATGATGTAGGTATCTATACAGGAAGAATGGTCTATCTTTTCAGATAGACCGTCGTTCCTGTTAACAGAAACTTAGAATGTTTAAAATTAGTGATTTCATCATTATATGGAAGAAAATCACTTAAAAATTATCTTCCATACGAAATATTTCTTGATCAAAAAATCTTGTTTTGTTTGTTTGTCAGCTATCTGGTTGATGCCAGCTTACAACACATATGGCACCTGGCCTGCCTCCGGCGAGATCGACTTGGTGGAGTCCCGAGGCAACCGCGGCATGACACTCAATGGTGTTAACATCGGCACACACGTAAAACACTAATTTTATTTGCATTGTATCTAATCCCTGACTGATCTGTTAAATGCCGGCTATAGGTCTACAGATTACCACATTTTTACCCGAATTATATCATTTTATTCATACCATAGCATTTTAAAACAAACGGCGGCGCGGCGTTTTAAAACAAGGTGTAACTGAAGTGGGAACTTTGTTTATGACGAATTTAAAACAACTAGTGTAACACTAACATGCCTACCTGTGATGCCTACCTACAGGAAGCCGGCTCAACATTGCACTTCGGACCTTTTCCTGCTATGAATGGTTGGGAACGCGCTCACTGGATCAGAAGGAACCCTACTGGCTACAACAGCAACTTCCATCGATACCAACTTGAATGGACACCAAGTATGTCACAGAGTTACCTACAAGTATTTTTATCTAGATTTTGCTAATAGCATCCACCTACGTAAAAGTCGATAAAATCTAGCAGTTCTTACCTACTACCAGCACAAAAGTATTTAATGTTTTTATTATATTATTGGTAAGTGTGTGAAGAATTTGCCAGTTTTTGTGACAAACATTATAAACATAATATTTAATTGGATTTATTCCTTGCAGATTTCTTGAGGTTTAGCATTGACGACATGGAACTTGGTCGTATTACACCAGGCAACGGTGGTTTCTGGGCACTTGGGGGCTTCGGCACCAACCGTAACATCGAGAACCCATGGAGATTCGGAAGCAAAATGGCACCTTTCGACGAGAAGGTATAATCTTAATTATGTTACTAGTTTCATTTTATTATTCGTTGCACTCAATTGACGTCGAAGTCATTATTAATTAATAAAGTTGATAGATTGGGTACCTACTTTAGAGTTAAGATTGTCTTGCTCACGATTGTTTTCATTTTTAGTCCTTCAACGTTTCATAAACCAATGCAACTTTGATGAATGCATTACATTTGTTATTTTTTA
The DNA here is from genome assembly GCA_943138885.2 of Tholera decimalis. Lineage (NCBI taxonomy): Eukaryota > Metazoa > Arthropoda > Insecta > Lepidoptera > Noctuidae > Tholera > Tholera decimalis. Next base: position 23,322,218 of record OW964552.2, on the reverse strand, counting down.
ACATTTCAGTTCTACCTGATCATGAATGTGGCAGTCGGCGGCACTAACGGATTCTTCCCTGACGGTGTCTTTAATCCTTCCCCGAAGCCTTGGTGGAATGGATCACCAACGGTGAGCAAACTGACATTTTATTTAAAAATCTCCAAGAACTCTTACAGACGAAAACATACACTCATATAGAGTTTTGATCAAGCCAAAAAGTAACATTTTTGCAGCATTAAAACCTAAATAAATTGTTAATTTATTTTATTATGTTACGTTCTAATCGTGAGCCTATTGAATCCGGTGTTTTGCTGTGCGTTTATTTAATTACATTTATTTTCATTCCCAGGCTGCACGTGACTTCTGGAATGCAAGATCGCGATGGTTGCCTACCTGGAACCTGAACGTTAATGATGGACAGGATGCCTCTCTACAAGTCGACTACGTTCGCATTTGGGCTTTGTAATAAATCGCCCTACCGCCGCCGCCTACTCGCCGTACCTAAATCAAAATGTTAATTTCTGAATCAACACTTTGATTCAGAATCTTTATACATAAACGACTGAAATTACAATAAAATCTTTTAATATTACTATGTCGTCTTTCCTTTGTAGAATCCTAATATTCAAAATTACTGCATTTTGGTACAACCTTTTCGTTTGATTATAATTAAAGAAAAATATAACTGTGCTCATAAAACTGTTCGTACTTATGCGTATAGACGAACACGAAATTTCAAGAGCCATTGCGCAATATTTGAACGCTCGAGTTTAGGCAAAAAGCGGCATGTGCGCATGGCAATGCACACATATACCAACACAAATATAGAGCGAGTTTCGAGTCGGACTAAACAATCTTGAGCTGTTATAATCGTCTTTATGAGAAAAAGTGATTCGATTAATTAAGACTCCAAAAGTAATGAAAATCACCTCTCAATCATTCACCTTCCATCTACTTTATATTATTCTAAAAAAATCAAAAGAAGGTTTTGAGAAAGAACAAAGACGGATCCTGGCCTACACAACTTTTAAATTTAAAATGGCTCGGCCATTTATCTTTAATGTATAAGAATCTATACAATAAAATCTAAACTATAAGTTTGTATTTAATTTCTTTCGAGAACCTCTTCATTAGAATTGATTTATTAATAAACAAATAGCTCACCGGAAATTGTCGAAAAAAGGTTGAGTTGTCAATATGCTGCAATTAAACTTATTAATCAGTTTTTATTTCAAATTTTTTATTGTTTAATGTATTCTTTTCTATACTAAAAATAGTAACAATATGTGGTGAACAATAATCTCATTTTATTACAAAAAAAATCTGAAATAATATTTTTATTATTGAGAATAAAAACTTTATTCTATTTTTATACATGGCAAGCAAAGGCGATGTTGACTATTCTGCCAAATAAAAACTCGTGTCAAAAGTGACACAAAGGGAATTGATTGACATTACAAACACAAACAGTTGTTGTAAAACATAGTGTATTACATTCTCTTTGAGTTGTTGTTGTCGGTGATATTGCGAAGTGCATGCGTTTACATTTCCTCCTCTGTTTTTTGAGACTCTTTTGCTTTTCGAAGTGTTGAAGTACATCCATTATTGTGACCATGTCTAACCAACAACGTTGCACTAATTGTGGATTGAATGTTTTCCGAATGCGGAGGTATTTAGTAGAATGCGAAGAACTTCGTTCATTGTTACAGCAGTGGACCTCTATTCTCGAAGTAAAGTACTTTTATTTAATTAGACAGAAGTAATTACTTTAGTGCTAAATGTTAGCGTGTACAAACATGTATAGAGATCGTCAAATTGTAATAACCTCAAAATTCCATATTTGTATTTATGCTAATATTTTTTTGTTAGAGCTTCTATACAATATTAAATGCTAAGAAACAGTTCTTAGTATTGAACTACACACAATAAAATTATTTTCATCACTGGCCGTGAGAATTTTATATTGAGCCAAAGTTACTATGGACACTCAGCATTGCTCTTTGAACCTTGATTACATAATTAACTAATAGATACACACTCAGTGTAATAGAATATACGTAAAATCTGAATAGAGGTAATTGTAATCATCATTATGAATATCTTTTACTATGCGACCAACCTTAAAATTGCGAAAAAGCGAATAGACGACCTCGTTAATTTATAAGTGTGCATAACTGGACAAAATGTACTAAACAGGTGATTATTTTTCACGTTTATAATAATGAGTACAATTACTCCTTTTACGGGTTTATGTATTACACCATGTTTAAAAATATAGTACCCTAAAATAGCACGTTGCCGAGATATATGGAGGCTGTTCGGTACAATATTTGCAACCGAACAATTCAGCACTTTTGTCTGCGTGCATTTCCATAAATGCATGTATCGCAACTATTACCAGTTAGTACGTATAGAGCACAACACTGGTCTAATCCTGCTGTGAAGGACCAATATAGAGCACAACACTGGTCTAAATACACAGGCTATTGACGGACCAATGTTGAGGTAGCGGACTTCTGGTAATAAATGAAAAGTCTTTCAAACGTTACTACCAGATTTATTGTTAAATCCACAGGTTTAAACTATTACATCTACTGGATTAAGGCAAGAATGGCTTCGGTTTGATATGTACGCGGTTAAAACATTACGAGACTAGTTTACACTACTGTCATTGAAGCGAACTTAAGGACTACTGAACTCAGAAACAAAATGTGGGCGGAAAAAGCTTACATACATTCTAACTTCCGGCTTCCAGAAAGCTCGAGAATATTCTAGGTTGTGCTACAGTGCTTTCTCTAGTGTCGAGAGGCGATATCTTCAATATTCAATCATAATTTATACAACCTCTATTCATTATTCCACCCCCTGGCGTCGCAAAGCGGAATCACTTACTCAATACTTCATTCATGACTAGCAAATGTTTCATAGACCCTGTTGCCATCTTTTAGCCAGTAGTGCAAACAGAAAGATACCATATTCTCGCTTTGCGACAACAGAAGGCGCTACTATGCACATCAGTCACAGTACGTGTTCGACTACCAATCGCGTAACTCAAACCAAACTAGATCAAACCATCTTAGTGCTAATTTAGCTTAGATTTACCATTTAATAATTATCACCAATATTAAATATATACTTTAGACCATATCATTTCGTATCATTAAGCCAGTCTAGTATAGCACCAAATCAACCAGATATCACCAACTCAGAAGTTAATGCTAAATCAAACAAGCGTTAATTTCTACATGGTCCTTCGAGCATTAAGGGCCTCGGTTCGCGAAGTACAGCGACAGTGAAGTGTTTGTGCGCCGGGACCTTGCAACCAGTGTTTTGTTTTACTAGTTTATAGGGAAAGTAGATAGGCAGTGAGATCAATTTGGAAGAAATTGGGCAGCAGTCGAGTAAGGAGATTATAAGGTCAGACCAAATCATTTTAAATAATGGGAATAATGGAGCAGTTAGCAGTCAGCCAAACGGAAATTTACGACTCCTTGGTTATACTACTAACTAACATCAAGAAAGACGGAGCTGAATGAAAAACTGCAGATTATTGCAAACGGAAGTTGGACATATTAGAAAATTATTGGAGAGAATACCAACGCAACCATAGGCAGTGCTGTGAATTTGCTGAATTTAACCATATTGTGTATTTTGTAAGAAATTGTTTTGATAAGACGGAGGAAGTCTATTTGTCGATCAAGCAACAAATTACCAAAACCATGGAGAACCTGTTACCAAAGCAGCAAGGCGTCAACCAGCCGCTGGCAGAGGCCAGGACCACGAACCAATCAGGGGATTCGTCTCGTTCTCAGGTATCCCAACAGCATCGCAGTGAGATGCCAGTACCAGAAGAAAACAGCAAGTTAGAAGGATTGATTAAATAGCAAACCATTAACTTCAGAGCGTTTATAAGAACAGTGACTACCATAGAAATCGACCGATTGTAGAGCAAGTGGGAGTTCGACGATGCTTTGAAATCTCTCCAAAGTCGGTGGACTATCATAGACAATCTGCACTGGGAGATAGAAAGCGAAAATGGAAATGAAGATATTTGGTATCAGGAGGAATTTACCAGATACGAACGAATTTATAATGATTTGAAGGTAACGATCTGCTCAAAAATGTGGTCCGTATCCCATTGCGACAAATGTACTCCACAGATGGATATTCCGACTTTCCAGGGTAACTACCCCCAGTGGACTTCTTTTAAAGATTTATTCACAGAAACCATTCACAAAAACCCATCATTATCACACGCACAAAAAAATGCAGTTTTTAAAGAGCAAAGTAGCAGGAGAAGCTGAGCGGCTGATCCACCATCTTCAGATTAGCTCGGAGAATTACGAGGTATGCTGGAAAATACTGAACCACAGATATGGCAACAATAGACTTATTTTCACGTCTCACGTCAACATACTGCTGAACATTCCTAGTATGCAGCAGCAATCCATCGGGGCGATCAAAAAACTGCATGATGTGACCAAAGAATGTCTCCACGCTATTCAGAATCTAGGAGTAGATATCACCACCTGGGATCCACTGTTGGTACTCTTGTTAGCGCAGAAACTTGACAGTGAGTCATTCGCTGAATACATTGAGTCTGTGAAAAATCCCAGGGAACTACCAGTCCTACAAGAATTCCTAGATTTCTTGGAATACAAGTTTACCGCCTTAGAAGCATCGCGGCGTAAACAAGAGACAAATAACCAAAAGGTGACCACCCAACCACAAAAACATCAAAATTATCAAGCAAACCAGAAGAAATATTATAGTTCGAATAAAAACCAGCAATCATCAAATAAAAGCTATCCAAACGACATGAAAAACAACACGAAATTATGACACGTATCGCGGTCAATCACTTGCGCATTGTATAATGCTGATCACGGGTTATGGATGTGTACCCAATTTTTGAAGATGTTGGATGAGCAAAAACTAAAAACTGTCAAGCATCTACATAAACTGTTGTACGAATTGCCTATTCAATCATTTTAATAAAACTTGTTTATCGAATAAAACATGTCGCAAATGCAACAGTAAACACAATTTATTATTGCATGACGCAATTTCAACCAAAAACGGGGCAAACACATCAGCAAAATCTAACCATAACGCTGTGCACATACCTAGTACGTCTTGCGTAACCAATAATAAACCAGTACCAACTTCAACCCATGTGTCCTGGGATGTGGTGTCGGAAACACTTTTGGCTACGCCTATAGTCAAAGTGATGGGATCCGATGGTACATATCCACTGATTTGAAAACCACATACTCTCTGTACATATCACACCATAAGAGCCTTGATTGACCAAGGTTTGCAAATTTCCTTAATAAGCGAGAAAGCGGCGCAAGTTTTAAAACTACGAAGACACCCTTGCAAAGGAACCATATTCAGTGTAAGCGAAAAAGAAAACAACTGCAAGTTAAACGCTACCATCCAAGTTAAATCAATTCATAGTCAGATGGCACGATAATCTTTTAAAAATGTCACTTTAAGGCTACTGTCCCCCCCCCCTGCTTTCATGTAACTGTCTACCCGCAACTCGTGTGCTCGAGACAACGTCATCTTTATTTTTAGGTTTAGGAAATTGAGCTCCATTGTATTATGACAAATTTGTTGGCTAATAAAGATCAATCAACACAGGACCGAAACCGATAGATGTTCAAATCTTGGATGAGGGTTTTTTATATGACGTCGATGAGCACGAAAAAAAGATTTTTGGAAATTTTACCGCAAAGGACATTTAATTCGAGCTGGAAGTATTATTAGTAAATTATACTTAAGACTAAGTGGGAATACAAATCTTGGTAGTAATATTTGTTTTTTCACATAGGTAGGTACCGACCACCAAAAAGGAGTTCTGATAGTTAATGTATTAAAATGTATAATTATAATATGTACCTTGGCATAATATTTAAATCGATACCTACATTACCTACTATATTTTTATATTCTCGCGACTTGGCATAGTATCTCGTCTCCTTAGCCTCTTAATCTTGATTCAAGTGTCATTTTATCGATATGATGAGTTCATATAAACTCAAGATAATTCAGATAGTAACTTAGTTCCATCTAAATTTGAATGTTGGTAAGTGTTTTTTATATAATTTTTAAACTGGTAAACTAGCAAATAGCCTTAACTTCGTGATTTAGGAAATTAAGACTCTTATAAAAGTGCCACAAAATACTACGTTCGTAAGTTAAAAAATTAAATCTTGCGACCTTGGCATGTCACATTCACATACAAAAATAACCAACTATATTGTGATTTATTTAATAAGTTGCTGACACTACATGGATTCAGATTCATCATATCGTTATATTATTCTACCAGCGTTCGCGTGGGAGTTATACTAGCAAAGGAGGAGGCTGAACGCGTGAGAAAGAGACAACTTTCTTCCTCACGCCCCAGCCGCCGCCGCCGTGGGAGACGCCCCGGGCGTCGGGGATCGCGCGCCGATCTCCGGCCACCGTAGACGCGGGCCTGCGGACGGTGAGAGTAGGGATAGCTCACCGTCCGGTAAGGACCAGGCCCGAGTCGGCGGCGCGTAGTGTACCGCGCGCGCCTAATAGAGTAGTCAGCAGCATTGATGGGGCCCGATAGGGCTACTGCCTTACGGGGTTGTGGGAAAGTTCTAACGAGATACCGCAGCCCCGTACCGCATGGGCAACTGAAGGAGCACGGTGGGTTTTTAGTCAGTAGAAGTCTGACACACCCTTCCGCTCCACCCACAACGGGGGTCATTCGAAGATTTTCCTACCCAGAAAAAAAAAATTCGGTCACGCGGGGCTTCGCTCCCCTGGACATTATCAGGACAAAAACATAACCCAAGGAGGGTTATGTTATTGCAGAGTGAATAGTCCCTAACCTTCATCAAGCCTCAAGATACTTTCATACCAGATTTCATGCAAATCCATCTACCCAGTACTTTCAAAGATTAGCGCGTTTAAACAAACAAACTTTTCGCTTTATAATATTAAATATAGATAGACTTGAAAAAATCTCGGTCGAACGTTCTATCTTTCATTGCATACAGCATACATAAATTATATTTACTTACGGACTAGCTGTCCTGGCGAACTTCTAACCGTCATATTTTTTTTTCCATAATATTTTAAAACCAGTTTAGCCAAATCAGTGCAACCTTTTGTGAGTTTTAGCGAGACTAACAAAGAGGAATTGAGTTTTATAGATATAGATAGATATGTTTTCTAACATGTTACACACTTAATTACGGTTGTGTAACATGGTAGGCGTGGATACACATAAAAAATCGGACGTTTTTTACAGAAATGTGGTCGGTGTTAGCGGGCGTGTTAGCGGTCGCGTCGCTGGGCGCGGCTTGCACCCCCAGTGTGACGACGGTCAGCGGTACCCACGCGCCCACCACCGTCTGCTCCGGCGCACTCATCTTCGCCGACGATTTCGACACTTTCGACCTCGAGAAATGGCAGCATGAGAACACCTTAACGGGTGGTGGTGTGAGTACCCTATTTAACTATTTTTGTTATAAATAAACAGCTTAATTTTAATTAATCTATATATACTATACAACGTGTAACGGAAACCCCATATCTATCCAAAAGGACTGAAGACAACATCTGGTATGGAGTCTCTATGCAAAGTTTCAGCTCAAAATAAGTGACACACAGAATTGACCCCAAATGGTTGGTTTCATATGTTTCTTGAATACCAGTAATAACAAACGTGTCACAGCACTATGAGGGTCATCACTTTCCACGTCACTTGCCAATAAAACGATAATTCTCTTCGTTATTCTTAATTTGAAAAATTCGGTCTCTGGTATCAATGTATTGAAATTTCTAATATGCTCCACACATGTACATATAGGATTAGAAAACCCTTGCCATATCGTTTATTATCATCCAAAGAAGCCGTGCACTTGGTATGTATATACCCTTTAAATTACACGTTGTATAAAAGTGAAATACCACTCACTGATTAATCACGAAATCTCAGTAACTACTACAAGTAGTCGGGCTCTCAAACTTTGCATGGGGGTTCCTTTTAATACGTAGATGCTCGCTAAGACGGAATTTCGCGAAATTCCCACGGGATCGGGATTTACACGGGAAAAACTTCCCACGCGAACGAAGTCGCGAGCAACTGCTAGTAATGTATATAGTTCTGTACGTACACCTTATTAATGTTCGCTGTTCAATAGTTGGCGTCTGAATGATTGTCTTAATAAAAGCATACTATTAATTATCTTCAGTTCAGTGCTCACTGTTGTAAATACAACAGTATCTTTTATAGTATTAAGTGTTTCCTATAGTTAGTGGAACTCCCGAGATACCTAACGCCTTAGTGACCACCAACCTATGCATGTACTGTAAGTCTTATACAAAAACAGGTGCATAACTTCGTGATTTTTGATCTATTCAATATTTCTTATAAGTAAACATCTTATAATTGTTGAATTGTGTTACCTTATTCGTACCTTTTCCCAATAATAGTTAGCAAATCGAACAGTCAACATTCAATAAAACTGCTTGAAACTTCAGGTAAGCTAAAAACTGAAACTGCTAAAACTGGTTCCATGTCGATTACTGGTTCGTGTTTAATTATGTGTGTGTATTATTATAATGTTTAATTGGTGAGGAAAAGTTTGAATTAATAATCATATTGAATAAGTGTGTAGAAAATGATTCACTATAGGTGAGATGATGAATTTTTTAGGGGATGTAAGTAGTGCTAGCTTCAAGAAACTCGAAAATAAAAACTAAGATTCCTTTGGTTACGAAAACTCATTAAAATGTACCTATAAAGGTGACTACAACTATTTAGGCCATTACTAAAATCGTTACGATTAAACTTAAGGGACTATCGAAAGTACAAAATCCCCGAAATTGAAATATTTTTCGTATGTTTTTCTAGAATGGGGAGTTTCAATATTATAACAACAATCGCACGAACTCTTTCGCACACAGTGGACGGCTGTTTATCCGTCCCTCTCTAACGTCAGACCAGTTCGGAGAAGACTTCCTCTTTTCTGGGCACTTGAACATTGATGGAGGCGCTCCCGCGGACAGGTGACAAACTATTTATACAATAATTAGCATTTGTTCCTAAAATGTAGCTATTACACAGCTACCGACCTGTCTCCAAGTGTACTTTAATTCTAGGTTGTTCATAAGTATTCTAGATGGAAGTAGTAACAAGGGTTAATCAATGAAATCCTTTTTAGTTTTGCATCGAATTAGTAGCCAAGCAGAGAAAGCAAATTGCTTTAATCAAAATTCAGATTAATTTCGTGCAAGTTAAGTTATTAAACTTTTGCACGCCATAGCATAAAGGCATCAGCGTTTTCTCATCTCTTACAAATATAAAATTATACAGACGCCATAATCTAATAATATAACAGCCATACTCAAACCAGGCGGCGCGGCGTCTTTAAAGGAGAAAGGTTGGTCAGATTGCTTGAAATTTTTTCCTCCATCTACTGATAAACGTCTCCACCATGACTCATGCCTTGCTAACAATTATCTCGCTAATATTGCCTGATCTTTTCAGATGTACAAATTCGCTTAACATGGGATGTGAGCGTACGGGGAGTCCGACAAACATTTTGAATCCAGTCAAGAGCGCACGCGTCCGTACCGTTAATTCCTTCAGCTTCCGTTTTGGACGCGTTGAAGTTCGCGCTAAAATGCCGGCTGGAGATTGGTTGTGGCCAGGTAACCAATTTTAAAACTGTAATGATATTTTATTTTATTGGGAAAAACAAAAAATACACACTGTAAATGACCTTAAGTAGGCAACAATGTTTATAAATGTGTAACTCACTAATTACATATTATGTATTCTAATTCAGAAGGATACTAGACTAGAAGCAAGCAGCCCTAAAAGGTTCCTGAATACAGGTAGACACTGAACTGGTGGTTTCGACTTTTTCTAGCCAGGACGTGGAGCGAAAGGGAGTGTAAAGTGTTAGACATTACTGACTAGAATTCCGTCCGTTCCTTCAAATGCCCTTGTGTTGCGGTGCCGCGCTGTCTCGTTACACCATTCCCGCAGTCCATAAATGTGGTGACATAGCTATCCTAGAGGTGACTGTCAGGGGTTCTTCAAAAAGCAAGCCATCGATGACATACTAAGAACCAACCAGGTTCTACCGTTCGACATTATAAATTTCTGAGCCTACATTTTTGTTGTCTCAGCCATTTGGTTGATGCCAGCTTACAACACGTACGGCACCTGGCCTGCCTCCGGAGAGATCGACTTGGTGGAGTCCCGAGGCAATCGCGCCATGACATTAAACGGTGCTAATATCGGCACACAGGTATGATTCATATTTTTTATAGTTTTTCCAATTTTCTCCTTCAGTTTCGTTCCAAAAAGTTACTAAAGTCGGTTCACCATGACAGATGTACCTACAGTTTGGGAAAGACCATTTAAGATCCCAAAAAATCTGTCTGGCGTGTCTTGGGTGCAGTGAATAGCATGGCCAAATGAATGGTATTCTAGATATTATTTTATCTTTAAACCCTTCGGCACACAGCGCGGGCGCCGTACCTGAACGGGTAATGAGCCTGTCTGTGTGCCTGCTTGTAAAGAGAAACAGAACACAACGCGGCCTTCAACACTTTACGTAGCCGTTTTTCTCTTCAAAAACCTATATTCTTTACCAAAGGAAGCCGGCTCAACATTGCACTATGGACCTTACCCTGGCATGAATGGGTGGGAGCGCGCTACCTGGAGCAGAAGAAACACCGCTGGCTACAATAGCACCTTCCACCGATACCAACTTGAATGGACACCAAGTATGCCACAATGATACTTAAACATAGTTTGCTAGTTAAAATAAATATACATAACTGGGAGTTATTCTTCGCAGATTTCTTGAGGTTCAGCATTGATGATGTCGAGCTTGGGCGTGTAACACCCGGTAACGGCGGTTTCTGGGAATTTGGCGGCTTCCACCGGTATCCTAACATTGAAAACCCATGGAGATACGGTAGCAAGATGGCACCTTTCGACGAGAAGGTAACAACTAAAATATTTAGATACCTATAGAATTAGGTTTAGGAGCATAATTTCAGCGACGTCGGTTGGTCGTGACTTTCTTATTGTATGGGCCTCATCTATGTAGGAGCTTGGTATTTTTTAGACTTAAGTTGTTTGAATTCGTGCGTGGACTGATAGTGAGAAACCAAAAAAATACAGGCGAGGCCAAGGCGTATCGCGTCTGGTGGATGTTATAATTACATCTGGAAACGGTTTTGAATTATATGATCATAATAACATTATAGAGATACATCTAATTAACTGACATTTAACCTCTAATGACATCCAATTTACTAACATTTTATTAACCGAAACAATTAGCTGTTGCTTATTGATATTCATATTTTCTTAATTTTACCTTTTCAGTTTTACCTGATCATCAATCTTGCTGTCGGCGGCACCAATGGGTTCTTCCCCGACGACGCCAGCAACCCCACCCCTAAGCCCTGGTGGAACGGATCCCCGACGGTAAGCAAACTGACGTTCTGTGGCAACACAGCTCGGTAAACCATAAATTATGTTTTGTGGTTAAAGCATAATCTATACTCTATATAATATAATCTATACTCTATACACGGTTAAATTTTGATCGTTTTAATTCTTTGAACTGGTGGTTTCACTTAAAAAATACTATTCATCAAAGGCTTTTACAGCAATGTAACTCTTAAAATAAAAAAAAATAGCAAGTGATAAGGTAAAACTCGCAAAATGCATGAAATAAGTAGTAGCGCCACGAGATAGTTACCTACGCAACGACCGACGACGTACCTACACTGCGCGATCAAGTTAAAGGTTATTGACTCGCTCAGCTGATGTTCACGTAAACGAATTAAATGATTCCAAATTTTCCTTCATACTTTTACGGGCTTAGGACCGACATAACTGCTTTGTGCCTAAAGCTTTGTTTTCCTAGGATAGCGGTGCCGTCATATAGCGGTCGTAATACAGCGGTGAATGATGTCACTAGAACGTTGTCTATGTAAACAAAATGGCGCGGTTTCCTAGAGAGCGGTAACTGACACCGTAACGTCAAAAAGCGGTGCCGCCATTTGCATGACGGCCGTCTTGTCGGTGACAGATGGTTTCGTGAACGTTTCATTGATAGCGATGAAGCAGACTGTGTTAAAACGGCCGTGGAACTTTCCACATGTCGTCACCGTAAAGACGGCCGCCTTTTTGCGTCCGTAATATTACGGCCGCTATATGACGGCACCGCTTTCCTAGGAAACCAAAGCTTTTGACATACCTAATAAAATAATTATGCTAAAAGCGGTAGGTACCTACATTTAAAAATCAATCTCGACAGGCCTGCTGGTTATGGCGTATTTAAAAATGTGGAATCAAAATTATGTACAATGATTTAAAAAATAAAAAGTTCTAATTACATGATTAAAAAAAAGTTCTGTTACATGCCTAAATCACCTTTGTATTTTTATTTATTTAACACTTAGCGAGACGTAAAATTGTTCATAAAAATTTGTAGGTAAGTACCTAATCAAAATTATTTACAACCTTTTAAAAAGAGTTCTGTTATGCCTAATAATTAATCACCTCTGAATCATCATTAGTTAGGCTGGTTTCACTGCTGTACGGACGATCCGTACGGGCTGTCAGTACGGGCGCCCGGAGCGGGAGCACATGTTAGGCGCTAGAAAATCGTTTCACAGCGACGCGGGTTGGTGCGCACGCGACCCACTCCGGGTAGAGCCCGTATAACGCCCATTCATTTGGAAACATAATCTTGCACGTTCAATTAAATTGTCTTTTAAATTCATTAACGTGTCCCTGTCACTTTTTAAAATCGAATGCGTCCTGTATTGCACTTTTTAACCGACTTCAAAAAAGGAGGTTCTCAATTCGTCTTGAACTTTATGTATGTTACCTCATTACTCGGAGACGGCTGGACCAATTTGGAAAATTCTTTTTGCGGTTGAAAGGGTATACTTTCTAGTTGGTCCTATTGTTACGAAATTAGGATCTGATGATGGGATCCCGGAGAAATCGAGGGAACTCTTCAAATATTATAGGCACACCTATAGCGTTTTGCGTATTTCTTATAGTACCTTGAGCAATTGCTTTCGAAAAGTACCATTTGGGGAAGTTGAACTGATGATGAAGACCACAGATGGCCACTGAAACTACTCCATAATAAGTATTTCGTGGATTGCGATTCGATTACTTGAGTACGAATGTTAAACACATTATGCTCGTCGCAATACATACGAGTATGGTGATGTAGAGCTGATGGTCAAGTACCAGGAGAACTCCTCAAAAATTAACGGCTATGCATCGGGAAAAGCAATATTTTGTAAAAGGTGATAAGTTGTTGAAATTATGGCTTTTGTAACTAGATAAATTACAAACCGACCCACTAAAAAGCGTGATAAAAATTTTTTTAACAAAAAATAGAACCGACTTCCATAGCAAAACACTACAAAGCCAAAAATAACTTTAATTTCGGAAGGCGGTGTGAAAAAAAGAAAAGCCAAAACCAATAACACCGACTACCGAAATTAAAGTTATTTTTGGCTTTGTAGTGTTTTGATATGGAAGTCGGTTCTAGTTTTTGTTAATTTTTTTTTTTTCATTTGTTCACGAGTTTGATGCTCGTTTCTGTACACTAATCGCTTCACTTCACTCCACAAATAAAAATTCAGTAGGGTAAGGTCTGGACTCCTTGCTGGCCAAGCAATTGGACCACCCCGTCCAATCCAATGATCTCTAAACACGAAAATTGTATCATTTATGACGCCAGCTCATACATTAACGCTGAAACGCACTTGATGTCTACACTCACTAATCACGTGTTAATTATTAAATGCCCAAAAATATTCATTTCTTTGATTGAATAGTCCTACCCGAAAGAGCTGCCTGCGCATCAAAACCCGCGATTGTGTAAAATTGTGCCATGGCAACGAACTCCAGGTTGGAGTACACGTAATTCCGAGACGCTATTATTTTCGCGCGACAACACACCGATGACGTCTTAAAGAAACTGAATTTTATGTCATGATGTGTTACTCCTGCGCTTCCCTTAGCGCGCGGGGTGCGCGGGGCGCGCGCCTCTCGTATTGCCAATCAAATGGAGTTTGGGGGTGGGGTTTGGTCTAGGCTATTTTTTGTCATTGTTGTCATAATCGAATGGTGTCTACTAATGGTTCGCATTATTTATTCAATCAGGCGTAAATTAATTCGAGTTATTAAAAAAAGAACTTTATTTTTTAATTTTTCTTTACAAATCGATAGTGTTTCATGCACCGGTTCGGCCCTCCTCGTACAGATTGAAACGATCAAAATTTAACCGTGTATAGATATTTACTGAATTCAAAAATGTGCTACTAATTTTATACGATTAGTTACAAGTGGATAGGAGAATCTTTACTTTATCGATCGTTTTAAATTCAGATCAATGCAATAATATTTTTTTTGCAACTACTAACATAGTATAAAATGATGTTTATGGACCTCTGGGTCTGAAATAAAAATAATTATTATTATGTTACAGCAGTTTTCAAATATGTGACTACTTTATTTGACACTCATTTTGTTTTATTACTCAATCCTAGGCCGGACGTGACTTCTGGAATGCAAGACAGCAGTGGTTGCCTACCTGGAACCTGAACTCTAATGATGGACAGGATGCCTCTCTACAAGTTGACTACGTACGCATTTGGGCTTCGTAATCCTGTGCCTGTGCCTTAATCAAAACTATCCGCATTATTTTCTTGAATAAAATACTATCTTTACGATATAATCTTTAAATCACGAAATATTTTCTTTTTTTTTATTACGAATGAGCCTGCTCATGACCACAACACCACACACCCTCGATCACACCTGACGGTAAGTGTAAAATAAGGTCTACGATCGAACGAGCGAGCCCAGAAGATGCCTGTTTACTCTTGCTTTAATAGCTGACGGGTCATATGTAGCAGGAAATACAGAAGCCGGCAGAGAATTCCACACCTTGGCTGTGCGCACAATAAATGTAGAGGAGAAGCGCTTAGTACGACAAGACGGTATATCGATCAAGTGTGGATGGTATCCTGCAGTACGTCTGGTAGACCGATAGTAACAGGGGGATGAAGGAATTAATTAGGTCGTGGAGCTCCTGCGCACACTCCAAAGTATAATCTGTAGAAGATAGACAGGCAAGCAACGTTTCGCCGGTGAGCCAGACTGTAAAGCTTGCCTGCCAGACCCTCGTCACCTATGAGCCTTTTAGCTCTGTGTTCGTTCGATTATTTATTTATTTATTTATTAAAACTTTATCCAAACACATAATGTACAAGGACGGACTTAATGCCTTAGGTATTCTCTACCAGTCAACCATTTCAGTATTGTAGTTCATATCAACATTCGATAGAGCAATTAAAATTATTCGTGGCCTAATTTTTAAAATTAAAGAATTCAAATATGGTGCCAGTGTTTTCTTGTTTTGTTGCGACTCAACTTTTAACTCAACAAATTATGGTTTTATTTTCAGTTTTATATAGAAGGTCAAAACTTAATAATCAATTAAGTAGAGTAATTAGTACTTATGTCTATCTGATGCTGATGCAGTTGAGAACAACGCTCACGATAAACCTGTTGGACTTTTCTAAGGATTATTATTTAAAAAAAAAACTGTTGCTTCAGATACTCATAACAATTTTATACAAACAATGGAATGATACAAGAGAAACAATATTATACCGTGATCAGTCCATATGATAGAAACGAGGGCTCATGTATTGTGCAGGTTTGTTGTTTGAGAGCGGTGTAGATGTGGCCATAATGTACTGCGGGAGACGCCGCTTATCCGTGAAGGGACTCACTCTTGAATAATACCGCCGTTCTATCACCTAGAAGCAATCGATAGTTGTTATAGTATATTTTGTATAATCTTAAAATAGTATAAAGCAAAGTAGCTTCCCTGTGTCTGTCCCTATGTATGCTTAAATCTTTAAAACTTCGCAACGGATTTTGATGCAGTTTCTTTCAATAGAAAGAGTGATTCAATAGGAAGGTTTTTAAGTATATAACATACATAATATAGTAGAGGAACACTGATAATTTTTGAGGTTTCTAATGTGATGTTGCAAATAAACACATTTTTTTGCGCTTGCTTTGCAAACGCTGGCTGAACCCTACGATATAGATCAAAATAATGTACTACAGTATTGTACACCTTAAAAAGTTCAACAAAAATGTCCTCGATGGCATCTGTCTATCTCTTATAGATAACCCACAACAACCATTTTTTATCCTTTACTTTTTACGAGAAGTACGAGCATATTTTACGAAGCGATTTTAATCAATACAACATTAATCCTTATCCAATAAAGTACCATAAATACATTGTGCATTTAATATAAATCAGTATTGCCCTTCACAGAATATAATTTAAATAAATAGTTTTGAAGATATTACAGATTTAAAATGCAACAAGGACATAGCGGTTGCGGCGCGGTGCCGGCGGAGGCACGGCGCGCGTGCCTATGTTGCTTAGATTTGAGCGTTGAATGTTTTTCCCATGGTAGGTAAATTATGTGTCGTACTTTCAAGAGTAATTACTAAAGAGAACATGTATGTCGAATGACAAAAAGGCTGTCAACGACGTATATAAAGACATTCTATAGTATATTTAATATAAACATTGCATCAGTGCGAAGCCGGGGCGGGTCGCTAGTCTTAAACAATGCGAGAATGAAGACATTATTTGCTTAGCCTTTTCCCAACTATGTTGAGGTCGGCTTCAAGGCTAACCTGATGCAGCTGAGTAGTAGTGTTTTACATGGAGCGACTGCCTGTCTGACCTCTACAACCTAGTAGGTCAGACCAGAGTCAGATTTTCTGGCTTCTAACTACATGTAATGTCTGGCACAGATGTCCAAATAACAGCCGGGACGAACAGCTTAACGTGCTTTCCTAGACACTACTGAGAAATTTAAAATCAGTAGTCGCACTTCTGACCTGAAGTAACACCGAGAAAGTTTATCGACAGGCCTGTTGGTCTAGTGGTCAGTGGCCCTGACTGCTATGCGCAAGGTCGTGGGTCATGGCAAGGTCACGATCATGTGTCCTTTGTCTGGCTGTAATTTATCTATAATATGTATGTATTTAGAAATATATGTTTATCGGTTGTCTAGTACTCATAGCACAAGCTCTGCTTAGTTTGGGACTAGATGGCGTTGTGTGAAAGTTGAGGAATATTATTATTATTATCGACTTGTTTGCCAGGTTTTAATATGAGTAATCAACAGTTTATTTAAGAAATTCATTAATAACAACTGTGTCTAAAATACTTACTTTATCAAAGAACCTAGTTAGTTTAACGGAGTTGCTTGAGCCTGCCGCTAACGATCTGAAAATTTTAAATAACGACATATACAAATTATGTTAAAAATGTGTGCATCATAGATGTAAATATGAAGATATATACGCCGCGTATAGGTTGTTGGAAAGCAGTAGATTGTAACGCTCCCCGTTGTGAAATTCCTACAAGGCGTTCCAATACAAGCATAAAAGAATAAGTAAATAAATATTTTATATTTCAACCTATAACGTTGTCACACACAAGTCGGGCCCGTTAACCACAATCTATCTCTAATTTTATTTATTTATTTATCATTAATATAATCAAATATACACAATTGGTTTTACAGTGATTCCCATACTAGACGTATGTCTATATCTTGGGGACCAGAGTTGTATATAATATTATTCAAACGTGATTACTAATAAAAGCAATTAAAACGAAAACTATGATACTTACAATGAAATAAAAATAAAATGAGGAACAATGCATGACGATAACAAAAAAGAAATTGCTGACAAACTCAGCAAATATCATTGATTAAATAAAATATATGAAAAATACCGCACAAGAGCTGACATTAAAGCCTCAGATACACTTGGGGACAAATACTGCAATGTGTTGCGGAACAAGACGCGTAACAACTACGTGAAGTGTCTCGGGACAAATGTGGAACATTTTGCAGGCCACACCACACTAGTCGGTGCTTATAGAAATGTTGCACAAGGATGTAGTGGAGATTAGTGCTGCGTACTTTTTATTTATGGATATATTATAATTATATTATTTCGAGAGAGAAATGCAAGCGAAAGAGAAGTTGGTACAAGCGGATTTTGAAACTTTATCACAAACGATCGGACCTTCTATAGCTCCAAACAGGATACAATAATACGGAACGCTGTTAGCCCTCAAATCACACTTGCCATTGCATTAAGATTTGTCTATTAGAGATTCTTATGCTTCATTGTCATACACTTTTCTGATGGGTGTTGGCATAATCGTCCCACGTGTTATTTTTATTTCTTTTATTTCGATAATCACGGTTTGAAGTATTCCACAATAAATTGTGACTCTGGTAAAGCTCGACAAGTAATAGCACGATTTCGTTACCCAACACTAAAGACGTGTTATGAGGCACGTTACGCACACGACTACACTCTGAAACAAATGGCGCAACACTGTCGCGGGACACATGTGCTCGCTCTCGGAGCGGGAGCAAGCAACATGTTCCGCGTCACGTAAATGCGTCGCAAAATGTTGGGCGGCAAGTTGCGGACACTGCAACGTTGCAGCATCATGTAGATTGAGTGTTGTGCGTCATGTTGGGGGACATTTTGTCCCCTAGTGTATCTAAGGCTTAAGTATTTAAAACGATATTGTTAGGCCACTATTTCGTAGAATTAGAATAACTACCCACCTCGCTTGATGGCAGTTAACGAATATTTCATCGGCGCCACATTGCTCAGCTATACTGCTAGCTAGTCTTCTATACTGGTTCTTTCTTTGTTTCTCTTCTGCCATATCGAACTTAGTTCCAATTACTAATATAGGAATCTGAAATTTTGTGTTAAGACATCTTCATCAAAGTTGCCAATTGAGTTAAATAAAGGAAAGAAGATTGCCCATCCTGGGCCCAGTATGGACACTTCCTTTGAAAGAAATTACAATTACCATTATTTTTTTATATCTAATCATGAATTTTACATACATTCTAATGAGCGCCATTGTAATGAATAATATTTTGTATAAAAAAGTACTTTTATAAAAATCTAAAACGTTCTTGTAGATAAATTTTGTCACTACTTAAAACACTCTTTATCGATTTTTCCACTGATATTAATAATTATAGTAATAAATAAATAATATAATATAATTCAATGTAATACACTTGTTTTATTTTATTTTATAATTAAGATACATATAATAGAATATATTTATAACATCAAGCACACAAACAATAATAAATCTTTGATTTACCATCGTTAAAACACTTTTTTATATCGAGAAATATCAAAACAATCCGAGTATTTTTTTAAACATTGGCCACATTTTCGTTGTATTTTTTATATTTCCGATACACATAAGATTCTAAAATACACAACTGGTGGTCCATTTTTCGCTGTCCATTCTGGGCCCAATGCACTGTGAAAGGTGGGCAATCCCCTTTAAGACGCCAACGAAGGAAAAAATGCTACTATAACTGTTAACTAACCCAAGTACATCATCATCTGCTGAGCTTTTTTCTAACTATTTCTGGGACAACTTCCAGTCTAATCAGATATCGCTGAGTATTAGTGTTTAACACGACTACTTATCTGACCTCCACAACCCCAGCTTGATAACACGATACCCCAAGGCAAGACGAAAGGCAGATATTTTTGCTTCTAACTGCCCGCAATGATTGGAAACATGTACAAATGACAGTCGGGATCCACGTATTTTTCCGATATACGGAGAAATCTCATTTACTTAATGTAATGGCGATATTACACGGTTCGATCACATTGATTCAATTTCATTGAAAGGCGTAGAAGTGAATACTGCTGTCTAGTGTCTGTTTACACGTAGAACTATCAAAATTATAAATTGAACCATTCAACGCGCATTGCTCATGAAAATGTCTTCCAGATTCATACAATAATCATCTTTGTATGAATGAAGCTAAGCTAGAAGAACTTAAAATGGTTACTCTATTCATACAAAAATAAAATACAAAACACTAATGACGTCTTTTCTTGACACTGCGACATTGAGATTTCAGAATGAAAATCTAGTGAATAGGCCTGTTGGTCTAGTGGTCAGTGGCCTTGACTGCTATGCGCAAGGTCGTGGGTTCGATTCCTACCCAGGACAAATGTTTGTGTGATGAGCACGTTCATTTCTCCTTTGTCTGGGTGTAATTTATCTATACTATGTATGTATTTAGAAATATATATGTATGTTTATCAGTTGTCTAGTACTCAGAGCACAAGCTCTGCTTAGTTTGGGACTAGATAGCGTTGTGTGAAAGTTGTGGAACATACAGTATGTTAGGTTAAACGAGGGACTTATTGAGGGAGGGTATTCAGTATTCGATTCTCGTCCCAAATATGTGAAAAACCTATAACCTAAATTTTTGACGTAATTGTCCGATAAAATACGTTTATCACGAACACTGAGCCACAAGAGGTGAATGAACTTGCAAACAGTACCTAAAGTAATCACGTGGCAAAACACGCGCCGATCCTGTCAAAAAAGGAAGCTCGTGCGTAAGCCCCGCACAGTGGGATGAAAATCGAGTTTCATAGACATAGACCACTTACATTTTTTTTTGTCATTTCTTTGCTGGAAGCCAATGCAGACCAGTTAAGGAAGCCCCAACAGTATCATATTTTTGCACGTCAGGTGATTCTGATGCGAAAATATTTATTTTAAATAAAAAATGTATGGACGAATACAGAAAAATCCATTTTTATCGAGACTCGTGAGAGTGCCCATTATAAATATCCTCGGGTATGATTTTTGTCCTTATTTTTTACTATTTTTGACATATAGCACGCCCCTCGCACTCGATGGACTTTAGGTGAAATAAAATTAAACGTATTTTTTTGTTATTATTTAATTTTATTCCGAGTATTTACGGTATATTATGACCGATATTGACCTGTATTTGACAATCAGTCTATTGTCTATAGCATGTTACTGCCTCCCTAATGACAGTTTACCTGCTAATCCGCAATTTTATACTGGAATTCATATTTAATCCCTTACTAATGACACGTGATTAATCTAGACACTATTGTCTAGATTAATCACGTGTAAACCAAGTAAGGACAACATCTGTCGAGCCTATGCTCGACAGATGTTGTCCTTACTTGGTTTATCATTTGTTGCTAATTTATTTAGTATTTTAAACGTACTTATCAATAGGTTCCTGTTAATCATATTAATTTTGTGGCGGTTTTATTATGCAATAACTTTGAACACAGCTGCTTATACATATTTATTGTTCATCACGGCTTACGTGCTACAATGTTTTTTAATTGTTTCATTTATTCTACTAATTAGTGCTCATAAGTACAGGGTAATATTAGGTTAGTATAAATACAGAGAGCACTCAATATTTACTTTAGTTAATTGCTAACTACTTTCTGTGAAACATTGTGCCTGTGATAGCTGTGAAAATGGACAAATCAGTTTTAAAAACTAACTTGGACCTATTTGTGATTCTGAAAGAGTCTGGTAAGCTTGGAAATTACTTAAGACTGTTCGGAGCTGTTCAATCACAGTTGGGTCTCAGTTTGTCAGAAGAAGATCATGACATTCTTCATGAATTTTGTCGAAGATTCAGTCAGTCTGTGTTAAAAAGATGGAAAATAGCAAAATATAACACAGATAATTTCCGAAAACATTACATGGATTGGTTGGAACAGAAAATTGAGTGGCCAACGTGTGTACTTGAAAATATACGACCACAGAAATCATCTACTGAACCTCCAGTAACAAATGAAACCGATGATTTTTGTACTGCCTCTACAAATTTGTCAGTCGGAACATTAACTAAAGCAGCTGCCAGTCCACGCAAACTATTCACAGATCTTGAAGTGAAACAGAAGAAACGAAGAGTTGATAATTTCGAGTATAAAGATCAAGAAAGTACTGAAATAGCTTACGCTACAATAGCTAAATTGAAACAAGAAGGCAACGATACGAGGCATGCCTTTTAAGTTTTGTCGTTTGAAGAAAAAAACACAACTAGAACCTTATAGTACTTTTTATTGTTTTTCAAAGTATTCACCACGTAGCTTACTTAATACACTTTTCCATTCGCTCAAACCAGTTATTATAACATTTATTCCACTCCAAAGTGGGAGTGTTCAAAATGGCTGACTTGAAAGCGTCGACTGCTTCTTCACCGGACTGGAACCTTTGACCACGAAAACTTTTCTTAATTTTAGGAAATGTAAAGAAATCGTTAGGGCTTAGGTCAGGACTGTATGGAGGACGGTCAAGAATTTCTACTTTTTTCTGCTTCAAATACTCAATCGTTTGACGAGCGCTGTGTGAGCTTGCGTTGTCGTAGTGCAGGATGATGCGTCGCTTTGAGTTAAATTTTCGGAGTTCGGCGATGACTTGTGGTAAACAAACTGTGGTATACCACTCTGCGTTAAACGTTTTACGATCTTCAAGTGCAATAGTCGCAACATGGCCGGTTTTTCCAACGTGGCCACCATCTTCTTTGAAGTGCTTCGAGAACGAACAACTTACGTCGGTTTTGGCTCGTCTGGAAAGACCCAGATTGTAGATTGTTGTTTGGAATCAGGATCGTAGGCATAGATCCAAAAATCGTCACCACTGATGATGTCGTAGACGTGATTTGACGTTCCTCGGTTGAACCTTTGCAGAGTTTTCTTACACCATCTGACGCGGCCCGCCATGTGTTCGTCGGAAAGCAGATGCGGTATCCAACGACAAACTAGCTTTCTCACACCAAGCGCTTCATGCAAGATCTTCTGAATGGTTGTCCCTGAGATGCCTAATAGAGCCTCTATCTCTCGATACGTCACATGACGATCTTCGAGAATTAGTTGTCTCACAGCAATGATGTTATCTTCAGTGAAGGCGGATTTTGGGCGTCCTTCGTGAGATTTGTCACCAACACTAATATGTCCACGCTGGAATTCTAAATACCAGCGTTCGACAATCCGCAGACATGGGGATTCATCATTGAACACAGATGTTAGCTCTTCAAAACACTGAAGCCGTGTCAGGCCTCTTCTAAAGTTGTAGAAAATTATTGCACGAACATTTTCCTTAGAAAGATTCATTTTCGTACGTAACCTGACAGATTCCAATCGACGCTGTGACTAAACAATAGCATTAATCCTAATACTTTCAACTGTTTTGAGATTCAAAATTTAAACACATTCGAATATAGAACAGTTCCAAACTCAAAATTGCCGGGAAATATGGAAACGACAGAACTTAAAAGGCATGCCTGGTAATTTGGCAACAGCAATAAACCTCCTTCTTAAGAACCCAAAAGAGGCGGAAAATATTATTCAACGGGTGAAACAAACGAAAAAAAAAATACTTTCACCCCTGCAAAAGCACTGGGCTTATTATTATTACTTAAATTATCTAACTGGCAGTACATGACTTTAAGAGAATCTACTCTTCGTGAAGGTATCACAGATTTGTATCCTTCATATTACAAAATCCAACAAGCTAAGTTGGACTTGGATTGTTACCCTCCAAAAGATGCAATAACGGTAACAGACGTAATGGTCAAAGTTTCTCTTCAAGCACTTTTAGATATTATTGCTGCCAGAATTATAAAAAGCCTATCGCAAGATACAAAAAGCAAAAATATGACACTGATATCCAAGTGGGGATTCGATGGTGCTTCAAGCCAAAGCAAATATAATAAACAAAAATTTGAAGGGGAAGAAAGCGGCGATGCTGAAGCAATTTTTATGACAACATTAGTTCCACTAAAAATTCAATCTGGAAATGACGTAATTGGAATAATCCAAAACCGTGCTCGGTATTGTATTGCCGTCCAATACAATTCATGTCTGCAAAAGTACAAGAGTAACACAATTGATCATAGTCTGGTAATGACTATGATCGATGGAAAGATATGCACATATCTTTCAGACGCCAAATCATCTGCAACTTGTTACTCGTGCTTGGCAAAACCTTCAAAAATGAATGACTTACAGACAGTTTCGCAAAGACACGTATAAACCGATCTGTATAAATTTGGATCATCTCCTCTGCATGCTCACTACAATTGTATGGAGTGTCTGCTTCATATTGCATACAGACAAGATTTGAAAACGTGGTCTGTAAGAGAAGGCAATAAAAATATTTTCAAAGCAAAGAAAAAGGAAATCCAATCCAAATTCCGGACCGAGTTAGGTTTACTGATCGATAAAGTTAAACAAGGATCAGGAACAACCAACGATGGGAACACTGCAAGAAAGTTTTTTGAGTTTCCAGATAAAACTGCTGGCATTACTGGCTTAGATGAAGAGCTCATACTAAGATTTGCAGTAATTTTGCAAGTCATAGCATCTGGTGAAATTATTCACGTAGAGAAATTTAAAGAATATACTCGGAGAACAGCGGAAAGGTATATCGGATTGTACAATTGATACTATATGCCAGCAACGGTGCATAAAATCCTCATGCATGGTGCTGATATAGCTAATGTAGCAATTGTGCCCATCGAAAAACTTTCTACTTTCTTTTTTTCTGCTAGAAATAAAGATTTCCGCAGGTACAGAGAGTTTCATGCTCGGAAGACAAGCAGGGTTAATACCAATCAAGATATTTTAAACATGATGCTTCTCTCGTCCGATCCTATCATTTCTTCTACAAGACCTGTACTAAGAAGCCCTAGAGCTTTTACAAATTACTGCCGCCAATTATCCGGATTTAGAGTTATAAATGTAGACAATATTGACCTCAAACAGATACAGAATCCGAAACGGATGAATAGTAGTAAGAATATTATATACCGTATTAGTAAGAATGGTTTTTTGTTATATGTTTGTATTGTATATATATATTTTTTGTATGTATTGTATGTTTTTTTAATGCTGTATGTATATTCAAACACAATGTAAAAATTGATTATGAATAAATGAAATGATGATAAATCATTTTTTTTTCTAAAACTAAGTAAATTAGCAACAATGATACGCCGAGTAAGGTTTTCACCTAAAGTCCGTCTAGTGCGAGGGGCATGCTATATGTCAAAAAATTGTAAAAAAAATAAGGAAATTCATACCCGAGGTTATAATGGGCACTCTCACGAGTCTCGATAAAAATGGATTTTTCTGTTTTCGTCCACACATTTTTTATTTAATATAAATATTTTCGCGTCAGAATCAGCTGACGTGCAAAAATATGATACTGTTGGGGCTTCCTTAACTGGTCTGCATTGGTTTCCAGCAAAGAAACGACAAAAAAATTGTAAGTGGTCTATGTCTATGAAACTCGATTTTCGTCCCACTGTGCCCCGCCCCGCGGGAGGCCCCCTGTGGACACGCTCCCGTCAGTCTATGCGAGTGCGCCGCTGTTTTTGCACGTTTCTTGCGCTTCCGTAAACAACCCCGCCTATTTCGCGATAACTGTGTTCTGTAAGCGTGTTCTTGACTAACCAAAAATTACGTCTTATCAATATTTCAATGAAGAATATTGGGATATGGTTCGTATTAACTCGTTATCAACACCGGTTTAGTGTTATTGTGTGGGCAGGTAGGGTAGACTGGGTACGGTTGAAACAATTTAGCTTTTATCGTTTATAATTTTGTTGTTTATCAACAAAGTGACAATTATGATACGTGAAATTCAAATGTGAAGTTTCAACTACGATATGGCTGTATCATTATAATTCCCGGGTTACTATTTTTAGAAATACATGAAATTAAAAAAATAAATAATTTTGTTTCAACCGTCCTAATGCCAGGGGCGGTTGAAACAGTGATTGGAGTCAGTTGAAATACATACAAATAATACAATAAATACTAGTAAAACATGTTTTATTTATGATTTATACTAATTATACGAATAAGTATGGCACCGCATGACAATATTCATCAGTAAAATCAAAATTATCCCTTTCCTAGAGGTTACTGAACTAACTTGATGAGTACCACATCTAGCTATAACTCGGTCAGTCTTTTGTATGGTGTTTATGCCGGTTTCATCAGTGCTATTATATTTTAGGGCTCAAAGTTATAACAGTCCATGACAATGGACAAATTATCACCTTGACAAGCTTGTAGCTTGTGCAGCGCGTACAGACAGTTCAGGATTTCTTCTCATAAACATCTGAAATCATTCAATAATATGATAATCCTGGCTCCTGATCTTCATTAAAAACACGATTGTGTGCTTTATACTACGGGGTATCCTCCTTTATCTTCTTTGCTAGAGGCATTTCGCTTTCGAATGTATCTTTACAGAGAACAGTGGTTTATATCAAGTTTGTCCGCTGCTTTTCGCAGTGAAGCTCCAGCTTTTACCTCCTCATATGCATTACTATAGCTCCACAAGTCAATTTTCTCTCTGAGAGACTTCCTTACCCGGATTCTGGGCATCTACAAAAAATAAACATTAATATATTTTCTCTTTTAAGCGTACCCCCAAAAATGTTTCAACCGTCCCCAACCACACTTTTGGTAAAATATACATTTTAATTACGACAGTAATAATAACACATTAAAAATAGTTGCTATCCCTTATTCTACAAGCTTCATAATAATCAGAAATTACACACTCAATACATTCACTTTAAAAGAATAGATAATAATAGCGTTAATGTCAGAAGAAAAATACTTACTTTTGGGTGCTAAAAAACAATATGGCGTCCTGCACTCAACGACAACGCGCGGGAAGCCACGCAACACTGAATTCGCGTTCGGACCTGTCGTCCGCTTCGTTTTCCTCTTGCACCTCTCCACTCCACACGTAACCGTTTACGAGATATTAGCTCTGTTTCAACCGTCCTTTGTTTCAATCGTACCCAGTCTACCCTATTTTAAATAATTGTTTAATAAGCCCGTACTTTATTGATGGAAGACTTGATAGTGTATCATACTTTAACATTTTAAACAGTGTGGTGGATGAAATGTTGGACGATGTGCCTCTTAGTGTTTATCAAAACCTCTTCATGACGGATTAAATACGCCAAAAATACTAAGTAAGCATAATGATTAACTTTGCCTCATCATATCTTTGTCTTAAATTATTGCGGATAACAATTCACATTTGCATTGAAGATTTTTTAATATTTTATTTAGTACCTAGATATTTTTGCCTGTCCTAAGCCAGGTTTAAAGTATGAAGGGAAAATGGATTCTACCTAAAGGTCATTGACCCGCGCACATGTTCTGCGATAATATTAAAACGTTAGCGCAAGGGTGTATACACGTTGTGAGACTTATGCGAAATTTTTGGTATGGTTCTGTCTGTTATTTATCAGTGTTTTTTTTGTTCATATTTTTATTAGTATCATGTAAGCATACACTATTATGGGTTTGAATGTGTCCCTCGTTTATACTAACATACTGTATAATCATTCAATTCTTGTGTTTACACGTTCAAATTAAATTTCGTTCAATTGAATGGCAAAATTGAAAATATTGAGCAAGCTCAATTCTTTCAATGCGATTGAACATGATTGATCATTGACATTGAATGATTCACTTTTACGTTTACATTGTTCAATTCATTTGCTTCAATCAAATTGAAAGGCAAAATTGAACCGTGTAATATAGTCATAAGATAGTCACTTATCCACGGATCGACCTCGGCTAACGTTGCTTACCTTAAAGAATTATACAAATGCAGCTGCTATAATTTAGCCATGAGATCCTTATTAAAAACTATTGCTTACCTGAGTAGAACCAAGAAATTGTTCCGGATCCACGTCTACATGCGGCATAGGATATGGACTGTCCTGATTCAGAATCTCCGACAGCCATTTTTGTAAATTAATTTGACTTTTTCTATTGGTCAAATCGTGCACCAAAATAATACCTGAAAATAGATCAAATAATTTATGTAATTTATGATTATACTCTACTAGCTTTACCCAGAAATTTGTTCGCGTGGGAGGTTCTTCCCGGTCAATCCCGGTCCTATGGGAATTCCGGGATAAAAGTATGCCCATAGGTGGCCCTACAACCTCCTCTATCTTTCCTAAGTTCTGTTAAATCGGATCAGCCGTTCCTGAGATAAGCCCGGACAAACAGAAAGACATACAGAGAATGCTTTAGTATCGTGTAAATAATTGAAAGCACTTGAGGAAACAGTTATCTTGTAATTCGACAGAGACACTAGCGATGAGACATACTTGCAAATATCAATACCCGGGCTTGCAAGTACGAGTCTGTAAAAACACCAGGGTCGGAAACCAGGTATTAAAATACTAGAAAGTATTTTGAGCCACTTCGGATTTCAGTCTACTATAGTCCAGGTCGTACCATGCCACAAAACATGATACGATTATGCTCCTTTTTACTGTGGCAAAACGAATCAATTTCCTATGCAAGTATTTTCACATCAGACGTTCAAGGTGCGGCCGCGTGCAGCGAAGGGCTCACGGCGCGGGCGCGGGCGGCGGTGTTAGCGGCAACGCCAAAATACTTGCCACAGAAAATTCATTCGTTTATTAGTTATAGTTTATGAAAATTAGGATCATAATCGCATCATCGAAAAATAGATTTGGATATTCAAAGCTTTTTTTATTTGCAAATGCGATTGTGCTCCTTATGATCAAGAGGAACATTGATCAATTTCGTATGAAAGTATTTTCCAGCTCTGCCTGAGCCCGATAGTATAGTAAATACTTCTATACTTGCAAGTTTTTCTGCCTCGTACCAGGGCGCCGTACTTTGAAGCAAAGCCCTGGTATACAAACCTGGTACGGTAAATACGTCTCATCCCTAAGAGACACTTCAATTTAATTTATAAGTACAGAATGCAGATTATGAATGAAGGCAGCTTATGTATCGTGATAGTTCACTTCGTCTACTATAAAATCAACAGACTTATTATTTTATTTTTAATTTCAGTACCAAAAGATGAAACCGAGTCTCAAAAACAACACGAGAGTTCGACACGTCCCTAGGTACAGAGGCTATATTTGGACTTTATTGATTTGCGTCCATTGAAAAGCCCCTTTGGCCCAAATACATACTATATAAGACAATCACGCATATCGACGGTGAAGTACCAATACCTCCTAACTGACAAAATCCAAATTTTACAGGAACTGAAAAAAGCGTTTAATTTCTTGACAAGTTAAAAAATTGTTATTTTTATATTTTATTTAGAATAATAGTAATATATGCTTGCCATCATATGTTATATTCATATATTTTATGATCGAGTAGTAGGTATTTGCTTATATTATACTTTTTCTTTATGTTGTATAATTTTATGTTATTTAGAAGGTAATGGAATCAATAAAATACCGATACTTTAAATGAGAATCTTAAATTTGTGAATAAAAACATAACAAAACACCAATATTTTTAATCAGGAGTCAGGACCATTCGTTTGTGCATAATCATAAAATAACTAAACTAATATAACGAAGCCTGTTTATGTAAAAACAATTAAAACAGATGAACACGATAAGATGATTCGTGAGATAAATTGTCATAAAATGAGTGACAATCTCTTAGTAAGACTTCTTTTAATTGTTGAAGGTGATTAAATTTGGTAAAAGCTATGGGAATTGGTGCAACATGCAAAGGTGAGTAAGTAACAGAATTCAGCTTTTTCGGTCTAGCAGGTAACTCTGTCCAATCATCATCAAAGTTAATTTTATAATAAATAGTGCCATCTTGTCTATATTGGATAACTCTCAAATTAACAACTACGGGATCCCCTGCTTTGCGACCGGTTCTTATGGTGGTGTATCTCCAATTTGTTTTATTATTGTAATCTTTAACAAAATCGAAGTTTATCTGAACAGCTTCATAAGGAAAAGGATTTATCCGTGCCTCTTTCGTTACGGTTATATAGTCGCTGGGAAGATGTATCTCCCTATTTTTCAGCTTCCTTTCGATCGCAGCATGGACTGCGTCGTATTCCATTTGTGTATGCCCAGGCTCTAAGTATTTCTGTGTGATAGTCACTTCATGCTCAATACCAATATTCAACAACGCATTTGCCATTATATTATTTATATTTTGATAGGTACATTCATCTGAATAAAGAACTATAGGTAATCCTTTAGGCAAACAATATCTAACGATATAATCAGACACAAAAGATGTGAAAGTATTAGCGGTAAGATCTGCGCATATTTCATCAAACCAATAACAGGAAGCTTGATGAGTAACCAGATCATACACTGTAAAGTTATGACACGTTAGCTTTGTCTTAAAGCATAGTGCGCTGGCTGTTAGATAAGGGCATACTTTTACGGACTCTAAATCCATTGACTGCAAAATAAATTCGCCGGATGTAGCCAACTTTCTGTCCGCTTCTTTCTCTTGCCTCGCTCTATTTTTGCGTCTAATGTGTTCTTCATAGTTCATAGTCAGATGCACTAATATTTCCTAATGCATGGTCACAGCAGGTATAGCACATGTCCATTTTTAAGGTATATAGGGATAGATTTTTCTCGTGAAACAGTTTCTCGAAAGTAAAGCGAGAAAGCGCAGGCTCTTCGTTTTCAGTGGCATGTCGTTTGTACTGCCTATATAAATCACTCAAAGAACGGTATATAGGTTCTTAATACAACTTTGACGTTTCCTTCCTAGCATAGTGAGACGGTAACTTAGGAATATAGTCTAAAAAGCAGCGTGCGGTAAGAAGCTTGCGCTGTGTTCCAGATTTTGGCGTTCTGACCCTGATTGTATTTTGAATTTCTTGACAAGGGATAATTCTGTCATGCGATTTTTTGATCCAAGATCGAACTGTATATGACCCCAGACACAAAGTATTCAAAAATGTTGTTCTGCAGACTTGTAAATTTTGGGCTTCGTTTATGGGCAAAAAGTAATCGAACGTACCTTCACGTCTCGATCCCTGATCACTTGTTTTACATGTACCCTTACGGTTTACAAGGCCTACATACACTTTACGCTGGTATTTACAAACTCAATCAGTATGCTGTAATCAGGTGCCATTTCAAATTTTTTATTTTTTTTATTTTAAATTGATGTTAATTCGCGATTGATCGTCATCTCATCTGATCATAAGCGATGATGTGGTCGAAGATGAAGCACGTTTACCTAAAACCTAAAAGTAACCTATTCCCTCTTGACTTAAAGACTCCTAGGCTTATAGCTAACAGCAAACAGACTCCGGCAGCAAAGTCCACTTCTTAGCTGTACGAATACTGAGAGATTTTCCAGAATGTTTTGTGCGTATAGCTGGTGTGTACACCATTTGACGATGGCGCCCTCGTCGTTCATCTTGTAACGAAAGCTCGTGTGATCGTTACCGGTGAAACTTTCAGAAAAAAAAAAATTCAAAGAGATCAATCAAGATCAAGCAATGTGGGTGGAATTCACATTATTAGTCTCTTGTTAACCTCTCCAAATAAACTAAGTATGCTTGTCTGGAGGGTTTCACGGTTTGACAATAAAGCTGACCAAACATAGACTCACCATGAGTAGGCTGATAGAACACGTTCCTTGTGTTTCTATGCCCGTTTGAGCCTCCAACGTCCCAAAGCTCCACAAAGAATGTGTTTTGCGCTTGTGTACCTTCCTTGTACCTGTGTAACTTGACCTCTACGGAGCACCCTACCGTCCATCCCGGTGATAATAGTGACTTGTTGTGTGCAATCAAATACGTCAGCGACGTTTTTCCTACACCTAAAACAGATAATGTTAGAAAATAAATATCAAAATCATCGTCATCTGCTTAGCTTTTTCCCAACCATGTTGGAGACGGCTTGCAGCCAACCGATTGCAGCTGAGTATTAGTGTTACATGGAGCAACTGCCTATCTGAACTCCACAATCCAGTAGCTAAGTAATACGCCACCCGTTGGCAAGACTTTTTTTTTTAACGTGGTAAAATTGTCAAATAAGTCCTCCCACCCCGGGCAGGGTGGGAGGGACTGTCAGACTTTTACTGACTAAAATCCACGGTGTTCCGTCAATAACCCTTTACGTACCGGGGTCACGGTAATGGGATGAGTCCCACGACCCCGGCAGGCTTTGGCCCTCTACAGAGGGGGCCTCGTCATCTTGCTGACGCTCTTTGAGGCGCGCGTGGAACACGACGCGCCGTCGACCCGGGCATGGTCCATGGTCGGACAGCGAGTTGCCCTTTACTCGCTGTCCGCATGCCCGCGCCTACGGTGGCCGGAGATCGTCGGCCGACGTCCGACGCCGTGGGCGTCTACCACTGCGGCTGGGCTGGAGGGAGGACGCCATCCTCTCCCTCACGCGGCCCGCCTCCTCCTAGTGTTAGATTTTCTGGCTTCTGACTACCCGTAACGGCTGTCAAAGATTTACAAACGACAGTCAGGGGACCAAGGGCTCGACGTGCATAACGGTACTGAGGATTCTCGATATGTTAAGATGGTCACCCATCCACGGACCGACCTCGGTAAGCGTTACTTAAGCATGAAGATCGACCATATTAATAGAAAGATTTAGATTGCTTTATAAATATCAGTAACCAAGGGGGCGATCAATTATTACGTAACGCAATTCTTGAAGATTTTGGACCCTGCCTCCCCCATGTTACGCACCGTAACTAGTGTTGCCCAAACGAGAGTCTCGCAAGAGTCTTGCAATTAGCGATTATCCTATTATAAACGGTAGTTGAGATCTCAGAACAATGTAACAGACTCTGTTACATTGTTCTGAGATCTCAACTACCGTTTAATAAATAGCAATAGGATAATCGCTAATTGCAAGACTCTTGCGAGATTCTCGTTTGGGCAACACTAACCGTAACGTTATTCTGTAGCCCCTCCCCCTCCCTAAGCGTTGCGTAATACCCAAGTGAGCAATTTTACCTAAAAGTCACAATTATGTTGCGCAAAGTACCGGGAAGTCGCAAAAATACCTTAGGAGATTTTAATGCCGTGTTTTTTTTTTATTGAAATAAAAATAAAAAAAATGTTACATAACGTATTGTTCGAACCCCCTTCCTGCCGCCCCCGTAACGCATGGTACCGTTATATAAGACCCCCTCCCCCCAAATTACGTTACGTAATACTTCAACGCTCCCCAATCAAACACGGGTCTTGCATTCTGTACCCATGAGAGGCAAATCACAAGCAGAACTCTGAAGATCGGGATAGAGAATGGCGATAACTATACTATTGCGCTCGCCAGCTAAGGCATCTTCCCCACCAACTGTGTCCCCACGTTGTCGTCGTGGTGGGGCTTGCGTGTTTCGATGATCTCTGGGGCCATGCCGGTAGAGGCACTCATGCCGGACGGGCCCAGAGGGAGAAACCAGACCAAGAGGGACACACCGGGGGAACGGCGCGCCGCCTGGAGGATCGAGCAGCTAGCTCGAGCTTCTAGACGGCGCGGGGCCCGGTCTCAGAGATCGGGTCAAGGGGGAGGAAAGGTTCACTTCCGGTATGCGTCTTATCTTTAGACGTAACCGTGAAGTGAACCAGGGGAGGGGAATAGGGGTGTAGGAACAGAGGAACTCACCTCTCTAAAAAAGTTAATAATATGGCAGACAAAGTTTTTGTAAAGACTACCCAGGCGGGTCCCAGCTGCTCTTCAGCTGGGGAGTCCCGCACCGGACACGTCCGGTCAGTCCCACCGTATTCTGGGGGGGACAACAAACACTTTTACCCCTGTTTTACCCCGGCAGTCGCCGCATTGAGCCAGGGAGGCTCACGTGCCCGTGAGGTAGAGTCGCTGGACTTGTCCAGCACGTCCACTTCACCGGCACCAAATTCTGAGCGAGCACAGAGTGCCGCTCCGCGAAGGAAGGGGGCGCTGGTGCTCGGGTCAGAGACTGACTCGGCATCGGACGCCGAGAGCTTCCAGAGCTTAGTCTCTGGGAGCGCAGTGAGGAGCGACGAGGGGGGCACCGACAGGAGGAAGGAGTTCCTCAAGCGCCCCCGCGACAACGAGTCGTCGTCGGAGGAGGGGCTTGTCTCGGCCCGCAAGATCCCCACTAGCGTGCGGGGTAAAGGCCGAGGCAAGACCTCGGGGAGGGGGCCTCCCTCTGGAGAGCCCAACACTGGTCTGGCCTCGAACGAGGCCAAACTAGAAGAGGCCGTGGCGGCTGCCATCCGCACCATCTCGCGGAAGCGCAACCGCAAGAGCAAGGAGGACGCGATTGGCGAAGCCACGGCCTCCATCATGGCGGCCGCGCGGACTTACGGCGGGGCTCCGGCTGCAAGGGACGACATGTCCGATCTGCGGCCGGAGGTCACCCGCCTGACTGCCGCCATGGAGGCTCTTCAGAGGGAGAACGCCGCCCTCAAGGCGGACCTGGCCGCAATCCGGGGAGCCGGCCAGCGGAATGCGCCGCCGCGAAAGGCCAAAAGGAGAAAGGCCAGCCCACACCAGCGGAGGACTCGGTTCTCGACCTGGTGCGACAGGAGCTGGCCGCCTTCCAGCAGCGGTTCTCCGTATTGGAGAGCCGCGTGCTGCGACCCCCGCTGGCGGCGACTTCGTACGCGGCTGCGG
Organism: Tholera decimalis; assembly: GCA_943138885.2. NCBI lineage: Eukaryota > Metazoa > Arthropoda > Insecta > Lepidoptera > Noctuidae > Tholera > Tholera decimalis. The sequence goes on along the minus strand of OW964552.2, from coordinate 23,287,772 downwards.
GCTGGGGGCAAGTCCTGCGCCCCACCCACCAAGGCCAGGCGCAGAGGTAGGCCCTCTGCCGCCGTCGTCACCGCCACCGCTGCCGCCGCCGCCGCCATCGCTACTGCCGCCGCCGTCGCCGTCGTGGCTGAACCCCCGCGAGGGGCCCTGGAGGAGGCTGCAATGGATCCCGATTAATGGCCCCATTGCGCTTCCTCCAGGCGAACATCAACCACTGCGCCGCTGCTCAGGAACTTTTGCTCCAGAGCATGGTGCAGTGGTTGATCAACGTCGCCGTGGTCGCCGAGCCGTATTTTGTCCTGCCCAGGAACGACTGGGTGGCGGACTTGTACGGCTCGGTGACCCTCGTTTCGTCGGCCGCCGCCGGTACCCCCGCCCCTCGATCGCGTCAAGAGAGGGCGTGGGATCGTCGCAGCACGGTTCGGGGAGATCGCTGTGGTAGGCGTTTATTTCTCCCCGAACCGAACTCTCACCGAGTTCCAGAACTCCCTAACGGAGCTGGGAGACGTCGTCGTCGCCCTCGTCCTCGGGGACTTCAACGCCAAAAGTCCGGCTTGGGGTTCCCGGTCCACGGACTATAGGCGGGGCAGGATGCTCGAGCACTGGGCCCGTGCGCAGGGCCTGGTGATCGAGAACCGGGGTTCTGTCCCCACGTGCGTGCGGTTTACGGGCGAGTCGGTGGTGGACGTTACGTTCGCCACCCCCAGCCTGTCACCGCGCGTCACCGACTGGCGCGTTGTGGAGGAGGTGGAGACCTATTCCGACCACCGGTATATCCGGTTCGACGTCTCCGCCCAGACCCCAGACGCGCCGGTCCGACGGGACCTGAGTGGTCCGTGATGTGCGCTGAAGCAGATGGACCGGGAGCTATTCCTGGAAGCCTCGATCGTGCAGGCCTGGGGGTCACCCCCGGACAGGCCTGCCGACATAAACGACGAGGCGGAGTGGTTCCGGGAGCCATGTCGGAGATCTGCGACGTGGCCATGCCCCGGGTCCGGCAAGGACGCGCCCGGCGTCAGCTGTACTGGTGGTCGAGCGAGCTAGCAGCGCTGCGCGAAGCTTGCGTTGCGGCGCGACGCCGGTACACCAGGTTCTGCAGGCGCCGCACCCGACCTTCGGATGCGGCGACTGTAGAGGCGGAGCTGTACGAGGGCTACAGGGCAGCGAAGGCCGTCCTCCGAGACGAGATCTGGCGGGCCAAGGAATTGGCCCGGGAGGAGATGCTGGCGACTCTGGACGGGGACCCATGGGGCCGCCCCTACAAGTGGGTGCGAGAGAAGCTCCGCCCCTGGGCTCCCCCGTTGACGCAGAGTCTCCAGCCTCAATTCTTGGAGGACGTGGTGAGCGCCCTGTTCCCATCGCGAGGGGAGCACGCTCCCCCGCCCATGGCTCCGTCTCCGACGGAACCTGAAGCTGGCGCAAACGCGGACCACAGCGACGACGACGTCTACAACGCTCCAGAGGTGACCGAGGTAGACTTGAGAGTGGCGGTACAACGGCTCAAGGCCAAAAATACCGCCCCAGGACCCGACGGCTTGCCAGGGAAAGCGTGGGTCCTGGCCTCAGAGACTCTCGGGCCTCGACTAGGGGGGCTCTTTAGCGCATGCCTGGAGAGGGGCCAGTTTCCGCTTCGTTGGAAGACGGGAAAGCTGGTCCTGATCCAGAAAGCCGGGCGCCCTGCGGACTCTCCGTCCGCATTCCGGCCCATCGTGCTGCTCGACGAGGCGGGCAAGCTCTTGGAAAGAGTAATTGCAGACCGCCTCTTCGGGCACCTGAATCGGGTGGGCCCGGATCTTGCGGAGTGCCAGTTTGGCTTCCGCAGGGGGCGCTCGACGGTGGATGCCATCATGCGCGTGAGAGCCCTCACGACGGGGGACGCAGTATCCCGGGGCAGGGTCGTCTTGGCGGTGTCTTTGGACATCACCAACGCCTTTAACACCCTGCCTTGGAGTTGCATCATGGAGGCACTCCGGTATCACCGGGTGCCGACTACTGCCGACCTACCTCCGTCGCATAGTCGAGGACTACCTGACGGACAGAGCCGTCATCTACCCCGGTCACCGGGGAGAGTGGAACCGGCGAGAGATGTCGTGCGGTGTCCCACAGGGATCGGAACGCGCCACGGTCCGAGTCCCACATAACGGTGGAGGGGGTTCGCATCGGCGTCGGGAGGACGATGAAGTACCTGGGACTCGTCCTCGACAGCCGGTGGAACTTCAGGGAGCACTTCCTGAGTTTGGCCCCAAAGCTGAACCGGGCAGCAGCCGCCTTCAGGCGACTCCTGCCTAATCTCAGCGGGCCAAACGCCTCCTGCCGAAGGCTGTACGCCGGCGTCGTGCGGTCCATGGCCCTCTACGGGTCCCCAGTGTGGGCCCTGTGCATCCGGACGCGACCACTAAAGTTGGTCGCATGCCAGAGGGTCATGGCTATCCGAATGATCCGGGGATACCGCACGATCGCCGGCGAATCGGCCAACCTTGCCGGATTGCTGCCCTGGGATCTGGAGGCGACTGCCCTCCAGCGCGTCTATGAATGGCGCGTGAAGGCGCAGCGCCGGGGCGTATCCCCGCTGCCTCGAGAAGTCGAGGCGCGGCGGGAAGAGCTCCTGCGCGATCTCAGGGCAGTATGGAGGGAACGACTGTCGCAACCGACGGCCGGGCACGCCGCAATTGCGGCGGTAAGACCCCTCTTTGAGGAGTGGCTAGATAGATAGGGTCGCCCTGAGGACACACGGTGCAGGACTGCCCAGCTTGGGCAGAGCACCGACGTGTCCTCACGGCGACAATAGGCGGAGACCTCTCGCGCCCGGCCTTGGTCGAGGCCATGCTGCGGGGCGAGAGGGAGTGGGAAGCGGTCGCCTCCTTCTGCGAAGCAGTCATGCTTCCGAAGGAGGAGGCGGGCCGCGTGAGGGAGAGGATGGCGTCCTCCCTCCAGCCCAGCTGCAGTGGTAGACGCCCACGGCGTCGGACGTCGGCCGACGATCTCCGGCCACCGTAGGTGCGGGCATGCGGACAGCGAGTAAAGGGCAACTCGCTGTCCGACCATGGACCATGCCCGGGTCGACGGCACGTCGTGTTCCACGCGCGCCTCAAAGAGCGTCAGCAACATGACGAGGCCCCCTCTGCAGAGGGCCGAAGCCTGCCGGGGTCGTTGGACTCATCCCGTTACCGTGGCCCCGGTACGTAAAGGGCTATTGAAGGAACACCGTGGATTTTAGTCAGTAAAAGTCTGACAGTCCCTCCCACCCTGCCCGGAGTGGGAGGACTTATTTAATAATTTTACCACGTTAAAAAAAAAAAAAGCTAAGGCATCTAAGAGAGTGTATACGAATATATAAATATGAATAATCATGGCAAATTACAGCTCCGTATCATCTATACTAGTACCTATCTGAGTAAAAGCATGTACCGACGAACGAACTTGGCGGAACCATAATATTTTTTATATATTGACTATGTTGATATGGAACCATAAAAAGAGTTTATTTGCGCCATGCATGACACATTCTATGTAAAAAAATAACAACAGTGTCCCAGATAGCTGCAGGTCATATTTTAAAAACCTTAAGATTTTAACCTTTCCTGCCCTCTACATCTATGAGACTGCCACGTTTGTAAAAACCAATAAGGAAAAGTTTGGTAACCTATTTTATACTCCCGTCGATATGCCGACAAAATAGCAAATATGATGCCCTCAAAAACAGCCCTACTGTCTAAAAGTTTCTTCGGAATAGCTTCAAGAATTTATAATAAGATTCCGAAACAAATAAGAGAAATTGAAAATATTAAACTTTTTAAAAAACAATTATTTAATCTACTAGTAAACAGGCCATATTATACTGTGCATGAATTTTTGTCAGACAGATTTGAGACTAGTTAGTGCCAATATTTTTATGTTTTGATGCAAAATTATAAAATACTATATATTAAATATTATTAATTAATTCTAATTGGAATGTTATTTTTATTTATTTGTAAATTAAATTAATATGTTATAGTTATTTTGTTTCCAAATATTGTGTGCCTAATATGATGGAGCAGTGCGAACGCACACAATAAAATAATAACAACCCTGTAACCACTGTCTCACAATAAACAACTTTTACTTTGACTTTTGACTTAACATAATTAATCTTTGAATTAAAGCTACATACATATTACATGCGGTAGATTCTCTTGGCTTGCGGATTTTTTAATTGAAAATCTGTTAGCCACACAAATACCTATAAATCTTATATATCGACGATTAACTACGAAGACCTCCTAACTGACATAATATTTTGACAAAATGTTTTTTTTTTTACAAAAATATCGAAAAGAAACTATCCCCACACTATCAACAATTTGTAATATTTCTGTCTTGCTAATATACGAGTACAAAAATTTGGCGGAAATTGCTGCTAACTTCAGCGTGTGCCTCACATCTAGGGCTGCCATCCGTCCAGGTTTCTCCGGATTTGTCCCAGTTTCGAGTTTGGGGGATTTACCCAAAAACGATTACGTTAAGGTTTCACCCGGACGCTTATTGGTCTTGGGTGTCAAATAGTATGATCTCTATTAATTTCCTATGGTATATGTTAATTGAATATAAAAACAATTATATTGAAAATTTTACATACAAATTATGTAAAAAACCGGTCCAGTGCGTGTCGGGCCACGCGCAGTGTAGGGTTCCGTAGTTTTTATAACAGCCAAGTGCGTGTCGTATTCGCTGACTGATCGTTTCGTACCATGCTCTAAATAAAAACCAAACATGACTACCTAACTAATTTGACTTCCTATACAAATCCTCACCTGATCCGACAATTTTGCACGCAATGTTTTAATTTTTTTTTTCAGAGATTTGTATAAAACTTGTCATAGCCGGTGTTTTGAACTTAAATACAGGACGCAGAGCTACACTACTCAATCATCACAAAAAAATAAAATTCAGGAAGTAGTTTGCTGGAGGAGCTTTGTGTTTGATATTATATAGCAAAATAATAAATAAATAAAAACATATTAATTTGAATTCACTCTAAAAACGGGCCCACATAGGGCGATGGTAACTGAAGAAGAAATTATAAAATCCAACTTCACAAGGGAAGTTTGAAAAAATATGATCTATTTGAGTACCACCGCGTGTAGAGGGAAGTGGTTGTAATAAAGACTGGTAACCAGCGTCACGTAAAAACTGCAGTGTTGTTGTTACGGAGATAGTCTTAATTAAAATCTCCAAATATTATGCAAGGACTGTTATGCGATAGTAAATTACTTACAAAACCTACTGCGCGACTGTTGGGACATTAGCATGATCTATAAAAAGCTATAATCTTCACTGCATTTATTTCGAAAATTACTGCTTCACAGTGGTCACCTCCAGCAATGTCAATGTAATACCGTGGGTTGCTATATCTATATATATAAAATGAATTGCTGTTCGTTAGTCTCGCTAAAACTCGAGAACGGGTGAAACGGACGGACAAAACTATAAGGGTTCCTTGTTGACTACGGAACCCTAAAAATGGTTTTATATATTGATTTATAGAGAATCAGTATATAAAACCACACAAACAATAGTTTAATGAAAGTATTGAATTGATTAGGTACTTTTCATATGAAAATATCATTACATTAGATAGGAATAATGAATATGAACAGTCTGAAGTAAAAACGGCAAAACAAAAAACAAACATTTTACGCCGACGATAAATTCTAACACTGCAGGTCCAGAATCATTTACTGTTGGTATCCATTTGTGTGTCGATTTATTTTACATAATTGACTTACATCCTGTAAATATGTGACGCTGCCCCTATGTGACCATAAATCCTACCTTTCCTTTATATGCTGGGCTAGGCTAGGCTGGCATTGAAATTGTTTCTCATTGATATTTCCAGCAACCATGATAACTCCTCCCCATATCCCCCAGAAGAAAAGCAATAATATTCTGAACAACAGAAACTGCGGATTGCGACCTCTCCGTTTTTGTTAGATGGAGCAGTCCAAGTCCGTCTATCAAAAACGGAGAGGTCGATTGATGCATATGCAAATTAGCATTGTTATAATATAGGACATAACGAGCCGCATTATCTACCTACTAAAACTTTATAGCACAAATAGGCTGATATTGTCAAGATAACTTGGCACTTATTCCACTACGATTAATCCTCATCATATTATTATACATCACATATTTTAAATAGGTATGTGTCCCTATGGTTAAACAAATAATATAGGCATTAAATACAGAGGTGGGCGTTTAAACGAAAAGCATATAATATAACATATTATTTAAAATAAACGAATAAGCAGACTTGTTTATAAAAGCATTTAAAGTTATCTGTTTATTCCGCTTTTTGTTAAAATTAAAACACAACCGCGTTTTAATAATTTCTTTTCATAACCACGTAAGTAAGAACGTGCTCAAATGAATTATGTAACAACTGATAGATGGCGCCTGATTCAATTTTAATCGATAGTAAACAATGATTATGCGAAAATCGACCTTAATTCAAAAACTTTAAGGTTTAAAATATTTACATCTTTTGTTTATGTGCTGAATCGCGTTGACTTACTCAAAATTGGTAAACCTAGCAAATTAAATATGCTTTCCGTTGTTCACTTTTAAAAGCGCCAATTTAATTTAAACGGGTTGCTTATCACTTATTTTGCTTTTTACGTTTAGTAGCGTTTCCTCCGCCCGGTGAAAAGCGTCATGTTTTGTGAATTTCCGAAACAATTTGATTAAAAGTTGTGACTCGGAATTGTTTACGTAAACATAAATAGTGTAAAACATTATTTCATGTGGTGAATTGTTTCTTACCTAGGAAATAATTCTGTGAGTTTTGGACTTGTATATAATATAGTTTTTAGGTGTAGTTAATTGTGTTTAATAGGTAATTGTGTTAATAATAGTGTAAATAGTTTATAGTGTAAGTAATTGTGTTAATTTTGACTACTTTTTCTACAAAAACAAATTGGTGAGCTAATTAAACTGTAAATTCGAATAACTACTGTATCAAAATGACGAGTAGAAGTTCGAATAACATAATTTGGAACTTTTTTTTGAGAAATCATGCGACTAAAACAGCTGTGTGTAATTTTTGTAATAAAACTTTATCGTATTCTGATTTTAACATAATATCGGAATGGAGGACCCGGTTGTTGACGAGCAAAGTAGAAAAAATTATGTTTCTGAATGTGAATAAATGACTTGATGGTTTGAGGAAATAATGGACATTTTGTAAATAATTAAAATGTACATATAATAGATCAATGAACTTTTAAGTACGCCTGAATTTAATAAAATGTAGTTTATTATTTGACAAGTTATTAATAAATACAGATCTTAGAATAATACTAACCTACTTAGTATAGTTTCATAATTATTTAATATTATTCATTCAGTCAGTCCTAAGCCTGCCAAGTACGAAAGAAAATTCATTGATTTCGTTTAAAAACCAATACTTAAACTTAACCAACTAAAAAAGCAAACAACATAATTTCATTATTTTTAATGTAAGAAAGTAAATAAGCGTATTAAGCAGTTTACGTAAGTGACTTTTGATAAAAAATAAACGAATAAGTTCGTTAAAAGTTTTAAGTCGTTTATCACATCTTTAATTAAATATAGGTAAATGGTTTATCACCATCTATAGCATAATCATAGCAGTAAGTAAATATTATGATAAGAGTATTTTTCCAAGAGTAAAAGGATAATTTTAAACCTTCAAACGTATTAAAAAATATTGAAATAATAAATTAACACATAAGCTTGAAGTTTATGGAATAACTTTACGTTTTCCCGCCAAAATAAACAATTCCTAAAGGTTGGCTAGCCTTCAAAGGTGTCATGGCTACACTACAGTCATGTTGGCAAACCACAAGTTAGTGAATTTAGTGTAATTTTTACATATTTTTCAGTGCAAATAGACAAGAAGTGTGATAATAAATATTGAGATTTCATTTACCAGAATCACCAAGAACAACGACTTTAACTTTCTCAATTGCAGCCATTCACAAGATTTTAACTCGGTTCGTATCTTTTCTATTATTTTGACATTCACTTTACCAACTTTCAAAAGCTATATCATGTATTGCCATGCTAAAGTTGTTCTAGTGACACGACCGATTGTTACATCGACTAAAATGATTACGTTGCAAAATTAATCAAATTCAAATTTTAATCATTTTATTAAACGTTCAATAAATTTATTGTTGAGACTTTTTCATGGTAGCTACAAAAGTTTTATTTATGAGCGTTACATTGATTTTCCGCGCTAAAAATTCGGTTTTAGTATCTGAAATGTATAGTTTAGTATTTTTCCAATGTGATACTGTGAGTGTTGTCATATTGTGACATCGGAATTCATCGGATTGCTCATCATTGTTCGTGTTCGCTTACTGTGCTTTTGGTTAGCGAAGCTAAAATCAATACATAATAAAATAACTACGTCCGCCATTGTACAAGTGTTTTATCATGTTGTATTTAGCTTTACAGTAAAATGCAAGGAACCAACGTCACATACATCGAGTCTTTATCACCCGTAAAATAAAACAATGGACATTCACTACAATTTATTTATTGTGCTTCTTCTTATAAATTCTGTGCATCTATACTGTGGACCATACAATGGACAAATTTGTAAAAAATATTCAACGGGGTACGTATGGTATAACCATACAGGAGGATTTGACAATGAGAAAATTACAACTGGACTTTGGAAAGAAATGATATCGAAACTAAAAGAGCCCTGTCGAAGTAGGGCTGAAAAACTGTTGTGTGCTTATGCTTTCCCAAAATGCATAGATAAAGATGGAGTGGGTTATTTTGCACTGCCACTATGTTTAGAAGACTGTATGGCTGTTAAAATGCAGTTTTGTTACAATGATTGGATTGTGGTTGAAGAACAAAAACGCCGCGGAGTTTTCTTTGAAAACAGAGGTCACTTTCGGTTTCCGGAATGCGAAAAACTGCCAAAGTTCTCAGGAAAAGGTCTGCAAGTATCATGCAATAATGTTGGTATTACAAATATGGACTACAGTCAAGTTACAACAACATGTTATAGGGATAATGGACGCTATTACCAAGGCACTATGAATGTTACAGAAACTGGATTGGCCTGTCAAGCTTGGGAGTCACAATCACCACATCAACATACAAGACCTCCTTTAGTTTTTCCAGAAGTTCAGAATGCCACTAATTATTGCAGGAATGCGGGAGGTGAAGAGATTAAGCCTTGGTGCTATACAATGGATCCTAATGTGCGATGGGAACATTGTGATATCCCATCTTGTGCCAACACTAGTGATGAATTTGACAATAGTAATGGACCAAGTAATATTGTTATGGAGAATTACTTTACACCTACATTTGTATTGTTGCTCTCAATCGGTGGCCTTGGATGTGTCTTGGGAATAGCTTCAATAGCTTTACTGTGCCATTATTTTGTTAAAAATCATTACTCTAAATGTAATATATCAAGGAGGAACATCCCCAATATGGACATAGATTTGGATAAACTTCCTAGTAATTTAGCTTATCATACAACTGGTGCCCAACTAAATCCTAAATTGGAAAAATTGGAGTTTCCAAGGAATAATATAATATACATCAGAGATTTAGGACAAGGCGCTTTTGGAAGAGTGTTTCAAGCGAAAGCACCTGGTCTAATACCTGAAGAAGAATTTACTCTTGTTGCTGTTAAAATGCTCAAAGATGAGGCTTCCCATGATTTGAAATTAGATTTTGAAAGAGAAGCGTGTTTATTAGCTGACTTTGATCACCCAAATATTGTAAAACTTCTTGGTGTGTGTGCTATTGGACGTCCAATGTGTTTATTATTTGAATTTATGGGAAAGGGTGATTTAAATGAATACTTGAGAGCTTGTAGCACAGCCACTAATTTCCCACCTGTTGAAAATAGAGAAGATCTAAGATTGCTTGTTACTCCGCTCAGCCACTTAGATCTTCTACATGTTGCTAGACAGATAGCATCTGGTATGGTATATCTGTCAGACAGGAAGTTTGTCCATCGTGATTTAGCAACCAGAAATTGCCTAATCAATGATGATATGGTAGTGAAAATAGCAGATTTTGGACTGTCCCACAAAATATATTTACAAGACTACTACAAAGGTGATGAGCATGATGCTATCCCTGTGAGATGGATGCCTTTAGAGAGTATACTATATAATAAGTATACATTAGAGTCAGATGTGTGGGCATATGGTGTTTGTCTTTGGGAAATATTTTCATTTGCTCTTCAACCTTATTTTGGTATGACACATGAGGAAGTTGTGAGATTCCTCAAAGATGGAAATGTTCTTGCATGTCCAGATAATACACCCCGGTGTGTGTATGATTTAATGAAACAGTGCTGGAATCACAGTCCCAGTGACCGCCCCAACTTTAGAATCATCTACCAAACACTGGATAGTATTCAACTTATTTTGGAAAGAACTCATCCAGAATAATCCAAACTCTAAATTTGATTGATTATAATGTAGGCAAAACATTTTGTATGATAACTTTAGGACCTACTTTAATTATTTATTAGAATCCACAAAATGTCATTTAACTGGGGTAATGACTTACATGAAAATAATGAAATCTAAATAATATCCATACCTGTTGTAATCCATCCCAGTTAAAACATGTATGAATTTTCTTGCCCTTAGCATTTACACATACTTTACCTGTACTTATGTAATATAATTTCCATTGTGCAAGCAATTGAATTTATTGGTCAATTTGTGAAATAAATATTATTTTATAAGAATGTTCGTACATATGTAAATGGCAAACAAATATTGTATTTCTTTTTAAATTTCACATTAAATCCAAGACTGATTTTTGTTAGTACTTTGGTACTCTTATTTAACATAAGCTAGCATTTAGTTGTCTCTTGTACATTTTAATTTAGATAATAAGTTGAAGCTTTTGTTAGTTATGTAGCTTCGAATTTATAGTAATAAGTTATGGCAACTCAATTCATATAATTTTCAGTCATGATAGTAGGCTTAAATTATTTTAAGCAAAATTAAATATGGATGTTTGTATATTGTTTGGATAATTGTGATGTTTGTGTGACTTGAAAACTTGACTTGACTTGAGTATTTGATTGGCTCTCATTCAAGTTATTAAGTGTTGCATTTGTGATTTAACAATAATTATTAATGTGACATGCTTCTCAGCATATACAGATGATAGTCTGGATTAACATTTTTTTAAACCTTTCACAGTAATATTAAACTTACCCAGTTTAAAATAAATTTTACTGATTTTAAAATAAAGTTAGGTTTTGCTAACTAAAATCGGAGTTCTATTGCAGCTATGGTTTTTATAAAGTAGCATAGTTAAGCAACAAAATTGGACTGAATGTCTCCCTAGTGATCGATAACAATATGTGTTTAAAGTGATATGTCCAAAGTAAATAAAGTGTACATACTGCCAAACAATTTAAAAGTTCTATATATACATACAAAGAGTGAATTGTAATATTTTTCGTAACGCTGACAGTTAATATATAGGCATCTTTAATTTTTAGAATACTTTTATTTATGTACGTATTGATTACAGTTTTACGATATAATATTATTTTGTCAATGAAAATAATGTAAGTACCTACCTAATTAATTGAATAAAATTGTTTTTATGAAAAGTTTTTATCATTATTTTCCTTTGTTTGGTATGAGGAATTTAAAACAATGTGAAAATGGCAGTTGATACCTACCAAGATTGAGAATGTGAACATGTAAGATGATGGGGTGTACCGATTTCGAAAATAGAACCCTAATCTCGCCTACTTCATGACCCGCAGTTTCGCCTGGCAGCATTCATGGACAATAAAAAACTACATTAGCTATTTTATTACCCTATACGTCCTCACACCGTGACAATAATTATTATCATCTTATTGAAACAACATTATTATTAGCATCAGGTGCTATATTGGAAGAGTGTTTAGATACGCAGAGAATAACTAACACGACGGATTACCGTCTCATCAAGTTCGCGACGGATTATTAAGTACCTACATCGAATGGCATAAGCATTGGCGTATATAGAGATATTTCCCAGGGGGGGCCTGGCCTGCAGTAGTAGAAGCGATGATCTCTTATCAAAGTTGCGTCAACTCTTAACGTACGAAATGAAAAATTTCACATAAATTAATTTAACATGTATCGCATAACGGAACCTTGCATGAGTGAGTCCGACTCGCACTTGGCCAGATTTTTTAATTTTTCAGCCATACTTGTTTGTTAGTCAAAATTCTCGGGTGGGCACCAGACCATTCTGGGGTGGGCACGGCCCACCCGGCTCCCTCCCTTCCTACGCCTATGGGCATAAGTAATCATCTTTTCTGTGTGCAGAGTCTAGGTGTTTCAAATCTAGCATTAACTTCAGAAGAGTGCATTTATCATTACGATCCCACCCTTCATCGCAAAATTCCATGTTCCAGATATGACTGAAGAACGGTTGGTGACGGAAGTGCCCAGCAGCTTGAAGCAGTTGGCACGACTCGTTGTTCGAGGCTTTTACACTATTGAGGATGCCCTCATAGTCGACATGCTCGTAAGAAATCCCTGTATGTAAAGAACAATTAATTTCTATCTTTTAAACGATCTTTCAGAAAAAAAGATTTTTGTAACCTCAATGTCATTTTTAAAGACCACACATGTATAGTTTTAATGAAAAAATAATTTTAGTTGTAGTTCCATATATGAAGAGCCCCTCTTAATTTTATATTTTTGTATATGAATCGGTAAGCGGTTCTCAGAATACATCTAGGTACTCTACTAAGTTTCACATGCCTAGAATGGATTCGAAATAAAATGGTGGTGACATTCGGACGGACAGACAGACATGACAAAACTGCAAGGGTTCCGTGTTTTATTACCCGACTGCGGCGAAGCAAGGAGGAGGGTAATGTTTTTACCGCGTATGTACTCGTATGTATGTATGTCCGTTCTTTTGTTCCCTATGTAACTATTAAACCAGTGAACGGATTTTGATAAATGATACGTCGTTGGATTTGTCTTGATGATGCGAGTGTTTCTGGATACATTAAAATAAAAACAGATCACCAGAACGACAACCAGATGCCATATTGTCAAAAATGAAAAATCTAAAATCGACTCAACCATTTTTCATTTGAAACAACCGTATAGGAAATATTATCTACGTTTTAAAACGGAATTCAATCGTATAAAAGGACTGAAAAACTGTTTATTAATATTTAAACTAAAAAGCTGAAAAAAAAAGTTATTTAAAAAATCTAAAAAGCAGACTGCTCAACTGAAACGCAAGAAACAAGCACATTTTCATTTTAAAAAGTGAAAAGCATGTAGGATCCGTCCTATTTTTTTTTTTATTTAATTTATATTATGTTAAATAGGGTGCCGTCTAAAAACCTAATGGGACACCCGATTGGTAGAGTTTATCTGTAGCTCAACGAAATAATTGACATGTGAATATGTACTATGTAGTTCAATTTGCGTGCCGATCTATTGAAGTTTTCTCTGCTCTTTTTCGGGATAAGTACTTAATCGTCTAGGCATTGAGGTAATATGTAGTACGTAGTACATATTACCTCAATGCGTCTAGGCTAAATGTTTGTTACCATGGCGATTGGCAATGGTAATCTGTGACTATGCCTATATGATACTCGGGGGATCATTTTTAGACATCTTTAAATATACCTTGTGTTTTGATATCTATTTTCTCTTCTCAGGTATGAAAGAAGATGACATTTGCGAACTTTTAAAATTTGAAAGAAAAATGTTACGGGCCCGAATAGCCACGTTAAAAAATGATAAATTCATCCAAGTGAGATTAAAAATGGAAACAGGTAAGTGCAAAATTTACCTTTTTTTTTCGGTGGGAAAATCATCAAATCACTCCTCGCGCACTGGGTGGAACCGAAGGGACTGACACTCCCTCTTCTAGTGACTAAAAACCCACCTTGTTCCTTCAATTGCCTTTACCTTCTGGAGCCATAGTATCTCGTTAGGAAATTCCCGCAAACTCGGAAGCCTTACATTATTTCTTTTATATTAGTCATGTCAGATTTATTGTATAACTATCTACCTTCCTCCGTTTTACAATAACCTGAAAGAAGCAGAAGCACCTTAGTTCTGCCTACCCCCATATTTCGGTAATAAAGGTATGAGTATATGTTAACTTACATATTATAGATACAGACCCCAGCTCTTTGGAAATGTTAAGTAGTTACAAATTCAAAGAACTGCTTTCCATACATCATTTACATAAAACCGCTCGACTGTAGCACAGCTATCACGCTAAGGAATGAAAGTTTTCAATATGTAGGTATATGTTGCAAATGTACGATAGTAAAATAACTTTCGAATCTATTCGAATGATATTTTACTGATAATAGGCTCGCATTTGACCACTATCTCACCTGATGGATAGCGATGATGTGGTCGACGATGAAGCACGATTACCTAGAAGTAACCTATTCACTCTTGACTTAAAGATTCGCAGATTATAGCTATCAGTTAACACAGTCTCTGGCAGGGAATTCCACTCCTTAGCCGCACCCACAATGAAAGTATTATCAAAATTTTTGAAAGGATTACAAAATATTATACATAGTTCAAAATCTTTTTCTATTTTCAGGACCTGACGGAAAAGCACAGAAAGTTAACTATTATTTTATCAATTACAAGACATTCGTAAACGTAGTTAAATACAAATTAGATCTTATGCGCAAACGTATGGAGACGGAAGAACGCGACGCTACGAGTCGCGCCAGTTTCAAATGCCCATCATGTGGAAAAACATTCACAGATCTTGAAGTAAGTCAGATATATTTGTTTTAGGGCATATAAACACAGGTCTGTTCATATAATAATAGACTGCTCGATTTCGGCCACGACGCTGGTGCAGCGGTGCAGCCGTGCAGGAGATATTATAGTGTTCAAGTACATAGACAGGTACAGATGTATTCTCTGTTCCTTTACTCTCGTAGTGCGATGGGATGATAATCTGGCATGACCGGAGAGAGATCAGGTGCAGGACCAACTGCATTTTTTTCTTCGTCATCGTTCCACATGTTGATGTTGATGGCTCCGCAGAAACTGATGTACCAGGGCATTCTTCATGAGCTATATTAGTTGCATTCTCGTGAAGATTTTCTTTGATACAGCTTGGCCAATCAATCTCAGCCTCGAGCCAGCTTCCGTATTCTCTTCGAAAATTATCAATTTTCCGGTGTGCTTATTGCCATCGTTTTATAACGGCTCTTGTAAATTTACTGCTAAATTCTTTTAAAGTAACACAATCTTCTTCTGATAAACTATGCGTCAACCGAGACACTACATTTTGAAATAAATGTTGATAATCGCGGATGCCTTCGGAACTTTTTAAAATAACGAACAAATTAAGGTTTGTCACAATGCTATCCATTATTGCTGTTATACTTTCTATGCTTAAAGAGTATTTGATTTGCAACTTGAATGCACTTCTCTTTTATAGTGTACGCCATTAACAAAAATCGAACTTAACTACCCTCATGATCATGTTTGGTTAATGATTCGACGAAATACTAATATAATTAGGTAATAGTTACTCAAATCATACGTACATACATTAGCTTATCTGTTTCACGTATTTGATTATATTATACAGTGCACTTATTTGAATATGTAAGCCATTAACCGCTAATGAGTAATAATCAACCGTAATAATTATGTGGGTAGTTAAGTTTTATTGTCTTATTTTTGATTCTAAGAAATTTTGCTAGTTACATTGTATTATTAATTCAATAAATACGCCATTTTTAACCTGTTTTACAAACGATGTAGGTATATGACGTGTTTTTTTTTATTATTTTTTTTGTATCAATATATAGATTACATTATACAATGTTAAGTCAAACTGGTCCACCAAAATTGACACATTAATAAAAAAAAAAATTGATTATTTTTATTAGTTTTTTTTTTTAATAAAACTGTTGTAGTTAATTGTTCAGATCATATTCATGTATGTTAAGCCAAATTGGTCCAATGAAATTGACACATAAACCAAAAAAAAGACTTAGCTATGTACATTAAAAAAAAAAAGCGCACTGAGGCCATGATACCGAGTATGTCAAAAAATCCAAAATAATTCAAGGATTAATCCCCTGGAAGGGAATTAGGGCCAATTGTGCGATAGCAGAGTTATCGTATTTTTTTTATGTTGTCCAAGCCGCAAGCGCAGCCCTGCGTACAGCGCACAAAAAAAATATTTTACTAAATTGTTTTATTTAGGTAGGTGAAAATGTTTTGTTGATGTGTTCGTTTTTCGATGTCGAGTAAGTGAACGAAATTCTTGCAGTTCATTTTTTAACACCTTATACAGTATGTTAACTTACAGAGGGCATTCCTGTTAACCCGCAATAGTATAGCATCCATGCATGCATGCTAAAAAAAATATTATATTACCATTCGAAAACAAAATTTTAATATTAAAATATTCACTAAAAATGTTAAAAATTGATACGTAAAAGAAACACTCTGTACACGCGTACTTAAAGATCGGCAACGTCGCAATTTATTTATGAATGACGGGCCGCGCGTGCGGCGATCTAATTGATGTGCTTATACTATTGCGGGTTAACGGGAACGCCCTCTGTTAGTTAACATACTGTATATAAGTAAAATAAAATAAAAATAACAACAACAAGCACACACACAATAAAGTGGGGTTGTTAATAGACCTTTATACACTAACGCAGTCACAATAAGCCAGGGAAGCCCACATGTGCAGAAGGAATCATTGCCAAGCAGTCTTATTTTCAACGTAGTCCTTAATCCTATAAAATGTGTAAGTCCTTAATCGAAAAAAAGCATAATATATAATATGCTTTTTTCAAAAGGACACGTTTAATATGAGTTTTAAACTTTCCCTCGCTTAAGATCTCTCACATACTTTGGCAACTTATTATAAAAGCGTAAGATGTTTATGAGAAATGACTTGTTTGTCTTGCTTGGCTAATCTCCATTTGGGTATAACAATTTCATGTTTATTGTATAGAGATCGCTTCTAATCTTAAAAAGTCCTATGATTTTGCGTACATACAATATGCTTTCTAACATATAAAGAGAAGGCAGAGTCAGTATATTTGCTTCTTTAAATACATTTCTAAGGGGGACCCATTTTATATATTGCCCGGATTGCCCTCTTTTGTAGTATGAAGATTGAATCTACGTCAGCTGCGGATCCTCATAGTCAGAGCCGGATGAACCCTTTCAGAGGCCCCTAGGCAATGGAATTCTCGGGACCCCTTTCCTTACTTTGACTGGCCAAATCGTACTATTCTCGACATAGGCATGGATCTTAGATGAATAACGCATAGAAACCTAGTACGAGTGCAAAAAGTGAGGCAATTAAAACTTAGCCATTTTGGCTAACTTTTCTCGACGAGCCGTCAGTACTCAAGGTCACGTTCCGCCGAACAGAGCTCGCGAGTAAATAATTTATAAAGATCGTTTGTAGCGTAAAGGGATGTCATAGTCCTTCAGGAAAACAAAAAACGTGTAATCAAATTACATTTCACAAGTAAATACTTACATTTTATACATTAATTTTACAATAAAAAATACCCATAGTGATTTCATTTGTGCTTACTTTTGTTTAAAAAAATATAGTTTTTAAAACAATTTTTTTTTTGACGCATACATATGCGTCAAACTAAACTATATTTATTTACAGCGACTACCTACAGTGTTTGAAAACTATAAGTTACTGTTGGTTCGAAGAGTGGCATCATAAAGATTACTCTTTTTTACTGTATCTCTACTGGTTTACGCGGCGTACGCGAGTAAATTGCTCAGGAGGCAAGATATTTTGCGACCTCTTCAGCAATATTGTTACATTTTTAGTCAATTTACATAAAATATTAATTCATTATACACTTAAACCTTCCTCAGGTATCACTCTATCTATTCGTGAAAACGGTACAAAAATACAAAAATAATATCTCGCGAACAATTATTAAACTTGCCTTATAACTTCAGTTTTATACGAGGCATGCCTTTTAAGTTTTGTCGTTTGAAGAAAAAAACACAACTAGAACCTTATAGTACTTTTTATTGTTTTTCAAAGTATTCACCACGTAGCTTAATACACTTTTCCATTCGCTCAAACCAGTTATTATAACATTTATTCCACTCTAAAGTGGGGGTGTTCAAAATGGCTGACTTGAAAGCGTCGACTGCTTCTTCACCGGACTGGAACCTTTGACCACGAAGACTTTTTTTTAATTTTAGGAAATGTAAAATAATATAAATCGTTAGGGCTTAGGTCAGGACTGTATGGAGGATGGTCAAGAATTTCTACTTTTTCCTGCTTCAAATTCTCAATCGTTTGACGAGCGCTGTGTGAGCTTGCGTTGTCGTGGTGCAGGATGATGCGTCGCTTTGAATTAGATTTTCGAAGTTCGGCGATGACTTGTGGTAAACAAACTGTGGTGTACCACTCTGCGTTAACCGTTCTACGATCTTCAAGTGCAATAGTCGCAACATGGCCGGTTTTTCCAACGAACGTGGCCACCATCTTCTTTGAAGTGCTTCGAGAACGAACAACTTTAGTCGGCTTTGGCTCGTCTTGAAAGACCCAAATTGTTGTTTGAAATCAGGATCGTAGGCATAGATCCTAGATTCGTCACCACTGATGATGTCGTAGACGTGATTTGACTCTCCTCGGTTGAACCTTTGCAGAGTTTTCTTACACCATCTGACGCGGGTCGCCTTGTGATCGTCGGAAAGCAGATGCGGTATCCAACGGCAAACTAGCTTTCTCACACCAAGCGCTTCATGCAAGATCTTCTGAATGGTCGTCCCTGAGATGCCTAATAGATGCCTCTATCTCTCGATACGTCACATGACGATCTTCGAGAATTAGTTGTCTCACAGCAATGCAGCAATAGCAATCTTCAGTGAAGGCGGATTTTGGGCGTCCTTCACGAGATTTGTCACTAACACTAGTATGTCCACGCTGGAACTCTAAATACCAGCGTTCGACAGTCCGCAGACATGGGGCTTCATCACTGAACACAGATGTTAGCTCTTCAAAACACTGAAGCCGTGTCAGGCCTCTTCTAAAGTTGTAGAAAATTATTGCATGAACATTTTCCTTAGAAAGATTCATTTTCGTACGTAACCTGACAGATTTCAATCGACGCTGTAACTAAACAATAGCATTAATCCTAATACTTTCAACTGTTTTGAGATTCAAAATTTAAACACATTCAAATATAGAACAGTTCCAAATTCAAAATTGCCGGGAAATATGGAAACGACAGAACTTAAAAGGCATGCCTCGTAATACATATTATGTAGTAGCAGTGTTATTAAAGTTTCTAAACACAGAGCACAACGTAAATAAATATTAAACACAACAAAATTAGCCCCGTTTCCTTATTTTGGTCGTCAAACACGAACCTATCATCAAAAAATAAATAAAGCGAGACTACATACGTATTGTAAACTATAGTACTTAAGTGCGGTCCCCCGGTAAGAGTAAGGACTGAGGAATCGCACATAATGGGCTGTAGTTTTTATTATATTTGTTTGCAAATTCCCGGATTTGTTCTATTTTTTAATTCTAATAACTATTGCATAAACACTATTGAAATTTTGTGAGATACCAGTGCGGTCCCTCAGTTCACACGCACATCAGAATTGTCGTTCCATGAAACATTTTGTTTCTTGGTGTGTGCACTGGGCCCTTAGTGGATGCGGGCCCTTAGGCAGTTGTCTACTCTGCCTAATGGTTAATCCAGCCCTGCCCACAGTAGTATATCATAAGACATAATACTGTGAAAATAACCAAAATAAACAAACCGAGCTGTCGCTATATCAGGTAATTGCCTAATTTTTCTTATGGCATATGCAACTGAGCTTTATTTACCCGAAAGAGTCCTAATGTGAGGACCCATTGCAACTTTGAGTCAATAGTTACACCCAAAAATACCGTTTCAGCAATAAGATCAATTTGTTTGCCGTCAAGTATCAAATTGTGTCCAGCTTGTGGTACACTAGGTAGTGAAAACTTGAGATATTTTGTCGTATTCGCATTAAGTGCAAGAACCATTTCGAGAGAATAGCCAGACTCATTGATTTGTAAAACATCCGTATCCCTTCTAGCTATTTTAAAAATGAGTGAAGTATCATCGGCGAAACGAATTATATTACATAAGTCGGACATCATGAGAGGTAGGTCATTAATGTATACAAGAAAAAGGAAAGGACCTAGAATTGAACCTTTTGGCACGCCCATCTTCACTAGAGATCCTGAAGATATCGCTCTATTTACATTAACTTTTTGTTGCCTGTCTGATAAATAGGAAAGAACCAGATCAGTAGCTAGTCCACGAATTCCGTAATGGTGTAATTTACATATCAGTGTTTCGTGGTCAACGCAGTCAAAAGCTTTGGAGAGGTCACAGAAAATTGCATCATGGGATTTCTCCCAAGATTCTAAAATGTGACAGATGAGTGCTATTCCTGCTTCAGTTGTTGACCTACCTTTCGTGAAACCAAACTGCTGACTATGTAAAATTCCATTTGAGTTAAAATGTGACAGCATCTGGTCCAGCATGATTTTTTCGTAGGTTTTGCTCAATGCTGAAAGCACAGATATCGGTCTATAATTAGAGGGATCACTCTTACAACCCGACTTGAACATTGGTACTACTTTACTATGTTTCATTAAGTCTGGGAAAGTACCGCTGTCTAGACATTGGTTTAAATGCCTGTTAGGACGGGAGCAATTGAGTCAATGATATCTTTATCTCTATATCGGGCTACAATGAGAAATTTAATAAAGAAAAACATAATAGCACTTTTTGTCCGCTCCGGTAATTGAACCCGACACCTATTGGTCAGTAGTCTCGCTTGCAATGAATAGACCAACGAGACAGTTAAAACTCAGTGACTTTTAACATACTACCTACTCGTACTTACTATCTAAATTTAGTAGGGTCAGATGTTCAACATTGAACCATGTGTACACAGTCAACCAAGCCTACAATTCGGAAATGCGGCGTTACCGTTTCTTGCTACCTAGCAACATTGACTCCATAACGGCCTGCCGCCTACTTTACCAGTTTGCAGCGAGCTCGCACTCGAGTCGGCCGAGTGGCGAGGAATTTTGTGTTTATTCGTGTAAAAACTAGAGAAAAAAAAGTAAGTCGTTTTTCGTTTTATATGTTTCAGTTTAACATAACAAGTATTGTACTGTGTTAGCTTTGTAGATACTCTTAATGTGCTTCTTTTGACGTATTAACTGTATGTTTGATGTAAGTAATTTAAAAGTTATCTTAACCTATAACAATAAAAAAGTGTCTGTCCCACAGTCAACCAACTTGTATTGTTTAACAATGAGCCATGGTTCACTGTGTACTTCATGTTTGTTAACTGTGTACCTAATTAATGTGTAGATGTTGCCTTAATATATTTTGTTTTTGTTTAAGAGATGCGGGTTAAAAAGGTCATAAGAAAAAAAGGTGGACATACGGAAGAATCTATGAAGGCAGCTCTTGAACTCTGGGCTCAGTATTAGGAAAGCCAGTAAAGAGTGCCAGCTAAGCAACCCCAGAAAAAATGAAATTGCTGAAAAGAATAACTTGAAAATCAATTAACCGCCAAAGAATGTGAAGAAAGACATATTTACAGAAGATAAAATAAATAACAAAAGAAACAAAAAGAAAGCCATCATTATCGAAAATATCGAAACCTCAGACGAAAAAGATTTTGTAGCCAGTGGATCATCGTCTGGTGGAGAAGATTTTGTAAGTAGGAGTGAAGATGAGGATGACAGTGCTCGACGGTAACTTTATACCATTAACTCGAGACCCAAAAGAAGAAGGATTCGTCATCGTCTCATTTCCACTTAAAAATAGTAATTTTAATGAAGAAATTGACGACAACGCGACTTTTTTGTGAGTTTTTTAAGATTAAAAAGTAAGTTAGTAAGTCTGAAATTGTGTGAGCCTCTGGTTCCAGATACAGCAGGAATACAAATAAAAGACATTTAATATATTTTACCAAAACCGAACATTGTAGGCAGCAGCCGAAGGCAAGCCTCTTTTTCATTTGACGTGGACGTGTCGCAATTGAAATTGCGTTGAACGTTTAAATTAAAATCTTATTCTAGTATTAAGTAGGAACCTACAATTATATTTCTAGAAAGTTGAGACTGATTGTATGTGCCAATGTTAAACTAATTATAAAAATTGATCACATTACCAGTATCTGTGGTGTTTTAGTGAGTAAGTGCTAAATATCTTTTACATATCTCTTGCTCTGTAAGTACACCCTTACACCCCTGAATGCCGGGGTGTATGACTATCATTACAGCATAGGTTTTGGAATTTGAAAAAAGAACTGTCATACTCATACTGCACGAAGAATATTTTTAAAAAGTTAATTTTTTTTTTCTCGGTATCGATTAATTACTCGAATCGGAATCTAGACAATTTATTTTATAAAGATTTTATTTTAAATATGGAACTATTTGTTTCCACATCGTATGTTAGATGGAATCGATTTAAAAATCAAACTGGCCAGCAAGATTTGACGCGCTTGCGTGCGTGAAAAAAAAAGGCAGTCTATTAGTAGGCGCGAAAGCATCGCGAAAATAATTAATTTTCTTGTTTGAGTTCTTTTTCAAAAGTTTTAAACATGTCTAGTGACGAAGACATAGATCTAACGCCCGATTTTATTAAAGAAAGGGCAAAAACAGTTGTCGAAAATATATTACCGCCGAACTCGAAAGAAAGATATGTAAAGGCATACGACGAATTTATGAAATGGCGGTCAGAAAAAAAAAGTGAAATCTCTTTCTGAAAGTGTTTTTATATCATATTTTGATGAATTATCTAAGAGACCTTCCAGTTTATGGTGCTTTTATTCCATGCTAAAATCTACAATGATGACAAAACATGACGTGAATTTGAAAGATTTTTCTGAACTTACTGCTTTCTTGAAAAGGCAGTCTGACGGCTTTAAAAGCAAGAAATCGAAGGTATTTACTGCAGAAGAAGTACAGAAATTCTTAAATGAAGCTCCGGATGAAATTTATTTAGCAATAAAGGTACCTACGTATTTACTTGCCCTTTTTAATAAGTTACCAAAATATTTCACAGAAATACTATGCGAATTTGGTGCCTTTAATACAACTTATGTCTTTTTTACAGGTTGTTCTAATTTTTGGGATATCGGGAGCCTGCAGAACCGTGGAATTGACAAACTTGACAATAGAAAATGTAGAAAAACATAACAAATTACTACTCATAAAACTGCCTAACACGAAAACTAAAATTGACCGGTCATTTGTTGTGCATGAAGAATTTGCAAATTATGTTGAAAAATATCAAGCTCTTCGGCCTGAAAACGTGGATACAAATCGTTTTTTTCTTAATTACAGTAAAGGAAAATGCCACAGACAAGTAATAGGAAAAAACAAATTTACAGGCATGCCAAAGCAAATAGCCACATATTTAAAACTGAGTAACGTAGAGTTATACACCGGGCATTGCTTTCGCAGAACATCAGCGACTCTATTGGCTGATTCGGGAGCCAACCTCACTCTGTTAAAAAGGCACGGCGGCTGGAAGTCCAGCAAAGTGGCCGAAGGTTATATCGAAGATTCGATGGCAAACAAAAGCAAAATTACTTCTAAAATAACAGAAAATATAAACTTAAAATCACCACGTCAAAGCACATCATCTGAGCCATTTTTTAATGAAGAAAATAGTACCAGTCAACTGCCGCCATTTACGATGCAAGAACCTCAAGTCACTCAAACTCAAGTCTTATCATCACAAACTCATATTCAAACTATAAATATACCTAAAAAGAACGTGACCATATCTCTTACAAATTGTAATAATTTTACTATTAATTTTAATTAAATACACATTTTTTTCTTCTTAATAAATGTTCATTGAAACCTGCTGTCTTGTTGTTTACTTACCTCACAATCGATATGTAAAGCAGAGTATTTATCTCGGGCGTAAGCATCAATTGCATACTCGGGTTAATTAGCGCCTTCGCTTCGCTCAGGCGCCAAAAACCTCGTATGCAATTGATGTCATACAGCCCTTGGTTAATAATCTACTATTACCAAAAGCTACATTGCTGGTAGCGCCCAAAAGCAAGCCTCTTTTTCATTCGAAGGCTCTCTTCTCTTTTTCATTCGTTGACTTAATAATTACGTTTTATTTATAAAATAAATACAAAATAAACGATTCTATTTTCAACAGAAACTTAACCCGATTTAAAGTGCCAACATGTTAAGCTACAAATACAAAAATTGATGTTTCCAGTAGCTATGGTGTTTAATGCGATGATTATAAGTGTTTTAAGATTATATGTGGCACAGTGTTTATTAGAAAATATTATTTTATGTTAAAAAACTTAAGTTCTCACTAATTATTAAAAAAACGTTTTTTTTATAATTTTTCGTAAATTAATAAATATTTCGATCATGACATGACTATTTCGAACAAGTTTTGTAATATTTGTTTATTAAAGACTGATTTTCTGACATGATGTGTTATTATTTCTGAATAAATAACATCCTGACATTCTTTGGTTCAATGTGTACCTCATGGTTAACTGTAACAGACCCCCCCGGTTTATTGTATACCAGGGGGTGGACACAATGAGACAAAAATAATTTTCGAAAAAAATGCTTATTCTATGATTTGTATCACTAAAAGTCACATTTCTTAAATGCAAAAAGGTAGTCAACTAACTTGCATCTCTAGTATTACAGATAAAAGTTAATTTCGAAAGTAAACTTTTGAGTTATGGTGGTTCATTGTTGAACACCTTACACTACGGAACCGATACTGGGTACATACACGGGAAAGTATTAACGTAAACAATGGATAAAGACTTACAAAGCTAGTCATTAATTGACAAGGCTGTCTCTAATAGTATGGGAATACAAAGAAAACTGCCTAGCTTTTTCTGCGGTTTGTCTGTTGAGATATCCTATTTTTCCTTGGCCTTGGCACTGAATTATCGGACAAGGCTAAATTATGTAGTGCCCATTGAATTTCTTTCTAGCTACTGTAGATAAACGGCAGTATGTGATACCTATGCCTTTCTATGTTTTCAGGCAGATCAATTATACGATATGATGACACAAGAATTCCGTTGCACATTTTGTAACCAAGTCGTAGAGGAGGATCAGTCGGCACTCCCGAAGAAAGACTCGAGACTATTGCTGGCCAAGTTCAATGAACAGTTAGAGACACTGTACATCCTACTGCGAGAGGTGGAGGGCATCAAACTGTCGCCAGAGATATTGGAACCAGAGCCAGTCGACATCAACACAATCAGAGGGTACCGTAACACTTTTTTGTTTCTTTTTATCGTACGGAATGCTTCAAATGCCTCGCCCTTTTTAACGCCATTATTAACTCTCTAAAACTGTCCCAGTGATCACTATCTATATACTTTATATCCCTGTCTGAGAGAAAACTTAAAATTACCTAAATTATATCTCAAAAATGTTATTGAACGGAGTCGTCACGTGGTCATATCAGTCATGTGAGGGTACATATCAATAAACGGGAGTGCAGTTGCTGTAGCCGAAATCAGATAAACATCTGATTTCGGCTACAGCAACTGCACTCCCTCATCATCGTTGTTCCCAATCAAACTATGAAGAAAAAAGTCATATGTATAAAATAAAAGCTCGAATTTTACTTAGAGAACAAGATTTCAGCTTTCTGTCATATGGTCAAGATTATGGGATAACCATAGGCGTAGGAAGGAGGGGAGCGGGTGGGCTGTGCCCACCCCAGAATGGTCTGGTGCCCACCCGAGAATTTTTACTAACAAACAATTATGACAGAAAAATTTAAAAATCTGGCCAACTGCGAGTCGGACTCACTGATGCAAGGTTCCGTTATGCGATGCATGTTAAATTAATTTATGTGAAAATTATCATTTCGTACGTTAAGAGTTGACGCAACTTTGATAAGCGATCATCGCTTCTACTACTGGGGGCCAGGCCCCCCCTGGGACATATCTCTAAATACGCCGATGGGGATAACTAAGATCAATCGCTTCAATTGATATAACTGATAACGAAAATCACTTGACTAATCAAGTTTTTCAAGTATCAGAACCGCAACTTACGTCCGTCCTTGAGTGCTACTAATAGGACATATAAAGCCGTCATTATTTCGGCACGGAAAAAGAGATAATGCTATCAGCCTTGTAGGGCTCTATCTCTGTATTATATATCTTAAACTTCATAATACGGCTACTATCTGCAAATAAATGGCAACCAATTCAGAATAATTTCAAAAGTTAGTCGCTACCCATTTTTTACGACCCGTTTTCTTGAACAAAATCTTCCTCTTTCAGTCTCTTTCAAATACTCCTTTAACAGGACACATTTTTCAAGCCAAGACAGCTTTATTTATTTATTTGTCTCAGACCATTGATCCATAGAGTGTTAGTAAAAAACTTAACCTATTGTTAGTACAATAAATTAAAACATAACATCAATTTAATTGGCGGCATGCACGCCTGTGCGCACATGCCTACCAGCCCAGTGCCTGACAAATGGCCCATCTATTTTGTCCGCCAGTGTAACTAGAATGTTGAATATCATCATCAGCAACGTTGTGATCCCGAGGATATTATCCCACAGACAGCTATTGCATGGCAATTTTTGCCCATTATATTGTGTGGGTGTATTCAAACTGCTTGGCTAGCTCACTTTCACACCTTCGTCTGGCTGTTTTTATCTAATGTACGCTAGAAATGTACTTTAAAGTGTAGGATAGTTTTTAAATGTATAACCGTACAATAGGGGTAGATTTATGCCATCGGCTATTTGTGCCAATCTAGTGGTGTACCTACAGGTGTTCGATATCGACAGTAATTCGACGTCGATCTTCCATCGATTAATCTGGTATCAGTTTCGAATGGTCCACGTTGGTCATCCACACTCAGGTCGCCCCATTAACACGATGCGTTGTCTCCCAGTATAGGATTGAACCCCATTGCTTATTTGATAGCATTTATGAATTTCAGCTTCTGAACCATAAGTGCTAACAAATTGAGCGCAACAGGATTGGTTGGTAATGTGACAGTATGAGTTATAGGTAAGTTATTCATATTCTTACACTTCAAACACAAATTTTGTACTTATTAGAACCATAACAAGAGGTTTGACCACCGTAGGTTTGTTTTCAGTAGGAAAATCATTTAATGACTCCTCGCGCTCTGAGTGCACCGGAAATGAGTGTCAGACTTCTACTGACTAAAAACCCACCCAGCTCCTTCAATGGCCCTTTACGTTCCATGGCCGCGGTATATGTTTTTAGAACATTTCCGCAACACCGGTAGGGCATAAATCTCATCTCAATATTCTACATGCTAAAAGAACAATATTCTTTCAGATTGAACTCAAAACAGATGGCCCAGCGTCCTCCAGGCCAGGAATGGTCGGGCGAGGCGACGCGCAACCACGGCATGCTGGTTGAGGAAACACGGGTCGATGTCACCATCGGCGAAGCAGACAATGCTAATGAAACCAGTGCGCTGCGCAAAGAGCGGCCCGTATGGATGGTGGAGAGCACCATCGTTACTAATGATCAAGTACTGAATTTAAATTATTATCTTTCTAAACGTTTTTCGATAATTATTTACTGATATTTAACGGGACAGTCGGCCAAGTCAATAGTTATTATAATCTAATATTATAATTAATAATAAATTAATTTTTCATCGTGAACGAAAAACTCGAACCTCCTATTTTTCTAGTGCTTGAATACTTTGTAAAACTTTACTTTAAAGTTTTAGGCCGACGGTAACTACTCTCTACAGTGATATAAATAAAATCTTTGATATGATCCATTTTTCCCAAAGAATTTTAGACCTTATCTTAACGAGCCTGACCGTTTTACAAAATAACTGCAAGAGAGCTTTTTTTTCTTCAAGTAGGTCATTCCCGATTTACTGCCTATAACTACACTGTCTGTTCGTTATATGTCATTCACTGTTCAAATATTCATGAGGCCATCTATATTTAGATATGCTCTACTTAATAATTATCCTTTTATTTATATCATGAAAATAATACGATCGTTTAAATAACTCCTTTGTTAGATACTGACATGAGACCTAATGGCTCGGTATCTTCCGATATCGCTATTAACTGCGCACATTACGTGTGATTCATTCGGATATGAATTATGTTATGTTTATGTTTAATACGAATTCAGGTGAGTACATTTCCTGAAAGATAAGATGGTGGATAACTTCATTTATAGCTTTATATATATGATGTTTGTACATTGACAGCCCTTAATCTGTCTCCTTGTTTGTCCATCCAAAGGTTGTCTGTAAGAGATCGCCCTGTGTGCCCTTTACGCTAGTTTAATTTTTTTGTATCCATAGAAATATTATAAGGTGTACAATAAAGTATATAATAAATAAATATATATTTACTAACAGAAAATCTGAAGACGTACTTGTCCAGTTCTGAGAATTCGAAAAAAAAAATGCTAGACCTCATTTAGGTAACAATAAGGATGTATAGATCGACTGTTTTCTACATTATCCTTACATAATGAGGAGAATAGAGAACTCCTCTACAACATCACCAACGCAGCTCAGTTCCTTTCTAAAACCGATTCGTTTTTTTTGTATCTGTTATAGAAAATGATGAGTGCTGCCATACTTAAAACATCTGATTAACTTGACGTATATATGCTACATTTGCAGAGTGACAGCGTTCATTCGACGGATGCTGCACTGGAGAAAGCAGCCAGCAATGCTAGTAACGCGAAAACTGTTGGAAAAGAGAAGAACGACGACATTATGTCTGTCCTGCTCGCTCATGAGAAACAAAACACAGGTAAGGATAAACACATACGTTTTATAGATACCTACATGGTATAAGACAAAGTCGCTTCCCGCTGTCTGTCTGTCCCTATGTATGTATTTAAAACTAAGCAACGGATTTTCATGCGGGTTTTTTAATAGCTAGAGTTATTCAAGACGAAGGTTTATACAGTGGTGGTCATATAATTAAGAACGATTTGTAGTATAGTTCGATTTGCTCCCGAATACACTTGCGTATTATACGAAAGTTGTACCCTTTGTTTTTGTTACGAGTTGTTGTTTTAAATTTAGTTTTTGTTACGTTGATTACATGCCAGGACCAAATACCGTTTTACGCAGACTATTAAAACGTCAGAAAGAACAGTTAGATACTATAGTTTAGGAAAGTTGAAATTCCGAATTCGTCACTGTCTTTAGGACACCTGGAAAAAAGAAGAATAAAAGGGTTAGCAGTTTTATTAGCTAATTGTGACGACGAGAACATTTATTATTAATGCTTTTTTTTAAATATTTTTTTTTTCACTTTTAAATGTTAAATACATTTAAAAGTGAAAAAAAAATGTGTTATATCTATTTTATTTATAATACCCAATTAACGAATGAATTCCTCTTCTTTCTTTAACATTCTTCTGAACAGACATGATTAAAAATAAATGATGGCAATAACCATAGAATAATGGCAAGCAGTAAAAGTGACCACATTTTTTCTTCCACTAAGTGCACGATGCGCGAACTTACCCCCACTACGCCAAAACCTTACCAACTTACGTGACGAGGACTATACCAGACATTTTTTTAAAAAGTAAAGTCATATGTACTTTTATGTTTCTTCTCAAAAGTAATTAATTATGTTATGAAATAGCTACATGGATAGAGTAAACGGGATTAAGAGTGAATATTAAAATCATTTACTATTTACCTTACAAATTTAATTTATTATCGACAGTTACAATTTCAAATATGTAGTAATAAAGCTGGACAAATAATTAAGAACGAGTCTTAAACTGCTCGAGAGTTGTTTCAGTAGATAATTAGATTTTAAAAAATCTCATTAAATAAGACGGTGATAATGTTAAAAATTGCAATTTAACATTTTTAACCGACTTCAAAAAAGGAGGTTCTCAATTCGTCTTGAACTTTTTTTTGTATGTTACCTCATAACTCGGAGACGGCTGGACCGATTTGGAAAATTCTTTTTGCGTTTGAAAGGGTATACTTTCTAGTTAGTCCCATTGTTTCGAAATCAGGATCTGATGATGGAATCCTGGAGAAATCGAGGGAACTCTTCAAATATTATAGGCACACCTATAGCGTTTTGGGTATTTCTTGTAGTACCTTGAGCAGTTGCTTTCGAAAAGTACCATTTGGATGACCGCTGAAACTACTCAATAATAAGTATTTCGTGGATTGCGATTCGGTTACTTGAGTACGGATGTTAAACACTTTATGCTCGTCACAATACGTATGGTGATGTAGAGCTGATGGTCAAGTACCAGGAGAACTCCTCAAAAATTAACGGCTATGCATCGGCAAAAGCAATATTTTGTAAAAGGTGATAAGTTGTTGACATTATGGCTTTTGTAACTAGATAAATTACAAACCGACTCACTAAAAAGCGTGAAAAAATATTTTTTACCAAAAAATAGAACCGACTTCCATATCTAAACACTACAAAGCCAAAAATAACTTTAATTTCGGAAGGCGGTGTGAAAAAAAGAAAATCCAAAACCAATAACACCGACTACCGAAATTAAAGTTATTTTTGGCTTTGTAGTGTTTTGATATGGAAGTCGGTTCTATTTTTTGGTAAAAAAAAATTTTTCAAGCTTTAATCTAAGTTAACAGTTTGTAGCGTGTCCACGGCTTTTGATGACTGCCTTACACCGGCGAGGCATTGGCTCTATCAATTTTTGAAAATTTTCAAGAAAAATAGAGCGCCATTGTATTGCTTAAAATCGCGTCGTAAATAAGCCATTATTTCTCGTAAAAAGTAATGGATACAAAATGGTTATTGTGGGTTATTCCTAAGAGATAGATATAATATATGTATACCTTCCCTTGTAGATTCATCGCAACTTTTATTTTTCCCCATTGTTTTTATGTGAAATAATCAACTTCTTGACTTTTACATCATTAAATGGCGCCAAAATTACGCGAATAATGGCGATCCAGTGTTTTGGGTATTTCTTGTAGTACCTTGAGCAGTTGCTTTCGAAAAGTACCATTTGGATGACCGCTGAAACTACTCAATAATAAGTATTTCGTGGATTGCGATTCGATTACTTGAGTACGGATGTTAAACACTTTATGCTCGTCACAATACGTATGGTGATGTAGAGCTGATGGTCAAGTACCAGGAGAACTCCTCAAAAATTAACGGCTATGCATCGGCAAAAGCAATATTTTGTAAAAGGTGATAAGTTGTTGACATTATGGCTTTTGTAACTAGATAAATTACAAACCGACTCACTAAAAAGCGTGAAAAAAAAAATTTTACCAAAAAATAGAACCGACTTCCATATCAAAACACTACAAAGCCAAAAATAACTTTAATTTCGGAAGGCGGTGTGAAAAAAAGAAAATCCAAAACCAATAACACCGACTACCGAAATTAAAGTTATTTTTGGCTTTGTAGTGTTTTGATATGGAAGTCGGTTCTATTTTTTTGTAAAAAAAAATTTTTCACACTTTAATCTAAGTTAACAGTTTGTAGCGTGTCCACGGCTTTTGATGACTGCCTTACACCGGCGAGGCATTGGCTCTATCAATTTTTGAAAATTTTCAAGAAATATAGAGCGCCATTGTATTGCTTTAAAAGTAATGGATACAAAATGGTTATTGTGGGTTATTCCTAAGAGATAGATATAATATATGTATACCTTCCCTTGTAGATTCATCGCAACTTTTATTTTTCCCCATTGTTTTTATGTGAAATAATCAACTTCTTGACTTTTACATCATTAAATGGCGCCAAAATTACGCGAATAATGGCGATACAGTGTTTTCAAAATGGTTATTGTGGGTTATTCCTAAGAGATAGATATAATATATGTATACCTTCCCTTGTAGATTCATCGCAACTTTTATTTTTCCCCATTGTTTTTATGTGAAATAATCAACTTCTTGACTTTTACATCATTAAATGGCGCCAAAATTACGCGAATAATGGCGATACAGTGTTTTCTATTTAAATTTGAATAAAAGTAATAAACTATCCAGCGTTCTTAATTATGTGGCCTGCCAGTAAGTTTGCAGTAATATGTTAAGGTTTAATGTAAAACGTTTATCTATATATTATTTAATTTACTGTGTGCTACAACAATGTGGAACAATTTTGCGAGACCGAGAGAGATACAAAAAGACATGCAAAAAGTGTAACTCTCGTAAGTTTGAAAAAGCTTGTTTTAAATAGTCGGTCTTAATTATATGTCCACCACTGTATGTTGTATATAACATGTATAATATAGTAGAGAAACACTGACAATTTTAGAGGTTTCTAATGTGATGTCGTAAATAAACACATTTTTTGCGCTTACATTGCAAACGCCTGGCTGAACCCTACGAGATAGATCAAAATAGTGTAGACACTACAGTATTGTATGTACACCTTAAAAAGGTCTACAAACAAGTCCGCGTAGTAACTTATTAGTAATCTGTGGCGATGGTATACATATGTCTATCTCTTAGGAATAACCCACAATAACCATTTTGTATCCATTACTTTTTACGAGAAATAATGGCTTATTTACGAAGCGATTTTAAGCAATACAGTATTATTCCTTATCCAATTAAATACTTTAGATACATTGAGCATTTACTGTAGATCAAAATTGCTTTTTACACTATATCAATAAAATGAAAATCTTATGAATTATCGCAAAATAAGAATTACCGGACGAAAAATTAGTTAAGCAAAATAATGTAAGCATATATAAACTCTATTACCCGAGCGAAACCGGGCCAGGTCGCTAGAATATGCGAAATATAAATTCGAAAAATGTGTGAGGATGGACGGATGGATTTTTGTTACTCTTTCACAAAAGAACTACTGAACAGATCAAAATTAAATTTTATATGCGGTGTAGATAGCTGAAATCCTCGAATAAGAAATACGCTACTTTTTATCCCGAAATTCCCACTTAATCGGGTGTTCCGCGAGAGAACCCTCCCACGCGAAAAGTCGTAGACAGATGCTAGTTTTTTATATACAACGTGTAACGGAAACTCCATATCTTTCCAAAAGGGCTGAAGACAACATCTGGTATGGAGTCTCTATGCAGTTTCAGCACAAAATAACTGACTCAGAATTGATACCAAATTATTGGTTTCATATATTTCTTGAATACCAATCATAACAAACGTGTCACAGCACTACGAGGGTCAATAACTTTCCACGTCACTGGCCAATAACACGACAATTCTTTTCGTTCTTCTTAATTTGAAAAATTCGGTCTCTGATATTGTGTATTGGAATTTGTAATAAGTTCTACACACGTAGACTTAGGATTACAAAACCCTTGCCATATCGTTTGTTATCATCCAAAGAAGCCATGCACTTGGTATGTATATACCCTTTAAATTACACATTGTATATCTACACAAAGACAAATTGTGACGCGTTTATACGAATTGACGGCAGCCCTGGACGCATGCTTTTATTATTATTAATACCACCACAGCTTAGTCCTGTTAAGTAGACAACCAACAAAGGTTAAACCAAGAAAAGAACATAGACGCCCTCAAGCTAAGGGCATAATTACCTATAGCAACTTACGAGAACAGCCGAGGATCGAGTTTAATCGTGTGCAATCGGAAAGACCTATCATCAAACTGTGTAGTTCCAAAGACACGTTATTACACTTATTACTCACCATGTGTTAAAAAAGAAATCCAGTCGGGTGAGCACTGAGCAATACTAGAGCATGCGCTATCGAAAACAAGGAAGATTTTTTTCTTAGCCTAACTTGTGTGCTTGTTTCACACTGCTGAGCAAAGGCCTTCTATCTTTTTCCTACAATTTAAGAAAACAAAAAAGCAATTACGGACCATATTTGCCATGTAAAGAGGAAGACTATATGACTCATTAAGTACATTATTTTGATGCTTATTTTTTTTTATTACAGGCAACAATGCAGCAACGAACGCTCTGAAGGGAATAGAAGCGGACAGTTCAGATTCCAGTGACAATGAATCTAAAGACCCGTACAAACTCAAGGATGAATTGGCTGCAGTTGGTAAGGGCATACAAATTCTATATCTATTCTCAACTAGTAGTTGACAACTACACATACATCATCTGACAACATCAGTAGGCGTCCTCACTGATACAAATTAAAAACAAAGTGTTTTCGTTTTGTAGCTGATCGGGTGCTGAGATCCCACCCCGTACCAAACTTCTTGCGTGTTTACTATTAGAAATTGTAACCTATCCTAGGCATGGGCTAACGTTTTGGATCTGTGCCCATGACTGGTTAAAAAGAAAAGAAATAACCAGCACGCCGTCTTGTGGTGCTAAATTTTCGAGCTGGGTTCTAACAGTCATATTATGGTTCTCTGTACAATCTATGTAAAAAAGGAAATCATTACCCCTTTGGACCACAATGTCATCTACAGGCGTAAAAAATCCAGGCCGCCAACGACGCCTTTTGAATCTTATTTACAAAAATTTAAGATTTAATGATAGCACTTTTATCCATGTAAAATCAATTATATTACGGTAAGTATAATAACTATCGATATTGACTCATACCCGAGTTTCACCTCATCACTGATTTTTCGTAATGAAAAATGGCTTGGCGTACAGCATGTACTTTCGCTGCGCGACCCGTGGCGGTCACTAGGGTTAGATATATAGGTACTTACCATAGGCAAGTTTTCTGACTTTCTGTCGAACTTCATTTTCCTTTTCACAATTTGCCAGTTATTCTAGATAAGTTATTAAAATGGGCAAGAGCTGAGCACCCAAGAAATTTTAATAGTCAGTCTATGTACCGAAGTGCGTTGGTTCCTTTTACAAGAAGTTACTGATTTTATTTTATAGTGTTTTTATTCATTTGATACCGTCATGTTTCAGCTGAAATGGAGAGTGAAGAATCTGATACAGACGACAACGCGCCCTCTGTGTTAGTCAACGGTAAAACAGTTCCACTGACAAGTGTGGACGATGACGTCATAGCACAGATGACGCCCTCCGAAAAAGAAACATACATTCAAGTATATCAAGAGTACTATAGCCATATGTATGATTAGATAAGCGTTAATTTAATACAAATCAAGTAATCAGACGTAAATAAATATTATCTTGAATTTATCTTCTGATTTTCATTGAGCTCCTTTATCCTTGAATAGTTAGCATAAATAGTCAGCGCTGCCTCGTTGGTCGCACTTGCGACTTCGGAACATGAGGTATCGAGTTCGATTCCTGGGTCCGGCACAAAGTACTATTGGGTTTTACTAAAATATTTTTCTCAGTAGTTAGTTTAAATTAGATAGTAAACGTGTCAACCTATAAACACTATGTGAGAATGGTGCGACTATAAAATGTCGACCTTATCTGATATGTTAGCACACAGAGCACACTGAGCTTTATTCCAATTGATTACGTAATAGCTTGACGCCAAGAAGGTAGCCCGAACGTAATGATCATACGTTGGACAGTGGCTTCCACGGTTAGACGAAAACCGCTTATCATCTATCTACCCTTTTCTCAATTTTGGGTCGGCTTAAACTATAACCGGATTCAGCTGAGTACTAGTGCTTTTTACATGGACCGACTGCCTGTCTGACTCCACAATCCTGTTGCTAGGTGACACAATAGCCCTTGCTAAGACTGCTGTCAGATTTTTTTGGCTTCTGACTACCCGTAACAACTGTCACAGATGTACAAATTATAGCTGGAACAACGGCGTTAGTTGACTTTGAAGGTCGACTTATGCGGCAGTCATTATTTAAAAGACGAAAACCGCTCTTGCTGCTTCGAAATATCTATGACGTCCAGACGAATGAACTGATATTAAAATAAGTTTTTCGTAATCATTGATACACTAAAAACCCAAGATGCACAGTATCGAAGAAAAGTGACGCTCGAAACTGTCGCCAAACACTCACCACCTACGTAGTAATAGATATGCAATAAGTACAAAATATGTTTTTGCAAATTCTATCTTATGACCAGTGATCGGAGTAGGTAGATTGAAATGGGGTCATTGATCCGAAACGTATATCGACCCTGATATGGAAGAACATCGTAAGCGACAAAATGTAGGTATTTCACTTTTTCATTGTAATGTACTGCTAAAGTAATTTAGGTTCTAATAAAAAAATCCTTATATTCCTAATTGCATAAACTTCAAAATAATAACTAAAAATAAATTTTATCGCAAACGACAAAAGTAAAACTTTTATATAAACGAACAATCAGAATTATCGTATCCGACTTATCGTAAGTAACGTTTGTCACTTACGATAAAACATAGTTTTAAGATCTGTTCAAAACCTGTGATGCGTTTAATTATAATCGCAGTTACACTTATTGTTAATTATCAATTTGTGGAAAATACTTAATTTTTTTAGTTTGTTTGCATATATTTTTGAATTTAAAGTAATATTTAACTACGTATTTGTATATTTTTTATACCATATTTATATTTAAACATTTAATTTCACATTTGCAATTTGTTTAACAACTAAATACAAACTCGTTGATCGGTGCAAGTTTAAACTTATTTTAAATTACGATTCACAGTGCCTTGATGCGAACTTTTCTTTAGTTTAATAATTAAACAGTAATCATTTCAGTGTTATAACATTAATATTTAGTGCATTACGTACATGTAAGTACAATCAATATTATTACGATAAATATATTGTGTTGTATTAAAGAGATGGTAAAGGTTACATTATGATATTAATTTGGTGTGTGCAAGAGTGTTCTATTTTAAGGGGTTTATGTTTCATTAACCGAATTATGTACCTACTTATTGCTTCAAAATGGGATAAAAATAAATCTGTTAGGTGCATTCTGCAATCCTTATTATTCAACGGCTCTATTTGAATCCTTATCTAACATGGTTTTTGCAGCTTGCAAAGTCTTTCATTTGGTTATTACTCACCCATCTTTGCTTTTGCGCATTAGCATGATATAATAATTTTCTTTTCAGCGTTACGAATATCGCCATGAATAACGAAGATAAATTTGTAAACTGGCATTAGTTGAGGAAACAAACGTTCGTCGACGAAGAGCAGAAAGTGGTAGTAGGCGATCAGTCTCATATCGTTATTATTTTCCTTGGGGAGATGGTAGCAGAAAGAAAGTGTGTCAGCAGTTTCTATTAAAACGCTAGGTATATCACAGATGATGTTAAGATATACCATAAAGAATATAACTGCTTTGAATGTCTCTAGGTCAGATGAAAGAGGAAAATCAACACCTTCTAACAAATATAGCTAGTTAGTCATTCAAGGAGTTAAGCAATTTATTCATAAACTCCCAGCTGTCAAGCTTCACTATTGTCGTAATAAAGGAAATAAGTTGTATTTGCCATCTGAGTTCAGGAATCTTTCGTTCCTCTATAATAAGGTTTATCTACAAGATGAGATTATCAAAGAAATAGGTTCAGTGCAAACTTTTAAGAACATTTTTAAAACGGAATTCAATTTAGGGTTTCATTTACCGAAAAAGGACAAATGTGAAATGTGTGAGCGTATAAAAAATTTAGATACTGAAAAACAGAATGAAGCTATGAAAACAGTTGAATATAAAAATCACATACAGGAAAAAATACAGCAAAACATAAACTTTTAAATGACCAAGCTCGTAGCAAGAGCTCCAATGATTTTTGTGTGCCAGTTTTGATCTTGAAAAGGTTTTAACTACTCCGCATGGAGAAAGTATAAATTTATATTATTCAAGAAAACTGGCCTATTATAATGAAACTATCTACGAAAGTGGAAGCAGGAATGGATACTGTTACTTATGGCATGAGTCTGAATCCAAAAGGGGCTGTAATGAAGTTTGTACGGTTGTGTTTAAGTATTTAAAAATGATTGATGAGAAGGGCGAACATTCATCTATAGCTTTGTATTTTGATAGTTGTTGCGGGCAAAATAAAAATAGGGCGATGCTTTCGATGTTGTCGTATTTCATAAGTAATGTTGCAATGTTCATTGAGGATATAACTATAAAGTTTTTGGTTCCGGGGCATACAATGATGCCGGTCGATTCGGTACATGCCACAATAGAATCTTTTATAAAAGGAAGAACAGTTTGGGCTCCATCCCAGTGGCCCACGTTAATTTCAAATGCCAGGATCAATCCGAAGAATTATGAAACTATAATGCTAGAAAATGCCGACATCTTAGACTGGAAAAGTTTTGCAGATAACTTACTATTTACCAAAATCTATTAAGATCCCTATTACTAAATTAAGATCAGCCTACTTTAAAAAAAAATATCCAAAAAAAAAATTCAACTTAATTACGGATTTTGTACGGATTCAGAAATTCAATGTGTGGACCTGGGCTTTTTAATAAGATCTCGACAAAGTCGACAGCGTCTCCAGACACCCACGGCAGCTTATACGGCAAAAGTACCTATTGCCAAACCCAAGTATATGGACCTGAAAAGAATGTGTGACAAGGGTATAATTCCAGCACAATATGCACAGGAATATCTCACCTTACCTTATGATGGCAATACAGCAGACTTACTACCGGAAGAAAGTGATGAAGAGTGATATAATTTAAATTGTTTAAATATAAATGAAAATTGATTATGCATGACGTGTTGGCGTTTTATTTTGAAGAGGTGATTTTGATACCTGATAAAGAATATAATAAAGTAAAACACAAATAAATTGACTAATCTATACAGAAAAACAAGAGCGTAAGTGACGATTTTTGAAAAACAATATGAATTCATGAACTTCTCTTTTATCGTAAGCGACAATAGTACTAATTATTCAACTCTTTTTGCTATTATTTAATTGATTATAATTAAAGGCTAACATGTTTTGCAATATATACAAAAATTGGAGTTCTATAAGTAAACTATAAAAAATAAACAATAAAATACGTCTCCTGTAAATTTTACTTTTTGTCGCTTACGATGTTCTTCCTTATCAGGCTCGATATATTAATATGGACATTCCTCCGGAATTGGTGGATTATTAAAAAAAACCGGAACTTATGTAGGTATTTTATTCTGCCAGAGTGGAAGGAGTCATTTGATGATTTGCCATCCTCAAAAAAAGGTAGGAATAAAAAAAATAAAAAAATATAAATTAAAGCTTCGATCGGAATTAGATTGTTTTTATTATTCAACAGATAAATAATGAATTAATTTAGTTTTTATACCTTCCTTTAAATTTTGTATTGAGTAGGAATAATATCACTACCAACATTAACAATGTTTAATTGAATCCGGAAATACCGGAATTACTTTCCGGGAAAATGGCTTATCCATGTTATTCTTTCTGTGTGCATTTATGATACAAGTACCAAAAATCAATCTACCTACTCCGATCACTGCTTATGACAATTGCTTAAAGTTGTTTTTACAAAGCAGTGTGCGAAAGGCAAACAAATTTTACGACTGACGTTGGTGGATAGGACAAGGCGCAAGTGGAGACTTATATACTAATTTTTTTTTTTTTAATTTTTGTTAGTATTATAAATGTTTGTTAAATTGTGTTCTAAAAACGTAATTATAGCGTAAATGTTTTTGGGTAGAATATGTGTATATTATCAATGAAATAAATATTAACTGTTAAAATCGTTTACTTATATTTTTTTTTAATTCAATAAGGCTTATTACTTTTTGTCGTGATATACATAATTTATGTTCGTCAAAAAAATTCGGCCTGAAAAAAATCTCTCGCCTTTGTTGGCTGACGATTGATGTCCGTTCTCCGCATCGTATTTGGTCACGAGAAAAACTAAAGTATAAAAATAAGAAGTTTTTAATGAGATTGGTGTTGCGCCAAAGCAACACTCACACACAATTTTATCATTAGCAAGCCGCATGTCGTGAACCCATAAGTTATCCCATAATGAATCGATATACATGAAATATATTTTTATTCTAATTATTAAACAGTTTAAATTATTCCAGTATGGGGAGGTACGTTTAAAATTGTAATACTAAGAGCGGAACGCGCACAACAGGCAATACTTAGTGATGTCGTTCAAAATACGAATCTATCCCACTGGACTGCTATACTCGGAAGCTCAAGTACTTACAGTTCCCCAATATACACTACTAATTTTTAATTAGTACAAAAAAAAATGGGGCTCTATCCGTACCCTTTACTGATCATATTTATGTAGTCAAAAGTAAAAAAAACGAAACCCCAAAATTGTCTACGAAAATTTGTCATAACTGGTAAACTCATAATTGAATCAATCATTCATAACAATTGCTACTAGAAAATACTACGCGCAGTGCTAGTCCAGTTAGATCGTCATTCATAAATCCCGGCAAACTCGCGTCTAAGCTCAAGCCACGCCCCCTCTGGCCAGCGGTCCTTTTTACAACGAGTGAATGAACAAACAGTGTCAATTTGTTAGCGGAAGTGTGCGCGTGCTTTTTAAACATAAGTTGTTACGTTTTTACTGTCGTGATGGCTTACCAGTTTTCATCTCGGGAGTACGTGGCTATGTTGCGTGTGTACTTTTGGTCTGGTGGCCGCTGTTCGTATGTACAGGGAAGAGTACCCAAATGCTCGCTAGCCAAAGGTTCGGACTGTGGTAAATGTTTACCAACGTTTACTCGACCACTGATCATTCCGCGCAACGGCCCATCGCCAAGGACATGGAAGACCGGCCCAAAACCTTTACGACGATGTAGTGGACTACTTTGAAGATCCCCGGCGAAGTACGAATGACGCAGCTCGTCATTTTAATATCAGCCAGTACTGTGCATAGACGATCATTAGTTCGTCTGGATTTCACCCATACCACTAAAGAAAGGGTCAAGAATTGACTACTGTGGATAATGAACCAAGGATGGAGTTCTGCAGTTGGATACTGAACAACACAAGCAAATGGCCCAATTAAAGTATGTAGGTAAAGTTTGAATTTAATAAGTGCCTATTATTTTTCGTGAACCTTTTATTTTACTTTTTTTTTAATTCGTAAAGCTTAAAGATGCGTCTAAGCTACCTACAATTACGATAACAGCTGTTGGAGGCGGGGCAAGTTTGAGCGAGACCGCGTGACCGCGACATCACGATTAATGAATACATGAATGGCCTGTACAATATGTCCGTAAATTGAGTGACATTTTGGGATATAAACAAACGCTAATAACTTTGCTATTTATCAATATTATATAGTAAGACTTTACATATATAATAACAAGACCTTTTCTAATAAGCCCTTTAAGTATTTGTACTAATTAAAAATTAGTAGTGTATATATATCCTCCGTACCATACTACATAGACACAGGTTGTTACCAGTAAGCCCAGATTTAAGGCGACGAATTGTTAAACAATAATTCCAACAAACCGGGCACGCGCGCCCCGCAACACGCACACACCCCGATAAATAACGTAAGTATTGCGAGACGCGATGCCGTGGCGGCGGTGGCGAAACATAGACGTCTTGGAGTGGTCTTTACATTTTATATCTTCTTTTTTTATTTTTTTTATGAGTTACCTATTAATGAATTATAATTATTAACATTTTTACTTAGTTAAATATTTAAAAATGTTCATGATTTTTTATTTACCTATTTACATTTTTTACATAGTTAAATATTTACAAATGTTCATGATTTTTTTTTTCACAATATTTAACACGATGATTCTGGTTTTTGATTACTTATTTTTACATTGGACATAGTTTTTATTTATTTTGACATTATGTGCAATAAAACACTTATTATTTATACTTATATATAATAATTATTTACACAATAATTACAATTAATAAAATAATAAGATACAATTAAAAAAGGGACGTGTTAAAAAAATATATCTATTTGATACAATTATCTATTTACATTTTATACCTATTTTACAATTTTAATTTAATTTATTTACAACTACTAACAAAAGGCATGAAGCATAGCTTGTTGTCGCTTAGTCTTACTAAAGTAATTAAAATTCTGAAAATGATACAACGTGGCTGAAATTTTCAATATTATTATCAACCACATATTCAATGTTAGCTTCTGATTGTTCGTAGCAAGTTGAATCTGGCACAGTATTTTCCTTTTGTTCGATTTTTTGCGAAATAGTTCGATTGTCTAAGTGATCGTCGCAAGTATCTGGCACAGACTTTTTATTGTTACGAACAATCACGTAATCTGGATCACGAATTGGCTTATTCCTGGTGTGCCTTGGGTCGACAAGTTCGGGAAGAAGACAGTCATAATAGAATTTCAACAAATTTGGTTCCATCTCTTTTTCCCAGAACGCATCATCCCTTTCAATGAGCTCAGTTTTTATTTTATTATTGCCATACCATATACCCAACAAACAGCTATTTTTTTTGCAGATATGAAGTTGGCCTTGTATCTGGAAAAACCAATCGGATTTTTGGTTTATAACCACCTCACCATTTTTGTTTTTATAAAAATGCATTTGATTATTTTGTATTGCGTCTTCTATGCCATTTTTAAATGGTGCAATGGGACATTTGATTTCCACAAGCATATCACTTGTGGTGATCCCATCAGGTGTAGCACCCAAAAAAGGATGTTTTTCGTCTATAAACAAGCCGCAGTTTATAATTTTGATATTATGCATTGAAGACAGTTGCTCGAGTGCTATTTTTTCATATTTTTTTCCATGACTAATAGATTGAACATGGTCGATGTTGGGTTTATATAGCAAATTTTTTACAATATTTTGGCAAGAATTCGTCTGCTTTCTCTTTATAACTTTGCCAAAATTTGATGCGGTTAACATATTGCGACGTAGCTCAAGCCATTCCCCAGATTCACTTTGTAGGATGGTCCTTTTTTCAATTTCTTTTCGTTCTTTATCCGTTTTGGATAAATTTTGTACAAAAGTCTTTTTTGCTTTTTCAAAAGTGTCTTTGTGCAAGTCCGGTTTGTCTACTACTTCGCCATAATCCAAATTAAGCGTTCTTGGTACCAAACTACGATTTTTTTTTCTAGTGTTAAGTTTGGCCTTGAGTCGTTTTTTATCTAT
Organism: Tholera decimalis; assembly: GCA_943138885.2. Classification (NCBI taxonomy): domain Eukaryota; kingdom Metazoa; phylum Arthropoda; class Insecta; order Lepidoptera; family Noctuidae; genus Tholera; species Tholera decimalis. The sequence continues at coordinate 23,244,743 of OW964552.2, read as the reverse complement.
TGTATTTTCATGCTTTTTTATGGACTGTCTGGGACTTGTCCCATAAATATTTCTCTGCACAGTTGACAATAATTTGCCAGTATTGAATGAAATCAAAGCTCCTGCGCATCTTGCTTGATAGGAACGTCTTTGAGCATAATTAACTCGTTTACCCCCGACCAGTTTTGCTATTACTCCATTAAATCTTTCAACAACGTTGCTGTCTACGTCTTCAATTAAACTGTGTGCTTTATCAGCTAATTGTGCAACAACTGTTTTAATTTTTTGCCAAAGAAGACTGCCAAAAAATGGGTTTGGGGCATCTGGACCCATATGTTTGCATAATTGCCGGTTACAATTTTCATGAATATTAAAGGCATGGAAAACAGATTCATTGATGTCTTTGTATAAACCATCTTCATTTTTTGTTTCTTTGTGAAGTTTTATAGCATCACAAATATATTTTCTTGATCGCAATATCTTTTCTTGTGTTAAATTTTTCCTGTCTGCTGCAATATATTGCGTATTGGAGGCCAGTTGTTGCAGTTTATTACAGTAGTTTCTCAGCAAATGATTGCGACAGTAAATTTTTGCAACTGTAATGCCTGGATATGGGCGAGCATTTATTATTTTTGCATATGTACTACTGTCGCCATCGGCAATAAATCTTGAATAAATCAATCCATGCATGTCAATTGATTGTTTGAATCCTTCGGTTATTATTGTAGACTCCATGGCAGTAGACGCACCATTGAAATTTTTGTAACAAGTGTGCTCTTTTGGTGTTTCTTTCTTTTTCTCAGCTCGAGCGCAAATGCAACAATATTTATTTTTAACGCACATATATAGCACTTGGCCGAAACGTCTACCAATTATGGCTGCAGCCCCTGACAATGCCGCATAATTAGTCCGGTAAGATCGTTTACACCAGCAGCCATCTACAATGACATCTACTAGCGGTATACCGTCTTTATTGACTCTCCCTTCCTTTACTGCAGCGTCTTTTTCTCTTTCGCCAGCCTTTTTCATCTCATCCCATGCAGTCTCTTCCCAGTCATCACAGATATCGTTTTGCATTTTATTGTATGTGAAATCAGACATATTGGGTAAACCTACTCCAGCCAAAAATTGGTTGAGCTGTGCTTGACCACAACCAGCAGCCATAACTCCCGCAACGGCGTCTTTGTTTACATCAGCCATTGACGATTTTATTTTATTTTTGTACCCACACAATGTACAAACATATGTAAATTCAGATAGCAAACCTACGTTATGTTCAGACTCTAATTTCAATGTAGCTAATCCACAATTAAACAAAGACTTGTGTTCAGAGAATTTTACAAGTTCTGTTACAAAATGGCTCACATCTATTATTCTATGCTCTATATCTTGTACCTCCGGCTCAATCTGAAACAAAAATAAAAAATAAATATCGTTTAACGTATAAGTATCAGTTATTCAAAAACTGTTTTTATACATATAAACTGAGTACTTACTAGCGCCTCAGTAGTGCGTTCAACTGTCATTTCTGTAGAAATGTCATCACTTGAACACTGCCTCCCCATCTGAAATATATATATATATATATTAGTTATATATTTTTATTTACGGCCTAGTAGATCAGTAGATACTTCAGGGATAAACATAACACTTACGACTAGTGCCTCGGTTATGTATGAAGAAGTGCAAATTTTTTCACAGTGTTTATCCGTCTGAAACAAATATATGTAGGAATATCTGCATAAAAATGAGTTATCCAGCAATTTTTAAGTTAGTCTTTTAAAAGTTACAAAAAATAAATAGTACTTCTTTTTGTGTAACAAACAAAATTGACTAATATACGCACTATGGCTACAGGAATGTCTTCGTTATGTGAGATATTTTTGTCATCCGTATCTGCAGTCCTAAAAAAATTGTTCTTTTAAGTTTTAATTGCAAAGTCATTATAATACAGTGTAAACTCTTTATGACGAAACTCAAGGGACCGAGCATTTTTTATCGTTATAGAGAGTTATCGTTATATGGAGTGAAGAAAGAAAAATAACCAAAATCACAATAATTTTTTAAGTGTATTTGATAAAATAGGTAAAAACTGGTTCGCGACTGATACCATCATTTCCAAGCAAACCGAGCGAAATGATGCAAGTGTTCATGTCAATTAACAATAACAAAAGCAAGACGGCTGTTTACGACCTCAGAAGTTTCGGGATTTCAAAGGTTTAGTCGGCGTCTTTTGTAACCTGATAAGATAACATAAACAATAATACTAATAATGAATATTTACTGTGTCTACTAAATATGAACACATTTCTTCATAATAGAGAATGGCTGCTGCGCTGTAAAGACTTTATCAATGTGTGGGTTTTAAGGAAAAATCAACCAAATTGTGCTCACTTTTACGTTATAGGGATATAAAGGGTTTACACTGTATATTGATTGTAGCACTCATAATAAATTTTGATAAATACATAGTAACAAAAACTTACGCGGGCAATATATTTTGTAACTCTCCATAATTCGGTAAGGCGTTGTCTTGATTTCTAGAAGATACAAAATAAAGAGTTTCAGTGATATAATATAACTTTTACAAAACGTCGTATTATTGAAAAAGATTTAGGATTTTTTCATACATACCCTTTTAAAAAGCTAGGCGACATTTCTTGATTTTTATTGCAACCCGATGACGACTCCATTGTTTTTTTCTCTGAACATTGTTCCAATGATTGTTTTCTTAAAAATATAACAAATATTTAAACTTAATATTTAATTACCAGTAAACACTTTTCATAAGATATTGTAATACAAAAGGTGAAAAACGAGACTTAATTTTTTTAATCACTAAAATAAATACTGCGATGTAAACTTACCTCTTTTTCGTCATATTTGCACATTTTTCTAATAAAGAAGCTCTTCTTTTCCTTTTGGAACATCTTTCTTTCATTTTTCCCATTTTTATTTTATAAACCGCCAAATAAATTAGCGCAATGCTTAATGTCGTCCGGAAGCCGACTAGCACAGACCCGTCGCTGACAATGGTCAAGAGGGGACTGAACGTCTGAGCGGGGCAAGGATTGCATACGCGCGCTAGCTTATAACTAAAGGACGTAAGCGACAAAATGGTTTTTGTTATTTTATTTAGTTAGAAACGATAATTTGAGAAATTCCTTCTATAATTTTAAAGAGTATGTATAGACTCAACTACATAGAAAGTTAAGAGGCTTAAATCGGTCCCGTTTGCCCATAAGATGTGAATCTCTTTTTAAAAGGAGGTATGTTTGATATAGTTTGCTCTGTTAAAAAAGTTACCTAATCTTGTATTGAAAACTAACAAAATAAGGTTTTTATCATGAACTTTCAGGTCACCAACTTATATTTTGATCCGTTTTGTATTTACTGAGAAAAATTGAGATCATTGGCGCCAAAATTTCCAATGCGTCCTCTTAATAAGCAAACGCACTGGGTTTCCCGTTTGTAAAGTTCCCAAACGTCAAACTAAACTAACGTCTAGACACTTTTGCCCACAAGTGTCTAGACGTAAGTTTAGTCTGTTCAATTCAGTTCTGTTCTAGTGTTCAGTTCTAGGATCTACAATAGAGCAAATAAAACTATCCCAATTTATAAGCTTATAATGACATAAGGTCAAACAAATTTTAAAACCATGGCTTCAGTCTTTGAGCTATGACGACATTAAAAAAGTAATTTCATACCAGTACAGTAAGTTAAGTTATTCAAAACACACACTCATGTTAACGCACACGCTTCCAGACACACACACGCAATTACGCACATACACTCAAACTTACACACCCATACACGTTTCGCTTCTATTTCTTTTGTTCTCATCATACCTTCTAATGTTACTTTTTGTTTGTAATTTAAAACATAAAAATTTAAAAGTGTATTAATGTACTATATAGCGTAGGAGACTGATTCCTGTAACACAGGCTCGCTTAGCATAGGCGTCAGGGGCTTCACTTGAAAGATGTAATATTTTTATGTTCAATAAATTATTTATTTATTTTATTTATGAACATTAAAAAACCGTAAAATTGACGACCTCTTCTCCTTCAGTATATTATATAACGTATACATATTTGCCAAAAACTAAATTAGTATTAATTATTGTAAAATAGATGTTTCTAACTTTTGGTGTACAATAAAGTTTATTTTAATCTATTCTAAATACTAGCTTTTGCCCGCGACTTCGTTCGCGTAGAGGTTTTTCCCGCGTAAATCCTGATCGCGTGGGAATTTCGGGATAAAAACTATCCTATGTCCTTCCTACGATCCTAAACTATCCCCATGCCAAATTTCATCTAAATCGGTTCGCGGTTTAGGCGTGAAAAGGTAACATACAGACAGACAGAGTTACTTTCGCATTTATAATATTATTAGTATTAGTATGGACAATAAAGCATAAACTTATTAATAAAAAATAAATAAATACAATAAAAAAATCAACTCCATTATTTGTTCAACAGGGTAACTTTTATTATGCGACTAAAATAAAAAAGATGCCATAATACGTTGTTTTGACACTGAAAAAGCGGCCATTGAAATTTGCCGTATTACACTTTGACCGTTGAGTAAAATTTTAAGACAAATTAAATCCAAATCACATATTGCTTCCTATAATCAGTCATAAAAACAATAACTAATCAATAAACTTTTTTACTTAACTAAAATTCGATATCCCATCCTTTTCCCTTTGACAGGCCCGTTGGTATAGTGGTCAGTGGTCCTGACTGCTATGCGCAAGGTCGTGGGTTCGATTCCCACCTAGTACAAATGTTTGTGTGATGAGCACGGTCATTTGTTCTTTGTCTGGGTGTAATTTATCTATAATATGTATGTATTTAGAAATATATATGTATGTTTATCAGTTGTCTAGTATCACAAGCTCTGCTTAGTTTGGGACTAGATGGCGTTGTGTGAAAAAGTTGTGGATATTATTATTATTATTATTTTTTAGCCTTCTTTACCTAATATTTTTCAATTTGTCAAAGAAAATTTTGGCATTTTTACGTGTACAGTCAGCGTCAAATAATTATACCCTGTTTTTTAATCTCAGAGACAGAATTGACACATGCAAATGTCAACTTTAGAAATAATGTTGCCCGCTCTTTTGTGCAGTGTTGTACCTACGATACCGGTTTGTTGAATCGTAACTTTTTACCCGACTGCGCGACGCAAAAGAGGGTAACTAATGTGTTTCAGTCTGTTTATGTATGTAAGTATGTATGTTTAGCTAAACGCGTGGGCCGATTTGAATAATTCTCACGTTCATCAATTCGTCTTAACCATGCGAGTGTCACTAGAGAAATGACAGCTAATTATCAAAAATCGGCAAACTATATCAATAGGTATTTTTTTATAAAGAGAACTAGCAATGTGGGTATAATTCATATTACTAGCAGTCTGGTTGACTCCTCTCACTAAGCTACGAAAACATACATTATAAATATGTGATTTAATTGTATAAAACTAAATAGAAATGAAATATTATATAGAAAGTCTGAAAAATCGTAATACTAAAGAAATGATAAAGTTGGAATTATTCCGTTTTCCTTGACTTATAATATTGTTATTTGCTATAATTTTGTAAATTGTAGGCCAGCTAAAGTTGGTGTACCTTCACTTGGTGAAGGTGGTAATGATTTTATTGGCTTGTCCCTGGCCGGGCCTGTGTTGATGCCGTCGCCTTCATTGGCGGGACCGGCCCGACACCAATATTAACTGCAAGGGACGACCTTAGCTGGGATATATAACTTCTAATTTATTTACAAAAGGTCTATAATGTATTGAGCAGAGTAAGAACACTAGAAGGCTCTATTTGTGCAGTTGATCCAAATAAACTTCTAAATACGCTTCAAGATCACAATTCTTAGCAAGAATAATCTGTGAAACCTATAACATATTTAAAAAAAAAAGCTAAGCGAAAGGAAAGAAACAAGCACATTTTTATTTAAAAAAGTGACAAGCAGGCGGGACCCATCCCATTTTTATATATTTATGTATGTTCGATTGGGTCGCGCCTGCTTGCAATAAATCGGTATATATTGTGTAACTCGGTGGTTATTGTGTGTTTTTAAGTGTCATCTGGGCCATATAGTTGTCGACATTATCGATAGCTTTACCATAGAAGTGATGACGATTCTGATGATACAGAATATTCCTAAGAAATGGAGTATTATTTGAATCTGATTAACGAATACCTGTAATTAATTATGATTTTAATAACATAATTAATTACATGTATATAGATACCTTACATTATTAATTTTGTATTTCTAAGTTTTAAATTAGCACCTACACATTATTTAAGGATAAAGTATTATCAAAAACCGATACTTGATTTTATTAACGTTAAGTTTCGATAGTGGCACATCACTATTTAAGATTTGCAAAAAACTGGCAACCGTCGTAATGTCAACTTTGTCTCTGAGATTAAAAAAACAGGGTATAGTGACACTCAACGTATTCAAATTAATAGACGCAATCAAAAAGTCAATAATATCGGTACAAACAAAGTTCCCTTATTGTTGTCAACACTACATTCGCTCAAAATGTCAAGACGTTTTAAATGACATACAGATCGGTTCATTCAAACCGCCATAAATATCGTTACAGTCACCTCTACAATGGTATCCAAGCATTCAAGTGTTCAAAAATATGGTCACATTAGAAAAATAAGCTAACATGTTATAGAAATAAACGGTTTCCAGAAGATGAAAACCTCTTTAGGCAATCTTGTGTTGTTTGATGATTTGATCATTGCATGTCAATTAAAATGTCAAGCAAGAAATTTAACTATTGAAGCAAAAATAGTGTAATAGTGTTTCATGTTTAAATATGGCTACATATCGCATTAGACACGATACAAAACATCGAATTATATATTTGAGGGAGGAAGGTGTCTCCGTAACAGATATTTCAAACGAACTGGGAATATCCGTAAATATCGCTTTAGATGAGTTATCTATCGAATTTTTTTATTTATATTCGCATCTCTTCAGATTCTTCTTCTTTCTTTTATTAAGAGAAACATCGTCTACCGTTGGCTAGAGAAATGGCAAAGTGATGGTGCATTGCAAAACCATGTTTCATTTGGTCGTCCACGTCAAACTAGTACAAGTCAAGATAGAGATATAGTGCAGCGAGCTATTAGCAATCGCTTTATAAACTTCAGGAGTATGTCTGTGAAATCTGCAAGAACATGGATTACGCCATCGTATTCCTGCTAAAAAGCCTATATTAACACCGAAGCTTAAAGCGCAGCGTTTACAATTCGCACGATGATATTTCAATTTCAATTTTGATAATGTAATATTTGTAGATGAAAAAGGATTTGTTCGTCTGCCCAGGAACGATTATCTCTATACCGATCATCGAACACAAGGTATGATGAAAGAAATGTCCTCCCTAACAATCGCAGCGGTCGAATCACCTTAAGATATTGGGCTACACTCGATTCTAATTATAAAAATAAAGATAATCAGATCTAAAATTATTGTTTATTTTTCAACCGATGAAAGCTTTGAGTGTTCTGTATGTTCTAAAGTGACATTAAAATGGAATGTGTTTATTTCAATTATACCCTGTTTTTTAATCTCAGAGACAGAATTGACACATGCAAATGTCAAGTTTAGAAATAATGTTGCCCGCTCTTTTGCGCAGTGTACTCTTTTGTACCTACGATACCGGTTTGTTGAATCGTAACTTTTACCCGACTACACGACGCAAAGGAGGGTAATGTGTTTCACAGTCTGTGTATGTATGTAAGTATGTATGTTTGTACCTATGTGGTGATGTACAGGCCAAACGCGTGGGCCGATTTGAATAATTCTCACGTTAATCAATTCGTCTTAACTATGCAAGTGTCACTAGAGAAATGACAGTTGATTATCAAAAATCGGCAAACTATATCAAGTGGGATATCTTTTTTTATAAAGAAAACTCGCAATGTGGGTATAATTCACATTACTAGCAATCTTGTTGACCCCTCTAACTAAGGTATAAAAACATACTTTATAAATATGTGATTTACTTGTATAAAACTAAATAGAAATTAAATATCATATAAAAAGACTGAAAGATCGTAACACTAAAGAAAGGATAAAGTTGGAATTATTCCTTCTTCCTTGACTTATAATATTGGTATTTGATAACTTTATAGGCCAGCTAAAGTTGGTGTACCTTCACTTGTGAAGGTGGTAATGATTTTATTGGCTTGTCCCTGACCCTGTAATGATGCTGCCTCTTATATTGTGCTGGGCAGTAACAATACATTAGGCGTTTCTTCATTGGTCGGTCCGACCTGGCACCGATACCGACAATGACATCGGTGGACGCTTAATTCTATGAAATTGTAGGGAATAGTGTCTCATTGACCCGGCCCGACACCAATATTAACTGCAGGGGACGACCTTAGCTGGGATGTATTTAACTTCTAATTTATTTACAAAAGGTCTATATTGTATTGAGCAGAGTAAGGACACTGGAAGGCTCTATTTGTGCAGTTGATCCAAATAAACTTCTAAATACACTTCAAGACCACAATTCCTACCAAGAATTAAATAATCTGTGAAATATTTATACAATATACATATTTATTTAAAAAAGGGACAAGCAGGCGTGACCCATCCCATTTTGCCTGCTTGCAATAAATCGGTATTTATTATGTAAATCGGTAGTTATTGTGTGTTTTTATGTGTCATCTGGGGGCCATATAGTTGACGACATTACTGATATGTTTACCATATAAATAGGTGGTGATTGTGATGATTCAGAATATTTCTAAGAAATGGAATCATTATTTGAATCTGATTAACGAATACCTGTAATTAATTATGATTTTAATAACATAATTAATTACAGGTATATAGATATATTACATTATTAATTTTTTATTTCTAGTTTTAAATTAGCATCTACACATTATTTCAGGATAACGTATTATAAAAAAACCGATACTTGATTTTATCAACGTTAAGTTTCGATAGTGGCACGTCACTATTTAAGTTTTGCAAAAAAACTGGCAATCGTCGTAATGTCAACTTTGTCTCAGAGATTAAAAAACAGGGTATAGGTACAATTAAATACACAAAATACAAGTAAAATTAAATATGAAATAATTTCGAATTTACTTCAATTTTTGACATGAACATAATATTGAATGACTCTTGCTCTATGATATATATATATACTCATTATCAATGAGGTTTACATTCACTCGGCTGTTTATTATTTACAATATAAGTACCGTAAACGGCTATGCACGAAATTCTTTCCGTAACAAAAAAGACATGTCTATGACGTCATGCTTAAAATGAAAAGGACAGCAGTAATTTCTATCCCTTTTGTTTTGAGTAAAAATGTTATAAAATCAATTGATGCGAGAAATAACATTTAAAATATATAGCAGAAAAGTTTATTTTCCTAATGTGCTCTATATTTTTGAACACCTAGAATGCTTAGATACCATTGGCTGGATGACTGTAACTATATTTATGGCGGTTTGATTGAACCGATTTCTATGACGTTTTAAACTTTTTGAGCGAATATATTGTTGACAACAATAAGGGAACTTTGATTGTACCGATATTATTGATTGGTTGCGTCTATGTATTTGAATACCCTGAGTGTCACTATCTATTTGACGCTGACTGTACCTAGACGCGAGTGACGCGATACTATTTGAAATGAGCGCATAATTTAGAATTTAGCACTCATTTTATGCGGACGGTTTTGAGACGTTGAGTGTGCATCTTGGGTTTTTGTATATCAATGTTCGTAATCCAAAAACAAGAAGCTTAACTTTCACTTTTAAGCTATAGGTACTCCGTAAAGGAACAAAAACAAAAGTTAACATTAAAATGTCAATTCAACTTTATTTTCAAATAATAAATTACTAACAAAATAAAAATATGTTTTTTTTTTTAACATAACTGTACAATAATATAACACAAGTTTTAAACATCTGCACTATGGAATATAATTCTGAATAACATGAAAATGTTATAATACTGATGTCTATTGTATAGTAATATGTACCTTAGGTAGCATATTATTATGTCACACATTTACTAATATAGGCACTTCGTTAGGCATTATTGCTAACATTTGCAACATCTCACTTGAAAAAATACACCTAAAATGAACACATTCTCGAATTTCACTATTAAAACGAATTAAATCGTTACATTAATTAAGATGTTTGCCCCATTTCTCCCAATACTCTTCTGTTTGCATTTCCATTATTCTAGAAAGACTTCTATCACACGCAAACATTTCTTCTTCGCCCGTAAATATTGCTGCGTTGGCATCGTCCTGTAAGAAAACAAAGATTCTTTTAGTAAGAGCGGATGATTTAAAGATATGCTCCTTATCTGGTTAGTTTATTTTTGTTTAAAATGACTACCGAAGCCACAGTTAAACCGATAGCACATTTTTGTGGAACTTATTTCTACTGTGAAGATAATTATGTACTCCTATCTATACTAATATTATAAAGCGGAAAAGTTCGTTTGTTTGTTTGCTTGAACGCGCTAATCTTCGAAAGTACTGGGTGGATTTGGATGCAATTTGGTATGGAAGTAGCTTGAAGCTTGAGGAAGGTTATAGGCTACTTTTTACGCGACTGCAAAAAAGGAGAGTTATGTTTTTACCGTGATAGAATCCACGGGAACGAAGCCCCGCGTGAGTACTAGTAAAATGATAAAGTCTAGCCACCACAAGCCAATTACTGGTCAATAAACGATTATATACATATTACTAGCAGTCGCGCGTGGCTTCGCTCCCGTGAACATTATCACGATAAAAATATAACCCTCCTTATTTTACAGTCGGATCAAAAGTAGCCTGCTTCAAACTACTTACGTACCAAATATCCAAATCCACCCAATACTTTCCAAAATTAGCGCGTTTAAACAAACTTTACCTCTTTATAATATTAGTATATTATATAAGTATTATATAAGATTTGGCATTTTTAGAACTGAGGACAAGTTGTTGGTAAAATTCAGAGGTTAGACTGACCTAATATTTATGCTCATTTAGCTCTTAGTTCTTCGCCATTTGAATCTCAAAACTGTTCTTTTCATGCATTAAGAAAATATTGGTAAACAAAAATGATCTATCTAAATTTCTACTGAATCATAAAAATATGAATTATTGCAAATCGCATAACTCTGCTAACTTACCGAATCTTTTGTAATCTTCAAGTCATCCATCAGCGCTCTATCTGCATCAGCGAAATCCGTTTTTACATCAGTTTTAAACAAATCTCTTGGCTCACAATCCGCCGCGATAACCACCTGTAATGTTTGCAAATCACTTATTGAATCATCACATGTGGAGTATTGCAGCCACTTGTGGGATGGCTCTGTAAAATACCAACTTGCTGCATTGGACTCGATCGAGCGCAGAGCTAAAAGGCTTATAGGCGACGAGATGCTAGTAGACAAGCTTCATAGCCTGGCTCATCGGCGAACCGTTGCTTGCCTGTCGGTTTTCTATAGATTGTACTTCGGGGAGTGTGCCCAAGAGCTCCATGACCTGATTCCTCCATCTCCATTTCACTACCGGTCTACCAGACGCACGGCTGGGTATCATCCACACTTGGTTGATATACCGTCTTGTCGTATGAAGCGCTTCTCCTCCACATTTATTGTGCGCACGGCCAAGTTGTGGAATTCTCTGCCGGCTTCTGTTTTCCCTGCCACTTATGACCTTTCAGCCTTTAAAGCAAGAGTAAATAGGCATCTTCTGGGCTCGCTCGTTACATCGTAGACCTCATCTATCGCTTACCATCATGCGAGATCGAGGTCAAGAGTGGGCTCATCCGTAATAAAAAAAAACACAGTTTTAATTAGTACTCTAATTACAACTTACCCTAACTCTGTTGTCATAGAGTGTATCAATAAGCGTAATAAACCTTCGTAGTTGAGATCTTAGCATTGTTACTGATAATTGAGGCAGGTCTCTAATGAACACAGTATGGAACGTTTTGGATATCACAAGATAATCACTAGCTCCTAATGGCTGGAAAATAAAACGAATTTGTGCTACAGTAAACATTAACTTTATGGCGGCTCAGTAGAGCATAAGTCGTTACTTAGGGTTACTTAACAGGTAAACCCCCTTCGCTGTCCCTTGAATTTGCTACTGCAGTTTCACAATCATTTGTCTTATGCTCTCCAGACCGCCATTATGTTTATTAAATAATAACCAAAAAAAAATTTTTATTAAATAATAATATAAATATTTTTTTATTAAATTATAATGGAAACATATTTTGTTTAAGTTTTTGCTTCTCTAATTGCCTGTTTTCTTACCCTGTCGCACAACTCTTCAAAAGTTGAATCCAGAATTCGTCCACAAGATTTAGCAAACTTGACATTTCTACCCATAATGTTAATAACACGTGGCCTCACTGTGTCATTCTCCTTGGATATTAAAAATTTGAACAAATTGTCAACTGCATTGTTTTCAAGAGTGAGCTCACTGTTTCTGTAACCAATTTAATTGTTATGGGATAATTTAATGGCTGCCATTCAATTTTATGGTGTAATTATGTTTACAATTCTTGACAATACAAAGAGTGTTATTTGGAACATTGGTATAATATTATGAATCACAAAGAAAAACAACACATAGTGATAATATTTATACCTTTTCTGGACAATATTAACTAAAAACCCACAACATGAATCCTAGTGTCAGGTCCAGTTTTAATTTACCAGCATTACTTTGTTATTTTGGCACCATATTAATATTATTGATTACTAATTAGGCCCCCGGTGGCCTCAAAACCAGTACATTTTCAATGTTTTCATATCTGAGGGGTTAATATGTAATGGGCATATTACAAATATAAGCCCCTTTAGAGATAAATAAAATGTTTATGTGTAAATAGATCTGCAGTTCTGCACAGTGAATTGTAAACATGCAAAGACAATTTGGTACTTACAGAAAATATTTACTATATTTTGTGCCAGTTCCACGTAATCTATAATCAACACCTGAATCTAATTGAACCATGTTACAATGAGATTTTAGCACAGGTATAAAAGGCAAGAAGTTTGACCTCTGAAGTCCATTTTTGTACAAATCATCAGGTTTCCTATTACTAGTTGCTATTACAACACAGCCATTGTCAAATAGTTGTGTGAAAAGACGTTTTAATATCATAGCATCACCAATATCTGTTACCTACAAATAAAAGAAACACAAACTTACGAAAGGATTAAGATCATTAGGAAAAACCAGCCATATTAATGTTTAGGTATCATTAAAATACACAAAACAGGCAAGCAAAACTTGATACCAATTTTAAAAGACTGCTTTGTCTTTATACACAGCATTAATTTTTATTTTCAGCAGAAAAAATAATTTATTTAGTTTTAACACTAGTTAATAATACATATAGTTCTCATCAAATAACTTGGCAAGAGTCATTCATTCGAAATAGAAGTCGATTTTTAGGTGTCAGCGGTTGTCAACGGGACGTGGGGTATGACGTAGCGCCGCTCCGAGCGCGCGATTGGTGCGTCAGTAGTTCTCGTTCAAATTGCTCCCGAATACATTTGCGTACACGAAAGTTGTACCCTTTGTTTTTGTTACGAGTTGTTATTTTACGTTGTGTTTGTTACGTTGATTACAATGCCAGGACCAAATACCATTTTACGCAGTCTATTAAAACGTCAGAAAGAACAGTTAGACACTATAGTTAAGGAAGGTTGAAATTCCAAATTCGTCACTATCTTTAGGACACCGGGAAAAAAGAAGAACAAAAGGGGTAGCAGTTTTATTAACTAATTGTGACGACGAGAACATATTATTTTTAATGTCTTTTTTTAAATATATTTTTTCACTTTTAAATGTATTTATGTATTTTATTTATAATACCGAAGTAACAAATGAATTCCTTTTCTTTCTTTAACATTCTTCTGAACAGACATGATTAAAAATAAATGATGGCAATAACCATAGAATAATTGCAAGCCGTAAAAGTGACCACTTTTTTCTTCCACTACACCAACTTACGTGACGAGGACTATACTGCATTTTATACTTATAGACATACCTGGCACATACATTTATTATAATTATATTACTTACTTGGAATTCATCAAAGCAAATGAGCCAAGATTCCTGTGTGATATCAGCAGCAACTGGGGGAATTGGATCAAATGGCTTAGAGCCTTCGTCACGGAATGAACTTGCTCCTTTACCAGATTTAATTTTGAGCTCATGGATCCTGGCATGAATGTTCAACATAAAAGAATTAAAATGGACCCTCAACTTTTCTTTTATCTGAAAACAGGCATGCAATATTTATTATAATTATGTAATCTTACATTTTTAGTGGACACTAAGTCCACTAAAAATGTAGGATAACAACAATGAAATAATGAACCAAAACATTATTATTTTCGCCAAAAAATACGGAGATAGAAAGAAATAATACCGGCACAGTTTCATAAAATAAATCCATCAACATGGTCTTCCCTCCTCCAACACTGCCAAATATATAAAGTCCATTTGGTGCTATTATTTTCTGAGGCTGAGGTTTTTTAAAGAAGCTAAACAGAGATCCTGCACTCTGACTGTGTAAGACAGGTCGTTCGAATGCGACCACTTCCTCATACACTTTCTGCAAGTTGTTCACAACATTTTCCTGATGGTCATCTTTACTTAGAACTCCACTTGATACTTTCTGTGAATACACTGACCAAGGTCCATCGCTAGATAAAGCGCATTCCCGCGCTTGCGAAGATAACAGTTTCATACATTGATTACATTTCTTCCAATGGTACTTGACAAGAGAAGAAACATGGAAACATGAATTTGGTGCAAACATCTTGTGCATTGTCAACTAACTGACTCGAATACGGGCAATATTTTCATTATATAACTTTGAAACCTCATAACCTTGCTTGCATACTGTAAACAGATTTACAGGTTTTCCATTTCATTATGAATCATACGAACACCATTAGTAACAATTCATTCGATGGCTGTCGTTGTCGAGCATTTATGGCACTGTCTTTGTAATTTATTTTAATTTCTTCTGTGTGTCGAGTTATTCGATGCCATATTATAGGAAATTACCTATTATTAATTATAATATTTAAATAAAATAGAGACTACGGGGAGATATGGAACGCAGTTGCTCAAAACTATCTTTATGACAGCTCTGATGACAAGGGACGAGGTTAGCTTAATGTCAAATGTCACATTTCATTCGTTCAAAAACAAATGCTTCTTGCTTTCGTTTTTGAACAAATGCATGGGTGGTGGACATTTTACCACTTTGAAAGTGTAGGTATATCTCCACTCCACCCACAGCGGGAGGAGTCATTTGATGATTTTCCCACTCAGAAAAAAAAGGTATATCTTTCAAACTGATGATTTGATTTTGGTTTCAATTCCATGTGTGAGATGCTCCTTAATTTTTTATTATTGTATAGAAATCGTAAAGTGGTTCATAGAATATAAACCTACCAAGTTTCAACTCTGTAACTAGTCCTAATAGTTTCGGAATAAGGTAGTTGTGACGTAAGGGCCTGTGCACACCACATTTTTCAAACGCGCCGTCGACGCGTATTTTAGAAACGCGAGTCGACGGCGCGCTTTTATGCTACATAGCAATTCGTTGTCGTTTGTATTGATACAAACGCGATGCCAACGCGCATGTGTATCGATACAAACATGCGTTAGCATCGCGATTGTATCTGTATCGCTACACACGCGTGTCTGTATTGATTCAAACGCGTATTTGAATTTATACAGGTGTGCAAACAGGCTACGTCTGACTTGCGTGCGTTTGAATCGATTAAATTAATTTTTTTTAGAGCGTCTGTATCGCTACAAACGCACGTCAACGGCGCGTTTAAAAAACGTGGTGTGCATAGGCCCTAAGGACAGACAGACATATACCTAGTCATATGCGCGGTCCGAAGGGGGGGGGGGGCACAGGGGACATGACTCCCCCCCAATCGTACATGTCAAATTGAAAAATCTTCTACAAATAAAAAAAAGCTATTTTCTGCCCCGAGCGCAATTCATTACGCACACTAAAGCAGCTCCTGCCCAATCTAGAAGGGCCAAACGCTCAACGCGGAGATTGTGCGATCTATGGGGCACTGATTTACAGCGGTGACCAGCCCACAAGCTGGTCGCGTCCCAGAGGGTCATGGCCATCCGAATGATCCGGGGATACCACCCGGTCTCCAGTGAGGCGGCGAGCCTCCTTGCCATAGCCTGTCACCTAAATTGCCGGCCCCAGACAAAGACTTCAAATACTCCCCCAAACTAAAATCGTAATTTTTTACTGGACATCCTAGAAAATTTTTGAAATTGAAAACAAAACCAACGACGTTACTTATGGTTTTTATTTACTGATAACAGCTCTATATTTTTTTTAATATACCTAATCTCTTTCCTTTATTAAATCAACACTATAAAACAATGACATGAAATACCATAAGAAATTAATACAGGTCGTGCTTTTTAGCACCCGTAAGAGCAATAAGTGTCCGAGTTTTAACCCGGACGCTTACAGGAAAAATCTCCTCGGATGGCCCCGGACGCTCAGCCCACTAGAAAAAATCCGGGGAAACCCAGGAAAATGGCCGAATTTTCCCGGATAAGCCGGTAAGAACCAGGCCCGGGTTGACGGCACATTGTGTTGAGCCATTGCCTGCTAGGGTTGCGGGAATGTTCTAACGAGACACCGCGGCCCCGGACCACAAGGGCAACTAAAGGAACAGGATGAGTTTTTAGTCAGTAGTAGCCTGACAGTCCCTTTCGCTAAAAATTGAACATAATTGTGTATTCAGCAATAAAGTAAAATTTACTGCACTTATTTTATTATTAGTGACCTCCTCCAAAATTGCAGGCTGCGACCGCGCCGACTAGACAGTTGGGTACACAGTCGGACATGACGAATCTATAAGGGTTTCGTTTTTTGCCATTCGGCGGTTTCCTGTGATGGTTTGCAAATTTTTTAGAACTGTATTGTTCACTTTTGCATCCATTGTTATGAAAACGAAGGATACACAAAATAAATCGCTTATGAAACTTTGACTACTGTATCAATTATAAAAAGATTATCTAAAACTTTGCAAGACGCTGAAATATATTTAATTTAAATACAAACTACTGGTGGTACCTTTACTCTTTGGTAACAATATTAAAATTTTCGGGCCTATTTTGGACTAGCTTTAACATAATAGTGATTTAATTGTTCTTGTCCAAAATGCAGACTCATCTTTGATGTAAGCTTAAATCATAGGTTGTTTGGAAGTTTTATTCGAGTTAAACATGATTGTCTGGCAGTTTCAGTACTTTTTGCGGCCTACACAAACGTCCTTACCTTGGTTTTATTCGTCAAATCGTTAAGCTCCTTGTTCAAGTTGAGCTATACGTAATCTGACAAATGCTTGCACTGTATGGACAGGCCCACTCACTTCTGTGAGCATCTTTCCTCAAAAGATTGCCTCAGACGGTAACCTACAAGGTTCCCATATATTTTAGCGAGTATAGATTGTATGGACTTTAAAAGAGATGGACCCCAGAGTTTGTTTCGGTGGTTCTTCTCAGAGTAGTCAGTTAGGAAACACCGGCATCATCTAGTTTGAAAATACGAAAAAAATTACATGTAAAAGTGTTATTTAATATAACCAATTTGCAAAATAAAGATCATTTATCATAAGTAGGGCTGTCATCTGTCCGGGTTTACCCGGATTTCTGCTAGTTTGGAGAGCATCCGGGGCGTCAAGGGGGTTTACAAAAAGAGTTAGAAATATGGCTAAGATTCACATTGCTTGTTACTTAGTTGGAGGGGTCCATCTAAGCTGTAAAAGTAAATATGCTCGTGGCTGAACGCTGGAGTGGGTTCACGGCAATAGTGCAATGGGTGGGGTTCGGTCTTGACCGACACCTTGGCTATTGACACTTTTCGCTTCACTATTTTTGTTATGATTATTAAACATAAAGAAAAAGAATATTAAATTAAAAATGTTCTATTAATGCTAATCTATAACTTTATCAGTAATTAACTAATTATAAACAATAATTAAACATCGTTGTTTTTATTTTCACCTTTTTTTTTTAACGTGGTAAAATTATCAAATAAGTCCTCCCACCCCGGGCAGGGTGGGAGGGACTGTCAGACTTTTACTGACTAAAATCCACGGTGTTCCTTCAATAACCCTTTACGTACCGGGGTCACGGTAATGGGATAAGTCCCACGACCCCGGCAGGCTTCGGCCCTCTACAGGGGGGCCCTCGTCATATTGCTGACGCTCTTTGAGGCGCGCGTGGAACACAACGCGCCGCGCGCCGTCGACCCGGGCATGGTTTTATTTTCACCTTAAAAAAAAAATTCGTTTTCTAAGGTGTCCGTTTTAAACTATACAATTATAAAATTACGAGTTAACCCAAATGTCCGGGATTTTTGAAGTCTATGTCTGGGGTCGGCAGTTTAGGTGACGGCAATCCTACCTGGAAGAGATGGCGAAATACACTAAGTTCGCCCTTAAATACGTAAACCGCCAAGTAAAAGTAATAATCTATACTTATAATAAATCTGTAGAGAGGTCAATTCTGTACATGAAATATATTTCCAAAATAACTATCAGGGGGTGATAAAGGATCGATACTCATGCCAAAAATGCAATCAGTTAAATTTTTGTCTGTCTGTCTGTCTGTCTGTCTGTCTGTCTGTCTGTCTGTATAACCGTTATAGAAACAAAAACTACTCGACGGATTTTAACGAAACTTGGTACAATTATTTTTCATACTCCTGAGCGGGTTATAGTATACTTTTCATCACGCTACAATCAATAGGAGCAGAGCAGTGAAGGGAAATGTTGCGAAAACGGGAGAAGTTACTCCATTTTTTTAGCTTCCGTCGCGTGTGCAACCTTAATGGTTAAAGTTACACAAATCATTTCATGACGGAAATGTTCTCCTTAAAATTATATAAAAAATATCCCACGACAGCATATGTCTATCTATTATGGTTGACTCACAATAGCACATGTAACTCCCGATAGCTTAGCAGTTCGAAGCTTTCTGATTATAATATTTGTCTACTCTTACGTTTATAACACTCTCAGTCACTCCTAATTGAAAAAGTTAACATTATTAACTATTCCATAAAAAAATTGGCCAAGTGCGAGTCAGACTCGCCCATGAAGGGTTCCGTAGTAACTATAATAATATAATACCTATGCATATTTATTTGACGAAAAAAAAAACCTTACAAATTTCTTAAAACTAGCTTATTTACATTTTTTACAACTGCGCCAAATAAATTTGTTTTGAAAAAAAAAACCTTACAAATTTCTTAAAACTGGCTTTTTTACATTTTTTACAACTGCGCCGAATAATTTTGTTTTTCATAGTGTTTGTATGAATTACAAAGTTATATTTGCGGTTTTAGAAAATATGCTGTATCTCAAAAACTGCTGAACTGATTTCGTTCAAACTAATTTTGGTTGAAAGTTTACATTAAGATCTACAGACATATATTTTTTTTAGATTTTTTACTCAATTATTATAGAAGTTAGAGGTTGTGTCCGCTACACACACATTCTACCACTTTGGAAGCTTATATCTTTTAAACGATTGACTTTATGGAAAAGTGGTTTTAGAAACCCTGATGTCGTTTTTAAAGAATTGTCTATAGATACCACACATGCATCGATTTCATGAAAAAAAATATTTTCAGTTTTAGTTCCATGTATGGGGAGCCCCCCTTTATTTTAATTTTTTTTTAATTTTTTTCTCAAAATCGGAAAGCGGTTCACAGAATACATCTACCTATCAAGTTTCACATGTATAGTCCTAATAGTTTCGGAATAAAATTGCTGTGACAGACGGACGGACGGACAGACAGACAGACAGACAGACGGACAGACATGTCGAAACTATAAAGATTCCGTTTTTTGCCATTCGGCTACGAAACCCTAAAAAGAATCAAATAAATCGGTATAGAAACACCAAAGTTATACATGAAATACGCTTATAATATCTAATAAGCCATCGCGCGTGAATACTGAATCATGCTATAAGGATTATTTTTGAGAATCGGTCGCCGCGCTCGACGCGTCTCGCGGTCGAAGCGTTCTCTAGGTACTTAAGCCTCATGTGAACGTGATCTAAACAATATTACCAATACATTAACTTACGCTGACGGAGTCGCGGGCACAGCTATATTGTATCATTACGCTAAGGCCAATAGGAGCGGAGCGCCAATGAAGAATGCTTCAAAATCGGGGTTAAATTTAACGTTAGCCCAAAGTAACTATTCCACGCGGACGAAGTCGCGGGCAAAAGCTAGTATCGAATATTCCTGACAGTGACGGAATCTGGACAATGCACCAGAAAGCTACTAGTTGTGACCAGTTGGAGTTCCTGGTCGACGTCACAAGTCTCGGTGTTTTGTTATTTGTTAAAGTGGTAGTTTCAGGTAGTTTAAAACAATTGCACAAAGTAGTCAGAGTGCACATATGCATGTGAGCCAATGACGTCACGCACATCATAACCCATTCAATACCAACTTCCTAAGTCACACACACAACATAAACCACTGACTCATCACCTGCACCATTAAAAACCTATTTGCCCTCATTACCATATTACAATACATTAGTTTTGCTAAGTTACCTTTAATTTTATAACAGACTGCGCCGTTGGTCGAGTGTTGACAAACTAGACTGCTATAACGAAGTCTCAGGTTCGATTTCCGGGTCGGGCAAAAAGTGCTATTGGGTTTTCGGTTAAAGTCTGTAAGGAATTTCTCAGTAGAAGCCCAGAATTTGGAAGTTGGCGGTGTGATATACCCCCGTGCCTCGGAAAGCATTCAACATCTTTGACAGTCGTTCCGGGTAGTCAGAAGCCAGTGAATCTGACACTGGACTAGCTAAGGTGTATCGTATGACCCTGCTGCTGAATTGTGGAGGTCATATAGGCAGACGTTCCATGTAAAACACTAATACCCGGCTGCATCCGGTTACACTCGAAGCCGATCCCAAAATAAAAGGGAAAAGGCTAAGTAGATGATAATATTACCTTTATGATGATTTAACTTTATATGAAGAGTTTACATACAAATTCCCTGGAAAGAGAATTAAACTGCGATGTCCCTAAGCAATAAAATGTTGTCGCCATTACGGTTACCGTTATGAAATAAAATTAGGTAGGTAGGTACTGTCAGAGCCGGATTAACCCTGTCAGAGGCCCTAAGGCAATGGCATTCTCGAGGCCCCTTTTCTTACTTTGACTGACCAAATCGTGTGTGAACTGAGGAAACGCACATTAAGGGCTGTGTTTTATTATATTTGTTTACTTATTCCCAGATTTGTTCTAAAATTGTTTTAATTCTACTACTAAATCTAACGATTTGTATTTTGTGAGATAACAGTGAGGTCCCTAAGTTCACACGCACATCAAATTCTCGTTCGAAGAAACATGTTTTCTTGTAGCGTGCACTGGGCCTGGGCCCCTAGTTGATGCGGGGCCCCTAGGCAGTTGCCTACTCCGCCTAATGGTTAATCCGGCCCTGGGTACTGTAGCTGATGTGTGTGATACATATCTACATATATAATAACATTTGCTTAATACGATTACCTACTTATTAAAACGATTTGTTAATCGTATCATCGTTTTCGTAATGGCCCGGAGGTCAAGCACGAGGTTGCCGGTGCGAACCTGCCAAAGTTTATTTATTAATTATCTAAGTTAAACTTAAATCATTGAGTTACGACAAAAAAAAAACATGCGGGGCGAGAACCATTTTTGATACTTGGTCATCAAACGATGAGCAGCATGATGCATGAGTCTATGATGTTAATCAATGTTCTATGTGTAATAATGCACAACCACTCTGATTAATGTTATTTATAACAATCCTTAGACTTTTTTTTTTTTTTTTTTTTTAGCGTGGTAAAATTATCAAATAAGTCCTCCCACTCCGGGCAGGGTGGGAGGGACTGTCAGACTTTTACTGACTAAAATCCACGGTGTTCCTTCAATAACCCTTTACATACCGGGGCCACGGTAACGGGATGAGTCCCACGACCCCGGCGGGCTTCGGCCCTCTGCAGAGGGGGCCTCGTCATGTTGCTGACGCTCTTTGAGGCGCGCGTGGAACACGACGCGCCGTCGACCCGGGCATGGTCCATGGTCGGACAGCGAGTTGCCCTTTACTCGCTGTCCGCATGCCCGCGCCTACGGTGGCCGGAGATCGTCGGCCGACGTCCGACGCCGTGGGCGTCTACCACTGCGGCTGGGCTGGAGGGAGGACGCCATCCTCTCCCTCACGCGGCCCGCCTCCTCCTTCGGAAGCATGACTGCTTCGCAGAAGGAGGCGACCGCTTCCCACTCCCTCTCGCCCCGCAGCATGGCCTCGACCAAGGCCGGGCGCGAGAGGTCTCCGCCTATTGTCGCCGTGAGGACACGTCGGTGCTCTGCCCAAGCTGGGCAGTCCTGCACCGTGTGCTCGACTGTGTCCTCAGGGCGACCCTCGCAGTGGTGACACCCAGGCGTCTCTTCCTTACCCATCAGACACAGGTACCTCCCGAAACTTCCGTGTCCGGTGAGGACCTGCGTCATGCGGTAGGTCAGGACGCCGTGACGCCGATCTAGCCACTCCTCAAAGAGGGGTCTTACCGCCGCAATTGCGGCGTGCCCGGCCGTCGGTTGCGACAGTCGTTCCCTCCATACTGCCCTGAGATCGCGCCGGAGCTCTTCCCGCCGCGCCTCGACTTCTCGAGGCAGCGGGGATACGCCCCGGCGCTGCGCCTCCACGCGCCATTCATAGACGCGCTGGAGGGCAGTCGCCTCCAGATCCCAGGGCAGCAATCCGGCAAGGAGGTTGGCCGATTCGCCGGCGATCGTGCGGTATCCCCGGATCATTCGGATAACAATCCTTAGACTTGACCTAAATTAGTGTCCTCATAACCTATTACAATATTGTAAACATATCTACATTTATAAAATTATTATGTATCCTTTTCGATAAGCGTGCAGGACAAAAGCGTCTTTCAAGAATAAAAGCGTCCAATGATTTTTAAGTCATTTGCATAAAACAAACAGTTGAAACCCAAGTGAGGGTCAGAGTGCTGATTTAAAAAAGTCTCTCATAACAATAAATAACAAGAATATCTTGAGAAAGCAGGATGTGGTCAAATTGAAATCGACGTCCTGACTGAATTGATGCAAAGTAAGTGCTTATTGCAATCAACCGTCACACATTATCGTGACATCCTCTTTTTCTTGAACGGGATGAAACAGGGGTGCCACTTTAGTATGATGAATGGTAATTTGTTTATTAAAAAGCAAATGACCCTGTTTTTTCGGCTTCATTTAGCCGGCGTTCCTTTTTTCCGCATACCCATAATAATATTGTGAGTCATGCATGAGTAGTGATGGGTAGTGCGTTAAAATCCATTCTACCCGATTGGGTTAAAACTGGGTGCAGGTTTGGGTTATAACCCGGTTTTAACCTATTATCACCCATTTTGATGGGTGAAAATGAGAATCGCCTTTTTGTTTTACTTTGAGAAGTTGTATTCGTTGCTAGGCTGTAAAATGAAAGTCTGAATCCAAAATCACTTGCATTTATTTGTAAAACAACATTATTCATTATCACTCGAAGCGATTAATGACGGACGTAGACGGGTGAGAGGAAGTAGTAGCGCGAGATGGACTGTAGCCCTGCATATTTTTGGCGGTGAATCAGGCATGCAATCCTCAGCATTGTCTTCTACATGTTTATTCAATAAAATCCAATTGTATGATAAGTATGTTAGTTATTCTGCCCTTTTTGTCGTAAGCCTATTTTTTAGGGTCTAGTAGCCGAATGGCAAAGAACGAAAACCTTATAGATTCGTCATGTCTGTCTGTCTGTTCGTCCGTATGTCCGCGTATGTCATATCAATTTTATACCGAAACTATTAGGGCTACACATGTGAAACTTGGTAGGTAGATGTATTCTGTTAACCGCTTTCCGATGTTTATACAAAAATAAAAATATATAAGAGGGGCTACCCGTACATAGCACTGAAACTAAAAAAATCATTAAGTTCAATTCAAAGGTCTAAATAAGTAAGCAGCAAAATGGATAGGTTTAAGGCACATCTAAAATCTCTCATCAACTTTCATTAAAATTTCGTCTTGTTCTTTATTGCCTATTTCATTACGTCCGGTACACTGAAAAGTAGCTTTGATTTTATATTTGTCAGCATCAAAAATAACTTGTGGATATCGTGTATTATTTCCTTCTCTCTCAAATATTGTCCTTTTTATTTATAATAGGCTTGCGTTTGACCACCATCTCACCCATAGATAAATTATTTTTGTGATCTCACCTGATGGTAAGTGATGATGTGTGAAAAACGTTTTTTAGGTAAGCGTGCTCCTTCTTCGACGATGGAGCACGCTTACCTAAAAATGCAGCATGCATGCAATGCAGAGTAAACGAAAAGATCGTCAAAGTAAATATTTTTTTAGACTTTTGTTGATTTTTCAGAAATGGCTTGCCGATTTCAATAAAATTTTCATGGGACTATTTGGAAAGTATACCCTTTCCAACGAAAAGAATTAAGAAGAATTTTTCAAATCGGTTAACAAGCGACGGAGCTATGCCCGAACAAACAAAAAAAAAACAAATAAACGTCCGAATTGAGAACCTCCTCCTTTTTTAGAAGTCAGTTAAAAAGTAACCTATTCACTTTTGACTTTAAGACTCTTAGGTTATAGCTATCGGGAAACTTCTTAGCCGTACGCCTAATAAAGGTATTCCCAAAACGTTTTGTGCATATGTGTAGGATGTCCACCATGTAACGATGGCGCATCGCCGTTTGTCTTGTGGTCTGATGATGGAACGGGCTTGGCTGAATTAGATTGTGTTATTCTATCGCACACTCTCCGCAATGTAATCGATAGACTACCAACTCGTCGTCGATGTTCAAGGCTCTGCAGCTTTGACTCGACCAGTGCATCGTTGTCAATGAGTCTTTTAGCTCGTTTCTTGATAGACACAACTGCGTCCAGTCTGCGTCTACTTGGCAGATCCATCCCAAAGATGAGAGCAGTACTCCATACATGATCGAACATGGGCTTGATACAGATTGAGCAGCTGTTCCGGTATGAAATGCCGTCGCACCTTTGCTAGGATTCCCAACTTTTTTGATGCTTGTTGAGCCTTAGCCTCGATAAACGGACCAAAATTTAGGGTGGAAGTTAGTGTTACCCCAAGAAGTTCAATACGATCGGTTATCGGCACGGTTATACCACGGAAAGTACGAGCCGGTTCGAATTGGCTCCTTTTTGCGAAAAAGAGACACGACTAGGTCTTAGCTGCATAAAACTTGACCAAGTTGGCATCGCCCCATATGGAGACAGCCTTTAAGGACAAGTTCACGCGCGCCCAACCATGTCCTCACGGAGAGACTGGATCTGTGACCCACCAGCACGCGCGCTGTACACATATCTCTCAGCAACATTGCTGTTGTCTGCATACCCAAAGGTACCGGGCATAAGCAGATCATTAATGTGCAGCAAGAATAAAGTTGTGTTGAGAGAACCGAGCCCTGAGGGACCCCGGCATTAATTGCCAATTGGCCAGACGAGCAGCCTTCAATGAACACTCGAATGGACTGATCTCTCAGGAAGTTGCGTTGCGTTTGCGATGTCTTTAGCAACAATCGTTATATTTCAGTCATTTTACATAAAACCATAATAAATTATACCTAAACCTTCCTCAGGTAATCACACTATCTATTAGTGAAAACCGTACAAAAATCCGTCCGATAGGTTTTGAGCGTATCGCGTTCATACAGACAGACAGACACGACAGGGGGACTTCTTTTTATAATATGTAAGGGTGTAAAGATATATAATTACTCGTGGTTCGATTTTCTGTCGTTCCAATACTTTTAATAAAGACTGGTTCTGGTTTTGCTATTATTATATTTATAAAGCCTTCATTCCTACAATTTGACCAACTATCTAACATTAAGTGCAAACATGTTTGCAGCCATCCCTTGACCCGGTTGTAACGCCTGCTTACTTTAAAACAAAAATGTTGCAATAATTTGTTATCACCCAATGAAATGGGTTATTATTGGGTTTTAACCCACTTGTGGGTTTTAACCCACTTGTGGGTTTTAACCCGGGTGAAAACCCATCTCTATGCATGAGTGACCGATAGTTTATGTTAGGCGTAACCAAAGACTATAAAACCACGTAACAGTCTATTGCACATCCTTAATTGCTAAGAAATATCTATATCAGATAATTAATTAAGGAATGTCTATTTTGTACATGATCTGAGTACCTATGTCAGTAGAAAGGAATCGGAAAACTTCAAGAGCATCTCTTCTTTCAAAAATTTGGATATCGTGCAATTGTATCGTATGTATCATAAATTGAAATCAATCGGTGTTCTTCAAATGCCAAAGTGAATGTTCTGATTTCAGTTTCACTGCATCTTCGCATTTGTTTCAGAATCTTGAACCGTATTGTAGACAGGAGTAGTTAAATATATCCTACTCTCAGATAAATCTACTATTATGGGTCTACGCCCTACGGCTCAGACCGTTTAGTATCCTTTGAAGTATCAAAGGCTACTATTTTAATGTACTCTAAGTTATAGATAACCGCAGACGACAACAAAGGCATTAAATGAAACCTAAAACAGCTCTGAATGAAACGGCAGCGCACGCGCAACGTCACCGCCCGCTTAATTTACGTGGTGTACCTTTTTTTCTGTCTGTGTCTCCTGTCTCCTGGAAATCCGTCGCGTCCAATGCTGCTACAAGTTATTTTCAAACACTACGTACTTCAGCTGTCCGAATGCTTATCAACACTTATGCCGCTTTAATTCTGTGGAACCATGTATATTTTGCGAAGTGATGTTAACAGAGAACTCTCAAACTCCTAAAAGAACCTTTCGCTTCATCGTGCAGCTAGTAGGTATTTCGTCAACGTTAGTTATTTACCTTTAGTTCTAATAAGTGATAAGATAAGCAGCGATGTGCAACGTCATTTGCCTAAGCCGTGATGAGCGTCTTACGTCATAGGTCCTAACACTGTATTTTTGCGATTGAGTACCAATTTTGGTGACAAAAACTATTAACTGATAATTATTAGGTTAGGTGCCCAGCGTATTGTGTAATCAGTAGTTACTTAATTCTATTATTATTAAGTTAATTTGGTTCGTTTTCAGCTGAATGAGATAAAATAATCGATACGCGAAATAGTTGAACATAAACAAACATTTCAGGTGTAACTATTGTAGTCAATGTCAAGGTTACCTTCGGCGAACTGACCTACGGAACCTAAATTGCTCTTGAACTCGCTCACACACTGGCCTCAATTGTGCGGTTGTGCCCCATCTAATGCACCGGTTAACAACCTCTAGTGTCAAGGTGCCTGGTGTTGTTTGCATAGTGAAAGGAAGTCTCAAAACTATCACATCTACGAGCGATAAGCTAGGCCACAAACTGATCACAGTGTTTCATTCATATCAGGTAGCACTGCGATAGATCTATTTAGTTCAATTATTTAAAATAATAACAAGTTTCTTCTTTGTTTTGGTACATTCTCCAAGATAAAACACCCTTAACACTTACGCTAATTTTATCGGCAGACGTAATTAGGTATATTTTGGCTACAAAGACTACGTTACCATTGTTTTACTAATCTAGAGCTGCTGCTATGAATATTTAAGCCAAGACCAATAATAAAATTCCATTTCCTTCTTAAAAAAAACTTAAATACATACATACTTGTAATCTGTAATCGGTTTGTTGATGCCATACTGTTTTGTATGTCATCATATTAGTCATAATTCTGTTCTTCCTTTAATTATTTAGAACATCCATCCATCGTTTCATTGTTTTATCTAGACTTGTATCGTTAATAGTAATAATTTACATTAATACTGAAAAGGTTCGTCATGACAGTCTTCATTTGTCGGCATCAAAGGCACGTTGCCACATATCGTAAAGCTATTGGTATGCCGTGTAATGAATTTTCACCCACCATCTCTTTCATAAAAAGGTAATGTCGAACTATAATACAATGCAGATGGCATTGTATTATAGTTCAACATGACCTAGTACAAGACACGGATGCGGCCCACAAAAATTTGCGCGATGCAAGACTATGTAGGATCATCCATTGTACGAAATAAGCAATTACGTGCCTATATAGTCGTGCACTGTGGGTATGATATATAAAAAGTTAAACCTTATCCTGCCCAGTGTTATGAACCCATCCCTATTGCTGCCAACCCTACCAATTACGAATTTGTTGCGAAAGCGTGAGGGTGGTCGAGTCATGCGGGCTCAGCTGCGTATAACTTAACACTTAATTTTGCACATCATACTGTATAGGTATGCTGTTTGTACCTCTATTTAAGTCTGCGGATGTACTTTCCATACTTGAGATATCCGCTATCTTTGTATATATAGTTGGAATGAATGAGCTCTCGTCTACGTTGGATTTTGCAACGAGGCTTTTAATTTTGTGCCTCTAAAGTGCAAAATGTTAAGATGTACATGTATTTTTAAAACCACACGCACACACCTTTTGAATCGCTGTTAATGTAAAAAACTATCAAAATAAATAAACAACCTATCAAACAATAAACTAGTCTATAAAAGCTGGAAGAAGGTAGACTAATGTAGCCGTTAGTTATGTTTAAAAAACTGAAGACGGGTTTAGGGCGTTCTATAATACATAACATAAAAACTTTCTTTTTAAAAGCACAAGACATAAATAACGCATGAAAGATAGACGGCTGGAAATGCTCAAAGATTTTATTGCGCGGAATTTTCAAATGTATGCTAAACTGCTTATTAGGGTTCCGTAGCCGAATTGCAATTTTTTTTCATGAAACCTATGCGTGTGTGGTATCTATAGACAGGTCTTTAAAAATGATATGAGGGTTTCTAAAACCACTTTTTCATAAAGTCAATCGTTTAAAAGATATAAGCTTCCAAAGTGGTAAAATGTGTCCACCCCCTCCCACCCTCTATCTTCTATAATAATGGAGTGAAAAACCTAAAAAAGTTTTTAGGTTTTTGAACAAGAATTTAAACAGAATTTTAATTGACAGTACTGACAGACAACTGACACTTTCAAAATTCAACGCAATAGCTCCAGATATCCTAATTGTGGAAAAAAGTTCCCTTCGCCTTCTTGGGTCTCCAATTTATGAGAATTCCTTTCCCGATTTTGTCGAGGAAAAAATACAAAATTTTAATGACATCTCGGACAGATTATACCAAATTAATATGCATTCGGCCATCACCTTAATTCGTTACTGTTGTTTTGGACCTAAATTAATGTACTTTCTTCGTTCTTCACTTCTATGGCATCATCCTCACCTTTTGAATAATTTGGTCATTTTTTTGGAAAAAATGGACCAAATTATTCGTCAAAATCTGACAGGAATTTTAAATGTGGCTATGGACGACCGAGCTTGGGCACAAGCTACTCTTCCCATTTGTATGGGTGGTCTTGGCGTCCGCAAAATTACTAGTATCAGTCTACCGGCTTTTATGTCCTCGGTACACGGCACTGAGAAATTAATCAGGAATATCCTAGCTCCGTCACTGGTTGATTTCAATGTGCCGTTCTTCACCGAGGCTATAGATACCTGGAAACTCGCTTGCCCGAACCTAAATCCACCCGACAATCCATCATCTCAGAGGCGGTGGGATGAGCCGCTCTGTAGAGCAGTTCAGAGTGACCTTATTGCCACATCTGCTTCGGCTGCAGAGCGTGCGCGCCTGCTGGCTGTGGGTGAATGGGAGTCGGGTCTCTGGCTTCACGCACTACCGTCATCGAACATAGGCACCTTGTTCGATGATACTACTTTCCGCCTCGCTGCTTCCCTTCGATTAGGTGCTCCCTGCTGTTCTGCTCATCGCTGCCACTGCGGCGAAGTTGTCAACAGCCTTGGTCACCACGGCCTTTCATGCGGCCGCAGCGCGGGTCGCATAGAACGGCACGTGAATATTAACGACATTATCCGACGAGCTCTTGTCACTGTCGGCGTTCCAGCTGTATTAGAACCCAATGGCCTGGCACGCGACGATGGCAAAAGACCGGACGGCATGTCTTTATTTCCTTGGAAGATGGGTAGGCCTTTAGTGTGGGACGCAACTTGTGTCGATACTCTTGCGCCATCCCATCTTCCTAGCTCGTCTTGCTGCGCTGGCGCTGCCGCTGCGGCTGCTGAGAACCTCAAGCGGCGGAAATATAATAACCTTGTTGGTAGTTATATTTTCGAGCCCTTTGGGGTTGAAACCTTGGGGCCGTGGGGTCCGAGTGCTCACAAATTATTTAAAGATTTATCCAGACGCCTAGTTGACACTTCGCGTGACCCAAGGGCTGGCTTTTACCTTGGACAGAGGTTAAGCATTGTCATACAACGTGGCAATGCCGCCAGTCTTTTGGGCACATTACCAGTGGACAGCGATGCGCACGAATTTCTGGATGCCATATTTTAGTTTATTTTTAGATGTATATATGTAGTTTAGGGTTTTTATTTAAGTGTTTAAAGTGTTAAAAATTTAATGTTAAAAACTAATGAATAAAAAAATTAAAATATAAAAAATATATGTCTGTAGATCTTAATATAAACTTTCAACCAAAATTGGTTTGAACGAAATCGGGTCAGCAGTTTTCGAGATACAACATATTTTCTAAAACCGCAAATATAACTTTGTAATTCATACAAACACTATGAAAAACTAAGTTATTTAGCGTACTTGTAAAAATGTAAATAAGCTAGTTTTAAGAAATTTTTAAGTTTTTTTTTTATTCGTCAAATAAATATACATATTATATTATATTATTATAGTTACTACAGAACCCTTCATGGGCGAGTCTGACTCGCACTTGGCCAATTTTTGTAGAATGTTTTCCAATCTAGCTTCGAGAGATCTAATTTGTTTAGGCTGACCGTTCTTCTCCTAAGGTTGATTACTGAAATTTAAAGACTGTGGGATGTATTAAGTAATATGCATTGCCATGTTTTTTATATGATCTCTTCAAATGATGCACTAATCGGAGATCAAACCGTAAAACGCCTACTTATGTAGGTACATATTTTTTACTAGATGATGAGTAAAACCTCTGGAAATTTATGTATTGTTTGTGAATCGTGAAACATTGGACCTTTTTTAATTGATAATTTTTTAAGACTTCTGTATGTGGCAAAATATAATATTCTATTAATTAATAAAAAAACCGACAATTTTAGTTTGCCTCTCACATGTGTAGAATTAGGATGAAGACGAAGTTGTTCAAAAAAGATAAGTAAATAAGTACGGTCGGCCAAGAAAGTGGTGTACCAGTTTTGATTTAGTTTCCCGGTCATCGAAAATTACAACAAGGTTCGTTATAAAAAGATATTACTGAAAGAGACAACATTATCATGACGTAAACCTATGTATTTAGTATTCATACGTCATATGTCACATATAAGTACATGACATTTTAACCTTTAGTATAAATGAAAAGGACATTAGTTTCTACAAAGCAATTGAAATGTTTCCAAACAAAAGTAATAAAAACTATTTAGACAACCGAATTCCATTTGAAAAAGAAAACTGACAATTGACATTTTGTCAAATATATGCAAAAAATCGATATATTTTCCGTGTTATTTTTCAATCAACTGCATATAAAATCATCTCAATGCCTGCCAACTTGACCATTGCCGAAAGAGCACAAATAATTGCCCAATTTAATGAGGGAAGCAGTATCAGTGCGATATCCCGGAATTTGAATATATCGAGGCGTTCTGTCCGCTTTTGGATTCGTCGTGAAGGAGAGGAGGGAAGTTTGTTGGATCACAGAAGAAGTGGTCGCCGGCCTGCACTCTCCAATAACGATAGAGAATTCATGAGACGGGAATATGAAATCAATGGTTTTAAGCCCACAAAACATTTTGCGGAGATGTTCGATGTGAGTGCCCAAACAATAAGGAATCATCTACATTACATGGGGTTGCACCACAGGCATTACGCCAAGAAAATATATTTGACGGATGCTCACAGACTTGCTCGTCTGAACTTCGCCAGAGAGCACTTAGAGTTTGATTGGTCTAATACAGTGTTTTGTGATGAAAAAACGTTTAAATCCAGTCAGCATGGACGTCTTCACCTTTGGCGATATAATTCAACACGGTATAAAGATGATCATGTAATCCCAAATGAGAATCAGGTCGAATTTCCGTAAATATTTGGGGCTGGATGAGTACGGATGGTGTAGGAGAATTGTGTTCTCTACCTCCTCGAGCGACGGCTGTAAATTATATCGACGTGCTTCAGAATGCAATGCTACCGACAGTCCGTAATGTTTACCCGGAGAACGAAGTGCCACAATTTGATTTTGTTCAAGATAATTGTTCAATTCATAATGCGAGGATCGTAAGAGCCTGGTTTCGTTCACACACTGACGTAAGGGTAATTCAGTGGCCCTCAAGATCGCCGGACCTCAACCCGATAGAAAATCTTTGGGGCCTTATGGTCCAACGATGGTCGCATCAAAATGAAAGAACCAAACAAGCTCTTATTAGTCACTGTAATTATATCTGGGAGGAAATGCGGGGAACCGATATTTGCTCACGGCTTGTTGGTTCAATGAGGTCTCGTCTTTTAGAGGTTATAGAGGCCAACGGCGGTTACACCCGTTTCTAATTTTTAAAAATTTTCAATATCTTCTAAATATTACTATATATGCTATGTTTTTGTTTGTTATAAGTATTTTAAAATTGATTGTAGAAATTTAATAAAAGGATAAATCTATTTTTAGCTTGTTTTTTATTGATATTGTAATTACAAGTTTACAGAAATTGTAGGTTTGTGGACTCGCCTTGTGCCTTTACAATTTTATGTAACTTGTTGATTACAATTCTGAATTTGTAGATACAATTTTGTCATCAAAATCTACAGCCCCCCGCCGTTGATTTTACGACGTCATTGGTTCCATCAAGTTCAAACTAAGAACAGCTGTCACGTTACAAACAGTAATAGTCGTTATCAATAATCAGATAAAGACAGCAATAGAAGTTGTCAGATCGATCTGCAAGCGAAACTAATCTTTATCACCTATGAATCTGCAAGCGATATTCAACCTTAGGGTGGTACACCACTTTCTTGGCCGACTGTACGTATTTTGTAAAATAATATAAGTGAAATATGGCCTAATAATCCTTATCACGATAAACTCAACTCGCGTAAACGTATAAACTTATCAAAACATATCTATACTAACCGAGGTCAATCCTGATCACTCCATACAAAAGCACTCGTGTCATCTTGATTCACGAGCAATTAAGGTGACTGCCAGCAGCCAAAACAATCGATCGTTGCAAATGGCCGTCTCGTTGACACGCACAGACGCGCGCGAGACAGTCTTGCTCGTGTCTTCCCGTATTCCGTACTCACAGGATTGCCAAAATTTGCATATTCTAAAAAAAAATCACTGATTGCCTGCTACCATAAATAATACGTATCCTTTAGGTCACGTTAGGATTAAATTGAATCATCCCACTCGTGACACACTAAAGTACATCTGTAGTAAAATCAGGGTTTCAATTTGGGTCTTAGTAGCGCCAGAAATATTAAGTAATTTGCTATTATTATTGTCTTAATACAGCTTATGCTGAATTTGTTTCTTTTTTTTACAGAAAAAATGAAATCATCAGCTTAAGTATTTTACAAACTTAAGCTTTAGGAGCTTAAGGTTGTAAAATACGACTTGACTTTTACTATGTGGGCACCACTTGCGACCTATATTAAGATTTAATTAGATGTATCAGTAGGTACAGTTTACATTTTTCTTTATTAATCGTAAAGTATATGTATATTTTTATACACAACTTTTTATTTTAATTCGTAGATTATACTGTATCACTGTGTCAGTGCGCTCGCACTCAGCTGATCGCTAGAGTGGGAAGTTCTCTTGTTGCTAACCGCACTCTCAATTAACTGTTCATAAGTCATAAAATCTTGCATGTAATGTAACGAAGCCATTAATCAAAGTATGTCTTAAACATTAAGTATTTGTTCCTTTGGATGCTAAATTATGTATCAAAATTAACATTCTTGGTCAAGTAAATTTTTACAGTGAAATCTTCGAAACTGCAGAAACTGTAGGTAAGCTTGTCAGATACGTATTCAATTTAACTCGTAACAGTGTCGCGTCCTTGCTTCTCATGATAAGGAATGATTATATTTATAAAAGTAACAAGCACATGCTACATTAAATTAATGGATATTTGACAACGTTACGTTTCATGAACGATATTATACTCAATTTTTCGTCAATATATCTTAATAATGTTCGGAGATGCAGTGATGCGATAACTGATTTATCGATCGTAGACATCGTTTTGGCAGGATGTTGCCTGTGGGTCAAGGGGAAATCAATCAATAGGAGCGAAAGTTATGTTACTGTTCCAGAAATCATTCAATTAAACTGAATATTGCTCTTTTGTCGGTTTAATTGTTAAATTGGGTCCTTTTTCCACACCACCTAGGAGGTAAGAACCCTAGGTGCGTTTTTTTTATAGAGGTCTCCCCAGTAGGCCTATTCCTCTTTGAAGTGCCGTCCACAAGGAATAACCGGTCGCCTGATCCGGAAAAAAATGTAGTGCAATTTCGCCTAACAGATTGGGATCTTCGAGGTCCTAAAACTGAAGTAGCGTACGTTGTGGAGATTAGGTAATGTGTCAGGAATTGTGTCATTCAGTTAAACGGAGGCGGTGCGTTTGCACGTCGATTATATGAGTCGAGGGCAGTGTTCCTCGGCCAGCGCGAATGGCAGACACAGAGACGTCGACCGCCTACTCGAGCACTCACCTACTGTACGTCAAATCTGCGATTGGCAATTGCGATCAGCTTTTAGGGCAGTTCAGCTGTCACCCAATTATAAATCTGGACAATGAGAAAATGGGTTTTTTAATAGCAATCTGAGTCAACCCGTACTTTAAGATCAAACTTTGTATGGAGCAAAGTAGTTTAGCTGGTACAGATTTGGAGAGAAATTGTATTAAAACGTATGTTAATTTCCAAAGTTTTCATGAGTAAATAAATGCTGATTTGATTGGAAATAAGTTATTAACTAGATATAGGAAAAAATTAACAGAACTTCAAGGACTTCCTCTCGTTAACTTAACAGGATACATGTTTGTAAAAATAAGAAGGTGCAGAATATATTGCGTTAAAGAAAATCTAGCTAAAATTGGTTACCAAACATAAAATCACAGTAAAAATGTTCTCATGATATTTCATCCTGTATCTATAAAATCACATACACTCATGTTTTTATCTGTTATGTTACAAACCAGGTGTAACGTTTCGTGGTGGCGGCCACGCAAGTTTACCCAGCAGGTAAGATTAACAAATAAAAACACATTACTTTCCCATCTCTCACAATCATATGTACACCTCCCTCTAGTTAGGTTAATAATTTGTAAGTTTATACAAAATTGTGTTTCTTCTACATAAAAATACTAAGTACATTTTGCATTGATATCTTGCACCTTCTCAATGCGCTTCCAAGAACGCTAGTGATGGCTTTATCAGCTTGAATATGCTATAAATAACGTAGATACCTAACTAGTGCTCTGGGTCGGTCCATAATCGTGGGAATAACAGCTGTCCAGAAAAACCAAGTTTTAAACATACTTTGAACAACGTTAAATGCTTAGAGAATATAACATTAAGTTCGTGTTATGTGTAATAAATAAAATAGGCATAAAATTGAATGAAAGTTGGTTTATAAATACATTTTATTCAAGAGAGAACGAGAATTTACGCGTGCACTAACATACCAGCGTTATTATTGGAGTCAAGAGCTAGAAACTAAAATTAACAAGATACAGCTACAAAATATTAATCTACACCATCTTTGATTAGCTTCTGGGTAACATATTATCACAAGTTTTGGTATGTCTATATCAGAACCCTGGCAATTCAA
Organism: Tholera decimalis; assembly: GCA_943138885.2. Classification (NCBI taxonomy): domain Eukaryota; kingdom Metazoa; phylum Arthropoda; class Insecta; order Lepidoptera; family Noctuidae; genus Tholera; species Tholera decimalis. Next base: position 23,208,743 of record OW964552.2, on the reverse strand, counting down.
TGAATGCAATATATTTCAATTTTGTTATAGTTTACTTTCAGGCGAAGAAACTCTTCTATTGTACTTATATCGCGAATTTGGCCGACGTATATCGGACGAAAAGTAAGTGTGAGACCTAATAGTGGGCTATCAATTATTTTTGCGCTAAAATTGTTCAATTAATCGTAAGCTATACACTGTGGCAGTGGAGTTAACGTTATCGTCAGCGGTCGAAGCCCCTCGCTCTCTTACCAGATTACATACTAGCCTGAACTTTGATAGCCCTGTTTTCGCATTACAACAATTTCACCCTCCAACTTCTGTATCATTTCTATATTTACTAATAATGATAAAAAGTACAAACCATCTACCACAAGATATGCATTATTCAAAGACCTCTCTTTGAACAAACTTTTGGATGGAATTGATTTCAATATAAAAGATTCACTCTACGTGATAAGGAGAACATAACTTTGACTTTGCTTGAATTAGAATATTTAAGTGGGTAACTAAATGTCCAATAGACGTTTACATTGACCGTTGCAGATTTTATTCTTAGATTTTATTATTCAAAAGTTGTCGGAGACGATCGCGATAGCAATCTCAAGTTGTCGTGTTCTATAGACAATGGCACATAATATACGCGTTGAAGTTGAAGCAATCATTGCTAATTAAAATTTGCTGTGCGTGACGCGACCACGAAGTGCCTTACTCACTTATAGGCTGCACACGTGCCTGTCAATGAACTTCGCAGACCATGCCATTAGCCGAGCACGCGTTAAGCTACCAAATTTCTAGGCACAGGCATTGATCTATCCGTCACTCGTCGTCAACCATATATCGTAACTTAGTAAAGAAATACTTTGCATCCATTGGAATATATTTACAGTTCCTTGCATGGAATAGACAAAAATACATAGAAAGACCAAGTAACAAAGTTTTTCTGGTTTACTGTTTTATATAAACCTACGAATGGGCTGGTGCTCCTATCTTGACTAGGGGCATCGAACTTAACTCTACATCGATATTAAACAGTAAGTTTAACTGATTACTAAATAACTTGGAACGAACTTAATTTATTATAAGGTACTAACGTGCAAAAATGAGGACATTGTCGGTCCGCGCCAGGAAGTCGTCCTGTTCCGTGTGTGTGACGAAGGTCCTGGACAGAGCTGGTGCATCGGCCTGCACGCCGGGAGGCGGCTTGCGACGCTCGAAACGTTCCATCATGTCTGCCGGCACGGTCGGCAGTTCTCGGCCAGTCGTGTTCGGGGCTTGAGTGAAGCCCAGTTTCGCCAGCAGGCTCTCGCGAATCACTCGTAAGCTGTGTTCTCGCGCGTTCTCGTAGGAGCGGCAGGAGGCGCACGCGATCTGAGCTGCCGGAGGGTCCAGCGGACAGGCGAGCTCGGCAGCGACGGCCGCCAGCCACGCGGCCAGAAGCAGCAGGCTCGCGGGCCTGGCCCGCGGCCCGCGCGACGCGCCCAGCGGACGCGTGGTGCGGCAGAGCGGGGAGGCGGCGGCGTAGCGCGAGGAGCGATGTGATGCCGCGGGCGGCGCGTGCTACACTGCACACGACTCACATTCGATACTACAGTCGCACGCCACGCCACGCGGCGTTGCCCGGGGCGCTGCAGCCGCCCCGCGCCGCGGCCCCGCAGCCCGCGGGCTGCCTGCTGACTCACGCGCTGGCGGCGCCAGGGCTGCGTTGGGAACTCGGAAAATGCGCCTAATGATGAAGATGCATCGCCAGCGCGCCACGGGCCGCCCTCCCTTTTGAAACTCAGACACAATTTGAAAGTTATTGATGATATCTTGATGTTTGTGAAAATATTTATACTTGAGTATTACAGAGAAAGTATAACACTTTCTCTGTAATACTCAAGTAAAAATATTTTCATGTTAGTAGGTATATACCCTATAGGTACCTATTATTAATTTTATGAATTTTAAACAGATAGCAACGAAACAGTTACTAAGCAGGATGCTATAAATTGGAGGTAAAATAAAATATACCTGCTGTTGGTTAAAATATAGTTATTTATGTACCAATTTTAAACTGTTTATTTTAACATCTAACATATGGATTAATTCGTTGTGAAGAGAAGCATAAATATTTTGACAGCTCTTACGAAAAGATGCGAATTCCTACCTATCAGGTAAAACCAAAGAAAAGTCTGGATTATATATCTTTCTCAGGAGAAGGATAAGACGTAAGTTTGTATATAGGTATGTGGGTTAGCAAACATGATCTATACTACATCAATGCAGCACATCATAATGTTAACATATGAACAACATTAAATGATTATATCAGAAATCCCATTTTTGCGTGTGTACGGCAAGAAAGTATCTGAAACGTCGTTTTGAATCACGGAGCAAATACAAAGAGGAGATGTTGTAATAAGATTTCCCTATGAAAATAAGCGTGACAATTTGCGGGGTGAGGGGGTGTTAGATCCCGCCCACATCTTTACTTTCCATCTATCGGTCAATACTAAAACTAGGATGTCAATTATGTCGATGTGTCTTTATAATTACGTAGCTACCTCACACTAGATGTCACTATGTAGAATGTTACAGGGACGTACTCAGAATTTTGGGTATATTTTATCTGTTTTTAAGAATTAATTTTGTTAAACATCTTGATAATCTTTTTATTAAAATAGTGATATTTTTAAAGAGGTTTGTTTTTAACTGAATATTTTTGTCTTTTTTTAATGATTTATTTCAAAAAATAAACTTTCTCCCGTACACGTGACAATTGATGCGAAATAATTTATGTCAAACAAAAACACAACTCATAAATAAGGTAAACATAATCTTATTCCTTCTCTGTCCATGCTGTAAGATTGTGGAACTCACTTCCGGCTAGCATTCGTGATTTAAAAACAATATCTCTATTCAAATGTCGATTAAAAGAGCATTACCTTTCCTCTTAACTGTGTTAATTATTTATGTATATATTTATATTATATGTTTATATAATTATAGTTAGATATCCTACCGGCTGCACCAGTTAGATATCTAACTATATATACAAAAATTGGATTCTAATTACGGCCCTGTCTTTTTGATGTTTATGGTTAATGTTGACAGATGACGATAGATGGCCGATTTTTTACAAAACATTACAAATATAATATTTTCGCGACTAAAGGGTCTTTAGGAATGAATGTTAAACAAACTTCAGTACGTATAATTATCAAAATAAATGATTACTGTGCTCTACGTACTCAAAAATGCTTCGACACAGTGTCGCCATCTAACGTCGGGTAGAACCATATTGGGAGATGCCGACGCTAATAACAGATCTTTCTAGAAATATTCTTATAAAATTACTTTCAGATGAAATGTGATGCCAGTCATGGCATCAGAACGTCTATCCGAATAGTTTATACATGATAAAACACAACACTTCATCCTTTTCTTCTTGGAAAACGAAAATTTTATAAAAGGCGAACATTAACAAAGCAGTGCACGGCACGAACGACGACGGTACACTGTCAAAGGCCACGCCCACTCGATGACGTCAGGACCTAGTTGAAAATCACAGTGCACAGTTGCTTAGGCCGCCTCCTCTTTGTATTTGCTCCGTGTTTTGAATCGTTCACTCAAACACACCACGTCACAAAATATACCGCCTTGTGGCCGCCGGCGGTCTTCCGTCAGTAAAAGGGTTAATCGTTTCAATAGTAGTGATTCCTGTAGAAATTCTCTGACATCAAATAACTAACTCATTATAAAGCAATCGGTCAAATAAAGTGGGTTGTATTGTATCAATTTGCGTACCTATGATGATATAGTGGAGCTGATGCTCACAATAATGATAATTGTGGTATTTCAAGAACTAATCAAATTATCCAGAGAGTTCCGTTATGAAACTAACCGCAAAACCCCCAGATATATGGTAGATGCTTTACTGGCCACACCCACCCATCCATCTTGACTGATCATAACGTGACCATTTATTTTTCGTGTTAAAGCGGGACGCCTACGGATTTTGTAAGTAAGTATATAAATAAAAACATTTTTGCAAAAAATAAAACCGACTTCCATATCAAAACACTACAAAGCCAAAAATAATTTTAATTTCGGTAGTCGGTGTTATTGGTTTTGTATTTTCTTTTTTTTCACACCGCCTTCCGAAATTAAAATTATTTTTGGCTTTGTAGTGTTTTGATATGGAAGTCGGTTTTATTTTTTGCAAAAAAGTTTTTATTTTCGTGCTTTTTAGTGGGTCAGTGAATTTTCCAAATCGGTTCGTAAATGACGGAGTTATGCGCGAACAAAAAACGCAATGCAGCGTAAACGAAAAGATCATCAACGTAAACATTTTTTTAGACTTTTGTTGATTTTTCAGAAACGGCTTGTCCGATTTCGATAAAATTTTCATGGGACCATTTGGGAAGTATACCCTTTCTAACAAAATCAGAATTTTTCAAATCGGTTGGCAAACGACGGAGTTAGGCGTGGACAAACATAAAAAAAAAAAAAAATACAAACATCCGAATTGAGAACCTCCTCCTTTTTTAGAAGTCGGTTAAAAATAAGGATAATTCAGTGTAAGACAAACGGCGATGCGCCATCGTTACACTCCTACCAACTTATCTGTGAAATGCATTGAGGTAATATGTACTGTGAAATGGCTAAATTTGGAACTACGGGCGTCATGTTGAATTGTCATTCGATTGTCAGTGTATACTACATTCGGGTTCTCTGGTTGTTTTGTCGTGATATTGCTGAATTTATAAAGTTAAATATGCCGAAAGCTATTAAAAGTGATGCTCGAAACATTATTCTAAAGGTTTAAAATCTGTTTTGAAGAAGAAGCTCGGGCGGGGTCTCCGATTATTCCATTTAATCAAATAGGATACAAACAAATTTCGGCAGCGACAGGTTGGTGTTGTCAACTTTTTTGTTATAAATTACCCGACACTTAACTAATTATTTAAGTCTACGAAATATTCGTTTTTATTCTTGCTGCAGGTTAGCGTAACGGTAACGTACATCTAATAGGTAACCTGCTAAGTGAGTGAGCAAACTAACCTGCCAGATTTCAAATTGCTACTAACGTTTATTTTATTATCTTAAAACGTAAAAGTGGATTTGTGCATGTTGATGATTTTGACATGGGAGTTATACGGAGGAAAGTACATGAATTTTATTCTGCTAAAAAAGAAGTCCTTACTGTTAAAAAGCTTCTAGAGGTCTTAAAGACAGAAATAAATTACACAGGACAGCGAGAGTCTGCGAATGCTGCTTCCCAAGGTGGGATTTCGTTTAAAAAATCTCAATCTAATCGGGATATACATCGGGTAAATGTTGGCAAGGATAGAGTGAAGACGGAGTATTGGAGCCTGTATCGAAAGGGCAAAAATATATTATTGTTCATGCGGGAGGAAATACTGGATTTGTTACAAATGCATTACTTGTGTTTAATCAAACACAAAAAGTGGTGATTATCATAACGAGATGCATAGATAGATAGATAGATATACTCTTTATTGTACACCATAACAGAATTAAATAAGGACTTAAAAACTACAAAGGGTGTTACAATGGGCGGTCTTATCGCTAAAAGCGATCTTTTACAGACAACCTTTAGATGGATTTGACACAGCAGGAGAAAATAAATTCGCGGGTAGTCCATGGTGTACTATTTACTTATATACAATAAATAAGTAATAACCTACATACTCAATACACATATACATACATAAAAATAACAAAGCTGAGATATATAAAAAATAAAATAAAAATAGTAACATATTAAAGAGAGAGATAGAGATCTTTTACCATGTTTTTGAAAGAAGGAAGGGTTTGTGCTTGTCTTACTGACACGGGAAGAGTATTCCACAGTCGTACTGCTTGAGCTACGAACGACTTACCAAAGAAATTGGTGGAGTGATTCGGTACCTCTAGCCTCAAGTTTTCCGATGACCTCAGAAATTTGGCATGTGTGTCACGGAGGAACTTAAAACGTTCTTTAAGATAAAAGGGGGTCTTAGGATTGAACAGAATACTGTAAAGCAGAGACAATATGTGTAAGTTCCGGCGAAGACGTATAGGAAGCCACTTGAGTTTCGTACGAAATTCAGATACGTGATCATATTTGCGCAAACCAAATATAAATCTTATGCAAAAATTTTGAAGTCGCTCAAGTTTATCAAGTTGTGCCTCTGTGAGATCAAGATAACTGACATCAGCGTAGTCTAGGATGGGATGCAAAAGAGACTGTGCTAGCGCAATTTTAGTGGCAGTTGGCAGAAAGTTACGCAACCGTCTTAGGGAACTGGCAGAAGCAAATAATTTGCGACTCACCTCTTGTAATTGGGGACCCCACGAAAGATATTTGTCCAACCAGACCCCAAGGTTCTTAACTTTCTCGCTTAGTGGAATAGCTGTGCCGTTGAAAATAACCTGAGGAAGCTGAGACCAGTTTACCTTAGATGCTAACCTAGAGCTGCCGACTACAATGACCTGAGTCTTTAACGGGTTAACCTGCAAACCATGTACCTCACTCCATTCGCAAACTGAAGCCAAGTCCTGGTTTATCATATTTATTGTAGCATCTAAATCAGTATGAGGCGCTTGTCTGTAAATTTGCAAGTCATCAGCATAAAGGTGGTAGGAGGATTGAAGTTTTTTGGAAATGGAATTTATGAAAATTGCGAAAAGTAAAGGAGATAACACGCCACCCTGAGGAACACCGGCTACAGTACTACACCAAGAAGAGCAGGACTCATCTATGCAAATACGTTGCCGGCGGCCATACAGGTAACTACGAAACCAGTCAATCGCTGTTGGAGATATGTTAATAGAGTGAAGTATGCTGAGCAGAATATCGAAATCGACGGTATCAAAAGCGTTACTAAAATCAAGCAAGCAGAGAACCGTCATATTTCCTTTATCCATGCCCATCCATATGTCATCAGTTACATTAACTAACGCGGTAGTAGTACTGTGTCCAGGACGAAATCCGGATTGGAAAGGATTCAGCAGACTATTCTTGCAAAGAAAAGCACTTAGCTGATTGTGGACAAGGCGTTCAAGGACTTTAGAGAGAAAAGGTAGGATGGAAATAGGTCGATATTCTGAAAAAGAGGCAGGATTTGATTTTTTGGGTAAAGGAGTAATTTTGGCCTCTTTCCATACCGATGGAAAGACACCATTGGGAATAGAATAGTTAAGGATATAGGTCAGGATAGGAAGGATTTCATTGAGGACAGGAAGTATCATCTTCCGACTGACACAGTCGCTGCCAACCGCGTTAGATGTAATTGAAAGTAAGCTCTTCTTAACATCACAATCAGAAAATTGACTAAAATTAAATGCGGAGTGATCCGGAGTTGGAAGGTTAGAAAGATAATTTATAGTAACTGCCTTCAATGTCCCATTGCAGTAGGACGAGGATGAGAAGTGTTGATTCAACAGATCAATGTCTAGGTCTTTAGGAATCGATTCTTGGCGTGATTTTCCAACTCCCATTGATTTAAGAAATTTCCAGACTTTAGCTGGATCACCGTTTTCAACAGAATCATGAATTTGTCGGCGCATTGCATCCCTACACACCCTATTGCTGCGATTGCGTGCATTCACAAACATCTCTCGGTTTAATGGTGAGGGTCGGCTTCTGAATTTTGACTTACATACTACTTTCTTGTGCATGACAGCCCTCACTTCATCTGTCAACCATGGTGCTGGAAGATGCTTTAATTTGACTGCACGAATAGGAGCATGAGTGTCGTAAAGTTTTACAAGATTATCCGTAAGCAGGTTAACTTTGTCATCGACCGATTCAACAGCGACAAGAGAGGTCCAATCAATGTTGTTTGCATCCGCCTGGAGATTATCAACATTCATACCACTAAAACTGCGTAACAGAAGAGTTTTAGGCTTGGCCTTGGGAGGGCGAATCTTGTAGGAAAGGTATATTAAATCGTGATAGGAAAACATGTCAGCCGTGCATTGGCCATGCTTACTGACATGATGTGTAGAGGAGACAATTACAAGATCCAAAAGAGAGGGATTACAGTTTGGGAAGTGGTGTGTGGCACTAGAAGGAAGGACAGCCATGTTTGACGACTGAAGTATTGACTGAAATGCTAAAGATCGAGAATCATTTTTCAATAAGCAAGTATTGAAATCCCCCATAATTATTGTATGACTGTAAGAAGGAGTTAAATCTTCAAGGATCTTTTCAAAGGAGGAAAAGAAATTTACACGTGAAGAAGGACTGTAATAAACACCAAGAAGAATTTTCACATGATTTAGGTTAATTTCCAAAAAGAGATGCTCACCCGCATTCTGTGGCGGAGGTTGTGTTGACATATCGACAATTGAAAAAGGAATCTGCGGACGAAGATATATGGCAACACCACCTCCTCCACCACGCGCGCGATCATTTCTAATTAACTGGAAACCTGGTAAGGAATAGGATGTTGAAGGGAGACATGGTTTGAGCCAAGACTCTGAAACAAGGATTGCATGGATGTTCTTACAGTCAAGGTTAGCTAACATGTCAGAGTAATGGGCCGGGATACTTTGAGCATTTATATGGACTACATTAAAATTTTTAGGTACATCAGAAAACTGAGATTCAAGCGTGTCGGCAAGGGATGGAAAACTAACAAAGCTGTCATTACTGAGAGCTGACATAAAAGTATCAGAATCGCTGTCATCATGTGATGACATTGACAAAATATATATGAATATGTATATAACTAATTAATAATTAAAATGTGTTTACTATATAATATATAAAAATAGCTATTATTCAAATCCACCCGCCAGTTGAGTGTTACAATGCATAACGGGCTTTAAACAACTAAAACAAAATGTTTATTCACTGTCCGAGCAAACCGAAAAAGTTATATCAAAATAAATAACTAAAAAGTAAACTGCAAACTAAATCCGAAAACAAAAGAAAATAACAAAAAACATCAAGGTGCTGGAACGCTGTTCACTAGTTTCTGAACGAGTACATAAATGACAAGACATGTCACATGTCAATGTGACATTATTGACTGACAGAAGTGATTGTAAAATAAATAATACCGACGTACTTGGCAAAAGTGAATAGATGAAGGTTAAAGAAGTCAAAAGATACAATATAGAGATGAGAGGGTAATGCTAGCTACACAATAAAATAACTAAGGTACTGCCCGGACGGTGGTACTACTCCAAAAATGAACACAATCACCTCCTCTTTGCAGCAACACGACGGGCCTTCTTCTTCGTTTCTTGCGACGGGGATGATGACGACAATGGTACCGATGCTAAGGGCGACATAACCGTTTCACCAACCCGCTCAATGTTTTTGAGGTCATCAAGCGAACCAATTCGATGCCGGGAACCGTCGGAGCCAAGAACATAAACAAGGCCTTGTTTTGTCCAACAATTGTTTATGCCGAACTTCTCACGTCCAGACATGAATAACTGATGCCGGGATCTTGTCAGAAATTCAGATACCGTAATGCCAGAGCCCTTCAACTTCGTCTTAGCGAACCAGACACTATCCCTAACATTGATGTCCCGGAGCTTGCAGAGAATGGGCCTCGGCTTGCTGCCACTGGCTTGTCTCCCCATGCGATGGCATCGATTTATATCCGCAACAGTGAATTCATCGTACTTTAGTTGACCACGCACAACTTCAGCAACCACTTGGGCTGTATCTTCTTTGGCCTGCTCGGAGATGCCATGAAACAATAACATTTTCCGCCGTCCACGCATCTCCAGATTGTCGAGTCCTTTTGCCAGCATATCCACCTGCTGCTGGAGGCAGCCAAGTGCTTCCAATATAAACTTTTTAAAAGTACTGAAGTCCTCTGACAAACTGTCAGTGCTGCTTGAGGTGCCTGAAGGATTTTTGTGAAGTTCTGCCTCGAAGTTTGACATCCTATTTTCAAATAAGGTCATCATTTCAGTGAGTGATACCTTCAGTGCATCCATGTGTAGTTTTGTGCTGTCGTTTTAGTTTTGGAGTAAGGTTTTTGGAGATAACACTTTACTGGTGGGTACACTAAATTACCATGTATATGTATACATTAAATATTCAATATAATACAATTTCAATTTTTTAAATGAGTTTTAAATCAGAGCAAAAATTTTTGACACCTTTCGTTATTCCTACCCACAATTTTTTTTATGCATAGTACTGTTATGCCAGTGGCTTAAAGAAGTACGTCGAGAAACTTCGACAGAAATCTAGAATGTTCGAGACACTAACGCCATCTAGCGGCGAGTAGCACTTCTGTGTATCTCAAGTAGCTTCTGGAATATTCTTAACAGTGTAGGCGGTGAGTCGATTTCACAAGAATGTTCTAGAACACAGATCAGGGTATAAATAGATCGCAAAGGAACGCGGAGAGACAGTCTTATTTCAAGATACGAGGCGATATAATCGGAGCTTTACAAGTGAATTTCGGTGCGATTTAAATGTTGAGTGACGTGTTGTACTGTGAATAACTATGTTAATTTTTATTTGGTGTTTAATTAAGTAAAGTGTTAATTTTGGTTTAATTGGTGTTAATTATTTCTATCCCGAACCCCAGCTCGTAACAATTTAGTGTCAGAAGTGGTATAGAATAAAATGCCGGTTTTACCGAAAGACGACCTGGAGTGTGTAAGAACAAGAAATCAACGACAGGTGGAGATCGACTAAAGACGATTTGAAGGATCACCATCGCCAGTTCGCCAGCATCGGATGGAAATCAGCAGACGATGGAGGCGTCTGCGCGTACTTCTGGAGTGGCCCCTGTGACTGTAGCACCGGCTTCTTCTGATATACTACATCCTACTTTCTGAGGTGTAACCGTGCCGATAACCGATCGTATCGAGCTTCTGGGGTAACACTAACTTCCACCCTCAATTTTGGTCCGTTTATCGAGGCTAGGGCTCAGCTAGCAGCAGAAAAGTTGGGAATCCTAGCAGAGTCTCACCTTTCCCCTTTCACCTTTCGGTACTTCACACCGGAACAGATGCTCAATCTCTATCAAGCCCAGGTTCGGTCGTGTATGGAGTACTGCTCTCATCTTTGGGATGGATCTGCGAAATACCAACTGGACGCGCTTGAGCCTATTGAGAAACGGGCCAAGAGACTCATTGGCAACGATTCACTGGTCGAATCAAAGCTCCAGAGCCTTGAACACCGACGACGAGTTTCAAGTCTATCGGTTTTCTATCGGTTACATTTCGGGGAGTGTGCGATGGAATTATACAATCTAATTCCACCAAGCCCGTTCCATCATAGGACTACAAGACAAACGGCGATGCGCCATCGGTACATGGTGTACATCCCACCCATACGCACGAAACATTTTGGGAATACTTTCATTGTGCGTACTGCTAAGGAGTGGAATTCCCTACCGGAGTCTGTGTTTCCTGATCGCTATAACCTAGGAGTCTTTAAGTCAAGAGTGAATAGGTTACTTCTAGGCAAGCGTGCTCCATCTTCGACCACATCATCACTTACCAACAGGTGAGATGGTGGTCAAACGCAAACCTATTATCAATAAAACATTTTTTTAAAAAGATATGGCTGCATTGATGGCTATGCTGCAGGAGCAAGCCCGCTGCCAGGAAGAACAGGCCCGCTGCCAGGAAGAGCAGGCTGCTCGCCTCCAGAAAGAGCTAGCCCGCCACCAAGAACAGCTAGCTGCTCGTCTCCAGGAAGAACTAGCCTGCCACTAGGAAGATCAGGCTGCTCGCCTGCAGGAAGAATTAGCCCGCCACCAGGAAGAGCAAACCCGCCGCCAGGAAGAACAAGCCCGCCGCCAGGAAGAGCTGATGCTACTCACTAAGGAAATGAATGCAAATCTTTGCAAGGACCTTAGTGCTGTAAAGGAACGAGTGCACCAGCAAAAGTAACGGATTACTGAAGCTGAGAATTGTATCTCCGGAGCTGAGAACCATATCTCCGGAGCTGAGAATCGTATCTCCGGAGCTGAAATGGAGATCGCTGATGTATAAAAAGCTCTGGGTGTTCTGAAGTCTGAAGATTTGACTGCAGCTCCTGTGGTCGCTGCTCCATCGGTGCGAGGCTTCAAGGTACCTCCGTTTGATTGTAGCTCTTCATGATCGGCCTACAAGATCCAGTTTGAGGCCGACCGATCTGACCTAGAAGAACGTAAGCACTGTGTCATACAAGAGGAAAAAGTAATAGTACCCGTCAAGATGCTGAGAACAGACCTTAGCGATGAGTGGAAAGAAGTGCTACAGCGTGCTCAGCAGGATGATTCAGATGTCAAACCCATTCTGGAATGGAAGAAGGCCGCTGCTCCAAAGCCTAAATGGAGTGAAGTTGCTGGAATGAGTACTACAACAAAAGTTATTGGGCACAGTGGGACAGTTTGGTGATCCACGAGGGGGTATTGAGCCGCAAATGGGAAAATACTCGAGGAGACCATTGTCACCTACAAATGGTCGTACCAAAGGTGAAGGTACCTGAAGTTCTACGGCTTTATCACGATGGATGTTCAGGAGGTCATATGGGAGTAAAAAGGACTCTGTTAAAGATACGAGAGTGATTTTACTGGAACCACTTCCGAGACGACGTAGAAGACTGGTGCTGCAAATGCACTAGTTGTGCAGCAGTTAAGGGACCTCAAACACGCAGTAGAGGGGCTTTAAAGATCTATAATGTGGGAGCCCCATGGGAACGGATACCGCTAGATGTTGCGGGACCATTTCCTGAGAGAGAGAGTGGGAACAGCTACTTTATGGTCGTAATGGATTATTTCACAACGTGGCCAGAAGTTTTTGCAATTCCTAACCAAGAAACTACCACAGTGGCAGATAAATTGGTTAAAGAAGTATTTTTCGCTATGGAGTACCCTTGGAAATTCATAGCAATGAAGGAAGGAATTTTAAGTCTCAGGTATTTCAGGAGACATGTCGAGTAACTCATAAAACCAGGACCACCTCTTATCACCCGCAATCTGATGGAATGGTGGAACATTTCAACCAGACATTGGAGAGTTATCTGGCTAAAGTTGTGGAAAGCAGGCAAAAGGATTAGGACAAACACATTCAGCCGTTCCTTATGTCATACCGAAGTGCAGTTCATGAGAGTACAGCTGTTACACCTGCTTTCGTGAACTTCGGACGAGAGCTTAGTTTGCCTGCAGACCTAATCACTGGTATACCGCCGGATGCACCTTGTAGTGTAACAGACTACGCGAGTGAATTGCGAAACAGAATGAATGACATATACGAACATGTTAGACAATCCGGTCAACAAATGTCTTAGAAGGTGAAGACTCGTTACGACCGAAAGATGAACAATCTAGGATTTGATGAAAGCTACGTCTGGTTGTATAATCCGGTGCGCAGCAAAGGAAAGTCAACGAAATTACAGGCAATATGGGATGGACCATACCGCGTTTTGACTAAGATTAATGACGCCACTTATCGGATCCAGAAAGGTCCATGAGCTGCGCCAAAGATTGTTCATGTTGATCGACTGGCGCGTTACTACGGGTCTAACAATGCTCGGGTCGCCAGTCGCTTAAAGAAGTACGTCGAGAAATTTTGACAGAAATCTAGAATGTTCGAGACACTAACGCCATCTAGCGGCGAGTAGCAGTACTGAGTATATCGAGAAAGTTCGACTGACTTCAAATACGTTCGAGACACTAACGCCATCTAGCGGCAAGTAGCAGTAATGTGTATCTCAAGTAACTTCTGGAATATTCTTGGCAGTGTAGGCGGTGAGTCGATTTTACAAGAATGTTCTAGAACACAGATCAGGGTATAAATAGATCGTAAAGGAACGCGGAGAGGCAGTATTTTTTCAAGATTCGAGGCGATGTAATCGAAGCTTTACAAGTGAATTTCGGTGCGATTTAAGTGTTGAGTGACAAGTATTGTACTGTGAGTAACTGTGTTAATTTTTATTTGGTGTTTATTTAAGTAAAGTGTTAATTTTGGTTTAATTGGTGTTAATTATTTATATCCCGAACCCCAGCTCGTAACAGTACCAACTTTAAAAAGTAGGTTATTGAAAACCTTGTGCATAATTTACGAGAGCCATCGATAATAGTGATGGATAATGCTCCTTATCACCGTATTTGTGTGAATAAAGTCCCAAATACGAATTCCAAACAGATTTAATTATGGTCGACCCAAAATAAAATTGACTACGGAGAGAATTTGACTAAACCTCAGCTTTTAGAAATAATTAAGAGAAACAAGCCTGAACACAGGTTCTAAATTGTCTTCTAAATTTTTTTCAATCCTATATAAAGATATAAGATTGAAAAAAATTTAGAAGACAATAGACACAAATGCTTATATTTACCACCTTATCACTGTGATCTCAATCCCATTGAACTCATATGGAGCACAATGAAAAGAAAAGTTACTGATATAAATATTGAGCACAAAAATGCTGAAATTGCCCGCCTAGTTAGAGAAGCTTTTGACGCTATTACAGTTCATGAGTGGGCACAGCATTGTAAACACATTCGCAGGTTAGAAGGAGAATATTTAAAACATGATTTGTATTTAGATAAATGTTTTATTGTAGAAGTGGTAAGTGACACTGAACCCGAAAGCGATAGTGATAATGATGATAGTGGTACGGAAATTAGCGGAGTATGGCCTCACAACCAGGATGCAGTTGTGTATGCAGGTTCATTTAAAGATCACAATTACTGCAAGCCTAGTTTTCAATAAATCATTGTTAAGCAATTAGTTTTTTTAACACGCTTTTATTAGGTCGACCTGTATGTAACTAACTATGTAATGGAATCTAAGGTAACTAATTTAACCATCTTCCAAGGATAGTAGCGTAATAAAAATTAGCAGCTGTATGTAGTTCTGATGACAATACAATAAAATGGTACTGTCAAACTGATCTGATGATGGAGCCGGAAGATATGAACTGGAACTTCATGATGGAAAATCGTATCATAGCTGTTTTGGATTTCTTAGAAAAGTCTTGTAATGAACTTTGACCACGATTAGGTTTCAAGGTCTGATGATGAAGCCGGAAGATAGGCACTTCCATGATGAAATATCGTATTATAGTCTTGTTTGCACTTGTGAGACCAGCCACGTAATGGACTTTGAACACGATCAGGTTTCAAGGTTATAACAAACCTAAAGAAAATCCGTTCATTTAACCTTTCATCACCACCATTACCATCAGTTTTTTTAACCTTTTTGAATTACTGCGTAATCCATAGATTTATTTTTTATAGATGTCACTTTCAAATCCTCTGGGGTGATCGATCGTTTAATTATTCACTACTCGTGGGAATAATATGGCAAAAACTACAAAAAAGAAACAGCAACACAAAGAAAACGGAGACTACAAAAAAAAAGGAAAAGCGCGAACAATTTTTTTCTTTTTACGTGCATTTATAAAAGCGTGTTTTTCTAGTGATTTTTAAACCATTCATTTATTTTTTTATTACACTACACTACCACTAGGTACTACTGCTAATTATAATTAGTCAAATCAGGTGTTAAGGGTTAGGTACGGTCATAACTAAATGCTAGACATCCAGGTACCTCTTGCAAGGTAGGTACCTACTTAACTTCGCATTAAATTAAAGTTGTATCTCCCCCGTGGAACATTTTATCTGCTGAATTTCCACTTCATTGGATTACTTTTTAGATATATTATATTTTTAATTTAATATATATATATATTTTAAATCATCTTAATTCCTATTGATTGTAATAGAAATTATCGTCATTGTAAGTCGTTCTTTCAATTATGATTATTATTACTATTTTTTAAGTTTTTGTACATTATTTTAGTTAGTTTGTAATTTAACCGTAAAATCTGGAGGTCGGGCGATTTGAGGGCTGAAATACAGGTTTATGCCTAGTTTAGCCCCAATAGCTAACATTTTCGTGTACTTACTCATACTTTTAAGAAATTAGTGTATTTGGCAAAACAGTGTACAATTCTTTTGTGGAAATAAATTATATTATATATTATTACTTTTTAGATAAAGCCATTGTTTATTGCTGAGAGACTAAACTATTAGCGTACCTACGTAACTGTAAATTATCAAATTCTTTTTATTTATTTTATTATTTTAATATAGGTATCATTGTTTTTAATTCTTATTAAACGATTATGTCTAATGTGAAACCTTCTTGAATACTTACTCAATTTTGGGCATCTTATATTAATTAGCAACACTGAATCGACGGTGCCGTCCTCTTTCAGTTCACAGATAAGTTGGTAAGACTGTACATGGTGGACATCACACCCATACGCACAAAAGGTTTTGGAATAGGTACTTTCATTGTGAGAACGGCTAAGGAGTGGAATTCCCTGCCGGAGTCTGTGTTTCCCGATAGCTATAACCTAGGGGTCCTTAAGTCAAGAGTCAATAGGTTACTTTTAAGTAAGCGTGCTCCATCTTCGACCACATCATCACTTACATCAGGTGAGGTGGTGGTAAAACGCGAACCTATTATCAATAAAAAAAGATGCCATATTTAAGAGCAAAATACAAATGATGGTTTAAAATGTGATTTTTAATATCTTACTCTCACTGGCATCCTAATTCTTACACCCAATAACCCTAAAAATAAAATTTACAAATAATTTCGAGACAAAAAACTACTTTACGCGCTTGAGTCTATCGAATAACGGGCCAAGAGACTCATTGGCAACGATTCACTGGTCGAATCAAAGCTCCAGAGCCTTGAACATCGACGACGAGTTGCAAGTCTATCGGTTTTTTATCGGTTACATTTCGGGGAGTGTGCGATGGAATTACACAATCTAATTCCGCCAAGCCCGTTCCATCATCGGACTACAAGACAGACGACGATGCGCCATCGTTACATGGTGGACATTCCACCCATACGCACGAAACGTTTTGGGAATACTTTCATTGTACGTACTGCTAAGGAGTGGAATTCCCTGCCGGAGTCTGTGTTTCCTGATCGCTATAACCTAGGAGTCTTTAAGTCAAGAGTGAATAGGTTACTTCTAGGCAAGCGTGCTCCATCTTCGACCACATCATCACTTACCATTAGGTGAGATGATGGTCAAACGCGAGCCTATTATCAATAAAAGAAAGTCTGATGATGAAGCCGGAAGATAGGCACTGGTATTCCATGATGGAATATCGTATCATAGTCGTGTTTGCACTTGTGAGAAAGGCCACGTAATGGACTTTGAACACGATCAGGTTTCAAGGTTATAACAAACATAAAGAAAATCCGTTATCGGTTTTCTTAATTTTTTTTTGTTTTTACGTGCATTTATAAAAGCGTGTTTTTCTAGTGTTTTTTAAACTATTAATTTATTATGATATAACTTGAGTTGGGTCTTATCGTTACAGCGAACATTTACGCAATGGTTTATATACGATAGAAATATATCGTTAAAATAAATTACATGATTTAGCAGCATGCAATATCCAATACACACATGTGTGGCTATTAAGAAGAAGAATACAATCAAGACATATTCGAGCACGTACATATTACGTAGAATATATTCTGGTCAATAGAAAAGAAATAATTCCAGATGACATTGGTCATTATTACTGCTCGTGTCTAGCAGGTAGACGCACAGTAGAAAGTTGTGAGTATACCATTTTCAACCGACGACAAAAAGAGGAGGTTATCAATTCGACGCGTATATTTTTTTTTATGTATTATCATCGATTACTCGAAGACGGCTGAACCGATTTGGAAAATTCTTTTTTTGATTGAAAGGGTATAATTCGAAATTGGTCCCATTTTTATAAACGTCAGGATCTGATGATGGGATCCTGGAGAAATCGAGGGAATTCTTCAAATATTATAGGCACACCTATGACGTTTTGGGTATTTATTATAGTAACTTGTGCAGTTGCTCTCAAAAAGTAACATTTGAGGAAGTGGAACTGATGATGAAGACCACAGATGGCCGCCGAAACTACTCAATAATAAGTATTGAGTGGATTGCGATTCGATTACTTGAATATGGATGTTAAGCACTTTATACTCGTCACAATGCATATGGTGATGTAGAGCTGATGGTGAAGTACCAGGAGAACTCCTCAACAATTAACGGCACAGCATTGGGAAAAGCAATATTTTGTAAAAGGTTATAAATAGTTGACATTTAGGCTCTTGTAACTAGGTAAATTAAAAATAGACCAACTAAAAAGAGTGAAATAAAAACTTTTTACCAAAAAATTAAACCGACTCCGCAAAGTGGAAAATAACTTTAATTTTGGAAGTCGGTGCCAAAAAAGAAAATACAAAACTAAAGACACCGATTACCGAAATTAAAGTTATTTTTCACTTTGCAGTGTTTTTTGGGAGTCAGTTTAATTTTTTGGTAAAAAGTTTTTATTTCACTCTTTTTAGTTGGTCTATTTTTAATTTACCTAGTTACAAGAGCCTAAATGTCAACTACTTATAACCTTTTACAAAATATTGCTTTTCCCAATGCTGGGCCGTTAATTGTTGTGGAGTTCTCCTGGTACTTCACCAATCCAATTTCGAAGTATACCCTTTCATTAAAAAAAAGAATTTTCCAAATCGGTTCAGCCGTCTTCGAGTAATCGATGATCATACATAAAAAAAAAATATACGCGTCGAATTGATAACCTCCTCTTTTTGTCGTCGGTTGAAAATGGTATACTCACAACTTTCTACTGTGCGTCTACCTGCTAGACACGAGCAGTAATAATGACCAATGTCATCTGGAATTATTTCTTTTCTATTGACCAGAATATATTCTACGTAATATGTACGTGGGTCATACACAAAACGGGTTATAAAAATATACGAAATAAAAAGTCATTATATTTTTTTCAAATCAGTCTCATTTATTAGGTAATTTTACAAGTAATTAGAAATTAATCAAAAACCAGATCGTTATTCAGATTTCAGCAAGTTATTAGACTTAATTTTTTTTACGTCCACTGAAAAGACCCGTTTCCACAGAAGAGAGGTAAATCAATCTGATATTGACATTTACTTACCATATAAACTCGGTATTACTTACAAAAGTTATCCAGCCAATTAAAGATACTTTGGAAAATACAAACAAAAAATCTTACTTTTTCTTTGATAATACTAATAACAAAATGTCATTTTTCAAAGAAAAATATTGAAAATAATCCAAACATTTTAATTATTTTTCATTTTAGCCCCTTATCTTTATCAATAAAAAATCGTCAAACTAATAAAAAACTAACAAATAAATACGCTTTCAAAAAATGTTTTATCACTATCATCACTTTCAAAGAACGAAGGTCGTACTTTAGGTTTTTTAGGTGGTGTAATTGAGTTATCAGAATAGTTATTCTCACAGAGAATCCTCTTTCGCGGAGTACATGGTTGACTAGTCTCATTGTCTAATAGTTCTGGAGAAGATGTTATTGTTAACATCTTCTCCAGAACTATTCCTCCTCCTCCTTCGCCATTGTTGTCAATGGCGAAGGAGGTGGAAGAAGGTGCAAGCACCTCGCGTGCTTGTGAAAAAAAAAATGGGGGGGGTGATGGGGGGAGATAGGGGGTTTAGTATTTGCGTGTTGCGCGAGGTGCAAGCACCTCGCGTGCTTGTGAAAAAAAAAAGTGGGGGGGGGGTGATGGGGGGGAGATAAAAGGGGGGCGACTAAAGCATTGCCCCTCTAAATGAATCTGAAAAAAAAAATGTTCCAAGTCTCTTAATTTCCGAGATCCGCCTAAAGGGGGTGAAAAGGGGGGCAGGGGGGGGCGACTGAAAAATGGTTTTTACTTTACCGATCCTCCTCTATACGAATCCGTAAAAAAAAAATTCGGGTCTCGTAGTTTCCGAGATACGATAGGGGGGCGGGAGAAGGGGGTTTAGTATTTGCGTGTTGCGCGAGGTGCAAGCACCTCGCGTGCTTGTGGAAATAAAAAATATGGGGGGGTGGGGGTGTTGCACAATAATTTCGACTAAAGCATTGCCCCTCTAAATGAATCTGAAAAAAAAATGTTCCAAGTCTCTTAATTTCCGAGATCCGCCTAAAGGGGGTGAGAAGGGGTCAAGGGGGGCGACTTTGAAAAATGGTTTTTACTTTACCGAGCCTCCTCTATACGAATCCGTAAAAAAAAAATACGGGTCTCATAGTTTCCGAGATACGATAGGGAGGGGGGAGAAGGGGGGTGAAAAGGGGAGGTTTGGCACTTTTCCCGTAGGTTTGAGAGTTACTTGTTTACGAATCGGTCAAAATATACCCACCTCCCCATCCACCATCTGGGAGAACAATTATGTCAATGAGTGAGTGAGTGAGTGGTAATTTAGCTTTATATAATATAATTTAGCTTTATATAATATAACTAGTATTTGCGTGTTGCGCGAGGTGTAAGCACCTCGCGTGCTTGTGAAAAAAAAAGTGTGGGGGGTGATGGGGGGGGTTTAGTATTTGCGTGTTGCGCGAGGTGCAAGCACCTCGCGTGCTTGTGAAAAAAAAAAAAAAAGGGGGGCGGTGATGGGGGGGGGGTTGCACAAGTATTTTGACTAAAGCATTGCCCCTCTAAATGAATCTGAAAAAAAAAAATGTTCCAAGTCTCTTAGATTCCGAGATCCGCCTAAAGGGGAGGAGAAGGGGGGGGGACTTTGAAAAATGGTTTTTACTTTCCCGAGCCTCCTCTATACGAATCCGTAAAAAGATAAAAATACGGGTCTCGTAGTTTCCGAGATACGGTAGGGGGGGGGGGAGAATGGGGGGGAAAAGGGGAGGTTTGGCACTTTTCCCGTAGGTTTGAGAGTTACTTGTTTACGAATCTGTCAAAATATACTCACCTCCCCATCCACCATCTGGGAGAACAATTATGTCAATGAGTGAGTGGTAATCTAGCTTTATATAATATAACTAGTATTTGCGTGTTGCG
The DNA here is from genome assembly GCA_943138885.2 of Tholera decimalis. Classification (NCBI taxonomy): domain Eukaryota; kingdom Metazoa; phylum Arthropoda; class Insecta; order Lepidoptera; family Noctuidae; genus Tholera; species Tholera decimalis. The sequence continues at coordinate 23,187,932 of OW964552.2, read as the reverse complement.
CGAGGTGCAAGCACCTCGTGAGCTTGTGAAAAAAAAAAAAAAAAGGGAGGGGGGGGTGATGGGGGGTTTAGTATTTGCGTGTTGCGCGAGGTGCAAGCAACTCGCGTGCTTGTGAAAAAAAAAAAAAAAGAGGGGGGCGGGTGATGGGGGGGGGGGTTGCACAAGTATTTCGACTAAAGCATTGCCCCTCTAAATGAATCTGAAAAAAAAAATGTTCCAAGTCTCTTAGATTCCGAGATCCGCCTAAAGGGGGGGAGAAGGGGGGCGGGGGGGGGGGACTTTGAAAAATGGTTTTTACTTTACCGAGCCTCCTCTATACGAATCCGTAAAAAACAAAAAATACGGGTCTCGTAGTTTCCGAGATACGATAGGGAGGGGGGAGAAGGGGGGTGAAAAGGGGAGGTTTGGCACTTTTCCCGTAGGTTTGAGAGTTACTTGTTTACGAATCTGTCAAAATATACCCACCTCCCCATCCAGCATCTGGGAGAACAATTATGTCAATGAGTGAGTCAGTGAGTGGTAATCTAGCTTTATATAATATAACTAGTATTTGCGTGTTGCGCGAGGTGCAAGCACCTCACGTGCTTGTGAAAAAAACTAAAGCATTGCCCCTGTAAATCAAGTATTTGCGTGTTGCGCGAGGTGCAAGCACCTCGCGTGCTTGTGAAAAAAAAAAAAAAAAAAGAGGGGGGGGGTGATGGGGGGGGGGTTGCACAAGTATTTCGACTAAAGCATTGCCCCTCTAAATGAATCTGAAAAAAAAAATGTTCCAAGTCTCTTAGATTCCGAGATCCGCCTAAAGGGGGGGAGAAGGGGGGCGGGGGGGGGGACTTTGAAAAATGGTTTTTACTTTACCGAGCCTCCTCTATACGAATCCGTAAAAAAAAAAATACGGGTCTCGTAGTTTCCGAGATACGATAGGGGGGGGGGGAGAAGGGGGGTGAAAAGGGGAGGTTTGGCACTTTTCCCGTAGGTTTGAGAGTTACTTGTTTACGAATCTGTCAAAATATACCCACCTCCCCATCCACCATCTGGGAGAACAATTATGTCAGTGAGTCAGTGAGTGGTAATTTAGCTTTATATAGTATAATATAACTAGTATTTGCGTGTTGCGCGAGGTGCAAGCACCTCGCGTGCTTGTGAAAAAAAAAAGTATTTGCGTGTTGCGCGAGGTGCAAGCACCTCGCGTGCTTGTGAAAAAAGAAATTGGTATTTGCGTGTTGCGCGAGGTGCAAGCACCTCGCGAGCTTGTGAAAAAAAAAAAAAAAAAGAGGGGGGGGGGTGATGGGGGGGGGGGTTGCACAAGTATTTCGACTAAAGCATTGCCCCTCTAAATGAATCTGAAAAAAGAAATGTTCCAAGTCTCTTAATTTCCGAGATCCGCCTAAAGGGGTGAGAAGGGGGGCGGGGGGGGGGGGACTTTGAAAAATGGTTTTTACTTTACCGAGCCTCCTCTACACGAATCCGTAAGAAAAAAAAAATACGGGTCTCGTAGTTTCCGAGATACGATAGGGAGGGGGGAGAAGGGGGGGGAAAAGGGGAGGTTTGGCACTTTTCCCGTAGGTTTGAGAGTTACTTGTTTACGAATCTGTCAAAATATACCCACCTCCCCATCCACCATCTGGGAGAACAATTATGTCAATGAGTGAGTCAGTGAGTGGTAATCTAGCTTTATATAATATAATTATATAATATAACTAGTATTTGCGTGTTGCGCGAGGTGCAAGCACCTCGCGTGCATGTGAAAAAAAAACAAAGGGGGGGGGGATGGGGGGGTTTAGTATTTGCGTGTTGCACGAGGTGCAAGCACATAGCGTGCTTTGAAAAAAAAAAAATGGAGGGGGTGATGGGGGGGGATGGGGGGGTTTAGTATTTGCGTGTTGCGCGAGGTGCAAGCACGTCGCGTGCTTGTGAAAAAAAAAAAAAAAAAAAAAAGGGGGGGGTGATGAGGGGGGTTTGCAGAAGTATTTTGACTAAAGCATTGCCCCTCTAAATGAATCTGAAAAAAAAAAATGTTCCAAGTCTCTTAGTTTCCGAGAGCTGCCTAAAGGGGGTGAGAAGGGGGGTGGGGGGGGCGACTTTGATAAATGGTTTTTACTTTACCGAGCCTCCTCTATACGAACCCGTAAAAAAAAAAATACTGGTCTCGTAGTTTCCGAGATACGATAAGGAGGGGGGAGAAGGGGGGGGAAAAGGGGAGGTTTGGCACTTTTCCCGTAGGTTTGAGAGTTACTTGTTTACGAATCTGTCAAAATATACCCACCTCCCCATCCACCATCTGGGAGAACAATTATGTCAGTGAGTGAGTGGTAATCGAGCTTTATATAATATAACTAGTATTTGCGTGTTGCGCGAGGTGCAAGCACCTCGCGTGCTTTTTATTAAAAAAAAAAATGGGGGGGTGATGGGGGGGGGTTTAGTATTTGGGTGTTGCGCGAGGTGCAAGCACCTCGCGAGCTTGTGAAAAAAAAAAAAAAAAAAGAGGGGGGGGGTGATGGGGGGGGGGGGGGGTTGCACAAGTATTTCGACTAAAGCATTGCCCCTCTAAATGAATCTGAAAAAAAAAATGTTCCAAGTCTCTTAGATTCCGAGATCCGCCTAAAGGGGGGGAGAAGGGGGGCGGGGGGGGGGACTTTGAAAAATGGTTTTTACTTTACCGAGCCTCCTCTATACGAATCCGTAAAAAGAAAAAAATACGAGTCTCGTAGTTTCCGAGATACGATAGGGGGGGGGGAGAAGGGGGGGGAAAAGGGGAGGTTTGGCACTTTTCCCGTAGGTTTGAGAGTTACTTGTTTACGAATCTGTCAAAATATACCCACCTCCCCATCCACCATCTGGGAGAACAATTATGTCAATGAGTGAGTCAGTGAGTGGTAATCTAGCTTTATATAATATAACTAGTATTTGCGTGTTGCGCGAGGTGCAAGCACCTCGCGTGCTTGTGAAAATAAAAAAGTGGGGGTGGGGTGTGATGGGGGGAGATGGGGGGGTTTAGTATTTGCGTGTTGCGCGAGGTGCAAGCACCTCGCGAGCTTGTGAAAAAAAAAAAAAAAGAGGGGGGGTGATGGGGGGGGGGGGGGTTGCACAAGTATTTCGACTAAAGCATTGCCCCTCTAAATGAATCTGAAAAAAAAAATGTTCCAAGTCTCTTAGATTCCGAGATCCGCCTAAAGGGGGGGAGAAGGGGGGGCGGGGGGGGGGACTTTGAAAAATGGTTTTTACTTTACCGAGCCTCCTCTATACGAATCCGTAAAAAACAAAAAATACGGGTCTCGTAGTTTCCGAGATACGATAGGGAGGGGGGAGAAGGGGGGTGAAAAGGGGAGGTTTGGCACTTTTCCCGTAGGTTTGAGAGTTACTTGTTTACGAATCTGTCAAAATATACCCACCTCCCCATCCACCATCTGGGAGAACAATTATGTCAATGAGTGAGTCAGTGAGTGGTAATCTAGCTTTATATAATATAACTAGTATTTGCGTGTTGCGCGAGGTGCAAGCACCTCGCGTGCTTGTGAACAAGAAAAAAAAAATTGGGGGGGGGTTTTAGTATTTGCGTGTTGCGCGAGGTGCAAGCACCTCGCGTGCTTGTGAGAGAAAAAAAAAAAAAAGTGGGGGCGGGGGGTGATGGGGGGTTTAGTATTTGCGTGTTGCGCGAGGTGCAAGCACCTCGCGTGCTTGTGAAAAAAAAAAAAAGAGGGGGGGCGGGGGTGATGGGGGGGTTTAGTATTTGCGTGTCGCGCGAGGTGCAAGCACCTCGCGTGCTTGTGAAAAAAAAAAAAGGGGGGGGGGGAAATGGGGGGGGGTTGCACAATTATTTCGACTAAAGCATTGCCCCTCTAAATGAATCTGAAAAAAAAATGTTCCAAGTCTCTTAGATTCCGAGATCCGCCTAAAGGGGGGGAGAAGGGGGGCGGGGGGGGATTTTGAAAAATGGTTTTTACTTTACCGAGCCTCCTCTATACGAATCCGTAAAAAGAGAAAAATACGGGTCTCGTAGTTTCCGAGATACGATAGGGGGGGGGAGAAGGGGGGGGGAAAAGGGGAGGTTTGGCACTTTTCCCGTAGGTTTGAGAGTTACTTGTTTACGAATCTGTCAAAATATACCCACCTCCCCATCCACCATCTGGGAGAACAATTATGTCAATGAGTGAGTCAGTCAGTCAGTGAGTGGTAATTTAACTTTATATAGTATAATATAACTAGTATTTGCGTGTTGCGCGAGGTGCAAGCACGTCACGTGCTTGTTCAAAACAAAAAACGGGGTTGGGGTGATGGGGGGAGATGGGGGGGGTTTAGTATTTGCGTGTTGCGCGAGGTGCAAGCACCTCGCGTGCTTGTGAAAAAAAAAAATGGGGGGGGTGATGGGGGGAGATGGGGGGGGTTTAGTATTTGCGTGTTGCGCGAGGTGCAAGCACCTCGCGTGCTTGTGAAAAAAGAAATTGGTATTTGCGTGTTGCGCGAGGTGCAAGCACCTCGCGAGCTTGTGAAAAAAAAAAAAAAAAAAGAGGGGGGGGGGGTGATGGGGGGGGGTTTCACTAGTATTTCGACTAAAGCATTGCCCCTCTAAATGAATCTGAAAAAAAAAATGTTCCAAGTCTCTTAGATTCCGAGATCCGCCTAAAGGGGGGAGAAGGGGGGCGGGGGGGGGGACTTTGAAAAATGGTTTTTACTTTACCGAGCCTCCTCTATACGAATCCGTAAAAAGAAAAAAATACGGGTCTCGTAGTTTCCGAGATACGATAGGGGGGGGGAGAAGGGGGGGGGAAAAGGGGAGGTTTGGCACTTTTCCCGTAGGTTTGAGAGTTACTTGTTTACGAATCTGTCAAAATATACCCACCTCCCCATCCACCATCTGGGAGAACAATTATGTCAATGAGTCAGTCAGTCAGTCAGTGGTAATTTAGCTTAATATAGTATAATATAACTAGTATTTGCGTGTTGCGCGAGGTGCAAGCACGTCACGTGCTTGTTCAAAACAAAAAACGGGGTTGGGGTGATGGGGGGAGATGGGGGGGGTTTAGTATTTGCGTGTTGCGCGAGGTGCAAGCACCTCGCTAACTTGTGAAAAAAAAAAAAGGGGTGGGGGTGATGGGGGGGAGATGGGGGGGAGTTGCAAAAGTATTTCGACTAAAGCATTGCCCCTCTAAATGAATCTGAAAAAAAAAATGTTCCAAGTCTCTTAATTTCCGAGATCCGCCTAAAGGGGGTGAAAAGGGGGGCGGGGGGGGATGGGGGGCGACTCAAAAATGGTTTTTAATTTACCGAGCCTCCTCTATACGAATCCGTAAAAAAAAAAATACGGGTCTCGTAGTTTCCGAGATACGATAGGGGGGGGAGAAGGGGGGTGAAAAGGGGAGGTTTGGCACTTTTCCCGTAGGTTTGACAGTTACTTGTTTACGAATCTGTCAAAATATGCCCACCTCCCCATCCACCATCTGGGAGAACAATTATGTCAATGAGTCAGTCAGTGAGTCAGTGGTAATTTAGCTTTATATAGTATAACTGGTATTTGCGTGTTGCGCGAGGTGCAAGCACCTCGCGTGCTTGTGAAAAAAAAAAAAAAAAATGGAAGGGTGGGGAGTTGGGGGTGTTTAGTTTTTGCGTGTTGCGCGAGGTGCAAGCACCTCGCGTGCTTATGAAAAAAAAAAAAAAGGGGGGGGGGATGGGGGGGGGGGGTTGCAGAAGTATTTTGACTAAAGCATTGCCCCTCTAAATGAATCTGAAAAAAAAATGTTCCAAGTCTCTTAGATTCCGAGATCCGCCTAAAGGGGGCGAAAAGGGGGGCGGGGGGGGGACTTTGAAAAATGGTTTTTACTTTACCGAGCCTCCTCTATACGAATCCGTAAAAAGAAAAAAATACGGGTCTCGTAGTTTCCGAGATACGATAGGGGGGGGGGGGGAGAAGGGGGGGGGAAAAGGGGAGCTTTGGCACTTTTCCCGTAGGTTTGAGAGTTACTTGTTTACGAATCTGTCAAAATATACCCACCTCCCCATCCACCATCTGGGAGAACAATTATGTCAATGAGTCAGTCAGTCAGTCAGTGAGTGGTAATTTAGCTTTATATAGTATAACTAGTATTTGCGTGTTGCGCGAGGTGCAAGCACCTCGCGTGCTTGTGAAAAAAAAAGGGGGGGGGGGGGTGATGGGGGGAGATGGGGGGGGGGGGTTTAGTATTTGCGTGTTGCGCGAGGTGCATTGCCCCTCTAAATGAATCTGGGGTGAGAAGGGGGGTGGGGGGGGGGCGACTTTGATAAATGGTTTCTATTTTAGCGAGCCTCCTATATACGAATCCGTAAAAAAAAAATACGTGTCTCGTAGTTTCCGAGATACGATAGGGAGGGGGGAGAAGGGGGGGGGGAAGGGGAGGTTTGGCACTTTTCCCTTAGGTTTGAGAGTTACTTGTTTACGAATCTGTCAAAATATACCCACCTCCCCATCCACCATCTGGGAGAACAATTATGTCAATGAGTCAGTCAGTCAGTGAGTGAGTCAGTGAGTGGTAATTTAGCTTTATATAATACAATTATTGTTTTTTTTTTTTATGTATGATCACCGATTACTCGAAGACGGCTGAACCGATCTGAAAAGTTCATTTTTTTGTTTGAAAGGGTATAATTCGAAATTGGTCCCATTGTCCCCAAGTCAGGATTTGATGATGGGATCCCAGAGAAATCGAGGGAACTCTTCAAATATTATAGGCATACCTATAATGATTTCAGTATTTTTTATAGTAACTTGTGTAGTTGCATTCGATGGCCACTGGAACTACTCAATATATAACTAGGAATAATAAGTATTTCATGTGTTCTGCTTCGATTACTTGAATGTGATTATTAAGCACAATATGCTCGTCACAATGCATATGGTGAAGTGAAGCTGATGGTGAAGTACCAGGAGAACTCCTCAACAATTAACGGCCCAACATTGGGAAAAGCAATATTTTGTAAATGATTATAAGTAGTTGACATTTAGGCGCTTGTAACTAGGTAAATTAAAAATCGAACAACTAAAAAGAGTGAAATAAAAACTTTTTACCAAAAAATTAAACCGACTCCGCAAAGTGGAAACTAACTTTAATTTCGGAAGTTGGTGCCAAAAACGAAAATAAAAAACGAAAGACACCGACTACCGAAATTAAAGTAATTTTTCACTTTGCGGAGTCGGTTTAATTTTTTGGTAAAAAGTTTTAGATAGGTACTCCGTTTTACTCCTGCTATCTCTCAGCCTGTACTTTTCCAGGGCTTGCGTCCATATGTTTAGTCGTTCCTGCAGATGCAAGTCTTTGTTGTTAATTCTATATTTTCCGTCATGATTCTAACTACCTGTATAGCATCAGTGGTTGACTTGATGCTGTGAAGCCAAACTGGTTTGGGGATAATTCACACATTTTGTTGATATGGTTGTTGATGATTCGTTCCCATATTTTGAGTGTTTGAGAGCGGTCAATTTTATACCTCTATCATTTTCACACTGCGCAGCATCGCTCTTGTTTTTGTAGAATGGCAGTAGATAGCTCGGGCGCCAAGATTCTGGAATACGATTTGTAATCATGATGACATTGCATAGCTTTGCTAACCACCATTTACTGGGCCTAGTTTTTCCACAGATCTGCGGTTACTTCGTCTGGACCTATGGCTTTGCGGCTTTTCATTTTACCTAATTCATTTCTCACTAATTCGTCCTCATTTATAGTTGGACCATATGTGGGTGCACATGGCGGTGGATCTTCGTTTGGAAATTCTTCCTTCAATAGCTGATTATAGTATTTGAAACATCTCTTTAATTTCTGTATTTTTGGTTAGTAATTTCTTTTAGTCGATACATTTAATTTAATAATAATAATTTAATTTAATAATTTCCTCTTCGGGGAAACCGAAGGTTTTGTCTGTGCAATTATGGATGAAGTTATGATGACGAATAACTATCGGAAATATATTTTGAAGGATGGTACGGTAGACATATGTCGGGCATGTCACAATCCGGGAGAATCCATTCGTCACATTATCTCCGGTTGTTCTCGTCTGGCTAACGGAGACTATTTGCATAGACACAACCTTGTAGCTATGATTGTTCACCAGCAACTTGCTCTTAAATACAATCTCGTGGAATCAGAAGTACCGTACTATAGGTATGTGCCCGACCCAGTTCTCGAAAATGGCAATATTACACTGTACTGGGATCGGCCTATCATCACTGACAGAACTATTGTTGCCAATAAGCCTGATATAGTGGTAATAGACCGATTAGAGCGTCGCACAGTGATTGTTGATATAGCGGTCCCTCATGACGAGAACCTCGTGAAAGTCGAGAAAGATAAGCAAATTAAGTATCTTGACTTGGCTCACGAGGTTGAGCAATCATTGTGCCGATAGTCGTCTCAGCCAATTGCATAATAGCCAAGAGCCTCGACAAACATCTTAGGAGGCTCTCGTTGGGCAGCAGTACTTCTGGACACGGCGCGAATTGTTAGGAGGTTCCTCTCTCAAGAGCCCTGACCACCGGTAGCTTGGACCCTGTTCCCGATACCGGTGGGCTACTGTTTTTTTTTTATATTTTTAAATGTTTTTTTTTTGTTTTTATAGGAATATTTAAAAATGTAAATAATATGTAATAAAGGAAATAATAATAATATTCCACAACTTTCACACAACGCCATCTAGTCCCAAACTAAGCAGAGCTTGTGCTATGAGTAATAGACAACTGATAAACATACATACCTATATATTTCTAAATACATACATATTATAGATAAATTACACCCAGACAAAGAACAAAAGAACAAATGATCGTGCTCATCACACAAACATTTGTCCTGGGTGGGAATCGAACCCACGACCTTGCGCATAGCAGTCAGGGCCACTGACCACTAGACCAACAGGCTGTCATTTATTAATTATTGTTAATTTATTTATTTACTCTTATGTTCAGGGATGCTTTATGTTTGCGTTTGGCTAATTGCAGTACTTCGAGTGAATTTTTAGCTCTCTCCTGACTTTCATAGAACTTTTGGTTGTTTTTGGCGACCTCTTGTGCTTCGCCACTTCATTCGGTCCTTATCATCCTCTAGTTTTTTTATTCGCTAGGGTCTCTTTGATTCTGACATTCCACCTGCTAGGATCTTTGCCACAATTATGATGTCCTTTGGAGACTCCTAGTAGCCCTGCCGCTTTTGTCCTGTACCAGGTTTCAAACATAGACCAGATATAATTTGCGCTGTCATAGCCTACTTCCAAATCGGTCTCCAAGTAATCTTTTATCACACTCCTTAGTGTCCCCCCTTCAAGATGGATCAACGAGCTCTCTGCACTTAGTTCTTGGTGTTCTATCTATTATATTTTTTAAAGGTTTTGGCAGCTCGCACACAGACATGAGTATGTGATGCTGTGATGTAAGTACATCACCAGGTCTTACTTTACAGTCCTTAAACTTAAACAGAGGAGTGATGTGTATGCTTATATATATTTTTGTGTACGTGCCTGCACCGCCATCTTGTATGTGTGACTTCTTCAGTATTAAACTAGCATGTAACAGCAACGGTGGTTTTATTCGGTAGCCGACGGATCACTTTGACAATTTGACAATGACGAATTAAAGGCGATTGTGGAAGCTGATGATACTCAATCTACGGTTGAATTTCAGCAGCTGTCGACGTCAGCATCAAACCAATATTGATCCATTTGCTTCAAATTTGTAAGGTGACAAATGGGTGCCCCACAAACTCAATGATCGCTAGCGCGAAGTACGCGTCGAGACGTGTCTTGCACTGCTCAACAGGAACACAAATGAAAGACTTTTGAACCGCGTTGTTTTTAACTGCGACGAAAAATGGATGCTGTTTGACAAACGCAAGCGTTCAGCAAGTTGGTTGGATCCTGGTTCAGCACCTAAACAATTCCCTAAACGAAAACTGTCCCCTAGAAAAGTGATGGTCACTGTTTCGTGGTCTAACGCCGGTGTAATTCATCGCTGCTTCTTACCAAACGGGATGAGCATTACTGCAGATGTGTACTGTGAAGAACTGAACACAATGATGGAGAAACTTGCACGTCTCCAACCAGCTTTTGGTCAACCGCTCGGCTACGCTGCTCCTGCATGACAACGCCCAACCTCACAACAGCAGAGGTCTCCAAATTTCAAGAGCTGCGGTTGCAAGTTCTCTGCCATCCACCGTACTCACCAGACCTTGCGTCTACATACATCTCCTTTTTCCAGAATTTGAGTAACTTATTGGCGCGAATAAATTCAATACCCAAGAGGCAATACAAAATGCTTTTGAAGAATTTTTTGCCTCCCGTCCAGCTGATTTCTTCAATAAGGGCATTAATAAGCTAACATTGCGTTGGCAAAGATGCATCGATCTCATGGGTGATTACTGTGATTTTGACGTGACAACGTCTTATAATTCGATGAAGCTGGCTGCACGCACGAAAATACATGACTCATGCGGTGTTACCTCGCTCTGAGGCCATAGATGATACATTCTGAGGCGTTCCATCGTTCTGAGGCGTTCCAAAGCAAATCAATTTGGATCTACAAGTTGACATTTATGTTAGGGTGTCCCGTTCATGTATGGGGAAAAAAATGAGCTACGGCTACGCAAGAGGTATCACAAGTTTCGTTTTGACACATATATTACGATTATTATAAAATTTAATTAGATATCCGGCATCTTGAGGCCTCTACCAGTCCTTGAAGTTTTTCAAATTTGCTATTTTTAGGGGTTCCTAATATAAACTATAAATCATACAAAAATAACATTTAAATGGTTTTTATTAAATTTAAGGGTACAACAATGAGTTAAAGCAAGGTTTAAAATAGTTGAAAGACAAAATAATCAATGGCAACTTTTAAAACGGAACTGGTTTTTGTGACCAAAATTAGGCATTTCTGAGCGAGATTTTAACAGGTTCACTGCCACTTGCAAAAATTTAAAGTAACCGGGAGGCCAAATATATTTTTTGTTTGATCGACTTTAAAAGTGATTATATAAGATTGTAATTATACTTAATTATCTATATTGATATTTTACAGTATTTTAAATGAGGAGGGCAACTACAGCGCACCGGTGCGTGCTAGGCACTGGGAATGAAATTTTCATTCTCAGTGCCAAAGAACGCACTGGTGCGGGTTATGAATTTAGTACGTTTCTATGGTTAATTAGGAATAATAAGCTTTTATTCATTTAAATGTGGTTTATATTAGATACGTCTTGCATTTTTTAATGAAATAAACTGCAAAATCACATTAATGTAGAGAAAAGTAAAACAAATAAATATTTTATAATTGGTAATTGATCAATCCATCTGGCTCAGTGAGCATATTATTATATAACTTTATGCCGTATTTGTGGCGTTTATTTTTGATGAACTGCCGAAAACTCAGTCGCCCTCTCCATAACACCATACTTTCATCCAGAGATAATTGTGCTGCAGGATAATAACATTCAGTCATTTTGTTGTTGAAGTAATCAATGACACTTCTAACCTTGAACATTGGATCCTCACTTTCTTCCTCTGAGGTAAAATGCAAACTCAGTATGAGGAGAAATCTGTTTCTGCTCATTTGTTGCCCAAAAATTGGAATGGAAAACAGTCTATCTGTTTTCCAGTAATCTTGTAGACGACTGAGAGGGATAGTTCCCATGTGGAACAGCAAACCAAGGAAAATTTTCAGCTTGCAGACAGTGACCTGTTTCCATCCAGTAATCCTGGCAAAATCTCTACTTCGTCTGCCTGGAACTTCCTGATTATGTTTACTTATCAACCTCTGTGCCTGTGCATTTGTCTCAGTACAAATTATCGTCAAAAAATCTTCAGTAAAAAAAAATTAAAATAATCAATAGGATTTGCTCCTGCAACTTCACCATAAAATTCGTTTAATTTTGTAAAATAAATTTCTCTCATCTCCCCAGTTGTAGTCTATTCAGCGGTTGAGCCTACTGCAGAGGGTTGGTTCAGCTGGGTTTGATCTTGAGTGTCTGATACAGATGGTGAGTTTGGCTGCAGGTCTTGATCCTGAGCTGTAGGTGACACTAATTGACGTGCTGGAGGGCGTAATTCGATATCTAAGATATGCTCCTCACCTTCACACTCTGATGTTGACTCTTCGTCACCAGGCTGATAATCGTCTTCAGAATTATCAGAATACAGTTCCGCTTCTATATCACTGTCGTCCATAATAGAAAATACTTGTTTTCGCTGCCTTTTAGGCCTAGAAGGGCCTTCTCCGCAATCCATTTTTATTGTTTTTTTATTTATGCATAAAAACTCAACCGTTGAACATACGAAAAAACCAACAACACGTTAAGAAATTTTAAAATTTCAAGCGCAGTGCCGCTTCAAATACAACGCTCTTGGCCCGATGCCGGCGCCAAAATGAGTCTATGAATCTACTAAGACGCGAGACCGCACCGGTGCGTGGATGGCCTCTCGCATGGACACCTCTCCCCGCACCCGTGCGGGGGTGGCAGCGAACGTGTTAATCTGTTCCTAATAAAACCATCCCGAGCTGTAGCGTCCGTGACGCTTTGAGAAGCCTCCGTCACTAGTTTTACACATCTTTCCACTGACTGTGGACAGGGAAAGTCAATAATGTCGAGGATGTGTTCTTTAGCCTTAATTCTAAGTTCATCGTTGGAGACGTGTCGCAAAATTGGTGGAGCTGATATTTCACACTCTTGCCACAATATTATATCGGTGTAGTCTCGCGCACAGAAGTTAAGCTTTGGTGCTTTAAATACCCTGCGAGAGTTGCTCTTTTCTGCTTCTCTGGCCTTTAATATTTTGCGAGATGCAAGCTCTCGAATATGCTCTCTATCGTCGAATAACATGGCAATAAGCAAGTTTTCTGGGTGCGCAAAAAAGCGTTTCTTTCGATCACCGAATTTACAATAGATCTCTGACTATCAGGCAAAAATCGAGAGTATATAACCATTTGAAAAATATGCTTGGCTCCATCTTTAAATGATGAGTTTTGCTTGATTAGGAACCAAACAGGAGCGTAAACTTTGACCACGTAGTTCACAAGCAGCTGCAAATTATTTGACGGCGAAACAGTACTTACGTAAAGTCTGAGTATGCGATTGGCAGTAGTGAGCCATCTCGAATGCGCCATTTTTCCAGGTTGGCGGTTCGCTAGCTCAAGGGAACAGGAACCAGCCATCACAGCATGACACATTTCGTACAGATACTTTTGATCCGTGCTTAGTTCCTTCACAATATTATCAGGTAATCCTAGCAAATTGCCAGACACTGCACAAAAAGACGCTAGAGGTTTACTTTCACAAGCAGCTAGCTGTTTTCCAATAGGTCCTGAATATTCTTTTGGCCCAGATGTGCTACCATCCAGAGACATGAACAAATGACGAAGCGGTAATTCATTCGCGTGAAGCATACAAACACACCATTGCAACGGTCTCTTTAAATAGTTTTCCAGGTATTGAATGACACCTCCCTTCCAACCTGTATTCGTACCATCGCACCCCACACAGATCACCTCTTCCAAGTTCAACCCTTGATTTTCTAACAAAGATATGATAGAAGAGACGATCCCTTTGGCAGTGCCACGACTTGGCGTCATATGTCCCAAATAAATAGATCCCGGCTCTGTGAGAACTGAAATGTGTTCTTGCAAGACTTCTCTGCGGTGGTACCGATCGCCTATTTTCTCGTTTATGAGTGTTTTGTCCTTTCGTCCATCAAAGTAGATACTTTTTATTACAATCGTATCAATGTCTTTGCTGGCCTTGGTCCGTGCTTTTGAAACAGCTCTATGAATTTTATTCTTATCAATAACAAGACTTAGATCTTCAGAAGATACCAATCCTACGTCAGCCAAGACCGCCGAAGCGACCGCAGCCGCAGATCGCGTTGATAGTTACTGTTGGCAGCGCCAGAGTGTTCCGATTCAACGAAGTAGATAGAGTCTCATTTACAGGCACGTCACTATTCGCAGAAAGCTCTGTTACAGGCGACTGCGGTCGAGGCGGCAACTCGCGCACCGGAACAGGATTGGTTTTTAGTGATGCACTGGGAAAACATGCGTGCTCTGACTCTTTCCGATTCAAATTTTCTTGTCTCTGATGTTTCTTTAAAAGTCTTGCTGTTTCTTTTGTGTCTATACCGCTTATTGCCATTTTTCTATCACTTCTTTGATCCAGTAAAGAGTCTCTTTCAGAAATAGGAACTTTCTTAGGTTTTATGCAGGAACAAATGTCAAACGAAGTGCACTTACAAGCAGCAATATCGAAGAGCTTGTTCGACGATTCCAAAAAGCACTTCACTTTGCTTTCGTAACTATCATTTCTTTTATTTTTGGGATATCTTATCAATGACAGGTATTTGTCGAAATATGATTTCAGCAATTGGGTAACTCGTACGTTGGAAACGATAGGAATCGAAGCTTTGGTCCAAATCGTATCAAGTTTTCCAGAAACGATTGAAAAAACTTCTGTGTTAGAAGGATTTTTCCCATTCTTCTGTAGTTTTAGTTCATTTTTAGTAAACAAAATGAATTTGATAACGTCACTTATCACTGGTAACTGACGATCGTCAAGTTCTTTATATGATCCCAAAATAGCACAATAGTTTCACTTCGTCTTGAACCCATTATCTATATATATAAAAGAAAGTCGTGTTAGTTACGCCACTTATAACTCAAGAACGGCAGAACAGATTTGGGTGAAAATTGGTATGGAGGTAGCTTAGAGCCAGGAGACGGACATATGATAGTTTTATCCCGGAATTCCCACGGGATCGGGATTTACGCGGGAAATACATCCCACGCGAACGAAGAAGAAATGGAGAGTAGGGTAGGGGTAGGGTTGGAGTAGGGTAGGGGTAGGGTTGGAGTAGGGTAGGGGTAGTGTAGGGTAGGGGTAGGGTAAGGGTAGGGTAGGGGTAGGGTAGGGGTAGGGTAGGGTAGGGTAGGGGTAGGGTAGGGTTAGAGTAGGGGTAGGGTGGGGGTTGGGTAGGGGTAGGGTAGTGGTAGGGTAGGGTAGGGGTAGGGTATCGGTTGGGTAGGGGTAGGATACCACGCGAACGAAGTCGTGGCGGGTCAGCTAGTTATATATAACAAAAACACGTATTTTATCACAAGGAAGTGCAGAGCGACACCTTACAGCAATAAAAGCGCAATAGAAATGAGACGAACTGCCTCACAGTAGAAGTAAAGAACTTAAGAAAAACAAGTCAAAACATGAATTTTGCGAGTTTGTTCCAAACCAAAATTCCTAACAGAAACAATCCTGTCGTTGCCTGCAAATCATAACTTAGGGTTTCACTATCAATGAAATAAAAAATAAAATGGGAATAATGTACATAAAATAGAATAGACGACATTGACTGGAGGGTTATTTAAGTGATAAAAAAAACCCTCAAGATATTTTTTATGTTTTTTTTTATTATAGTTTTACGGTAATCTAAAACTAATAATGCAACTTTTGAGGGGGCTTGAGTAGCGAAAAGCGAAAAAAATTTTTTTCGGGACACCCTATTTATTATGTATGACTCAACGAGTCAAGTACTAGGCTATCATAAAACGGTAAGAGATGACGTCACTGTGTAGGGATTCTTTGACATTTATGTATGACTCAACGAGTCAAGTACTAGGCTATCATAAAACGCTAAGAGATGACGTCACTGTGTAGGGATTCTTCCATTGTCATGAGAAGTGCAGTAATAGTGATGTAAAATTAAAATTTTCTTTTGAAAAATGCAACCATTCCATCAGTATTTTCTTATGACGTTGTCACGTTCAACTATCGTCAGTAAACCGACTTTACAGACAACCGATTTTTTGATTATTAATACAAAAAAAAATATAGAAAAAAAATAACGTCAATTGACCACAATAGGGTTGTCTTGTGTATTACCACGACTTCTATACCCAAACCTGCAAATATAATTCAGGAGGATGTGAGCGAGGACGATGACGGTATTATACGGACTTTGATGATTTAAACAACAGTAATAGCGGACCCATTGCCCGGCAACCCTCGGGTACAGGGTTCTGTGGGGGAGGGAACTGACGAGGCAGATCTGCTATCACCACCGTCTGCAGACACAAATACAGTCTCGGATCCGATTTCAAGGAATCCAGAAAGACTGTTGAGAAACATTCCCAGGGTAGATTACAAACCTTTTCTGTAACTCTGTATGTACCTATTGTTAATTAATATTGTATAATATAGTGTAACTTTATGTCATTTTGTTCAAATAAGGGGAGGGGTGTTGTATATGTATGTGTGAATGGCGCGTATGTAAGCGTGCGCTGTGTCCCTACCCAAACCTCTTATGCAGGATTAAATCAGTGTGCTATTAGCCGTCAGTAGTTTCACTTGTCTCCTTACACACCTACATAACACATATTTTCAGATCCTATATTATTGATAGGGCATGTCGAGATATTAATTATTTTTCAAAAAATCAAGACTTAAGCGGCTTCTGACTGCAATCACACTTATTATAAACGGGTTATATGTATATATATATGTTACAGTTAAAACCAATTTTTAGAAAGAACGCGTTTTCCCTAGTTAGAATTAGTATTTACTAAATGAATTAACTCATGCTCAAAATGGAATATCAGTTAAAACTAGTTCTTATTGGACAAAACGCGTTTTTTCCGAAGCGAGTCAGTTAAAACTGTTCCGACCGAGATTAAAGTTCATCCTTACCTTATTCTGATTGGTCGCGAGACGTCACCGTCAGAGGAATCCCCTTCCGAGTGCCATCTACGCTCTGTGCGCTCGTTCCGTTCATACCCGCTTTGTTTTTATTCTGATAAGCACGTATTAGATTGATTCGAGCGCAATTGTCATGACAAACTTAAATGAGGGAACGCGGTGGAAAGAGGAGTATTTAAACAGGTTATTAGCGATTCGCGATCACGAAAAAAAAAAGAGGACCACTTTTATATTATGACAAAAGAAACCTATGACAATTTAGTGAAGGAAATTGAAGGAGCACAATTAGCTGTTCAGAAATCTCAGAAACAGTACAGGAGACTGAAGCGATTGAAGGTAATTAATATTTGTGGAATACGAAAATTAGTGACTAGACAGCAGTCCATGAAATACTTACTTACTTATGTGTGGATGAAATCTATCTATACTTATAATAAATCTGTAGAGAGGTCAATTCTGTACATGAAATATATTTCCAAAATAACTATCAGGGGGTGATTAAGGATCGATACTCATGCCAAAAATGCAATCAGTTAAATTTTTGTCTGTTTGTCTGTCTGTATAACCGTTATAGAAACAAAAACTACTCGACGGATTTTAACGAAACTTGGTACAATTATTTTTCATACTCCTGAGCTGGTTATAGTATACTTCTCATCACGCTACAATCAATAGGAGCAGAGCAGTAAAGGGATATGTTGGGAAAACGGGAGAAGTTGCTCCATTTTTTAAGCTTCCGTCGCGTGTGCAACCTTAATGGTTAAAGCTACACAGAAATCATGTATGACGGAAATGTTCTCCTTAAAATTATATAAAAAATATCTCACGACGGCATATATCTATCTTTTATGGTTGACTCACAATAACACGTGTAAATCCCGATAGCTTAACAGTTCGAAGCGTTCTGATTATTATTCTGCTCCGAAATTTAAAACCACCACAACTTTGCAATGGAACTCGGCTAAAAGTAACCCAGTTGCAACCCATTCCAATTTAAAAGAACTCAATTCCCAGTATCGGTGTGTTTTGCAATGACAATTAATAAGGCTCCAGGGCAGACCGATTTCCGGCCACCGTAGGCGCGGGCCTGCGGACGGCGAGCAGGGGTAGCTCACCGTCCGGTAAGGACTAGGCCCGTGTCGGCGGCGCGTCGTGTTCCACGCGCGCCTCAAAGAGCTGTCAACACCAGCGACGGGGCCTCATAGGGCCATTGCCTGCCGGGGTTTGCGGGAAAGTTCTGCCAAGTTACCGCGGCCCCGGAAATTTAGGGCAGCCGAAGGAACAGGGTGGGTTTTTAGTCAGTAGAAATCTGACACACCCTTCAGCTTGACCCAGAGCGGAAGAAGTCATTCGATGATTTTCCAAACCCAAAAAAAAAAAAAGGGCAGACTTTTCGTGTTGCTGGAGTAGATCTCGGTGTTAGTTGTTTCTCGCATGGTCAGTTGTACGTCGCTCTTTCCCGGGTTAGCAGTTCTAGAAATCTTTATGTTCACGTGCCGGACGGGTCGACTTTCAACATAGTTTACCCGGAAGCTTTGCGCTGAAGTATTTTCGTTCTATAGGTACTTAAGCCTCATGTGAACGTGATCTAAACAATATTACCAATACATTAACTTAATAACACACAAGAAGATACACGCTGACGGAGTCGCGGGCACAGCTATTAACAATAATATTGTGCGGTTCGGTATTGCGATATTTTTCAACAGTATTATAGATTGACATATTATATTTCCCTACTAAATTACGAAAGTTAATCTGTCTGTTACATCAAAATCACTGAACCGTGAGGAAGGACATAGGCTACTTTTTTTTACGAAAAAACGACGGAAACGTGGATGAAGTCGCGGGCAACAGCTATCTATGCTAATAATATAAGGCTGAAGAGTTTGTTTGTTTGTTTGAACGCGATAATCTCAGGAACTACTGGTTCGAATTGAAAAAATATTTTTTAATTAAATAGTCAATTTATAGAGAAAGGCTATAGGCTATATATCATTACGCTAAGGCTAATAGGAGCGGAGCGCCAATGAAGAATGCTTCAAATTCGGGGTTAAATTTAACGTTAGCCCAAATTAACTATTCCACGCGGACGAAGTCGCGGGCAAAAGCTAGTTCTTAATATAATTGAGCAGCAGCTCATGTAGCAGTTGGTCATGGTTGTCGGGATCACAGAACAGATAAAAGAGGTAAGAAAGGCCGCTTGTCTCCCCACTCTTTAGCTCTACT
Organism: Tholera decimalis; assembly: GCA_943138885.2. Lineage (NCBI taxonomy): Eukaryota > Metazoa > Arthropoda > Insecta > Lepidoptera > Noctuidae > Tholera > Tholera decimalis. The sequence continues at coordinate 23,169,018 of OW964552.2, read as the reverse complement.
ACAAGCAAGAGGCCCGTTACGTATGCGAATTACGCACAAAAATAAATTACACACACTTAAATCGAGAGCTTGCTACTGATTGTAACTCACTGTTGATAAACATGCGCCGTGCATCACGGCCAATCAGGGCAAAGGACAAAACGTCAATGGTTGAAGTGTGGCGCATGCAGTACATTGTAAGCGGACTTGGTCATTGCGTTGATTAAGCGAGTACACAACGGGCAATGTATACTTTTTGTAACTTGTTGCAATAATGTTGTTAATGATCGGAATTTCATAGTGATCAGAATATTTTCATGTTTTTACAAATAAAATTGTAATTAAATGTTATTTTCGACTTACCGATGGAAAGACATACCTCCTCGCTCTATACTTGCGGTCTGATTTTTTGTTTTACAGGTTATAATTGCACAACACGGCATTTCAAAGCAGAGCTCTGTGTTCCGAAGTAATCCGAAGCGCACTAAACGCGGTGAATGAATTAATCGGTCGCGCTATGATTGTCGTATCATAAAGCTGGGTATTCACGGTCACGCCATCGCGTCAAATGGCGTGATATACAGTCAAACTTTGATCGTGAATGTTAAAATCCGTTGAGTTGACGTAAAACTCTGGATTTCTGGATGAAAATCCATCGCATCGCGCCGTGGCGTCACGCCGCAACATTGCGCCGACGGCTCGTGAGTGTAGAAACACCACGACGTGTCATGGCCCCGCGCTCCCGTGAATGCGCAAACCTACGTCCATTTTGTTTCCATTCCGTGCCGAGACGTCGAACGAGCTGTACGTGTTAACATGTCTCTGATATTATGACCCCCAAACGTTGTGGAGATGTTACCGTTGGAATCTTTAGTTCCTTGTAGCTCATTCCAGATGCCAAGAAACGAAGAGTGGCACACAGCCTCTCATGAGGACTTATTGCTTGTCTCATATTGGTGTCTTGTTTAATTATATGAGGAGTAACGAGTCCCAGTAATTTGAAATACGTAGGTTCGTCCATTCTCAGGTAATTTCTCCAATCACTTGGCTCCAATGACAGTTCATTTAATAAGTTAACATGTGTGAAGTTATCTCTTTTTAGCCATTCTTTGCATCATTTTTTTTCGTTTTTCTAGTAATTATGTGATGACAAACAGCAGCTGCACAAAGTAAGAGTTCTTCTTCCAAATCAGAGCTCATGGCAACGTTATTCGACACGGTCAAATACGTAAATGAAAGAAAACTTGTTCACTTTATTTCACTATTTACTTCCTTTTCCTTAGCTTGCTGGATTTCAACTACAATGTGCCAGTTTTTTTTGTGAGTGACATCTCGCAGGTCTACCACTGAGGTTGTCGGCTGCTTAAGCGGGCTTGCCTGTGGTTACCTTAATGAAATATTAAAGCCTCCAGCCAGGGCTTATTAAAAAAACTTACAAACTAGGCGACTACACGCTAAGGGGTAAGGGGTATGGACCCCGGCTTAGGGCGTCGCAGGGGGAGGGCAGCTAGGGACAAGCTGGATTATATCATTATTATTATTAATAAAGGAATTTAAAGCTACTGGCTCAGCGTCGCGGGCTGGCTCTGGCAAGGGTCGGGCGGACAATTACGGGGATGTTGCGGCGGGCCTCGGCGACGAGGACGGAAGGACGGTCGGTTTTTGTGTTTGTGTGCCACTGTACTTGTTTCCCTACGGCTCTCTTGGAGCAGGGTGATTGCGTCATCGGGAGTGACTAGGATATGCCTTGGTCGGAGAATCTTAGAGATGCGCGAGGGTTCATATTGGGTGGCCGATACGACAAGGGAATTCTTATGTTGCATTTCAGTTTCAAAGAAACGCTTGGAGACGCGTTTCATGAACTGCTGGATGGTGGGCATCTTGAGGTCTACGTGAAGAAGCTCCTTTCGAACATAAAAGGGGGCTCCCGTGACTCTACGGAGGAATCGGTTTTGGAGGGTTAGATAGATAGATAGATATATTCTTTATTGTACACCGTAACAGCAAAGCAATAAGGACTTTACAACTAAAAAGGGTGGTACAATGGGCGGTCTTATCGCTAAAAGCGATCTTTTACAGACCACCTTTGGATGGATTTGACACAAGAGAAAATAAATACGCGGGTAGTCCACGGTGTACTATTTATCTTTATAAAATATAAAAACATTCTCAAAACATAGGTATACATATAAATATAAAAAGAAACAAAGACATACATAATAACAAAAATTTAAGAAGAGAGATAAAGATCCTTTACCAAGTTTTTGAAAGACGATAGGGTTTGTGCTTGTCTTACTGACACTGGTAGATCATTCCACAGCCGTACTGCTTGAGCTGCGAACGACTTACCATAGTAATTGGTGGTGTGACTCGGTACCGCAAGCCTTAAGTTTTCTGATGATCTCAGAGATTTTGCATGCGTGTCATGAAGGAACTTGAATCGTTCTTTAAGATAAATGGGGGTTTTAGGATTAAACAGAACACTGTAAAGCAGAGACAAGATGTGTAAGTTCCGGCGAAGACGTATTGGAAGCCACTTAAGTTTCGTACGAAATTCGGATACGTGATCATATTTGCGCAAGCCAAATATAAATCTAATGCAAAAATTTTGGAGTCGCTCAAGTTTATCAAATTGTGCCTCAGGGTCTGCAGCTTGTGGAGGAGGTGGGGCTTTGCGTGTGCGAAAACAACGCAGGCGTAGGTCGTGATGGGATGGATGACCGCGGTGAAAATACGCAGCTTGCACCTGAGTGATAACTTGCTGCGGGAGCTAAGAATGAAGTGGAGCCTACCTAGAGCGAAAGCGGCGCGTGAACGTGCCTGCTTTATGTGCTCAGCGAAGGAGAGGTGTCTATCGAGGACCACGCCTAAGTATTTGGCTTGCTTTTCTCAAGGGATCGGCTTGCCGTACATGGTAATCGGACGGGGGGAGGGTGGGTTTATCCGCGATTTAGAAAAGAGGACTGCCTGGCTTTTGTCTGGATTGACTTCGATTCTCCATTTCTGGAACCACTTGGCCAGAGTGTTTGCGGAATTTTGGAGAGTGCGAGCGATAGCATCGGGTTTAAGACTGGTATAATAGATAGCCGTATCGTCGGCGAATAGAGCTAGCTGGGTATTTTTAAGCTTGGGGATATCGCTAGTGAATAGCGTGAAAACGAGGGGGTATAGTACGGAGCCTTGAGGAACTCCTGCGCGAATAGGATGGGGGAGGAAAGCTCCCTCTCAATTCGATAACGAAAGGTGCGATTCGATAAAAAGTCCCTTAAGATGAGCACGAGACGGTCAGGCACGCCGAGTTGGTATAGCTTATAGATTAAGCCATTGTGCCAGACTTTGTCGAACGCTTTCGCTAAGTCGAAGAATAAGGCTCCCGTTATTGCGCCCCGTTGGAAGCCGGCCGGCGCTGAGGTGTTCTACGATGCGGTGGACTTGTTGGATACATGAAAGTTCGGTTCTAAATCCGAACTGCTTATTGGGTATTAGACTCATTGCTTCGGTAAAATCTTTGAGCCGCTTATATATAAGCCTTTCATAGATTTTGCCGAGGACGTTGAGTAAACTAATGGGATGGTAGCTAGACGGGTCTGACTTTGGCTTGCCTGGTTTGGGGATACCTATGACGGTGGCCTGTTTCCAGGTTGCGGGGAACATATTATTGCTCGATGCACCATTGAAAATGGCAGTCATTACTTAGCACTATAAGCTGGGCGAGGAAAAGTTTGAAAACCGTATTGGTGATGCCTTTAGAGCCAGGGGCTTTTCGCGGTTGGAGACTTTTAATATATCCTGGACCTCATCAGGAGTGATGGGGGCCAGTGGATTATCAGGATCTTCGACAGGTGGAAGGGAAGTTCTACGTTCGACTTCGGCGTTCACCATATCGAGGTGGGCTATATCAGTAGGGTTATATAATATTATTCTTCCGCACTTTAGAACAATGTTATATTTTTCTTTCTTCTAAAAATTCTTTATGATTTGTCAACATAATCCGTTCCTTTCACAGCGTTCAAAAAACAACATTGAGGAAATTGTTTAGTATGTTGCATCCAAGGATCATCATAAGTCTCCCAATCCTCTATAACACCTCCAAATGAAAAACATGCTACTTTATCATTTACACCATTTCCACAATAAAAAAAATCCAGACTCAGCCATTTCCATCACTAATCTTTTTTTTTTGATACAGCTGTTGCCCAGTAATAATTAAGAGCGGGCTAGATGCCATTGACCTTGGTCATGTGGGCATTACCAAGACAAAGCCCCCGGCGTGCGCCTCCCACCCCTCATAATAATTTCGTGCAACGCGAACTCTAACTTTGTGCTGGATCGCAGTGCCGGGCGCCCACCGCATGCTATCTACTTATCGCTTCCAGTAGCTGTATCTAAATGCAGAGGTGTAAAACCTTTTGAATGTCCAAGATCGAAAGCAAGGGAAAATAGAATTATGTATAATTTATAGTTTTTTTTTGACGTGACAACGTCTTATAATTCGATGAAGCTGGCTGCATGCACGAAAATACATGACTCATGCGGCGCACGGTGGGCTGAAAAACGGCTTTCATAGACTTAGGCATTTTATTTTGCAAGTGCCAGTTTTTGTGCCGGATATCACTTCTATTTGTTATAACAATATACAAAAATGACACCAGAATTGATTCTGCACAAAAACGAAGGAATTATAATTTTTTTACGAAAATTTTGTATGGAGCTAGTATGAAAAATCGAAATATCTCTGAAACGGCAGCGATAACCGTAATATCCTTATAGGAGGTTTTAGTACTAATTATTTATGATTTTTTGACATACGTTACATAATGGTTGTAGATGCCTTTTTTTTTTTTTAAATCGTCAAAATATTTTTATTTATTTTTACATATTAAACGTTCCTTTTAGTGTTTAAGTTGAAGAATTCAGAGCTTTAACAACTCTTAACATAAAATAGCATCACCCCTATAGACCTGAAGGACTAGACAGAGGTGTGTAGTCTCTTGTTGATCTTGTAAGATTTCCAACAATACCAAATAGTTGAATATCAGTGTCAAAGTGCCCATGCTGCCGCTTCTTTTAGAAAGATAGGGGAATGAAATTGTTAATTGATCATACCCTAAAAGTATGATTACAACATAACCGGACACATAATAATATCGACACAAAAGGAATTTTAAAACCTTGCATACGTTCAAAATACAAAATAACATATTGTGTAGTCATCTAATGAGTCTGATGACAAGTAATTAAGTAATTAGAATGATGGTTGTAGTCTTCTGATTCTAATGAGCCTATTAAGTGATTAAATGATTTGAAATATCTCGCAACAATACCAACTAAGAACTGCATTCACCTTTTTATAATTAGTGAGCTAATGTGATTGGCTAATGTTGATTAGTTCTACTATGAGTTCTACGAAATGTTTTTGACGATTATAAATTTTTATTATCATATCTTTTATAACTTTAATGAGGGTAGTTAACTAATTATTGACTTTATACAATAAAAGGGCTATAATTTTGTTCCATAATTTAGATTGTTCACAACCGTGTAACTGCTAACACTAAAACTATTTGCTTTGCGACTACAAAATCTTAGAATGGAAAGTTTAATCACCAACTTAGATTTGTTTGTTCTTCTAAAAAGTGAGTGTCCTTCATTTAATCATGAAGTATTGTTTAGTGCAATTGTGTCCCGCATAGGCGATTGCCTTTCTGCCGAAGATCAAGTAACTCTCAAAGAATTTTGCCGGAGATTCACGCGAGCTGCTTTAAACAGGTGGCAGAAATCTAAACGATTCTTTGATAAGTTTAGAAATACGTACGGAGAGTGGTTGCAAGCAAATATTGATTGGCCGAGTTGCGTGCAAACTTTAATAAATCAAGAACCAACTGTTGATGAGATACCAAGAGCACGCTCAGTCTCTCCAGAACCTTCGACATCATCGACTGTTGGAACAATGACAAAAAGGTCCCGAAAACCATTCAAAGATCTGGGAAGCAAACAGAAAAAGAGAAGATCTAGTGAGCACATAGGCGAGGATTCCTGTGAATTGGCATATGCAGCTGCAGCACGTTTAAAAGAAGAAGGTTATGAAGATATCGCATCTGTAATCAATTATATGATCAAAAATCCAGAAGCTGCCGTTAAAATCAAGGAAAGCATTAAGAAAACAGTAATATTTACACCAGAGAAAGCACTTGGATTGCTTCTTTCACTTAAGCTTTCAAAGTGGCAATATATTACGTTGCGAGAGACTGCCATTCGGGAAGGTGCTAAGGATATTTACCCATCCTACTATAAACTGCAACAAACTAAGCTTGCATGCTACCCTCCTAATCAATCAGTATCAGTTACGGATTCATCAGCTAGAATTACACTTCAAGCTTTACTTGACATCACGGTGAAGCGGATTCTTCAAAGTCTTTCTGATAATGTGGAAAATAAGCAGTTAAAGCTGATATCGAAGTGGGGATTTGATGGTGCTTCCAATCAAAGCCGATACAAGCAGAAAATGGACGGCGAGCATAATGATTCAAGCATTTTCATGACCTCCTTGGTGCCACTGAAACTGACAGATGGAGATAATACTATATGGACAAACCCGAAACCATGCTCAACTTTTTATTGTCGTCCGGTTCAGTTCACTTTTGTAAAAGAAAGCCATGCAGTTGTCATTGATAACAAAAGAAAAATGGATGAGGAAATTGAGGCCCTTAACCCCACAGAGTGCATTAATAGTAACAGGGTGACTCATAAACTAATGATGACAATGATCGACGCAAAAGTCTGCACGTACCTTTCTGAAGCTAGATCAAATGCATCATGCTACCTGTGCTTAGCAAAACCAACAGAAATGAACCACTTAGATGCTGTAACATCAAAAACTGTGTGTTCTGACATATATGAATTTGGCCTATCATCCCTACATGCCCGTATAAATTGCATGGAATGTCTGTTACACATTGCGTACAGACTTGACTTCAAACAGTGGGCAGCAAGAAGTAATGAGCATAAAGATATGTTACAAAACAGAAAAAAAACATTCAAAATAAATTTAAAGAGGAGCTCAATCTGTTAATTGATATAGTAAAACAAGGCTCGGGAACTACCAATGACGGGAATACCGCAAGGAAGTTTTTCGAGTTTCCCAATAAAACTGCAGCTATTACTGGGTTGGATCAAAACCTGATAAAAAGATTTGCTGTTATTTTGCAAGCAATAACATCTGGTGAGAAGATCGATGTCATCAAATTTAAAGATTTTGCTCGCAAAACAGCAGAAAAGTACGTGGAATTATACGACTGGTACTACATGTCATCAACCGTACATAAACTATTAATACACGGAGCTGACATAATCGAAAAAAATGATATTGTCCCGATTGGGACTCTCTCGGAAGAAGCCTCAGAGTCTCGAAACAAAGATTTTAGGAGGTTCCGGGAACATCATTCGCGGAAAAGAAGCAGGCAAGATTCTAATCAAGATATCCTAAATATGCTTGTTGTTTCTTCGGATCCTTTTCTAAGTGCACAAAGGCCGAAGTTAGATGCCAAAAGGAAGACAACCTTTTTTGCTGAAACTCTCGACCTAATACAGTTTCCGGAAACTGAGTTCGAGTTTGTAGGTATATCCGATCTGGATTCTGACTCGGAATTGGAGTCCGACAACGAAAGTTGTAAAGAAAATTTGTAAAATTTAATTATTTTTCTTTATGTTCTTTTGTTATTTATGTTAGTTTATTGTACCAATATGTTTAGTTAATAATTTCATAAATTATAGTTTCAAATATGTATTTTGTATAATTGAATTTATTAGATATTATTTTTGTTACTTCTGTTTTATTTAAATTACCTATCAATAAAAAGTTTATATACAGTCTTTTTTTTTTTCACATATTCTTAATATTTGGGGAAAAAGCATGCTTCCTAACGATGTTCTTAACTTTGACACAGTTCATGGATCGTTTTGAACAGTTTCATATTTTAAAATAAATAATGTTAGTACTATAATCCCCTATAAGGGTATTATTATTATTATGTGTCCGGTTATGTTGTAATCATACTTTTAGGGTATGATCAATTAACAATTTCATTCCCCTATCTTTCAAAAAGAAGCGACAGCATGGGCACTTTGACACTGATATTCAACTATTTGGTATTGTTGGAAATCTTACAAGATCAACAAGACACTACACACCTCTGTCTAGTCCTTCAGGTCTATAGGGGTGATGCTATTTTATGATAAGAGTTGTTAAAGCTCTGAATTCTTCAACTTAAACACTAAAAGGAACGTTTAAATATGTAAAAATAAATAAAAATATTTTGACGATTTTTAAAAAAAAAAGGCATCTACAACCATTATGTAACGTATGTCAAAAAATCATAAATAATTAGTACTATAACCCCCTATAAGGATATTACGGTTATCGCTGCCGTTTTAGAGATATTTCGATTTTTCATACTAGCTCCATACAAAATTTTCGTAAAAAAATTATAATTCCTTCGTTTCTGTGCAGAATCAATTCTGGTGTCATTTTTGTATATTGTTATAACTAATAGAAGTGATATCCGGCAAAAAAACTCGCACTTGCAAAATAAAATGCCTAAATCTATGAAAGCCGATTTTCAGCCCACCGTGCGGCGTTACCTTGCTCTGACTCTGAGGCGTACCATTTAAGGCTTGAAGAGCAAGATATGTTCAGTGATATATTGTCGAATATTCGTGCTTTCATCATTAAAATAAATTTTATCGGTCCGCTAGTGCAGCGATAGTAGGTTATGCTATAATTGACAAAACTATAACAATAAGTTAACAGAACTATTTCACGATGAGTAAAAAATCAATTGCTTTACTATTGAAAAAAAAATTGACATAATTGTATTTATGCGTACAAATAAATGTAACTTGATCAACTCAATAGTGATTTTCATTTACCTCCTTCTCTATATCCATACAAAATATCTATCAAAGAAATAAAATTAAAATTTTCTTATGAAAAATGCAACCATTCCATCAGTATTTTCTTATGACGTTGTCACGTTCAACTATCGTCAGTAAACCGACTTTACAGTCAACCGATTTTTTTTGTATTAATATTAATTTCAGTTTTTCTGTAAATGAATGAGCTTTAATAGTATACATTTTCGTTTCTATATTCGTATATTGTATGATAAATATCTATGAACCTATTACGCGTTTTAGGTTTAACTATGATGTTTGAGTTTGATTGTTTTAGGTTTGACTTTTACATGTTACCTATTTATATCTTGATTTATTTGATAAAATTTACCACTAACTTTAAAAAAATCTGGAACATTATGAACCTGGAAGGATCGGTCACTATTACCAAAACTATCAATCTGACTCCATCCTTTCGAGACCGGATTACCTATAACATTGCCAATTTGCGTGATTTTGAAGGGTTCTATTATATCCTTATAAAATGTATATGATGTTGCTGTTGTGTTACCATGACAACAAAATTATACCATTGTCAGACTAACTACTAAAACTGTTAGTTAAATTGATCGTGTCCACATCCTGCGACTATTGCACCAGCCACTCCACATGTATTTAAGTTCATTTCTTCTGGACTATTGTCTCCATCGATTACAAAAATCATAGTGCATAAACGACACTTCAGCATCAATTTAGTCATTAGGCCTGTCAGTCGTTCAGATATAATTTCAATCGATTGTAAACCGCAATTCAAAAGCCCATGGGATGATATATTCAGTAGTTCTTTAAAAAAAATAGCTCACATTTACAATACATCTACCAATAGATTGAAGTCTGTAACACAATTAATTTAAGGTAGTGGAACAAACTTCAAAATGTGTTCTATCTATTTTACTCAAGATTGTTAGAGAACACAAAGAACCTGGTATCTTCTGTTTCTTCATCATCTGTTATTTGGTTTCGATCTTGCTGCAAACTATGTTCAACTCTTGAGTACTTGGGGGACTCTTGGTAGTAGAATTGAAAAGTCACGAAGATCATTGTGTAAGTGTAATAAATAAATGTAGCTGTTGCTATAACCCAATTTCTTTCCTCAATCTGTAGTATCTTGAGTCGTGAGTTTATTTAAAACAAAATTATACCTGTTTTCTCCATAATTTATTATATGAACCGATTTTTGTTGTACGCTGGGTGATAATAATTTATTGGCAGTGGAGCTGTAAAAAACAACGTTTATCTTTTTATGCAAAATGTTGGGTTCAATCACGGAATAGAAAAAAAGAGTGAGTGTCGATATTCATAAAATAACCGTGATCACCAAACTGACACAATGTACGTCGCGATAACGTACTTCGCAGTAAAGAACTTTCGCGATAACGTACATGGCACTAAAGAACTTTCGCGATAACGTACATCGCAATAAAGAACTTTCGCGACAACGGTACTTCGCAATCAAGAATCTTTCGTGATAATGTACTTCACAATAACATACTTTTGCAGTAACGTACATCACGGTAATGAACTTCGCAATGATGACGTACACTCACAATATTTATTTTCAAAAAAGATTGTGAAAACTTTTGTCTGTCGCCTTTATTTTCCATTTGGTTTTGTTGTAAACTAGATGATTAATCATTAGTATTCGAACTGGAAAAGAAAAACATGTGAAGTAAGCTAGGTGGCATTGGTCGAAGCCATACTGCGGGGCGAGACGGAAAGAGAAGTAGTCACCCCCTTCTGCGAAGCAGTCATGCCAGCGAAGAAGGAGGCAGAACGTGTGAGGGAGAGGACAGCCTCCACTTCTCGACCTAGCCGCCGCATGAAACACTCAGGGCGTCGGAAGTCGAGGAGCGATTACCGGCCACCGTAGGTGCGGACTTGCGGACGGCGAGTAATGGGTGACTCGCTGTCCGATCATGGACCATGCCCGGGTCGACGGCGGAGGCGCATCGGTTTACATGCGCGCCTCAAAGAGCTCTCAGCAATCTGACGGAGCCCCCACAGGGGCTGCCGGCACCTGCCGGGGTCGTGGGAGTGTTTTATCAGCTAACCATGACCCTGGAACGTAAAGGGCTATTGATGAACTCATTGGATGAACGATTTTAACACAAAAAAAGAATGTAAACTGGTTTCTCAAAAAATATATTCAATTTCAGGCCAATATAAGTCTGACTTGACTGAGAAAAAAGAAATAACTGTCATTTTAAAAAACATGCTGCTGTAGAATAAATTATAATTTGATATCTACACAAATTTTATAAAATTTATAAAATGTTTAACATCCATGTTCGTTACTTTCATATACTTTTTGTTGACATAGTTTTACGTTCATAATACCGAAATATTAACCATAAATGATTTATAAAATAATAGTGCCCTTCAAAACATTTTCGTGTGACTATGGCTGATTGGCGGTGGCTAGCGGCTTCTACAAAGGCAGACAATACGAACAGAAAAATAAAATGTTTCTTCCGACGAAATAGAGTTATCATTTTTAGTTGCGAGGTGCCCTTTTCTATGAAAATATTGCACCGAAATGAAACCTTATTTTTATAAAGTTAACCGTGTATTACGCTTTTTGCGTCTTTTTTTGTCACCCATTTTGATATTATAATAAGAATTAACGACAACTAGTAAACTAACTAACACTAAAATAACCTAATATTTACACACACTATACAACACGTAACATAATTAATGCACATCCTGAAATTAGTTTGTTCAGTATCGCTTACTGAATCGGTTTTTATCGTTTTTAATATCGATCATTTTAATTCCAAACCAATTAAATCTACGTAAATTACAAATTACACTTTCGCTGTATAGTAAAAACAAACTAACTATGGACCGTAAATTAAAGTAGTAACTTTTTAAATGCAGATTTATATAAATTCCGTCATTCAGTACACATTACGGAAAAATTAAACTCATTTAAATGAAGTTAAAGTCTTAAAAAAAACTGTTTAAACAAGTACAACTAAAAATTCAGAGTTTGTATTATGATAATAACATAATTTTCTAATTGGGGTGTGCGTTAATTACGATACATGTTGTATATAAAACCAAAAATTTCTAATTGGTTGGGCTATCGACAATAATTTTGTTTGCGGAGAAAAGTGTCACAGGTCCATTCAGCACAGTCTCGTCCCGCACTGATTTATTGGGTGCCGGTCTGCCGGAGGGGTGGCTACGCGATTTGCGAGTAGCGATTACGTAAAAAAATCCGTATAAATAATTAAGAAAGTTATTGGCAAAAATAAGCCCAGGGGCCCATCGGCATTACTTAATATAATATATTGGTGGCAATTAAAAGATCCGGTGATTGATAGTTTAGGAGAAAAATGGTAGTAAGTTACAAAAACAGAGACCACTTTGCGTATTTATATATGATATTTCAAAAAAAAATTTTTTTGAAGCCAAGAGGACATGCTTTATATTGTGTAGATTAATATATATTATTTTGAAAACAAATAATTTAAGGTAGTGGAACAAACTTCAAAATGTGTTCTATCTATTTTACTCAAGATTGTTAGAGAACACAAAGAACCTGGTATCTTCTGTTTCTTCATCATCTGTTATTTGGTTTCGATCTTGCTGCAAACTATGTTCAACTCTTGAGTACTTGGGGGACTCTTGGTAGTAGAATTGAAAAGTCACGAAGATCATTGTGTAAGTGTAATAAATAAATGTAGCTGTTGCTATAACCCAATTTCTTTCCTCAATCTGTAGTATCTTGAGTCGTGAGTTTATTTAAAACAAAATTATACCTGTTTTCTCCATAATTTATTATATGAACCGATTTTTGTTGTACGCTGGGTGATAATAATTTATTGGCAGTGGAGCTGTAAAAAACAACGTTTATCTTTTTATGCAAAATGTTGGGTTCAATCACGGAATAGAAAAAAAGAGTGAGTGTCGATATTCATAAAATAACCGTGATCACCAAACTGACACAATGTACGTCGCGATAACGTACTTCGCAGTAAAGAACTTTCGCGATAACGTACATGGCACTAAAGAACTTTCGCGATAACGTACATCGCAATAAAGAACTTTCGCGACAACGGTACTTCGCAATCAAGAATCTTTCGTGATAATGTACTTCACAATAACATACTTTTGCAGTAACGTACATCACGGTAATGAACTTCGCAATGATGACGTACACTCACAATATTTATTTTCAAAAAAGATTGTGAAAACTTTTATCTGTCGCCTTTATTTTCCATTTGGTTTTGTTGTAAACTAGATGATTAATCATTAGTATTCGAACTGGAAAAGAAAAACATGTGAAGTAAGCTAGGTGGCATTGGTCGAAGCCATACTGCGGGGCGAGACGGAAAGAGAAGTAGTCACCCCCTTCTGCGAAGCAGTCATGCCAGCGAAGAAGGAGGCAGAACGTGTGAGGGAGAGGACAGCCTCCACTTCTCGACCTAGCCGCCGCATGAAACACTCAGGGCGTCGGAAGTCGAGGAGCGATTACCGGCCACCGTAGGTGCGGACTTGCGGACGGCGAGTAATGGGTGACTCGCTGTCCGATCATGGACCATGCCCGGGTCGACGGCGGAGGCGCATCGGTTTACATGCGCGCCTCAAAGAGCTCTCAGCAATCTGACGGAGCCCCCACAGGGGCTGCCGGCACCTGCCGGGGTCGTGGGAGTGTTTTATCAGCTAACCATGACCCTGGAACGTAAAGGGCTATTGATGAACTCATTGGATGAACGATTTTAACACAAAAAAAGAATGTAAACTGGTTTCTCAAAAAATATATTCAATTTCAGGCCAATATAAGTCTGACTTGACTGAGAAAAAAGAAATAACTGTCATTTTAAAAAACATGCTGCTGTAGAATAAATTATAATTTGATATCTACACAAATTTTATAAAATTTATAAAATGTTTAACATCCATGTTCGTTACTTTCATATACTTTTTGTTGACATAGTTTTACGTTCATAATACCGAAATAATAACCATAAATGATTTATAAAATAATAGTGCCCTTCAAAACATTTTCGTGTGACTATGGCTGATTGGCGGTGGCTAGCGGCTTCTACAAAGGCAGACAATACGAACAGAAAAATAAAATGTTTCTTCCGACGAAATAGAGTTATCATTTTTAGTTGCGAGGTGCCCTTTTCTATGAAAATATTGCACCGAAATGAAACCTTATTTTTATAAAGTTAACCGTGTATTACGCTTTTTGCGTCTTTTTTTGTCACCCATTTTGATATTATAATAAGAATTAACGACAACTAGTAAACTAACTAACACTAAAATAACCTAATATTTACACACACTATACAACACGTAACATAATTAATGCACATCCTGAAATTAGTTTGTTCAGTATCGCTTACTGAATCGGTTTTTATCGTTTTTAATATCGATCATTTTAATTCCAAACCAATTAAATCTACGTAAATTACAAATTACACTTTCGCTGTATAGTAAAAACAAACTAACTATGGACCGTAAATTAAAGTAGTAACTTTTTAAATGCAGATTTATATAAATTCCGTCATTCAGTACACATTACAGAAAAATTAAACTCATTTAAATGAAGTTAAAGTCTTAAAAAAAACTGTTTAAACAAGTACAACTAAAAATTCAGAGTTTGTATTATGATAATAACATAATTTTCTAATTGGGGTGTGCGTTAATTACGATACATGTTGTATATAAAACCAAAAATTTCTAATTGGTTGGGCTATCGACAATAATTTTGTTTGCGGAGAAAAGTGTCACAGGTCCATTCAGCACAGTCTCGTCCCGCACTGATTTATTGGGTGCCGGTCTGCCGGAGGGGTGGCTACGCGATTTGCGAGTAGCGATTACGTAAAAAAATCCGTATAAATAATTAAGAAAGTTATTGGCAAAAATAAGCCCAGGGGCCCATCGGCATTACTTAATATAATATATTGGTGGCAATTAAAAGATCCGTTGATTGATAGTTTAGGAGAAAAATGGTAGTAAGTTACAAAAACAGAGACCACTTTGCGTATTTATATATGATATTTCAAAAAAAAATTTTTTGAAGCCAAGTGGACATGCTTTATATTGTGTAGATTAATATATATTATTTTGAAAACAAATCTTGTAAGGGTTACGGAAAAAAAAGGTTCTAATATATGGGTAGTTCTTCAGAGACAATATTTTCGATTTCTATGGGTACATTTCTGTAACCAACTAACAAAACGGCATGGATTTTTTTTTGTATAGTTTAGCTATATCCGTTACTGGGACAAATGATATTTTTTAAATAATTGCTGTCTAAGTACAAAATAAAAATATTTGAAGCTTGTTCTTCTGATTCATATAACGCGTCCGTTTGCCATTTTCCGGAACAAAATGGTCGATGTCGCATTTTCCCTTTGATACTTCAATATAAATTATAATTACATCGAAAGGAAATGAACTGGCCTCTTAAAAAAAAATGTGTATTAGTTATAACTACGTTAGCATGTTTATAAATAAATGAATAAGAAGTGTCCGGCGTATAATACTGATTAATATGGCGTAAGCTGCGCTTGACCGTACTTGGTCGGGTATTAATAATGAGAGTCTGGCTTCCCGCGCGGGGGGAAGCCAGTCGTGCAACAAACGAGCTAGAAGGTGGACGTGCGGCTGGTTTGCTTAGATCCCTGTGTTACGAAGGTAAATATCTGATTCATCTGTGTTTGGTTCAGGTGGCATTCTGATTACAATGCCTACTTTATAACATTTATTTTATAGTTTTAAAACTTCAATCTGCAGTTCGTGTAATGCTTTTGGTTTATACACTGGACAGCAAATAAACCGAGCCACCCGCTACCTAGGCACTCTAATTTGATTTTCTCAAAAACTAAAAAACCTACAATTATCAAAGTTGTACCTACAGAAAGTGCGTTTCATGGTGATTAAAATGAAAGGAAACTCATTGGGTTTAATCAATATTTCAGTGTTTATTAAGGATTTTACAAAGAAGAGTCATTTTCCAGTCGTGACAATCGTTAGTAATGATAAAGTGAAAAAAAAATTAAAGCCAAAAACAAATATAAAATCAAAAAAAAGTTTTTGATCAATATTCCGTATTCCCTCCCCTTGCTCGGATAACTGCCAGCATCCTTGTATTCATCGACCTTACGAGCCTGACGATAAAATCTTGAGGAATTGTATTCCACTCCTCTTCAATTGCGATTCGCAGCTCTGGAAGCCTTGTTGGAGCAGGTACCCGGGTTCGAACCCGACGTTTCAGCTCATCCCATAAGTGTTCTATCGGATTCAAGTCGGGGCTTCGAGCTGGCCAGTCCATCGTACGAATGCTGACGTCGCGTAGATACTGGGTCACCACATGAGCAACATGAGGCCGTGCATTATCATGCATCAATTGCATATCCTGTCCGATATATCCTGCGTAAGGTACCACATGGTCTGCGAGGATTTCAGTAATGTAGCGATGAGAAGTCAGTCTACGTGTACGGCCCGTCGGTTCGATGAAAACTAACGCTGTATGTGCTGTTAACGAGATGCCGCCCCAGACCATTACAGATCCTCCTCCATAAGCAACAGTTTCCTCGATGCAACACTGAGAATAACGTTCTCCAGGGTGACGATATACTCTCTGACGTCGATCACTTCCATGTAGACTCACCCTGGTCTCATCAGTGAAGAGTACATTACTCCACTGCTCTAAAGTCCAATCCCTATGCTCTCGAGCAAATTCAAGTCGTGCTCGACGGTGTGCTACCGTTAATGCTGGGCCTGTTGCAGCTCTTTTTGGGGTCAGGTTCCGTTCAGCAAGTCTCCTTCTGACGGTATCTGAACTTTGACCACTTGGCGTTCGTCACGCAGACTTTGTTGGACTTGAACTGCGTTAAGGTGGCGATTTCGCAGAACAGTAAGGTGGATACAACGATCATCTGCTGCTGATGTAGCCCTAGGTCTGCCCGTACCTGGACGGCGATCGAATGCTCCAGTCTCTAGGTATCGTCTGTAAACTCGTTGTACCGAAGATCTGCTGATTCGAAGCCTTCGAGCGACTTCACGTTGCGCAATGCCTGCTTGAAGTAATGCTACAGCTTGAGCTGCTTCCTGAGGTGTTATATCCATTATTAATCGAAAAAGGTAGCAAAAACACACGCGTCTGAGCAAACAATGGACAAAAACTAAAGAAATGATAAGAAATATCCGACTACCCTCATTGTAGAGAAAAAGAACGCTAATTTCAAACTCTGGTGAAAACAGAGCAAATCGTTAGCATTGTGTTTGTTGCTTGATTATAATGTGAGTTGACGGTACTTTCGAATTAATTTGTAGTCATTTTAATCACCATGAAACGCACTTTTTGTAGGTATAGCTTTGATAGTTGTAAGTTATATACTTTTTGAGAAAATCGAATCAGAGTTCCTAGGTAGCGGGTGGCTCGGTTTATTTGCTGACCAGTGTAGATTCGTGTAGAAAAATGACAAGAATAAAGTCTGTATGTATGATGAGTTATGCATGATTGTAGGCAAAATCCTGATTCATCTGTGCCTGATTCGTATGGTCAAAACCTCATATGAATCATAAAGCTTCTGAGCAAGCTTCCCGCATTTGGTGTCCCTGCTGGCTTATGCAACTGGATTTCAGACTTCTTGAGTGATCGGTTGATCCGAGTGGTCATCGATGGCTGCTCATCGGATCTTATGGCAATTAATGCCGGTGTTCCTCAAGGGTCTGTTTCTGCTGCATATCAATGACCTACTTCAGCTGGGAGCAGTTGGGTACGCGGATGACAGCACATTCTCAGAGAGATACTTATCCAGTTCTAGAGCTAACGGGGATGAAATTGCCACTCTCAGAAAGGCCATAGTAGAGCGCCTGAATTTGACCTTAAATCTCGTTTCCCAATGGGGTGACGACAATCTGGTCAAATTCAATGCTCTTAAAATACAGGCTTGTCCTTTCAGCGCTAAAAGGAGCCCTTTTGAATTGACCCCTACTTTCCGAAGTACATCTGTGCCAGTTACCAGTTGCCTGGAGCTTTTGGGCATGGAGTTGATGTCAGACCTCAACTTCGGCTCAACCATCTAGTCCAGAGCTCAGACTGCAGCAAAAAAGCTGGGAATCCTACACAAGGTGGGGCGGTACTTCACGCCTGGACAGCTTCTAAATCTGTATAAAGCACAGGTCCGGTCCTGCGTGGAGTATTGCAACCACTTGTGGGATGTCTCTGCAAAGTACCAACTTGCTGCATTGGACTCGATCGAGCGCAGAGCTAAAAGGCTTATAGGCGACGAGGTGCTGGTGGACAAGCTTCATAGCCTAGCTCATCGTCAAACCGTTGCTTGCCTGTCGGTTTTCTACAGATTGTACTCCCCAGTGTGCGCAGGAGCTCCATGACCTGATTCCTTCATCTCCCTTTTACCACCGGTCTATCAGACGCACGGCTGGGTACCACCCATACTTGGTTGATATACCGTCTTGTCGTAGCAAGCGCTTGTCCTCCACATTTATTGTGCGCACAGCCAAGCTGTGGAATTCTGTGCCGGCTTCTGTGTTCCCTGCCACTTATGACCTTTCAGCCTTTAAAGCACGAGTAAATAGGCATCTTCTGGGCTCGCTCGTCCCATCTTAGACCTCATCTGTCGCTTACCATCAAGCGAGATCGAGGTCAAGAGTGGGCCCACCGGTAATAAAAAAAATAAGTTAGTTTTTCTTCTCTGCAGCACGGAACGAGTGCTTTTGTTGCGTTGTCCAATTTTTTACTAGTCTTATTTTATATTTACTTAGCTATAACCTTTTGAATAATTCAAAAATCACAGGAGTGTAAACTTTTTTTAATTATGACACTTTTGATATGTCTTAAGTCTTAGATAAGAAGTAATAATTATTATTGTAATGTCAATTGTAAATGTCATGATGGCCTAGTGGTTAAGAGGTGCCTGAGGTGGCCATGCATGAGGTGGGTGGTTTGAAACCGGGCAAGTACCAATGTGATTTTCTCAATTCATATGTACTTTCTAAGTTTATCTTAGATATCACTGACATTGGTGAAGGAAAAACATAGTGAGGAAAGCTGGACTTAAACGTAATTAATATAAGTCTGAAATTGCCAATCAAGGCACGAGCATTAATCACCACGCTTGCTCAACAAGCGTGGTGATCAATGCTCGTGCCTTCTTTGTACGAGAAGAGGCCTTTGCCCTGCAGTGGGACAATAATAGGCTGGTATTATTATTATTTATATTTAACAATTATTAAAACCTATTTATTCATATCTAATTTCTGTTATTTTAATATTGCAATTAACAACAATGCCACTTAGTGAGGATCAAAAGAAGGAGAAAAAGAGACTCGTTGAACGTAGAAGGATGGCAAACTTTTTTTAAAAGAATTATTCTTGAATTCACCAGATTTTTTCCGTGATATGATCACTGATAATTGTTTTCATTATTGTTTTTGTTGAAATATGATTCTTTTTTTAATATCTACAGAGCTCATTTACATAAAGTTCTTCATTTTTATTTCGGTTTCTGATTCATCTGTAACAAATTCTGATTCATCTGGGCACAAAATATTCGAACGTCGATATCTTAAAAACTACTTTTTAAAAACGAGTCCCTCATTCAAATATACGTTATTTGGTATACCTATTTACATATGAACATGTGTTACAGAGCTGAAAGTGAAATTAAATTTTGACCATATGAATCAGTCGAAGAATCAAATTTCGAAGAACTACCCGTATCCTAAATGAAGCCCAATTCACGAATATCCACGCCTTAAATGAAAATTGACGCATTTTAAAAGTATTATACATGTCATATCGAGGTTTGTATTTATTTTGAGACATGCTGCGTTGTACAGATAAACGGATAATGACACCGTCTAACTACAGTCAACCGTTTTTAATGACTTGAAGACGTTGACGGGATTGGGAGAGTTTTATAGGAGAGTTTTGCCTGAGTATAGAAACTAAAGAACAAAATGTTTATTTTAAAATTTTATTATCATAGCACCATTTATTTAAACACATTACATTTTTTAAAGCACATACAGAGTCATGATAAATACAACTACTTATACAAATCTATACTAATATTATAAAGAGGTAAAATTTGTAAGTTTGTATGTAGGGGGTAATCTCTCAAACTACCGAACCGATTTTGAAAATTCTTTCGCTTACTACTTAGCACTCAGGGATAATGCAGCTACATAGCTGCATTATCCCTGAGTGCTATAGGCTATAAAATATCTTTATACCATGCATATTAGCCGAGCTATTATAATCTTTGTCAAGCAAGTCGGAAAATTGTACCTCTTAAAATAGAATTCGATGCATGCGCTGCCTAAACAGTTGCATAAAACTGAAAACAATGTATGGCAATCTGGTCCGTCTTAAATAATTATATTTTATATTTTAGCAGATATAGGAGGATTTATGTAAAAAAAAAGCTTTTTCAATATACTTACGTTTCAATTTCATTGGAGCAGCAGTCGGTGTGTTTAATTCGCAAAAATAGGCCCCTTGGACAGTTATTACAGAATACGTCGCTGATAATGTGGGATGAATGCACAATGAGCCATAGAGCTCATGTTGAAGCAGTGGATCAAACGCTTAAGGACTTGAGAAATTCAGTTGCTATCATGGGTGGTGTCACCTTTGTGTTTGCTGGTGACTTTCGAAAGACACTTCCCGTCATCACAATAGGGACCCGTGCGGACATCATAAAGGTGTGTCTTAAATCGCCACCTCTATGGAGTATGGTCCAAACTTTAAACGTACGAACTAATATGAGAGCCCATCTAATCGGAAATACAGATAACGATTTTCCACAACAGCTACTCAAAGTTGGAGAAGGGTCTTTTTCTTCTCAAACCTTGGGCACTAACGTTGCGGAAGTAGTTATAAATGAGACTGTAGGCTGAATAGTACACAATTTGCAGCAACTCATAGATGCAGTTTATCCAGACCTTGAATATTTATTAGATAGAGACATTCATTGGCTTTGTTCGAGGGCTATCGTCTCACCAAGAAACGATACAGTCAATGAAATCAAAAATCTAATTTAAAAAAAAGTCCCCGGTCAATTCAAAATTTACAAGTCCATTGATACAGTATGCAATGTCGAGGATGTAGTCCATAATCCGCAAGAATTTTTAAATTCCTTGAATCTATCTGGCCTGCCACCTCACGACCTGCTCTTGAAAACTGGAACGCCTATTATGCTTTTAAGGATTTTAAGCCCGCCCGACCTATGTAATGCAACAAAGCTACTAATTAAAGATTTAAAAGATAACTTAATTGTGGCGACTATTCTCATTGGACCAGGAGCTGGCCAGTTGGCGCATATCCCGAGAATTCCAATGATTCCTACGGATCTGCCTATACCGTTTAAGCGACTCCAGTTTCCCATAAAAACATCTTTTGCCCTGACTATAAACAAGTCCCAAGGACAAACTTTCTCTTTAGTTGGCATTGACTTATGAAAAGAATGTTTTTCCCATGGGCAAATCCCGCCAGTCTTTTGGGCACATTTCCAGTGGATAGCGATGCGCACGAATTTCTGGATGCCTTATTTTAGTTTATTTTTATTAGATGTATGTATGTAGTTTAGGGTTATTATTTAAGTGTTTAAAGTGTTAAAAAAATTTATGTTAAAAACTAATAAATATAAGCCAATGGGCAATTATATGTTGGTTTATCACGTGTTGGATCATCTGAAAAGCAGATTATTTTGTTACCGGAAAATAAAACAACCTCAAATATTGTATACCTACAGAGAAGCTTTAAATTAAACAGGGCCCTTACTTAAATGATATGTTATTAAATATTACCGACGTTTATATTATTATCCGTATAGTTACGGTATAAAAACACTCTATTAAGGGGCAGATATTCGATTTTCGATGATTTTTAATCCAAGATCACGTCTAAACGGCTAGTCGGTATGCTTTGAAAAAAAATAATGATAAACTAGACTATTTCCTTAATAATTTGATATATGAATATTTAAATATTTTTTTGTAAAACTTTGTGTAATTTATTTTTAAAAGTACGTCTAACGCGGGCATAAAAGCGAAGATCAGGCAACAACCATTGGGTGTATTTTTATGAAACTTTCACAGTCTAAAAGATAATTTAATTGCCAATCTTTTAGTATACGGCTTTTCTTCATATTGTGTTTGGTAAAGTCATGGTGTATTATTATTCGAATAATCTAGGTGCGCAATGAATCGGGGGCTCTTGCGGGCGACGGGCGGCAGTGCATCGCTGACCACTGTCACGAGTAGACGCTAACGCTCCGCGCAAAAAATACAACATGATTTTATTCGCATAGAAGTTTAACGCCAAAATGGTTGGTAAACCCAAAACACTAAAAAAGAAACGCCTTACAATGTTAAAAATAGATTAATGAAGTAACGAATTTTAATTATTTATATAATTTACTGCCGCCATGGTCGAGTGGTTTAGGGGTTTAACTTGTGTGTGGTCGTGGGTTCGATTCCCGCGGGACGCATACTTTGTAAATTTGTTTCCACTTTGGCTAGGACATTGCAGGCCTGAATCACCTGATTGTCTGATAAAAAGATGGTTCCGTGCTTCGGAAGACACATATAAGCGGGTAGTCCCGGTCGCCAAATGGCGGTCGTCAGAATAGACCACGTCAGAGGCTCTTGAGGCAGTCTAGAAACTCTGACACTAGAGTGTATGGGGTCATTAGACATTACTACCCACACGATAAGAAGAAGATTATTTATATAATCTCTATCAATAGTTTAAATTAGCATATTGGAATAAAATAAATGTGATTTAAATGTAGTAAACAAACTTTTATTTTATTGAAATAATTATGTTATTTCCTTTTAGGAGAACACCAAATAGTAAAGATTCTTGAGTCAAAAATGTAGAGACAGGGTGAGTATTGAAATGTAATTTACGAGTAGGTAACCATATTGGAGCGTAGTAAGGACAGTTCGATTAAAGTTTCAAAAAATACTTGAGTGTTGCTGATATTGGAATAGTTGTAGGTATAGCTCTTGATACGTAAGTAGCATGACCTTGAATGCGGAGATCTAATATTTAGTAGGTACTTACTT
The DNA here is from genome assembly GCA_943138885.2 of Tholera decimalis. NCBI lineage: Eukaryota > Metazoa > Arthropoda > Insecta > Lepidoptera > Noctuidae > Tholera > Tholera decimalis. The sequence goes on along the minus strand of OW964552.2, from coordinate 23,146,023 downwards.
AAAATTATTTTTATTTTATTCAAATTATGTTTTGTTTTTGGAGTATATCAAATAACTTAGATTCTCGCCGTGAAAATGCAGAGACGAGGTAAATATTGCAATGTAATAGCACCATACTACAGCGTAGGTACTAAGGACAGTCCGGATTAGAGTATCAAAAAATACTTGAGAGCTGATATTGACACGAGTTGTAGGTATAGGTCTAGGGTAGGTACTTATGTAGCATGACCTTGAATGCGGAGATCTAATGTTTAGTAATTTTTTATTTCATTGAAATAATAGTGTTTTTTTGTGGTGAGTACGAGGTGAGTATTTAACTATAATGTAACCATACTACAGCGTAGTAAGGACAGTCCAGATTAGTTTAAAAAATACTTGAGTGCGGTTTTTGACATAGTTGTAGGTACTTATAGCTAGCTATGGTACGAAAGTACCATGACCTTGAATGCGGAGATCTAATGTTTTGTTTACGCACAACTCTCCAATATTCCAACTTTCGCCCATATGGTCAATCCTACTTTCGCGCCCGTGCCTATACTTACCTAAATTTAATTTATATTATATATCTCGCTTTATATTATACAGATCGCATCGAACTTCTTGAGGTTACGTTGACATCCACCCTTAATTTTGGTCCGTTTATCGAGGCTAAGGCACAATTGGCTGCCAAAAAGTTGGGAATCCTAGTAATTACACTACCCTAACTATTGATGATAATATAATAACATTAGATTCACAAGTCGCCACAGAATTTGAAAATTTTTTCACTGACATACCCGTATCGACAATCAAGTCGCTAAAATCATCTGCCATTGCTGCAGACACATTACTTAAAAAAAGTGTTCCAGTTTGTAGTTCAGAGTTTAAATTCCAATATGTTACTTCTAATGACATCATCAAAACTTTTAATTCTTTGAATGTTAAAAAGGCTGCAGATCTGTGGGGTAATTCTGTTCATGTTACTAAGTCCATTATACACATTATAGCTCCTACATTAGCTGTTATATTTAATAATTGTATTGATTGCGGTAAGATTCCTGATTTAATGAAATATAGTAAAATAATCCCACTATTTAAATCAGTTAGTACATCTGACCCTACTAATTATAGACCTATTTCTGTATTGCCCACTTTCAGTAAAATTTTTGAGAAAATTATTTTAATGCAGATGCAAAGATATTTTAATAAACACAAATTGCTACATAATAAACAATTTGGTTTTACAAAGGGACGTTCAACAACTGATGGCCGGTGTTGAACTTTTAGGACACATTTATAATGCATGGGAAGATAAGTGTTGGTAAGTGTTGGGCATTTTTTGCGATTTTTCAAAGGTATTTGACTGTGTTCCCCATGAGACATTAATCAGGAAACTGCACCATTACGGATTCCGGGGCGCCTCTCTGAATCTTCAGACCTCATACTTGAGTGAAAGGATTCAGAGAGTCGACTTGAACGGCAAAAGATCGCCGGGATCTGTGACGTCAAGATGGGGGTCCCCAAGGCTCAATTTTAGGTCCCTTTTTGTTTCTTATTTATATAAATGATTTACCGTACCTGATCAAAAATCATGACATAGTGTTATTCGCTGACGATACTTATTTTTTATTTAAAATCAAAGTTAACAGCAGGTTACTGAAGAAGTAAACAGTGCCCTTGCAACTGTAGTTAGCTGGTTTAATGTTAATAATCTTCTTGTTAAGAGAAAAATACCAAATGCCTAAAATGTACGTTACTTCATGTTAGACAAGTGAATACAAGTGTATCAATAATCTTTTATTTAAAATCAAAGTTAACAGCAGGTTACTGAAGAAGTAAACAGTGCCCTTGCAACTGTAGTTAGCTGGTTTAATGTTAATAATCTTCTTGTTAATGAGAAAAAAAAAACAAATGCCTAAAATTTACGTTACCTCATGTTTGACAAGTGAATACAAGTGTATCAATAAAGGGCGAAATATTGAAACCCGAAGATACCACAGTTTTCTTGGGCATAAATTTGGGTGCGAAGCTTCAGTGGGGCCCCCATATAAACTGTCAAAATAGCCAAGTTCTGCAGCATATGCCGTTAGAAAAATACGTGGATTAACTGATATCGAAACAGCACGTTTAGTCTACTTTAGTTACTTTCACAGAGTGATCTCATACGGCATTATACTTTGGGGAAACGCCGCCGACATTCATACAATATTTGTATTACAAAAATGGGCCATTCGTGCAATTTATAAATTAGGTCCTAAGCACTCCTTAAGAGACAAATTTAAAGAGATTAATATTATGACTCTGAATGACTCTGACTATGAATATTAATCTCAGTATATTTATGAGAATCTCTTGTATGCACACAAAAATACTAATCTTTTTAAAAAATACAGTGATATTCATAGTGTAAATACAAGGAACAAAGACACATATGTCATTCCTAAAACAAGGAAAAAAGATTGGTGGATCGTTTAGATGCCAATGTATACGTTTTTATAATAAAATTCTTAGCCATATTCAAGAACTAAGTATTAATAAATTCAAATTATTTATAAAACGTAAGCTATGTCAGAAAGCTTTTTATACAGTTACAGATTATATTGAGGACAAGAAGGCCTGGGAATGAGATGCTCCAGTGATATACGTGTGCCTTTTCTATTTAGTTTTAAAATTTTGATTGATGATTTATTTTTGATTGATTAGAATATTTGCGTTCTGAAGTATTGTATATCCTTATAATCAATAAAGAGAAAAAAAAGTATTGTATATACCTATTAATTTTGTTTTTGTTTATTGTTTTTTGTTTATGTACAACGTGTAACGGAAACCCCATATCTATCCAAAAGGGCTGAAGACAACATCTGGTATGGAGTCTCTATGCACAGTTTCAGCACAAAATAACTGACTCAAAGAATTGATACCAAATTATTGGTTTCATATATTTCTTGAATACCAATCATAAAAAACGTGTTACAGCACTACGAGGGTCAATAACTTTCCACGTCACTTGCCAATAACACGATAATTCTTTTCGTTCTTCTTAATTTGAAAAATTCGGTCTCTGGTATCAGTGTATTGTAATTTATAATAAGTTCTACACACATAGACTTAGGATTACTAAACCCTTGCCATATCGTTTGTTATCATCCAAAGAAGCCATGCACTTGGTATGTATATACCCTTTAAATTACATGTTGTATATAAATATAATTATTTCATTATTGTACTTGTGAGGACAATGTAGGTTATTCTATCTTCGTAGTTTTTACTTTCACTATAATTTCTTTAATGATGTCAAGCAGTTTGAGTACTTGTGTGGCCTACCCAAATGGCCTTACTTTGGTATTGTTCGTCAAATTGTTGACCTCCTTAAATTATAAGTTGAGCTACACAATAACTGACAAATGCTTGCACTGACTGGACAGGTCCGCTCAAATTTGCTTGGTTATTTCCTCAAAAAAATACCACAGACATGAACTTACATGCTTCTCATATACAAATACAAATTGTCTGGACTTCAAAAGAGACTTTGACCTCTGATTTTGTTTCGGTGTTTCTTCTCAGAGTAGTCAGTTAAGAAGTACCGGCCTCATCTAGCTAAACTAAACACGCAAAAAAACATGACGTGTAAAAGTGTTATTTATAACCAATTTACAAAATAAATATTTAATTTCATTTCATTTCAAAAGTGAGACGGTACTTCACACCGGAACAGCTGCTCAACCTCTATCAAGCACAAGTTCGGTCGTGTATGGAGTGCTGCTCTCATCTCTGGGACGGATCTGCCAAATACCAGCTTAATGCACTTGAGTCTATAGAGAAACGGGCCAAAAGGCTCATCGGCAACGAGAAACTGGTCGAGACAAAGGTCCAGAGCCTAGAGCATCGGCGACGTGTTGCAAGCCTATCAGTTTTCTATCGGTTACATTTCGGGGAGTGTGCGATGGAATTGCAGTCTTATTCCACCGAGCCCGTTCCATCATAGGACTACAAGACAAACGGTGATGCGCCATCGTTACATGGTGGACATCCCACCCATACGCATGAAACGTTTTGAGATTACTTTAATTATGGGTACGGCTAAGGAGTAGAATTCCCTGCTGGAGTCTGTTTCCTGATAGTTATAACCTGGAAGTCTTTAAGTCAAGAGTGAATAGATTACTTCTAGGCAAGCGTGCTTCATCTTCGACCATATCATCGCTTAACATCAGGTTAGATTATGGTCAAACGCAAGCCTATAAACTATTAAAAAAAAATCAGCTCTGGCTGTATACAAAAGGGAAAAACTCAACTCAGCATGTCGAAAATGAGGACATGATTGCTGACAAGTAAATTCATACTTATTTCAATATTCCGATTTCAATGTTATTAAAACTTAATTATTTACGAGTATCAAATGAGTCTAAGTAGCGTAGCCACATAGTCATTTTTATATATATAGATAGATAGATTTACTTGTCTAAATACACATAGTAGTTTTCAATGACCAGACAATTAAAGTCCAGAAAAAATTTGGATGGTGATAATAAATCAGGCAGTACAGTCTTTACTATTTGAAACGTATGGTTACCTTACGAAATTTCGAGCTTGCGTTGCGGGGGTGCATTGCGCGGTCGCGGGGAGTGACGCAAGCTTCTCCCCAGTCGCTCAAGGTCGCTGCCATATAATGTCGCCTTAAATCTATCTAGCCAGCGGGATATATTGAAATAATTTACCTACATTACCTTTGAGTCTCCTGTCCAGCCGTGGGACATTAAAGAGCTGAAAGCTCTTGGATTAGTATTGTATTTAATTCGAAAAAAACACCGCCTGTAAAAATTACACGTGGACGAAGTCATAGGCGAAATCTTTCATATTTAAAAATGGGATTGTAAATCTATATCTATACTAATATTATAAATGCGAAAGTTTGGATGGATGTTTGTTATTAAATCACGCTATAACGGGTGAACGGATTTGAAAGGAATTTGGCACACAGATAGATAAATATGATATGCACACAGACAGATAGATGAATAAAACATAGGATACTATTTATCCCGGGGACGGGATCCCGTGGAATATTTTCGACTTCTACGCGGACGAAGTCGCGGGCAGAAGCTAGTCTTGAGAATATTTATACTGACTATGCAGATTTAACAAACTAGGACAACCATTGTCTTCTAAATTAAATATATTACTATTACTGTTTTCTAATATATTTTTAACCACAAAACTTTTTCCGTGCATACCTTTAACATAGACACATTTATCTCTTAAAATATCAGCAATTGTATTCTGGTAATTGGAATATGGTACAATACTACAAATCCTTCACACCAATATATCTTTCTGTTACGTTCAATCCAAGTAACTTGCTTTTTCTCTGCTTTTGTCAAATTGTAAAATAGAAACGGTGGCTTAATTAAAAATATTTTTTTTATTTTTATTATACAATATAGCAATTTCTTTTATTATAAATTCATTTGTTTCTGTTGGAAAACCTTGAATATCTACAATAGCATTCATGATAACCTGTGGACAATGTTACTGAGAGGTTTGTATTCCACAAGTCGATCGTTTATAATCAAACAATATGCAGTTCTCTTATCTTGTATTGGCGCTGAACATTCAATTTCTAACCGTACATCCACTGGACCTAATTTTAGACTATCATTTTGCCTTGAGCAGTCTAAGATAAAGAGGGGAGCTTTTTCTTTGAAATCCTTTAGGTCAAGCAACGGGTTAGCTGGACAGTTGTAATACGACTGACGAAATTTCACATACAATTCGTATAATTTTACATAGCTACTGTATTTGTTGTCACAAAACTTTAAGCCCAAAGGCTCTTAAGGGTAATATTTTGAATTTAAGAAGAGCGTAACGTTTGTGACCTCGCTAGCTATAATAATAATAATAATATCTGTGGCCCGGCTGTCAACCGACTTGTCATAAATTTTCTTCTTGATTCTTTTTAAATAAATATTTAATAAAAAATAACTTTATAGCAAAAAATAGAACCGACTTCCATATAAAAACACTACAAAGGCAAAAATAACTTTAATTTCGGAAGGCGGTGTCAAAAACGAAAATATATACAAAATTAAAGACACCGCCTTCCGAAATTAAAGTTATTTTTGCCTTTGTAGTGTTTTTATATGGAAGTCGGTTCTATTTTTTGCTAAAAAGTTTTTTTTTCACGCTTTTTAGTGGGTCGGTTTGTAATTTATCTAGTTACAAAAGCCAAAATGTCAACTACTTATCACCTTTTACAAAATATTGCTTTTCCCGGTGCAGAGCCGTTAATTTTTGAGAAGTTCTCCTGGTACATCACCATCAGCTCTACTTCACCATATGCATTGTGACGAGCATATATCCATATTCAAGTAATCTAATCGCAATCAACGAAATACTTATTATTGAGTAGTTTCGCTGGCCATCTGGGGTCTTCATCATCAGTTCCACTTCCTCAAATGGTGCTTTTCGAGAGCAACTGCATCAGGTACTATAAGAAATACCCAAAACGCTACAGGTGTGCCTATAATATTTGAAGAGTTCCCTCGATTTCTTCATGATCCCATCATCAGATCCAAACGTGACGACAATGGGACCAACTAGAAAGTATACCCTTTCAAACAAAAAAAGAATTTTCTAAATCGGTCCAGCCATCTCCGAGTCATGAGGTAACATACATAAAAAAAAAAAGTTCAAGACGAATTGTAAACCTCCTTTTTTTGAAGTCGGTTAATAATCGTTAATGCATCATGTTCAATCCAAATAAATCCTTTAAAAAAAAAACCAAAAACGCATACAAAAATGAAGAACACAATAACTTGTTAAGGAAAACCAAAAACGAACACACGAATCCGAAACCAAGAAGAAGAAAAAATGTTGACTAGAAGCCGGGCTCGATTACTACAATCAACACGCCCAACACCTGCTGAATCGTCGCTCAGCTCCGCCTCGCAGCCGCCGGGACCTGCTCCAGCCGTGAGTGAAGAGACTCCGGCCGCTGCAGCTGCGTCGAGCTCGAGCGACGAATACTTCTCGCCGCCGACGACACCACCACCTGCGCGTCGGCGAGGAAGAGGCCGCCCTCCGGTCGGCTTGGGACTTCGAGGCCCTCCGGCCTCCGATGGGGTCCCCGCTGCCGGTGGAAGTGTGCAGCGCATGCAATGGACACATTCCATCAATGAAAATGTCATGCGCTCATACTTTGGGGCTACAGAGGGGGTGAACTAACCTGACTGCGTACCGTGGTCGGATGCTCTCTCTGTTTCAGGTACTTGAACCAGCTCTCAACGTTTCGGCCCAACGACTGTCGGATCAGGTACGGGTAATCCAGCGTATGTTGGATGACGCCGTACTTGATAGACTACGCCGTGAATCACGGTGCAGCCGTGTCTCATCTGCTTCACCACTGGCCGCGGTGCAACTACAACCCAGTATCTCACCGCGACCCGACCTCGTCGATGAAGATGATGATGACGAGGCTATAACCGTGAGTACCCAGTGCAGTGAACGATTGAGGAGTGCTTTGGAATGTGCACTACGGGAGTATCGCTCCACACAGCCTGAGTTTAGACCTCGTCTGCCTCGTTTACCCATGCATAAGAAAAATAGGGCGCTAGTGTGTGCTCTAGATTCACTGCTGTCAAATTATTTTGACAATAGTGAAGACCTCACCGATACTCATTCGATCCTATACTGTGCAGCTGTAGCGGCTTGTCGGGTAGCTCATGTCAAGTTCCCAAAGACTGACAGAGTTATACGACCAGCTATACCAGCTTGGCAGGGTAGGATCGAGCGTCGTATTGCTGAGGCTAGAGCACTCATTGGTAAACTTATCTGCTTCAGGCAGGGCAACACACGTCCTCGAGTGATGCGCTTTGTGAGGCGGGTTTTTGTGGGGACTGATGTTAGTCCTCGAGATTATCTGACCCGGGTCACAGAGCGTATCGACTTCCTGAAGCAGAAAGTCTATGCATGGGCAAATAGTATACGCAGATATAAGCGGCGGGTGGAGCGTTACACTCAGAATCGCACATTCCAAAGCAATGAAAGGTGGGTTTATAGGGCTTGGGAGCGACCGGACCAAGGTGTGATTGATACTCGCCTACCGGATGATGACGCCATGTGTTCGTTCTGGCGCAGCATCTGGTCGGTGCCTGTCAGTCACACTGAGGGTGACTGGATGAGAGAGATCAAGCGCACGTGCGATCTTATACCAGAAATGGGGGCAATTACGATCAGCCCCCAAGATGTAGCCCGTGCAGTCCGTCCGTTATCCAACTGGCATATTTCAAGGCGACAGTCTGAGCCCACTGTGGTTTTGTCTGGCTCTCAACCCTCTCAGTACATTGCTGGAGGGTTCGGGGCTAGGCCACCAGTTAAGAAGAGGTGGTCAGGTCATATCACACTTGCTTTACATGGATGATTTGAAAATCTTTGCTCCCAGCAAATTGCAACTGATGGAGCTACTGAAGGTAACAGAAACTTTCAGTAGCGCCATCGGGATGGAATTTGGGGTGGACAAATGTGCGGTCATGCATGTAAAGCGAGGGGAGATTATGGAATCCGTGGGAACTCAACTCTCGGATTCCATACACCTAAGATCCCTCGGCCTAACTGAAACCTACACGTATTTGGGTATGTCAGAGGCGCTAGGCATCAATGCTGCTTATGTTAAACAGTCATTGAAGGAACGCTTCTTTGGCCGCCTGAATAAAGTACTGAATAGTCTTCTATCAGGCGAAAACAAGGTGCGTGCCCTCAATGGTTGGGTTATGCCAGTATTGATGTATTCTTTTGGCATACTCAAATGGACTCAGACTGAACTTGACGCCTTGGACAGGCGGGTCCGCACAACGCTGACTGCAAATCGGATGCATCACCCACGTTCATCGGTGATTTATTTATTTTTATTTATTTATTTATTTATAGTTAATTAAAACGATTAAAACCAATTACATTAATTAACTTAGAAATAAAAGGTACATATAACAAACACATAAACTAGTATATACATTACAAACTATTACAAATTATTTTGAAACTAACACGGAACCGAACTAACACGGAACAGTGGACACTCTCGCATACTTTCTCTCGCAAAACATCAAACACACTCGTATAATTTCTCTCCATCCATCAACAAACACATCACATTCAGGCTTCGTCGTGGCTTTTTAAATGCAAAGACCCTGCACAACCGCGAGGTATGCAGCCTTAGAGAATATTTCCTAAAAGCTGACGTGGGTATGCATCGGGATGTGGCAGCGGTGGACAAAGGCCTCACCCCGCTCTCCTTAGGTAACGAGAATTGGCGCAACCCTGTAGTATTAGATACTAATGACCGCAGAGAAGTATGGCAGAGCAAGGAGCTTCACGGACGCTATTACCGAGCCCTTCATGGGTCTGAAGTAGATTTATTAGCGTCCGTAGCTTGGCTACGTTTTGGTGACCTCTTCGGGGAAACCGAAGGTTTTGTCTGTGCGATTATGGACGAAGTTATGACGACGAATAACTATCGGAAATATATTGTGAAGGATGGTACGGTAGACATATGTCGGGCATGTCACAAACCGGGAGAATCCATTCGTCACATTATCTCCGGTTGTTCTCGTCTAGCTAACGGAGAATATTTGCATAGACACAACCTCGTAGCCAGGATTATTCACCAGCAACTTGCTCTTAAATACAATCTTGTGGAATCAGAAGTACCATACTATAGGTATGTGCCCGACCCAGTTCTCGATAATGGCAATATTACACTGTACTGGGATCGGTCTATCATCACTGACAGGACTATTGTTGCCAATAAGCCTGACATAGTAGTGATAGACCGATTAGAGCGTTGCACAATGATTGTTGATATAGCAGTCCCCCATGACGAGAACCTCGTGAAAGCTGAGATAGATAAAAAAAATAAGTATCTTGACCTGGCACGCGAGGTTGTCGACATGTGGGATGTGGAGACAGCAATCATTGTGCCGATAGTCGTCACAGCCAATGGTATAATAGCCAAGAGCCTCGACCAACATCTAAGGAGGCTCTCGTTGGGCAGCTGGATCAAGGGCTTGATCCAGAAAGCAGTGCTCCTGGAAATGGCGCGTATTGTGAGGAGGTTCCTCTCTATGGAGCCCTGACCACCGGTAGCTTGGACCCTGTTCCCGATACCGGTGGGCTACTATTTTTTATATTTTTAAATGTTTTTATTTTATATTAATATTTAAAAATGTAATTTATATGTACATATATTAAATAAATGGAATAATAATATAATAAATAAAATAATTATTTATTAATTATAATAATATAATTAATAAATAATATAATTTAATAAATAGAATAATAATATAATATATTCCACAACTGATAGTGAATAGTGAACTGTCTTTAGTTTTATTACTTTTTCTATTAGTTTGTAAGCAAAAAATTACATATCTAGGCTTTTCTAATTGTGAAGCAGTCTTAACTGACCAAGAATGTTTTGTGGTTTTAGGTAGCAAAGGATATTTATATAAATCTAAATTTCTAAAAGCCATCTGAATGGGTTTATCTCTTTCTAAATGCTTTAAAAGTGTTAATCGTTCTCGTAAGACACTTTTATGTGTGGCACCTTCCATTGAACTCTTTGCGTATCTATTTGAACATGAGAAACATCATCATTAAGAATAATACCGTTTAAGTTACAGTACTTCTGTTTAATATAAGCTCGTGTTTACAATTTATAACGATTTTGTTGTAATCCTCCGCAAACCCTAAAATCTTATTTAATGGTATCACAATACTAAAATGACCATCACTTTGTATTCCGTTTAAATTCCAACCCCATAATGCAGCAACCTTATTTTCACCTTCATTTAATGAGATGTATGATTTTATTGTTGACGTTATTCCAGAATTTTTTATACAATCTATTTCAATACCATTCATTTCGTACCTGATGTCTTGAAACAAAGACATAACAGGGTTATTAGTGAACGGAACAGTTTTCTTGATTGGATTCCCATCTTTACCGAACAGCTTTGCTTGGCCTTCGATGTAGATTGAACTGGCTGATGGTAGTACGTATATGTCTTGCTGATGTATGGGGATTCTGATTTCATCGTTTTCTCTAAAGCTGTTATTGTAGGGATTGTATGAATGGATTTCACAACTTTCGATCGAACTATCGTAATCTGTAGTATATTCATACTTTAAAACCTAGGGCTATAAGAAAATCTTTATTTCTTTCAGTTAATTTCTTAACTTTTTGCTTACTTCTATGCCCCTTAGTGGTCGTAGAAGGAATAGGACGTTTTATTTTCACAGGAGTGTTTTTATGACATACTATCATTTTGTTTTTCTTAAATGAAGGTGAAAAAGACTCAAAAACTCTGTTCCGGTTTTAAAGCGAATTCCCCCCGTTTTCCAACTGTAGTGGTGCAAAACCTAGCAGGATGCGTTCGCCTTGCCACTCGCGAGAACTCTCAAAGTGCCTGGGAACAACTGCTTACTTTTCCGTATAGGGTCCTACATGTTCGAAAGAATTTGGCAACCACAAAAACTTTAACTTCACAAATTAAAGAAAATTGTAATATTTCGGCCCATATTCAGGATGCAAAATTACCGACACAGAGGGTTACTTCCACAAGAAGTATAACCCGCCTAGTCGAATCTAAATTAGGAGAAGGTGACATTAGCGGAGCTGCCAGGATACTTTTCAGTAGTGATGTGGTGGCCCCGTACTCTCCAGATACTCTCGCAGCTCTGGAGAGCAAACACCCTGCTCCAGCGAATGGTCTTTCCTTTCCGACCCCCCCCCCCCCAATCAGGACATAAACACCCTCACTGTTACAGGTCAAGAGGTGATCACAGCTGTTTGTTCCTTCCGAAGCGGCTCTGCTGGCGGCCTCAATGGGCTGAGTCCGTAGCACCTGAAGGACCTACTCAGCTCAGACGCCGGAGAGTCTGGTGAGTTGCTTTTGAAGGAGTTAACGGTTCTGATTAACCTTATGCTCTCTGGCCAGGTGAACGAAGCCGTCACCGATATCTTGTACGGGGCCAATCTATGTGCCCTACGCAAGAGGGATGGCGGCATTCGCCCCATTGCCATCATGGGAACTACCTACCGTCGTATGGCAGCCAAGATTTGCTCTAAATTTTATGATGAGGATATTTCGATCAAATTTCAGCCCCTGCAACTGGGTTACGGCTCCAAAGTGGGTTGTGAGGCTGCCGTACACGCCTTGACTACCTATTTAAATTCAGGAAAAGGAGAGGTCATCTTGAATGTTGACATCAAAAACGCTTTTAATTCAGTCAACAGGAACACTTTGTTGGCAGAAACTAAAAAAGAAGTACCACAAATTTTTAGTTTTCTTTGGCAATGTTACAGACATCCAACTAAATTGCTTTATAAGGAAAACCTTTTGGAATCAGCTGTTGGCTGTCAACAAGGTGATCCACTCGGGCCAGCGATCTTTAGTTTAGCCATTCAGCCAATCATTCGACAGCTAAATTCCAAATTCAATGTTTGGTATCTCGATGATGGAACCCTGGGAGGCGATGTAGACACAGTATTAGATGATCTACAGTTTTTAATAAATCAACTCCATTCCATAGGATTGGATCTTAACTTTTCGAAGTATGAACTATTCATATCCGACAGTACTGACAGACAACTGACACTTTCAATTCAACGCTATAGCCTCAGATATCCTAATTGTGGAAAAAAGTTCCATTCGCCTTCTTGGGTCTCCAATTTATGAGAATTCCTTTCCCGATTTTGTCGAGGAAAAAATACAAAATTTTAATGACATCTCGAACAGATTATACCAAATTAATATGCATTCGGCCATCACCTTAATTCGTTACTGTTGTTTTGGACCTAAATGAACGTACTTTCTTCGTTCTTCACATCTATGGCATCATCCTCACCTTTTGGAAAAAATGGACCAAATTATTCTGACAGGAATTTTAAATGTGGCTATGGATGACCGAGCTTGGGCACAAGCTACTCTTCCCATTTGTATGGTTGGTCTCGGCGTCTGTAAAATTACTAGTATCAGTCTACCGGCTTTTATGTCCTCGATACACGGCACTGAGAAATTAATCAGGAATATCCTAGCTCCGTCACTGGTTGATTTCAATGTGCCGTTCTTCACCGAGGCTATAGATACCTGGAAACTAGCTTGCCCGAACCTAAATCCACCCGACAATCCATCATCTCAGAGGCGGTGGGATGAGCCGCTCTGTAGAGCAGTTCAGAGTGACCTTATTGCCACATGGAGTCGGGTCTCTGGCTTCACGCACTACCGTCATCGAACGTAGGCACCTTGTTCGATGATACTACTCTCCGCCTCGCTGCTTCCCTTCGCTTAGGTGCTCCCTGCTGTTCTGCTCATCGCTGCCACTGCGGCGAAGTTGTCAACAGCCTCGGTCACCACGGCCTTTCATGCGGCCGCAGCGCGGGTCGCATAGCACGGCACGCGAATATTAACGACATTATCCGACGAGCTCTTGTCACTGTCGGCGTTCCAGCTGTATTAGAATCCACCTGGCACGCGACGATGGCAAAAGACCGGACGGCATGTCTTTATTTCCTTGGAAGATGGGTAGGCCTTTAGTGTGGGACGCAACTTGTGTCGATACTCTTGCGCCATCCCATCTTCCTAGCTCGTCTTGCTGGCGCTGCCGCTGCGGCTGCTGAGAACCTCAAGCGGCGGAAATATAGTTAATATAAGTTATAAGTTGGTAGTGTTACCGCCATCTACTGATGCAAATACAAGAGCAAAGTAAATTGATTTTTTTAAGCGTTCATCTGCTACATGTTGCAAGGTCTTAAAAATACTTACAAATACATTACCTACTTATTAATTTACAAATAGGTGAAATTGAATTAAACAATTCTTAGAGTGACTATTTAAGTAGACACTCATTAGTAGATCATTCATGTTAATAACTTAAATGTAATAAATTACAATATATAAACATAACAGTTATTCTTGAACAGTTATCACAGCGCTACAGTCCAACTTTAAGAAAATGTTAGGTACTTATAAAATTATGGGTACCTGTGTATCAAAACAAACTTACCTTAAATGTTTGGTATCTTGGCCGAAGACGTCGAGTGTCTAGACCGAAGATGTGTTTGTGTATTAAAAAAATATTATTATTGTTTAATTTATTACATTTTATACACATATTATTTACATTTTTAATATTCCTATAAAAAAAAAACCCACCAGTATCGGGAACAGGGTCCAAGCTACCGGTGGTCAGGACTCTTGAGAGAGGAATCTCCTAACAATTCGCGCCGTGTCCAATTTATTTGGTAAGTCGTTCGGAGCTCAAGCAGTACGACTGTGGAGTACTCTTCCCGTGTCAGTAAGACAAGCACAAACCCTTCCTTCTTTCAAAAACATGGTAAAAGATCTCTATCTCTCTCTTTAATTTGTTACTATTTTTTATTTATCTCAGCCTTGTTTTTTTTATGTATATATATATGTATACGTATATTAATAATAATAATAATAATCTGTGGCCCGGCTGTCAACCAGCTTGTCAAAAATTTTCCTCTCAATTCTTTTTGAAGAAATATTTAATAAAATAATAGTTATATAACATGTTTAACCAAACCAAATCCGTTAAAAAAAAAACAAAATCTAACATACAAGAAGAAATGCAGATCCACCATCACCACAAGCATCTAAGTCTATCTTAGTAAGGAAAATCTTATATGAAGATAAAAATATGTTGACAAGACGCCGGGCACAATTACAACAACCCACACGCCCAATACCTGCGGAATCGCCGCTCAGCTCCGCCTCGCAGCCGCCGGGACCAGCTTCAGCCGTGAGTGAAGAGACTCCGGCCGCTGCAGTTGCGTCGAGCTCGAGCGACGAATACTTCTCGCCGCCGACGACACCACCACCTGCGCGTCGGCGAGGAAGAGGCCGCCCTCCGGTCGGCTTAGGACTTCGAGGCCCTCCGGCCTCCAATGGGGTCCCCGCTGCCGGTGGAAGTGTGCAGCGCATGCGATGGACACATTCCATTAATGAGAACGTCATGCGCTCATACTATGGGGCTACAGAGGGGGGAACTAACCTGACTGCGTACCGTGGTCGGATGCTCTCTCTGTTTCAGGTACTTGAACCAGCTGTCAACGTTTCGGCTCAACGACTGTCGGATCAGGTGCGGGTCATCCAGCGTAACCGTATGTTGGATGACGCCGTACTTAATAGACTACGCCTCGAATCACGGTGCAGCCGTGTCTCATCTGCTTCGCCACTGGCCGCGGTGCAACTACAACCCAGTATCTCACCGCGACCCGACCACATCGGTGAAGATGATGATGACGAGGCTATAACCGTGAGTACCCAGTGCAGTGAACGATTGAGAAGTGCTTTGGAGTGTGCATTACGGGAGTATCGCTCCACACCGCCTGAGCTTAGACCTCGTCTGCCTCGTTTACCCATGCATAAGAAAAATAGGGCGCTAGTGTGTGCTCTAGATTCACTGCTGTCAAATTATTTTGACAATAGTGAAGACCTCACCGATACTCATTCGATCCTATACTGTGCAGCTGTAGCGGCTTGTCGGGTAGCTCATGTCAAGTTTCCAAAGACTGACAGAGTTATTCGACCAGCTGTACCAGCTTGGCAGGGCAGGATCGAACGTCGTATTGCTGAGGCTAGAGCACTCATTGGTAAACTTATCTGCTTCAGGCAGGGCAACACTCGTCCTAGAGTGATGCGCTTTGTGAGGCGGGCGTTTGCGGGGACTGATATCAGTCCTCGGGATTATCTGACCCGCGTCACAGAGCGTATCGACTTCCTGAAGCAGAAAGTCTATGCATGGGCAAATCGAATTTGTCGATATAAGCGGCGGGTGGAGCGATACACTCAGAATCGCACATTCCAAAGCAATGAAAGGCGGGTTTATAGGGCCTGGGAGCGACCTGACCAAGGTGTGACTGATACGTGCCTACCGAATGATGACGCCATGTGTTCGTTCTGGCGCAGCATCTGGTCGGCTCCTGTCAGTCACACTGAAGGTGTCTGGATGAGTGAGATCAAGCGCACGTGCGATCTTATACCAGAAATGGGGGCAATTACGATCAGCCCCCAAGATGTAACCCGTGCAGTCCGTCCGTTATCCAACTGGAAATCTCCAGGGCCGGACGGGCTGCACAATTTCTGGATAAAATGGTTTCTAAGCTCGCACGCTCGCTTGGCCGCTCAGTTCCAGTCTGCCCTAGAGCTAGGATCGCTACCTCAATTCCTAACTACAGGAATAACCCACCTGCTCCATAAATCAGGCAGTACTTCGGAACCTAAAAATTATAGACCGATCACGTGCTTACCGACGGTCTATAAAGTTCTTACATCCATTCTGAGAGCCAAAATTAATAATCACATAGATACAAATTCAATCATGTCTGCTTCTCAGAATGGATGTAGGAACGGGTCCCGCGGTACTAAGGAGCTTCTCCTAATCGATATTGCCATAAACCAACAGGTTCGTCGTTCCCGAAGGAATCTGTCGACATGTTGGATAGATTATAAGAAGGCCTATGACTCGGTTCCACATACATGGCTCATGAAGGTGTTGGAGTTGTACAAAATAAATCCAATACTCCGCACTTTTCTTGAGTCATGTATGGGGCAATGGAAGACGGTCCTCTGCTATCCAGGATGTCGACAGATCCAGGAAAACAGCGAACCGAGTAGGATTGTGCGTGGTATTTTTCAGGGCGACAGTCTGAGCCCACTGTGGTTTTGTCTGGCTCTCAACCCTCTCAGTACACTGCTGGAGGGTTCGAAGCAAGGCTACCAGTTGAGAAGAGGTGGTCAGGTCATATCACACTTGCTTTACATGGATGATTTGAAACTTTTTGCCCCCAGCAAATTGCAACTCATGGAGCTACTGAAGGTAACGGAAACCTTCAGTAGTGCCATCAAGATGGAATTTGGGGTGGACAAATGTGCGATCATGCATGTAAAGCGAGGGGAGATTATGGAATCCGTGGGAACTCAACTCTCGGATTCCATACACCTAAGATCCCTCGGCTCAACTGAAACCTACAAGTATTTGGGTATGTCAGAAGCACTAGGCATCAATGTTGCTTATGTTAAACAGTCATTGAAGGAACGCTTCTTTGGCCGCCTGAATAAAGTACTGAATAGTCTTCTATCAGGCGGAAACAAGGTGCGTGCTTTCAATGGTTGGGTCATGCCAATATTGATGTACTCTGTTGGCATACTCAAATGGACTCAGACTGAACTTGATGCCTTGGACAGGCGGGTCCGCACAACGCTGACTGCAAATCGAATGCATCACCCACGTTCATCGGTGATGAGACTGTATATCCCGCGGAAGTGCGGGGGTCGTGGCTTTTTAAATGCAAAGACCCTGCACAACCGCGAGGTATGCAGCCTTAGGGAATATTTCCTAGAAGCCGACGTGGGTATACATCGAGATGTGGTAGCGATGGACAAAGGCCTCACTCCGCTCTCCTTAGGTACCGAGAATTGGCACAAACCTGTAGTATTAGATACTAATGACCGCAGAGAAGTATGGCAGAGCAAGGAGCTTCACGGACGCTATTACCGGGCCCTTCATGGGTCTGACGTAGATACGTTAGCGTCCGTAGCCTGGCTACGTTTTGGTGACCTCTTCGGGGAAACCGAAGGTTTTGTCTGTGCGATTATGGACGAAGTTATGATGACGAATAACTATCGGAAGTATATTGTGAAGGATGGTACGGTAGACATATGTCGGGCATGTCACAAACCGGGAGAATCCATTCGTCACATTATCTCCGGCTGTTCTCGTCTGGCTAACGGAGACTATTTGCATAGACACAACCTCGTAGCCAGGATTATTCACCAGCAACTTGCTCTTAAATACAATCTTGTGGAATCAGAAGTACCATACTATAGGTATGTGCCCGACCCAGTTCTCGAAAATGGCAATATTACACTGTATTGGGATCGGTCTATCATCACTGACAGGACTATTGTTGCCAATAAGCCTGACATAGTGGTGATAGACCGATCAGAGCGTCGCACAATGATTGTTGATATAGCAGTCCCCCATGACGAGAACCTCGTGAAAGCTGAGATAGATAAAAAAAATAAGTATCTTGACCTGGCGCGCGAGGTTGTCGACATGTGGGATGTGGAGACAGCAATCATTGTGCCGATAGTCGTCACAGCCAATGGTTTAATAGCCAAGAGCCTCGACCAACATCTAAGGAGGCTCTCGTTGGGCAGCTGGATCAAGGGCCTGATCCAGAAAGCAGTGCTCCTGGAAACGGCGCGTATTGTGAGGAGGTTCCTCTCTATGGAGCCCTGACCACCGGTAGCTTGGACCCTGTTCCCGATACCGGTGGGCTACTATTTTTTATATTTTTTAATGTTTTTATTTTTTATATTTATATTTAAAAATGTAATCTATATGTATATATATTAAATAAATGGAATAATAATAATAATAAAACTTTATTCATTTACAGGAGTTGTAGTACAAAGAGGAAATACACTTAACTTATGTTTAATTTACATTATAGAGCCACATTTATATATCACTTATTGCACTACATATAATACAAGAGTGTCATACTACTTTCCTAGCTAGGCTAGTTAAAAGCCTGTGATTAGGATAAGCAGTTGCCACCCCCCCAGTTGGATTAGGTTCGTAAAGTAATTTAAGAACTAAGTGTAATGTTACAAAGTTTACAAGCAGGCACTACAACTTAAAAGAAGTAAAGTAACAAAATTGTGTGATGGTGTGTGTTGTGTAATTGTGTGTGTGTATGAATGTGTGTGTGTGTGTGTGCGTGTGTGTGTATGTAAATGTGTGTGGTTCACTGTGAGTGTGATTGATGTCATGACTCTAAAATATTGTTAGCAAGTAATGTTCAGTTTCCTCATAAGTTTTATTAAGTAAGAAATCGTGGACTATTTTTTTGCATTTGTAATATGGAAATTTATAGATGTCGATATTTTTGTTAATTTTATTATAAAGAAAGGGGCCTAAATATTCAAAAAATATTTTAGTAAATTTAAATTTAACTGAGGGTAAACTACAGATTATATCTTTTCGCCGTTTGTTGATTTGGCAGTAAGGTGTTTTATTGAGTATGTAGATTATTACTTATTCATTGTATATAAGTGAATAGTACTCCATGGACTACCCGCGTATTTATTTTCTCCTGCTGTGTCAAATCCATCCAAAGCTTGTCTGTAAAAGATCGCTTTTAGCGATAAGACCGCCCATTGTAACACCCTTTGTAGTTTTTAAGTCCTCATTTAATTCTGTTATGGTGTACAATAAAGAGTACATCTATCTATCTGCTTTCTGGATCAAGCCCTTGATCCAGCTGCCCAACGAGAACCTCCTAACATGTTTGTTGCAATTATGCCATTGGCTGAAGCGACTATCGCTACAATGATTGCTGTATCCACATCCCACATGTCAACAACCTCGCGAGCCAAGTCAAGATGCTTAATTTGCTTATCTTTCTCAGTTTCCACGAGGTTCCCGTCATGTGGGACCGCTATATCAACAATCACTGTGCGACGTTCTAATCGGTCTATTACCACTATGTCAGGCTTATTGGCAACAATAATCCGGTTAGTAATGATAGAGCGATCCTAGTACAGTACAATATTGCAATTTTCGAGAACTGGGTCGGGCATATACCTGTACTACGGTACTTCTGATTCCACAAGATTGAATTCAAGAGCAAGTTGCTGGTGAACAAACCTAGCTACAAGGTGGTGTCTATGCAAATAATCTCCGTTAGCCAGACAAGAACAACCGGATATATGTGACGAATGGATTCTACGGGTTTGTGACATGCCCGACATATATCTACCGTACCATCCTTCACAATATATTTCCGATAGTTATTCGACATCATAACTTCGTCCATAATTGCACAGACAAAACCTTCGGTTACCCCGAAGAGGTCACCAAAACGTAGCCAGGCTTCGGAGGCTAATGTATCTACGTCAAACCAATGAAGGGCACAGTAATAGCGTCCGTGAAGCTCCTTGCTCTACCATACTTCTTTGCCGTCATTAGTATCTAATACTACAGGTTTGGTTTGATTTATTATTATTATTTTTATTCTTCACTATAACTGTTTCCGCTGCATTATCATAAACTATTGTTTAGTATTTACACTAAATATTACAACTATTGTGCATATAATATGTAAACAATAAAATAGCTTCTGAGGTGTGACTACTTTGCAGCAGCAGAAGAAACTAAAACATCACTCAGAATCGCCACTAATACTGTATATAAAATATGAGGGTAAAAAGAATTTATTGTCACCCTACTCACATACACAATGAAAAAATAGTTTATTTCGCTATCTATTAAGATTTGTAGTTTTACCATAATTATTATTTTTAACAAATGACACCAATTTGAAGCACATTTTTTTTCACAAAAAGGTACAGTTTTGTATTTATCTTATCTTTCATACGATAAGCGTAAGCAAAGCGAAAACAAAAGAAATGGAGGATTGAGGGTCCGAATTTTATCAAGGTCATAACTTCCAAACAACAAGAAGTGGTGACCTGTTCTTGCTTCCACAAATTTTCACATTTTATTTAGTTGCATATAAGATTTCAAACAGTAGCTGTAAGTTATAATGATTTCATTTTGTTTGCGTAATAAAATTTTCCGTGTATGAGAATTGAGGGCCCATTTTGTACGAAGATATACAAATTAGGATATTGTTTTGCCATAATATCTTGTTTTCACAAATTTGGTTTAGCATTAGCTTAGATTTTGGTATAAATACTTTTTCTGTAGTTTCCATAGTTTATCAGATTCAGGTGGGCCCTCAATCCTCTATGTGAGAACTGAGGGCCCATCTTTACAGTTTATAACTCGGTTATTTGACTTTCACAAAATCTGTTTTTAACTTTCACATTTCTTTGGGAATGTTCACTAGATCCTAAGCACATTTTCAAAGAGTTTTAACAAAGTGGCCCTCACACCACACGCACATAATTATATAATAATACATCATTCAGTTGAAATTTCAGCAATTTTTTTGCGGATCAGACTTCGAAACTTTCTTTTCGGTATGCATAGCGAAGATATCAATATTGTTGAATATATCATTAAATTTAGCAGTAAGGCGGCGCGGCGCAAGGGCGCGCGCTTTCCAGCATTCGTGCGACATGATGTTATGGTTATGGCAAATAGCGGTCTTGCACGCACCCCGCGGCTCATGGTAGTTCTAGGCACTAAATAACAAATCTTATTACTAACTAGCGACCCGCCCCGGCTTCGCACGGGTGTAATGTTTATATTAAATATACTATAGAATATAATATATAATAGAATGTCTCTATATACATCGTTGACAGCCTTTTTGTCATTAGACATACATGTTCTCTTTAATAATTACTCTTGAAAGTGCGACACATAATTTACCATGGGAAAACATTCAACGCTCAAATCTAAGCAACATAGGCACGCGCGTCATGCCTCCGCCGGCACCGCGCCCCCGCAACCGCTATGTCCTTGCATTTTAAATCTGTAATATCTTCGAAACTATTTATTTAAATTATATTCTGTAAAGGGCAATATTGATTTATATTAAATGCACAATGTATTTATGGTACTTAATTGGATAAGGATTAATGCTGTATTGCTTAATATCGCTTCGTAAAATATGTTCGTATTTCTCGTAAAAAGTAAAGGATAAAAAATGGTTGTTGTGGGTTATGTATAAGAGATAGACAGATGCTGTCGAGGACTTTTTTGTTGGCCTTTTTAAGGTGTACAATACTGTAGTACATTATTTTGATCTATCTCGTAGAGTTCAGCCAGCGTTTGCAAAGCAAGCGCAAAAAAATGTGTTTATTTGCGACATCACATTAGAAACCTCAAAAATTATCAGTGTTCCTCTACTATATTATGCATGTTATATACTTAAAAACCTTTCTATTGAATCAGTCTTTCTATTGAAAGAAACTGCATCAAAATCCGTTGCGTAGTTTTAAAGATTTAAGCATACATAGGGACAGACACAGGGAAGCGACTTTGCTTTATACTATGTTAAGATAAGATATCAATACAGTCATATGAGTGGTTGCATAGGTCAAATAAAAACATTGTCTCTAATTAACTTTGTCTGGCTTTTAAGTTAAGTAACTTATATCTATTTAAAAGGTCACTGTAGGATGCTTGGGTACGCAAACAACGGAAATGCATAGCTTTTAGATATTTACGCTGCACCCTTTCAATCGCATCTGAATACTTTGCATAAAAAGGATTCCACACCGTTACAGCATATTCCAATTGAGACCTGATTAATGCTTTGAAAAGATACAGATATGTATATGGACGTTTAAATTCGGTAGATGATCTTATTACAAAGCCATACATCTTGAAGGCATTGTTCACTATTTTACTAATATGACCGTCAAGGTGCAGTTGATCATCCAACAAAATCCCGAGATCGCGTACTAATGTCACTCTTGTTAAAGTTACCTCATTTAAAGTGTAGGAATAGGTCAAAATATTTTTATTCTTAGTGAAACTTATACAACAACACTTAGATAATTATGTTAAGATGCAGTTTATTTTTGACGCAATATTCAGAAAATCTGTCTAAGTCTTGCTGTAACAGAAGACAGTCCTTTAGGCTTCTAACTGGCCTATAAATTTTGAGGTCATCTGCATATAGCAATATTTTAGAATTGAGAAAACAAGTATCAATCTATCAATGTCATTTATAAATACATATTATGAATAATAGTGGTCCTAATATAGAGCCCTGAGACACTCCAGAAGTAACGGTCAAAGTGTGGGAATTATACCCATTTATCACAATTCTCTGTGTTCTATTTAAAATGTAAGACGAGAACCATCTCAAAAGATCACCGCGTATGCCATTAAACGCGATTTTATTCAAAAAAAGTGCATGATGAACCTTGTCAAAAGCCTTCTTAAAATCAGTGTATGTATATAGAGTCAACTTGGATACGAGAGTCCATGTTATTAAACAAATAGTCTACAAAAGTCACTAGGTTTGTTGTAGTTGATCTTTTTTCACAAATCCATGCTGTTGTTTAATAAGAATATTGTGTAGTATAGGATATATTTTATTATGTACTAGTCTCTCGAAAACTTTTGACAAGGCTGGCAATATTGATATAGGGCGATAGTTTTCAACATCCTCTTTAGGTCCAGATTTATAGACAGGGGTTATATGAGCCAGTTTCCATGCACGTGGAAAGATTCCATGTGAGAGACAAATTAAATATAATATGCAAAGGTATGCAGAGACTATCAGCAGTTTGTTTTAGAAAATGTGCTGGCAGGCCATCCAGTCCTGGGCCCTTAGAAGGATCCAGAGCCTTGAGAGCTCTATAAATTTCTTCAACTGTAAACTGAATGCTGTTCAATAGAGTGCAGCTCTCAAAACAGTGGTTGTGCGTAGGTGGATCACGGGTTGTGGCAGATGACTCAAAAACCGAATTAAAGTAATCTGAAAAATTATTGCAAATTCTTTCTGGGTCTCCAGTTGACTGGTTGTTATATTATATCATCGAAGATGGGTACAACGCTTGCGGTTAGAAATGAACATCCAAAAATGCTTTATATCATTTCGAATACCATCCTCGACCGAGTTCATGTATTTGTTATAGCACTTCTTACTTTCGTTTTGGAATCTAGACCGGTACTATGAAAATTGCTCAAAATCTGAAACATTGCCATACATTTTCCATCTAATCCAGGCCTTGGGCTTATTCTTATAAATAGGTATGTAAAATTTTGAGAACCAAATGGGAAACTTCGAAGGACTGCAAACAGTCAAAGGCACGTGTTTTTTAATAATACAGAATATAATGTCATAAAATATATCAACAGATTCGTCAATTGTTTGTTGATTTAGCGTCTCTATCTAATTTACATTTTTTAAGTCGTCATTAATTTTTACGTAGTTACCCTTAAAATAATTATAAGTGGTTTATTACAGAACTATTATAAGTGGTTTATTGTTGTACTAGCGACCCGTCCCGGCTTCGCTCTGGTAATAAAGTTTATATTTGCTTATATAGGTATGATTTTGCTTAATCGGTAATTTGCCACACTCATATATCGGCGATAACTCATGAGATATTAATTTTATTTATATAGTGTAAACAGCAATTTTGATCTACATTAAATCTTCAACACATCCCATCATTTTAAAGTAGGTAAGTAATTTGTAAAAGAAAAATGGTTATTGTGGGTTATTCTTGGGAGATAGACATATGCCATCGCAGACTTTTTTTGTAGATCTATAAAAGAGAAACAATCCCGCCATACATTGTATTTTTATAACTCTAAAGGTTTTGGCAGCGTTTTCGATTAAAGCTCTCGATAGGCTTAATTGTTTCCGACATGTTGAAGTGATATCGTCGTATTTCATTCATTCTACACAAAACCTTAACTTATTATATTAAAAAACCCGCATCAAAATCCGTTGCTTAGTTTTTAAGATCTAAGCATACATAGGGGCAGACAGACAGGGAAGCGACTTTGTTTTATACTATGTAGTGATAAAGAGCGGCTCTCGCCATCAAACGTAAAAGTTTGACGAGTTTTGATTTTAGTGATAACTTTGTATTATAAAATAAAATAAATAAAATACTCTCACTCGTTTCAACTTACGCGTATGCAAACTAATAAAAAAATACGGAGTGTTACTAAGCTACAAAGGTTTTGACACCTTTGAGGGCACACCTAGTCAAAGAGAATGTAATACACTAACGGCCGAAATTAATAATCGATCTAATCCAATATTTTTGGATTGAAGATACAAAATAAAATCCAGATTTGTATTAAAGTGTACCAAAAAGCTATCCACGGATTGAAAGCGCAATCTTAAAAACCAAGCTATCCTTGAGAGGACGGATCATAGATAATGGATCGACCTCTGTTCGGAAATGACAGTTTGAGCGTGTCAATAACCTTACCTTACGGGATCATGCAGATATTGAACGGGAACGGAGAGCACTGTCAAGGAGGGCGAACATGATAGCTCGCAGGTTTGCACGTAGTTCATTTGAAGTTAAGACTACGCTCTTTAGGGCGTATTGTACGCCTTTATATACGTGCAGCCTGTGGGCTAACTACACGCAGAAAAGTTACAGTGCTCTCCGTGTACAATATAATAATGCGTTTAGGGCAATTATGGGGCTGCCCCGCTTCTGCAGTGCCTCAGGGATGTTTGCTGAGGCGCGTACTACTAGCTGCTTTTATGCGACTATGCGTAAGCAGAGTGCATCCCTAGTGCGCCGAGTGTGGACTAGCTCCAACACTATTTTGAAGATGATAGCAGGTAGGCTAGACTGTCCCTATATACGACATTGTTGTGGGAGACATGTCGCGTGTGGGGTGGGATAGCCTATCTGTTTTGCATGTTTTTTTTATTTTTTATTTAATTGTAATTTTTATTTTATTTTTTTATTTTTGATATTTTGTGTGGATGTTTAAGATAATTTATTTATTATGTAATGTATCTGTCTTTAATGTATGTGTCTATATGGGACTTTTGAATCCTGAATTAAACGTATTTTATTTATTTATTTATTACTTTTAAAAATATCTGATTCAAAATTACGTTTATTTCTTTACTCGACAAAAAAACTAAGTTTTTAAACGTGGCCATCACTAAATGACATTAACTTGTATGTTAATCAGAGATGTGATAAACGACTTAAAATTTATTTTTTATCAAATGTCATTTACGTTAGCTGCTTAATTGCTTATCTGCTTATTTGCTTGCTTACATTAAAAATAACGAAATTATGTTGTTAGCTTTTTAGTTTGCTTAAGTTGAAGTACATATTTTTTAAACGACATCAATGAACTTTCCTTCGTACTTTGCATATCAGTTTTATTAGCTCACCAATTTGTTTTTATAGAAAAAAGACGCCAAAATTAACACAATTACTTACACTATAAATTATTTACACTATTATTAACACAATTAACTACACCTAAAAACTATATTATATAGGTACAAGTCCAAAAGTCTCAGAATTATTTCCTCGGTACGAAAAAATTCACCACATGATAAAATGTTTTACACTATTTATGTTTACGTAAACAAGTCCAAGTTACAACTTCAAAAACAAATTGTTTCGGAATTACACAAAATATGACGCTTTTAACCGGGCGGAGAAAACGCTACTAAACGTAAAAAAGCAAAATAAGCAATTTAAGCAGTAAACTAAAACCCGTTTTAATAAAATTGTCGTTTTAAAAGTGAACAAGGGAATGCAATATTTGCGGTTACGTTTTAATTTTAACAAAAAGCAGAATAACGTTATATGCTTTTATAAACTATTCTGCTTATTCGCTTATTTTAAATAACATGTTATATTATATGCTTTTCGTTTAAACCTCAGACTAAGAAAAAAAGAATAGACATGAAATACCTACGAAAAAAGCGTGCATACCTATTGTGAGTGTGGCACAAAGATGGCGGCTTCCCGTAGTGCTGCGCGCATTATAATATCGATAGTTGAATTGCACTGTGCTTACAGAATTCAAAATGGTCGAAAATGAGTTTTACGTTTAAGAAATTCATGGCCCTTTGCTTTAAGTTTTTACTATTTTTAACTAATTTCCCTATAAGTCTAATTTCGTTTTGCAAGGGTTAAAAAAATAGGCCCTCAATCCAGATGCACACGTTTCTTTTAGCTTTCTTCAGTTTTATTTACGTGGTAAGGCGAGCTATATAAACGCACACGCTCAGAGTGTCATTTTATATGGCAGGCAGGGCACGTGGATACTGAATAGATGCTACTGCAATTAAATTATCCATCTATATTCTGTACTTGTACGGGTATGTTCATAATAAAACAAATTTTCCTATGGTGTGGTATGTCTATCCCATTTATTCCCAGTTGCCACCGCGGCGATCACGAATAAAAATCTGTAGCCTTGTGATCGTTGTGTTCATTGCTCGCTTTTTCCTGTGAGCGTAGTATGCGACCGAAATTGCGGCCAGAACAACTGTGGCGACCACGCTCAACATAGTGGTTGCGAGTAAAAAACCTTCTACACACAGTGCCGCCGGCTGGGGAGGTTGCCGCGCGCGGCTCAGGGTTACTTAGCGCTTGGAATTAAGATTGAGTTTCATGCGGACTTCCAGTTTCTGCGACTTGTGCCGGGGCATATGTGTAGGAGCCTTATAAGAGTATCACTATTACTGATCAGCATACCACGACTGCAGTTCCTGTCCTAAGGTCCTATACCTAAGGGTGTGACCTAAGGTCTATAATTACCAATGAAAAGAATAAATAAATACAAAATACGGTTTGTTTTCCTCGTTTGTCAGACTATACTTATTTTTATTAACTAATAATATAACTTAATTTTTTTTTAATTTAAGTACTTACTACTACTTGGCTCGATCATTCATAATAAAACAAAAATTATCATTTTACACAGATTTATTGAAAACTATAAAAGCCGTTGATCCCAGTCATACTCAAGTTCTAATATACAAATATGTATACACAATAATCAAATAAGAGCACGTTGCGCAAATTTTATACAAATATACACATTAATCAAATATGAGCATGTTGAACAAACAAAAACAAAAAAAAAAAAAACAAACTACACAATCCTTACTTATTAATATTATTATAAGTGCGAAAGTTTGTTTCTATGGATGGGATGTTTGTTACTCAATCACATCAGAATGGCTGAACTAATTTTGATGAAATTTGGCACAGATGTAGATTATAGTCTGGATTTTCTTACTCTGTCTTCTCACTTTTTCATTTAATGTTTTAATTTTTTTTCTTTTGATGTTCACATTTTGATTTTAATTTATGAATAATTTCAAGCGCTTTATCCTGAAACAGAAAGAAAACGCATTAACTTCTAGTTTTCTGCAACTTCGTTCAAATTTTTGCCGTAAATTAATATGAAATTACCAGTTACGCTGCCCACAGTACATGCAGTAACATATTACATATAAAATAGAACACTTACATCTGAATAGCTAGAAGTGCTGCAGACAGGCTCCTTTTCCAGTGCTTTGTGACAAACAAATTGTTGTTCCTCATATTCATTAAATTGGACTGGTAACTGTAAAGGAGAAATGACAATAATTTTTAATATTGAGCGAGTTTGTATTTAAAAGTCCAGATTGTATAGGAAGTACCTATAGTAACATATTATAAATAAAATAGAACACTTACATCTGCATAGCTAGAAGTGCCACAGACAGGTTCCTCTTCCAGTGCTTTGTGAGAAAAAAATTGTTGTGCCTCACATTCATTAAAATGGGCTGGTAACTGTAAAGAAATAACAACAATTTTTATATTGAGTGAGTTTGTATTTAAAGTCAAGATTGCATGGTAATTACCATAAGGAACATAATCATTATGAAATATTACACTTACGTCTGCATTGTTAGAAGTGCTGCAAACAGGTTTCTCTTCCAACACCCTGCGAGGAACAGATTGTTGTTCCTCACACTCGTCAAATTGTGCTGGTAACTATACAATAACCATAAATGTTTAATAATATTTACATTGCGAATTTAATCACTAACTCATGCTCACATTTGTTTAGCTTGCATTTTAACATAGACACAACATTTTATAACCTGATATGTATGTATCTTTTTCAAAAATTAATTATGACTATATCAGGAGAAAAATAGTGCAGATATATGTGTCTTAATCTGTGTGAGGAGGTGGATAATTAAAATCATATAACTTATATTAGGTTTTGATTCAGTCTGTACGAGAATTTTAAGGATGATTTATAATTTTCAGAAAAAAAAAGTTATCTATTTATTCTGACTGATGTGTATTTAAATCTGAAACTTTATACCAGTATTTCAGCAATATAGAACTGCTGATGCTTTCATGCTTCTCGTCCCTCCTCTCTCTCTATCAACTGGTTTGGATTGGTTACTTGTCAGTAAGTAGGTAAACACAATAAACTTGTCTATTTTCAAAACTTACCAACAACTCACTTGAAGGCAAAGCATCATCTCGCAGTCTTGTTTTATTTAAAGTTCGGTTAAAACATTTATCTTCAAAATGCAGGCAACAAATAAAAATATGCTTTGTTGTAGTATTCAAATTTTCAATCCCAAGTATATACAGCCACTGTTCTTTTCTTTCTTTACATGTTGGCAATCTAAAATCATAAAAAGAAATCGAGTTTAAATAATATTCACCTGTCGATATGTTTTATCGATAAATTGAAAATTCCGAACCGTAACTCTAACTCTCTGTTTACTAACAAATTATTTTCTTAAAAAGCACATAATATCAACAGTAAAACAGTAAATGATTACAGAAAAGCAAGTTTATCTTTATAAACTTTCCCAAAAATAGCAAAATCTTTCAAAATAATAGAAAAACAAGATATTTTGAATGAATTCGGTTACTTACCTGTGCATCGTTTTATTAGGATGTTTTTGTTGCTTTTCATGCGGCAGACTAACACACTGCACCTACCCATAATAAATGCAGTATTATGCAAGTTCTTACACTATAAACAAGCACAATTTTCGCCTAATATCACTAAATTCTTCAAAACACTGAAACAAGCAAGTCGCGATGACAACTGATGTACTTGTTGATGGCTGTGACAAAACATGGCGGCCGGCCGCAGTTAGGTATTTTGTGACGTCACCAAAGTTATGTTGCCATTTTTGGCAATGATAAAACTAATGTTGTCCTTTTTTACATATGATTACTCTCACAAGTTAAAAAGAGATGCCGATATATCAGTAGCTATGCCGTCGAAATGCATCATATTCCTATAACTACTGTTCGTATAGAATGTTTATGCCATGTCCTCTTTTTTCCTTAGTCTGAGGTTTAAACACCCATCTTTAAAGGTGAACGCAGACCTAGCCGCACCGCACGCGCCGCAGTCTTTGCATTCGAATTCTTTATATGAAGTTCTATGCAACCTCGCACACCTACCCGCGCCGCAGTCGCCGCAGTCCCTGAAACGACCGAACTCCCCAAGCCGCAGCTGATGACGTCACCCGCATGCAGCGGACGCTGCGGCTAGCACAGCGTGGATGACGTCATTCGCTTCCACGGCGCGCAGTGTTGCCAGAGTTATAATTTAGACAGAGAATCTCTGTCAACGGTTTATAATAAAATTACTTGTTCTCGTATAAATAATTACTTGCTTATTCCCTATTATAGCACCTACAGATAAAATTACACAAAAGAGCAAAATACCAATACCAAATACAGATTTTTTAAATCTTCGGTACAGATAATGCTTTCAAAAATCTGGCAACACTGCAAGTGCGATGCGTGCGGCGACGGGAACGACTGCAGCGACTGCGGCGCGGATAGATGTGCGAGGCCATTAACAAAAAGCGATGACTGCGGGGACTGTAGAGACTGCGGTGCGGCTAGGTCTGCGTTCACCTTTTATGTCACTGTCAGTCACTGCGGTCACTACTCACCACAGAGTACTTTCATATATTCTACCACTGGTAAACTGGTAACACATTGTAAAAGCCATGTCATGTCATGTTTGCGTACAATATAATTTTGGTTTAATACTTTTTTTCATCAGTCAAGATACTTACTTAACTTAACCGAACAACCTCCTGCGTTTGATGGTCTCTCATTCTAAACGTTATATTGGCAAAATTGTGGTGGCTCCTCCACAAACACCACTTAACAAGAGTTGAAGTTACTCTCATATAATTATATAGAAACAATCATGGAAACTCATGGAGATAGGAAAAGTACCTATAGGTACCTATGGAAACTACTCACTGACTGACAGTCAGAGGACAGACGGACAGACAGATCCTGTTTGATTTTGATAGCTTATTTTTTTCATTGTTGTGCAGTGTTGCCAACGTAGGCGATTTTTCGCCATTTAGGCTACTCATGAAGAGAATCGGCGACGAAAAAAGTTAAAAGTTAGGCTATTTCAGTTCAGGGACAATGAGTTAAATTAACTGAATAATAAACGAGCTTAAGAAAACAAAACATTCAGATTCATTTTTCAATTGTTTATTTGTGCATTTATTTACATTTTCCTGTGTGAATTGGTAACCTCTCATACCCATTAAATGAGTATTGTGGATACATTATAAAAATGAATGATATTTTGAAAAGAGTAACTGTGGAGTTTCTTGACGGTTCTTCTCCATAGGAATCGATCAATTTCGAACCGTGCACTAGCTTCTGTCGTTTTATAAGTGCCCATGTGAAATAAAATATGTTGAGTTTTGTTGAGACCACCCTTTTTGTTTATAGTTGGTTAGCTTCGGGGAATACCCTGAATTCATCTTTATACATAACCAAATTTAGGATGTAATGACGTGATAACCACTGGCACGACGGCGCTCGCGAGCCGTCATGTGGGACTTACGTCGCGGCGCAACCGATTGCCAGCGCTTCTAAAATGCCGCGGATCTTCCCCGATAAAAACGTTTGCCAAAAGAAAAGTATTACAGCAATTTCAAAATAAAAAATATCATTAAGTACGTTAGCGTATACAGAATAAACTTTAATAAAAATATATGCTCCAAATCTACATGTCTACCCTTTAAAAAAATGTTAAACTTAAAAAAGTAAATATTTTTTACTGATTTCCAGGCAATTTTATTTTTCGTGATTAAAATATGCTATCTGGAATAGTTATAAAAAATTGTAAATAAAGTAGGCTATATTTCCTTCAAGTCGATAGCAAAAGATTTGTATTACATTCATGAGAAGTAGATAAAATAAATTGTTAAAAACAAGACTACTCGAGTCTCAAGTACCGAAGGCCGGATGACCTGCGGTACTCGCGAGAGTTGTTTCAACAAGCAATATGGCCGCCCGGGACCGTGCAGACGAGCGATTTATTTTTGACTACTTAGTACTGAATATTATTATTGTACTTTTTATGGTATTTTTGTTTTTACTATTGTTATATTTGAGTAAAAAATAAATACATTATTTATGATTAATTATTACTTCTAATAATAAAAATGGAAAAAATAAGTTTTTAAATCTTTACATAGTGCTCTCGCTGTCTGTTCGCTTAGATCTTAACGCAAACGGATTTTAATTCAGTTTTCAACAATTGAAAGAGTGATTCAAGAGGAAGATTTATAATTGTATAACATTACACCTGATGAAGGAAGAAATGAAAAAGGAAAGAATCTATAAAAAGGAACAGAAAAATATATTATGAAAAGATGTGACACAAAATAATAATAACACTGAAATAACAAATAAAAATAAAGACGTGGTTGGCTGGTTCGTGGTTGGCTGGTACTTGGGACTGCAGTTAATTCCACCTCACTCCCAACATCTTGGCATGTATCCGCATCTGACGTACCCACGGATAAACTCCTTTCTTCCACGTTGTCAAAAACTGTAACAACATAACATAAATTATTTCTTACATGTCATTTTTGTTACCTACTACTTCAAGACACTCAATGTGATAATATAATATTTACCGAGCTCAACATTCGCCGGCACAACAATTAAGGGCGGTGTTGGCGGAGAAGTCGGCACCGCATCCGTTTGAGCAGACGTGGAGGGAAGTGGCGTGGGAGATGTCCGCACCACATCTATTTGAGCAGTCTCTGCGTGACTTGTCGGGCAACCCTTATGTTTTGCAGCGTATCACTACAAAAATATTAAAAAAAAAACTGTAATAATATTATAATTTCAAGGTAACAGCCGTTCTTTCTGTCGGTTGCGCTTTGGCGAATCAACCGATAAACTTGTAATAAATAAAAAAACACTCACTCCTCCACAGATATCCCCTCCCTCTACCTCTACCTCTCCCTCTTCCTCTTCCTCTACCACGGGTTTGGCCACTGCTGGGGCCCGACAGCGCATTCTCTTGCTCATTTGATCTAAAACATAGCCATATATTATGTTTACTTAATGTTCCTATTTTATACTAAAAAAAAACAATAGATTAAAAAAACAAACCACCAGTCCACCAGTTTTACAATCCACCAGTTTTAATGTTTGAATGCAGTGAAAATAAGGATATGGATATAATATACATGGCAACAAATGACGTTATATTTAAATTAGATAAGTCTTCGATCAACAATAGCACTATTATTGATCGAAGAGATAAATAGTAGTTAGTGCTGTGCAAATGGAAAGATGTGCTAGTTAACACCAGAAGCGCCACCATCCCATTTTTGTCTCACCCGCAAGTTGGATTGTCTCTAACTTAGGTCTATGAAACTTTTGACTTTTATTTATTTTACGTATGTAACAGATTTAAAATGTTTTTGATAAATTATCAAGAATAATTTGTGAAAAAAATAACGATTTACCTAGAACTGCCGCTGGTTTTTGTCCCGCTATATTGTTTTACAAAACATTCCGTTGGTGTTCTTGGAAGTTGCAGGGTGAATGGTTTATGTCTGGGGCCAATAAACAATTGAATATTGTTTCTAATAGTCAGTGGTCTTTCACTTTGTAAAGAGCACATGTTTCGTTTTTTATGAGGGTGCACCTTCGTGCTATTGTTATTTTTACTAAACGACATAAAATAATGAATCAGCACAAAATTATAGCTTGTTTGAAAATTTTGGAGGACAAAAATAGTATGGTGAACCTTTGGAATCCTCTGACGATAATTAGATTCTTAATAAATTAGGGTCTCAATCTTCGGCGCTTCTAATGTTAATACCGTATTATTTAAGGTGAGATGGTGGTCAAACGTAAAGCTATTAATTATAAAAAATCTGTGTAGTGCAGAATAGCTAAATCTATACTAATATTATAAAGCGGAAAAGTTTGTTAGTTTGTTTGTTTGTTTGTTTGTTTGCTTGAACGCGCTAATCTTCGAAAGTACTGGGTGGATTTGGATGAAATTTGGTATGGAAGTAGCTTGAAGCTTGAGGAAGGTTATAGGCTACTTTT
Source organism: Tholera decimalis (assembly GCA_943138885.2). Lineage (NCBI taxonomy): Eukaryota > Metazoa > Arthropoda > Insecta > Lepidoptera > Noctuidae > Tholera > Tholera decimalis. Next base: position 23,112,145 of record OW964552.2, on the reverse strand, counting down.
TACCCGACTGCAAAAAAGGAGAGTTATGTTTTTACCGTGATAGAATCCACGGGAGCGAAGCCCCGCGAGAGTACTAGTGTTTGAATAAAAAGGTAAAATAATGCAAATTATAAACCAACACGAAAAAATGCAAGCGAAAGACGTCAGCTGAACTCAAAAATCCTACACCGATAGCTCGTCTGCACAAACCTTACATTTACAAACGTTATTGGTCACTGCAGTGCCAGGCACTTGAACGCTGCGTATTCTATTACTCATTTCGTTGAATCTGTTAAAAATATAAAAGTTATTGTTTTGTTGTATATAACTAATTATTCTAGATAGTTTATTTCATGAAATTAGGATGTAATTTCTCTTGCAAATAATTTCTACAGTCCGTAAACAAACCAAAAACCGACCGTAAACATACACAAACGGCACTCGACAACTTCTTTTGCTAAATTTATCAACTATGGAGAATAAAATAGTATGATAATTATACACCATTGTAACGTGTACATTGTCTAGAAAAATGTAATATATTACATTATTAGAAATATTCAATAAAACAAAAGTACTTACGACATAATTACGGCGACACTTTCACGCACTCGCACACGAAACACTCTTGACTTCAATTCGTTGTACCAACTAAAGAGTATTGAAAAATGCACCGGAATTGGTTTCAGAGCCATCTATAATTATTTCTGTGTATTAAAAACTACAGATAACGTATGAAAGAGCCGTAGTTGAACCAGAACTTCACAATTCCATACATTCCTCATATTGGGTAGTACCACTGACGTAAGTCCCTAAAAATTATTGTGGCACTGTAGTACCCAACATCGTTCCAGTGGATAAGTATTAATTTTGGTGCAAACGCAATCATCTTATTAAACTGAGTTCGGACCAATTCCAGTTATTATTTGTCATTTTCATTTTGGTTCGTACAGCATTGGTGTCAAAGTATTTGTTTCACGAAAAATTATTGGCGCATACATTATGCGCGATGAGTGGATAAAAATACCAGCATTTAAAGCAAGTAAAGTATTTTTAGGCTAAATACTTACAAATACTTACTACCACTAACTTAAATTCGGCTATATTAGACTACTTAAGCAGGAGTATATCAGTCCCAGGGTCTCCAACAACGCCGTAATTACGGTAAACCTACCGTAATTTGAACATATCTACCACCTACCGTGGACATGTTCAATTCTACCGTAATTTCATATTTATGAGTGGCGCCTTAAAAATGATGTATCGAACCTAAAAGACAGTTTATTTTTATTTAAAACAATGTTTGAAAATGACAACACTGTATCATTCCTTGGGCTATTCCCCGTACAACTTGTGTGCATAGGGTCTAGACCACATGATGCTCAAAACTAAGCTAGATAGCAAATGTTTCGTTTTCGAGTCATCAATAACAGATCACGAAGCCATTGCCCTTGCTATAAATCTTAATGTTCGCCCGGATTACCGCATAACTTCGGCCAACAAAATTGATTTTGAGTTGCTTGATCAAACTATCCCATTAATTAATCTTCAGCCTATCTTAGCGTGTAATGATGCCAACACTGCAACTAATCTACTTATAACAAAGTTATCTGCGGCAGTAACGAACTGCTCAGGTACAATATATATTCCCAAAAGACAAGCCGTGGATCACTAAAGGATTAATTCGCTGCATGTAAAATAGGGATAATTTGTATAAAAAATTCAAACGATGTCTTATAAATCGTCGACTAACAAATTATCTTGAAACCAATAATCTACTATCGCCAGCCCAATATGGTTTTCGACGTAATAGATCAACCAATGATTCAGTACACGAACTAATACACTCTATCATTACGAACCTCGACCAAGGGAATAAATGTCTCGCGGTTTTTATTGATCTTGCAAAAGCCTTCGACACAGTCTCTATCCTGCACCTACTTCAAAAGTTGGACGGCATTGGAGTGCGAGGTATTCCTTTAAAACTATTGCAAGACTACCTTACTGAAAGGAAGCAAAGGGTCAGGATAGGCGAAGTACTCAGCGATGAGGTTTGTGTTGATTTTGGTGTCCCTCAAGGCAGCATACTTGGTCCAACATTGTTTCTGGTGTATATCAACGACCTCTGCCGCCTCCAGCTACACAATGGTCAAATTATTACTTTCGCAGATGATACTGCCCTCTTTTTTAGTGGACGGAGCTGGGACGAGGTTTTTAACTCTGCCCAAAATGGCTTTAGCATAGTGTATAAATGGTTGCGCATGAACATTCTGACTTTGAATGTTAATAAAACTAAATACGTTACTTTTGCTCATAGGTCTAATCTTCTACCTTCATCGTGTTTTTCAGTTTCTTGTCATGATAGTGTTACTGAAACCTCACCGTGCTCCTGTCCAATTCTTCAGAGAGTTGGTGATATTAAATACCTAGGAGTCATCATAGATCAATGTCTGACATTTAAATTACACATAAAACTCCTGGTATCCCGATTGCGGAAATTAATTTATATATTTAAAACTTTAAGATATGCGGCTGACAGGCGGGTTATCAAGATGGTCTATGATGCTCTGTGCCAATCCCTAATCGAGTATTGTATTACTTCCTGAGGTGGTACCGGCAAGAGTCACTTGATTGAAGTAGAGAGGGCACAGCGTGCCATACTCAAAGTTGCAGCCGGTCTCCCCTTTTTTATCCAACCGTCGATCTTTCTAAGGAATGGGACGTTCTGACTGTTAGGCAAATATTCATACTCTGTACGGTGCTAAAGCAACATTCATCTTTTCCTTTCGATACAAAACTTCACATGGATAAACGCCGAAAAGGTAGGGTGTGTCTAACACAATCCACTAAAACTGCGCACTCTCACAATTTCTTCTTCTTTCTTGGGCCGTTCTTATATAACAAACTTAATAATAAACTCGATATATACCCCCTCACCAAATTAAAATGTAAAGATCAACTATTTAAATTTCTTAAAAGCCTTGACTACAAGGGAACTGAGGATTTGTTGGTCCCGCTGAAATAATACTGTATTTCTTGTTTTGTACTTAGTGTCATCACGCATACTTATACCTCTTTTCATACATTTACACTCTTCAAACTGCAAAACAATCTCATACACTGATACACTTAAAAAAACTGGTTCCACGTCTTCTCATGTATGTAAACAATAATTTTCATCTTGCTAGTCTTTAAGTAATATTGCTTCATTCTTGTATTCAATTCTCCATCCATTATTTAAGTTACAGCGGGTCTTAGGCCGCGGGAGGGAACTGGTGACCTGTAATACAGGTTCTCATTGAAATCCACTTCAGGCGCCAGTCTCTCACAAAGTCAAACCCCTACTTTAGTTTACTGTAATTTTTTGTTTTAAGTTACTTTGTGTTGTGAAAATTAAACGTCTTATATATTATAGACAAGTAGATGAAACTTGTGCGACCAAATTACGAAATTATTGAATACAGTACTGCAGTAGAACTTAGCCATACCTTTGCATTTTGTCAACTTTAATTTATGTTTGCCATTTTTTCACAATAGTTTTTTTTTTTTTTTTTTTTTTTTTTTTAATTGGCAAGTCGCTATTTGCGCAATGCCATCAACAAAAAACGAGGAAACTTGGTAGAAAATGAAATGGTAAATTTAGGGCACGGAATTAGGATGGATATTGGATAGGATTATTAGGAAAGGCATAAACATAAGTAAAAATTATATGCGTAAATTATTCTGAGTGATAAATGATGATAGATATATATATATATTTGAATCATTAGAAGCCAGTAAGACAGAAATGGAGGTAGGAAAGGTAATGTTATAGGAAAGTAAACTAGAAATAAAAGAAGAGGACAGGAGAAAAAAATATGATTTAAATCGCCAACATCACCACATTCGCAAAGGTCACTGGCAACAATCTGCAATCGGGCAAGGTGGACTTTGGAGCAATTGTGACCCAACCTCATTCTAATAAGGCAACTGGTAGCAGCCTTACCAAAGTTAAATTTAAAAAACCATGGTGTTTTGGGAATACAAGTTTGAATATGAGAATAATATTTTCCTTTAATAGTGCTGCTGTCCGCCCACAACTTGCTCCAGGCATCCCAAAGAAAGTTCATTGGCAGATTCGCCAAGTCGTGGCTAAAGTTAATGTAAGGGAACAAATCACCACAGTCCACAGCCTCATTAGCCAGTTGATCGGCTCTCACATTTCCCGCGATACTACTATGGCCAGGTATCCAAGCGAGAGAAATTTGAAGACCTAATTTGGAGCATTTATATAAGAGATCTCTAATAAAAAGAACTATGGGAAATGTTGGTTTACATTTAAAAGGATTTCTTTTAATAGCCTGTAATGCACTTAGAGCGTCTGTAAATATTATTGCTTTTTCCAATTTCATGATGTAAATATACTCTAAAGCTTTGAACAGTCCAAAACATTCACCAGTAAATACTGATGATTCAGGAGGAAGCTTGATTTTTTGTACTATATTATACTGTGAGTGGAAAACCCCAACTCCAACATTTCCTAAAGAAGAGTGCTTAGACGCGTCTGTGTAAATATGATGCCAATTCTCCCATCGCAAGCCTTTGGCAAAGTTAAATGATTCTTTAACAAAATAATCATTTTTATTAATGTCTAAGTTCAGGATAACATCCGGAGAAAACACCAATGATTCATAAGAATGATTGAAGAGAGGAAATGATAGTGACTGGTAAATTGGAGCTTGCAAAGCCATAAACTTTTTATAACTTATAATAAGACAAGGAAGAGATTTATTAGACCAATAACGAGAAGAATTGGTTTCGTCTAGAAGAGACTGCAATTTTTGACGTAACGGGTGATTAGAAAATTGAAATGAACGGAATAGAAATTTGTCAGAAAGATACTGACGTCGAAGTGAAAGAGGAGGATCTACAGTTTCAACCTGTAAAGCATTTATTGGGCTTGATCTCATAGCTCCGGTCACTATTCGCAGTGCTTTTGACTGAATTCTGTCTAATTTTTTAAAAGCAGCTGAATTTCCAGGTTCCAATAAAAATGTTCCATAGTCAAGCACACTTCTAACTATTGCGTTATATATTAATTTCAATGAATAGGGGTGGGCACCCCACCAGACCCCCGATAAACATCTCAATATGTTTATTCTTTGTTCACATCTTGCCGTTATGTAATCACAGTGTGGAATACCAGTAAGTTTACTATCCAAAAGCACTCCTAAAAATTTTACCGAAGATTTCACAGGTATTAAATTATCATCATAATAAACAGAAACAGGGGGAGGAAGGCGCATCCTAGTAAAAAGTACAACTGTACTTTTAGAAGTAGATAGCTCAAGGCCATTGCTATCCATCCATTTTTTTAAAAGGCTAAGACCCGATGTCATGGTATTGCAAGCCGTTTGTATAGAGCTGTGAGGGCAATATAAAAGAAGATCATCAGCGTATTGTAGCACTTTTACTTCATTGTTTAAAGAACTCTCAAGATCGTAAGTGTAAATGTCATATAATAAAGGGCTAAGAACTGATCCTTGAGGAAGACCTTTCCACACGACTCTAGATTCACAACTAGAATCCTGAAGTGTAAGTTTAATATACCTCTCAGATAACATGTTTAGAATGAAGTTTGTGAGTAAAATGGGGACATTTAACTGCTCCAGTTTATATTTTAATGTTGATATTACAACATTATCATAAGCAGAGGTTATGTCAAGAAAAGCAGAAATTATGGATTGATTCGAAGAAAATGCTAACCTAATATCAGTGACAAAGATGCTTAAACTATCTATGGTACTTTTACCTCGCCTAAAACCAAATTGACTCTCACTGAGTAATTTCTTGTTTTCTAAAAACCATTCTAACCTATTTTTTACTAAATGTTCTGTGATCTTTAGTAAAACTGATGATAGAGCAATTGGTCGGTAAGAAGTGTTATTGGATGGACATTTGTTGGGTTTGAGAATAGGTATAATATCTTGTGCTTTCCAAGAAAGCGGAATATTTCCGGTTATCATAATTTTATTAATTAGTTTAAAAAAATATAAAAGAGATGTGTCACTCATATTTGATAGAAAAGAGTACGGAATACCATCTGCGCCTGGAGCGGAGTCTTTACTGTGGCATACAACAAGTTTAAGCTCTTCTAAACTGAATGGAGAATTAAGGTCACAAAGAGAATCTATTGTCGAAAGGGGAATAGAATTTGTAATAATCTTTTCCGGGACGTATGAGGGAGCTAATTTACCTAAAAAACTATTTACCAACTCAGGTGGAAGGAATGCGCTAGATGAATCTGAGAACGCCGATCTGAACCTTCTAATATTCCGCCAAACCACAGATGGTTGAACGTTAGGGGAAATAGAGAGGCAAAATGATTTCCAGCTTTCAAATTTCTTTTTTTTAAATAATTTTTTTGTCTCTGTAATTGAGGTGCTTAAAATATTAAAATTTTCTACGGTAGAATTTTTAAGGTAATTTATTTCACACTGTTTCCTTTTTTTAATTGCATCTGTGCAATCTTTGTCCCACCATGGCGGAGATGGGATTTTATTTTGTGACTTTTTGAAAGGAAAAAGTTTATCTGCAGTTTTTATCATGGCTTCGGACAAGGCATCGGCACAGAACTGTTCATTACCACATTTAATTTCAGGTAGAACGGACACTATGTTATCTAAATGCTCCTTATAAGTACGCCAATCAACATCCCCCAGTTTGTACTTCAGCCGTGGAGCGCTCTTAGAATAAGGTTTTTGATTGAAGGGAAATGATAAAACTATAGGAAAATGGTCACTGCCATAGGATGAAAGCATAACTTTCCAGGTCAAACGCGAAGCTAGTTTGTCAGTGCATATTGACAAATCGGGTGCACTAGCACCTTCATGTGGAGAAGTGCGTCGAGTTGGAGACCCAGTATTTAATAAACAAAGATTGAGATTATCTAGAATGTCAAGTAAGGTGCTACCATAGTTATTTGTTGACGAACTTCCCCAGACTTCATGCTGGGAATTAAAATCACCTAAAACTATAAATGGTTTAGGAAGAATTGAAAAAATATTTACAATTTCATTAAAAATTACAACAGATGGACGAGGAATATATACAGAAACAAAACAAATATTATTATCTACAACTGCTGCAATAACAGAAAAGTCATTACTATGAGGTGGGATTGTGAAAAATGAAAATGAATGATGATGTTTGATGAGTAAAGCAACACCGCCATACCCATCAGAGCGGTCTTCTCTGAGACATGCATACCCAGGGATCCTAAACAAAGACCCTGGTTTAAGCCATGTCTCTTGAAGAGCAAAAACAAAAGGTTTATATTTATTTACAATATGTATAATTTCTGACTTTTTATTAATTGCACTTCGGCAATTCCATTGTAAGACTTTGTTGTCCATGATTATTATTAGTTGATGATTGAGTAACTGCATTTAATACAGTGGCAGCGATGGACGGTGAAAGGTGATGTGTTTGAGTTAATGATTTTATCAAAGCAATGATTAGTTCATTTACAGTCAATGCAGACAGATCATCCTTAGCGATGAGGGCACAGCCATCTTTTGATTGAGGAACATTCCTAGCAAGTTCCTGATGGAATTGCTGATCATAACCTTTAGAAAACTGGGGTGGGGAGCGAGGTTTAATAAAAACTGTTTTTTTATATGATATTTTATTTTGTTTAGATGGAGAGTAATCAAGGGGAACAGAAGCATTGATATGTCTTGAAGTTGTGGGAGAGGAAAGCAAGGCATCAGCATATGATATTTTAGAAATTGTGGGATGAAGCTTTGAAGCTTCAGCATATGAAATACATGATTTGGCCATGGATTCTTTAATGTTTTTTTGACGTTCATATTCTAAACATTTCTTGCTAGTAGCCTCATGAAAACCATTGCAAAGACAACAAGATAAATTATCCTCAGAGACTGTGCACCCTTCCCCAGAGTGACCTTGACCACACTTATAACAGCGGGGTTTGGACCTGCATTGAATCTTGACATGGCCATATCTACAACAATTGTAACATTGAATTGTTGGGTAAATGTACAGGTCAACAGAAAGTGCTGTATAACACATATATACACGCTTCGGAAGAATTTGGCCATCAAAAGTTAAAATAACGGTTTCTGTATTTTTTAATAAAGGTTTATCATCAAAAATAGTTTTTCTTTTGATTCTCCTTAGCTTTAATATTTTGCCACAACCAATTGGCACAGAGATGTTTTCTAATATTTCATCATCATTCCACTCTACGGGTATGCCTCTGACGACACCCATGCGAGTCACAGAAAATGAGGGGATAAAAGCTTTATAACACTCCCTTTCCAACAACTTGCTGGTTATAAACGAGTTGGCATCATTATAAGTGGAAAAAGCAATAACCAGCCTGTTTCGACCTATTTTCTTTAGACTACCATTAATTATGTTATTGAAAGAATTCCTTTTTAAGAATCGACCAAAAGTAACTGGATTCAGAAAAGTATTGTCATTAGAGGCAGTTTGCTCCCTCTGAACATGTATTAAAAACGGAGCCGCATCGGAGGAATTGTATAAGAGCCGAGCAACTGAAGCTGGACGCTGAGACGACCCACTCAGATCGTCAACGCCAGCCCTTAACAAAGGAGTACGCGGAGGATCAGATGCCTTATTAGTATCATCTACAGTAATCATTGTATCCATCTCGCCACAATCACAATCGTTAGAACGTTTCCCGCCATTCTTGCGCCTTTTTTTATTACAGTGTTTGCAAATTGTCGGCCGAGCAGACACCCTTTTGCGTTTTGAGCTATTGTTGCTTAATGATAATGAACAATCAGTATCAACTGCACTGGTTTCATTATTAGAAATTGTCACATAGTGACCTATTTCTAGTGGTGCCGTTCCTCCGGGGTCACCCGGAGGATCCATATTAAAACTACAAGAACTAAAAAAAACTTACCAAATTTGAAGAAAACACTACGACTACACTAAAACTAAATAATAAAATGAAATATATACAAAAACTTAATCTAATCCAATATACAAAAAATAATTTATAGAGAGCCAAAAAAAATCACGTCCGCCAAAGTTCAGGTTTCCCGCGCTTTTTCTCACAATAGTTTGCTCAGCGGATCTTTTATCGCGTCGACGACTATATCACAGATAATTTTAAATAAGTCAGAGAGACTATATTTATAAAAAAAATATCTGACAGTAAGAATTCAAGACAGCGACGCGACGGTGGCCTTCCTTCCAGTAGTAAGCGCGCTGCGCGAAGTCATGCAAATAAAAATTTCGCCCAGAGTGGCTGAAAAATAAAGACTTTTCCTCGTGGCTTCGCGAATACCCAAAGAACCCATACAAAGCAAAGTGTTCGCTCTGTGTAAAGGCTGAAACGCCTGAAATTTAATGTTTGATTGTGAAATAAAGTTACCCGTAAATTTACCGTATTTTTAATTTTTAATCTCCCGTAATTTTCCGCCAAATAACGTATTTTTAGACTAGCAACACCGTAATTTTGACAAATAGAGTTGGAGACACTAGTTATGTGCTAACTCGGAATAAACACAACTCGAGTTAACTCGAGTTGAAATTCATGTAACTCGGGTTCAACTCGAGTTAAGTAACTTGAGTTAACTGGGTAAAATGAAACTGAGTAAATGATTTGTTTTCGTAACAATATTTAAAAATTTTAACAGATTCAGCATAAATATGTATGGGGACCATTATAATTAAAGTAGGTACAATTTAAATAAAAAAAAATATATACTTATTTTTCATTTATTTGTTTTATGTATTTAGGATTAAATTTTTGTAACATAAATAAAGTAAGTATTTCTATTAATTAAAAACAAAACTATTTTTGTATGAATCTGAACACTGTTTGCACTTAGCATGTCCATTCATTGGCGATTCAAATACATCCAAAACAACAGATTTCCTTTTAGGTCCCGGCATTTTTTCTATACAGTACCTAATAATTCAAAAAACTAACAACAATAACAACCGACGCTCTAAAATAACCTCAAATCTGCAACAATGCAAAGGTGTGTTGTTGTGACATTGACATTTGTAGCGAATTAAATGAATGAATATAGTCATAAAAAAATTACCAAAAAATTATACTGACTTCCAAAAAACATTGCAATGTGAAAAATAACATTAATTTCGTTAGTCGGTGTCTTTAGTTTTGTATATTCGTTTTTGGCACTGACTTCCGAAATTAAAGTTATTTTTCACCTTGCAGTTTTTTTTAATTTTTTGGTATTTTTTTTTACTTCACTCTTTTTAGTTGGTCGATTTATAATTTAGCTAGTTACAAAAGCCTAAATCTCAACTACTTATAACCTTTTACAAAATATTGCTTTTCCCAATGCTGGACCGTTAATTGTTGAGGAGTTCTCCTGGTACTTCACCATCAACTTCACTTTACCATATGCATTGTGACGAGCATATTGTTAAGCACAATATAACCATATTTAAGTAATGGAAGCGGAACCCATGAAATACTTATTATTCCTACTTATACAGAGTTGATACGACCGAGGGGCTTTCCTTTAAACTGCGTATACTAGGTACTATTTTCAAGCTCTGTACCAAAAATCAATTAAATAGGAGAAGTAGTTTAATCGCAAATGATTTTGATGAGATGCACCTTAACGCGATAACTCTGACCAAGACAAGAGATAACACACGCATTGCGACGTTGCCACTTTGTTACCTAGGTATCTAAGGTCAGTAACATTTATTTACAAAGAGTGGTTGCGTTTTACTCTGACTGGTAAGCTATTTAGATAGTTTGAAAAAAAAATTGCACTTTTTATTTATAACTGTATCGAATTAACACGTATAGTATACGTAGTGTAATTTAATGCCCCTCTGTTGTATCAACCCTGTATATCGAGTAGTTCCAGTGGCCATCTGTGGTCTTCATCATCAGGTCCACTTCACAAATGGTGCTTTTCGAATGCAACTACAGAAGTTACTATAAAAAATACTCAAATCACTATAGGTGTGCCTAAAATATTTGAAGAGTTCCCTCGATTTCTCCAGGATCCCATCATCAAATCCTGACATGGTGGCAATGGGACCAATTTCAAAGTATACCCTTTCAAACAAAAAAATAATTTTGCAAATCGGTTCAGCCGTCTTTGATTAGTAATAGGTGACCGAACATAAAAAAAAAAAAAAAACAAAAAAAAATATACGCGTCCAATTTATAACTTCCTCCTTTTTTGTCGTCGGTTGATGATCGGCAGACTTCGCGCCATCTCAGTGTCTGTCTTTCGGCTGACGCGCTAGGGCGGAGAATTCAAATCAACTAAATCGAGTTACTAACTCGAGTTGATACATCACTAGGAGACACTGGTCCCAGCGATGTTGGCAGCACTGTTGTTGTGTTGTTACTTGTATTTCATATTTGTGAGACGATTTTTCATGAAACTATTTTTATTATTATAAATATAACCTATTAAAAAAAATAATATGATAGTAATGGACAAATGTCGTATATGCTTACGATGTCGCAAAAACGTACTTTCGATATATGCAAAAGCAGATGGAATTACATTTGCCGATATGATTTCTTCCTTTGCTAATGTTAAGGTATTTATTTATAATTTTGTTTCAAGCTATAGCTAATCTTTTATATTTTATTTAAAGTTATTTATATGTGGTGCAAGAACGTGGTCAAAATTTTACGAAGCCATAAATACCAATGGAATAGACCTTTGAAGTTCAGACAAATTTATTAATGAGATATTATTTATTTTTAGATTCGAAATGAAGATGGTTTTAGTGATAAAATTTGCCGTTCCTGTCGTGGAAAACTCACAGACGCTTACAATTTTAAAATCGAAATCGAAAGGTACTTGTATGTCCATAATCCAACACTAACAAAAAAGATTGCTGTGTTACTAACTTACTTTTAAACACATGACAGTGCAACATAGAATAAATAATATAATCTAAAGTTTATTTGGATCAACTTAGGTATACTATTTACAAATAAAGCCGGCTCTACACGTTGGCCAACACAGTGGCGAATGTAGTGGCCAATGACTATTCGCCAACGTGTAGAGGGGGTGTTTGTGCACCCAACATGCACAAACACGCCGTCTACACGTTGGCCAATACGCATTGGCCACTACATTCGCCACTGTGTTGGCCAACGTGTAGAGCCGGCTTATAACGAAGATAGCTACAGAAGTGAGCACTGTGGCACAGCTATCAAGCAATGATTAGTAAATTTTTATTGGACATACTATTTCACATATTTTGCAGGGCTGACATGGTACTACAGGAAACTTCAAACTTGAAAAGAATCAACTTCAGTAATTTGCATGACATTAAAATAAAAATTGAAATAGAAACAGACTGTAAGCCTTCAGTACCTTCTATGGAAATCTTTTCTGAGAAATTATTTAAAGATGGACTGGATTGCCTATCATATAATAATACAGTTATTAAGAAAATTGAGCGCTCAAGTGAAAAAGAGGATGATAAGAAAAATAAAACATTGTCTGTAGGTGAATTTCTGAATTCAATTAAAACAGAGTCGGATAATGACTGTGATTACGTAAGTACCTAATTATTCAGTTCTGGTTTGTTTTATTTTTGCAGGAAGTAGGTACTGACTTTTGTTAAATTTTTACAAATATATTGTAATACTAGCTGTACCGGCAGACCTTGTTCTGCCTTATTTCTCTAAAACAAAGTAATATTTTTTTTTATGTTAATAGCTGCCTCAACAGATTTCATTCTGTCAAAAGTGATTGGCCTGTCGCAGTCTAATAGAAATAAAATAACATTGAAAGACATTAGTAATATCTAATGTAGTGATAATTTAAGTCCATGTAGCGTCTTTCTATTCAAACTACTGCACCAATGCTTATGTTGTTATCACTTATTTTCCTTATATTTTTCATGATTAATGATCATCATTAAGTAAAATAACACACTTTTTTGTTCCAGTTTGAGGGAACTCATTATATTATTTTCATTAATGACAATGACACTACAAAGACCATTATTATTATAACAATGACATTCAACCTCTAATAAAATTGAAGGCATACCTTAGATAACCCTAACCTGCCTTTTTTTTTTCTTTTGGCAAAAGCCAAAAGCCGGTGAGCCGGTGTCGACTATTCTGCCAGTGTCATGTTATGACGGCAGCGAGGGTAGGCCGTCGAACTTTGTACTTTGTGGTAGTTGTTAGTTCAGCTGCAAGGACAAACACATGAGTTAAACATATAATCTACTATATACAAGCTATGATGTAATATTCTATATATATATATTATAAAACACGAACTATTATCTAAACAATAACTATATATTACGCACTAATTACATTTTAATCTCATTATCTGTTATAAATTTAGATAGGAGATTAATTAATTTAGGAGAAAAGTGGGTAAGAAGGGTATGGAAGCTGGTTGGGAGAGGAATACTGCATTTGGAAAGTTTTTGGTATAAATCAAAGGATCTATTGTTTAGGGAGCAGGAGAAGAAAATGTGATCTAGGGTACCCTCAGCAAGGCCGCACTCGCACAGGGAGCTGTCACGGACATGTATTTTATGCAAGAATACTGGGCTACAACAATGTCCGAGTCTAAGTCTGCAGAGTGACGAAACAGTCTTCTTGGACAATTTAGAGAATTTAAAAAACCAGGGTTTCTTTTGAATTTCTGGTTGTATAGCGGCATAGTACTTACCTTTGGTTTTTGAGGTCGACTTCCATGTTTCAGCCCACAAGTTAAATAACTTGGGTCTGGCACCATTCTGCAAATCATAGTTCTGTGCTACGTAGTGCTTTCGATCAGCCGGATTCGAAGTGGCATACTTTGCTAACGAATCAGCGCACTCATTGCCAACAATACCCGAGTGGCCGGGAATCCAGGCTATCTCGATGTCTAAGCCGCTTTGGGAGCAATCAAATAACAAGTTCTTAATATCTATAATGATTTGACTATTAATTTTGCTGTAAAGTTGATTTTGTTTTAGGGCCTGGATACTACTACGCGAATCTGAAAAAATTACTGATCTTGTTATTTGATGGGATTTTAAATAGTGTATGGTTTCTAAAATACCAATACACTCCCCTGTAAATACTGATGCTTCTGGTGGACATTTAAATAATAAAGCAATTTTGAATTTTGAAAATAAACAGCAACCCCTGTGGATTCGGTATCAGATAGTTTTGAAGCATCAGTGAAAAATAAATTCCATCCTTCCCAATACCGCTTAACAGCTGACTCAAAGTCATCTCTAGGGTTTTGGGAATTCTTTGATATGCCCAGTCCCAAAACGGCTTTGGGTTCGAAATGAATCGTTTCGTATGTGGTGGTGAAGACCGGGAGAGTTGAGTATTGACAAACTGGCGCGGAGAGGTGTTTAAGCTCTCTGTACCTATTTATCAATAGAGGAACTGTTTTATTATTCCAATAGGGAGAGTTATTAATTGAGAGGTCAATCTGTTGTAAAATTGGGAGCAAAGGATGGGATGAAAGCGAAAAAACTTTAGTCAGAAAGCGATCTGCCAGGTATTGTCTCCTAAGGTGAAGAGGAGGATCTGCGCATTCAACTTGAAGTGCATTTATGGGAGTGGATTTCATGGCCCCAATGACAATTCTTAAACATTTTGACTGGGTGCTAATCAATTTTTTAAGAGCTTCTTTGTTGCAGGGCTCTAACAAAAAGCTGCAATAATCTAAAGCACTTCTGGTCAATGCATTGTAGATCAGTTTAAGGGTGTAGGGGTGAGCTCCCCACCAAACCCCAGCCAAGGCCTTGAGAACTGATACAGATTTTTCACATTTTTTAACCACACTGTTAATGTGATCAACTCCAGTCAACCTTGAGTCTAAAGTTACTCCCAGGAACTTGGCACTATTCTTAACTGGGATGGTTTGTCCATCAATATTTATATCAATTGGGGGTACAGAACACTTGCGGGTAAAGATGACTGCTGTACTCTTTGGCACACTTAATGACAGACCGTGATCAAGAAGCCATTGGTTTAGTGAGGACAGAGATATATTCATTGAAAGAGCGGCATCCTGAATGGAACTGCCACAGACCAACAAAGCAATATCGTCAGCATACTGAAGGATTTTGCAGTTGAAGTTAAGAGATGAGGGCAAGGTAGCTGTATAAATATTGTATAATGGGGGACTAAGAACAGATCCTTGAGGTAATCCTCTCCAGACAGTTCTTTGATCGGAGTCAGCCCCAGGGAATCTTAATTTAATTGTGCGGTTGGAAAATATGCTACCAATAATGCGAGAAATCCTACCCGGGATTCTCAGCTCGTGCAGCTTGTGCCTGAGATTGGGGAGGAGGACTGAATCATAGGCAGCTGATATATCCAGGAAAACAGCAACCACAGACTCATTCCTGCTGAGGGCCAGTCGGACCTCTGACGTGAGGATACCTACACTGTCAGCCGTGCCCAGACCTTTCCTAAAGCCGAACTGAGTCGCTGGGAGCAGTCTCCTGTTTTCAACCAACCACACTAACCGATTTTTAATTAAATGTTCTAAAAGTTTTAAAAGTATGGACGATAAGGCGATGGGTCTGTATGAGCAATGATCATTAGGATCTTTGCCTGGTTTTAATAAGGAATAACAACTTGAACCTTCCACTCTGTGGGAATGAAGCCGGATGTAAAGCAGAAATTAGCCAAATCCAGGTAATATTCGTGAGTTTTTGGACCCGCTTTAGAAATAAAGGAGTAAGTGAATCCATCCACTCCTGGGGCAGAGTCTCTTACATGGGATAACCGGTTTTTAGTTCGTCCGAGCTAAATGGTTTGTTCATAGGGTCGTCAGTGTTGTCTACATCTTCAATGCCAACACTGGCGTCTTCCTTAGTTGGAACATAAGCTGGAGCGATTTTAGAGAAAAACCGGTATCCCAGTTCCTCCGTGATATTATTCGAAGAGATGGGTCCTCCTAACTGCTCCTAATGTGTTTAACTTTACGCCAAACTACCGAAACCGGAGTGGATGGACTCAGCGAACTACAAAATTTTGCCCAACCTTCGCGTTTTTTCCTTTTAAAGAATTTTCTGGACTTAGCTAATATCTGCTTGAAAGCAATGAGGTTGTCCAGGTTCATATCTCTATTAACTGTCTTTTCAGCCTCATTCCTGGCCCTGACCATGTTAGTGCATTCCCTATCCCACCATGGGGGGGAAGGAAGTCTACCGGAGTGGGGTTTTTTGGAAGGGAGGCAATCATCTGCTGTGGAGGAGACAGTGGAAGAAAAGGATAAAAAACATTCATGGGCATTATTCTCATTCACTTTTGGCAGGGTTGATATCCTTAAATCCAAAATTTTGGAATACAGATCCCAATCCGCTGCATTGAGTTGGTGTTTTAAAAGAGGAGTGGAAACTTTGGTGGGAGTATTTTTGGAAGGGAACTCAATTATGATAGGATAGTGATCACTTCCATAGGTATAGGTCCAAGCGACGCCAAATGAGAAGACTAGATATATTGGGTGAACAGAATGTCAAGTCAACACAGCTATTATTCTGCCCAGGAGCAGATCTGCGTGTAGGACTACCATTGTTAATGACACAGAGATTCAGGTCATCCAGTATATCAAGTAAGCCTATGCCAAAGTTATCACAAGTATCTGAACCCCAACGGTAGTGGTGACAATTAAAATCCCCCATGACCAATATTGGCCCGCTTACACTGCATAACAAATTTTTTATAACACGAATATATTCAATTTTTGGGTGCGTAATATAAAAAGAAAAAGTATTTATATCCTCAGCCTTAACAGCAACAACATTTAGGTTATCACCAACAAAGGTTAGAGGAATCTGGGAGAATGAAACCTTGCTATTGATGAGCAAGGCACATCCTCCATATCCATCAGGTCTATCATTACGTACACAGCCGAAACATGGTAGCCTGAAATTACTTCCAGGCAGGAGCCATGTCTCAGCTATGCCGCAGACTGATGGTTTGAACTTATTTATTAAAAAAGAGAGGTCAGACTTTTTGGTATTAATGCTTCTGATGTTCCATTGAAGGAATGTCAGGGGATGGAACATCCTGAATATAATTTAAAATCGATGTCAGCTTCAAGGCAACGTGGTCAGGTATTGTTTGAGTTGGACTGGCTAGTATTGACATTAACATATTAGTTATTAACTCTAAAATATTTTTGGAGTTGTCAGAGTGGCCATAGACTGGCATTGGTTGTGCAATATCTGCTGGATAGGCACAGCCGTTGCCAATTGGGGAGAAGGAATAGTTTCGGGTAAGTTCTTGGTGGGCTTGCTTATTATAGCCAGGTGAAAGGGGGGTGCGGGGTTTAGGCTTTTGGAAGACCGTTTGACGGTATGATTTTTGAGTAGGATGTATTGGGCTTGATGACTGGGATAGGGAATTACTGGTTCTTACATATTTATGAGTGGAAGACTTGGAAACATCTGCATATGATCTGGAAACGGGTGGGAAAACACGGCTTGCCTCCACATATGAGATTGACTTCTCCGCCATAAGAGCTTTGATGCTCTTTTGTCGGCCCAATTCAGGACAAGAACTATCATTTGCAAAATGGTTTCCAGTACACGAAACACAAAAGCTCAATTCCTGGGTGACTTCACATCCCGATGGATTGTTGGATTGGTTGGATCCCATTGGAATTGTTTTTTTGCCAGTTGTTGAGCCTGGATGATCTGCACCACACTTGTAGCATCTCGGTTTCGAGCGACAGAGAGTGCGGGTATGGCCATATCGACAACAGTGGAAACACATAATAGTAGGGTAGGTGTATCTCTCAACTGGTAGAGCAGAGAAGAAGCTGTAAACACGTTAAGGAAGCACTTGTCCGTCAAATGTAAGTACAACGGTTTGTGTAGGCTTCCATTCCGTCACACCAGAAGAGGACACCCTACGGCTCATCCTTCTGGTCTTTATGACAGCCCCACACCCTTCTGGGACCTGGATGTTTTTAATTATGTCTTCATCAGACCATTCTACCGGAATATCTCTAACAATACCCATTCTAGAGATATTGTATTGTGGAATTGTTGCAATGTAGTTATGTTGGGTAAGTATTTTGTTGTTGAGAAAACTGTTTGCATCCTGATGCGACTTAAACTCAACCGATACGCGATTTCTGCCAATACGTTTGATCCCATCAAGACGTATGTTATTCACATTATTCATTGTCAAAAACATACCAAACTTAACAGGTTGTAGCACAGTACCTGATGTCTGTTGATCTTTCACTGATACATGGACAATGTAGGGTGGATTATCTCTCACTGTGTATAAATATCGACCAATTGTACTTTTCGAAACCTTTAATTTTGTATCAGACACAGTGGGAGGTGAACCAGCGGTCCTTTTACGACTGGCGGTCTGCGTATCCATATTTAGGTCTTGGCTGGGTATTCCTATATCATGGGGGAGGGTAATAGTAAGACCCGGGGAGAGGTCAAATAGTTTATCAGGGGGGTCAGGATCAGGTGGTTTGTTGGAACTCATTTTGGGTAATTATCCTCTTATTTTTTTATTTCCGTAAGAACCTTCCTCAGACTTCACCAAAAATAACAAAAAAGAAATCAGCCAAGTCGGTTCAGCCGTTCTCGAGTTTTGCGCTTAGCAACATATTTAGCGATTCATTTTTATTTATATAGATATATGTCAAATAGCACTCAAATCACGAGTAAAAATCAGACATAGTCAAAGTATTCATTAAAGCCAAGCCTTTAATTGAATTTAAAAATTTATAGGTATCTAAAAAAAAATTATAAAAAAAAACCACATCAAGAACACTAGGTATGTAAGAGTGTACAGGTGTGAAAGGTGCATCTTTTATTTTAAAAAATGGTTTGTTAGGCTGCTTTTGCCTTAAGGTTTGTGTTTGCCTTTGCGTTTGTTTTTTAAAACAAATGTTCTAACGAGATACCATGTTTTCGGAACGCAAAGTTAGCTGAAATAACAGTGTGGGTTTTTAGTTAGTAGAAGTCTGACACTCCCTGCTCGCTCTTCCCTGAGAGGGAGAGGTCATTAAATGATTTTCCCACCCCACAAAAAGAAGAAAAAAGTTGCTTGCAGCTAAAAGGTTGCCTATTGTGACACCCCATGTAATTAATCCCTCTATTTCAAAATTTCAAAAAGCAATAATTATTTATTGACCAAATGATTTAGAGATATCCTAAAGGCCCCAATGACAAAATTTTCCCCTATATTATTATGTGGTAAAAATAAATAATACTGCGTAATTTTTTTTATCAAAATAGAAGCCCCTACAGTGCCCCTGGCATTTGCCAGAGGCATTTGCCAGGGGCACTGTATCGATCAACAACACAATTAATGAAAAAGATAATGTTTAAAAAAACTGCCAAGTGCACATCAGACATGCATATATAAATAGTTTCATATCAAAGACTGAAAGAGGTAGGTACATTCCGCGAGTTGACAGTATGTTTAAAAATTTAAAATAACTATTTAATTATGTAAATCTATTGATATGAAGCACAAAATAGTACAAATGAAGAAAAGATTATTCATTATTAATTTTATTTTCCCTTGAGAAAAATGAGACTTTTTATCTGTGAGTCACGTGATTAGAAACACCAATCAGATAACGAGACGTCATCGTTCAATATTTTGACAGCTGACTGGTTAATTTAGTTGATGCGTAAGACAAAATAAGAAATAACTAACTAACTGCTTGCACTGTCTGGACAGGTCCGCTCAAATTTACGTGGTTATTTCCTCAAAAGAATACCAAAGACATGAACCTACATGCTTCTCATATACAAATACAAATTGTTTGGACTTTAAAAGAGACGTTGACGACAAACTCAGAGGGAGTTTGTTTCGGTATTTCTTCTCAGAGTACCTAGTCAGTTAGGAAATATTGGCCTCATCCAATGACGTATTATAATAGACGCGTCATATTCCCACAAAACACCTCTCAAAAACGGCACGAAACACACACATAGAGAATTACTATCTAATACGTGTAAAGAAAGGGACAGAAAATAAATGCCATCTTTAGGTACACCTAATGTTAGAAAGAGATGAATATACATCTTTAGTTAACAACCTCCCCTAACGTCACGTGACTGACTTCATTCATACGATAGCCACCATTAGACGTGTAAAAAGAAAAAGTATTTCTGTTGATATTTACCTATGAAATGACACATTTTGACCTCTCACGGAAGCAGTATAATTAGTGCAACGTCTGAAAACACACAAAGGCATGCTTTTTTCCTAATTTTCTTTTAAAACACATTTTTCTTAAGATGTGTAGTGTAGCGATCGCGACACAGGTTCGTGCGTAACTAAACAGACACGAGGCACTTACCTTGATTTCAACTTGCCACTTTAGAGCGCGGATTATCTTTGGCCTCATCTAGCTAAACTAAACACGCAAAAAATCATGACGTGTAAAAGTGTTATTTATAACCAATTTACAAATAAATATTTCATTTCATTTCATAACTAACTCTCTCTCTTCTGGTTCATTTGTCTTATCGTCCTGTAATAGTTGTTCGATGAGTTCTTTTTTTTGTCTTTTTAAAAAAGCAGATAGATAGATATATTATTTATTGTACACCATAACAGTAAAACAAATATGGACTTAACAACTAAAAAGGGTGATACAATGGGCGGTCTTATCGCTAAAAGCGAACTTTTACAGACAACCTTTCGATGGATTTGACACAGAAGTTCTAACCACTTCTTGCGAATATCTCTTTTTAAAGGGACATGAATAAATAGTTTCGTTGGCGTTTTTATAGTAGTATTCCCACAACAAGGTAGGGGAAGGTGGGGCAGCTTCATACAGTTTTTATATTTCGTCTTATAGAATGCTCTCGGGTATCGATATCTATATCGATTCATCAAAAATCAATAGTCTTACTATCTGACTTTATATAAAAAACATGAAATTTATGTAAATACACTTGTACGACTTTTTGTAACACTTGAAAGAAAAAATTAAAAATGTATGAATGTACCCCACATGCGGGGCACTTACATACAGCCTATGGGGCAGATTCATACATGTGACAAAATACACAAGTTTTGCGTGAAATGTTTATTTATTTATCAAAATCAAAGTATCAAAACACAACGTTCATGAAAACAAAAGCAATATTAGTCTCTATTACCAAATAATACTTACATAATCATATTGTAAAAAAGAAAAATATAGTTAGTTTTTATTTTTATGGCACCGAGAGAACTAACTTAACCTAACACACACAGCACACAGAGAGATACTTATCCAGTTCTAGAGCTGACAGGGACGAAATTGCCACTCTCAGAAAGGCCATGGTAGAGCGCATGAATTTGACCTTAAATCTCGTTTCCCAATGGGGTGACGACAATCTGGTCAAATTCAACGCTCTGAAAACACAGGCTTGTCTTTTCAGCGCTAAAGGAGCCCTTTTGAATTGACCCCTACTTTCCGAAGTACATCTGTGCCAATTACCAATCGCCTAGAGCTTTTGGGCATGGAGTTGACGTCAGACCTCAACTTCGGCTCAACCATCGAGTCCAGAGCTCAGACTGCAGCAAAAAAGCTGGGAATCCTACACAAGGTGAGGCGGTACTTCACGCCTGGACAGCTTCTAAATCTGTATAAAGCACAGGTCCGTTCCTCCGTGGAGTATTGCAGCCACTTGTGGGATAGCTCTGCAAAGTACCAACTTGCTGCATTGGACTCGATCGAGCTGAAAGGCTTATAGGCGACGAAGTGCTGGTGGACAAGCTTCATAGCCTGGCTTATCGGTAAACCGTTGCTTGCCTGTCGGTTTTCTACAGATTGTACTTCGGGGAGTGTGCGTAGAAGCTCCATGACCTGATTCCTCCATATTCCTTTCACTACCGGACTACCAGACGCACGGCTGGGTACCACCCACACTTGGTTGATATACCGTCTTGTCATAACAAGCGCTTCTCCTCCACATTTATTGTGCGCACAGCCAAACTGTGGAATTCTCTGCCGGCTTATGTGTTCCCTGCCACTTATGACCTTTCAGCCTTTAAAGCACGAGTAAATAGGCATCTTCTGGGCTCGCTCGTCCCATCTTAGACCTCATCTATCGCTTACCATCAGGCGAGATCGAGGTCAAGAAGTGAGCCCACCAGTAATAAAAAAAAACAGTCTTTCTGATCAGTCACATCACTTTTTAAATATCTACATCCTATTGCTTAATTCTTATTTATGAATACTCCATATTTGGCTGCTGAGTTCCGAAATGAGAGTTTGTTTTCCAAAACTTTATCGATAGCTTTAAACATTGCCTCTTCGTCCACCTCTCCACTCCTAGTTCCCTTTTTCTTGTAATTTCTGAACATAATCGTTCTGCAAAACAAAATTATGGTACCTATAACTTAAATTTTACAAACAAACAAAAAATGGGGCACTTTCATACAGTATGAATGTGCCCCGTACACTCCCGTATGAATCTACCCCATCACAAGAAAATGAAATAAAAATATTTCTAAAAAAAAAGCAAGCATATATAAAATTATTCACAGATTAATTCACAAACTTGACCCTATTATCTTTTAAATAAAATAGAACTGAATAATCTAGAGAGCAGCTTTTATTTAAAAAAAGACGTTAAAGTGAGCTTATAAAAATACTTATGCCTGGCCGAATCACGTTCCATGTCACTACGACGCGCGTTTCACACCGACTGCTTTCAAACTCCCTGAGCAACCACACACAAAAGTAAGCTACGCATACACGCATAAGTCATTCTGTTGATGTGCGCCTAACATCAGATATATTTGGTGTATGACGGTGCCCCTTGTATGAATCTGCCCCACTTTCCCCTACTGCACAGCACTGATAATAATTTTTCACGTTCATAATAGAGTAAAATGCCATAAAATACCCGAAGTACATTTATGTGCCAAATGCCAGGAAAGTTGTTTTTTGAACGATGACGTCATACTCAGTCACGTGACCACAATGCCACGATTTAGGCCATAGTTTTTTAATAAATTAAAAAAATACTTATATTTTAATTGAAAGGTTAAGTGATGAATAAAATATTATTTTACGAGTACACATGAAGCGCTTCGAAGCGTTTCAAACAATTTTTACAAAGTTGTCAACTCGCGGTTTCTTTTAGGAAGAAAGAGAAATGTCTGCAAAGATTTGGATGATGGTGAAAAAAATTTGGATGTAACTATCATTGTAATTTTTTGATTGATTATAGGCTCACGTTTACCACTATCTCACCTGATGATAAGCAATGATGTTGTCGAATATGAATTACATTTATCTCGAAGTAACCTACTCGCTTTTGACTTTTTGACACAATGAAAGTATTCCCAAAGCCAATGAAGAATGTAAAACTTATAATAAATTTTACTGTAGCAGGGCTATGAGCTAGGTGCTGATGACTATAACTCTGACTCAGGCAGTAACTACAGTGATGATTATGATACAAAGAAAAAATATAAAAGGAAGAAAACAGCGAAGGGTAAGCAGTGTCTGAAAATAGATAAAATTACTATCTCAAATACCAGGTGCTTGATTACCTATTGCTAAGTTATGAGAAAAAAATATTAGATATGGAAGTTCTAAGAAATTGCTTGATAGTGGAGTGTAAGTTTTATAAAGGAATAAGGGACCATTTTGAAGGCTAATGAAAAAAATAACTTTACTATCAGGCTTTATGGTCCATATGTATTATTAGTGATGAATTAGTTTGAACTTACATGCCATGTCGGTGTGTTAGTATTTAAATCACAATTATTTATTTTTTTTGGCTTAATTTACATTTAGCCAACCCCAGCCAGTGACTTCGAACAGGACAGTCAGGTCTATTTGCAATAACAGATCTCTGAGTGTTGCGTAGGCGCTGCAGATTGAAGCCATCTCTTACGCGTGTTGGATAATAATTGATAAAAATGTACTTACTATGCAAATAAAAAATATGATAATACTAAAAAAATCTATGATAATAAATACAACCAAAATTTTATGTTTTCAGAATCAAAAAAGCCCAAATCTGACAAACATAGCAAACCTCTCTTACCTAAACCTATTAAGCCTAAGTATATAGCAGATTTGAGATTAGCTCGGACTGATCCCTTGGTGAAAAAACCCAGATCCCTAAAATCTCGGGAGCATCGCGCTAAGAAGATAAGTGTTTGCCCTTATTGTGGAAAACAATTTCAGAACTTAAATTCTCATATATTGCTACATACAGGTAAAAATTATACCTATATAACAACTTTTATACTTATGTAATTTAAAATTATAATATATATAATAACATTTTGTTCATATTAGAAGCATTAAAAAATTTAATTGTGGGAGTTGCTCATTTGCTTGATTATTATTAATTATTTGTCTAATCTGTGAAGTATTACAGGTTTTGTATTTGCAGTTAGTTTTTTTTAGAGATAACTTCAAAAAACATTTTCCTGTCGTTACAGGCCTTAAGTAATGCCACAACTCAAAAGTCAACACCATATTTTAGTCTTGGTCAACACCTCACATAATTCCGATAAAATATATAACTGTGTTATTTCAGCTGAAAAGAAATTTAAATGTGATCAGTGTCCGAAAGCGTTCTTCACAGAAAATGTTTTGAAATCGCACAAAAAGTTGCATACGGCGATCAAAAAGTATAAATGTGACCAATGTATTGCCGCTTTCAACAACCCCGGAACATTAAAAAGGTATAATTTAAAAGTATTTATATGAAATAACTAGCTGTTGCCCGCAACTTCGTTCGCCTGGGAGGTTTCTTCCCGTGTAAATTCCAATCCCGTGAGAATTTCAGGATAAAAGCTTATGTATTATTTATCCATTCATCCACCCTCACAAACTTTACAATTATTTATAATTATTTGCAAAATTGCAACTTCACGATTTTTTGACGTTAAATATTTTTTTGGTTTGAAAGGGTGTACTTTTCATACGTTCCTATATTATTTTTATCACAATCAGTTAAATAGGTACCTAGTTTAATAAAACATAAAAATTTGAGAAATACATTCAACTCACTTTTTTTTCTGGTGTGAAAATCATCAAATGACTACTCCGCTTTGGGTGGAGCGGAGATTACTTATTTTTGCTATTAGGTTCCTGAGTGTTGTAGGTATTTGGAAAGCGGTTTTTTAATTGAAATATTTTTTGTTATGTAATTAGTTGCCAGTATAAACAGGTTAGAAAGGAGTTGACTCGCGAGCAAATCGATGTTTTCCAGTTGAGACAAACTGCATCCAAATTCGGACCCCCTTTTTGTCAAGTTTCGAAATATATCAATAATAAGTGCTCACTTACATCACTTGATGAACCTATTTTTCGGTGGAAAAATTATCCAATGCCTTCTTCGGCTCTGGGTGAAGCGGAACGGAGTGCTTCTACCAAAAAACACATTGTTCTTAATTGCCCTTACGTTCCGGGGCTGCGGTATCACGTTAGAACATTCAAGCAACCCCGGTAGGTAATATCACTTGAAGAATCTAAGTACAAAGTTTCAAGTGAATCCATTGAAGAAATAAAAAGATTCACTTCACATAATCTAGTACCCCCTTTAGAATCTAAGTACAAAGTTTCAAGTGAATCCATTGAAGAAATAAAAAGATTCACTTCACATAATCTAGTACCCCCTTTTTACTCCATTAGAACGGAAACTTTCAAAAAATTTCACGTCGCTTGAGGAACCTACGTACCAGATAAAAAGTTTCATATAAACTTGTACCCCCTTTTTACCCATTTAGGGAGGGGGGATTTTTAAGATAAATAAATAAACTTGAAGTAGTCTTCAATACAGGATCTTAGGAAATTCCCCCCTGTGAGGGTAAAAAGGGGTCAAAGTGTTTATTGAACTTTTTATTTCTTCTTATATTGGTTCCTCAAGTGATGTAAGTAACCACTAAGAAAGCATTTTTTGGAAATTCCCCCCTGAATAGGGTGAAAGAGAAGGTCCGATTGTATGAAAAATTTTATTTCTTCAATCGGTTCACTGGAACCTATGTCAAGTGATGTAAGTGAGCACTAAGAAGGGATATTTGGAAGTTCTAAGGGCAGTTGAAAGAACAGGGTGATTTAATGATCAGTAGAAATCTGACAGAGCGGACGGAGTCATTAGATGATTTTCCCACCGAAAAATAATAATATAAAAAAGTGTTAGGTATGCAGTAGTTTTTATGACGAGGACCCTGATCCTCCTCTACCATGAAGGACAAGGGCTGGAGGTTCAAATTCAATTGAAGGCCGACAAAAGTCGGTCGGCAAATTTTTTTATCTTCAAAAACTGATCATTTCATAAAGAACTATGCATTGCGTGTATAATCCTTTAGGAAACTACACTTGAGAGCAATAAAATCGCACACCCCAGATTTTTACAAAAAAAGCTGGATTTTCTTAATAAAATATATAAAAAAGTAAAAAGTTGCAATGTCAACTTAAAGGTTAATTCATTGGCTTTTCAATGATACCACTTAACCGCATTTAAAATGTTCAAAAGGATCTTTTAGGAGATGAAATGAAACTTACAAGAAAAATTGCGACTATTGCATTTAGAGAACAAGACATTGTATTGAAAGGAATCAGGAAATTATCAATAAAATCAGTATTAAAGGGCAGTGTTACCTACTCTAGCTTCTAAGTACAGCTCTTAATCTGTTTTTCATCGACCGTATTAATTTTACGATGAATTCCTGTGGTATAGCGTTCCACTCTTCTTCGATGGCTGATTGCAGCCCTTGGAGGTGTGTAAGAACTGGACTTCATGGTCTTACACACCATTTAAGATGCCGCCAAATATGCTCGATTAGGTTGAAATCAGGACTGCGAGCTGGCCACATCACGTTAATATTGGCGTCTTCCATATAATCCCAAACTGTCCTAGCGACATGTGGCCTGGCATAAGTACGAATTCTTCCCCCATAAGCCATGAAATCGGCCTATCATGGTGTTCGAGAACTTCTTCTACGTATCGCTGAGCTGTTAATCCTCTCGATCTAGGGCTTGTATTAGCCATGGTAATGAAGATATTGTCGGTTTAAGAATGAGGCATTATGCCACCCCAAAACATACACGATCCACCACCATAAGCGACACGTTCACTTATGCAGCATTAAGCAAACTACTCTGATGACCTTCTATAGACTCTTAAGCGTCCATTGTGGCCATGTAAAGTCATCTTGCATTCATCAGAAAACATAACTGCTCTCCTCTGATCGAACGTTGAATTTAATGCTCGCGGGAAAATTTAAGTCGGGCTTGTCTGCGGGCTGTGGTCAATTTCGGACCACTTGCTAGTCGATGTGCAGTAAATCCAGCTTCAGCTAATCTTCTTCTGACTGTCCACTGACTTATGCTGACATGGCGTTCTTCTCGAAGCTATCGTCCCAGTTCAACCGCGTTCAGCTGTCAATTTCGCAAAGATCTCGTCACAAGAAAGCGGTCATCGTGCTCTGACGTTGTACGATGCCGGCCTGAACCTGGTTTCCAAATATAGCCCCTTATTTCTTGAAACCTTTGGTATACACGTCGAACTGAATATTGACTTAAATTGAACTGTCCACCTACTTAACTTTGATGTTTTCCTGCTTCCAGTAAGACAATAACTTGAGCAGCTTCTGCAGGTGTAATGTCCATGTTTTTTCATTTTTTTTTCATATGTATCCACACGAGGTGCTATCACGTTACAGGTCAGGGCAAATTAAAAAAAAAAATCCTTTAATAAACTCTTTTATACCTGCGGGAATGGGTGCAAGTTGTGCCTATTCGAAGCGAGTTAATTTGCGGAATTTCGTTGTTTTGATATTTGTGCGTGTAATTTTCAGGTAAATTATTTTCTTATTACATTACATTAGTAACCTAAGACTGTGTATTTTTATTTAGCTTTTTTTTACAAAAAACCATCGAATTTTAGTAAAAAATTAAGAACAAAACTCATGAACAAGGAGTGTGCGATTTTATTGCTCTCGAGTGTATAATTATTTTATTTTATTTATTTATAACAGCTTAAACTATCATTACAGGGTTTACCCTAATGCGACAGTTAAGAACTTAAACTATATGCTTAAAAAACCAAATTAGAAATAAAATTAACACTAACGACATCATTAAATTATTATACCATCAAAACACAAAACACAGCAAAACATAATTACATAAGTACAAAAACATAAACATAGCACAAACACAATATAAAACGGAAATTAAGTGTTATTTTGCTTGTAGCATAATATAAATAGTAATACCCTTGCAAATTCACTCAAACAACATGTAAACACATCAATCTGGGTTTGAAGGTCGTTGATGGTACGGATAGCTCTGGTAAGGGGTGCCTTGGCAAGCAGGTTAGTTCTGGCTGTAGGTACCAGTAGCAGTGGCGGGCTGCGCCGCCTCCACACGTAGCGGTCCGGCACACACAGACTCAAGCGCTGCAATACTCCCGGGTTACTCTCCACTCCACGAAGCACCTTCACCAAGTAGGCGACCAGCGTAAACTCTCGTCGGACATGCAGTTGATTATAGCCAACCATGCCCAGGACAAACAGAGTAGGATACATCAGTGGGTAGAACGGATATACCCCATATAGTTTCCTATACAAATGGCGCGTGAACTTATTCTGAACGCGCTCCAACATTACAGAGTACTTAGTTTCATGTGGAGCCCATATGACCGCACTATGTTCCAGATGACTCCTGACTAGTGCATCATACAGGACTCTAACTGCTGTGATGTTTGTGAAACTTTGTGTCTGTCTCAGAACAAATCCCAAGTTTCTGTACGCCTTCTTACAGATCCTGGTTATATGCTCACGGAATGTCAGATCGGGAGTCATGAAAACACCCAAGTCTCGTACCTCCGTGACTCGCTGCATTGGCGCCGCGTCCACCACGTATTCATAGAGCAGAGGTGCACGAGCACGAGTGAAACTCATCAACGAGCACTTGGATACGTTGAAGTTCAGCTTGTTTTCATGACTCCACTGTACTATTCGATCAATGTCTTCCTGTAGGCGCCTGCAATCAGACTCGGACCTAATCTCAAGCAGCAACTTGAGGTCATCAGCAAATAACAAACAAGAGCCATGTCTTATGACTTCTGGCAAGTCGTTTATCATTATTATGAATTCTAGAGGCCCCAAGTTGGTGCCCTGACTCACACCCGACCAGGTGTAATATAAGTCGGATTCATATCCGTTCCAGTCCACATACTGCTGTCTGCCTTGCATGTAACTGGTGAAGAACCGCAATAGATGCCGGGTACATCCGACCTCTGCTAGCTTCCGCAGCAAGATTTCATTGTCGACGGTGTCAAAAGCTTTTCTGAAGTCAAAATAAGCTGCGTCCACCTGCACCCCAGCATCTACCGCCGGCACCACGCGTCCCATGAAATCAAGGAGATTGGTAGCAGTGCTGCGCCCCGGCCGGAATCCGTGCTGAGCATCCGATAACTGTCCGCGCACTTGCTCTTGCATACATCGCTGAATGGCAGACTCGAACACCTTTGCCGGCGTCGACAACACCGCCACCGGCCTATACCCACTGATGTCAGATCCTGCCTTGCCTTTGGGCACTGGAATGACTCGCGTAATCATCCACCGAGCTGGGAACTTCGCAGAATGAAGACAGGCGTTAAATATATAAAGTAACGGTTCCGCGAGTACCCTACCACAATCTTTAAAAAGAAAAGCTGGTATACCATCTGGGCCCGCAGATCGCTTAGGCTTGAGGCGGTCGAGTGCACTTCTAACTTCTTTAAGACTTAGATTATTAATTCGCACGCATGTACTACCAGTGTTCCCCGCTTCCGCTGCCGCCACTTCTGAGTCTAGTCGTGGCGGCACACTACTATATACCGACTCAAAATAAGTCGCGAACTGCTCAGCACACTCCTCGTCTGACAGATACTGACCGTCCTTTATAATGTCCTGTCTACTCGTTGTACTTTTCTGCGATCGTATGTATTGCCAAAATGACTTAGGGTCTTTCGCGAACTGACATTGAATCTTATTTTGATGCTGTTTGCGTGCAATTTCTATTGTTTTTTTAACATGTGCTCTATTTCGAATATTCGTCGTAATCACTATTTAATTTAGTTGTTTTATATATTTTATGTAGTCTTGTTTTAATTTTTAAGTTTTTTATTATATCTCTGGTGTACCATTTGGGGTAAATATATCGCTGTTTGACAGTAACTGTTTTCCTAGGAACACTTGCATCTAAAATATCATTAAGTTTGTCATAAAATAAATTCAACATATCTTCCACATCGCTCTGCTCAACTATATCGGTCCAATCAGTAGATGCTAACATAGAATATAGCAATTCATAATCCGCTTTATAAAAATTCCAACGCGGTCTAGTAGCGGTGCGTGTGCCGACTGCACCGGCGGGCGCGGGGCACGGGGCGCTCGCTCCCGCGAGTCGCACGGTGATGTCCGTCCACGGGCACGAGCGACCCATCCGCCATCACCACTGACACCTCACGAAGACCCGCACTTAATATCAAATCTAGTTGTCTATTTAAACAGTTAGGTACATTATTGTTTTGAGTGAATCCGCAATAGGACATAAAATATTCATAATAATTCCTCACATTTATGGGACATGAATAAAGATTAAAATCGCCTAACACAATTATTTCTTTATATTTAGTACACAATTTCTCTATTATGCCAAACAGAACCATATAGTCATTCTCAGAACTACCAGGCGGAATATAAATCACTGAGCACAAAAATAAAAATCTTTTATTTAAGTAAACCGTTGCATTTAATTCAATTATGTATTAATCTGCTGGCAGTCATACAATTTCATCGTTTTTGCATATTTCATGACTTTGTTCAAAGTGACCCATTTTTAACCGACTTCAAAAAAAGGAGGAGGTTCTCAATTCGTCTTGAACTTTTTTTTAATGTTTATGTCAAAAAAAAAGAAAATACAAAACAAATGACACCGACTACCGAAATTAAAGTTATTTTTGCCTTTGTAGTGTTTTTATATAGGAGCCGGTTCTATTTTTTGCTAAAAATTCTTTTAAATATACAATTTGTAATAAATATGCGGTAAAGTATCAAAAACAAAAATATTTATTAGTTCATAAAGTTAATAGTTAATATATCAAGTAGTGATTGGAACCTACCGTTAGCTAATAAAACCTGTATTGGGAGACTCCGCTCTTCCATATCGTTGTTTTCGTACATATGAATGTAAAATTAAAACGCTTGTTAAAGAAAGTATGATTCCTGCTCTCTTCATTGCACTTTTCATCAAGTTTCTATGATTTCCTTTCCTGAAATATAGACGTTTGAAATGTTGACAGATGTTTCCATAGAAAATCCTAAAGGTGTACTGTAGGGAAAAAGTATCATAATTCAAAACATCTATACTTCAGAGATGGGAGATCGTAGAAAGTTGATTCAAAGAGCAATGTGGATAGCAGGACATATACTTTACGACATATTTATTATTTTCTTCAATAAAGTTGTTAACTTAATACAAAGTCATGAAATATGCATAAATCCTTGTCGTACCAAGCGCTTCTCCTCCACATTTATTGTGCGCACAGCCTACTTGTGGAATTATCTGCCGGCTTCTGTGTTCCCTGCCACTTATGACCTTTCAGCTTTTAAAGCAAGAGTAAATAGGCATCTTCTGGGTTCGCTCGTCACATCGTAGACCTCATCTATCGCTTTCCATCAGGCGAGACCGAGGTCAAGAGCGGGCTCATCCATATTAAAAAAAAATATGAAAATCTAGGACTTTGTCTACATATTATTCAAAATCTAAACCTGATAGACATATACTTTCTTAGTTTTTTTTTTTAATCAATTTTTTTTTTATTTAAATATTTGCACAGTAAAATGAAAACATATATGTACATACATTGAAATAGGATGGAGTTACATTGTTTTGTTATACACAGTAAATGTATTTGGAGACTCTAGCACCCTTGCTAAGTTGACGAGACAACTTGTTGACAAATTATACGCGCTATGCATAGTTCTTTATGAAAATAAAATTGTGTTAGGTGTTGCAAAACAAAAGTAAAATTTTGTCGAGCAGTGTTATAAATGCGAAAGTTTGTGAGGATCAGCGGATGGATTTATTATGGTTTTTTACGCTTAAACGCAAAAAATACTGAACGGATCTGAATGAAATTTAGTAGATAGCTGAAATTCTGGAATAACAACACATAGGCTTATTATCCTGAATTCCCACGGAACTGGGATTTACTCGGGAAAGCCTGCCACGCGAATGAAGTCGCGGGTACAGCTAGTTATTTATAAAGCGCCTTTGGGTTTTGTTGCATTCGTTGTTCGATCATTCATTGTTTAAGATTATTTTATTTTTCTTTCAGTCACATGGTAGTGCACGGTGATGAGAAAAAATTTGTTTGCGACATTTGCAATAAAGCATTTAAAAAGGTTTGTATAAAATTTCATTGTTTTCGAAATTTTTAACTAGATAAGGCTGGTGTTTCCTAGCGGACTATCCTGAGAAGAAACACCGAAACAAACTCAAAGGGGTCATCGTCTCTTAGGTCCGTATTCTAGAACGATAATTCACTCAGTTATTGATAATTTAACTGATCCTAGGTTAAGTGAATATTTAGTATTATCTAGGGTATCTAATAATATTGAAATTAATTACCGCATTGACAGTTTACATAATTGCTTGGTTGCAAACAATTTTACTACTGATAATTTAAATTAGAAATTTTGACAACAGTGGGAATCTCTAGCAGTAATGAACTTTTAAACAGCAAAGAAGAGTCAAATACTTATAGTTTTAAAATCAATAAAAACTATTAACCTGGTACATCAAAATATTCAAGGATTTTTAAACAAAGATTAGAAGTAGAGTTTTTTCTTAATTTTAACAATATTGGATATTCTTTGCCTAACTGAACATTGGCTTCAAAGCCATCAATTTATTTTCAATTATAATAATTACCAGGTTGGTAGTTCTTTCAGCAGAGTAAATGCTATACATGGTGGTTCTTTAATTTTAATGAGTAATAATCTTAAATTCTAGAACCGTATGGATATTGTGAGCCTCTCTGTTGAACGATCTATTGAAGTAGATTGAATTGGAGCAGTTTATTATATTAAGTGTGTACAGACCACCTTCAGTATTGTATGGTTGCTTTGAAAAAGTAATGGATGTAGTTTTGCATAAAATTTGTAATTCGAGCAATTATGTCACTTTTTGTGATGATTTTAATGTTAATTCTGGTTTGAGCACTAACATTATTAGTTTATTCCAATCATACAATCTTGTAAACCTATTTCTGGAGCCCACTAGAATAACTCCTACTAGTGCCACTTGCTTAGATAATATTTTTACGGATGTTGTACCGACTCACAAAAAATAATTTGATAGACTGATCATTGTGGGCAATTAATTAATTACTTTACCAAAAAAAGTCAATAAATTTAAAAAAAGATATTACTGTGAATACAAAAACTAAATATCGCCTGGAAGCATTCAAAACTAAACTCTTAAATAAAATGCCCTGTTTGTTAACTAATGAAGACCCTAATAAACATTATAATGATTTTTTCAAAATATATTGCCTACAATTCGATAACACATTTATTCCCAAAAATGATTCACTAAATAGTAACACTTCTTTCAGTGACTGGACCACCACTGGTATTTATAAAAGTAGAAATCGGTTTTATGAACTCTATGAGGAGCGGACTTACACTAACTCGGTAGAATTTAATTTATACTCTAGATTATTAAAAAAAAAAATGTTATATTGCCAAGTCTCGCTACTTGAGTTCTAAAATTTAAAATAGTAGTAATGCAATTAAAACGACTTGGGATATTATAAAAAACGAAAAGGGAAGGTCAAGGCTACCGAAATAGTGATTACACCCTCACAGATGATGATAATATAATAACAAAAGATTCACACAAGATTCAAAGATTCATGAAAAAGTTTTCAAATTCTGTGGCGTCTTGCCACAGAATTTGAAAACTTTTTCACTGATATTCCCGTATCGACAACCAAGTCGCTAAAATCATCTCCCATTGCTGCAGAAACATTACTTTAAAAATATGTTCCAGTTTGTAGTTCAGAGTTTAAATTCCAATATTTTACTTCTAATCATCATAACTTTTAATTCTTTGAATGTTAAAAAGACTGCAGATCTGTGGGGTAACTCTGTTGATGTTACTAAGTCCATTATACACATTATTGCTCCTACATTAGCTGTTATATTTAATAATTGTATAGATTGCGGTGAGTTTCCTGATTTAATGAAATATAGTAAAATAATCCCACTATTTAAATCGGGTAGTACATCTGACCCTACTAATTATAGACCTATTTTTGTACTGCCCACTTTCAGTAAAAGGTTTGAGAAAATTATTTTAATGCAGATGCAAAGATATTTTAATAAACACAAATTGCTACATAATAAACAATTTGGTTTTACAAAGGGTCGTTCAACAACATTTATAATGCATGGGAAGATAAGTGCGATGCGTTGGGCATTTTTTCCGATTTATCTAAGGCATTTGACTGTGTTCCCCATGAGACATTAATCAGGAAACTGCACCACTACGGATTAAAGAAAACCAAATGCCTAAAATTTACGTTACCTCATGTTAGACGAGTGAATACTAGTGTATCAATAAAAGGCGAAATGTTGAAACCCGATAATACCACAGTATTCTTGGGCATAACTTTGGATGCAAAGCTTCATATAGATAAATTGTCAAAAAAGCTGTTCTGCAGCATATGCCGTTAGAAAAATACGTGGATTAACTGAAATCGAAACAGCACGTTTAGTTTTACTTTAGTTACTTTCATAGTGTGATGTCATACATACGGCATCTTACTTTGGGGAAATGCCGCCGACATTCACACAATATTTGTGTTACAAAAAAGGACTATTCGTGCAATTTATAAATTAAATCCTAAGCACTCCTTAAGCCCTAAAACTATCGGCAGGCCGTGATGCGGCGTGCCGTTGCGGTTGGCCGCACTTCAATTTTTATATGAAACCGCTTGATACCAACGCACTGACTTGGGGCCAGCCGTCAACCGCTCCGGTTGTCTTGGAGCTGCGGTGGGCCGCACCGGTTGAATGTAGCGGCACACCGCACCCCCTCCGCTAGGGCTTTCAGTCTCGATGCATTACTGAGACCCGGGGAAAAAAAAACGAGACTAGGTGTGGTCTCGAAATTCCCGAGAAAAACGAGACTTTCGAGACTATCTAAAAACTAGGTTTCTTATTTATAAGCTATGCAATTAGAGAGTCAAATCAAGATATTTTAATCAAGTAGTTACTTTCATAAACAATTGCAAATAAAAAAAAACCATTTGTTACATTTTTTTTTCATTTTTGTAGTGGGCACGTAAAAAACAAAGGGCATTTAACCCTAATTTTGTTGCAAAAGTAACCCGCTTTAGAAAAAGCTCTTTCTGCTTGTACGCTAGACTACTTAGTAACACTTCGCGCTTTCACAATGAAAGGGGATAGAACCTATCTGGCGTATCGACGTCACCATTTTGTTTTTTTAATCGCGGTGCATGATGAAAGTGTCGTCGTTTGCATAATTTGATAAACTGGAGAAAGGTGCCAACCACGCGCGCCGGCGCCGCACAGTGGTCCGGATTTTCAAAATGATGGACTTTCGATCGAAGATGGTTATTTCACTAAACAAAAAATGGTATCGAATAGTATAAATAACGCTTATCAATATTTATGACTACAATTTTTCGACAAAATTGCTCCTACACGTCAAAAAAAAAATCTATTTTATTTGTTTTCTCCGGCTAGTATCAAAGCATAGAGTCTGGCAAACGAAAGTAGAGACTGAAAAGCGCGACAAATTTAAAAAATATCAGCATTGCAACCCCAAAACTACTATGAAATACCTGGAATAACCTTATTTGATACTTTAAAATTATATATTTTATTTCACCGGAATAAAAATACAAGAGGTATAACATAAAGTAGGTGATAGTGTAGATATTGTGTCTTAATTCGAATTAAAAAAAAACAACAGTATTTTAAAATACACACATCAAAAGTGTCTAGGGATCAAGCATTTTTATGCGGATTTCTTGAGATTGAGATGTGGCTTTGTAATAAATTTATGATTTTATGAATTTATATGGATCCTTTTTGGTGCATTTCATAATTTGAAACAGGAACTGTTAATCAAATTCGAGTAAAAGATGAAAATCAGCTGTCAATATTTTCTCTATAAAAACATACAACGCATTGAAGACATTATTAGTGCTACTGTTTCCCTACTACTGATTAAAACCAACGTTATTATGGAGCGGCGACGTCATTTAAGCAGGGAAGAAATGCTCAGAGCCGTGGGAATGATAGAAGCTGGTTCCCGGCAACGTACTGTGGCTTTAGCTCTGAATACAAGTCAGAGTGTTATCAGTCGACTTTGGACACGTTACCGAAGCACTGGTACTGTGGCTGAGCGCCATGGAGGACGGTATCGCTGCACCACACGGAGACAAGACCGATACATTCAAATCTTAACTCGAAGAGCTCCAACAATAACCGCCATGATGTTAGCCGTGAGGCTTCATCACTCTTCAGGGAACTTAATTAGCGACCAAACAGTCAGAAACCGCTTGCATGAAGTGAACCTTCATTCCCGAAGACCGCTACGGGTACCACCTATAGCAATGCACAATCGTAGGATTCGATATCAATGGGCTCTTGAACACAGAAATTGGGCAGAAGAACAATGGCGTTTCGTGTGCTTTTCTGATGAGTCTCGTTTTGGTATGAGACCGGATACAAGACGTATACGACACTGGAGAATCCCTGGACGCCAACAGCGATTAAAATCCTGCCAGGAAGTCCATCCTTATAGTGGTGGAACCATCATGGTATGGACGGGTATTTGGATCGGCGGAAGAACTGAGTTGATTTGGATCAGAGGCAACCTCAACGCTCAAATTTATGCTGAGACGATTGTATCTGACGTCATCGTTCCTCTACAAGTGCAAATCGGTCCCTTATTTCAGTTAATGCATGATAATGCACGACCGCACACCGCAAGAGTTGTAAGACAGACTCTCGCCGCAGCTAACATTAATGTCCTGCTCTGGCCTGCTCAGTCGCCAGACTTGAACCCGATTGAGCATGCATGGGATATGCTACAGAGAAGAGCTCTGCCGAATATGGATGGTATCCAGTCGCAAGAAGACCTTTTTTTGTTGTTGCAACGAACATGGGCGGCCATTCCACAGCGTGATTTGGATGAACTCATTTTGAGTATGCCAAACCGATATTCTTGTGTTGTTAGTGTTCGCGGTAGAAACACGGATTATTAATTGTTTAAGTTACCCAATAAAATTTTAAAGAAAACTGTTATTTCAGTCTTTTTTTCGAACTTTAATGTTAGTGGTTCAAATGTCAAAAATCCCTTTATTAGGAAAATGGCAAATTTCTTTATTAATGCAAAGGTGACTTGGTTTATCGTTAGTGTGACAAACGAAAACACTTTATTTGATAAATCCTTAAAGAAAATTTTAATTAATATCAATCAGGAGAAAAGTTATTGCAAAAATATATGTTGATCCCTAGACACTTTTGATGTGTGTAGTTCTGATTTATTCACTATAATCAAAATCTGAATGTAAGACTTCCATGTGGAAAGTTTCATTAGAGTCACTGGAATCATTGTTTCCTACGTTAATTATAAAACTTTATAAATTATTTTCTGTAATTCTGTCCCTTTCTTTATATTTATTTTCAACATGGATGACATGATAAGTCATTTTCTTTCACTCCTCGAGAGTTATATTTTCAAATAACTCTTTTATAACTTTCTCTAACTCCACTGCAGGCAGAGCAATATTTTTACTTGCCACTTTACGTTTAGCCAAACTCCTTACTAACTGAATGGCATTTAGATCACAGGTGGTAGGGGGGAAGTTGCAATACCTCGTGCCCATTCTGCTTCAGAATTTCATCAGCTTCATATACTGGCTCTGGTGTGTTTCGTTTTCAACTTATTTTCTAACGATATAAAATTCGTTAATTTTGTTACGAATAGCATCTATGTCGAAACTATCGAAGTCGGACACTGTGGATTTATATGGCCTTTACGCGCACCTTCCTTTTTAATTCTTTTTAATGTAGTAACGCTCACTTCTGTAAAGAATGGTAAAACAAAATGATTAGGTTCTGCAAATCATGAATTCAATTACATCTTTGTAAAGTACTCTATTTTTAACCGACTTCAATAAAGGAGGAGGTTCTCAATTCGTCTTGAACTTTTTTTTTATGTATGTTACCTCATTACTCGCAGATGGCTGGACCGATTTCAAAAATTCTTTTTTGTTTGAAAGAGTATACTTTCTAGTTGGTCCCATTGTCGTCATGTTTGGATCTGATGATGGGATCATGGAGAAATCGAGGGAACTCTTCTAATATTATAGGCACACCTATAGCGTTTTGGGTATTTCTTATAGTACCTTGTGCAGTTGTTCTCGAAAAGCACCATTTGAGGAAGTGGAACTGATGATGAAGACCCCAGATGGCCACCGAAACTATTAAATAATAAGTATTTCGTGGATTGCGATTAGATTACTTGAATATAGATGTTAAGCACTTTATGCTCGTCACAATGCAATGCAATATTTTGTAAAAGGTGATAAGTAGTTGACATGTTGGCTTTTGTAACTAGATAAATTACAAACCAACCCATTAAAACGCGTGAAAAAAAAAATTAGAAAAAAATAGAACCGACTTCTGTATAAAAACACTACAAAGGCAAAAATAACTTTAATTTCGGAAGGCGGTGTCAAAAAAAAAAGAAAATACAAAACAAATGACACCGACTACCGAAATTAAAGTTATTTTTGCCTTTGTAGTGTTTTTATATAGAAGTCGGTTCTATTCTTTCTAAAAATTTTTTTAATGTACTCCTAGTGAAAACTTACCAGTGATTGAATCTATTTCATCCAAGTACTGATTCTGGGTTCTTATCCTATCTTTCTGCCCTAAATACGTAAGTTTTTCAATAGTTTTCACTATCTCATCAACCCCTGCTACATTCACCAGATTTTCTATAAAAGAAAAAAAAATGTTAAAAACCATGCAACATTTAATAGTATGTTAAATAACCATAATGCATTATTATGAAGGTGTTTAACATACTATAAAATGAATGTGAATCAAAATAGATAAATATTTTTCATCGCTAAAAGATAAATATAAATTATGTATTACGACAAAGTGTCAACTTCGTAGCGTCATACTAACTTATGAAATCGAACACCGCACGTAAACAATCTTGTTTTTGTTTGAATTCGGCGTCTTTCTCCTGTTGTTTTTCATGATATTTAGACATCATGCGAAACAACATCTCTCGTACTCCACTTTTAATAGTTTTGTTTATTTTTCGCTGAATAAACACTATTAACAAGATCACAACAAATCACCAACAACACGCCATCTTGTTTAGGAAAATTCGAGTGTCTACTTTCGTTTGCCAGACTCTAGCAACCAAACCTTATATTCTAGTAAGTACTTTTTGCCCTTAATACGACGACATATAAGTTGCTTGCGTATCCCTGCGGCCTTGGCGCCTACGATGATTCAGTTTCAAATTTTTAAGTCGATTTTTCTTAATGTTTTTGACGATTCATCCTTAAAGAAATTGTTAGAAATGGATAAAGCCCTGAAAAGGGCTATTTTTAGAAGTCCTGAAAAGGACTATTTCAGATAGCCCTGAAAAGGACTATTTTATGCAGTCCTGATAAGGACTATTTTAATGAAACGACTTATCTTACTAACTCAATTCAAACAATAACAATATCACTAAATCTGTCACGCTATTACGCTAATGGATCGTCAACTCCTGCCTGCAGCTCCTGTAAATCCATATTTTCAGTTTCTTCTGTTGTTACCTCAGGCAACAACAAAAGCTCTTTAACGTCCGAAAAAAATCGAAATGTTTTGAGTTGTTGTATTTTGGTCTAATATGGGATAATTATGGGTCCGAACTAATTAAAAAACTATGCAACAAGTCTTCGTTGGTCTTCATCCTGTTAAATTTTCTTGTGCGATTTTCACGAACTCTTCGAAATTCTTTATTTCTTGCTTCACTGGCTTCTTCGGAAAGAATACTAATTGGTAGGAAGCCAAAGTGTTCGCAAATGTCTGCACCATGTATGAGCAGCTTGTGCACACTTGCGGGCATATAAAACCACGGGTATAGATGAACAAACATCTCAGCTGTATCTCGACAATACGTTCTAAATTTTTCAATATCTATGGCACATCCAGATGAAATTGTTTGAAGAATAACCGCGAAATGCTTTAGTAGGTCTTTATCAATATTGGTAATTTCGGCAGATTTCTCATAATCTCTAAAAAACCTTGTGGCTGTATTTCCGTCGTTTGTGGTTCCAAAGCCTTGCTTAACAAAATCTACAAGAATTCCCATTTGCTGCTTGAATTCTTCTTGTGTGAGTTGTTTTTTCGCAGCTTTTAGTTCCTTGTTAGCACCTCGTGCAGCCCACATTTTAAAGTCCATGTTGTATGTTATATGTAGAATACACTCCATACAACGAATCCACATATGAAGAGTAGAAAGT
The DNA here is from genome assembly GCA_943138885.2 of Tholera decimalis. Classification (NCBI taxonomy): domain Eukaryota; kingdom Metazoa; phylum Arthropoda; class Insecta; order Lepidoptera; family Noctuidae; genus Tholera; species Tholera decimalis. Next base: position 23,071,603 of record OW964552.2, on the reverse strand, counting down.
CCATATTTATAAACATTTTCTCGTACAGGTCTTGAAAATACTTCTAACAGCTTGTTCATCTCAGTCGGCTTAGCAAGGCAAATATTACAGGCAGATGCAGATGAAGTATCAGTTATAATAGTTATAATTATTATTACAGTTACAGTTATAATTAGCTAAGTCATTCTTCTTTTCTGTCTTAAGTCTTGTGACAAATGCGAAAGTGAGTTCTTTCGGTGAGTATTCCAGAAGAGACCCTGAACGTCCTTTCTTCTGTTTGTTGCCGAGGTCAAAAAACAGTTTCCTAATCTGAACTAAATCCGTAGATGTGCCCACAGTTGATGTGGACGGAATCACAGCTGCTACAGTATTGATATCAACGGAAGTACTCGTAATGTCTGACGATATGTTTTCGATAACTTCATCTTGAGCTAGAAAAAATTCTGATAAATTTACTGTAGTGCAATTAGGCCAACTAATATTTGATTGTAACCACTCAGCATGTCTGTTCATGAACGTCTTCTGATTTCTGGAAGCACTTGCCCATCTGCGACTCATATTACTAATATAATTTTTTAAAAAGGAATTAATTATTTCTGAATCTTCTGATTATATTTCAACTGGGATGCGCACAATAATAGCTTCATAGAGTCGTGTCCAATTTTTCATGTCTCCTTCAACACGAAGGAACATAAAAATATCTAAATTCGTAACAAATGCAGCCATAACGAAACTCACAAAACTTTCACACAGCACGGATAATGATGTTGCTTCCTCAAGGGTTGAGAAACAAGTGCCCTTAATTGTTACCTGCACACATATTTATAAAAAACACAAGTTCGCAAGTAGTGACTGACATAATTAGTACCGCTGCGTTCAACAACCAATCAGCGTCGTCGATATTACCCCTACCACAGTGGTGATGTTGGGAGTTAATAATTATTTTATCAAAGTAATAGTTTTAGTCATTTAGGTATAGATAGTCATCGTCAGCACATGACTGTCTTCAATTACATGCATCATGTTGAAATTTTATTAAAAAAATATGTAATTTTATTATTGTCTTATAAATAAAATGCCTACCAAATGCCTAAATTTATATTTTTGAATTCTTATTGTATTGAAAAAAAAAATATGTTTAGTTATTCTTAATTGTAAAACTCGTTAATAGCCATTAGAAAATACAACATAAAAATTTGAAACTTTGAATCATCGTAGGCGCCAAGGCCGCAGGGATACGCAAGCAAATTATATGTGGTCGTATTAAGGGCAACAAGTACTTACTAGAATATAAGGTTTGGTTGCTATACTTTAGGTGGAGAAAAAAATAAAATAGATTTTCTCCCATACATATTTTTGTCAAAATTTTTGTTTGTCGTGAAGTAGCAATTTTCTCGAAAAATTGTAGTTATAAATATTGATCAGCGTTATATAAACTATTCGATACCATTTTTTGTTTAGTGAAATAACCATCATTTTGAAAATCCGGACCACCGCCGTTCCAAATAATAATATTGCTTCCAAATCACCCAATAGTTCCTAATGACTTAGACCTATGAAATTACGCCTACGTTGTAATTAAAAACAAAAGTGTTAAAAGTGCTGTCATACTCATCATACATAATAATATATTATGTGACCTTGTAAGGCCATGAGAACATATCGGTAAGTATGGAGTTATGTTCAAAATCTACAATCAAACTTTATTAACGTAATGTTTGTAACAAACTCGTCAATAAAGTCACTACTCTCTGATAACTCTCTACGTTACATATTTATATAAAAGTATTTACTTAGTTATTTAAACCATTTGTACGCACCTGTACCCATCAAAATTTAATATTATACTACAAATTTAAGAAGGTTGGCACAATGTACTACGCGGCCGCTTTTATACAGTCATTCGAATTTGTTCGGTTAATCGTGAAATTTCTTTTCCTATGGTTTTCTTCTTATATCTGTGTAGTTACAAAGATTTTTCAGTTGAAACTTTAAGGATAAGCAATTGAATAAAGGTACTTATTATTTGTCTAATCATAATTACCGTCACTTAATAATAACTCATGTATTGGAGTGTTACATTTAAGCGTAGCCAGATTTTAATTAAAATGGAATAGCTCTCTGAGGAGTTGAAATAGAAACATTTGATTTCGCATGAAGCATTTGTGTTCATAAAAGGTACAAACCACCATAATTGGTAAGTTTCTAGGGTTTCTCATTGAAGCGCAAGGATCGATTTTAGGGTTTTTGAAAATCGATTTCTTATTTTCCAACGGCGTCGATTATAGAAAAAATAAAATTGCACAGCATAAGCACAAATTAGGACCCACCGTAGTAAAAAAAATCGTAGTTGTATGTCATGCCGTTTGAGAGGTACAGCAATTTGCTAAACGTTACCCCAGTGGCATCTTGAATAACTCTGAAACCTCGAGACGCACAAATTTTATTTTTTGGGCACATTTAGGCACAAATGTGATTACCTAAGTATCTACTTTGTACTCAGCTACGACCACCGATTAAAAAGCATGCCGCTGGGGTAATGTTACTCCAGCGGAATCTGTTTTTCGTGAATATCTTTGGATCGGCTGGACGCACAAATTCTAAATTTCGGGCACATTCACACGAGATGGGGTACTAATTATCTTTCAAGCCATAATCCTGAAAAGCGACAACATTCCGTTGGCGTAACGCACACCCTAAAACAAGGTTAAAAAAATAGGTGGTTCGTTTAGATGCCAATGTATACGTTATTATAATAAAATTCCTAGCCATATTTAAAAACAAAGTATTAATAAATTCAAATTATTTATAAAACGTAAGCTATGTCAGAAAGCTTTTTACATAGTTAAAGATTATATTGAGGACTTCTTTTCCGCTTGGGAATGAGCTGCTCCAGAGATATACGTGAGCCTTTTTTATCTTTAAATATTGATTGTTGATTTATTTTTCATTGATTAAAATATTTGCTTTGTTAAGTATTGTATATGCCTATTTTTTTATATAATTATTTCATTGTTGTAAATATAATAATAATATAATTCTTTATTGGCATAACAATTTTTTACAGACTGTGAAGCCCTGTCTACCGAGCTAGGTACACAATACCTGTATTTCGGTAGTCAGTGTCTTCTTCTCAATAGGTTGTGCAACTTATATGCAATGAACCAAACTATGTTATTTAAAATTACATCAAATTAAATATAATGGATGAATGAATGGAAATAATTGAAATACATCATTAAAATAAATCATTATACACACTCATCATTATACAAATGTGAGGACTATGTAGGTTATTCTTTCTTCGTTGTTTTTACTTTCACTTTAATTTACTTAATGATGTTAAGAGCCATTTCAAAAAATTTGAACGCTCGAGTTTAGGTAAAAATTGGCATGTGGGCGTGGCGATGCACACATATACAACACAAATAGTGTAGAGCGAATGTCGAGTCGGACTAAACAATCTTGAGCTGTTATAATCGTGTTTATGAGTAAAAGTGATTTGATTAATTAAATTACTTAAGATAAAAAAAAATCAAACACGTGTATTTGTTGTATAAAGTATATATTTAAAAGAAAAATATAAGTTATGTGACAACCGACTTCAATAAAATTAAACTCAAAAGTGTAAATTTCTGTGTTACATAAATAAGAAAGACTACACTTTTTGTGTCGATGATATTTATTTCTCCAAATAGGTTACAAGTAAGAAAAAGTGTTGGTGTGGTGAAACTTGGTAGGTAGATGTATTCTGTGAACCGCTTACCGATTTTATGAAAAAAATAAAATAAAATAAAGGGGGGCTCCCCATACATGGAACTGAAACCGAAAATATATTTTTTCATGAAACCTATGCGTGTGTGGTATCTACTATAGACAGATCTTCAAAAATTACATTGAGGTTTCTAAAACCACTTTTTAATAAAGTTAATCGTTTAAAAGATATACGCTTCTAAAGTGGTAAAATGTCCCCCCCCTCTAACTTCTATAATTATGGAGTGAAAAATCAAAAAAAATATATGCTATAGATCTTAATGTAATCTTTCAACCAAAATTGGTTTGAACGAGATCGGGTCTGCAGTTTTTGAGATACAGCATATTTTATAAAACCGCAAATATAACTTTGTAATTCATACAAACACTATGAAAAACAAAGTTATTTGGCGTAGTAGTAAAAATTATAAATTATCTAGTTTTAAGACATCTCTAAGTTTTTTTTTTTCAAATAAATACATTAAATTATATTTATTATAGTTACTACGGAACCCTTCATGGGCGAGTCTGAATCGCACTTGGCCAATTTTTTTTTTCTTTGTCTCCGCTGTTCCGATCTACGAATGATCGGAAATAATTCAATTTACAATAGTACCAATTTTTTAAGAAAACATATGTGTTGCACGTTTTCCTTATAGAAATAACTTAAAAAAAAATGTAAAAGCAAATTCTTGAAGGTCTTGGTGTTAAGGCAATCTTTCCTAACGTGTAAAAATATGGCAAGTGTAACTCGTTCGTGGAACGGAGTGGATCCTAAATATCTGTGATAGTGTTTTTAGAAATTACTCACTGATTAAATAATAAATAGTATTGAAACAAATAATGGTTTGGAAGAAATTATTAATAGAAATATTAAAGGAAATCAAATTTATAATTAAAAAACCGGCCAAGTGCGAGTCGGATTCGCCCACGAAAAGTTCCGTACATTATCTATAAAATACGGCATAAAAATCACGTTTTGTTGTATGGGAAATATTTATTTTATTTTGTTTTTAGTATTTGGGCATTTCCGTAGAAATTTATCCCGGTTACAAAATGGAGAAATGTGGAAAAAAATAATTAAATAGCGTTTTTATTATCTTAAAATGATTTGATATTAATTAAAGATTATTGTAATATTTGCAAAATAACAAAAGATTACCCATCTTCTGAGAAAATATGATTTGTTTGGGACAAGGTAGTGCTTCTGATTTCCATTTTGTAATTTTTTTGCAATCAAATAAAATGTTACATAATTAATTATTAGCAGAAAAAGTTTTTTTTATTGCATAGAACACGCTACGTTCTTTTAAAAAAAAAATATTCATCAACTATTAAATGCGTTAGTTTTTTTGTGATTTAGTAAAAACATATCTACTTTGTTACTTTTGGGAATTAAGCTTTGTTATTTTCTATTTCCCACATTATCTAAAATAGTTAACAAGTTTAGAATATTTTAAAATTTATGGTTGTTGTTGGACACTTTTTCGAAAACTAATCAAATAATGAGCTGGTGCCCTGTAAAAATTGGAAATTAAATTAAATTTCATAATTTAAAAAATGGGACAGTTACAAAATCGATTGATAGAGTTATAAAACGGAAACGTAAAGCTTATTTCACAGAGTTAATAAAAATTTAAAATGTTAATAGGGTCAGATGATAAACAATTTTTTTCATAAACGAAAATGAAACTACGGAACCTTAGTTTAATCAGCCTTTAATAACAGTTTGCCCAAATCAACAGTTTTCTAAATTATATTATAATATAGTAATATTGCAGTAAATCGTCACTTGTTAAATTTTTGTCGATGTCTACGAGGTATACCATTTTTTGGTATTCAGTAGTCTTGTGTAGTACGTGAACGATGAACGAATAGGAGCCGAATCTTTGCACTGTACTAAAAGAAACGTTTCCGAACGCTGGCTTGTAATCGTTCTAACAGCTCTAACAGCTCTTTTCGTACTCGTACATTGTCGTACATTCTAAACCGTGCGATCGTAATGTGCGAACGAGAAATGAAATACAGTCACTGATTGGTTGACAGAAACGTCATACGAATTCATTCAGTGTCTGTATGAATGAGAACCACAGATAATAAGAAAAATATGAGAACCGTTTCAGATTCACATTTCAATGGTAATAAATATCTCTGTTTAAATTATACATAATCCTAATATTATGTCAGCTGTTTACGCTGTGGTAATACAGAGATAAATAAATACGGTGTCTTTGATAGTACCTACATTTGCTATGTGGTCCGCGCTATGCTCTGAGACTCAGAGCACAGATACTAGTTACTTATACTCTTTGGGGCACAGCGCGGACCACAGTTCACTCTATTAGTTCTAACAGCTCTATTCGTTCTTCGCTCTCGGCGATCCTTAACTCAGACTCGGACCGCCGAGAGCGAAGAACGAATAGAGTGAACTAGTTCACTGTCCGAAATGAACTAGTACGGAGCGATCTCCAAAGTGACCGAGTAGGCACAAGACTAGTATTCAGGTTCACTGCCACCGACAGTCAACTTTATTGTAGTAGATTTAATCTGTAACAAAAACATATAGTATAAAGTTAATTCATATAAAAATAAACACTAAGTAAGCCTACCTACCTTCATCATCAGGATCAAGGCATGTGTCACACAAATAATCAAAAGTAACGGGACCTCCGATGCAGTCCACACAGTATGTGTTTTTGCAACACATACATGTTGCTTTAGCACCAAGTATTGAGTAACTGCATTTAATGCAATTTAGAAACAGAGTATGCTGGTTTTCTAAGTTTTTGTCGCTTGTTCTTTGTTTCTTTGGTAATGGTTTGTCTTTTTGCACTCCCTTTTACTTTTAATACATGGCAAGTAACCAACAGGTTCAGTCTCACTTGGCCCTGGAAAGTTTAACTCTGTAGCAGAGAGTACAGTTAGTTCATTGTTTGTCAAACAATTAACAGGCTCAGTCTCACTTGGCCAAAGCAAAGCATTGAAGAAATTATATTTATACAGTATATGAATATAGCAATAACCCTCATTCAACCAGCCCAAAGAAAAGCATGATATTAGTGGTATTTCATTAGCTAGTAACTTTCAGTTGAAAAAGATAATTTTCTGAACCATTAATTAATATAATAGGTATATTATGCACATTATACATAAGTGCATGAAAAAGGCAAATTAAAAACTAAACCACCACAACAAAAAAAAATATCACATTAAAATTGCACAATCATGCTTGTTTAGCTTATGTACTCGCCTTTACATTTCCATTTTGTAACTTTCACAATCCACGTATACGTAACTAAACAAAATGGAAGTAACGTTTTCATGTTTTCCAATTTAAAATTGCACGTAGTTAAACAATAGAACAACGAATGCTGCAAGTAATTCAATTAATAATTTTTACGATGATTTTATTATCATTTACAATAACAAGATTAACAAAATCAAAAACTTACCAGCAGAAATTCCTCTAACAAAGTGGACGAATTACACGTAGATGGTAACGCTTTGCAAGTTTTGACACGAATAATTTTGAGAGCACCTGATTGCCAACCCAACAATATGGCGGAATCGATGAATAATGGTTCCAGAAAAATAATGTGCTAAGATTTGCCAGTTTATTTTTTTCTCAAGTGCAGGAAAGACGGTTACAAAGTGTAATTTTCCACTACGTCCGAAATCGTGGGACACAATTAAAATACTAAAAAGTAATTATTTTTGTTTATAAGTGGCTGTAATCTATGTTTTGTTTTAAAAGCTTCATACATATGAACATATTAAAACCTTTTTTACCTGCATACTTAATTGTATGTCATCAATAATCTAACTCAAAGTGTGTCACGACACTGTGGGACACCTTAAAACTGGGGGGTTCCTAACATATTTTCGTTTTATTTTAACAATTATTGTAGTAAAAGTAGACTAATTCACTGTTATTTACGGAGTTTCAATATTATACTATCATAATAAACAGTGAATTACAATAATAGGCTTTCGGTCTCCTAATGAATTATGAATAAAGTCACGGGACAGCGCAAAATGAGAGTGGATAAATTTCTACGGAAATGCCCATTTGTTGTTATAGCGGCAACAGAAATACATCATCAGTGAAAATTTCAACTGTCTAGCTATCACGGTTCATGAGATACAGCCTGGTGGTAGACAGACAGCGGAGTCTTAGCAATAGGGTCCTATTTTTACCCTTTGAGTACGGAACCCTAAAAAAACAGAAATGCATATTTTTTCAAACCTTGGTCAATAGATGGCAGTACTTATTACAAATTTTACCACATTTTGTGAAAATCTATACCGTTTCTTAAAATTGTTATCAAAATTGTATTGGCCCTTCACAAGGAACGCTGAAGTTCAGACTTCTGTTCAAGTCATCGTTGAATAATTAATTGTAGTAGCTACTTAATCTATTTAAGTTAGGGAACACGGGCTTCATCTAGTAGGTACCTAACTTAAAATGCCAAAACTTAGGTGCCAAAAAGTGTTATAATATGTAACCAATTTGCAAAATAAAATGTTATTCATGAAAATTTTCCATTCGCCAAAAATTACCATTTCTATATCAAATAATAAACTGAAAAGCGAATAAGTCCCCGAATAAGCCTAATAAGTACCGTCTGTACTTCACACCGGAACAGATGCTCAATCTCTATCAAGCCCAGGTTCGGTCGTGAATGGAGTACTGCTCTCATCTTTGGGATGGATCTGCCAAATACCAACTGGACGCGCTTGAGTCTATCGAGAAAAGGGCCAAAAGACTCATTGGCAACGATTCACTGGTCGAATCAAAGCTCCAGAGCCTTGAACACCGACGACGAGCTGCAAGTCGGTTTTCTATCGGTTACATTTCGGGGAGTGTGCGATGGAATTACACAATCTAATTCCGTCAAGCCCGTTCCATTCCGATCGGACTACAAGACAAACGGCGATGCGCCATCGTTACATGGTGGACATCCCACCCATACGCACAAAACGTTTTGGGAATACTTTCATTGTGCGTACGGCTAAGGAGTAGAATTCCCTGCCGGAGTCTATGTTTCGCTATAACCTGGGAGTCTTTTAAGTCAAGAGTGAGTAGGTTACTTCTAGGCAAGCGTGCTTCATCTTCGACCACATCGTCACTTACCATCAGGTGAGATGTTGGTCAAACGCGAGCCTATTATCAATAAAAAATAAATAAAATCGTTAACTGACAAGGAAATCTCTGCTCAAGCGTGGTGTCGACCACACTTGGCTGATGAATGTACAACTGAGTAACGATCCAGAAAAAAGCCGTACCCGGCTGAATTACGAGTATGTTCAATGAATCTATACTTGAGATACATTCAAAAATTAAATCTCGACTCAAAACTAGCTTTTAAACAGAGATCAGTGCTCCATTTTCTTTCTGTAATACGGTCCGTAGGGTAGGCTTACATCTGACGGAAGATGCGTCACGTATTATCGGACGTTATCCTGAAATAATGTGTAGATGCTAATTTAAAACTAGAAATAAAAAATTAATAATGTAAGATATCTATATACCTGTAATTAATTATGTTATTAAAATCATAATTAATTACAGGTATTCGTTAATCAGATTCAAATAATGACTCCATTTCTTAGGAATATACTGAATCTTCAGAATCACCACCTATTTCTATGGTAAACCTATCAGTAATGTCGTCAACTATATGGCCCAGATGACACATAAAAACACACAATAACTACCGATTTACACAATAAATACCGATTTATTGCAAGCATGCGGGACCCAATCGAACATATATTCTTATAAAAATGGGATGGGTCACGCCTGCTTGTCACTTTTTAAATAAAAATGTGCTTGTTTCTTTCCTTTCAGTTGAGTAGTCAGGATTTTTTTAAAATTACCTTTTAGTTTAACTATGTTAAAGATTTCACAGATTATTTAATTCTTGCTAGGAATTGTGGTCTTTAAGTGTATTTAGAAGTTTATTCGGATCAACTTCACAAATAGAGCCTTCTAGTGTCCTTACTCTGCTCAATACAATATAGACCTATTGTAAATAAATTAGAAGTTAAATACATCCCAGCGAAGGTCGTCCCTTGCAGTTAATATTGGAGTCGGGCCGGATCAATGAGACACTATTCCATACAATTTTATAGAATTAAGCGTCTACCGATGTCATTATCGGTATCGGTGCCGGGCCGGGCCGGCCAATGAAGAAACGCCCAATGTATTGTTACTGCCCAGCACAATATAAGCGGCAGCATCATCACAGGGTCAGGGACAAGCCAATAAAATCATCACCACCTTCACCAAGTGAAGGTACACCAACTTTAGCTGGCCATTATCCAAGCCATTATCAAACACCAATATTAAAAGTCAAGGAAGAAGGAATAATTATTCCAACTTTATCCTTTCTTTAGTGTTACGATTTTTATATTTTTTTTTTATAAAGAAAACTTGCAATGTGGGTATAATTCACATTACAAGCAATCTTGTTGACCCCTCTAACTAAGCTATATAAACATACATTATAAATATGTGATTTACTTGTATAAAACTAAATAGAAACTAAAAAGACTGAAAAATCGTAACACTAAAGCAAGGATAAAAATCGGCAAACTATATCAAGTGGGATATCTGCCACTTGATATAGTTTGCCGATGTTTTATAATTAACTATCATTTCTCTAGTGACACTCGCATAGTTACGACGAATTGATGAAGAAGAGAATTATTGAGAATGAGAGAGAGAAAGAGAGAGAATTATTCAAATCAGCCCACGCGTTTGGCCTGTACATCACCACATAGGTACAAATACACATATTTACATACATACACAGACTGTGAAACACATTAACCTCCTTTGCGACGCGCAGTCGGGTAAAAAGTTACGATTCTACAAACCGGTATCGTAGGTACAATACTGCGCAAAAGAGCGGGCAACATTATTTCTAAACTTGACATTTGCATGTGTCCATTCTGTCTCTGAGATTAAAAAACAGGGTATAGTATATAAATGTGCTTGTTAGCAATATTTAATTAACGTAATACAAATGAAACCTTCTTTATTATTTGCTTAGTGTGAACCTTAGTAAATAATGAAAACATATTTAATTGGTTGAAAAATGGATAACCGCCCCGGCTAATCAATTGATCACAATACCTCGCCAGCAAAAAGGCTTGAGTCTGATTTCTCTATAGAAGTTGTAACCACGCCCGAGAACCAGAAATGGATGGCAAACATGGACCAGCAGTTAAATGAGGTTTGCTGTATTGTCACGGATGGCAAACTCAACTCGGAGCAGAAATTGAAGAAAAATTGCGTCTGTGCCTCACAAATGGCAGTTTTGTATCAAACCCTGAAGCAGAAAGCCCACCAAGCCGTCAACATAATCTATGAATTGAAATAAATACGTAACCTAGCGGAACAAATTTCAGAGCTCAAATACACTATTAAGGAGCCTGGTGTAACGGGAAATACTTCATTTGCTGAGATGGTGAGGAAGGGGTCCAATAATTTCATGCAACCAAATAACTTGAGCTCTATAGCTATTTATCCTAGAGATAAATTAAAATCTAGTGACGAAACAAAAACTCTAGTACAAAAAATTATATGTCTTGAAGAAATGAAGCTACACGTACGTGGAGTCTGCAAAATTAAAAATGGGGGCGTTATAATAAGCAGTGAAAGAGAATGTTGAAAACATCAAGGTAGCAATCCAACTGCAACTGTCTCTGTCTGGACTTATCACCGATGAACCAAAGAAGCGCCAACCACGGATCACGATTGTAGGAGTGCCGACTTGTATGGCTGATACTGATGTCTTCAAGTGTACTTATGAGCAGAACATAGCTGATAAGTTTCCAGAGATGACAACCTTTCAAACAGTGGTTAAGTTCAGTCACAAATCAGAGAAGAGAGATGCATTGACCTGTAACTATATCATTGAAGTCCCAGCTAAGATACGCAAAGTCCTTATATGTCAAGAAAGGCTTTTTATAAACTAGACATCTTGCCCCTTCAGAGATTTCACCCTTGTTACCAGGTGCTATAAATGCCAACAATACGGTCATGCAGCAAAGACTTGCCGAGAGGTCAACTCTTCTTGGGGTCACTGCGGAGAAGCGGGACACTCAATGTCCGAGTGCAGAAAAAAGAAGAAACCCCGAAATGTGCAACATGCTCGCGCTTCAAAAAGCCCAATACCCATAAAACTGGAGTGCCCTGCTAGGAAAATAGCAGAATACAGGTACATCAACACGATCGACTATGAGGGCACGTAGAGCATCATACTCTAGGTCAGACTTTCGCGTTGATACATCTGTTGCTGACATAGCTATTACTGGTTTATGTGCTACTCATAGATTTGTTGCTGTCTTAACAAATTTGTTACATACTAGCTGCAATAATCGAACAAGAGTTTGTTTTTTGAGTTCCACCTAGTTTCTTATTGTTTCTGCTGACGCACTCGTTCTCTCATGATTTAGTTTTTAAGTAATTATATTTATTTAGATTGATTGTAACAAAATATAAGATTATTTGTTTCAATTATGAATTTTTCAAATATTGTTTAAAACATATCTTTAAATTATAATGTTTGTTGGAGCTCCTTCTGCCTGTGATACAGTATTAATCCTAGTACAGCCATTAACATTGTAAAACTTACATAGTTTAAGTAAGATTAATTTTGTAATTTACCTATTATGATTATTGAATAAAAATTATTGAATAAAGACGCGTAATAATGTGGCAAAATGAAGTTAAGCCCGACGCATCTTCCGTCAGATATAAAAACACTATATGACCGATGATACACTCGACGCATCATCCGTCAGATGTGAACCGACCCGACCCGAATAGAATGTATGGACTTTAACCATACATTCTGTTCTGATCCAATCATGAGAATCATTAAAACAGTGCAAACATTAGTTATCGCATAGCTTAACTTAGAACTTTAATGAGCACGAACGATTTGACGAAGAATACCAAAGTAAGGACATTTGGGTAGGCCGTATAAAAAGGCCGTATAAAGTACACAAACAGCCACACAGTGCGGTAATCTAATCATAATATTCGTTATTTTCCCACATTGCACTCCACATTACCAAGCTTCTAAGAACCGTGAAGTATGTGAGAGATGTATGTAGTATTTCCTTTGATATCAGAAACTAGAAAACGACCTGTCAGAAGCCGATACAAAAATCTTTTACATATCGATTCCTGTAATACGGCGTTATTAAAGAAAAGTTTTATGTGTATGGGACCAACCATATACAACAAGTTGCCTGATTTTATAAAAAACGATTCAATTAAAAACTTTAAAAAGAAATTAGTGGCTTTATTGATAGAAAAATGTTACTACTCAGTGAATGATTTTTTAATGGATAGAACTTTTTAATTACCTACATAAGCATATTTAATATTTGTAAATGAATATTCATTCTGACATCCCAAAATATCAAAGAAATCTAATTTAATGTATTTAATTGAATTATTTTGGCTTACTTTTAACATAATTGTAACTAAGTTAATTTTGACATACATAAATGTACTCTTTTTGTCTGACATTTTAAATAGATGTAAATCATTCATTTAATTTTAATTTTAATAATGTTAATTAACTGTGACATTATAATTTGACATGCAGCAATATTTTTGTAGATTATAATTGTATTCATTATTATTACTAAGTTGACATTTTTGTATTATACCTGGTTTATAACTAATTGTATAAATTTTTGCGTGCCTGTCTCAAGGCAGAATGTACATGGCTCATTTCTGACTGTATTTACCACCTGTATTTTTATTGTACCTACATTCGTGCAAATAAATGATTGATTGATTGATTGATGGTCTTTTGTAGAAATAACCACACATTCGTGCGGACTTTGTGCGGACCTGTCCAGTTAGTGCAAGCTTATGTTAGCAATTGTGTAGCTCTACTCGAGACTACTAAGGAGCTCAGCGATTCGAGGAACAATACCAAAGAAAGGATTATTATTTAACAATCTTAACACAATCATTATTTCATGACTATTCACGCAAGCTACCACTGTTAAACTGAAAAGACACAGATTAATTTTAAATAAAGTTTTACCATAATCTTTTCTCCTTTTACAGAAACACTTGGTAACACGGCATAAGATGATACATAATTTTGGAATAAAACCCATCAAGTGTGAGCTATGCCCTATGACTTTTATCACTAAGTACAATATGCGACACCATATGCGCGTGCACACTGGCGAGCGACCATTCAAATGCGAGGTAAAATACATTTTGCAAGTACTTATCTTAAAAATGTGGCATGATTAAACTATACTTTTGGTATAGTTACAGGGTGTTTGAAAGTTCGATGCAAAGCCGCGAAGCTAGTATAGACTATTTAAAAACATTTGAACCGAACTTAGACGAAGTGTGATTATGTTTTTTAAATGTTAATGATTTTTATGACAAAAGGATCCAAGGCCAGTTTTATTTTAGAGTCGTAGTGGAATCAGAACCTTTTCTTGTATGACAAAGAGTAGGTTGAACGGTAGATCCTGAATTCACATAATTATCCATCCCGTCCAAGGTGTGAAAAGTAAAATTCGTAGGTACTCAAATGTGCAGTTCAAGCATTTTTTAGTTATAGAAGCCCATCGGTGATTACATATAGGTCTAATAATAATAAAAAAAAGTCTGCTATGTCATCGCCAGATATGTAATAAGTTCAGGAATATTAGTCAAATACGATAGGTAGGTTTTGAGTCAAGTTTTAGGGTGTCAAAATAAAGGTTTATACAAGTTTATAGCTGACTGTCTCTCATTCCGAGGTGAAACCCCTTATTTTCCTGGACTATAACTCATATTCAGCCTAATTTCCTAACATTAGCAAAACGATATTCCAGATTTGCTCGCAACCATACAGCTACAAACACGATTTCAACCGGCACTGTTTAAAAAAGCACGGAGTTTTCATGAAACGAAGATCGGTGCACGTAATGAACGAAGAAGTTTTACAACAAGAAAGAGCTATTATGAGGGAGCTATCGCTTCGAGCTCACGGCATTATCAAAGGTGAAATTGTAAATCCTTTCGATGGTCCACAGGCAGCGTTGGCTTATGAACAAGCTATGAAAGCCATAGAAGATAACAAGATTCCTATAATATTTTGAATGCTACGTATATCTTCATGCCAAAAATAAGATGTTTAAGTAATCAGTAGAAAATCCATAATCTCAAACTTTTCCAAATGCTGAGAAAATATTTTTGTGAAAAACCTGTTGATGAATAATACAATTTGAAAAATGTTGATTAGTGTTTTTTTCTGTGTGTTTTATTAGGTACTAGAAGACTTAACAGGTTGTACAATACTCCTGTTCATGATGAATTCACTATTTAAAGGGAGTGATGTGGTTAATTAAAACACATACATAGATAGATAGATATATTCTTTATTGTACACCATAACAGTAAAACAATAAGGACTTTACAACTAAAAAGGGTGATACAATGGGCGGTCTTATCGCTAAAAGCTATCTTTTACAGACAACCTTTGGATGGATTTGACACAGGAGAAAATA
Source organism: Tholera decimalis (assembly GCA_943138885.2). NCBI lineage: Eukaryota > Metazoa > Arthropoda > Insecta > Lepidoptera > Noctuidae > Tholera > Tholera decimalis. Next base: position 23,056,324 of record OW964552.2, on the reverse strand, counting down.
AATACGCGGGTAGTCCACGGTGTACTATTTATCTTTATAAAATATAAAAACAATAAATAACATTCTCAAAACATATACATATAAATATAAAAAAAGAAACAAAGACATACATAATAACAATTTAAGAAGAGATATAAAGATCCTTTACCAAGTTTTTGAAATACGATAGGGTTTGTGCTTGTCTTACTGACACTGGTAGATCATTCCACAGCCGTACTGCTTGGGCTGCGAACGACTTACCATAGTAATTGGTGTTGTGACTATAGATGCTGGAGGGAAACATTCCGAATCATTCCCGTCGAATACTTCGGAAGTATTCTGAAATATTCCGAAACTTTGGGAATATTTCAAGTGTCAAAAAAAACAGGAAAATCGACTTTGAAGTCTGTTAATATACCAAAACCTGCTCCTAAGTAGGTAAGAACAAATACTTTTCTGAAAACCGCATCAAAACCTGTTTGCTTGCAAGGTTTGCCTTTATTTGTTTTTATTGACTGGGCTATTATACGCGTTAAGTAGGTAGGTAATGATTAATACCTACCTATGCGACTCGCGAATACTCGCGATGCGTACAGAGCTACATACAAACTAACCAAAAACATAGGTAACCCTTTTTCAAATAGCAAATCAAATATGCTTGGCCTGGTTTTTTTATTTCACAACTGACATTTAAGGCTATAATCGCATAGCACGACTTACAACTCGATCGCCTAATGCATGTATTTTGACCAATAGGATGCACGAAGCGTATTTTAGTAGTGTTCGTAATAGTAAGTATTAATATAATGTTACACGCCCTGTACTCACAAAATGCATATTATTTCTAATTGGGCGAAACCAGGAAGGGATGTGGTTTGTCACTAGCTGCGCTTCCGCAGAAATATTTTCTTAAGTGAGTATGCGTTTCTTTGGCCGATAGTACCTACCTAAAAACAAAAGAATAAAAATCCTGTTAATCGCAGGCTAATAAATCTACCTATAAAAATATCTACATATACTTAATGAATCCCATTTATAATAAAATAAACATTTATATTTTACTCTCGTAGCGTACGTACTCTCGCAGTAAACAATAATTAACTCACCCACCACACAACAAGCAAACAAAACAATTCCCATTGAATTATTCGGGCGAAATATTCGGAAACATTCGATTGCGGGGTACGAATCTTTCTCGCGGGGGGTGAAAACTTCTCCGGGGAGCATCCCCTCCCTCTTACCGCACCCTGCACCGCCATCGCCTGCACGCACGACTCGTGGTCGGTGGCAGTCGGGTGCGCGCGTCGCGGTGCTAGCGCGGCGGCAGCGGCTGGCGCACAGAGGGGCAGCGGCGGCGACGATCGACGATCGATGCAAAATACGATTTTTCAGCAAAAAAAGTTGAAATCTTAATAAATAATTAAAAGTTTCTTTAAATCAGAATGATTCAAAATGAATTTATCATTTTGAATAATTCCCATTTAAAGAAACTCCCCGAAGTATTCCGGAATTATTCGGAATAATTCAGAAGTTTTGCAACTATAGTTGTGACTCGGTACCGCAAGCCTTAAGTTTTCTGATGATCTCAGAGATTTTGCATGTGTGTCATGAAGGAACTTGAATCGTTCTTTAAGATAAGTGGGGGTTTTGGGATTAAACAGAACACTGTAAAGCAGAGACAAGATTCATAGAGAGCTGTCAGAGTGAGAATATGAATGATGATGTCGAATGTGCCTCTTTATATTTACATTGATCATGGTTGATGTTGTGTCTATTCCGTATTTACAATTAGTATTATTAACAACATTCCTCTAGGTAGCTCGATGCCCAGCGCGGCGCGCGGCGCGTTGGTTTAGGGACGCGGGCGCTCAGCGATTCTTGGTAAAGTATAAATACAGGTGTGTCCCGCTCTTTTGCTTTCGCTACCGTCGTCGTGTTAAGATCTCCGAGTATCCTGGAGAAACCTGTGCGCTTAGTACGGCGTTCAGGGTTCTTTCTCTGCTGCTTCGAAGATCTTGCACGCAGTGTTGGCGGAACATAAAAACCGTTTTTTTCAGAGCGAATTAACGTGCGTGGTTCTAAAAGGGCTTGTAGAAGAGAAAATAATCGAACAAAGACTTACATGGAGAGAAAATAAGAGACAAGAAAGAAGCAAGAGAAAAGGAAATTCTGTCAATGAAAATTTAGATGGGCCTCTTGATAATCAACATGAAAAATCCATTGACCTGAAAATAAAAAGAGAAAGAAAAAAATATACCTACAGAATGTGGATCGCCAAAAAAACTAAGTATCAAAGAAGGATAAAACTACTAAGCAACAAAATCGATAAACTTTGAAAGCGAAACAACCGATTAACCCAAAAAATACTCAATTACAGAAACTTTTGCTACTTCAATCAGAAGAAAAAACACAACATCAAAAATAAATCAAAATGTAACACCTCTATCAAAAACTTGCTCATTTATAGAAGAAAATTTACCAAATATTATAAATGAAGACAAAGATAAAGTGAAAAGGGTTCTTTTAGAGCATATTATTTTGACAAATGTGATACAAAATGCTTATAAAGACACAAAGAGCAATGATGAACGTAACATTTTCAAAGAAATGACTGAAAACGAAATTGTGAAAAAATATAGGAAAAAGTGTAAATTGACATTTATAGGGGGGTTAAAAGGAAGAGCACGGCGCAACAAAGCATATACTGATCGAAGATACAAAAAAATGGTGGAAGAAATACAGCAATTTTACGAAAGAGACGATGTAAGTAGGGCGACAGAGGGAAAAAAGAGGTAAAATCTTCAAAGAAAATAAAAAGACAGAGAAGGTATTTACTGAAAACGTTAAAAGATTTCTTATAAACAATACAAAAACGACGCCTTCGTTTTTGTGAATGACAATTAATAAGGCTCAAGGGCAGACTTCGTGTTGCTGGAGTAGATCTCGGTGTCAGTTGTTTCTCGCATGGTCAGTTGTACGTCGCTCTTTCCCGGGTTAGCAGTTCTAGAAATCTTTATGTTCACGTGCCGGACGGGTCAATTTTCAACATAGTTTACCCGGAAGCTTTGCGCTGAAGTATTTTCGTTCTATAGGTACTTAAGCCTCATGTGAACGTGATCTAAACAATATTACCAATACATTAACTTAATAACACACAAGGAGTTACACACTGACGAAGTCGCGGGCACAGCTATTAACAATAATATTGTGCTGTTCGGTATTGCGATATTTTTCAACAGTATTATAGATTGACATATTATATTTCCCTACTAAATTACGAAAGTTAATCTGTCTGTTACATCAAAATCACTGAACCGTGAGGAAGGACATAGGCTACTTTTTTTTACGAAAAACGACGGAAACGTGGACGAAGTCGCGGGCAACAGCTATCTATACTAATAATATAAGGCTGAAGAGTTTGTTTGTTTGTTTGAACGCGATAATCTCAGGAACTACTGGTTCGAATTGTAAAATTATTTTTTATTAAATAGTCAATTTATAGAGAAAGGCTATATATCATTACGCTAAGGCCAATAGGAGCAGAGTGCCAATGAAAAATGCTTCAAAATCGGGGTTAAATTTAACGTTAGCCCAAAGTAACTATTCCACGCGGACGAAGTCGCGGGCAAAAGCTAGTCAACAATAACAGCATTGAGGAAAGATCGGAGCAGTAAATCCCGTATTCCTCGCATAACCTAGGTACCATACGATGGACACTATAATATGTGCACAAGTGCCCATCGTACGTCGCCTGGTTAAACATGTGCAATAATGTTGGACAATATTATTTGCACTAAATAAAAAAAAATATAGATATATTTATATGTAACAAAAATATGTTTTATACGGACATGTCGCGACTGGATTCGTCCACTCAAAAGCCAGGCATCTTCGTGTATGCCATAGTCTGGCAGATCTACTAGTCATCCCTCTCTGTACGTTTCAATTATATACAGACCATTTGACAAATGCTCGCCACAGTAAGATCTTGCCAGCTTGAGTTGCAGGGGCGTGCATAGGATTATGACAGGGCATGCGGCGGAGTAAAAACACACAAAAACTTCTTCTTTTATAGATTTTTAGCATAGCCACAGCCACGCATCGTAGCATGGTGGCGATGCGTGGCTGTGGCTATGCTAAAAATCTATAAAAGAAGAAGTTTTTGTGTGTTTTTACTCCGCCGCATGCCCTGTCATAATCCTATGCACGCGCCTGTTGAGTTGGTATGTACCTAGTGCTAGTAGAATTATATCCTCCTCCGTCATTGAAGGGAAGTTTTCTATCTGGCTGGCTTCCAACTTCTGAAAATCTACTCTTCTGTGATTGAGCGTTTTCTCTCTACATACCAGAAGATTCGGGGTATCTATTTTCTGCCTTATGACATTCACGAATTCGCTTGCATGTATGCTATCCACGATGGGTTGGTGGAAGTGATTCGTGATAGCTGCGGCGATCTTAAAATCAGTGAACATATTGGGCAGTGATTTATTAAAATATTTTTGTCGCAAGAGCTTAAAATCACGTTTAAACCGGCCGTTTACTACTTCCACAACCCACCGGCCTAGCGTTACCGATCGGGCTTCGTTGGATTGTTCAGTGGTCAGCTGTGTCTCTTGGCGGTTCTTTGTTGGTGGGACATAGGATTCATACCCACATTCATCAATGAGGTGGCTGTCCCTAAAACCTCGATTATGTAAATGTATGTACCGTCGCCAATCAATAATAACTTATCATTATTTTCATTTCCAAATAATGCTTTTGGTATAGTGAGATTTTTTTCCAATAATTGTGGTCTGCCAATGTGATCCACTCCCAAATGCAGCCCGACATAATTCTTATTGAGTTTTTTTTTTTCTTATTGATTTTTTCAATTTAATTTTTCTTATTGAGAATTCTTATTCCCTCACAATAACCAACAAACGTTCAAGCTTTCGTCGTGACATGTTAAATAATGTCGCAAGTCTTTCATCTGGCTCCCCGGTACGCAGTTTTGTAAGATAAATACCTAATGCAGTTCTCGGCTCTCTACATCTTTCGTTTAGTGCAGGTGTTTGTACCAAAATATCGTCAAACTCTTCGCACTTGCGTCCTGTCCAAAAGTGCATCTCCTCGTTGGTTAAAGCGCCTCTCGTGTTGAAGTCTAGCCGAGGTCCACGTTGTAAGGCCATTCTTAACAGCTATCATCTAAGGGATGGATCTGCCAAGTAACAACTGGACGCGCTTGAGTCCATCGAGAAACGGGACACTCAAAGCTCCAGAGCCTTGGACATCGACGACGAGTTGCTAGTCTATCGGTTTTCTATCGGTTACATTTCGGGGAGTGTGCGATGGAATTACACAATCTAATTCCGTCAAGCCCGTTCCATCATCGGACTACAAGACAAACGGCGATGCACCATCGACACATAGTGGACAGTCCACCCATACGCACAAAACGTTTTAGGAATACCTTCATTGTGCGTACAGCTAAGGAGTGGAATTCCCTGCCGGAGTCTATGTTTCCCGATAGCTATAACCTAGGTGTCTTTAAGTCAAGAGTGAATAGATTACTTCTAGGCAAACGTGCTCCACCTTCAACCACATCTTCACTTACCATCAGGTGAGATGGTGGTCAAACGCGAGCCTATCATCAATAAAAAATAAATAAATAATACTCTGGTTTTATTTAACAATTAGTTTTATGCAACACTACCGTCATTCATTCGTTTCAGAAGAAATCTCAGATGACTGGGTCGCTCATCTAGGAATATTTATGACAAACGTTTTTCACGGGGACTGTACAATGCAGTGTACGTTGACATTACAATGTTATTTTAAATAAACATTTTCAATTTAGATAAAAATTGTTAAAAATAATTAATAAATCATTTTTATATTACATTTAATTTTCGTTTCAATAATTAAAATCATCTACAGCTTGGCATTGATCATAGATTCTTCAAATGGGTACTAGATGTATACGACTAGGTTCATGTTATTACTGGATGTCAATGATTAGGTTATGTTCATTAATGGATGTCCATGACTAGGTTATGTTTGTAGTGACATAGTACCTGTCACGCATTTACCATACCTCCGAACCAGTACCATATACCTTCAAACCAATTAATTACCACTCGACACTGAACCAGTTACCATACCATGTTTTTGACATTCCGAAAAGAAACAGAGAAAGCAATCATCTTGAAAAAGACGTTGTTTTGTAAAGAAATAAGATAGCAGCACGAGCACAGCACGGCGTAATCACAACGCCGCACTCGCCGGCCATATCGCTTCGAAAGAAGCGGTTTGTTTGTAAGTAGGCAATCAGGTAGAGCAAGCGTAGCACCAGTTCCCTCCGCATCTTCATTTCGCATACGCAGATGGACACGCGGCGCTGACGACACGGCGGGAAAACACTTCAACAGCAGACATCTTCATTCGACGGCAGCTCACAGAGAAAAGGACCGCGCCCCACTCCGATATATATAGGTCCGCGACGATCTAGTGCTGCTGGCAAGAATGCGCCCCGCGCCCCGCGCGCGACTCGCCCGGTGGCGCATCGCCATTGGTCGAGGGCTTAGAAACAGTGTTTGGTCATGCCTAGACAGAAATATAACTAATGTATATATAAGCAGGTGTTTCGAGATTAAATTATTCAGTATTCAGTTAACAATCCGACGTGAGTTTTATTATCTTCGATGGATCCCTAGTAATCCCAAAACACCCCCTATCAAATTGGTGACCCCGCGAACAAGAACACGAACTGGAAGACAAAACGAAGCCTGAGCTCCTCGAACATCTAACTCCTGCAACATTCGCCTTGAATATTTGAAGAAGCTCCACCATGCCGAATAATCCTGTCGATTTCTGCGATACTGAAGGCGCCACAACAGTAAGGAGTGACGTGGCAACGATTTCACTTCCTGCACGTCTACCACCATTTTGGCGCCAAAACCCTCGTCTGTGGTTTGCGCAATTTGAAGCCGCCGTCGCTGCCAGCAAGATAGGTGAAGACCAAAAATTCAACCTCGTCGTCCCGTTACTCGGCAATAGCGACCTAGAACAAATCGGTGACATCATATTGCACCCACCGGCCACCGGCAAGTACAGCGTGCTCAAGGACAGACTCATCTCGACATACCAAGAGTCAGATCACCGGCAGTTACAGAAGCTACTCAGCGGTCTCGAACTCGGCGACAACAAGCCGAGCCAGCTGCTGCGTAAAATGCGAGATCTCAGTGGCACGCTACTATCTGATGAGGCGCTGAAGGTTATGCGGCTCAACCAGCTGCCCTCACAAGTTCGCGCCGTGCTCTCCGTCAACACCGAGTCATCGCTCGTAGTGCTAGCTGCGATGGCCGACAAAATGATGGAGCATTTCGAACCCACTACAGTCGCCGCGGTCTCCAGCTCCTCAGCAAAGCCTCCATCAACAAGTACAGCAGCGAATGAGGTACAGTTAAACGCAATAACAAACCTACAAATCAGTATGCTTTCGAAACAAATAGAGAAGTTGTCAATCGAAGTCGCCGAACTCCGCAAACATCAACATTCATCGTTCCACCGTTCCCGCCAAAACTCAGCACCTCGTAGCCGCTCACGCTCACATTCAAGACAGCGTACTGAGAACGCCCGCAAGCCCGGCGACCCTGACTGGCTGTGCTATTACCATTACCGATTCGGTAACGAGGCACGGAAATGTGAATCGCCGTGTTCCAATGCACAGCGGGAAAACTAGAACGTGCATCGATAGTGGCGGGTGTCGATGTAAACCAAACAAGCCACCGCCTATGCGTGATCGACATCTCAAACAATTACCATACCTCCGAACCAGTACCATATACCTTCAAACCAATTAATTACCACTCAACACTGAACCAGTTACCATACAACGTTTTTGACATTCCGAAAAGAAACAGAGAAAGCAATCATCTTGAAAAAGACGATGTTTTGTAAAGAAATAAGATAGCAGCACGAGCACAGCACGGCGTCATCACAACGCCGCACTCGCCGGCCATATCGCTTCGAAAGAAGCGGTTTGTTTGTAAGTAGGCAATCAGGCAGAGCAAGCGTAGCACCAGTTCCCTCCGCATCTTCATTTCGCATATGCAGATGGACACGCGGCGCTGACGACACAGCGGGAAAACACTTCAACAGCAGACATCTTCATTCGACGGCAGCTTACGGAGAAAAGGACCACGCCCGCTTTCTTTTTTTTTTTTGGGTAGGGCCACTCGTAGATCAGCTCACTAAGGCTGTGCGTCTACTTAACCGGTCTATCCTGTGGTGACCTCTAATAAATTAAAGGCCCCCAGCCAGGGCTTACATACTAAAATATACTTACAACTAATGACCGCACGCTAAGGGCACTCCCTGTGGAGTACAGGCCTCGGCATAGCGGGGTCATTTGGGGAGGGCAGCAAAGGGACAGGCTGGGTCATATTTAACCGCGCCCGCGCCCCACTCCGATATATATAAGGTGTATCTATTCATACACGAAATATTTTAAGAGATATATCTATAGCTTGTAAATAAACAATAAACACAACAAAAAAATGTTTATCAATGTTTTTTTTATTTTACGTAATTATTATAATTTTAAAACTGCTTGAGACATTTTGCATAAAATCTTTACTCCATACTCTATGAATGACCCGCCCGCCCGCGCCGCGGTGAAGTGACGTGCCCCCGCGCGCCTGTGTCGAGCAGCCGCGTGTTGGTGAGATTGTGCGAGTATTCGCTTCGCATGCATGTCTCCACGTGACGGCGCTACATGGTAGTTATTTCGCGTCCTGAAGGTTACCGCACTCCAGTCTGTGTTCTGCCGGATTAAAACACCTGCCCCCACCTCATTTTACATGAGACCTAACAATATCACTGGTGAACTGTAGTGGACTTACGAAAATACACCTCTGCCTATCTCTACTGAGAAATCAGGCGTGATGATGTTAAAAATAAACCAATGTAGCTAGACTTCGTATCTCATTCTAGTGTCATTTTAATAACGTATCGCTTACAATGGATAATAAATGTGAATTTAAATTACAGTACCATTTAAAGCTAAGTAGGCAAATTATTAAATTCACTCCATTAAAGTTTTACGAAAAGGAACCTAGATGCGATTACAATATTTTTTCAATTATAATCCTAACCTACAATTATTATTATTACCCATCTACATTTACATCTATCCTACCTACATCACATACGATGATACGAATTGAATGGACTTTAAGAGACGTTGACCTCTGAGTTCGTTGTTTCGGTGTTTCTTTTCAGAGTAGTCAGGAAACACCGGCCTCATCAAGCTTTACTCAAAACACAAAAAAAATGACGTGTAAAAGTGTACTATTTAGAACCAATTTACAAAATAAATAATTACTTCATTTCATCTGTAAACTAGGTAAATACCAATAAACAGCTGATAGGTTCAACTCGAATTCGCATGTTAATGACCTCTGTGAGGTTATTAAGATGTGTCGAGCGAGTCGTATCCGTCAGCTGATCTACTCATACACATGTGAACTTTAAGAATGCCGTCAATAATGAAATAATAGGTACTTATTATTCTACATTATTATTGTTTTGGCTTTATGTCGCAGTGAAGTTAGTCAGAAACCTGTCTATTTTACAAGAAATTCGTAATTGTGACGCTTTTTAACCGACTTCTGAAAAAGGAGGAGGTTCTCAATTCGGATGTTTGTTTGTTTTTTTTTTTATGTTTGTTCGGGCATAGCTCCGTCGCTCGCCAACCGATTTGAAAAATTCTTTTTTTGTTGGAAAGGGTATACTTTCTAAATGGTCCCATGAAAATTTTATCGAAATCGAACAAGCCGTTTCTGAAAAATCAAGAAAAGTCTAAAAACAATATTTACATTGATGATCTTTTCATTTACTCTGCATTGTGTTTTTTGTTCGCGCGGTTTTAGTTTTTTGTAGTTGATATTTTGGCTTTTATAACTAGATTAATTACAAATTGACCCACTAAAAAGCGCGAAAATAAAAACTTTTTTGCAAAAAAATAAAACCGACTTCCATATTACAACACTACAAAGCCAAAAATAATTTTAATTTCGGAAGGCGGTGTGAAAAAAAGAAAATACAAAACCAATAACACCGACTACCGAAATTAAAATTATTTTTGGCTTTGTAGTGTTTTAATATGGAAGTCGGTTTTATTTTTTTGCAAAAAAGTTTTTACGAATTACAGTAACAATAATTTGGCGTGTCTAAAAATTAGAATCAACTTATTTACAATAATTTAAAATGTACATACCTAGTACCTTCTTCCTTGCACTTTTAATTCTGTGTCTCTATCACTAACCATCACTGCGAAAGCGTTCACAATTCGCGTTTTTAATTGTTCCACACTTGATATGGTATGGCCGTCATTACCATAAACCAGATCTTTAGCCCTAGCCCCTACCCCACATTTACACTGAACCGCGTCGGCCTACAATATGTGGATTTTCTGATGCCCACCAGTGTGCGTTGTAGATGTTAAACATCCCAACGCGCGTAAAGGTGGACTCGTCCGTCCAGAGTATGCGCCGCGTCGGGTCTTCAAGTAACCAATGGCAAAATTCCACGCGTGGATTTAAGTCTATCGGTTTTAATTCTTCCACCCTAGTGAAGTGGAACGGTGCTTCCCCTCATCCCGCAGAAGGCGCCAAACGGTCATTTTGTTCACGTTAAAAACACGAGCGGCGTCTGATGTGCTGGCCATTGGGTGCTGCAAAAAGAAGTCGACGATGTCGTCCTCGATTCTTACTGGCACTCGTTGCCTTCCTCTGTCTGCAGCTGGTGGCATGTAGATCCTATAGTACAGCTGTACAGTTCCAAGGATGGTCTGCAGTGATGGTCTTCTCCCAAATCGCTTCAAGAAGAGGGCTTGTGCTGTGAGCAAAATATTTCCACCCTCATTGTAGCACCACCACCATGTTCTGGTACTCCTGTAGTTAGGCATTGTTTAATATGTTCCCCGAGTGAGCCCGACGCGTGTCAGCTGTCTGCTAAGGCGCGCGCGAGCGACACGACACGCGGATTGAGCGGGACGATTGGGACTGGCCTAGCAAGACGTCGCGACTGAGACGCGGGCGCCGAGAAGGGTAGCAGGCGCCCCCGCCACCCGCTGCGCGCGCATGTTTTTTCTTTGATCATATTCACAAAAGCTGCGCGCCGTTTCAAATACCGCCGCCCGCGTAAACTAGCGTAGTGGATGTTTAAAAATAAGAAAGAACCAGTATTTATTATGTGTGTCAAGTAATATTAAATTATTTAATTTTATTAATAATATACCTAGATATTTTTTTATTTTTTGTTGCTATGGTTTCCTTACCACCTATAGGTATATCTCTTAAAATATTTCGTGTATGAATAGATACACCTTATATAGGTCCGCGACGATCTAGTGCTGCGGGCAAGAATGCGCCCCGCGCCCCGCGCGCGGCTCGTCCGGCGGCGCATCGCCATTGGTCGAGGGCTTAGAAACAGTGTTTGGTCATGCCTAGACAGAATCATAACTAATGTATATATAAGCAGGTGTTTCGAGATTAAATTATTCAGTATTCAGTTAACAATCTGACGTGAGTTTTATTATCTTCGATGGATCCCTAGTAATCCCAAAACACCCCCTATCAAATGTTCATTACTGGATGTCCATAACTGGAGAAAAAACTATGTTTTTAATATGTTAAATAAATTGATACCAGCTTTGCAGTATCTGATAAATGATCTTTATTTTGCAAATTGGTTATTAAATAACACTTTTACACGTCATTTTTTTCGTAAATATTAACTAAATGAGGCCGGTGTTTCCTAACTGACTACCCTGAGAAGAAACACCGAAACAAACTCGGAGGTCCGTCTCTTTTAATGTCCATACATTCTACACTGGTTTAATTATATGGGAACCTTGTAGGTTTCAGTCTGAGGCGGTCTTTTGAAGAAAGATGCTTACAGATTTGAGTGGGCCTGTCCATACAGTGCAAGCATTTGTCAAATGACGTATAGCTCAACTTAGAACAAGGAGCTTAACGATTTGACGAACAATACCAAGGTAAAGGACCTTTGGGTAGGCCGCAAAAACAACTCAAACTGCCAGACAATTTATTATGTTTAACTCGAATAAAATAACCTACATAGTGCACATATTCACAATCGTTTATGAGGATTATGTAGATTAGTCTGAAATGGCCTTTTGAGGAAAGACCACACAGATTTGAAAAGACCCGTCCCGTCAGTGCAAGCTTTTGTCAGTTAGTCTGTAAGCTCAACTTTGGACTACCAAGGAGCTCAACGACCTGACGAACAATGCCAAAGACGGTACATTTGAGTAGGTCACTAAAATACTCAAACTGTCAGACAACGTCGTCATAAAGAGTGAGAAAAAAAATGTTAATGGAAATAAAAAATAAAACAAAATCCACATAATCCTCGCATTTAAGTACATAATTAAGTAAATATTCAAAAAATATGTATACATTATACTTTACAAAGTAAATATTCATGTCAAAATAAAATAAAATATTATACTTTAAAAATTAAATATTCATATCAAAATAAAATAAAATATTATACTTTAAAAAGTAAATATCCATGTCAAAATAAATATTAAAAAACAAAAAATGACAATTTGTATAAAAATAAAATACAAGAAATTGTGATTGTAAACAACACTAATGCTCCCTGTATATCATTGGAGCAGCTCAATCCCAAGCCTTTTTATCCTCAACATAGTCTTTAACTGTGTAAAAAGCCTGGCAAAGCTTGGGTCTTATGACTAATTTAAATTTGTTGAGGCTCAGTTCTTACAAATGGCAAGGTAGTTTATTATAAAAACGTATGCACTGGCATTTAAAAGAACCACCTATTTTCTTGAGCCTTGTTTTTGGAATGACAAAGTTGTGTTTATTTCTAGTATTTACGTTATGGATATCACTGTATGTTTTAAAGAGATTAATATTTTTATGTGCATACAAGAGATTCTCATAAATATACTGAGAAGGCACAGTCATTATATTAATTTCTTTAAATTTATCTCTGAGCGAGTGCCGTGGACTTATTTTATAAATAGCACGAATGGCTCTTTTTTGTAACACAAATATTGTATTTATATCGGCGGCATTCCCCCATAGTAAAATGCCGTATGACATTACACTATGAAACTAACTAAAATACACTAAACGGGCCGTCTCTAAATCAGTTAGGCCATGAATTTTTCGAACGGCAAATGCTGCAGAGCTAAGTTTTTTGGACAATTTATCTATATGGAGGCCCCACTGAAGCTTCGCATCTAAAGTAATGCCTAAGAACACTGTGGTGTCTTCGGGTATTAAGCTTACGCCCTTTATTGACACACTTGTGTTTACTTGTTTAACATGCGGTAATGTAAACTTTATACACTTAGTTTTTTTCTCGTTAAGCATAAGATTATTGACATTAAACCAATTCACTACCGTTGCAAGGGCACTATTAACATCGTCAGTAACCATCTGCTGACGTTTAAATTTAAATAAAAGTGAAGTATCATCAGCAAACAACACTATCTCATGATTATCCTTTATGAGGAATGGCAAGTCATTGATATAAATTAGAAATAGAAAAGGACCTAAAATTGAGCCCTGGGGGACCCCCATTTTGACTATAGATCCGGGAGATGTTTTACCATTCACATCAACTCTTTCTCTTTCTCACGCGTAACACTGTAGAAATATTGAATAAGGATAGGAATTTACCCTTTGAGTAAGTTTAGTACTAAAACTATCACCATATTGGTAAGATTTCAGAAATACCATAATTTTATTCTTAAACTGTCCATAATTGGGGTGTTTACCTTGCTATGGAAATCGAAAATAGAGTTCAAATAGAAGAAAACAGGATTATGACAACATAAAATAATATAATTGAAGAAGAAAACAAAGATAAGTACACCGTGGATTTAGTTAAAGTAGAAAACAGGATTATGGAAATCACAAAGAGTGTACAAAGAGAAGAAGAAAATAAGAAATATAACAATATTCAAACTGGAGGACAAAAAGAAGCACGAATCTTTAGAGAAAAAGAAATAAAATATATTGAAAATAAGGAAAGTGACAGTGTGATTGTTAAGTATTACGAAAAAAATCTTGGAAGTTCTATGTAGGTTTTATTGAAAACGTTATTAATCCTTTACAATTTGTAAAAACAAAAAGTCGACAGAGATAGAGAGAGTGCCTACATCAAATGTTGTTAAGAAAGTTGAGTTAATATTTAGTTCCAAAGAGTACTTCTTAAAAAATGAAAGTTGTGATAGAGTTTACTTTGTTTAGGAAATTGTTGTGATTTGAAAGCTCGATGAGACTGAAAAACTGTCATACTTAAAAAACATTACTAGTAATAAATTAAATTGTTTTTAAACATGTCTTTTTATTATTTTTAAATAACTATGGAAATTAATATTCTACTTTAGTAACCAGTGAAGAACGTGTCAAAAATCGTGTCAAAATAAAAAAAACTAATTCAACAACTAACCTAGGTTGATTGCTGAATTAGTTTATTACATTGTAGACCTAACTTTAGATGGGTCGTGAGCGTTACCACGCTTATTACTGCGTTACCGTGTGTTACTAATTTATTAATGTCTTAAGAGTTACTATGTACATAATTAGACGGCCTTACCCACTAGTGTTAGTGACAAATCACGCGAAGGTCGCTCAAAATCCACCTTCACTGAAGATAACATCATTGCTGTGAGCAACTAATTCTCGAAGATCCTCATGTGACGTATCGAGAGATAGAGGCTCTATTAGGCATCTCAGGGACAACCTTACAGAAGATCTTGCATGAATCGCTTGGTCTGAGAAAGCTAGTTTGCCGTTGGATACCGCATCTGCTTTCTGTTGTTGTGTTGTCTGTAAAAGATCGCTTTTAGCGATAAGACCGCCCATTGTATCGACCTTTTTCATTGTTAAGTCCATAATTTTGTTTTACTGTTATGGTGTACAATTTATACTTATAATAAATCTGTAGCGAGGTCAATTCTGTACATGAAATATATTTCCAAAATAACTATCAGGGGGTGATTAGGGATCGATACTGATGCCAGAAATGCAATTAGTAAAATTTTTGTCTGTCTGTAGGTATAACCGTTATAGAAACAAAAACTACTCTACGGATTTTAACGAAACTTGGTACAATTATTTTTCATACTCCTGAGCTGGTTATAGTATACTTTTCATCACGCTACAATCAATAGGAGCAGAGCAGTGAAGGGAAATGTTGGGAAAACGGGAGAAGTTACTCCATTTTTTAAGCTTCCGTCGCGTGTGCAACCTTAATGGTTAAAGCTACACAGAAATCATTTCATGACGGAAATGTTCTCCTTAAAATTATACTCTATTATATTACAATAACACGTGTAACTCCCGATAGCTTAGCAGTTCGAAGCTTTCTGATTATAATATTTGTCTACTCTTACGTTTATAACACTCTCAGTCACCCCTAATTGAAAAATTTAACATTATTAACTATTCCATAAAAAGAATCATATAAATCGGTATAAAAACACCAAAGTTATACATGAAATACGCTAATAATAAGCCATCGCGCGTGAATACTGAATCATGCTATAAGGATTATTTTTGAGAATCGGTCGCCGCGCTCGACGCGTCTCGCGGCCGAAGGTATAAAATTTCGTTCTATAGGTAGTTAAGCCTCATATATTCCTGATAAATGGGCTATCTAACACTGAAAGAATTTTTAAAATCAGAACCGTAGTTCCTGAGATTAGCGCGTTCAAGCAAACAAACAAACTCTTCAGCTTTATAATATTAGTATAGATAATATTGTGCGGTTCCGTGTTGCGATATTTTTCAACAGTATTATAGATTGACATATTATATTTCCCTACTAAATTACGAAAGTTAATCTGTCTGTTACATCAAAATCACTGAACCGTGAGGAAGGACATAGGCTACTTTTTTTTACGAAAAACTACGGAAACGCGGACGAAGTCGCGGGCAACAGCTATCTATACTAATAATATAAGGCTGAAGAGTTTGTTTGTTTGTTTGAACGCGATAATCAATTGAAAAATTATATTATAATTAAATAGTCAATTTGTAGAGAAAGGCTATGGGCTACATATCATTACGCTAAGGCCAATAGGAGCGGAGCGCCAATGAAGAATGCTTCAAAATCGGGGTTAAATTTAACGTTAGCCCAAAGTAACTATTCCACGCGGACGAAGTCGCGGGCAAAAGCTAGTAAAAAATATATCTATCTATCTGCGCTCCGACGATCACAAGGCGGCCCGCGTCAGATGGTGTAAGAAAACTCTGCAAAGGTTCAACCGAGGAGAGTCAAATCACGTCTACGACATCATCAGTGGTGACGAATCTTGGATCTATGCCTACGATCCTGATTTACCGAGAACAATCTACAATCTGGGTCTTTCAAGACGAGCCAAAGCCGACTAAAGTTGTTCGTTCTCGAAGCACATCAAAGAAGATGGTGGCCACGTTCGTTGGAAAAACCGGCCATGTTGCGACTATTGCACTTGAAGATCGCAGAACTGTTAACGCAGAGTGGTATACCACAGTTTGTTTACCACAAGTCATCGCCGAACTTCGAAAATCTCACTCAAAGCGACGCATCATCCTGCACCACGACAACGCAAACTCACACAGCGCTCGTCAAACGATTGAGTATTTGAAGCAGGAAAAGTAGAAATTCTTGACCATCCTCCATACAGTCCTGACCTAAGCCCTAACGATGTTTTTACATTTCCTAAAATTAAGAAGTCTTCGTGTTCAAAGGTTCCAGTCTGTTGAAGAAGCAGTCGACGCTTTCAAGTCATCCATTTTGAAACACCAGAGTGGAATAAATGTAATAATAACTGGTTTGAGCGAATGGAAAAGTGTATTAAGCTACGTGGTGAATACTTTGAAAAACAATCAAAAGTACTATAAGGTTCTAGTTGTATTTTTTTCTTCAAACGACAAAACTTAAAAGGCATGCCTCGTATATACAGCGTGGCGATTAGGTTATCTTATCACATCAATTGAAACCACGTACTCTATATTAGGTATTTTATCATATACACTTAATATAATTTAATAATAAACAACATAGCCGTGGGACCTTTTTTCCATTTTATTATTTCACAACATCATGTATTGCATAAACATAATCAGCTGACCAATTAATCCGCGTCGGCGCCGGCCGGCGCCGCGGCGCGTTGCCGCTTTTACAGGTCAGTAAACTAATATTATAAAGGATTATTTATTTTTTACCAATAAAGCCATTTATTTTGTTTGAAAAATGCATTTTCTTAATTTGAGTCAAATTATTTATTTTATTATTTTAACGGACTCATAACAACTTGTAATACCTGCTGTACAATTTCACAGTCGACATGACCCTCCCCCCCTCCCAAAATATTACACCCCAAATAAAAAATCAAAAATTTTGCAAAATAAGACTTTCCAAATAATTATCACCCGATTTGCCAATAAAAATAGAAGACTTCCATTTGTTTTATAATGTGTGCAATAAAAATTGTATTGTGCAATAAAGAAAACTCATTTATTCGACATATTATTTATTGTTAGTGACCCCTCCCCTCAAAATTCCAGGCTGTGACCGTACCTGCCCCTAAAGAGATAAAAAAGGAGACTCGAGTTTGTACGAAACTGTATATAGGTTCCTCAAATGATGTAAACGAGCACATTGAAAAGATTTTTGGAAATCCTACTTCCCTAAAAGCGGGTAAGAGTTTATATGAAACTTTTTATTTTTTCAACAGATTCATTTGAAACTTGGTACTTAGGTTCCTCTAGTGATGTGAATGTGCACCAAGAAAGCATTTTTGAAAAAAGGTGGTACGAGATTATATGGATCTTTTTATTCCTTCAATGGATTCATTTGAAACTTTCTACTTAGTTTCCTCAAGTGATATTGTCTACCGGGGTTGCTTGAATTTTCTAACACGATACCGCGGCCCTGGAACGTATTACGTAAGAGCAATTGAAAGAACAATATTGGATTTAGTCAGAAGAAGTCCGACACTCTGTTCTGCTCCACCCAGAGCAGAAGGCATTAGATAATTCTGCCATCAAAAACGGTTCGTGATGTAAGTGAGCTCTTAGGATATTTGGAAACTTGTGTGATAAAAAGGGGGTCCGAATTTAAATGAAGTTTCTCTCTGGACTGGACAACATCGATTTACTCACGAGTCAACTCCTTTCTAACCTGTTTATACTGGCAACTAATAATAAAACAAACAAGTATTTCAGTTAAAAAACCTCCTTCCAAATGCCTACCACACTCAGGAACTAAAAAGCAAAAAATAAGTTATCTCCGCTTTATATTCCACCAGAAAAAAAAGTAAGTGAGTTGAAATTCAATTTTTTTTAATAAAATTTTGTAACTATTCAGCTGATTTAGATAAAATAAAAATATAGGAACTTATGACAAGTATACCATTCAAATCAAAAAAGAATTTTTTTTCGTCAAAAAGTCGTGAAGTTGCAATCTTGCAAATGGTTATAAATAATTGTAAAGTTATTGTATTAAGTTATATTATTGTAGTAAATGGATGATTTTAATCTTTCACGCATAAATAGCTGCGGGGATCGGAATGAAATTTTGTATGTAGATGTGTGTTGTGGAATAACTAGTTTTATTCATATAGTGTAAAGGACAATATTTTAATCTGCATTAAATACCGAACCTAATGAACGTATTTCTTTTCATAAGTAAGCTTCGAAAATAACGTAGCATTTTTAATCAATACTTTGAACACAAAAGTTCTTATTGTGAGTCAAACGTAGGAGATAGAGGAGATATGCTATCGCGGACTTTTTGGAGCACTAATGTAGATCAACAATTCTCTAGTAGGTACATTATACTTCAATGTACCTACCTCTGCTGGTTTACGCGGCGCACGCGAGTAGAGCTCCCAGTAGGCAAGATTTTTGCGACCACTTCAACAAAAATCGTTACATTTCAGTCATTTAACATTTTACATAAAGTCATAATAAATCATACACCTACACCTTCCTCAAAAACCACACTATCTTTTGGTGAAAACCGTACAAAAATCCGGTAATTTATGAGTTTATCGCGTTCATACAGACAGACAGACGCGACTTCTTTTAATAAGTAATTTGTACGAATGACTTTGGTGATGTCGTTCGATAAGCGACATTAGGTCGCCCCGCAGATATTTTGAAGTCTGTGTGTATGGAATGAATGCGGAAATGTTTACATATCTAGTAACTTAATAAGTTGGTCGAGAATAATTCATTAACTCGAAGCCTTGATTGTGGTGGCTTTTTATCTTCGTTAAAAAAGCTGTATAGCTGAATAATACGATGGAACTTCCTGGCTTGGCACATGTCATAGATCTGGGGTGCGAAACGTGGAAGGTAAAACATCTGATCTACCTAGAGCAAAGTCTGTATAAAACAACCAAGGTACCTACCTACCGTCAAAGTGGAATGTTTAACCTCGGTGCAATTCCATTTCGAGCCAGTACTAGTACGACAGGCCTGTATACTGTCACCCATTCTGTTTAACATACAAGTCAAGTAGATACATCATGCGTCGTACCTGCGAAAACTGGGAAGGAGGAGTAAGTATCGGCGGAGTGAAACTTACCAATTTGCGATAGGCAGACGATACTATACTTTTCTTGGTTAGGTACCTTACAGAACAGAATGGATACTTTCAGCGAAGCATGTCGATCACTATATGTTAGATTTATTTATCGATAGGCGATAGGCCCATCGCCTATCGATAAATAGATCTAACACGAAAGTGATAGAGAGTATAGGTGGTATATTATATGGGTAGTTGATAGAGCACAAAAACTCCAGCTAAGAGGCATGTGTAACCTTGAAGTGGTCGACAAATTCATTTGCTGCTGCCGCTGCTGAAAAAAAAAAAAACAAACTTGTTTGTCGCTCTTTTTGCGGAGTCTTCACGTCCGAATAGCTCGCCCTCCTGATGCTCCTATTGGATGCGAGACGAGTATGTTGGACATTCGCATCCATCAGAAGGAAGTCCGTAGAGTGCTGCGTAACCTTGACGTGAACAAAGCTAGTGGCCCAGACGGGATACCGGCAATATTTCTTAGAAGTTGTGCACCTGAACTGTCTCCTATTTTGTCATGCCTTTCTCTTAAGACTGGAAAAGTGCCGAAATCTAACGTGCTGCATGTTAGCAAGGGCGGATCCAGGGGGGGGGGTCATGACCCCCCTCTGGGCTGGGTCCAGGACCTAGGTGAACCACTAATTAAAATTTTTAAACATTGTTACTAGATAATTAATTAGCAGGTTGGACGACAAACGGAAAGTAGATGGGCTTTTCTTAGATTTAAGTTCAGCATTTGGTACGGTGGATCATAAAATACTGCTAGAAAAACTTGAGCACTCAATCATGCAGGAGTCACTTTGAGGACTTAAATATATTGACGGTCCCAAGCTTGTACATTTTGGTCCTACTTAGTCACTTATCAAAATATATCTTTGAATATGAGTCGTTGAATATGAGACTGAAGATGAAAGGCAAATAAGGGAGAGTACAAGAAGAAAGGATCTCCAGTTGAAGCAAGTGCCTCACCTGAACGTAGTAAAGCAAAGCGCCTACCACAAATCGTTAAAGATTTTTAATAAACTGCCGATAGAACTAAAAGTTCTGATATATAAATACAAGTGAGTTTCAGAATAAGCTTAAACGGTTCTTGTTAGATAAGTGTCTATATTCTATTGATGAACTATGAATATTAATACTATGATCGAATGTTACATAATTTTATTGACTAGAAATGAAAATTTTATAGAATATTATGAATTTATTTATGATTTTTTAATTGTAATTTAGATAATAATATGCAATTTAATTAATTAATTAATTTAATTTATTTCAAATAATCAGATTAGATTATTTTTTATGCTAATTAATTAATGTTAGACTTATGTATTGTTGATGATTATTTTTTATTTTAATATAATAATTGGTAATTTGACACAAAAAAAATTTATGGTTATTTTTTATGATTGTTATTTTTTCTGTTTTTAATGTATTTTATATAATTGCAAAGATGTAAAGTTCAGTAATAGTTTATATAGTTATAGAAATTCAGACATGATGTAAAAATCGTTATTGAATAAATGAATTGAATTGAATTAATACTCCAGTTTCTGACGTTGTAAACGAATATCGGCAGTGGATGGCCAAGTGGCAGCGGAGTCAGGAAATACAAATTAAAACTTATTGTGACTTGACCACGATTATGTGACCCCCCCTCCCCCCCGGCACCAAATCTGGATCTGCCCTTGCATGTTAGCTATACCGAACGAAAGCATAATGTATGAAACATACCTACATAGTATGAAAATGTAGGAGAAATTTATTGAAGGGCGACTGAGAGAAGAGAGCGAAATTTTGAAGAACCAATTCGGCATGGTCGTGGAATGTTGGATGCCATCATGCGAAGGCATACTACCACCCTACTGGTACCCCGTGAAGTCCTGTGATGGGCCATAAGGGTAGTACTTAGGTATTGATCCGTGTGACGTGCGATGTACAATCGATGCAGTATCTAAGACCGGTCTGCAGCGGGCATTACCTACCAGGCGGGTTTAATGTGGCTGTCTGCTTGCACCGGAGTTCGACTCTTAGCCCTTACTTTGGTGATAATAGACGCTATAATGTCGGACATTCAGGACGAGGCACTCGCTTTTTTGAAGAAAATCATCAAATGACTGCTCCCGCTCTAGGTGGAGTGGAAAGGAGTGTCAGACTTCTACTGACTAAAAGTCCACCCTGTTCATTCAATTGCCCTTATGTTCCGGGGCGACGGTATCTCGTTAAAATATTCCTGCAACCCTGGCAGGTGGAGGCACTCTGATGTTTGCTATTTGATATGACGATGACATTGTACTGACTGCTGAACGCAGCTTACAGGTCTAAGCCACTGTAGGTCTTTTCTTCAACACCTCCAATCTGCTCTGGAGCACGGGAAGAAAAAGGGGAAAATATACAAGTCCGTGATTTGACCTGTCGTACTGTGTGTGGATTGGAATGCTGGGTTGTGAAGAAGATGAATGAAAAACGGTTGCTTGTAGCGAAGACGAGAATGTTGAGGTGGATGTGTGGAGTGACGAGAATGCATAGAGTAAAGAATGAGTAGGTATATACATAACAAGATATTTGAAAGTGAAGCTGGCGCCTATATCACAAAAATGAAAGGAAGTCGCCTATCGTGGTATGGGCATATGATGAGGATGGATTACCTGCGTGTGACCCTAAGTAACAATTTGGTCATAAAACCTGGAGATATTAAGACTAAATGGTCGTAAAAAGATCATATTTAAGCAAAAAATATGACAGAGCGTTATACCAAAGTCATGACTGTAGCATTTTAGTTTAATTGCTATTTGGGCCTAATATGAAGTCATACAAACGTCTGTGTAACTAATAGTTAGGGCTATTAAGATGTAAGGTGTTTTGGTCATATAGAGCCCTTATTGATGACTATTTAGCAATTTTACGCTTTTTGTACGACTCCACAATGACATAATTTTCTTAAAGTCATAGAGTAGTTTTTATTAAGACATTTGTATAACAAGTCATTGCTATAACTAAGAAAGGACTTATCTATAACTAATAAGTAATTTTAAAGTCGTAAGTATAACCGTTTTATAACTAAATACTGAGTGTTACGACGTTTATACGATAAATAGTTATAGTTGTGAGCGGACGTAATCACCAAATATTAAAGATGGTTCCGTAGAGCAATTAGTTGAAGGTTATTTTTATGGCGACGATCAAAATTGTAGTGATAATGAGAGCATTCTAAGTGAGGATATTAATTATGTTAAAGAGTTGGAATATTTCAAAAATATTGAAAATAATTATAAATTCCGACTGGAAATATCGAAATGGAATCCAAGGACACTATTAATGACCAACGCCACTAATATTACAATTACACCATTGAAACCATTTTACACGAAAGAACCCTAAGTAAGAAAACATGGCACCTATATGAAACGTCATTTATATGACTGTTAAGTTATACAGAGATTAATAGTCGTAAAAAACTTATATGGATGATGGATATTAATAACTCGAATTAAAATAATTAAATATAAACAAATTAGAATAGGGCGTTTAAAATGCACCATAAACCTAACACTATTTGACAGTAAAGAAAATTTCGTATTGGTTTTGGTATCCTTACTCGTATAACACAAAAGCACTAAATAATACTATAATAGATAGCAGTTTATTACTTAGGTACCTAGTAAATCGTTCAAAATTATTTTTCATTAATGCACTGCACAATCCAACACTAAAACTTTGTGACGAAAGTGTTATAGTTGCAACCATAGTAAGACCAATGTATCGTACAAGCGTCAGTATTATAACGTCTGTAGGGCGAATCCGTTGTACTAGATGTGTGGATATGACACCTAAACGTCTGAAGATTGCTGCATATGACTAAACTATGACTATTATAGGATCAAATAGTCATGAAAAGTGCGCCACTTCCGCGTTATACTAATGTTTTTATCATTTACTTATGACTTATTTTACATATTAAAACTTTTTAACAAAAAATTAAACCGACTCCCAAAAAACACTGCAAAGTGAAAAATAACTTTAATTTCGGTAGTCGGTGTCTTTAGTTTTGTTTTTTCGTTTTTGGCACCGACTTCCGAAATTAAAGTTATTTTTCACTTTGCAGTGTTTTTTGGGAGTCGGTTTAATTATTTGTTAAAAAGTTTTTATTTCACTCTTTTTAGTTGGATGAGTTTTAATTTACCTAGTTACAAGAGCCTAAATGTCAACTACTTATAACCTTTTACAAAATATTGCTTTTCCCAATGCTGGGCCGTTAATTGTTGAGGAGTTCTCCTGGTACTTCACCATCAGCTCTACATCACCATATGCATTGTGACGAGCATAAAGTGCTTAACATCCATATTCAAGTAATCGAATCGCAATCCACTCAATACTTATTGAAGTGAAAACTTCTTTAGCGGCGCTGAGCACTTTTTGTATGGGTAAAAACTGTTAAACTCGCGTCAGGGTCACGTGACCGATCGAAAATATTTTTTAAAATTGGACTTTGAACTCTACTTATAACTCTACAACTAACGCCAATACTCGACTGTGGCGAATAAAAGAACTAGCCCATGGTACTACTACTGCCATTTTTGGCCTCTGGTGGAGAGTTGATGAACATAAACTGGGTTGCCATACATAATAAATATTTTTAGTTGGTAGAAAAGTTCTTAAACCTACCATCATTTAGTTCATCGTCGTTTTCGTCGACAAGTTATAAATATGGATGAACACGTTACTTTCCGAAGCCAAAAATTATTTAAATCAAGCTCTGTGAACGATATCAGTCAAGAAAATTCAATCCTTTTTGATACGACTATGATGAGTCTACCAAACACATCACTAAATTCCAGTCAAACGATTATTGATCTTCAAGAAAAAGTTAAAATATTATCAAATGATTTACAGAGCGCTCACCAAGAAATAGAAAATTTAAACTCAGAAAATTTTAGATTAAAAACAGACTTGCAGAAATACATAAAAATTATTAATGCGTACAAGGACATAAATTCTACAGATAAAAGAAATTTAACTCCGCGCTCAGAATACAAACGTAAACCTAGTCAAAACAAGAATAGAACGCCTGTAACAGGAAAAAAGCAATTAGACGCATTGACAACACAAAAAACAAATAACAATGAACTGGTAAACATCTCGGAAACCACGAAAACAACTGAAAATAGTTCTAACTTGGAATGTACTGAGGGATTGATCATTAATTTGAGACAGAACGCAATGGAGACTAATGAATTATTATCAAATCAACAGAAACATAGCGAAGTAAATTCCGACGTTACAAAACAGAAGACCATACAAAATAAATCAACATTACAAACCAACAAAAATCAATCTACAAACGTGGAATGCTACAATGTAAGGAAGAAAGTCATTATTATTGCTGATCAGCAGGGACGCTTCCTTCAGAGAGTCCTTCAGAAGTTATTAGGGGATAAATTTTTAGTAATGTGTTTTTGGAAGCGAGGGGCAACACTAAAACAAGTTTTAAGCACTGAAAAATCAGACATAAATCTATTGGGCAAAAATGACTTTGTATTTATACTAGGGGGAGTAAACGATAAAAACCCAGTGGAAGCCCAAATTAGCCTCATAAGTTTCCTAAACAGTACACAAAATACTAATGTTATCGTTTCTGAAGTATTATTTAATACACATTTGAATGTAAAGAAGTTAAATTGTGAATTTAAACTTATTTGTTCTCAATTCATTCACGCAACATACATAGCGATGAATTACTCGATGTTTATACCAGATTATAGCTCTTTAGCAATACATATACCTCAGTTGTCACTTAGGGAGATTTTACGGATTGCTTATAAACTGAATTTTAATAAGTATTCGATAGAAAAGCTCAACATTGATACTGCTCCAACTTATACTGACAAATGTACTCAAACAGAAAATAATGAAAATTCAAATCAACAAAATAATAGGCCTCAAAGCAATAACGATTTTTTTCGACTATAAACATTTAAACATTCTACACCAAAACATAAATGGTTTGATTACTAAATTAGATGAGTTAAATGTACACTTGTATTCATTGAGTAAAAACAATAACGAAAATCCTATTGACGTTTTATGTATAAGCGAACATAATATGACTGTGGATGATACTAACATGCTTAAATTGCAAAATTTTGTATTAGGAGACTTTTTCTCACGTAAAACCCGCCATGGGGGATCGTGTATAATGATAAGGTCTAACCACAAATTTAAAACTATTCCAGAAGCCAAAGGCTTAGGTATCACAAATGTTTTTGAATGTAGTGGTATCGAACTGACGGACCACAAAATTATAATAATATGCATTTATAGACCACCCAAAAATAGACGTGACTATATAGATCTATTTTTTTCTAGACTAACTGAGTTATTAAGTAAAATATCGTACAGAAACAAAAAAATTATATTATGTGGTGACTTTAATATTAACACTTTTGAGAAAAACAAAGTATCCAGGCAATTTGAACAATTATTATTAAGTTTTAACCTAACATTAAAAATAAATCAACCCACTAGACTTAATAGCATGACCTGTATTGATAATATAGCACATAATATTAGAGGTTCAAAAACAAAAGTACTGGAACTCTCACTCTCTGACCATACAGCACAATTATTGACTTGTCCAGTAAAAAAAAGCTACTACATCACACACTGGTTTAAAATAAAACGTGACTATTCTGAAGAAAACGTATTAAAATTTATAGAATGTATTAAGAATCTCAGCTTTACTGAATGTTACATTAACGAAGACCCTGAAAAAAGCTTTGACTCATTTCATAATTTATTTAAGCTATTTTATGATTTATGTTTCCCTGAAAAACGTGTAAAAATACCAATTGCAAAGAAGCCTACATGGTTAAGTAAGGGTATACGAATATGCTCGAAACGCAAACGCCAATTGTTGTGGAAGTATAGGCTAACTTCGAATCCAAATGATAAAACAAAATTTAAAAATTATTCAAAACGGCTTAAAATTATAATTAAAAAAACCCAAAAGGTCCAAAACAATTATTATATTAATTCAGCTACAAACAAGGGTAAGGCAATATGGAATATAATAAATAATTATAAAACAGTAACTCCGAAAGAAAATATTACACAGATAAAAGTGAAAGACCAACCAGTCACATTGCCCAAGGAAATAGCACAATCATTCAACAACTACTTCATTGATGAAATTCAGTCCATTTCCAGAGGTTCAGTGACAAAATCACTAACATATAATAAAAACTCAAATTCTATATTTTTAAAGCCAACAAATCCACATGAAATAGATCAAATAATAAAAGGATTAAGCAACACCAATAGTACAGGGTATGATAATATAAGTACGACAATAATTAAACGAGTATCTAGTCACATAGCTCCAGTAATTAGTAATATTATCAATCAATGTCTAGAATGTGGAGTTTTTCCTTCAAAACTAAAAATAACTATTATAAAGCCATTATTCAAAAGAGATAATTCCGAGGATATGCGTAATTACAGGCCTATTGCATTAATACCAGTGATAGCAAAAATTTTCGAAAGGGTTATATATAACAATTTATATAACTACTTTGAAGTCAATAACTTATTTACTAATAAACAATTTGGTTTTCGTAAAGGAAGATCTACTAGCGATGCTCTTTTTAATTTTCTTAAGAAAGTAATGACGGGTTTGGATAGCAAGCAACAAATGACAGCTATTTTTATGGACATGACTAAAGCTTTTGATCATGTGGATCATAATATACTAATTAATAAATTAGATAGATACGGGATAAGAGGAAATGCCTTAAATCTTATTAGATCTTATTTATCAAACAGGTTTCAAATGACACATATAACGAGAATAGATAAAAAAACAAAATTCGAACATACATACGTGTCAGACCCTAAACTTATTAAATTCGGAGTCCCCCAGGGAAGTATCTTGGGGCCTCTTCTGTTTATTATCTACATTAACGACCTACCAAGATCTGTAGACCAGGAAATCATATTGTTTGCTGATGATAGCACGGCTATTTTCGCTGATAGTGGTCAAGAAAATTTTGAATTACAAGTGAATAAATCTCTCGAAGATATTATCAACTGGCTGACGATGAATAATTTAAAAATAAACATTATTAAAACAAATTATATGTCCTTTACAAATAAAAATACAAATTCAAATAAAATCAATGTAAACTATAAAGGCAAAACAATAAAACAGGTCAATAACACAAAGTTTCTAGGGATCCATATCGACTCTGAACTAAACTGGAAATTGCACGTGGATGATGTCTGCAAAAAACTTAACCAGTATTCATATGCTCTCCATGTACTACGAAAAGTTATAAATGAAAATGTTTTACTGAATGTTTATCATGCATATGTAGGTTCCACACTTAAATATTGTGTGGTGTGCTGGGGTAATTCTACTAATAGAGAATTTGCATTCAAAGCCCAAAAAAAATGCATCAGAAGTATATGTGGGCTTAAACAGACCGATTCATGCAGACCGGAATTTAGAAGGTTAAGAATCTTAACCCTAGCGTCAATATATATATTGGAAGCAGCATCAATTACAAAGCGAGATATCAGTAATTACGAGACAATGAGAAGTACTAGATATAAAAATGAACTTAGGGTAGTAAAGTGCAGAACAGTTAAGTTTAAATCAAGCATATTTGGTATGGGTGTTAAAATTTATAATAAATTACCTGACTCTATTAAAAATATTGAAACATTGCCTACTTTTAAATACAAGCTCAAACAATTACTGATACAGAAAGTATATTACACAATCAATGAATTCTTAAATGACAAATGTTTAGACTAAAATTTATTAAATATTATAATAATGCTTAATTTTGACAAATGACAATCGATGCATGTATAATGAACCTATTTTTTCAATTAATGTTATTTTTCCTTGTTTATTTTCTATTATTTTTTGACATAATTATATAATTGTAAATGTAGATATTGTACACTTGACATATAATTGTAAATTTAAATAATGTAACATGAAATATAATTGTAATTTTAAAATATTGTACACCTTATGGGTATGTTACAGTGATACTAGTCATAATAATAATTTTAAGAACTAATTTTCTACCTGTAACAAACAATATAATAAATCTGAAATCTGAAATCTGAAAATCGTAAGACTTTTGAAGTGAAAACTTCTTTAGCGGCGCTGAGCACTTTTTGTATGGGTAAAAAATGTTTAAGTCGCGTCAGGGTCACGTGACCGATCGAAAATCGTAAGATCTTTTTTTTAAGTGAAATCTTCTTTAGCATCGTTGTGATTTGAAAGTTAATGAAACGAAAAAGCGTGAGGAGTTCAGGGAAGTGAAGGGTAAGGGGGGTCCCGTGTGGGAGCGGGTTGAGGGGAGGGGCGTCTCGTGCGGAGTTGTGGGGGGAGTTGAGGGGGGAGTTGAAGGGACTTGAGGGGGTAGTTGATGGGAGTTGATGGGAGTTGAGTGGGGAGTAGAGTGGAGAGTTGAGGGGGGAGTTGAGGGGGGAGTTGAGGAGGGAGTTGAGGGGCGAGTTGAGGGGCGAGTTGAGGGGAGAGTTGAGGGGCGAGTTGAGGGGCGAGTTGAGGGGCGAGTTGAGGGGCGAGTTGAGGGGCGAGTAGAGGCGCGAGTTGAGGGGCGAGTTGAGGCGCGAGTTGAGGGGCGAGTTGAGGGGTAGTTGATGGGGAGTTGAGAGGGGAGTTGAGTGGGGAGTTGAGAGGGTAGTTGGGGGAAGAGTTGGGGGGCGCGTTGGGGAGTGAGTTGCGGGCCAAGTTGGGGGGCGAGTTGGGGGGCGTGTTGGGGGGCGAGTTGGGGCACGAGCTGGGGGGCGAGTTGGGGGACGAGCTGGGGGACGAGCTGGGGGACGAGTTGGGGGACGAGTTGGGGGACGAGTTGGGGTGCGAGTTGGGTGGCGAGTTGGGGGACGAGTTGGGGTGCGAGTTGGGGGTCGAGTTGGGGGGCAAGCTGGGGGGTGAGTTGGGGGGCGAAATGGGGGGCGATTTGAAGGACGAGTTGAGGGGCGAGTTGGGGGACGAGTTGGGGGGCCAGTTGGGGTGCGAGCTGAGAGGCGAGTTGATGGGCGAGATGGGGGACGAGTTGGGGGACGAGTTGGGGGATGAGTTGGGGGACGAATTGGGGGATGAGTTGGTGGCCGAGTTGGGGTACGAGTTGGGGGGCGAGTTGGGAGCCGAGTTGGGGGACGAGTTGGGGGACGAGTTGGGAGGCGAGTTGGGGGCCGTGTTGGGGGCAAGTTGGGGGCCACGTTGGGGGGCGAGTCGGGGGGCGAGTTGGGGGACGAGTTGGGGAACGAGTAGGGGGCCGTGTTGCGGGGTGAGTTGGAGGGCCAGCTGTGGTGCGAGTTGGGGGCGAGTTGGGGGGCAAATTGGAGGGCCAGTTGGGGGGCGAGTTGGGGGCAAGTTGGGGGCGAGTTGGGGGGCGGGTTGGGGGGCGAGTGCGGGGCGAGTTGGTGGCGAGTGGGGGGCGAGTTGGGGTACGAGTTGGAGGTCCAGTTGGGGGGCGAGTTGGGGGCGAGTTGGAGGCGAGTGGGGGGGCCAGTTGGGGGACGAGTTGGGGGGCGAGTGGGAGGGCCAGTTGGGGTTCGAGTTGGGGGCGAGTTCGGGGGCGAGTTGGGGGACGAGTTGAGGGGCGAGTTGGGGGACGAGTTGGGGGGCGAGTTGAGGGGCGAGTTGACGAGTGAGTTGGGGGCGAGTTGGGGGGTGAATTTTGGGGGCCGAGCTGGGGGGCGAGTTGGGAGGCGAGTAGGGGGACAAGTTGGGGTGCGAGTGGGGGGGCCAGTTGGAGGTCGAGTTGGGGGGCGAGTTGGGGGGCGAGTTGGGGACGAGTTGGGGGGCAAATTGGGGGACGAGTTGGGGGGCGAGTTGGGGACGAATTTTTTTGAAGTGAAAACTTCTTTATCGGCGTTAAGCACTTTTTGTATGGGTAAAAACTGTTAAACTCGCGTCAGGGTCACGTGACCGATCGAAAATCGTAAGACTTTTTGAAGTGAAAACTTCTTTAGCGGCGCTGTGCACTTTTTGTATGGGTAAAAACTGTTTAACTCGCGTCAGGGTCACGTGACCGATCGAAAATCATAAGATTTTTTTTTTAAGTGAAATCTTCTTTAGTATCGTTGTGATTTGAAAGTTAATGAAACGAAAAAGCGTGGGGAGTTCAGGGAGGTGAGGTGTAAGGGGGGTCCCGTGAGGAAGCGGGGTGGGGGGAGGGGCGTCTCGTGCGGAGTTGTGGGGGGAGTTGAGGGGGGAGTTGGAGGGACTTGAGGGGGTAGTTGATGGGAGTTAAGTGGGGAGTTGAGAGGGGAGTTGATGGGAGATGAGTGGGAAGTTGAGGGGTAGTTGAGGGGGAGTTGAGGGGCGAGTTGAGGCGCGAGTTGAGGCGCGAGTTGAGGGGCGAGTTGAGGGGCGAGTTGGCGGGCGAGTTGGGTGGCGAGTTGGGGACGAGTTGGGGGGCGAGTTGAGGGCCGTGTTGGGGGGCGAGTTGGGGGCGAGTTAGGGGGCGAGTTGGGTGGTGAGTTGGGGGACGAGTTGGGGGACGAGTTGGGGACGAGCTGGGGGGCGAGTTGGGGCGCGAGTTGCGGGGCCAGTTGGGGGCGAGTTAGGGGGCGATTAGGGTGGCGTGTTGGGGGGCAAGTTGGGGGGCGAGTTGGAGTGCCAGTTGGTGGGCGAGTTGGGGGGCGAGTCGGGGGGCAAGTTGGTGTGCGAGTTGGGGTGCGAGTTGGAGGGCCAGTTGGGGGGCGAGTTGGGGGCGAGTTGGAGGCGAGTGGGGGGCCAGTTGGGGAACGAGTTGGGGGGCGAGTGGGGGGGCCAGTTGGGGTCGAGTTGGGGGGCGAATCGGGGTGCGAGTTGGGGACGTGTTGGGGGGCAAGTTGGGGAACGAGTTGGGGGGCGAGTTGGGGACGAATTTTGTTGAAGTCAAAACTTCTTTAGCGGCGCTGAGCACTTTTTGTATTTTGACGAGCTGGGGGGCGAGTTGCGGGGCCAGTTGAGGGCGAGTTGGGGGGCGAGTTAGGGGGCGTGTTGGGGGGCGCGTTGGGGGGCGAGTTGAGGGGTGAGTTGGGGTCGAGTTGGGGGCGAGTTGGGGGCGAATGGGGGTGAGTTGGGGGCGAGTTGGGGGACGAGTTGGGGGGCGAGTTGGGGGATGAATTGGGGGATGAGTTGGGGGGCGAGTTGGGGTACGAGTTGGGGGGCAAGTTAGGGGGCGTGTTGGGGGGCGAGTAGGGGGGCGAGTTGAGGGGCGAGTTGAGGGGTGAGTTGGGGTCGAGTTGGGGGCGAGTTGGGGGCGAATGGGGGCGAGTTGGGGTACGAGTTGGGGGGCGAGTTGAGGGGCAAGGCTATTTTTAGGGGCATACATACATTTACAAGCTTCACATAATTGGCCGCGGGGCGTGCGGCCGGCAGCGGCCTAGTACTACTACGTTACAGATTATCTATGTACTAGTACTAGGAAGTAGTATATCTATGTAGGTACTAGTACTAGGCTGTATTCGGAAGTATTTGATGATTGTGACGCTAGTGGGCATTTAATATGCGTCGTGAAAATATTTCCAAACTTGCACTTGCATCCATGACTGTACCATTTTAAAATTGAACGCGCTTTTTCGATATATCATACACTGAAAAACAAATTACGAAATCGATTGTCCCTTGAAATGCTTTTAAGTTTGCCAGGGCGCGGAAAAATGCACAACGTTAATATTCAAGTTTTTACTTCTGCCGGCACTACCAGAGTGCAACCCGTCGTTTTTATTGAGTAGTTTCGGCGGCCATCTGTGGTCTTCATCATCAGTTCCACTTCCCCAAATGGTACTTTTTGAGAGCAACTGCACAAGTTACTATAAGAAATACCCAAAACGCCATAGGTTTGCCTATAATATTTGAAGAGTTCCCTCGATTTCTCCAGGATCCCATCATCAGATCCTGACTTTGGTGATAATGGGACCAATTTAGAAGTATACCCATTCGAACAAAAAAAGAATTTTCCAAATCGGTTCAGGTTCTCGATGATCATCAGTGATCGGAGTAGGTAGATTGAAATGGGGTCATTGATCCGAAACGTATATATTAATATGGGCATTCCTCCGGAATTGGTGGATTATTAAAAAAAAACCGGAACTTATGTAGGAATTTTATTCTGCCAGAGTAGAAGGAGTCAATTGATGATTTGCCATCCTCAAAAAAAAGGTAGGAATTGTAATAAAATGAGCAATATTATTCTTTATTATTCTTCATATTTTTTTTAACGGCACACAGTCACGATTTGACAAAACCCAACGACCAATCAGAACAAAGGATCATGGGTGGTACAATAACCGGTTATCAGAACAATGCGTACGCCCGCCGACGGCATGCCAGGTAGCTCACTCGTTTACTTCGGTTCGTAGAGTGCGCATCTTTGTTTGTTACTGTGTTGTGAAAACGTTACTTGATCCTGGCTTGTGTACATACTGACTTCTGGAATCTGCTCTAAACCACGATTTGGCTCGAATATACGGACTCAGATTTTTCACTATTGAATTGGATCTACATATTTAAACCAAGCTTTGGTAAGTAATATTTTACTAGTTACAAGGAGTATAAAGCATGTTCAGATTTACTATAAGAATATTTTTAGTATTGTGTTTGTTCGCTTAACCTGCTGAACATACCATGAGTCTTAATATTGTTAAATCTTTAATAGAGTATGAACCAGTGAGCTTAGTGCGAAACAAAATTATGATATTCTAGTAATGTAGTCGCAATTCAGCTAACTCCACTATTAACCGACATTTTACTGGAATCCGTATATAATTTGAATGCCCTGTGTGCTGTGTCCTCTTGCAATGTATTGGTAAAATAAATTACTATAGGCCTTATCTACTTCTCTACAAAATATTCTACGTAACAAGCCCTTTCATTTGATACCCATATTGATGGGATTGAAAAAAAACTAAGTTGTCCGCCATCTTGTAGCGGCAGCCATTTTGGATTGACAATAATATTGAATATACATAATTGTATTGTCACCAGAATCAAAGGCGAATACCAAATTTTAGATCAATCGGTTGACAGGAAGAGGGTGAAATTTCAATGACTAAATTTGATCCACGAAAAATAAAACAAACGGAGTAAGCTAAATAAACTAAATAAAATGTATTTTTTTCATGTCTTTGTTTTAGGTGATATATACGAGGTTCCATCTCTACAACAGAGTTCAGATATGGCAAACGTCAAGGCTGAAACTGTAGAAAAATGGATATCCGGTCATCCCGAACTACTTTATGATCACGCTAGTGGTACAATATTTTTTTTATTTATTTATTTGCTTACTTATATCTATACAGTATTTTACACTTAGACTACATACATATTTAAGTAAGTACTACAATAACTAAAATGGTGGTGAGGTGCTACACTCCCAGCTAGGTTATAGAATAACCTGTATAAGGAAGTGCAGTGCCGGGCCCCATTGGGTATTTTAATTATATTGTTAATATTATTGAGTGTAATGAATACTATATGTATATATTTATGTTTAAAAAAAAAAAAGTTATAATAATAAGGTTAGGTTGGCGTGTGTACCTATGTATGTGTTTGTGTGTGCGTGCGTGTGTGGCTGTGTGTGTTTCGTGTTAGTGTTTGTGTACATGCATGTGTATGTGGGTTTGCTTGTGTTGTGATGGCGATGTATAGTTTTATTTATGCTGTTAGAAACTTTTCTGTCTCATCGTAAGTTTTATTTTGTAGATAGGAGTAAACTGCTTTTTTGCACCTATGGCACGTCATACCATAGATTGGACAGTATTTATTAATTTTATTGTATAAATTCGGGCTTTGATAATAGCAGAATCTTTTAGTGAAGGGTAATCGGGTTTGCGGTACTGTACAAATTAGATCTTTTCGTCTTTTAGATATTTTTTCGAATGGAGTTTTACGATGTTGTAGTAGGATGGCTTGTAAGATGTAATGTTGTCGTATGTTAAGAACTTTCCAATCTTTGTATAACTCACTGGTAGAATATAAAATAGGGCGAAAGGATGCAACTTTTAAGACAGCTCTGTGGGCTATTTCCAAAGGCCTCAGAGTCGTTTTTGTCACACCACCCCAGCAGGATATACAATATGTAACAATAGAAGAACATAAGGCAAAATAGACGGTTCTTATTGTTTTTAAATTTGCTACATATCGGAGGTTTTTAAATATATATATTAGTTTACGGACTCTTGATGTAACAACATTTATATGCGTCTTGAAATTTAGGTGTTTATCCAGCACAATTCCCAGATATTTTGTATGATCAACAGATGCTATAGATGAACATTGACAGGAGGTTTTAGATTGACAAAGATGTGCTTTTATTATGATGGGAGTGTGTGGTTGTGTGATTGCGCTGATTGAGTAAGTAAGAAAGTTTGTTTTGTTGGTATTTAGTGTAAGGGTATGTGAGATGAGCCATTCCAGAGCTGTGTTAAAGCCAAATTGAGCTGCATGTTCAAGCTCTAACCAACTATCCGCTGTAAATGTGATGGCAGTGTCGTCTGCAAATGTAATAACTTTACCATTAGGGATATTAAGATTGCACAGATCATTAATAAATATTAAGAAGAGGGTGGGACCTAATATACTACCTTAGGGGACTCCGTAGCAGATGGGGAGCTCGTTACTGTTATGGTTATCAATCCTAACAATTTGTGTGCGGTCGGTTAGGTAGCTCCGGAAAAGCTCTAGTTGAGTTCCTCTAACACCCATAGTTTCAAGCTTGAGTAAAAGGGTGGAGATGGGAATGGTGTCAAAGGCCTTTGTGAGGTCCAAAAACAGAGTTAGAACTTTTTTGTTTTTGTTTAACTGCTGTATAACATGACACGTTAGATCTTGAACGGCGTCACAAGTAGATTTATTTTTACGAAAGCCAAACTGTTGTGGGGATAGTAGGTTGTTACGTTCAAGATAGTGGACAAGCCTTTTATTAATCAGACGTTCTAGTAGTTTCGACAAAGTACTTAGAACCGCAATTGGACGGGAGTTACTTGGTACAATCCCATCTCCCCCCTTGAAGATTGGATGTATTATTGCCTTTTTCATTGAAGTGGGAAAAACACCAGTTTCAAAACAGAGGTTAAATATATGGCATATTATGGGTGCCAGAGAACTCGCGTGTTTCTTTAACAAAAATGGTGAAATGGTATCCCAACCAGTGGCTGCGTTTGATCGGAGCGTTCTTATGGCTGAAATAATCTCATCAGTATCCGTTTCTTCTAGGACAAAGGATGTTACTGGAATGTTCAAAATGAAAATATACTGTTCAAAATGTGAAAGCCATTTGAAAACCATAAATAAAGGAAACGTTAAAAGACATATCGAAGGAGCAGTACACCAGGGAAAGTTTGAGCGGCCCGAAGAGGAATTTTATTTCGATCTTATAAAATTTCTCATTTTGTGCAATATTCCGTGGTCTCAGATGAAAAATACTACTTTTCAAGATTTCTCTAAAAAATATATGTGTAGTACCTGTTGTTGTACGTGTACTAATCGTACTCTGCCAGATGAATCACAGTTACGGAAAGTTTACTTGGACAAGTTTTTTAAGAATAAAATCAATTCGATTCGGCAAAATTATAAAAATGAGAAACTATGGATATCATTAGATGAAACGACAGACTTTTTAGGTCGCTATATAGTCCATTTTTTAATAAAACCATTACATCCTAGCAATTTGACTAGACCTTATTTGGTAGCATGTAAAATGCTAACTCTAGTTAATGGACAAACAATCACGCAATTTGTGTTAGAATGTTTGGAAAACTTTTGGGAAGATTCTTTTGAATCGAAGGTAGGTAACATTCTTGTCCTCTGCAGTGATAGCGTTGCATATATGCTGTCTGCAGGACGAAATTTAAAACAATACTTACCTGAAATGAAGCACGTAACATGTTTGGCGCACTCTCTTCATCGCGTATCTGAGCAAATTAGGTTAGAATATCACGATGTTAACATTTTAATAGCAAATGTTAAAAAGGTATTTTTGAAAGCCCCAAGTAGAGTCAAAATTTTAAAAGAAAAATATCCAGATTTGCCGCTACCTCCCCAACCAGTTGTTACAAGATGGGGCACTTGGTTAGAGGCAGCATTTTATTACGCTCAAAACTTTGAAAAAATAAAAGAAGTATTATCTTGTTTAAGCAGCTCTGATGCGGTATCTATTCGAGAGGCAAAAAATATTATAGAAAAAGAAAATTTAAAAGAAGATTTAAATTACATTAAAGACAATTATTTTATAATTCATTTGTCTTTAAAAGAATTGCAAAAGCATAATTTATCGTTGACAGATTCACTTTTAGCATTTGACAACGTCAGAGATGCTATAAATCAGTGCAATTCAGAAAATATAAAAAATAAAATAGAATGTGTTATGGAACGAAACCCAGATTTAGACACACTTAGAGAATATAGTGAGGCCATTGATAAAAATGAAGCACATAATTTAATACCTTTTTTAAAATTTGCTCCTTTGACATCGTCAGATGTAGAACGGTCTTTTTCCATTTATAAATGGATTTTAGATGTTAAAAGAAATAGGTTGAAAATTGAAAATATAGAGAAACTCATAGTTATATATTTTAATTGTAAAGATCAGGATTACCAGGATGCTGACATTGTAATCGATGAAGATTAAAAATGTGAATAAATGTAAAATGTACATATTTAACGATAAACAATGTTGATTTTTATCTTTTTTCTTTATTCTACCCCTTTTTTTGGTCCTAAAATCTGACTAAAATCAACCTGTTCCTTCGTATGCCCTTTACGTTTCAGAGTCGTGGTGCATCCTTAGAACAGTCTCACGACCCCAGCAGGCATTGGCCCTCTATGGGGCCCCGTCATTTATTCTACCCTTAATGCAAATTACCATGACCACTATGAAAATATTTAAATTTAAGTGCAACAATTTATGTCTATCTATAAACGTTCTAGCCATAAAAGGCTAAAAATAAAAAAATAAAAATTAAAGCTTCGATCGGAATTAGATTGTTTTTATTATTCAACAGATAAATAATGAATTAATTTAGTTTTTATACCTTCCTTTAAATTTTGAATTGAGTAGGAATAATATCACTACCAACATTAACAATGTTTAATTGAATCCGGAAATACCGGAATTACTTTCCGGGAAAATGGCTTATCCATGTTATTCTTTCTGTGTGCTTTTATGATACAAGTACCAAAAATCAATCTACCTACTCCGATCACTGATGATCATACATAAAAAAATAAAAAAATAAAAATAATATACGCGTCGAATTGATAACCTAGAGGAGGTTATCAATTCGACGATTTTGTCGTCGGTTTAAAATAGTTATAACCAAAATGTTTGCATGACTTGTACGACTTAATTTTGTTACTTGGGACTAAAAGAGTGATGGGGTTATGGGGTGGTTTTAGGGTTTGAATGTTGATGGAGAGGTCGAGGAAGGCCAAAGAAAAAATGGATGTATTGTGCGAGGAATGATATGATAGAAAGAAAAAGGATGAAATAAAATGAAGAAATGATGAAGAGAATGGAATAAAATATGTTGCACCGACCCCAAATTAAAGGGATAAGAGCAGGAAGATGATGATGATTTGGCATCAAGGGTTTTAACCCCCAACTACCTGCATGAGGACCATACCTGGTTAGCTATGGTCCTCATCCAGGTGGTTCGGGGGCGGCCTTTGCCACGCGAGATTTTGTGTGTTTATTACAGAAATGGAAATAAAATAATTGAAACAGATACCTACAATTTGATGACTAAGCTTTTCTACTCGCCCGGACATTTGTATGGCGACATTAAATTCATTAATAACTTCTAAAGATCGAACAATTCTAGTTTTTTCTCGGTCAGCTAATGCAACTCGTACTTGGCATTGTACTAAAATACGGAACCGGATAGGTACTCATTTGGTCAGTTTTGACGGTTTACGTATAGGTATATAATAAAGAGTTGCACGGGGCTTCGCTCCCCTTTGTCACAATAAAAACATAACGCTCCTTTTTTGTAGTCGGGTAAAAAGGCCTATAGCCTAACAGAAACTAAGCCTAGTTAAGGACATAATTATCTTCGCTCCATTGAAGCAATAGCACGGTAATATTATCATAATATTACCGTGGCAATAGGGTTGTTTGGTATTGTGTTTTTTTCACATTTTTGTTCTGTAGTGATCAATCCATCGAATTTAAATAACTATTTAGCTTACAAATACAATTTAAATAGGTAATCTTATGGCGTCGATTAATCTCAGCAAAAGACGATAGTTTAAATACGAAAAACAATTTAATATTAACACACAACTTGTAGAACTATATATCTGTAACTTTGTCATTACAGCGGCGTGACCTTTGCAAGTTTTGGCGGGAGCATTATCGTTTTTAGAAACCTCGAATACCATGACACAAAACGACACCCATGACGAAAAAATTTACACCTATTGCGGCCGCCATTTTTGATTTACATTTTGTTACAACTGTTGCACTATCGGCATTAAATATCCTCATAACCGCCGCATTCTGGATTTATAAGTAATAAGATCACGAATTCATTATGATCGCGGATTTAATTTTGACATTCAAATCCACCCAATACTTTCGAAGATTAGCACGTTCAAACAAACAAACTTTTCCGTTTTATGGTATTAGTAAGTACCTACAGATTTGAAGTGGCAGCTGTCGGTTATGTTGAGTATATTGCCTAAACCGTTTAGTTTAATTTTTATACAGGTTTTACGCTTAGGCTCCTTGACCCCCTTTTTTGTATCAGAAAAAGAATGCCAAAATGACTTGGAAATGTGGTTCGAGGTGGTGTGAAAACAATTTCTGGAACAACATAGGATAGGCATGCCTTCTTCAGCGCTGATTCAGTATAAGTTGAAGGAAAAGAAAAAGTTATAAATGTTATCTCATAAGCTTTTTAGAAATCCATTACAATCGAGAAGCAGCAACATTAAACCAGTGTTAGGTACAAAATCTCACACCACGGCTGATGTCTTTTCACGCTTACTATAGGTACCATTAGGTACAACTTGTCATAACCCTAATAACCCTTGTCACCATGCCCATTACGAAGAAAAAGGCTTTTGTTACCTCAAAAGTGTAATCTGATACCACTCATCTTCGATCAATTATAAATAACAACGCGTCGTTTTCTTCTCACTAATGGACCCTTTTATACTCCTATCAATCAATACCTGCTATATAAGGGTGGAAATTTTTCCAAAGAACACCAGTCTTTTACGAAAAATAGAGAAAGCTGTACTACAGTCATGGTAAGTCCTTCTCCAGATTTTTTTTAGAGTAATTAGATACCTACTTTATTTGGACTAAACAAAGCTGACATATTCCTAGATTAATGCTGCACCGATATACTTTGATAAAATACACATTTTATAATGAAATGTGCCAGTCATGGCCTAAAATACTGGAATCAATCTCAAAAATGCATTATGATAGGTACGGTAAAGTGAAAAAAATAAAATAAACGGCAATGTAGTGACGAAAATTAATTAACTTTTAACTGGTATGAAGATAAACTTTAATAGTCTGTCCTTACCTACTTATAATTATTTAAACTTAATCATTATTAGCAACAACCTACTTAATTAAAAAGGCATTTTTTTGAGATCAGTCGATTGTGATAATGAGCCCCGCATAATAAATAATCAATAATAAGAGAAAAATTAAAGTTTTTAGTAAATATAAAATTTGTTCATAATATTTTTTGGAAAAGTATAAACATCTGCCGTTTTCAATAATCATCCAATTACCAGCTCCTCATCCAGTGACTGACTCATCCCACTTTCAACCCACATAATTGCTTCTCTCATATCGTTTTAGTATGGAGTCCGTAATCCGTCTTTCTCTTACAATGATTTTGCACCATTTTCTTATAGACCTACAAAAGAACAAGAATTAGCTCATTGGGGCTCATAGTAACAGTATCACACAGTGCCCCGTAACATAGTGCCCCAGGCGAAGCAATCCGAAAAAAATAATCAAATAAGTCTTTTAGGTTTTCTTTACAAAAAACTATAGGTATATGGTGATAATTTGTCGCAAAATATACAGTAAACATAGGAAAATAACACTCACTTAACTAAATGCAAAATGACAGCAAAGAAATAGATATATATAACGTGATTTTTTCCACGTTTTATCACACAAATTAGATTTTTGTTCGATAACTCTCCAACGTGTTACAACCTGTGGCTATGACAGACAACTGTATTGAGATGAGTGCCTATGCGCTTGTCGATACTATTCCAAGATTTAAAAAGTTAAAGAGAAAGACAGATACGGAGATATGTATGTGCATTGTAACAGTGTACCCCCGTGTAAAAACGTGCCCCACATTACCCTATCCTAGCCTACCCTAGCTTATCTGCACTTGTACTTTCGCTCTGCAAAAGTACAAGTGCAGATATTTGAAAATCAAGAGTAGCTCAATAACGGTCTGTTATGGTTACTGAAACGCTTCTTTGGATCATCTTTGACTACTGGATTCAAGGCGACTAAATCACGACAGTAGTTTTAAAATTTAGAAATCTTATGAGTAAAACCCAGCGAAGCTCCAAGCTTTGAACATCAACGCCGACTTGTTAGCCTCCTGGTTTTTTAAATCCGCCCAGTAGATACGTCGATGCGCCTTCGGTAGGTACCTACCTGGTGAACATCACAACCATTTGCACACAACACCTGAGGCTCTTTCAGTCAAAGGTGAATAGGTTTCTCGTATACCTTAAGCATGCTTCAACGTCGAAAACATCATCGCTTTCCAAGGGAAAATAGTGGCCAAACGTGAGCCTATCAGTAGGCAATAAAAAAACTACTGTTGTTTTCTCTAGGTATTTCTATACTGTAGAAATACAACGAAATTGTTTAGGTAACATTAATCACCAAAGGCATATTGTGTTATTTTATCAACTGACTTAGAGTTGAGTGTTTAGTTTCACGTCGCGAGTTCGATTCCAGATATAAAATTTTATAGGTAGTTAGTAGGTATACACTTGTGGACAACTGTCCATTTTACAGTAACTGCAAGTAAAATTACCTACCTACTGCATGAAATGTACCTTCGTTTACTTATCTGAGAATTAAATAAACATATATATTCAACTACAGTTGCGCGCGACTTCGTTCGCGTGGGTTGTTTTTCCCGTGTAAATCCCGACCCCGTGCGAATTTCGTAAAATCCCGTCTTAGCTAGCATCTGCGTATTAAAAGGAACCCCCATGCAAAATTTGAGAGCCCTACTACTTGTAGTTTCTGAGATTTCATGATTAATCAGTGAGTGGCATTTCGCTTTTATATATATATAGATGTTCTTCTATTTTCAGATAACACGGCCGCTTGTCTTTGTGATATTATGTTTTGGATTCTTCATTTTAATTCAGTCTCTAGTCCCGAAGGTGATGGCAATGAAGAATTCCAACGTTGACGAATATATGCTAGAAGACCAGAGAACTCGCAAAAGAAAAAACTACGTCGTGCGATTAGCTCGAGATAGTGAAATATTAGGCAATTCTGCAAATCTAGGAACAAATTATGACACAGACTCCATTCAACCCGACCCCGCAAACCCCGAAGAACTGTCAGCATTTATTGTTGATTATGCCAATATGATAAGAAACGATGTAGTTCTATTAGATAAGTCTGTCGAAACAAGAACCCGAAAACGGGGTAACATTAAGGTTGGGAAGCATCATAACGTAAGTATTCCATGGTTTACCCACAGTTGCATCAAACGGCCGACAGGCACGCTTTGGACAATCCATTTTGAGGGATATAGCCTACGCAGATATAATATACTCTAATGTAGTAAAAAACCCACACACGACAGTAGTTGCACAACTCTTTTACACAAATAATTCAGCGAGAAAAGTTACACGGTTTGATTTTCGAGTTTAATAAACGCTTGAAAAGGTCTGTCCAAAGGCGGGTGACCATCCATTACAT
This sequence comes from Tholera decimalis, assembly GCA_943138885.2. Taxonomy (NCBI): domain Eukaryota; kingdom Metazoa; phylum Arthropoda; class Insecta; order Lepidoptera; family Noctuidae; genus Tholera; species Tholera decimalis. The sequence continues at coordinate 23,013,758 of OW964552.2, read as the reverse complement.
ACAGAGACCCACCCTGTTACTTTTGTCGAGCTATTAGTAGGCAGCGGCTGTCGATACGGACTAACAAGTAAAATGCCTATACCTGTTGGTACTCCGATAATCAGGATAGACTAGAACACGGCTTCTGAGAGATCGGTCCATTCGAGTGGTTATTGATGGCTGCTTATCTGGCCAATTGGGAATTAATGCCGGGGTCCCTCAGGGCTCGGTGCTCTCAGTAACTTTATTTTTGCTGCACATTAATGATCTGCTTATGCCCGGTACCTTTGGGTATGCAGACAACAGCACAGTTGCTGAGAGATATGTATCCAGCGCCCGTGTTGGTGGGTCACAGATCCAGTCTCTCCGTGAGTACATGGTTGAGCGCTTGAACTTGTCCTGGAAGGCTGTCTCCGAATGGGGTGATGCCAACTTGGTCAAGTTTAATGCAGCTAAGACTCAGGCGTGTCTCTTCTCCGCAAAAAGGAGCCAATTCCGACCGGCTCCTACTTTCCGCGATGTAACCGTGCCGATGACCGATCGTATTGAGCTTCTTGGGGTAACACTAACTTCCACCATCGATTTTGGTCCTTTTATCGAGGCTAAGGCTCAGCTAGCAGCAAAAAAGTTGGGAATCCTAACAAATGTAAGACGGTACTTCACACCGGAACAGATGCTCAATATCTATCAAGCCCAGGTTCGGTCGTGTGTGGAGTACTGCTCTCATCTTTGGGATGGATCTGCCAAATACCAACTGGACGCGCTTGAGTCTATCGAGAAAAGGGCCAAGAGACTCATTGGCAGCGATTCACTGGTCGAATCAAAGCTCCAGAGCCTTGAACATCGACGACGAGTTGCAAGTCTATCGGTTTTCTATCGGTTACATTTCGGGGAGTGTGCGTTGGAATTACACAATCTAATACCGCCAAGCCCCTTCCATCATCGGACTACAAGACAAACGGCGATGCGCCATCGTTACATGGTGAACATTCCACCCATACGCACAAAACGTTTTGGGAATACTTTCATTGTGCGTACGGCTAAGGAGTGGAATTCCCTGCCGGAGTCTGTGTTTCCTGATCGCTTGCTCGCCTGGGAGTCTTTAAGTCAAGAGTGAATAGGTTACTTCTAGGCAAGCGTGCTCCATATTCGACCACATCGTCACTTACCATCAGGTGAAATGGTGGTCAAACGCGAGCCTAATACCAATAGAAAAAAAAACGGCTCCAGTATAGTTGGGCAGAGGCTAGGCAGTTTGAATGATTTTGCAGTTCGAAGTGATTAGACTGGGTATGAAATAATAACACTTACTTATACTATTCATAACGATTTCAGCAAGCTATACCGGATCCTCCCTGTGCGTGTAATCCTAACGTAAGTATTCTGATGTGAAAATATTTACACAGTTAGGTAATGTGAAAATATTTATATTGACGATGTTTTTTTTTTTTTTAGAAAACAACAGTAATCTGGACCGAAAACACGTTTCCGCGTTACGTAGACACTTACATTTGTAGCAAACAGTCATGCCCATGGCCATACCAGTGCACGGAAAATATATACAACGTAAGAATTATACATTATTGTCCGTTTAAACGTTTATTACTACATACTAATTACATATTATGTTCTTTAGTTAACAGTTATCAAAAGGAAGGAGACGCCAAACCAATTTTCCGAGTTTGAATTGCCAGCCGAATTACAACGGAAGTGGGTTGGTGAATACCGCCCCATCAGCGTTGGCTGTGTGTGTGCAAGAGACTACTATGGAACAGCGAACTAATCAACATGAATTCACTACCTTACGACAATCGGGAAAGCAACTCGAAAATGTCTTTCCATATCACTTAAATATGTGAATTGATGCACATTTTATGTAATGAAAATTTGAAACAAATTCGTGGACCTTGTTATTTCGTATTTTTATTTGTTACCCCTATATCTCCATTTCAAATCAAATGTAGATTATTTCTAAAGCTCCTTGAAATTAAGATTATTTTTAAGCTGACTCATTCACAATTGAATCGATGAACATCGTTGAACCAACTTGCCTTTTTCCAGCTATGTAGGTAGGGGTCGAACCGTCGCGTCGGCGCCCACTAACTGAACATTGTTCAACTGGTGCACTGGTATTTTACATTGAACGAGTGCTTATCTGACTCTCTCAACCCAGAGACGGATCATTTCACTGAACGTCATACAAATAACTGCTGGGACCTAATTTTTTTAAGTGAAAACATGAATCCATGAAAACCCTCTGTGTAAAACGGAGTCTAAATGAAATGAAATAGGTAAATAATACAGATACACAATAATTACAATAAATAATAATCTGAACTAATCAAAATATTAAGAACAAGATCTCACTGACGCGTGAACACCTTGGATAGTTTGATACAAAGACTACAATATAATATAGGTTTGATAGCAGCAGAAAAAATGGATTTGTTATTACTTGGATATTCCCAACATCATATTTTCACATCAGTGATTCCCTGTCTCTTTCATATTTAGTAAAACCTACTAAAGTGACGTACGACATCGAGAACACCAAATATATCGCAATTAGGGGAGTCAACTTTTTTCATAATAAATGCAAATTTCTTAGAGGACTTTCTTAGAGTAGTGACTTGAACGTAACCTCAGCTTTATAATAATAAATAAATTCTTTATTGCCAAATTAGTTTTTATTCTTCAAATTAATTTTCCAACATTTGAACGCTCGAGTTTAGGTAAAAATCGGCATGTGTGCGTGGCGATACACACACTAGCACATCGCGTATTTCGGACACTTGTAAATTCAGCTCTAGTTGTAGTACTAGTCTATTAAATATGGGAACGAATCATCAACAACCGTAACAACAAAATCTGTGTAATGTTCCCAAACCAGTTTGACTTCACAGCATCTTAGTCGACCACGGATGCTATACACTATACAGATGGAAAAGTATGGCCTCAGAGTTAGCAGGAGTAAAACGGAGTATCTAAAATATCCTTTCAGCAGAAACACTACCTACTCCAGAGACTATTCTCATTGATACGATACTCATATCCACAGTAAACCAATTTAAATGTCTAGGCTTTATGTTAACGAGAGATGCAAACGTGGACGCTGACGTCACTCACAGATTCAGCGCCGCATGGCTGAAGTGGTGCTCACTAACCAGCGTGCTTTGTGATTCTCGTATCCCAATAAAAACCAAGGGGAAAGTATATATACCGGCAATGCGCCCGGCGTTATTCTACGGTACCAGTGCTAGACAATAAAAAAGACCGCTGTTCCGCCCGCCTTGACCTAGTGATCACAGATAAAGAGAGACCTCGAGAAAGCCCAATTGCCTGAAACGGCAACCTACAGACTGCCCTGGCGCAGGAAAGTGAGGAGACCCGACCCCCAAATAAACTGGGAATAGGGACGAATATAGATATTGTTTTTTCTTCTTTTCTTGTAGCCAGTAAGCCAATATAGGTACACTAGAGTAGTAAATAGATACCTATCTTGACGTTGTCTCAGGAGTCGTAACTATGACAAGCAAGTGAGGCGAGACTTAATTCGCTAATAGACTCACATTGGCGTTGTAGTAAGGTACGGAACCTTACACTGCGCGTATGCCGATACGCGCATAGCCGGTTTTTGAAGTGAAAACTTCTTTAGCGGCGCTGAGCACTTTTTGTATGGGTAAAAACTGTTTAAGTCGCGTCAGGGTCACGTGACCGATCGAAAATCGTAAGATCTTTTTTTTAAGTGAAATCTTCTTTAGCATCGTTGTGATTTGAAAGTTAATGAAACGAAAAAGCGTGAGGAGTTCAGGGAAGTGAAGGGTAAGGGGGGTCCCGTGTGGGAGCGGGTTGGGGGGAGGGGCATCTCGTGCGGAGTTGTGGGGGGAGTTGAGGGGGGAGTTGAAGGGACTTGAGGGGGTAGTTGATGGGAGTTGATGGGAGTTGAGTGGGGAGTAGAGTGGAGAGTTGAGGGGGGAGTTGAGGGGGGAGTTGAGGAGGGAGTTGAGGGGCGAGTTGAGGGGCGAGTTGAGGGGAGAGTTGAGGGGCGAGTTGAGGGGCGAGTTGAGGGGCGAGTTGAGGGGCGAGTTGAGGGGCGAGTAGAGGCGCGAGTTGAGGGGCGAGTTGAGGCGCGAGTTGAGGGGCGAGTTGAGGGGTAGTTGATGGGGAGTTGAGAGGGGAGTTGAGTGGGGAGTTGAGAGGGTAGTTGGGGGAAGAGTTGGGGGGCGCGTTGGGGAGTGAGTTGCGGGCCAAGTTGGGGGGCGAGTTGGGGGGCGTGTTGGGGGGCGAGTTGGGGCACGAGCTGGGGGGCGAGTTGGGGGACGAGCTGGGGGACGAGCTGGGGGACGAGTTGGGGGACGAGTTGGGGGACGAGTTGGGGTGCGAGTTGGGTGGCGAGTTGGGGGACGAGTTGGGGTGCGAGTTGGGGGTCGAGTTGTGGGGCAAGCTGGGGGGTGAGTTGGGGGGCGAAATGGGGGGCGATTTGAAGGACGAGTTGAGGGGCGAGTTGGGGGACGAGTTGGGGGGCCAGTTGGGGTGCGAGCTGAGAGGCGAGTTGATGGGCGAGATGGGGGACGAGTTGGGGGACGAGTTGGGGGACGAGTTGGGGGATGAGTTGGGGGACGAATTGGGGGATGAGTTGGTGGCCGAGTTGGGGTACGAGTTGGGGGGCGAGTTGGGAGCCGAGTTGGGGGACGAGTTGGGGGACGAGTTGGGAGGCGAGTTGGGGGCCGTGTTGGGGGCAAGTTGGGGGCCACGTTGGGGGGCGAGTCGGGGGGCGAGTTGGGGGACGAGTTGGGGAACGAGTAGGGGGCCGTGTTGCGGGGTGAGTTGGAGGGCCAGCTGTGGTGCGAGTTGGGGGCGAGTTGGGGGGCAAATTGGAGGGCCAGTTGGGGGGCGAGTTGGGGGCAAGTTGGGGGCGAGTTGGGGGGCGGGTTGGGGGGCGAGTGCGGGGCGAGTTGGTGGCGAGTGGGGGGCGAGTTGGGGTACGAGTTGGAGGTCCAGTTGGGGGGCGAGTTGGGGGCGAGTTGGAGGCGAGTGGGGGGGCCAGTTGGGGGACGAGTTGGGGGGCGAGTGGGAGGGCCAGTTGGGGTTCGAGTTGGGGGCGAGTTCGGGGGCGAGTTGGGGGACGAGTTGAGGGGCGAGTTGGGGGACGAGTTGGGGGGCGAGTTGAGGGGCGAGTTGACGAGTGAGTTGGGGGCGAGTTGGGGGGTGAATTTTGGGGGCCGAGCTGGGGGGCGAGTTGGGGGGCGAGTAGGGGGACAAGTTGGGGTGCGAGTGGGGGGGCCAGTTGGAGGTCGAGTTGGGGGGCGAGTTGGGGACGAGTTGGGGGGCAAATTGGGGGACGAGTTGGGGGGCGAGTTGGGGACGAATTTTTTTGAAGTGAAAACTTCTTTATCGGCGTTAAGCACTTTTTGTATGGGTAAAAACTGTTAAACTCGCGTCAGGGTCACGTGACCGATCGAAAATCGTAAGACTTTTTGAAGTGAAAACTTCTTTAGCGGCGCTGTGCACTTTTTGTATGGGTAAAAACTGTTTAACTCGCGTCAGGGTCACGTGACCGATCGAAAATCATAAGATTTTTTTTTTAAGTGAAATCTTCTTTAGTATCGTTGTGATTTGAAAGTTAATGAAACGAAAAAGCGTGGGGAGTTCAGGGAGGTGAGGTGTAAGGGGGGTACCGTGAGGAAGCGGGGTGGGGGGAGGGGCGTCTCGTGCGGAGTTGTGGGGGGAGTTGAGGGGGGAGTTGGAGGGACTTGAGGGGGTAGTTGATGGGAGTTAAGTGGGGAGTTGAGAGGGGAGTTGATGGGAGATGAGTGGGAAGTTGAGGGGTAGTTGAGGGGGAGTTGAGGGGCGAGTTGAGGCGCGAGTTGAGGCGCGAGTTGAGGGGCGAGTTGAGGGGCGAGTTGGCGGGCGAGTTGGGGGGCGAGTTGGGGACGAGTTGGGGGGCGAGTTGAGGGCCGTGTTGGGGGGCGAGTTGGGGGCGAGTTAGGGGGCGAGTTGGGTGGTGAGTTGGGGGACGAGTTGGGGGACGAGTTGGGGACGAGCTGGGGGGCGAGTTGGGGCGCGAGTTGCGGGGCCAGTTGGGGGCGAATTAGGGGGGCGATTAGGGTGGCGTGTTGGGGGGCAAGTTGGGGGGCGAGTTGGAGTGCCAGTTGGTGGGCGAGTTGGGGGGCGAGTCGGGGGGCAAGTTGGTGTGCGAGTTGGGGTGCGAGTTGGAGGGCCAGTTGGGGGGCGAGTTGGGGGCGAGTTGGAGGCGAGTGGGGGGCCAGTTGGGGAACGAGTTGGGGGGCGAGTGGGGGGGCCAGTTGGGGTCGAGTTGGGGGGCGAATCGGGGTGCGAGTTGGGGACGAGTTGGGGGGCAAGTTGGGGAACGAGTTGGGGGGCGAGTTGGGGACGAATTTTGTTGAAGTCAAAACTTCTTTAGCGGCGCTGAGCACTTTTTGTATTTTGACGAGCTGGGGGGCGAGTTGCGGGGCCAGTTGAGGGCGAGTTGGGGGGCGAGTTAGGGGGCGTGTTGGGGGGCGCGTTGGGGGGCGAGTTGAGGGGTGAGTTGGGGTCGAGTTGGGGGCGAGTTGGGGGCGAATGGGGGTGAGTTGGGGGCGAGTTGGGGGACGAGTTGGGGGGCGAGTTGGGGGATGAATTGGGGGATGAGTTGGGGGGCGAGTTAGGGGGCGTGTTGGGGGGCGAGTAGGGGGGCGAGTTGAGGGGTGAGTTGGGGTCGAGTTGGGGGCGAGTTGGGGGCGAATGGGGGCGAGTTGGGGTACGAGTTGGGGGGCGAGTTGGGGGGCGAGTTGAGGGGCAAGGCTATTTTTAGGGGCATACATACATTTACAAGCTTCACATAATTGGCCGCGGGGCGTGCGGCCGGCAGCGGCCTAGTACTACTACGTTACAGATTATCTATGTACTAGTACTAGGAAGTAGTATATCTATGTAGGTACTAGTACTAGGCAGTATTCGGAAGTATTTGATGATTGTGACGCTAGTGGGCATTTAATATGCGTCTTGAAAATATTTCCAAACTTGCACTTGCATCCATGACTGTACCATTTTAAAATTGAACGCGCTTTTTCGATATATCATACACTAAAAAACAAATTACGAAATCGATTGTCCCTTGAAATGCTTTTAAGTTTGCCAGGGCGCGGAAAAATGCACAACGTTAATATTCAAGTTTTTACTTCTGCCGGCACTACCAGAGTGCAACCCGTCGTTTTTTTTTAAGGCTTGTCATCAGCCTATGAATCTCAATAGACCGTGAAAGTGTGACGTCACAAGTCTATTAGGGTTGTGGGCATGCCCATTATGTTCACAACGGTGGATCCGCCCTTGAGGACTACCACAAGTCGTCTTACTAAAACGCATGTAATTGGTCTTCCTTGCGTTAAGGGACAGTAGGCTTTTTTTCCAAATGCATGGTTATCTCAGCCATCTCATATACCCGTTCCCAAGTGTTTGTGTGAAAAAGCAACACGGTATCATCTGCAAACATGAAAGTATCGAGTCCGGCAAGACAACCCCACACAAATGGTTGATATACATTAGGAACAAAGTTGGTCCTAATGTGCTGCCCTGTGGAACTCCGTAATTGCATGCTGTATCGTCACTTTGATAGTCATCAAGACGAACACACTGAGACCTTCCTAACAAGTAGTCTGTGAACCAATCCAGTGCTATACCTCTAATGCCAAAGCTTTCCAATCGGTTGAGAAGGATGGGAATGTTATGTGGGGTGGTCTAGTAGGAATAGACAATATGTTATTGTACAAGGTCTTTTTTTAGTCTATAATTGTCTGTGACACTTTTCCATCTAATGGAGGCTTGATGTTCTAATTATATTATCCCATCGTCAATAAATAATTAAATCCTACAACGTTCGTATTCTTTAAGTCCTAATTTACAGGGAATAGACACGGTATCGAAGGCTTTCTGCAGGTCCAGAAAGACTCTCCCACACATTTATCACCTCTATCCAGATATACACAACAGAAGAGAAGAGAGAGAGAGTACCCGATATATTATTTTCCTCTATGAGAGAGAGACAATAGAAAAGCCTTTTTCAGTTGATGGTTATTAAGCTTCTGTTTTTATTTTTTTGTTTAACGCGTTATAGAAGCGCGGTGCTATGGCAAAATAGAGTCTATGAGCAAAGTGGGTTCTGGTACAGGAAAATACTTTTTTAGTCTCGTTTGGTGGTAGCGCGTTCGTATGTTGAGTTTGTGATATCTCCTAATTGTTTCGAACACAAAAAAAAAAATTTACTGACAAGATTTCGGCTTTCTCATATACAGAGATAGTCCGATGTCTGAAGGGTAAGCGCAGAAGGACTTTCAGGACCACTCCATGCACATATGCAGTACCTAATTAAACACTCACATAGCGCCTATATGCTTGGATTAGGAGTTGATGGTTTGCCACCTCACGTAGATTTTTAAACACGTAAATTAATTTCCTAATCCTTCCTACGAGTGTCGCTATGTGAATGTTCCAGGATAATTTCTCGTCCAGTATTACTCCCAGGTATTTAATATGCTCGACGCGTTGGAGTTGGAGTGCTGGGCAAGTAACAATTTGTGCGATTAATGGTGCGGTTACATGAGTAGGTATATATCTCGTGTCACCATGCACAGCGAGACTTAGGGGAGATCTCTTTACAGTCTCCCCAGAGATGTGCCTTAACAGGCGTTGCACAGAGGAGGCTCCGGTGTGGTCTTTTTAGAGGTAACGGGACCTTTTATTTGTGCTGATGGTGATCACCGGGGTGGTTTTAGTGAGGTAAGAATCCCACACTCCCTGGTCTTTACCCCGAAAGTCCAGGCGCCTTTTGAAGGTTTCCCCCAGACAACAAAAAAAAAAAGTATATATCTTGAGGTAGGTAGGTGGGTAGGTAGGGTAAACTTGCGTAATTCGTACCCCTTAAGGAAAACCTCAAATATTTTGGAAATTAAAAAGAAATTTTTATTTTTTAATAAAAATACTTTTTATTTAGTTTATATTTTATTATCATTATAACAAGAAATAACAAAAATCTTACAAACTTCTAAGAAATAAACAATTTAAAAAAAAACTGATATATTACGATTTAGGACTATTAATCTTAAATCGTACTGATATATTCTTAATTCGTACTTTCAGATCCTATCATTGGTTCAGTCTTAATAATCACAATATTCACAATTAAATGATTAAATACAAATGTTTTATCCTCAATAATTCGGCGGATGGTCTTCGCTAATTCTTGGCAGTTATCGCAGTGGTAACATTGTGTTTTTTTACTGGTTCCTGCTCACAATTCATGTACCCACATTTTCATTTCACATTCACTGCATTTGATCATATTTTCTTGTATATCTTCTTGACATATTTTACATTACCAACTAGGTATCTATTCTTAGGTGTTTGTTTAGTCCTTTTAAATGTCGTCTAAATGTTGGTTTAAGTATATAATATACTCCAGAACTGCTTCCATAAGATCATTCCTCCAGGAATTACATTTTCTTTCTGACATGTTGTCCTAAAACTGATAATTATATAAAAATAAATAATTAATAATAAAAGTTATTTGCAATTATAAATAGTTTTCGTATTGTCGTCCTAAATCGTACCGGTACGTTTTAAGAACTTGCTTCGAGTACGAAATAGGCACAATTGCCGAACGAATTTCGCCTCTAAAAATAATGACAACCAACATGCAGGTTTTACTGCGTCAAATAGTTTCACAATTATACACATAAATACGACACAAATGATTAAACAAGTTACGAATGATATACTTCGAAGGCAGTTCTTATGAAATATGCAAAAAAAATATAAACGAAGTTGGAAAAAACTTACTTTTTCAATATTTTTGTCGAGAGCAGAGTAACAGGTGTTCTTTGTTACCTAGCAATATGGCCGACTGTTATAAACATATTTGATCACTAGAAGCGGCGTAACTATTACCAAAACCGAGATATAAGCGAGGTACGAGTTAGGCGCAAGTACGAATTAAGCAAGTTTACCCTATGTATCTTGAGTCAAGGTATATTCTGTACCAGCCTTGGTTGATACGGATTTAGAGAAACTAGACGTATTTTGTTTTACTTGCATTTAGTGAGAGGAGACTGTTTTCAAGCCACTTAATGACGATCGCCAGCCCCGTCTCAGCCAATTGTAAAACTAGCTCCCATGTTTTACCGTGGAATAAAAGTACTGTGTTATCCACAAACATGAATATATCTTGTCCTGATAAGGTACCACACAGGTCATTGATATATTATATAAGAAAAAGCGTCGGGGCCAGTGAGCTACCTTGCGGGACTCCGAAACTACATGCTGCACTAGTACTCTCATATCCGGCCTACCGCACTCGTTGAAACCTGTCCGATAAATAGTTCCTAAACTATTCCATCGTTCTCCATTCTGCCACGGACACTGTCAAAAGCCTTCTGGAGATCAAGGAATACTCCTATGCATTGCATCTTTCACCTTTGTCTAGTGCCAACGTTAAGGCTGTTGTGAGTGCAAGGACTGCTTCTTCTGTCGATTTGCCAGCCCTGAAACCATATTGCTGACTGTGTAACAGACCATTATCCTCAAGGTAGCTAATCAATCTTTTATTGATTATTTTCTCTAGGATCTTTGAGACATGATAGGAGTGATATTGGTCTATAATAGGATGGAGTATTTTTAGGGCCGGATTTGTGAATTGGGCACACAACAGCTCTTTAGCATTTCCGGAAACACGTCCGTCTCAAGACTTGGTTTATATTTCTACTTATTTTAAAGTTCATAAACCATGGTATTCCAGAAGGCTGACACTGTATCGTCTTAACCAAATACTACCTTTTTCTTTGCTTCTCTCATCGAAATATTCTTTGAATAAGTTAAACACTTTTTTAGCTACATTAAGATATTCCGTATAAAATAGAGCTAAATTAGCAACTACGGATGGTAATCTTCCGTACCTAGTTGTGTTAATTTTGCCAGCCTAACAGCCTCATCATTACCAGTCCACGACTTTTGAAATTGTAAGCGTGCTTTAATATCGCATAAGCTAGCGATGCACCTCTGGAGGAAGAGGCGCAAATCAAGATAAGGGCAAGGGAGTGATGACTGAGACAATATCAGGATCCAGGGATAATATCGAATAGGAAACTGCATTTGCGCAATGAGACTGAAGCTTAACTCCGTGGATATAAACAAAACACTCGAATTTTCATGTTTAAACTAGTTTATTTAAGTATTAACATAAACTATGTATTCACAATATTTATTATAATGTGGTATTTTTGGGAACATTCAAATGCCATAGTAACATAATACTTGCATGTACAGAATTGTATAACTATAGACCATTTGACACAAAATAACATAAAAATATGTCTGAAAACTTTCATGTAAGGTTTTAGCGTTCTGTTTTAGCATCAGGATAATGAAAGTACAGTTTCATGCGCAGCTGGTGTCGGTACTTCTGATAATTGCGGCATAATATGTGATAGTGCAACTCTTGTCTCGTTTATTAGGCCCATCTCCCGTCGAAGTACATCCTCAGTCACAGTGTGAATAGACTTGAATTTCAGGTTGATACCATGCACTTTAAACACATGGTTATTCAAATTAACTTTGTAACTAAACGCCACATTGCAGACCTGCAAAAGAACAAAACAATAAATGCACATAGTTAAAATTGGTTGAAAGTTCCAATGATAATATTTAAATTCATATTAAAGAAAAAGTATATTACAGAGCAGAATCTCTTGAATGCCAGACTAACGTTATTCATACAAAACAAAATGGGTAACCATGATGAAGTCAACCCAAGTAATGAGTAAAGTATAGTAACAATTTATTGAATTATAGGGGCGTCTGGCCATGGATGATGTAGTTTTTCTAATATTATCCCGAAAAAAAAGGAATATACAAAAATGCTTTATAAAAATTATTTAGTACTTTTTACACATTTGCTAACTGCCTACTACAACCCAAACTTCATAGGTGTCCATCATTGTCATCTGTGTTAATAACATGAGTTGAAAAACTTTCTGCTTTTATAAAATAACGATGGTCTAGCGTTCATGGGATCTTGCACTATTACGGAATGTCGAAATTGGCATAAAGGAATATAAACTGGCAAAAATTCGCCTTACACCATTGGTCTGAATCTAAAGAGATCTCTTCACTCTACATTGCCTATGGTCGACTGTGTAACTGAAGATTAGTGGCCGTTTGACTGTTAGAATCATGTGGAGCCTACTGACCTCGCAATTATAGGGTCTATCGCCAGTGTGGGTAATCAAATGGTTCTGCAGATGGTGACTTTGGGTGAATTTTTTACTGCAGAAGCCACAGTTGAAGCGTTTTTCGCCAGTATGTATCGCCATATGGCGGCGCAGACCTGCCATCTGGAACGTGACAACATGGTATAAAGACTATGACGCACCTGACATGTGTACGGCCGCTCCCCGGAGTGCATTCTCTCGTGGTTTTGCAACTGATGTTTCGCGTTGAATGACATTGCGCAAGTGTTACATTTGAATGGTTTGTAACCCGAATGTATGCGCAGGTGCCGATTCAGATCACAACGCTGAAATACATCAATTGCACTTATGTTTTTTCTTAAATTTTATGAAGCACATACGAGGGGATTTAGATTAAACAGCCATTAAAACAAAAAATTGATACGAACACCGTAAAAAGCTTTATACTTACAGCAATAAATCTCTTTGTACATAAATTGCAGGAAAACGGTCTATCTCCCTTGTGAATTAAATTGTGTCTGAAAATATATATATTTTTTTAATTCCCATAAATTGCGTAGGTTATTTAACTAGAAGTGCAATACATACCTAACCAAAGATTTCTGACTGTAAAAACCAGCTCCACATACTTCACAAATGTGATCTTTTATTCCTGTATGTTGTTTGGCATGGACTAGCAAATTACTCTTCTGTGCAAATGATCTTGGGCATTGAGCACAAGTGTATCTCTTTTTCTCTGCAAGAATAAGAATTATTTTATGTACTTTCAATGGTAGAAATATAGAATACCTAATTTAATCAGATACTGAATCACATTGTATTTGTATGCCAAACCTTGATGTGTTGCTATGTGATTGCCGAGAGTGAATGTAAGTATACCGCATACAGGGCATACTAGTTTCTCCCGTTGTTTAGTAACAGCAGTCCGTACCATCCTCACAGGTTTTTCTCTACGCGCAATTTTGTCTACACCAGATGATTGAGTTTTTGTTTTGTATCCTGTGTGAACTTTCAGTACTGTAGCATCTTTTGGTCTCTTTAATAGGATTGGGTGGCCTCTTGAACCATTCTTCAAAATTGGATCTGTTAATAAATACATTTGGTATTCATAATAAATTAATTGTTTGGCTTAATCTAGAAATTAACTAATGGCCTCTTTAGGACTTGTAACTTCCCTGTCAGGAAATAATTAAGCACAATAAATTCTACTATTAGTCCGTTTGTTAATAATGGCCTAGCATCATTGATATACAAAAAACCCAAAATGCACAGTCAACGTCTCAAAACCGCCGCATAAAATGAGTGCTTAATTCTAAATTATGCGCTCATTTCAAATAGTATCGCGTCACTCGTGTGGAAGTACACGTCAAAAATGCCGAAATTTTCTTTGACAAATTGTAAAAATATTACGTAAAGAAGGCTAAAAAAGGATGGGATATCGAATTTTCGGTAAGAAAAAGAGTTAATAAGTTTTTATTGTTTTTATGACTGATTATAGGAAGCAATATGTGATTTGGATTTAATTTGTCTTAAAATTTTACTCAACGGTCAAAGTATAATACGGCAAATTTCAATGGCCGCTTTTTTAGTGTCAAAACAATGTATTATGGTATCTTTTTTATTTTAGTCGCATAATAAAAACTATCCTGTTCAACAATAATGGAGTCAATTTTTTTATTGTATATATTAATTTTTTATTTATAAGTTTATGTAGTTTCGACCTTTATTGTATTTAGAATAGAATAGAATAGAATCTACTTTATTGTAGACCAAAAGTTAAGAACACCAATTTTACAATAATTAATAATAATTTAGTTTTTGGCAAATTTTGGAAAAGGTCGTCAAATTTACGGTTTGTTTAATGTCCATAAATAAAGTAAATAAATAATTTATTGAACATAAACATATTACATCTTTCAAGTGAAGCCCCTGACTCCTATGCTAGGCAAGCCTGTGTTACAGGAATCAGTGTCCTACGCTATACATTAATACACATTTCAATTTTATGTAATAAATTACAAACAAAAAGTAACATTAGAAGGTATCGAGAATAAAAGAAATAGAAGCGAAACGTGTATCAGTGTGTAAGTTTGAGTGTATGTGCGTAATCGTGTGTGTGTGTGTGTGTGTGTGTGTGTGTGTGTTTGTGTGTGTGTCTGGATGCGTGTGAGTTAACATGAGTATGTGTTTTGAATAACTTAATTTACTGTACTGAATAATAAATTATTCAATGTTGTCATAGCTCAAAGACTGAAGCCATGGTTTTAAAATTTGTTTGACCTTATGTAACAACCTGTGTCTACGTAGTATGGTACGGAGAATATATAATTGGCGAACTGTAAGTACTTGAGCTTCCGAGAAAAAAAGGAATTTATCCCACTGGAATAGTCCAGTGGGATAAATTTAGCGTCAATAGCCTAATGAATAAGGTGTCGGACTTGTGATCGAGAGGTCACGAGTTCGAATCCCACCCATTACACTATTGCCGTGAACCCACTCCAGACACAAGCATATTTAGCTTAGTTGGAGGGGTTAACAAGTTTGCTAGTAATGTGAATTCTACTACCCACATTGCTAGTTACCTTTAAATATATATATATATATATAGTAGTCCAGCGGGATAAATTCGTTTTTTGAACGACATCACTTTAAGTAAGTACTGCCCATTGTGCGCGTTCCGCTCTTAGTATTACAGTTTTAAACATCCCTCCCCATACTGGAATAATTTAAATTTTTAAATAATTGGAATAAAAAAATATTTTATAACGGGTTCACGACATGCGGCATGCTAATGATAAAAGTGTGTGTGAGTGTTGCGGTTTGGCGCAACACCAATCTCATTAAAAATTTCTTATTTTTATACTTTAGTTTTTCTCTTGACCAAATACGATGCGGATAACGGACATCAATCGTCAGCCAATAAAGGCGATAGTATTTTTTATGCCGAATTTTCTGGATGAAGATAAATCAAAAATTTTAATAAACGATTTTAACAGTTAATATTTGTTTCATTTTATGTACACAATGTTCTACCCAAAAACATATTTACGCTCAGATAAGAGTATGATTACGTCTTTAGAACACAATTTAACTAACTTTTATAATACTAACAATACAATGCCTTGTCCTACCAACCAACGTTAGTCGTAAAATTTTAATTCCTTTCGTACACTGCTTTGTAAAAACAACTTTAAACAATTTTCATAAGATGGAGTTTGCAAAAACATATTTTATGCTTATAGCATAACTATTACTACGTAAGTGATGAGTGTTTGGCGACAGTTTCGAGCGTCACTTTTATTCGAGACTGTGCATCTCGGGTTTTTGTATATCAATACCTAGCATACTACAATTGTGTCCAAACATCAACTGATAATTACTTTGACAGTTGAAGTAAATCTATAACAAAAAAAAAACGACGATCACATTGGCAAGTTTAATTTTCACAGCTGAAAGTGACTATAAAACTAAAATTTGTTATCTCTATGCATTCCTGAGAAGAAGGACATACAGCAAGTGATTTTGTAAAGGTTTTTATTTTTTTAAAGGTATGAAACCCTAAAAATCATGGATGAATTGAATTGGTCAGTCTCCTTTAGCTAGTTATGTTAACTGTGTAGTACTTACAGCAAGTGATTGTAGTAGCCCTTGATTTATTCTCACCAGAACCACTAGACCCCATATCAAACTCATCTTTAAATTTCTTTAGAACTTTTACTTTCCTTACAACAGTTTTACCTTTGAATACTTTGATATCTGATAGTTTCGGTTTTTTAAATTTAGTTTTGGGCTTTTCAACCGGAGGTAAGTAGTCATCATCATCATCATCTTGAAAGACATCGTCATCCAAATATTCCGCCTCAATCTGAAATTATTTTGGTGTGTTATTGGAAATTCGAGAAGCCTGTGTCTGCATGACCACACAACAAGCTCAAATTTAATGACTAGAAAGAGTGATAAACAAATGTTTTTGTTTAAAATATGCATTGAACTCAGACCAAATAAAAAAGGTAGACGGAGCGCGGCGCTCTCAGAGTGAAGCAGGGTAAAGGAAGCCAAATTTGAAATAGGAAGCCGACCGTGTTCCAGAGCGACGCGCGACACCGAACACACTAGACGTCATAACATTGAAATTGCAAATTGTTGTAAAATGCCTTCCTATGTCGTACAAGCTTGTAAAAACAATTCCGTAATACAAAAAAAAAAAACATCTAGGATTACATTTCACAAGTAAGTGTTTCATTTGATTTAATTTGATATATAAATACAAAAATATTTCATAAAGCGATTTGGAACACAAAACCTCACATAGTGTTGTCGGTGTGACCAGTATATCCGTATACAAATTCCCCGAAACGCGGGCAATGTGTGTTTGGGATTATTAATTTTAATATTACTTTTCGTAATGTGAATATTATTAAAATATAATATATACCTATATAAAACAAAATATAATTAAAATCATTAATTATATTTTATTTTACATCAGCCTATATGGGCACTTACAAAAGTTAAAAGCTAGTGCCTATGGAGAAGAACTGGCAAGAAACTTCAAGAAGAGTAATCTTGGAGTTTCTTGCCAAAAAAAAATATTTTCACAATCTTCAAAATGTCCTTTCATACCTATGAAAACTGTTTTTATAGATATGAAAGGACAGTATAGACCAATTAACATAATACAATGTAATCACTAATCAGAAAGAAACCAAAAATCTATTGTGTTGTCGCATTCATATCCAAAGCCAAGTCAAGTCTTAGTTCACAATAAGCAAAGCATGAACAACCAATCCCACTGTTGGGATGATCCCACAATCCAAGTTACAAAATGTTAACAGAGTCTGTTACATTGTTCTGAGATCTCAACTACCGTTTAATAAATAGCAATAGGATAATCGCTAATTGAAAGACTCTTGCGAGACTCTCGTTTGGGCAACACTACTCCTCATATAATCATGATAAATATTAAAAAAGTATATATTAATTGAGCAGCAGGCTATCTTATGGGAAAAGTTACAACTCCTAATTGTGTAGTCATAATATTTAAGATATAAGTAGGGTCAAGTGGGGGACAGTGTAACAAGGGGCACAGTACAACATCAAGACTATCTGTCTTTTTCTATTTTCCCTTTAATGTCTCTTTGCATGTTTTGTCAATCTTATGCACCGCCTTCTTAAACACCTGTCATCGGACGTCAAATTGTCGAGTAAAACGAAAAATGCTAAAATTTATGTTTTAGGCAATATAACTGTGCAAATTTTAGTGAGTGAAGTTTTGTTATTATTCAAAAAGTAATAATTTTTGGTGAGTAAGTATATGGTCCCTTTAATCTTCAATTAGTTAGTCTCTAAATGGAAAACAAAGTTTATAAAAATTTCTAACCTATAAAAATTTTAACGAATTTTCTTTTAAACATTAGGGTATGGGGTACAATGTAACATGATATAATGTGCCCCTTTTGACTATATTTTTTTTTTCTAGGTTTGTTACATCGAAAATGGTGCATAATCGAAAAATGGAAAACGGAGATTGGGCTACACAATACTATTAAAATGAAAGAAGCAATACAGCTGATTGAAAAGGGAATGCCTTTGAGAAAACCAGCCGATATAAAGGATGTGAATTACAGTACTTTATTTCGTTATGTCGGCTGAGGAAGCTGCAAATCTGCGATTAATTTCAAATTACGCGGTTAATAAATCATTTTCAATTGCTCAAGAAACAGCACTAAAGGAATATCTTTTTACATGCTCAAAAATGTGTAATGGTCTTGATACGATTGAAACTAGAAAACTAGCCTACGAAATGGCTATACACCACAAGCTAAAGATGCCAAAATCTTGGGAGGTTAGACAAATCGCAGGAAAAGATTGGTTGGATGGCTTTCGAAAAAGGAATCCTGATTTATCACAAATTTATTCATGTTTGATTTTGTTTACGAATAAATCATTATGTCTCATAATTCAGGTGTTATGCTTTCTATTTTTCATATTTTATTTCGTTTGATGTATGTTTAGTCTACTGTTATAGTGTGCCACATCTTGTTATACTGTACCCCTATGGCTGTTACACTGTACCCACCCCTGGGGCACACTATAACAAATTTGTGATCTCAAAACACCAAAAAATAAGTAATTTCTAAGTATAATTTTGATAATACAATTGACAATAAGACAATATAATTGACGGTGTTTTTTCTAAAAATTAAAATTACTTTTTTGTTACACTGGGGACAGTGTAACAAAAAAGTAATTTCAAGTGGGGGACCACTTGACCCTACTCCATTTGTTGATGGATTGTGTAAGGAACAAAGATGAGATAGAGCCATTTCATTAAAGACTTCAAACTGGATTTTCTAGGTGTTGGGTTAGTTGTTGACTTAGTCCAAAATCACAGCTATGTAGATGATTAAGTATTCTAGTAAAACTAATTAGTTGATGAGTCTCTCTCATACAAATTAGTTATTTATTTATGTTTTTTAGAAATAAATATGTGTTATTAAAATTATTAGGCTATGATGGGGTTGGTGTATCCATGTGGATACAAACAAAACCCATGTTAAATAAATAGAATTAAAAAAAAAAATACTACTTACATCAGGATCCATTTTAGTTTCGTAATTAGTTCTGGTTGATTTCCAAGTTAACTGCACATCATCGTCCGAGCTATCAATTTTAATTTCCTCTGCGTTAGGGTCTACTTTCCTTATGACTGTGTTAGCTATAACAATATCTTTTCCCTCCATAGTCTCTACAGGCTTTTGTGGCACCTCTATTTCCATCTCCCATTGTGGTTCCGGTTTTATTGTCAATGGGCCAATTTCACTTTTGATATCCGTAAAAGAATCAAAGGAAATTTTTTTAGTTGGTACATTTTCTTTTTCCCTTGCCAATATTTTTCGCAGTTTCTTGTCAGATCTGTGATGATAAGTTTCAATTTTAAATACTGTTGTGGTTAAGTATTTGGTACAGTAGGTAAGGAGAGGGTGAGGAGAAAGGCAGCATGGTCTACAGGTCACTAACACCAAAGGCGGATCCAGGGGGGGGGGGGGGGGGCGGGCATGGGGTCATGACCCCCCCCCTGGGCTGAGTCCAGGACCTAGATGGACCACTAATTAATTTTTTTAAACATTGTTACTAAATAATACTCCAGTTTTTGTCATTGTAAACGAATATCGGCAGTGGATGGCCAAGTGGCAGCGGAGTCAGGAAATACAAATTATAACTTCTTGTGACTTGGCCACAAAATGTGACCTTATGTGACCCCCCCCTGGCACCAAAGCTGGATCCGCCCTTGACTAACACAATGCCTGCTAAACAAATAACTTTGTGCCAAGAGTGGTAATAGAGAATATAACCAATTTCTGTATGTTTATCAACCTAAAAATGATTAGGAGACTCAGTAGACACAGTTGGATGAATAAGATGAGCTCACCTTTCAGCCACAGTTTTAAGTAGGTATGCTTTCTCCAAAGTGGTGCAGCATTTGAGGCAAATCTTTTCAGGCAAGCCATCATTGGATGAAACCTGTAACATTTGTATGCATGATGACCTTAGAATTATTAATTTTAGACACATTAATTTAATAAGTCTATATATAGTAATAAATTATGGCAATTGCTTTTATAATAGTATTGATTTCAAGCTTGATGTAAGCCGGGTATATCGTCAACAATCTCCCGCGGTTATCGGTTATCTCTTAGTCCGACACTATTGGCTTTGTTTTGGTCAGAAATCAACTGACAAGCACGAAAGCCCACTAGTGTGTATACAAAATAATGGCATTTTAACTTACCTTTACGTCGGCAATCGCTGTAAGCATTTCAGCATAATTACCAGACAATTTATATCTGAACAGAGGACATAATGGTTTTTTGTTTGTCAGGCAAATACGACACGATTTCATGTCGATAGTATCAATTGGATCTAACATTTTCCACCACAACTAAAGTGATGCTAGTATAGTAATCCGTTTTTATATCGAAGCACTTCACTTTTCCTCAATAATCTTTAGGGATTGCTTGCTTTTTACGACAATATAAATTCACCACCTCACTACGCCTCCATAGACAACGAAAAGGAAATAGTGTGCGTCTTATCCTCAAATTTCGAAGCACGATGTTGCCAGTATTTTAAGCTGCTTGTTCTAAAACAAGAGGAGTCTACGAAAAACGCCTTAGAAATACAAAATAATTAAATTTTGATTGAAATTTGAACGAACAGTGTTTGCCATCAAACTCTTAATGAGTTGGTGTTATTAGTTATTGCCACTGCCTTGCTGTACTGCCAAGGAACCAGTGGCGTAGATGAAGATCCGCAGACCCCGCGGCGCGGGTGGGCCTCCAGTGGGCCTCAGTGTCTTAAAAAAAAATTTTACCTACTGATTTCTTGTATCGAAACATAAATAGCAATACATTGATTGGTTGATGTATCACATTTTGAAAGCGAGTGCACAAGAAATAAAAGAATTGTGAATCCTCACGCAGTCTCGCGTACTAAATAGCGATAAATATTTAAATTAAATATTTTATTTAATGTTTTTTATTTATATAATTATGAGTTTTTAATAAGCTTCTCAAGTCGATGTATTCTGAGTACTAGGAAAATGAGCTAGTTTAGTAGTTCTAGTTTACGTAGGGTTGACTCACTTGGATCTTAGGATTTTTTGGGTTATCGCTGGGTTATAGAGGGCCTTATTGAGATTTTGGCTGGGGCTCTGAAGTTTCAGTTACACCACTGCAAGGAACTTATACCTATGTATAATCGCCTATAATATATCCTTCATCAAAGCTTAAAGTGACAGTGTCACTAACTGTCCGAATGTTTAAATTGAGGTACTTGCATTCTTTTGTTTATTTCGATGAATTAGGAATTATATAGAATCATAACTCTCTAACGAAGCCCGCTAAAACATGGTTCCAAACTCATACCACTAACCGATAATACGAATGCAACACGCGCACAAACAAAACAAAATATTTTGCTAAATTTATTTTCTGCGCATGGATCCGTTAATTCATTCATTTGGGGCTCTATTTTATTTAGTACGATAATGTTAGAGTGAATCTGAAATATCGAATCAAGTGAGTGCGAACGAGATGGTTTGTTTCGTGACACCGAGCGGCGAGGATGGTGTTATGCAGTATGCAGTAGGAGTCAGTCATTTATTATGAACTCAAATATTATAAATTAATATTAAACCTCTTTACCTTAAGTTTACAAAAAGTGTAAAGCTTAATAAAAGGGAATGCCCGTCGGCCATATAAATAAAATCCTGAAATGAACAAGAGTGAAATATACGCCAAATGTTACTATATATGTATGTAATGTTACTATAAATCGTAAGTAACCAATTACAACTTCAATAATTATCAAAAAAGTAGGTAGAAGTCAGTTACAAACCTTTGTCTTAAATATTGGTTAAGTCTAGGGTTAAGGATACCAAGTCGTCGTTTATTCGGGTCCAATCTAAGTCCGTGTTTAAAAATGGGTATCGTGTGCACAACTAAAATCAAAGTCCTCGAAAAATGACCATAGTCGTTGCTATACCATAAAAAAGCAATCCGTACGTAACTCAATTCGCAAGCGCTATTGTAGAATCAAGTAAACAAACAATCGCAAATGCAGTAATGTCAAACTGTCAGTCTGTCAGTAGATAAGGCAAAGGAGATGTGATTCATATAGCCTACGATACGTTTTCTATTCAAAAAATATTTTATTTTAATTAATATTGACATGCATATATATTTTTTTAGATTTATGGTACACATAGGTCGAATTATATTAACTTAATAATTACTGTGTACTGAATCTGCAAAATAATTCGTTAAGAATTATTTAACGATTCCTGTTTGGCTGAATGCCACTTACTAGTGTCAAATAAACACTGAACTCCAATAAAAATAAGAATGAATTAAACGGATATCAGGTTAAATATTTTAATGTTTCCCATATTTTTATATCCTACTTTTATTATTATAACAAACTTGAAAATTATTTCATTATACATATTTTATTTTAAAAAGAATTAAGGACTATTCGCAGTTTCTGTCCATTTCAAGCATTTTATAGGAATCCTCATTTGAAAACGAAACAGTTGTTTTATACCTAATACGTATTTTAAATGGAAATCTTTATTTCCTCAGGATCTACCGAATTTCATAATTATTGTACGATGTTTGTTTTATAATTAAACACCTTTTTATATGGTTTATACCATTTATTAGTATAATTATTGTACATTACAGTTACAGCTCGTGCCGCGATCCAGTGCGTCTCTGGGTCATTTTCAAAAAAAGTGTACACTATTAGAAAAATGCCAGTTATTGTTTTTTATTGTAGTTGTTTTTTTTTATTATTATTTTTATAAAAACTATTCTTTTCACAATCTGAATATTATAATAAAATCACTTAATCAGGCTTATATCCTCAAATACAACAACTTTTTTGCCCCTGGGAAACAAAATTTGTTCCGTTCCGAAACAAATAGTTGTCGGCTATAGAAATTAAATTAAACTCGTTTGGATTTAATCAAATAATATAATTGGTTAACGTTGTTATGTACTTTAATACAAAACAGATGAAACATAAAATTAACAATAGCACATACATATTATCAACATTTTAATTTCCATTCTGTTACTCTTTGGACCAAATTAGTTCAATACTTTTTGGTATCTTTCTCAATTAACATTTATCTAAGGAACTCTTTTTTAATTAGATTAATCAAATGAAAACACTCTCAATTATCAACATCTAATAATAATTAAATAACGTTTCGCTCTAAAAATAACATTTAAAACAAAATAAAAAATAGGACAGTCACGGAATAGATTGTTCCTGTCACGGAATAGAATTCTTAAGACTATTACACATTATCAAGTAAATGAGATCAAAATAATACAAAATAAAATTGAACATTTTACACCTTATTCAACATGATATATTCGCACTCCAATTCTAAGAATTGGAAATAATATATTAAGTTAGAACCTTCACGGTAGCCCGCGAAATTCAAATTTTCTTACTTTTTTTTCCAATTTACAAGTCAGTATATTTTGTCAGTTGATTAAAGTATGATTCGTGGGCGTAAGAAGTATGTTTTTTTAGAGTTATAACCATTCAAATAAGTAAAATAACTCTATAAGTCCGGTGACCTGGCCCTATGGAGTTTTATTGGTGACTTAAATGGTTACGAGTAGGTATAATTCTGAAAATACATAATTCTTACGCCAGCGAATCATACTTTAATCAACATAATAACCTAATTCTGACTTGAAATTGCAAAAAACTTTGAATTTTGCGGGCTACCGTGGAGGTTCCACCCTAAAGATTTTTTTGTTTTCTGTGGAACGAAATTGTCTTCCCACAAAAAATGTTTATTATTCGCAACACATGCGTTAATGCGTAAAAAAATATTAAAATTATAATATATTAAAGTTTTATATTAAAAAAATTGTTAATAATTTTTGTTGTTGTTTTTTTATCGAAATAAAACAATATTATTAGTTCTTCTTCTTAAAATAAGAGGAGGCACATGGGCATGATAACAAGCAAAAATCTTAGCCCTTTCCTGGCAGTCGGATAAAATAGTGTAAATTAAAAAAAATAATTTTAAAATCAGAAATCAGACTGCTTAAGAACTATAAAGATGTAAACAAGCAAACAATCATGCTGTGCAGTCGGAGGATACCTACATACGAGTATTTGCGAGCTGGCTGACCACCTGATCTTCCTACAGCACAGCATGATTTTTTTTCTCGTTAACATCCTTTTAGTTCACTTCTTAAGCAGTCGGGTTTTCGATTTTTAAATTAATTTGTTTTTTATTTCCTGCCATCTAGTTATTTTTTTTAATACTTTTTATTTTATATATACTCTTCTCCAAAACATTTTCGACATATAAAATCAATATTATTATTACCTTCACTACATCTGACACAGAACCATTTTATACACGATATACATTTTGTAACATCTACCGACGGGAATCTAACATATTTTTTACATGCGTAGCACATCAAACTTCGAGATATTACTGTCTTAATATAAGGGTTTTTATTTTGAGGGTTGTTTTCTTTACCATCAGAATTATTTTTCGTCACTACACTTTTTGTAGAAATAGGAGAAGCCGGTCTCTTCCGTGATTTATGAGATGAATCAACTGTATTGCACATGTTACTATGAGTTGCGTTCGTCGTAAGATTTGGGCTGTCATGCACAATTATTCCATCGTTGATTTGTGTTTCTTTTGAAGATATTATTTTTATAGGAGCATATATCTTTTCAGATTTATGTTCCTCAGGGATCATGTAATTGTGGTCATCTGTAACTTGGAAGCTGAACTTTTTTTCTGTCACATCAGATACGGTAGATTCATTTAAAGTGTCCGCGAAATTCATATCCCAACCGTCATTTTCAGTAAGAATTATGTCTGGACTGGAGTCACTCAAGAGTAAAATTGGTAAGTGTGGTGACACTGTGCCAGCTGTTACATTATTGTCGGTATCTAAAAAGTCTTCTAAATTTTGTTTCAGATCATGTTCAAGTAATATACTTATAGGATTAGGCTCTTTTGTGTTAGCGATATTGCTGGTGGATGGTAATAGATCTGAAGGAATTGGATCAGAAGATTCTTTTTTTATTGTGCAACTGTGGAAGAAATGTTTCTTCAACTCATAACATAAACAAGTATGATCTTTTTCAATTTGGCAAAAACAGCTTAACACTCTGTGATGTAAGTGTGACGAATTAGCAAAACATAATACTTGATGTATTTGCATGGTGCCAGTTACTGGTTTTAGATCTATAGGAACATTATTATGAACTATTTGTATTTCAGAGTCCTCAATGAAAAAGAACTTTATTGTTTTGGACATCGACTTTAGCAATTCGAATGCTTCTTTTCCTTTTGTGATATCCCGGCCATAAGCAACCTGTTTGTCCAAAGTCCTCTTTACCGACCCACCTATTCCATCCGCGACGCCCTTGCCATGGCCACTTTCAGAAAAGTTCCACGTAGACGTGTCAAGGCCAAGTTTAGAAGTGTAAAAACTCAAAAGAAAAATTTTTTTTTTTTGCCTGTATTGTGAACTGGGTCCATCTGAGAAAAAATGTATGCATTTAAGTTCAGGGCATTTTGTTTTTAATAAGTTAATAACGGGTAAAAGGTGAGCCCAAATAGCATGTGGCTCATGACACTTATTATCGGAAACAGAGCAAAATGATTGTGATCTAGAAGCCCAGTAAATCATGCCACAATGCAATGTTATTTGATTTTTGGACGCTCCAAAATGGGTGGCTTGTACTTCTTCATGCGACTTACATTCGTAATTTTCGCTGAAATCGCAAATGATTAACGCCTCGCGTGGACCTAAAGTTTCTATTTTCTCGCGATATTTTCTTTGCTGATGTTTCCAGTTGTGTATATGAATCTTATACAAGGGTATATTTTTCTCAAAAATCTGTATTAAGTCTGTGATTGTGCCATGATTTTTATTTTTTACGGTCTTTTTTGTGATATATTTTTTTATTATCCCTTTTTCCACCTTCTCATAAGAATGGTTTATACGTTCCCATTGTTCCCAGTAAAGTCTTTTAAGCAGTGCCTCTCCTTTTAAAGCATAAACCAATTTAACATTTTTACAAATTGTGCATCTTCCATACATGCAATCGTAGGAACTTGGGTCGCAAGACAATTTAGAAATGATGTCACTGAGAGACTTAATATTTTTAGGAAACACACCGTTTCTGAATAAACTTAAAAACATCATCTCCATATTGCTGTGTTTTATGCATAAGCAGGTGTCACGGTTGTGAATATTAGGAGAAAGTACATATGCTGGTTTATATCTAAAAAAAGTGGTGAAACTAAATCTTCCTCCCTCATTCTTATAAATTTTGTACAAGTTAAATAGTTTATCAGTAAGATATCGAATTTGATGCTTTTGTTTACTAACAGTTTTACACTCTTTCTTTCCACTTGTGCTACGACTTATATCATCACGTATAAAAAATAATTTTAACTCTTCTGTAATCTTACCTTTTTGTCGTTTTTGAACCGGTTTTAGTACTCTTACGCGCCCACGTAATCCTAAGTCTTGCAACGTATGATTTACACCTATTGTTCTTCACTGCAATGGTATTAGCAACACATTTTAATACTCGTTTATCTGCTTGGCTTCTCGATTTATTATAAGATGAGCGTAGAGCACTTTCCATAACTTCTTCTCTTGCTTGCATTTTCAATATTTTATCATTCAAATTGTCTATCTGTTTCCTATTTGCTACCTTCAAACGATAAATTTTCTTTCTTGCTTTTTGTATTCTATTATTCAACACTTTATTCTTATTGATCGCAGTTTTGTACAGTCGCCGCAATTTTCTAATAGTAATTAAATGGTTTTTATTCATACATTTACTGGAAGGTGCTTCGGAGGATGTAGGTTCTTTATTCTTACTTTTGGTATTTTCAATGTCAGCCTTTCTCGCTTTCTGCTTTTTTTTCTGTTCTCTCCATTTTTTCCTTTGATCTAACTTTTCTTCTTCTGATAATTCAGTTATTTTCTTATTCCTTAATTTTATTCTATTCAAATCCTTTTTCTTATACTCTTCATACCTTTCGGGGTCTTTCTTTAATTTTTCCCGATATCTTTTCATTCTCTCGGCTGGCGTAAGTGGCATCTTTAAAACCAAAAAAAAAATATCATTGAAAATTTAATTGTTCAATATAAAATACGACGTGAACAAAATATCCTGTGTTGAAAAATGAACCTACATCCTACAGCAAAATATCAGGTACATTATAACCGTTGCCGGTATTGAAAAATGCAGTACCCACGTATTAAAAATTAGTTACAATAATCACATTCATCTTCGCAGTAGTGATCATATGTGGTATGAAATGTACATTGCTGACACCAAAATAAGTCAACATTTATTAAATTCTTCACTTTTGTATTATCAGATACAATAAAGTGGTATGGTGTATGGATTAAACTGGTGGGAAATCCACAGCCGAAACATTTTTCCATAATTCGGAAATGAGTTATTAACCACGGCCATATTGATTCTTGCAATAACATAAAATCATTTTTGTTTAGAAATTTATCAACGTTTGCTAGGACAACCATTTTTACTAGGTAGCTAAAGTACCTGAAAAAAAATGCTTATGTTACATACACAATCATCATCATTATTATCTTTTAGGCTAACGACGTTCACAGCTGCACATAGTCAACCAATTCAAATAATATCGTGAAAATGGTTACCATTTGTGTAATTTTGAACACATTCATTTCAACAATATTTAATATTATCAAAATAAACACACATAAATATACTTATTATACACAACTACATACGTATTTAGCAAAAACTCAAAATATAACAATCTAAGTGGTTGTGTTTTTTTTAACTAAGTGACCCATTTAGGACGTTACGGATTATATTTGAAAGTCGTCACTTTGAATTAAAAATAAAAATTAAATTATTATAAATAAATATATTGCCAGTACTACAAACATAATGTATCATCTTCCTAAGAATTTCTTTCCGAAACATTTCAATTCCATTTCTACGTTACCGACGTTTTGATAACGGAATGGAAGTAACGGAACGCTGACTTTAAACACTTTTGTTATAATTAGTTTAAACTAACACATTAGAACAACAAGCCTGGTATCAATTTATGTTCACAGAAAGCTAATAAAGATATCAAAATAATTTGCAAGGATTAAACTTATAAACTTACGTTGGAATTGGTTTCGGCTCTGGAACATCAAAATTGGACCACTGCTGAGATGTAGTTGTTCGTTTGCCGGCCGCCGTCAAAATGACCGAATTACTTATAGAAACCCGTTGACAGCGTAAAAAATGTTGCCAATCGATAACAAAAATGTC
Source organism: Tholera decimalis (assembly GCA_943138885.2). Taxonomy (NCBI): domain Eukaryota; kingdom Metazoa; phylum Arthropoda; class Insecta; order Lepidoptera; family Noctuidae; genus Tholera; species Tholera decimalis. Next base: position 22,985,643 of record OW964552.2, on the reverse strand, counting down.
ATATGGTAGTTTTGATTGCAGTATCTCACAAAAAATGCCGTTTCGGAAGGGAATTTTCCACTTTAACCAGTTTATGTCCTCACAAAGATTAAATTATTTAAATATTTTGTGCCACATTAGACTATTGCTGTAATTTTATAACAAATCGTGCATAACTATACTTTTCAAAATATCAACCACATTATTATATTTAGGTCAGCAACATAAATTAAACTTACGTTGTTTGAATGAAAATGGTAGTGGGACAGCGTCAAAATGGCTACCTTCCACGTGTATTTTTAAAAATTAAGGCATTATGACTATGTTTTTAAGTAGCAACAATATATAATACTGGTCAAAACTAACCACAGATTCTTATTTTTTGTTTTGTTTTTCTCAAACATGGATATTATTCTTAAAAAAAAATACTAAAGTTGTGGGACACACCCGAAACACAAATGTACACTTTTTGTGAAAATGACCCCTCTGCGGTGTCTGCGGTGTTGCCAACCCTATATGTTAGTGTTGTTACTACTAATTATGTCTCCTCTCACATCCCTTCTCTTTTCTTAAAATAATTAATCATTACAATATTCATGCAAATAATTTGGTTTCTTAACAATTCGACCACTTCTAGTTTTTTTATTTTCTACAACAATATTGTCAAAATTAAATGTAACAGACTTCTTGGCTTTACTATTTACTATGTCATTATTAGCTCCAAGATCAGTCTGTTCATCAAGACAATCTACAAAGTTATCCACATCACAATTAACATATTCAAAATTTAAATTATCATTATTTTCCACAATGTCATTCATAATATCTTTGTTACAATTATTAAAGTCTATATCTCTAAAAGCTAAATTCTCAGTACAGTCATCATCTGTTACATTAACATTCGTTACCTTATCATAACATCTTTCATTTAATGTGTTATTTTGTATTATACATTCTAGGTCCTCATCATCATAATCATATGTATTTTTAACATTAAATTTTCTATATTTTGAACCTTTAAATATATTATATCTGTTTCTCAGAACTTTCTGCCCATTTTCCAATAATATTACATAGGATCTATCTTTATCCCCTTCTTTTACAATTTTACCTGGGATTAACTTATTCTTATTTCTATCTCTAATATAAACATTTTGTCCATTAAAGAATATTATTCCTTTACCCTTAAATTTCTTATCATGATACAATTTATATCTTTCATTTTTCTTTTGTACATAGTTTTTTATTTTCTTATACTTTGTTTCATAACCATTTCTATTCACAGGTAACAAAGAAGCTACTTGTCTACCAATCATCATCTCATTTGGCGACTTTAACTCATTATCAATAGGCGTATTCCTGTATTCTAACATAGCTAAATCAATATTTTTATTTTCTAATATACATTTTTTTAACATCCTTTTAACTGTTTGAATGTGGCGCTCAACCATCCCATTAGACCTAGCATAATAAGGTGTTGATGTCTTATGTTTAAACCCAAATTGCTGACAGAAATCTACAAATACAGAACTTCTGTATTGAGCTCCATCATCTGTATATAATAATTCAGGGATTCCCCATCTAGAGAATGATGTTTGTAAAGCTTTTATATGCTCCTCAGCTGATTGATTTTTTAATTCACTTATCTCTACATACTTAGTAAGATAATCTACTATTAATAAAAATATTTTATTATTTAAGAAAAACATATCCGCTCCTATTGTACTCCATGGTTTATTGGGAACTTCTCTTAATTTTAATGGTTCATAACTATGACTTTTTTGAAACTGTAAACAGATGTCACAATTTTTAATCATATCTTCTATTTCTTTATTCACATGTGGCCAATATAACAATCCTTTTATTCTATTTTTACACTTTTCATAACCCATATGATTGTAATGAATTTGCTTTAACATGTCAGAACGTAATGATTTTGGTACTAACAAAGCTGAATCTTTGAATATTAAACCGTTAGCTACATATAAGCTTTCTTTAATAGAATGATAAAACTTAATTGAAATGGAATATCAGAATATTTAGGCCAATCATTTTGAATATAATTAATAAGCAATACCAAGTTTTCATCTTTAGCTGTTTCTTCTTGAAATATTTTTAATTTTTGCTCACTAATATTTAAATTTTCTATAATCATACAGACATGCATTTCTATCTTTTCATCAATATCCTGATTACATATGTTATCTTGTACATATGCCCTAGATAATGCATCAGCCACTAGGAGTTCTTTACCAGGTTTATATTTAATATCTAAGTCATAACCTTGTATGCGCATTCTTAATTTTTGCAATCTTAATGGAGTTTCGTTCATAGATTTTTTAAATATCTGTTCAAGTGGTTTATGGTCAGTTTCTACTGTAATTTGTTTGCCATATATGTATTGATGGAACTTTTCACATGCATATACAATTGCTAATAATTCCTTCTCAATTTGTGCCCATGATTTCTGCGACTCAGTTAATGATTTAGAAGCATAAGCTACTGGTGCATTATGTTGCAATAAAACTGCTCCTAACCCTGTACTACTACTATCAACCGACAATGTAATAGGACTATTTATCTCAAAATATTTTAAAACCGGTTCTGTAGTTAAGATTTGTTTTAATTTATTGAAAGCTTCCTTTTGTTTTTCACTCCATACAAATACAGAATTCTTTTTCACTAATTCTCTCAATGAATTTGTAATATCTGATAAGTTAGGTATAAATTTAGATACATAAGTTATGATTCCTAAAAATGTTTGTAACTCTTTTTTACTTGTGGGCTCTTTCATATTAACAATAGCTCTAATTTTCTCTGTATCAGGTCTAATACCTGTGCTACTCAATATATGGCCTACATATTTGACCTCAGTTACCCCAAACTGACACTTATCTTTGTTGAATTTTACTCCTGCTTGTTTAGCCCTGTTCAAAACTTGTTTTAATCTCTTATCATGGGATTCCTTAGATTCTCCCCATATTAACAATTCGTCAACATATTGTTCTACCCCTTCAATGTCACAAAATATGTCATGAAAACATTTACTAAAAACTTCAGGTGCTGAGTTTAAACCAAAGGGTAATCTTTTATAACAATACCTACCAAAGTCACCAGCATTAAATGTTGTATATATTTGACTCTTTTTTGATAATTTAATCATGTAAAATCCTTTAGAGGCGTCTAGCACCGAAAAATACTTGGCATTAGGCATTCTAGCGACTAATTCCTCAAAAGTACTCATTTTAAATCTTTCTCTGATTATACATTTGTTCAAATTCTGTGGATCTAAACAAAGTCTGATAGAACCATCGTTTTTCTTTGCCACAACCATAGAATTAACCCATTCAGTAGGCTCATTTACCTTTCTAATGACACCTAACTTCACTAATTTATCTAATTCACTTTTAATTTGATCTTGTAATTTAAATGGAATTTTTCTAGGTCTTTCTGCAATTGGTACACAATTTTCCTTTAATTTAATATCATATTCATATTTTAACTCACCTAAACCAGTGAATAATTCACTATATTCTGACACAATGTCACTTTTATTTACCAACTTTACCCTGTTAATAATACCAAGCTTTACTGCAGTTGAGTAACTTAAAATACTGGGTGTGTTAAAATCCACTACAAAGAGTTTACATAAACAGTCACTGTTGTTGTATCTTAATTTTGTATCACAAGTTCCAAGTATTTTGATCTCAGATCCATCAAAATTTGTCAATCTTATATTCCTACATGTATTTAGTTGCAATTTTAATTGATTCATTGTATTTCTATTTATGATATCCACTTGAGAACCTGTATCAATTTTAAATTTCATATATTTGTTATTTACTTGTATATTTATATACCACTCCTTGCTTACTGAGTTTACTGCATAAACTGTATCTATTCTAAGCTGTTCTATATTTTCACTGTTGACTACTGAACATTTATAAGTACAACATGAAGTAAAATGATTAAATTTATGACATTTTATACATTTTTTACCGTATGCTGGGCATTTACCATAACCATGAAACTTGTTGCATTTTCTACATGGTCTTGATGTACTGGCATCTTTTTTAAAATGCTCACCTGACCTTTCTTGATAATTTGATTGTCTGCCACTGGATGTTCCTCGCGCACCATAACTTGCTTGACCTGGAGTTCTACTACGACCCCTGGCTTTTGGTTCTCGTTTATTTGCTGATAGGCGACTGTATGTTCCTTTGTTTACTGCACCTACTTCATTTGAGAATTTACTATTTAAAGTTTTTATTTGACTTTGAGCCACTTGTGCGGCTTTACATATACTCATGCACTTGTCAAGTGTCAGGTCTGGTATTCTTAGTAATTTTTCTCTGATATTACCATCAGTAATTCCAAGTACTATTTGATCTTTTATAAGACTATCCTTTAAGGTTCTAAAGTTACAATCTAAACTGAGAGATTTTAGTGCTGTATGGTATTCTTCGTATTGTTCGTCAGTTTTTTGTTTTCTTGAGAAGAATAGATATCTGTTATACGTTTCATTTGTAGGTGGACTACAGTTTTTCTCCAGACGTATGAGTACCTCATTGTATGATATGCTCACCTTGTCCTCGAAACTATTATATATTAGCAGACCCTCTTCACCGATGCAGTGTAATAATAGAGCTTTTTTCTGTTCATCATTTAGACGTGTATCTGCTCCACTGGCGAGAAAATATAGGTCAAACCGCTGTTTCCAGTTTTCGAAACTTCTCTTTTTCGATTTCGACCCAACCAAAGATAATGGCGGCGGCGGTTGTAGTTGTTCCATCTCTTACCTCTTTTTACTTTGTTCAGCGGCAATTTTTAGTTATCCTCAGCGCCATGTACGATGTTTGTTTTATAATTAAACACCTTTTTATATGGTTTATACCATTTATTAGTATAATTATTGTACATTACAGTTACAGCTCGTGCCGCGATCCAGTGCGTCTCTGCGGTGTCTGCGGTGTTGCCAACCCTATATGTTAGTGTTGTTACTACTAATTATGTCTCCTCTCACAATTATTAATTACTTAAAGTACATAAATAAGGTAAGAATTCATTATCTAACCCCCCATCAGAAGAGCTTTAGGCTTATAAGCTGTGAAATTAGATTAATATATATGTATAATGTGTGAGTAAAATAAATTTTATATACAAGGTGGTGTTTTTAAAAAGCACGAGTCAAAATTTAAGGGATGACTGTACTCGAGGTACTCAAAACAAAACTTTCTTGTTTAGTAAAATGGACAGAAACAGCTCCTAAATATTGGCTCGCTCTATTTATCAGCTCATATACGGAGTGCCGATTTAATTACCTGCATTGTTTCAACGTGGTGTAATACCTACTGATAACATAAAACACATTAGACGTGATTTAAAATTTGCATTCTTAAATTAAGTTATTAGGATTTACCCGAATTTTTCACGAAATGCTGTGCAACACCGCAGGACGTCGAACTTACGCGAAAGCGAGATTAAATATATTATTGTTTTTGTCTGTCGGTAAATACTGACAATAAGTTCACCAGCCGCGCTGTGTCTCCGTTTGAAAAAAGAGGGACATTAAAACAAATAAGTAAGGTGTTGTTTTTTTATATTGCACGGACTGACTCAAATCCTAATAGGATGCAGGTAATTAAATCAGCATCCTGTATGAATGTCACACCATTCGCGTTCTCTATTCTATACTGGGAAAATAGGTAGGCGCATAAAACACTTTTTACGTTCCACGGAAAATCACTAATTTATTTAATTTGTGGGGATTTGAATGTAAATTAGATACATTTTTTGCCATGTAATGCAAGCGAATTCTTAAAAATTCTTCAATTACAGCTCTGATGAATAAAATGGTATGGCAACTGCTATCATGGTCCATGACTCTGCTGCATAGGGTTCATAATATCACGCTTTTCTACTATTTTTGAAAAGCATTGACTTGTCAAAACACGAAGATTGCTTGCTCTGGTCGAACTTTTTTCATAAGTTGTTATTTTTAAAAGTTGTCTGAGCAGTATCTCAGTGAAAAAACAGATCTTATATATTAGAATAGAAGGGTAAACTAATCCCCCATTATCTTTTAAAGATATTAGTTTATGAAAGTAGAGCTTTTCATCAGCTCGTAACAATTTGAGGCAGCTATGACATTCACAGCATATTCCAATTTTGTCTGTATTTTTCTTCATACAAACCCTCCAATGTACCCAATAATCAGCTCCTCTGCTTCCAAGACCAAACAGTTTTCCATTTCCGTGTTAAATTATTTACTGATTTCATTATCCTGGAGTTTGTGTCTCAATCCGGGCGTAGTTGTATTAATTGAAGAACTACAGTTCAAAATAGGAATGTCTTAGCCAGAATATATGTCTTCGTTACCAAAATGTATGGAGCAAACTCTACTGGTATTAGTTGGTAACCAGTCATCCTCTCTTCTTTCTAAGCGGACTGCTGCAATCCACTCTAGTCGTCAAATCTCTTTTTTGGGGAAACTAAAATAAGAAACACCCAGGCAAACCAATCCATCCAATTTATAAAACTCCGTACTTGATATAAATTATATAATAGTTAGGTATAAAAAACTGGCTGGCTACCTGTTGCATAATACTGACAACTCGTGGTTGTCTACACAAAAATAAAATACGAAATTATTTTACTTACGAGTGATAAGTTATCCTAGCTAGTTTTTTACTTCCTTCTTTCCGTCTTTGACACCACCTTAATACGCAGGAGGTCATTTTTATCTCTCAGAAACGAGCTTTTTCTTGGATTTTTTACTAATCAACACGATTCTGGCGTCTGTCACTGAGCGCACGTGAGACTGAGAGGCGCTTCGATCGTATTTTTTTCACCCCTCTTACTTGCTTGTTTTTCGTGGAACCATTTTTGAGCGGAGTTCGTGTTCTATATCATTCCTAATTCGTTGGTTTATTTAGGTATTTATTTATTAAGGTCATCCAACAGCTTTTGTATATAGAATTTTGTGGGTATAAGTAACAAGCATTCTTTTTTGCAGAATTGTAGGTATTGTAGTAGTTGACAGGCAATGTCTGAAAACGCACAGTTTAGAAGATGTAATTTCAAAAAGGAATTTAGAATTGTTGAATTACGACACAATGAATAAAGCCCATTGTAGTTAAATTGATATTCTTTCACTTTTCTCCTTAAAAAAGTCGAGATGATGTATCTGAAAGTAAAACCTGTACGGTAAAACTTTGTAACCAGAGACAACTAACAGATGCTAAAACGTTGCAGAATGAGTGCTTGTCAAAATACAAGTCAAGTGTCAAGTCAAATGTGTGGTGTTGGTGTGTGAGGAAAACAGGACTGAATTACGGTTTATTTTATGATCTATGTCTAATTCATATAAGGATTACTGAAAGTATTAATATTCCTATATGTTCCTGTAACATTAGAACAGTCATTACTTTTACAAAGTGTTGCGTAAAAATGTTATAATGGCTACCACTTACGAAAATTGGTTGAGTCGTAGGAAAGGTAAATATTTGTAATTTATTTGTTAAGTATTTATTTATTAGTATCCTAATATTAATTTTCTTATAGTAAACAAAAAGAGTAATAAACGATGTACTGCTTTGTTTACGAGTGCAGAAATATATCATTTCATTATTGTTACATTACACATTTTCAGGTAAACAGAGTGATTTATATAAATTGGATACTAAGAATAAAACACCTGAAGAGAATATAAAAGAAATTATACAAGGTTTATATTTGAAGAAGCCATTCCACAATGACACCTCACCCACCAACAAAAATAACCCTATGGAGTTTAAGTCGGGTCTTAGAGGCATGCAGAAAAGTGGATCTGATAGCCGTAGACTGTCCTACTTAAATGCCTTAGTCACACTTTTGTGTAAAGAAGACAGAAATAATCTGGGTTTCACACCTGATGAACTAATGACTTGGTAAGAGTACATCTTCTAAACTTACATTTTCTATTCTATTGAAAGAGGTTATGTTTATATATTAATCCTTATTGAATGCAGGCGCAGTCCGAGGGGGGGGGGGGCACAGGGGACATGAAACCCCCCCCTATGATTTTCATACACCCCAAATAGAAAATCTTCTAAAATTTTGCAAAATAAGACTTTCCAAATATTAACACCTGATTTGCCAATGAAAATAGAAGACTTCCATTTGTTTTATAATGTGTGCAATAAAAATTGTATGGTGCAAGAAAGAAAATTAATTTACTCACCATATTCCAAAATTCAAGGCTTTGACTGTAACTGATTGAATGATCATTATATTCATCATTATTAAGTTATAAAAGTAAATAGGGTAATTTCGTCTGTTCGCGTCCATCGCCCAATTCGCGTCCATTTTACGGATCTCCCTTAAAAAATCCTCGAAAATAAGTAAACTAACACACCAATCAAACGAAAACTCATTATCGCTAATACCTCAATGTATACGAGCACACACAGATGGACAAAAGCAATCCCATTTAGAAAAAATAGTTAGTCTCGGCTGTTCAACAAAGAGCGCGTACGCGCGGGATATTTAGATAGTGTGCAGCAGCGCGTTCGATGGTAAGTTTTTTATTGTTTTATGTGAATTTTAGGATACATTTCTAGACTTTTATAATGAAATAAGGAATAATATTAATTATGAATTTGCTTATGTTTTTTATATTTAACGGATAAAATAAGGTGGACGCTAATTACTACATCAAATTTACAAAACTTCCACTTTGCGTCCGCAATGGATGCAAACTATACCTACAACGAATAATAATAAACCAAATTGCGTCCACTATTTTCGTTAAATACTTGCTTGTAAAAATAATTAAAAATGTATTGTTTATTATTATTGTAAATTTTTTAAGACGTGTTTATTATTCTATTTTTAAATGAAATGAGTAATTTCTTTCATCCTTATTTTGTTTTCTATTTAAGATGATTTCTTCGGAGACAAGAAAGAAAAAGGAAACATACACAGATGACAATTCACAGAAAGCGTTAAATGAAATACGAGAGAAGAATAAATCGATAAGACAAATATGAAATAGTCTAAAGTTCAGATTACAGCCAAAAAGCTGGGAATCCTACAAAAAGTGAGGCGATACTTCACACCTGGACAGCTTATGAATTTATATAAAGCACAAATCCGTTCTTGTATGGAGTATTGCAGTCACTTGTGAGATGGGTCAGCAAAATACCAGCTAGCTGCACTTGACTCGATCGAACGCAGAGCTAAAAGGTGACGAGGTTCTGGTAGGCAAGCTTCACAGCCTGGCTCACCAGGGAAATGTTGCTTGCCTGTCTATCTTCTACAGATTATACTTGGGAGTGTGTGCGCAGGAGCTCCACGACCTAATCCCTCATCCTACTTCTACTACGGGTCTACCAGACGTACTGCAGGATACGTTCCACACTTGGTTGATATACCGTCTTGTCGTACTAAGCGCTTCTCCTCTACATTTATTGTGCGCACAGCCAAGGTGTGGAACTCTCTGCCGGCTTCTGTATTGCCTGCCACATATGACCTGTCAGCCTTTAAAGCAAGAGTGAACAGGCATCTTCTGGGCTCGCTCTTTCGATCGTAGACCTCATCTTACCCATCAGGTGTGATCGGGGTCAAGTGCGCTATATACTATTAAAATTTTTTGTATTGTTTTGTTGCTTTAATATAGCCAAAACCTTATTATTAATCAAGGCTGATCTTTAGCAATAATAATATACCTTGTGATTTTAGGGTAAAATTAATAGAATTGATTACTGTTTATTCTTAAAGGTTGGTAAATATTTATTGAACTTAAAATTAGGTAAGTAGTTGGTATACTACTTACCAAATTTTATGATCAATCAATGCTGAGAAGTGTTTTTTTTTAATGATAATAATGTTGATTTTTAATATTTATATTCTTAAATAAAGAAATTGTTAAAATACAATCGTTATTTACAAATTATTAAAAATATCACCACTATATTCCTTTTCTAAGCTGGTGGACGCTAAATAGTCCACGGGTGGACGCAATTTGGATTTTGTGGACGCGAAGTGGGTAAAACGACTAATTCTGAAGTTTATCTATTTAAAAAAAAACAAGATGTTTCGAACAGAATTGAAAGTTAGTCTTAAAATAGACTAATATAATGAACACATGACATAAAAATTTTCATAGAAAATAGTGCTGGCATTTTTATTATCGCCGTCAAACTTGCCAACTGCACTAAATGGACGCGAACAGGCGAAATGACCCTATGTGGTAAATAAATTGTTTAATTATGTTTTTTTTTGTTTACAGTATTCGTGTGAGTTTAGTTGACGACTCTATGGTAATAAGAGCATCAGCTCTCAGAGTGTTGCGCTACTTAATAAAGACAGAAACTGATGTAGCAACATTCAATAATTTGAAACTCCCATTCTTAGTTATAAGGTAAACCACATTTTTTTACTTTTTTTGCTAGATTATATTAAATATATTGTGAAAATAGTCTTCCTTCTTATCTGAACGAAGCTGCAATGGTCCGTTTAAATATGTACCTGATGTTTGAATATTTTACTTAATCAGTGTATTTATTTATCTACATATTAATAAGAAAAACATTGTACCCCTTTTTACGAAAAATTTGCAGATGGAGGACTATGTATTTTGGCACAGTTGAAGTTTGTATAGAGAAAGATTGCAGAAAACATTTTTTTTTAAATTAAATAATACATTTTGGAATAATTTAAATTCTGGTTGAATTTCGACCCCTGGGTAACTAATAATAAAGCACAAAAGATGGGATGAATCTCTATATTCAACTTTGAAACCCATTGATCCTGTCCTATTGATATTCTATTTTTTCTTATTATCCTGTCCACCCAAATACCAATAAGTTATTTATTTATGTTAAAAAAATGCCCTTACCAATATGTCCACATTGGAAGTGCAGGTCTTTTATTATTGTCAAAACCTGTACTGTCCCTTATTAAGATGATTTGTGTCAATTACAACAATTGTGTTTGGTACCTACGAGGGGTGATCCAAAAGTAATGATAATCGGATATTTCCAGTTCTCAGAAAAATCCAAAAAAAATTTTTTTGGTAGTTTGTTTACCCACTAAGTCACCATGAAAAAATCATATAAATATACCACGATTCCAGGGAGTTGCATTCATTTGAATACAAACCGTCGAAGTTGAAACATCAAAATCGAAAAAAAACGAAATTAGAGCTGTGATCAAGTACCTCTGTATGAAAAAAATGTCTACTAAAGACTTACACAGCGACTTGGTGGAAGCATTGGGGGACTCTGTTCCTCCATATTCTGCAGTTGCACGATGGGCCAAGGAGTTTAGCCTGGGCAGAATATCCACTGAAGATGAACATCGCGAGGGACGCCCATCCACGTCTCTCACTGAAGAGAACGTTAAAAAAGTCGAAGATATTGTAATGGCAGATCGAAGAGTGACCATCAGGCATATAGCTGAGGTTTCAGGGATCTCATATGGCTGCATTCAAAGAATGCTTACGAACGAATTGCAAATGAAAAAGGTATCTGCGCGTTGGGTACCGAGAATGTTAACCGAAGAGCAAAAGAAGAAACGAGTCGACATTTCGAGGACGAATCTCGACTAGTTCCAAGCAGACAAGGAAATTTTTTTGTCACGTTTTGTGACCATGAGTGAAACCTGGATTCACCATTTTGATCCTGAAAGCAAGCAACAATCGATGACGTGAAACGAGCCTCCTCACCGGCGCCGAAGAAATTCAAGGTGTCCAGTTCGGCGGGGAAGGTTATGGCATCCGTTTTTTGGGACGCTGAAGGAATCAATATGGTGGAATACTTGCAAAAGGGAACCACTATAACAGGCTCTTACTACGCAGACCAAATAAGAAGATTGCGGGAGGCTATCAAGGAAAAAAGACGCGGTAAATTGCGAGCTGGAGTGTTGTTTCAGCAAGACAACGCAACCTCTCACAAAGCCGCAGTTGCGATGGCTGCCATTCAAGATACGGGTTTCGAATTGCTCGAACACCCCCCCTATTCATCAGATCTAGTCCTCAGTGACTTCTACCTCTTTTCTCGGCTCAAGGAATACCTCCGAGGTCGAAAATTTGAAGACGATAGTGAAGTGATGGCTGCTGTTAAGGCGTTTTGGGAGAGTCAAGATAAAGATTTTTTTTTCTAAGGGAATCCTAGGTTTAGAAAAAAGATGGACTAAGTGTATTGATTTGTTAGGAGACTACGTTTAAAAATAAATTATTTTTTAAATCATAATTACCGTGTTTTATTATGATTATCATTACTTTTGATCACCCCTCGTACATGAACTTTGCTCAGCTTTCTAGATATTTTTGTGATAACTTTTGCATTGTTATTTCACTACTTTAGTATCATGTGTCATAATTATTTGATGAGAAGCCTTCGTTTGTTCAAGAGTCATGATTTAAAAATGTAGCTTTTTCTGAATGAAGTTGACCATTACTAGATGCAATTTTTTTTGCTTAGCATACATACAATTATCAGGATATACTCATAGAACTTAATGTATCAAATTGCCTAAGCATAATAAATAATATAGATTATTATATCAAGCATTTAAAAATTTACTTGTGTCCACGCGTTTAACATAGTACCTAGGCATCCTACTTTTGTATGTATAAAGACGAATTATAGAAAACATCTTCAACATATAAATATCTTAAATAATCGACAGTTTGATGAAATGAAATGATATTTTATTTTGCAAATTGGTAATAAATAACACTTTTACACATTTCTAAACAACTATGTACTAATGACTAGTTTTGCCTAAGGTCAATGGATTTAATGCTTCGCAATGAAGAAGAACGAGCGCAGGCATTGCGCGTGGTACGTCGGGTAGTGGCTGTGGTCGGCGCGGCGGGCGGACTTAGACGGCAGCGCGGCGCTTTCGTAGAGCATGGTTTACTTCGGTGCCTCGCTGCAGTGGCCCGCGCCGCCAGTGTTGGAGACGGCACTGGCGACCGACTGTCAAGGCCCGCCATTGCTACGCTGGCTGAGATCTGTAAGTAACTGAAGACAAACGGTGATACACCATCATTACATAGTGGACATCACAAAACGGTTTTTATTTTTTTAGATTTAATTACAAACACTATATCGACGCTTGAAAGGCAAAAATTACCAAGCGACATGTAGCCAACATGTCGCTTGGTAATTTTGCCTTTCAAGCGTTGATATGTATATGTTTGTAATTAAATCATAAAAAAAACACATTTTCAGATTTTTTCTTGAACTGGTGATGTTACTTGCCAAATTTCATATTTCTAGTAGAACGGGAAGTACCCTATCAATTTTGATTCCCCTGTGAGTATCATACGTGTTTTTTGCGACATAAACGGCCGTATCTTTTTTTTACTTTAATCGAGAAGTTTGATTTTTTCTAGATCTGAGCATCGTCGCTGTAGAATGATAACCTATACAAGGTTTAACCTTGTATGTCCAGAAATCCAAACTTCACAGGAAACGAAAAAAACGATTCATTTTGTCAATGTTTAAAATATTTTTATGTGCTTTTGTCTCACGTTTTGAATGATAAAAAGGACTTATTTATGTTATTAACCAATGCTGGATTATCTTAACTGGATTATGCCAGAGAAATTATATAAGATGTTTTCCGTTCTTATATCTACGTAGTTTTTGTTTAAACGCCCATGTCTCTATAGATAAGAGGTTTTTGTTTTACTCCATAGATGGCACTTGTAGTCATATACCGGGTTCACAGTTTCACTGTATTATAAAATACGTGGTTTCCATACGATTTTTACAAAAAAAAGGAAAACATGTTTTTTTTTGACATACATACATACATTCTACAGCGACGGCATATGGTTTTAATTTTAACTTGATATCTCCACGCGTTCCCGAAATAAAGGGTCTTGACAGACAGACGGACAACGAAGTGATCCTATAATGGTTCCGTATTTTCCTTTTGAGGTACGGATCCCTAAAAATACTATTTTCTTTGCAGGTGTACTAAACCCTGACATGTTCATATCATGTGGAGGTGTGAACGCAGTGACGCGGCAGTTAGCTGAATGTGCGACACCCCGCATGGCAGAGGCGCTATGCGGGGTCCTACTACACGCACTGAACGACCCCGCCTCGCGAAGGGCCGCGCGCATTGACCTCATGTGTCTCAGTTCACCTTACTGTGATTTTCACTTCCGTCCAGCTGGTACTGAGACTAGCAGGTATGTATGTTATTAAGTTGTGTCATATCTCTGCTAAGGTGAAAAGTCTGTTCACTCTTCTTTACTTTCCTGTTATACAATAGTTTTTGTAGTAACCAAACAGCCAAGAAACATACATATTTTGTCTAAGGTGTAGTTTGTGAAGTTAGGGCGTATAGAGTTACAAGCTCGGTTCTACATGACATTGCAAGCTAATGGTGGTCTGGGTTGGTCTTAGTAACAATTTACATGAAAATGATTATTTCAAAATTCCATACTTCAATAGCCAATGTCTTAATGTCTGATGACGCGTTTACATAATCTAGAGTTCCTAATTTCACATTACAGTAGACTAATTGCGGAATGAATGATATTGGTCGACGTAAGCATTCATTTTAATATCCATCGCGCGTTTCATGTTGTCAACCAGACGATTTTTAAACATAATAATTAAGGATATGCTGTGAAAGGATACCATGTATTTTTAACCGACTTCTAAAAAAGGAGGAGGATTAGGAATTAGGAAAGGAGGAGGAAATACATTAAATATATTTAATGTATTTGTAATAAAATTTTCATAGGACAAGCGCTTGTGAACAATTACAACCCCTAGAACTAGCATTTACTATGACGAAAATTTTACAGTAAAACTGAGATTTTTAAATCACAAAAACAAGCAAATTGGAGAAAGAATACTAATCTATATATAGTATGTTAGGTTTTGATAAACACTAGAGGCACATCGTCCAACATTTCATCCACCACACTGTTTAAAATGTTAAGGTATCACTATCAAGTCTTCCATCAATAAGTATGGGCCTATTAAACAATTATTTAAAATACCTGCCCACCCATTAACACTAAACTGGTGTTGATAAGCGTCCTGAAGTGTAACATAGGGATTTTCACTACTCCACCAATGTTCATTATGCAGCAGCTTCCACACAGACCAATGTGATACACCCACAGAAATCATAATAAGGCAATAGAAATGCTATCTACTGTCTTTTAATACTGGGACGCGTGACGCCGGTTCACAGCTACCACCACATAAACAAACAATAGATCGTTTATCGTGGTGAAATTAGTCGAGCTCATTCTTAGCTTCTGCCTTACGCCATTTACTCAACTGTCCTTCGCCTTCTGGACAAAATTGATGTTGAGGGTTTTCATCTGAAGAACATTTCGCTGGTTTGCGAGAATATCGACGTAACTCGAAATGGTGTCCAATTTAACTAGATACTTGCGTGAAATAATCATAAATTTAAGTATAACATCATGAACTGAGACACAATACCAATTTTGCACCAACGTTCATCAGAGACGGCTTGGGTATGATTCAAACCCAGGCCTAGTCTCTTTCACAGAGGAGCTTTGCATGCTTAAGTTTTAAGCAAATTATGTTGGATTCCATATTTATAATAACATCGTATACTCTATGTTTTATGCAAATGTAGAGTTTTGTCTCAAATGAATAATAACACTGTCTCTTTCTAATGAACGTCGGCGCAGAATTAGCATTGTGTCTCAGTTCACGATGTTATACTTAAATTTATGATTATTTCACACAAGTATCTAGTTAAATTGGACAGTATTTTGAGTTACGTCGATATTCTCGCAAACCAGCGATTTGTGATACTACTATAATATTGTATAATAAAAAAATATGTAATAAAAAATAATAATATTTTGTGATAAGACTAAAATAACTTCGGTAAAATATTTAATACTTATAGAAATTCCTTTTTAAGCCTGTAGAAACTTGTCTAAACTTGTATAAACGTATATATGTAAAAAAACTTTTTAACAAAAAATTAAACCGACTCCCAAAACAACACTGCAAAGTGAAAAATAACTTTAATTTCGGTAGTCGGTGTCTTTAGTTTTGTTTTTTCGTTTTTGGCACCGACTTCCGAAATTAAAGTTATTTTTCACTTTGCAGTGTTGTTTTGGGAGTCGGTTTAATTTTTTGTTAAAAAGTTTTTTTTTTCACTCTTTTTAGTTGGATGATTTTTTAATTTACCTAGTTACAAGAGCCTAAATGTCAACTTCTTATAACCTTTTACAAAATATTGCTTTTCCCAATGCTGGGCCGTTAATTGTTGAGGAGTTCTCCTGGTACTTCACCATCAGCTCTACATCACCATATGCATTGTGACGAGCATAAAGTGCTTAACATCCATATTCAAGTAATCGAATCGCAATCCACTTAATACTTATCATTGAGTAGTTTCGGCGGCCATCTGTGGTCTTCATCATCAGTTCCACTTCCCCAAATGGTACTTTTTGAGAGCAACTGCACAAGTTACTATAAGAAATACCCAAAACGCCATAGGTGTGCCTATAATATTTGAAGAGTTCCCTCGATTTCTCCAGGATCCCATCATCAGATCCTGACTTTGGTGATAATGGTACCAATTTCGAAGTATACCCATTCGAACAAAAAAAGAATTTTCCAAATCGGCTCAGCCGTCTTCGAGTACTCGATGATCATACATAAAAAAAAAAAAAAAAAAAAACGCGTCGAATTGATAACCTCCTCTTTTGGTCGTCGGTTGATAAAAGGGTGCCAGCTATCAAGCCGACTGTACACAATAGGGCCGGACTCCGACTGCCAACTCAGCGCCCCGAACAGCTCCTTCTTCTAACTGCTGTATCTTCAAAACAACTTCGAATTTTTAAAAATCACTTTACTACCGTATTCTAAACATGTTAAAAAAGCAATTTATGAAAAAAAAGAAAATCGATTTTTAAGGCCTATCACATGGGATGACCCCTTTAAATTATCAGTAGTAACATTGTTTGCAACCAAGCAGTTGGTTGAGTTAATAATAATAATCTTTATTTTTCCAGTTTACAATTTACATGTTTAGTTAGTCAATGCTACAAAAAACATTTCATCTTATAAATTGTAGCTTTACACTGAGTTATAGACCACTGACATACACAAGCTAAGTTTAAACTTGTGTTATGGGTGTCAGGGCTCGCAAAATTGGCACTATTAACACTAATTAAATGTTCGGAATTAAGTTGTGTACACATATTAGGCGCTATAAACAGTAATAAAGATTTTATATAAGCAAAATTTTATAATAATAATGAAAATTAAAGAGAAAAAAGAGTTATGTAAACTGTCAATGCAGTAATTAATTTCAGTATTATTAGCTCTTTGAATAGTGGCTAGATCGGCGTCACGGCGTCCTGACCTACCGCATGACGCAGGTCCTCACCGGACACGGAAGATTCGGGAGGTACCTGTGTCTGATGGGAAAGGAGGAAACGCCTGGGTGTCACCACTGCGAGGGTCGCCCTGAGGACACTGTAGAGCACACGGTGCAAGACTGTCCCGCCTGGGCAGAGCACCGACGTGTCCTCACGGCGGCGATAGGCGGAGACCTCTCGCGCCCAGCATTGGTCGAGGCCATGCTGCGGGGCGAGAGGGAGTGGGAAGCGGTCGCCTCCTTCTGCGAAGCAGTCATGCTTCCTAAGGAGGAGGCGGGCCGCGTGAGGGAGAGGATGGCGTCCTCCCTCCAGCCCAGCCGCAGTGGTAGTCGCCCACGGCGTCGGACGTCGGCCGACGATCTCCGGCCACCGTAGGCGCGGGCATGCGGACAGCGAGTAAAGGGCAACTCGCTGTCCGACCATGGACCATGCCCGGGTCGACGGCGCGTCGTGTTCCACGCGCGCCTCAACGAGCGTCAGCAACATGACGAGGCCCCCTCTGCAGAGGGCCGAAGCCTGCCGGGGTCGTGGGACTCATCCCGTTACCGTGGCCCCGGTACGTAAAGGGCTATTGAAGGAACACCGTGGATTTTAGTCAGTAAAAGTCTGACAGTCCCTCCCACCCTGCCCGGAGTGGGAGGACTTATTTGATAATTTTACCACGTTAAAAAAAAAAAGATAATCCTTACTAATATTATAAATGCGAAAGTATCTGTCTGTCTGTGTGTTACGCAATCACGCTTAAACTACTGAACCGATTTTAATGAAATTTGATATGGACATAGTCTAGAGCCTGAGAAAGGACATAGGCTACTTTTTAATGTGAAAAAGGACTGTAAGGGGTTGAAATAGGGGATGAAAGTATGTATGGAAATTGCGCCATTTTTAATGCTAGAAGCTTGAAACTTATTTTTTAGACTTTTATATAGATATAAATAAATACGACATTCAAATTATCTATGAGTTTTGTTTTCAAAATCATTAGCCTAAAAAATTAAAAATGCTGCCGAAGGTTACTATTCCGCGCGGACGAAGTCGCGGGCACAGCTAGTATTGAATATTCACTTAATCTAAGATCAGTTAAATTATCAATAACTGAGTGCATAATGTACGCTAACAAAGTAGCCGATAAATGTCGACCTTTTTTGGGAAGATATCCCCGAATCAAAACAAAATCTCTAACAAATTGTTAGTATCAAAATACAATAAACGGTCACTATGATGGCATACTAACATATGCAACAAATTATCGGCATACTAATATATGTTTGCGTTGCAGTGTTAAATTGGTGTGAAACATATGATACAGTAGTACCCAACTGATAGCCTTGTGAATCTTCGTTCGCGCAGAAAATAAAGTATGGCCCTGAAGATTAACGAAAGAATGCTTAACTTACAATCAACCTTAGTTCACTACTATAAGGTTCATAATACACTGTAGCTGTTAGTTCCGTCTCACTCACGCGTCACGCGTCGCGCGCTAACATGGCGGCAGTTGCCGACCAATGGAGGAGCGCGGAGCGTGTCGATTGGTCAAAAGCATTTCCCGCGCTTTGAAAATTCGTTGTCTGCGCAGGTACATCGGTAAGCCATATCAGTTGGTTCTACTGTACTAATATTGAAAGTAATTTTTCTCAGAGACGAACGTGAGATGCGGTTTACGTGTAGTCGCCTGGCCCTGCTGTGTGTGCTCCGCAGTTGGCCAGGGTTGCTGCACTTCTGTCACCCGTGTAGTACTGGTGGTCTCCGCGCTCTAGTCGCCGCACTCTATCTACCGCGATTAGAGGTTCGAGTGAGTAAACCACTTTAAATTTGTTTAAAGCTTAAGTTCTTAAATTAAAGGAGGAGGGTTGATAAGAGGCTTTTATCGCCCATCAGCCACTTGATGTGATATAAATTTTATTTAATATACATCATTAAAAATATATAAAAAAAAAAATAAAAAAAAATCCTGTAATTGATGGGATAAGTAACATAAATATTTATGTATGTATTATGAACATTTATTAATATAAACGTTATTGTCAGTCATTTTAGCACCAAAAAACAACTGTTATTAGAATACTAAATGCAAAATTAAAATAAAAGAAGGTTATTAACTATTATTATTTCAATATTAAAAAGTTGGGAAATAATCAATAACCAAAAATAATCAGTCGTACCTAGTCTATTCTACTCCCACGCGTAATATATTTTTCCTTTTAGGGTACAAGCGTACAGTGAAACAAAATGAAATAGTACTCACATAAACGCTTATAAACAGTAGTTTCATTGTGAGTAAAAAATAATTTGTTTCAAAGAACGCTTCTTTAAAAAATATTTTTTTAAAGATTGAATAAACGTCAAAATATACAAAAAAGACCAAACACTCTTTTTGGGCAATAATTGGTATGACTTACTGTAATATATGTACTTATATGTATCGTGACTTCGTTACTCTAGTGGGAAAAACCAGTATTAAACTAGCTAACGAGTAAGACGGTTGTTTCATTGTATTTCCCAATACATATTATCTGGCGACGAAAAAGTAACCGCGAGTAAAAAAATAAAAATGGCAAGTTTTCTCGGCAATTTAAGCGTTTTTGATTATAAAATTCAAGAGTGGGAAGTGTTTTATGGTAAATTGACGCAATTCATCAAGTTGATTTGCATCAAATCAAAGTGCTGTATTGTTGACGCATCTGTCAGATGATTCGTACCGCCTGCTTTGGAACCTGGTTCATCCGAAGAAACTCGAAGACGTTACCTATAACGAGTTAGTTGAAGTACTCAATAAACATTTCACGCCAAAACGGTCGACATTTGCTGATAGGGCAAAGTTTTATGAAGCGACAAGATCCGACGGTGAAAGCATCGAAGAGTGGGCAGCACGGCTGCGAGGGCTTGCCGTATACTGTGATTTTGGTACAGAACTGGATACATTACTGAGAGACCGGTTCGTGCTGGGCTTTAAGACAGGACATGAGCGTGCAGACAAACTTTTTGAATGTGATGGCCAAGACCCTGACGCTCGCGAGTGCTATGGAGGTCGCGCAGAAGGCGTCGTGTGCAAGACAGGCGCGCATGGTCGGAGCAGGCGACACCATTAGCGCAGGCGAGGTCGCAGTGAAGGAGGAACCAGAGTTGTACGTGCGGCCGGGGGCGGGCGCCGCAAGAGCCGCGTCACGTCAAGCGGGCCCCGCCAGCACGGCCGCCGCGGTGGATGGCAGCGGTGGCAACCAAGCGCGTTGTACCGTATGTGGTATGAAGAACCACATTGCGGAAAAGTGTAGATTTAATAACTACAAGTGCCTAATATGTGGTCAAAAAGAACATTTTGAAAAAGTTGTGTGCAGTGATAACGTCGAATGTGCATAATATTGGTTCGGAGCAAATAGTTAAATCTCAAGAGGATTGCAATGAATGTAAACTTTTTAATTTAAAGTATGTTGACAATCCAAACTAATATTATAAATGCGAAAGTAACTCTGTCTGTCTGTCTGTCTGTCTTTCTGTCTGTCTGTCTGTCTGTCTGTCCTTGCTTCACGCCTAAACTACTGAACCGATTTGTGTGAAATTTGGTACAGACATAGTTTGGAACTTGAGAAAGGACATAGGATAGTTTTTATTACAAAAAATAAAATAAAAAATAAAATTTATTCCGGACATACAGCGCCATCTATTGGTCAAGAGTCGGCATCAATTCAGTGCTGAAAATTCATCGGAAAAATGTAAATTAATAGTAAAAAGGTATGAAAATATAATATAATACAACTTTTAGTACAAAGAAAATGCTCTAACGGAGTATAGATAATTCTATTAGTACTATATGTCGAGTTGGTGATCGCGCAATGGTGTCGATCGTTACACGAGTTTGGTTCATGTTATTGTTTTAATTCATCGGAAAAAAGTAAATAAATAGTAAAAAGGTATGAAAAAAAAAATATCAATATAATAAAACTTTTAGTACAAAGAAAATGCCCGAACGGAGTATAGATAAATAATCCGAGTTGTCACTATGCTCGATAGATGGCGTTGGGATCGAAATAGATCGCGCTATGGTTTCGTTACACGCATTTGGTTAGGTATCGGCCGAGCGCTTCGGTGTAGAGATGAGATATACTTGCAAATATCAATACCAGGGCTTGCAAGTACGAGTCTGTAAAAATACCAGGGTTGGAAACCAGGTATTAAAATACTAGAAAGTATTTTGAGCCACTTCGGATTTCAGTCTACTAGTCCGGTCGTACCATGCCACAATCTAGTACGGCTTTTGTAGATGAAATCTTTCCTTTAGAGGTGGGTTGTAACAGGTTAAACGCGATACGTGTTACCACTGTTACTGTTACATAAAAATAACAGTTCCAAATATCTGTTATTAAATAACAGGCTGTTATTTTTATACGGACAATAAATACGTATTTAAATCTCAATTGAAAATCTTCTTTGTTTATTCCTCTTTAAAGTCGAAAATCGTATAGAAAATAGGTATAGAAGAATATTTATTTATATTTTTGTCGCCCAGTTACTGCTAAAATACTAGAAAAGTGCTGTCACTGTCTAATTTGAATAAATGAATTGTTATTTTTGTCACCCCAACCCTAACATCATTTAAAAGAAAATTAAAAATGTAAATTAAATTTAAATTAGTCAGAGAGGCTTTAAAAGATAATTTTGCTTTGCATATTTTGCAAGTCGCGTAGTGACCACCTATATCTACAAAATGGTCCCACACAACACTCACTTTTCTATTTATATTGGACATTGTCGTGAAAAATCAACCTAAATAAAAAAAATACTTATTCGCTACAACCTACACTAAGTACCTATCTAAATTATGAAAAGAATAAACTAAACTAAAAAACTACGCTTATTTTAAATACAAAAATGTACCTTTTTACAACCTATACTAAGTACCTACCGAACTATAAAACGAACCTAAACTTATACATAAACCAAATATGAAATGAACACTAAACACTAGTAAGCCGCAAACAAACACTAAGAAACAGAGAAATCTTTACGAAAATGATCACAGAACAACTTGAATTCACTCACCACTCACCACCTGTACTGCTCACCACTTTCGTTCTAATCATAGATGATACAATTAAAGAAAGAAGAAAAATTAAAAATTCATATATTCGAATTTTTAAAAATATCAACAAACAAATCAGCCAAAGAAACTTTCAATGGAATGTCATCTTTATTTATACTTTAATAAAGTCGTAAATACATGAAACATTTTGCAACCAATCCCATTTAATGTCAAACCAAAGATAATAAGGAGTCCTGAGACAATCAATAAAATTGTTTTTGGTTGCCTCGCAAATAAAAAAAATATTATTAAATAAATAATACTATTTCTATCAAAACATACCAACTATGAATTACTCTCAATATACTTAATTAATATACTGGTTGGTCAAAAAAATCGTGAATACCTGGAAAGTTTTATTAATTCCGTTAAACCAAAGATAATCAATTACATACTATTAAAGATAGATACGATTATATCATCAACATTTCACTTATTTAAAGCTATTTCAATTCAATTCATTACTGCGATCGCGTTGCGTTTTCGTTGGCAGGCTTAAAACTATTTACTATAATATGGACCCACTTTTTTTAAACTGAATCTAAAATTGCCATGAAGAAAATAAATTATAAGTTTTTTTACAATGGTCACTGGTCAGTAACAGGCCATATATGGCTAAATTTAGGAGTCACGTTTACGTAACTCATTGTTCTTGTAAGACTATCAACTATATTTTAGGGGTAATAAATACTAGCTGCTTCTCTTTTTAGCGTTGTTAAGCCGCCTTAGTAAGAGTGAGAAGTAAAAATATAAATAATAGGTGTGTCTCTTTTTAGCATATGTCATTCTGTAATGAAGAAAAGAGACACACCTATTATTTATATTCAAGGTACTCTTAATAACAGTCGTCAATACGGCTAAATTTAGGAGTCACTTTTTCGTAACTTAATGTTCTTGTAAGACCACCAACTATATTTTAGGGTTAATAAATACTAGCTGCTTCTCTTTTTAGCGTAGTTTAACCGCTTTAGTAAGAGTGAGAAGTAAAAATATGTAGAAATAAATAATAGGTGTGTCTCTTTTTAGCTAATGTGATTCTGTAATGAGGAAAAGAGAGAAAAGTAAATCATTTACTCTCAATGTCAAACCAAAGACAATAAGGGAGTCCTGACTCACACAATCAATAAAATTGTTTTTGGTTGCCTCGCAAATCTAAAAAAAATATATTATTAAATAAATAATACTATTTCTGTCAAAATATACCAACTATGAAATTTTGAATCCCTGGAAAGTTTTATTAATTCCGTAAAACCAAAGATAATTAATTACATACTATTAAAGGTAGATACGATTATATGATCAATATTTCACTTATTTAAAGCTATTTTAATTCAATTCTTTATTGCGACCGCGTTGCGTTGTCGTTGGCAGGCTTAAAACCACTTAAAACAATTTACTATAGACTAATAATAATATAATCATTTTTTTTAAACTGAATCTCAAATTGCCATGAAGAAAATAAATTATAAGTTTTTTTACAATGGTCACTGGTCAGTAACAGGCCATCAACAGGCCATGTAGTAGGTAATACGGCTAAATTTAGGAGTCACGTTTTCGTAACTTATTGTTCTTGTAAGACCACCAACTATATTTTAGGGGTAATAAATACTAGCAGCTTCTCTTTTTAGCGTAGTTAAGCCGCCTTAGTAAGAGTGAGAAGTAAAAATATAAATAATAGGTGTGTCTCTTTTTAGCAAATGTCATTCTGTAATGAAGAAAAGAGACACACCTATTATTTATTTTCAAGGTACACCAAGGAACAGTAGGTAGAAGATCCTTGAGGTACACTTAATTAATAGTCGTCAATACGGCTAAATTTAGGAGTCACTTTTTCATAACTTAATCTTCTTGTAAGACCACCAACTATATTTTATGGTTAATAAATACTAGCTGCTTCTCTTTTTAGCGTAGTTTAACCACTTTAGTAAGAGTGAGAAGTAAAAATATGTAGAAATAAATAATAGGTGTGTCTCTTTTTAGCAAATTTCATTCTGTAATAAGGAAAAGAGACACACCTATTATTTTAAATAATAGGTGTGTCTCTTTTTAGCAAATGTCATCCTGTAATGAAGAAAAGAGACACACCTATTATTTATTTTCAAGGAACACTTAATAACAGTCGTCAGTCAGTAACAACTAACAAGTAACAGCCGTGATAACAGACAACAGTGTTTGACAAGTTTGACTGTTCCACTGTTCTTAATCACATAACAGTCTGTTATTAAAGTAACAGATAAAATAAGTTGTTCGGAACAATTGTTATTTGTTATTTGTAAATATCTGTTAGTTCTATCTGTTACGATAAATATGCCTCACTCCTACTTTCCTTCCTACTTAATTTACAGAAATTAAAAAAACTTTTTACCAAAAAATTAAACCGACTCCCAAAAAACACTGCAAAGTGAAAAATAACTTTAATTTCGGTAGTCGGTGTCTTTAGTTTTGTTTTTTCGTTTTTGGCACCGACTTCCGAAATTAAAGTTATTTTTCACTTTGCAGTGTTTTTTGGGAGTCGGTTTAATTTTTTGGTAAAAAGTTTTTATTTCACTCTTTTTAGTTGGATGATTTTTAATTTACCTAGTTACAAGAGCCTAAATGTCAACTACTTATAACCTTTTACAAAATATTGCTTTTCCCAATGCTGGGCCGTTAATTGTTGAGGAGTTCTCCTGGTACTTCACCATCAGCTCTACATCACCATATGGATTGTGACGAGCATAAAGTGCTTAACACCCATATTCAAGTAATCGAATCGCAATCCACTCAATACTTATTATTGAGTAGTTTCGGCGGCCATCTGTGGTCTTCATCATCAGTTCCACTTCCCCAAATGGTACTTTTTGAGAGCAACTGCACAAGTTACTATAAGAAATACCCAAAACGCCATAGGTGTGCCTATAATATTTGAAGAGTTCCCTCGATTTCTCCAAGATCCCATCATCAGATCCTGACTTTGGTGATAATGGTACCAATTTCGAAGTATACCCATTCGAACAAAAAAAGAATTTTCCAAATCGGTTCAGCCGTCTTCGAGTACTCGATGATCATACATAAAAAAAAAAAAAAAAAAAAATATATACGCGTCGAATTGATAACCTCCTCTTTTGGTCGTCGGTTGATAATTCACTCACTTAAAATTCACGGAAATATGTTTTCTTTGCACATGCAAGCATAAGGCATAAGGTTTGACACTCCCGATTTGTATGATATTAATGCTTTGCACATTTTACATTCAGCTTTATTTTAGCCAAACTTTTCTTAGGAGCCATGGTTTGTAACTGTATTTTTATTTACAACTAGTAAGTCTTATCAATTTTAAAAGAAAACACTTAACTACATTCAACTACGTTCAAAAATCGTCTTTTACCTATTTAAATATTTACATTCCTAACTAATAAACAAAGTCACGTACACATAAAAAAGCAGTTTTGTTTATTTACACACTAACTGTTAATAGTTTAAATTCAATAAACTTGCGAAATAAGAAAGTCACGGTCAGTTGGTAAATTGCATAACAAGCTCGCACTCACTTCTCAGTATTTATATGTATCATCTATGCACTCACTCAAACGACAACTGACGAAAGAAAAATAAAAAACGTAAACATAACAAAATATTTTCTAAAATACTTTCGTTCACGCAATAATGTGTCTTTTATTATTAGTCATTAGGGTGAATGGCGCCGCAAACTACTCAAAAGAAAAGAAAAAGTTCCCTGATGCACACACCTACACAGATTTCGGTTTATGTACTCAGACAACTTTGGAATATTTAGAGAAATACTACACAATCGCATTTGCAAATGAAAAATACTTTGAACCTTGCAAGTATTTTTTTTTCTGATACGATTATGCTCCTTTTTGCTGAAGCAAAACGAATCAATTTCCTATGCAAGTATTTTCACATCAATCCAAGCCCTGTTGGAAGAAAAAATACTTGCATAGGAAATTGACCCGTGATTTCTTATAAATAAGAAGCACAATCGCGTTTACATATAAATACTTGCAAAGACAAACCGTATACTAGAATAGACTTGCATACGAAATTGAAAGTATTTTCTATCTGTATAGGAAATTGAACCGTGACTTCCTAAGAATAAGGAGCACAATCGCGTTTACAAATAAATACCTGCATAGAGACGAACGTTTCTACTTTTACTCAATCCAAGCCCTGTTGAATGAAAAAATACTTGCATAGGAAATTGACCCGTGACTTCTTATAAATAAGAAGCACAATCGCGTTTACATATAAATACTTGCAAAGACAAACCGTATACTAGAATAGACTTGCATACGAAATTGAAAGTATTTTCTATCTGTATAGGAAATTGAACCGTGACTTCCTAAGAATAAGGAGCACAATCGCGTTTACAAATAAATACCTGCATAGAGACGAACGTTTCTACTTTTACTCAATCCAAGCCCTGTTGAATGAAAAAATACTTGCATAGGAAATTGACCCGTGAGTTCTTATAAATAAGAAGCACAATCGCGTTTACATATAAATACTTGCAAAGACAATCCATATACTAGAATAGACTTGCATACGAAATTGTTACGTAGTCTCTTACAGATAAGGAGCATAATCGCATAGTCGGGCGATCGTCAAGCCCCCACCGGAGCGAGTCCGACTCCGAGTAGCCGTATAAAATACTTTGAAGTCTTGCAAGTATTTCGGATCGGTACCTGGTGTACGTACTTGGAAGTAAATACCTGGTGTAAATACCTGGTCGCGTAAATACGTACCATCCCTACTTCGGTGCTGTCTTTTTTTTTTTTTTTTTTAAAAAAAAAAAAAAAAGAAATTCGGTGCTGTCGTGGAATTGTGGATTGATCGTTTCGTAAATTTTAAATTGGCTCCGTAGTATTAGTAGATTAAAAGTTTTATTTGTTGGGTTGTTTTCAAAATTGGTTCCGTTGTATTTGTCGATTAAAAGGTTTATTTGTTGGGTTGTCTGGTTGTTTTATAATGTAAGTTTAGTTTGATCTCGATTATTATTAGTAAATATATTAGTAGATACTAAAATTGTATGTCTAAATTCGTTTTAATTTTTAAATTAATTAGATCGTGCCTTTTAAATTATTTAGTTTAAAGCTTGGTTATTAAGAGAATAGGTTGTAATATAATTTCTTTTAAATTAATATCAAGTTCGTAAATCGTATTTTTTTTTAATTCTTTTGTTTTCAGTTAGTTTTCAATTTAAGTTCGGAAAGATTGTAATATTTCTTTAGTTTAAGTTCTTTTGTAAACTACTTTTTTCAATGACGAGAAAACGCAAGTCCAATTTAGCACGTAGTTCCAGCGGAGCTCGAGCTAAAAGAGTTGCAAGAAGTCAAGAGTCTCAAGAACAGACTCAAGCCCGTTTAACTTTAGACGCCGAGCGTCACGCTGCTCAAAGAGCTGCTGAGACTGAAGAGGTGAGGCAGGAGCGAGGGATCTTAGACGCTGAGCGTCACGCTACTCAAAGAGCTGCTGAAACCGAAGAGATGGCTCGGGAGCGCCGGCTCTTAGACACCGAACGTCACGCTGCTCAAAGAGCTGCTGAGACAGAGGAGACGAGGCAGGAGCGACGGCTCTTAGATGCTGGGCGTCATGCAACTGAAAGAGCTGCTGAGACAGAAAAGATGGCTCGGGAGCGCCGGCTCTTAGATGCTGGGCGTCATGCAACTCAAAGAGCTGCTGAGACAGAAGAGATGGCTCGGGAGCGCCGGCTCTTAGATGCTGGGCGTCATGCAACTCAAAGAGCTGCTGAGACAGAAGAGATGGCTCGGGAGCGCCGGCTCTTAGACACCGAACGTCACGCTGCTCAAAGAGCTGCTGAGACTGAGGAGGTGAGGCAGGAGCGACGGCTCTTAGATGCCAGGCGTCATGCAACTCAAAGAGCTTCCGAAACTGTAGATCAAACTCGAGTACGTCGGCTTTTGGATGCTGAACGCCATGCGTCTCTGATTTCTGCAGAGTCACATGAAGAATCTCATAGACGACGTGTTCTATTAGCTGCACGGCAAGCACAAAGACGAAATATATTTACACGTAATACGTGGGAGGTATTTCATAATGCTGCTTTTGATTACGACCCTTTAATCGATTACATGAACCATCGATTAGTGCTCTTAGGACGGATGGCTAAAAAGTGCACATATTGTATGGCACTAAAATGGAAAGAGGAAACTCCGGGTATGTGCTGTTCTGGAGGTAAAGTTTCACTTCCATCACTCGGTATTCCAGAAGAACCCCTGAAAACATTCCTTTTATGCGATAGTAATGAGTCACGACTCTTTTTGAACAGTATAAGGAAATATAATAGCTGTTTCCAAATGACGTCATTTGGGGTAGATCATGAGGTTGTTATGCCTGGATTTTCCAGTACATCTATACTTATAATAAATCTGTAGAGAGGTCAATTCTGTACATTAAATATATTTACAAAATAACTATCAGGGGGTGATTAGGGATCGATACTGATACCAAAAATGCAATCAGTAAAATTTTTGTCTGTCTGTCTGTCTGTCTGTCTGTCTGTCTGTCTGTATAACCGTTATAGAAACAAAAACTACTCGACGGATTTTAACGAAACTTGGTACAATTAATATTCATACTCCTGAGCAGGTTATAGTATACTTTTCATCACGCTACAATCAATAGCAGCAGAGCAGTGAAGGGAAATGTTGGAAAAACGGGAGAAGTTACTCCATTTTTTAAGCTTCCGTCGCGTGTGCAACCTTAATGGTTAAAGCTACACAGAAATCATTTATGACGGAAATGTTCTCCTTAAAATTATATAAAAAATATCCCACTACAGTATATGTCTATCTTTTATGGTTGACTCACAATAACACGTGTAACTCCCGATAGCTTAGCAGTTCGAAGCTTTCTGATTATAATATTTGTCTACTCTTACGTTTATAACACTCTCAGTCACCCCTAATTGAAAAAGTTAACATTATTAACTATTCCATAAAACAGAATCATATTAATCGGTATAGAAACACCAAAGTTATGCATGAAATACGCTAATAATAAGCCATCGCGCGTGAATACTGAATCATGCTATAAGGATTATTTTTGAGAATCGGTCGCCGCGCTCGACGCGTCTCGATTGGCCAAGTGCGAGCCAGACTCGCCCATGAAGGGTTCCTAAAAACCTTTAAAATTTCTAGAAACCTGCTTATTTGCATTTTTACAACTACGCTAGATAACTTTGTTGTTCATAGTGTTTGTATGAATTACAAAGTTATATTTGCGGTTTTAGAAAATATGCTGTATCTCAAAACTGCTTACCCGATTTCGTTCAAACCAATTTTGGTTGAAAGTTTACATTAGGATCTACAGACATATATATTTTTTTAGATTTTTCACTCCATTATTATAGAAGTTAGAGGGAGGGGGGGACATTTTACCACTTTGGAAGCTTATATCTTTTAAACGATTGACTTTATGAAAAAGTGGCTTTAGAAACCCTTATATCATTTTTAAAGACCTGTTTATAAGTACCACACACGCATAGGTTTCATGAAAAAAAATATTTTCAGTTTTAGTTCCATGTATGGGGATCCCCCTTTATTTTAAATATTTTTTAATTTTTGTCTTAAAATCGGAAAGCTGTTCATAGAATACATCTACCTACTAAGTTTCACATGTATAGTCTTAGTAGTTTCGGAATCAAATGGCTGTGACATACGGACGGACGGACGGACAGACAGACAGACCGACAGACAGACGGTCAGACATATCGAAACTATAAGGGTTCCGTGTTTTGCCATTCGGCTACGGAACCCTAAAAATGCGGGGTGTCCGAGCGCGAGGTTCGCGGTTGAGTAGTGACCAGCCTTAGTGTGCTGAACTACGAGAGGCCCTATCTAAAAAAAAAAGTGCGGGCTTCATACAATTTTTTAAAATAAGATTTGACCTAAAGGTCCAGTTACCAGGTCATAAAATCCCAAAAAAAAACATACAATTTTTGCCTGTTGATCCCATTGAGATAGGAAAAGTATGGTTGATCCGAATAGACATTCAGAGCGTTCGACCTTATTGACAGACAATACCACAGAGTACTTTCATATATTGGACAATACTTATAAGACAGATATTAACAAACCGTGCTTATCAGCGCGACTTTTAGTCGTTGATAATTTATTTATAGATTCCTTTTGTTGTTATTTTATAAAATAGGTATTAATTATTTTAGTATAACGATAGGTAAGTTTTGGCTAATTTACGTTCACTTTTTTATATTAGTTTTATTTTCACCCAGTTGCAACAAAATATAATCGAGGCTCAAATTTTAACAGGTTGCGGTGCAGGAGAAACCGTCTTTATTCCCAGAATTCCCATAATACCAAATAATTTTCCATTCGAATTTAAAAGAACGCAATTCCCAGTATCGGTGTGTTATGCAATGACAATTAATAAGGTTCAAGGGCAGACTTTTCGTGTTGCTGGAGTAGATCTCGGTGTCAGTTGTTTCTCGCATGGTCAGTTGTACGTCGCTCTTTCCCGGGTTAGCAGTTCTAGAAATTTTTATGTTCACGTGCCGGACGGGTCAACTTTCAACATAGTTTACCTGGAAGCTTTGCGCTGAAGTATTGTCGTTCTATAGGTACTTAAGCCTCATGTGAACGTGATCTAAACAATATTACCAATACATTAACTTAATAACACACAAGGAGTTACACGCTGACGGAGTCGCGGACACAGCTATTAACAATAATATTGTGCGGTTCGGTATTGCGATATTTTTCAACAGCATTATAGATTGACTACTAAATTACGAAAGTTAATCTGTGTGTTACATCAAAATCACTGAACCGTGAGGAAGGACATAGGCTACTTTTTTTTACGAAAAACGACGGAAACGTGGACGAAGTCGCGGGCAACAGCTATCTATGCTAATAATATAAGGCTAAAGAGTTTCTTTGTTTGTTTGAACGCGATAATCTCAGGAACTACTGGTTCGAATTGAAAAAATATTTTTAATTAAATAGTAAATTTATAGAGAAAGGCTATAGGCTATATATCATTACGCTAAGGCCAATAGGAGCGGAGCGCCAATGAAGAATGCTTCAAAATCGGGGTTAAATTTAACGTTAGCCCAAAGTAACTATTCCACGCGGACGAAGTCGCGGGCAAAAGCTAGTAATCCTATAAAAATATCAGTGTGTATCAACAATATAGAAATGTGTATGGAGTTAGACACAGGTTCAGGCGATCGCAGGATAATATCGAAAAGCCTATATTTATAGTATTTTTCTAGTATAAAACTGTTAAAGAGGATTTAAGAATGTGTTTATATAATGGTCACAAAATCATGCCTGTGGCTTATTTTGTTGCAACGGTTACATATTTAAAATCAAGTCAGAAAGTCAAAATTTACGTTTTAGAAAATGTTCCGCTGCTTGATCGTGATTTTATGACTAAATTTAAAATTTATTTGAATACTAGTAATTATAGTATGTGTACAAAAGCCATGTTGAAGTGTAGCGTTTCTTAATAGATTTCCAAAGCCTTTGGCGGGACGAACTAGGTTGCTTTAATAAGTTTGAAATAGATTTAAAGTTAAAAGAAAGTGTAATTTAAATTAAAGATTGCTGGAGATTTTTCGTGTACGTTGAACAAAGATTTAGAAATTGATAAGTATCCCTTGCCCCGTATAGAAGAGGTTTTTTCCAGTATAGGGGGAGGGGAGCATTATTCAAAAATTGATTTGAGCAATGCGTATAATCAATTTAAATTATCAAAACCGTCTCAAAAACTTTGTATAATTAATATGCGTATTAATTATACAAAGTTTTTGAGACGGCAAAGGCTTGTTTTCTTATACGCGGTTGGTGTATGGTCTGGCCTGTGCACTCGATATTTTTCAGAGGGCTATGGAGACCTTGTTGGCAGATATTGAAGGGGTCAGGGGTTGGTTGGATGACATCTGTATTACGAGGCCCAGCAAAAAAATACATATGTCTAGATTACGTCAAGTTTTAGAAAGATGACAGGATGCCGGTTTACGGTTGCAGAAGGATACGTGTTGTTTTTTTAACGAAAGCGTGATGTATTTAGGTTACGTAATCGATAGAAACGGTTTAAGAACATGTCCTTCAAAAGTTGAAGCTATCTTAGACGCTCCGGCGCCGACTGATGTATTAGGTGTTAAACGTTTCCTAGGTGTAGTTAATTATTCCAGAAATTTTATACCGATTGCATCGGCTTTATTAAACCCATTACACGAACTACTTCGTAAGGGTGTAGAATGGAAGTGGGGAGAACGCCAGCAGACGGCGCGGCGTCCGAGAGCGTAAAAAGGGAGGTGTGTAGTGGTCGCGTATTGGCGCACTTTGATCCAGAGGCGCCGCTGACGTTGACTGTAGACGCCGGGCCCGCCGCACAGTGGTCCGGATTTTCAAAATGATGGACTTTCGATCGAAGATGGTTATTTCACTACACAAAAATGGTATCGAATAGTATATATAACGCTGATCAATATTTATTACTACATTTTTTCGAAAAAAAAATTGCGTTAAAAAAAACATATTGAAAAAAAAAATGTATGGGAGAAAATCTATTTTTTTTTCTCCGGCTAGTATCAAAGTATAGCAACCAAACCTTATATTCTAGTAAGTACTTGTTGCCCTTAATACGACGACATAATTATAATTTGCTTGCGTATCCCTGCGGCCTTGGCGCCTACGATGATTCAAAGTTTCAAATTTTTAAGTCGATTTTTCTTAACGTTTTTGACGATTCATCTTAAAAGAAACGGTTAGAAATGGATAAAGCCTGAAAAGGGCTAATTTTTAGAAGTCCTGAAAATGACTATTTCAGGTAGTCCTGAAAATGACTATTTTATGCAGTCCTGATAAGGACTGATAAGGATTATTAATGAAACGACTTATCTTACTAACTCAATTCAAACAATAACAATATCACTAAATCTGTCACGCTATTACGCTAATGGATCGTCAACTCCTTTTGTTGTTACCTCGGGCAACAACAAAACGTCGCTGCGCCTGCCAAATTCCATTTGTGCATTTTTTCATTTTTATGTGCACTTTTTTGCTTAAAAAATTCTAGCTCTTTATATTTTTGGCAACTTTTGTATTTTTATAGTATATTAAATAAACGTCTATGCTGTGGTATCAATAATTTTGCCGAGTTTTTTATTTTCAATTCAATAACATGTTTTTTGTTGTTTCCCAAAACCTTACAAAAGTCACTTATGGAACTTGGCAGGCGCAACGACGAAAAGCTCTTTAACATCAAAAAAAAAATCGAAATGTTTTGAGTTGTTGTATTTTGGTCGAATATGTCCGAACTAATTAAAAAAATATGCAACAAGTCTTCGTTGGTCTTCATCCTGTTAAATTTTCTTGTGTGATTTTCACGAAATCTTCGAATTTCTTTATTTCTTGCTTCACTGGCTTCTTCGGAAAGAATACTAATTAATTGTTAGAAAGCCAAAGTGTTCGCAAATGTCTGCACCATGTATGAGAAGCTTGTGCACACTTGCGGGCATATAAAACCACGGGTATAGATGATCAAACATCTCAGCTGTATCTCGACAATACATTCTAAAATTTTTCAATATCTATGGCACATCCAGATGAAATTGTTTGAAGAATAACCGCGAAATGCTTTAGTAGGTCTTTATCAATATTGGTAATTTCGCCAGATTTCTCATAATCTCTAAAAAACCTCTGGCTGTATTTCCGTCGTTTGTGGTTCCAAAGCTTTGCTTAACAAAATCTGCAAGAATTCCCATTTGCTGCTTGAATTCTTCTTGTGTCAGTTGTTTTTTCGCAGCTTTTAGTTCTTTGTAAGCACCTCGTGCAGCCCACATTTTAAAGTCCATGATGTATGATATATATTATGTAGAATACACTCCATACAACGAATCCACATATGAAGAGTAGAAAGTCCATATTTATAAATATTTTCTCGTACAGGTCTTGAAAATACTTCTGACAGCTTGTTCATCTCAGTCGGCTTAGCAAGGCAAATATTACAGGCAGATGCAGATGAAGTATCAGTTATAATAGTTATAATTATTATTACAGTTATAATTAGCTAAGTAATTCTTCTTTTCTGTCTTTAAGTCTTGTGACAAATGCGAAAGTGTTACAGGCAGATGCAGATGAAGTATCAGTTATAATAGTGGCCACTTTTCCGTCGATCATTGTCATATGAAGGTCGTGATTAATCTCCAGCCCGGCACACTTTGTAGGACCAATATCATCTATTTCTTCTTTCAATGAAGCTTCTTCTTGCTTGATATATTCTGCTGTCTCTTTACAAAATCCAAACTTAATATCTACAATAATGGGTTGAAGAAGGTGTTGTGTTTTCCCATATGGTAATATTATTAGAAACTAATTTAAGAGGGACAAGACTTGACATAAATGATAAATCACTGAAGTTTACATCTTCACTTCTTTGCTTGTAGGTGCTTTGTGAAGAAGCTCCATCGAAACCCCATTTACTGATTAACTTCAATTCTTCATTTGACGGATCAACTTGGGTACCAGTAATCTGAAGAATCTTCTGGACTGTCAGATCCAGTAGGGCTTGAATCTTCACTTTAGCTCCTCTCTCAGTAATTTCTAAATCGCTTGGATAGCATCTTTTCTTAGCTTCAAGGAGTTTGTGATACGATGGTAAAACTGGAACTTCACAATCTATCAGCACTTTCCTTAAACACAAATATTTCCACTTTGATAGATTCAAAGATGTATAAAGATCTAGAGCGTGATCTTCGTCTAAAGATCTTTTGCTTACTTTCTTTTTAAACAAAGTGGTTTGAATAATCGCAACACTATCAGGGTTTTTCGTTATGTGATATTAGCTTCTTTTCTGTCTTAAGTCTTGTGACTAATGCGAAAGTGAGTTCTTTCGGTGAGTATTCCAGAAGAGACCCTGAACGTCTTTTCTTCTGTTTGTTGCCGAGGTTAACAAACGGTTTCCTAATCTGAACTAAATCCGTAGATGTGCCCACATTTGATGTGGACGGAATCACAGCTGCTACAGTATCGATATCAACGGAAGTACTCGTAATGTCTGACGATATGTTTTCGATAACTTCATCTTGAGCTAGAAAAAAATCTAATTAATTCATTGTAGTGCAATTTGGCCAACTAATATTTGATTGCAACCACTCAGCATGTCTGTTCATGAACGTCTTCTGATTTCTGGAAGCAATTGCCCATCTGCGACTCATGCTATTAATATAATTTTTTAAATAAAAAGGTCTTAATTATTTCTGAATCTTCTGAACATATTTCAACTGGGATGCTCACAGTAATAGCTTCATAGAGTCGTGTCCAATTTTTCATGTCTCCTTCAACACGAAGGAACATAAAAATATCTAAATTCGTAACAAATGCAGCCATAACGAAACTCACAAAACTTTCACACAGCACGGGTAATGATGTTGCTTCCTCAAGGGTTGAGCAACAAGTGCCCTTAATTGTTACCTGCACACAAATTTATAAAAAAA
This sequence comes from Tholera decimalis, assembly GCA_943138885.2. Taxonomy (NCBI): domain Eukaryota; kingdom Metazoa; phylum Arthropoda; class Insecta; order Lepidoptera; family Noctuidae; genus Tholera; species Tholera decimalis. Next base: position 22,949,712 of record OW964552.2, on the reverse strand, counting down.
TATATTTAATAAATCTAAAAAACCTGACTGCTCAACTGAAATGCAAGAAACAAGCACATTTTTATTTTAAAAAGTGACAAGCAGGCGGGACCCAATTGAACGTATTTTTTTTTTAAATTTGACGGGTCCGCCCGCTTGTCACTTTTTAAAATAAAAATGTGCTTGTTTCTTGCATTTCAGTTGAGCAGTCGGGTTTTTTAGATTTTTTAAATATTTTTTTTTCAACTTTTCAGTTAAAATATAATTTTCCCGGTCATGTCACATTGGCACCCCACCGGATTAAGAAAGTGAAAGAGCTCTAAGTCCATATTATTAAACTTTCTCTTTGTATTATTTTTGCTAGTATTACACTAATGATAAATATGATATACAATTTTGAAATCCTTGCGATATCCTTGCGGTATTCTAAAGAAAACATTTTTTTTTTCACTATTTATAATGGCTTCGCACAGCCGCCATGTTTGATTTTTTCAAATGTCACCTATGTAAGAACACTTGGGCTGCTAAGACGAATCAAACGATACCTCAATTATGTGAATCCGTTCAGCGGTTCTGGAGATATGAGGTAATAAAGAATATTACATACATACAAGATACGCGCGAAAAACATAACCCTTCCTTTGCAATCGGGTAAAAACACAAGTTCGCAAGTAGTGACTGACATAATTAGTACCGCTGCGTTCAACAACCAATCAGCGTCGTCGATATTACCCCTACCACCCTTTGGTGGTGGGGGTTAATTATTATTTTATCAAAGTAATAGTTTTAGTAATTTAGGTATAAATAAGATAGTCATCGTCAGCACATGACTGTCTTCAATTACATGCATCAAGTTGAAATTTTATTAAAAAAATATGTAATTTTATTATTGTCTTATAAATAAAATGCGTACCAAATGCCTAAATTAATATTTTTTAATTCTTATTGTATTGAAAAAAAATATTTTTACTTATTCTTAATTGTAAAACTCGTTAATAGCCATTAGAAAATACAACATAAAAATTTGAAACTGAATCATTGTAGGCGCCAAGGCCGCAGGGATACGCAAGCAAATTATATGTCGTCGTATTAAGGGCAACAAGTACTTACTGGAATAATTACCCTTCATTTGCAGTCGGGTAAAAAGCAAACATTATTTCATTATTTTTAATGTAAGCAAGTAAATAAGCATATAAGTAATTAAGCAGTTAACGTAAGTGACTTTTGATAAAAAATAAACGAATAAGTTCGTTAAAAGTTTTAAGTCGTTTATATCGTTTAGTCGTTAATAATGGTCTTGGGATAACGGTCGGTGTAGGTAGCTCATCAGTGCTCGGACCGAACGTTTCACCAGCGTCACCGCTGCAGAATCCACCTCCTCCTCTAAGTCAGAGCCAAGCACGGCCAGCGATGCCAACGCCGGCATCTAGTTCAGCGCCTTCAGTTTTGGTTTCTGACGTGGGCGAGGAATTAGAGGTCTTGACAGATAGTGAGGAGATGGTAGTGTCGGTAGCATATGATAAGAGGGTAATGCCACAATGCGATGAGGACAATGAGGAGTGGGCGGAGGCATGCGAGAGTGTCGATAATGACTCGGAACCAGCTGAGGTTGTGGTTAGTTCCAATGTTGAACCTAGCTCTAGTTCTGCGGACGTTCCTTTGATTAGACGCACCCAGAGGACACGTAAACCAGTTTCTAAGTTAAGTTTAGTTAAGTTAATTAAGCTAGTTAAATTTTAAGTTTGTTTGGTTTAGTTCTTATTGTGATAAATATGTATGTATTATTGTTCATTGTTACAGGTTTCCAAATTAATGTTGGATGTAATATATGTACTTATATGTATCGTTACTCTAGTGGGGAAAACCAGTATTAAAAAACTAGCTAACGATTAAGACGGTTGTTTCATTGTAACTCCCAATACATATTACTTATGAACCTAGCTCTAGTTCTGCGGACGTTCCTTTGATTAGACGCACCCAGAGGACGCGTAAACCAGTTTCTACGTTAAGTTTAGTTAAGTTAATTAAGCTAGTTAAATTTTAAGTTTGTTTGGTTTAGTTCTTATTGTGATAATTATGTATGTTCATTGTTACAGGTTTCCAAATTAATTTTGGATGTAATATATGTACTTATATGTATCGTTACTCTAGTGGGGAAAACCAGTATTAAACTAGCTTAACTAGCTAACGAGTAAGACGGTCGTTTCATTGTAACTCCCAATACATATTATGCATTAATAATAGTGGTCACAAGCGTGATTGCTGAGCAAGAGGAGGTTTTTCAGTTACAAAATTCTCAGTATTAGCTCGGAGTTTGGAAGCTGGTGGCGTGCCTCGGAAAGCACGTTAAAGCTTTGGTTTCCTAGGAAAGCGGTGCCGTCATATAGCGGCCGTAATATTACGGATGCAAAAAGGCGGCCGTCTTTACGGTGACGACATGTGGAAAGTTCCACGGCCGTTTTAACACAGTCTGCTTCATCGCTATCAGTGAAACGTTCACGAAACCATCTGTCACCGACAAGACGGCCGTCATGCAAATGGCGGCACCGCTTTTTGACGTTACGGTGTCAGTTACCGCTCTAGGAAACCGCGCCATTTTGTTTACATAGACAACGTTCTGGTGACGTCATTCACCGCTGTATTACGGCCGCTATATGACGGCACCGCTATCCTAGGAAACCAAAGCTTCAGCGGTTGGTCGTGCGTCTGATCTCTCTCCGGTCGTTTCGGATTGCCGTCCCAACGGACAATGAGAGTAAAGGAACAGAGTGCACCTATACCTGCGCACATACTTGTGCACTATAATATCTCCTGCAGCTGGCTGATTATGAGATTGGCCGCCGAGGTCGAAATCGGCTAGGAGACCTACTATTAAGTTCTTTAGATATTTATTTATTTTATACAACGTATAATTTAAAGGGTATATACATACCAAGTGCACGGCTTCTTTGGATGATAACAAACGATATGGCAAGGGTTTTGTAATCCTAAGTCTACGTGTGTAGAACTTATTACAAATTCCAAAACACTTATACCAGAGACCGAATTTTTCAAATTAAGAAGAACGAAAAGAATTGTCGTGTTATTGGCAAGGGACGTGGAAAGTTATTGACCCTCGTAGTGCTGTGACACGTTTGTTATGATTGGTATTCAAGAAATATATGAAACCAATAATTTGGTATCAATTCTTTGAGTCAGTTATTTTGTGCTGAAACTGTGCATAGAGACTCCATACCAGATGTTGTCTTCAGCCCTTTTGGATAGATATGGGGTTTCCGTTACACGTTATATAAGTATTACATTTAACTAGCGACCCGCATCGGGTTCGCACGGGTACAATGTACTAATAATATGCATGTATTATACATATAAACCTTCCTCTTGAATCACTCGTATCTATTCCTAAAACTGCATTCAATTCCGTTGCGTAGTTTAATAGGGCGTACAGACAGCGGGAGCGACTTTGTTTTATACTATGTAAAAATAAAGATTATGTATTAGTATTTAAACATACCTACTCGACTGCCCCGTTGGTATAGTGGCCGCAAGGGCGACTGCTGAGCAGATTCGATTCCCGGGTCGGAAAAAGTAGCTATTGGGTTTTTCTATAAGAAATTTCGCAGCAGTAGCCAGAGGTTGGAATTTGGCAGTGTGATAGGCCAAGGGGTAATCGTATTACCCAGCTAGCTAGCAGTCAAAAACGTGGGTAGTATTAGGTATCTAATACAGTGTAGCAAACATACCATTGCGAAAGCGAGGCTACCTCAACAATAGCCTGAACCCATTATTGTACAGGACCGGTAGGGTATTGAAAGTTAAAAAAAAGATACTGAACATTGAACTGAACATTTTGAAACTAATTATTTCTTAACACAATCTGTGTATAACCAGAAATGTATCAATATACTTGTTGCGTCCCAAATGTAATTTTGAACGCTCTTTTTGGTGTGGCAACATTCTATTGTCTTTGATGTTGACACTTGACATTACTTGACTTGACAGAGAGACTTTGGTTCCGTTGTTGGAAAAAATGCCGGTCATCGGGCCCTCTTGAGCTAAATATAATTGGTAAAATATTGTTGGATTCGCCTGTTGAGACCGATAATTGGGTTGCGAATTATCTAATTGTTGAAGTGTATTCCCCATTTGCCGAAAACCCCGGGATATTGTTGAATCATACGCCGCCTTGTCGTCGGTCGGGCTGGCACGCGGAATTTGTTGGAAATCGGATTGGATCTCACGAGATATGAACAGATTAATTGTGAACAGTGTTTGGTTGAACTTTGTAATTCCAAATTGACTAGAATACAGTGATATTTCTTGGAACATATCGCCTTATTGCCTACCACGCGTAGCGCGCGCTTGCTGGAAACGAGTTAGGTGTGATGCTGGTCAGGACCGCGCCATCTGGAGATTGGCGCCTTGTGAACGTTCTATAACACTTGACTTACATCACACCTTTCAATTACTCACCCCATTGTACATACAAACCACACTTAGGGCGTGACCTTTGAAGGTCGAAGTTGGCGAACCCAGCACATCAGGTTAGTGGTATCATTATTAAGTAACCTTGTTTATTGAAAGCAACGTTTATGACTCCACGTATCGTGGAAAAGTTCCGGACACGTCCAGTTACCGTTGGCTGGCCTATTGCAGTCCTGAACAAATTGGTAGCAGAGCGTGGTTCTTATAATATAAGATCCACTGGTTTAATTGGAAGTTTTGAATATTGTTGAAAACTTAAAACTTGAGTTTAATTACTTAACACAACTTATAACTTAATAAGTTTTGAATATATTACCATGTCATCCGGGCTATCTAATTGAAGTTGAATCAATTGAAGTTGTATTTGTAATTTGTACTGTAGCCCTTTATTGCATTGACAGGTAAGATTTATTTGTGAAATTGGGAAGTATTAGGAATTATTGGTATAATTTGGTACATAATTTGGTATTTGTTGCAATTAATAATTGAATGTCATTGATCTGAATTTGAAAGGTTATCTAAATAATAATTACACATAGTCTAACATAATAGGACTTGAATTGTGTGTATTGGTTATTGCATTTATAGTAATTATTGGAGTGTTGATAGAGATTCTCCGGCTCAATATTATGCAGACAATTGTTGTGCTTATTGATGTTTAATTTGAGGTTGATCCAGTATTGTATTATACATTCAATTGTTATTTATTTTGTAACTAGCCATCCTTAGCAAGCTAGATTCATACTTGGAATAAGTGCAGGGTCGGATTTGGGCTTGAAATAATTGAATTTGAATTTTTATTTTGTTGAGATTACTTGGCCGGCTAACAAGTCATTGCTGTTTGTTTAATATTTGATTGTTGGTTATTGATTGTTGTTTTGTATTAATATTTGATTGTTGCAATGGCCTCATTAAGGGCAGTCAGGGAGGCTGCTGCGGGATTGACCTCACAGTTGAGATGGTTCACATCGGCAGCTGCAACTGTTGAGCGTGTGGAATTGGAAGAGCTCACCCTTGCTCGGTATGGGCAAGTGATTGAGAGGATCAAGTCAGCTGATGCTGCGCTCACACGCTTCAACGAGTACATCATGGACGTGGATTTGGGGGTGATGGATCAGACAGCCCGCGATAAGATTTTGGGTGACTATGACCAGATTATCCACCTGGGGGATGTCATATGTCTACGAGCGCGGGAAATTTTGAAGAGCCGGGTGCCTGATGCGGCCAAGCCGCAGACCCCTGTTGTTGCAGGCCCTGGACTATTGAGTAGGCTGCCCACCCTGGAGCTGCCACATTTTGACGGTCGCTTGGACCACTGGCTGGGCTTCCTAGATCTCTTTGAGAGTCTTGTCGATGCACGCTTGGACCTCGGACCTGCCCAGAAGCTGGCCTATTTGTTGTCTGTCCTGGAGGGCGAAGCCAGAGCCTTGGTGCAGCACTTGCCGGTGACGGATTCCTCTTACCCGACCGCTCTGGAGCTTCTCTCCCGACGGTATCAGAACAAGCGCTGCCTGGCTGATGTGCACATCGACCAGATTTTGGGACTACCGGCCATTGTCAGCACGTCGACGTTGCGCACTGACTTGCTGAACCCGTTGGTTTCAGCGACCAACGCTTTGAGACGCTTGGAGTTACCGGTAGAACATTGGTCCTACTTGTTGGTGCACGTGGTGCTGCAGTTGCTCCCCGCGGAGCTGAGGTCACGTTTTGAGCAGAAGTATGGTGGGGATAGTGCCACCCATCTTCCCCCCTTTGACGACCTCCTCAAATTTTTGGAAGACGAGTGTCGGTTTGCGGATAACACTCGTGGCGCCACGGGGTCACCCCCACTACCTTCTCAGCCCAGAGACCAGGGACGGACTAGGGCTCGGGGGCCTGTTGATGTTCCCCCCGCCCCCCGTTTTGCTGGCGCCCAGAGTCCTCGGGCTAGGGGGCCTGTTGATGATCGCCCCGCCCCCCGTTTTGCTGGCGCCCGGAGTCCTCGGGCTAGGGGGCCTGTTGATGATCGCCCCGCCCCCCGTTTGGCTGGCGCCCGGAGTCCTCGGGCTAGGGGGCCTGTTGATGTTCGCCCCGCCCCCCGTTTTGATGGTGCCCGGAGTCCTCATCATTGTGACTTTTGTAAGGCAACGGGGCATGTCATGGCGCGTTGCCCGGATTTTTTGAATTTGCACGTAAGTGCCCGCCGCCGTATTGTCAACGCACGCCGTTTGTGCTTTTCGTGCTTGGGGGCCCACTTCCATCGGGACTGCCCCGACCCCCGCCCGTGTAGAATTTGTGAAGGGTCCCACCTTGAGATTTTGTGCGCCAACGCGAACCGCTCCAGCAGACCAGCCTCTGAGGGGGGTTCGCGCAGGGGGGGGGTACCCCGGAGACGAGCACCGGGCTGAGACCCGCGATTCTGTACGCCGCACTCCACCCCCCGCGCAAGTTGAACGGGAGCCCCACGAGCGCCATTTGGTCTTCCCTCGTCAGGGAGAACGCGCATTGGCTGCTAGGCAGCAGTGGCCGGGTCGGCGCCGCTGCCTTTCCCCTCCGTTGGCGGAACGTCCCCGGCTGGAGTCGCGCCCTCCGCCATTCGGGCATTCGGTGGGATATGCCCCTCCAGTGATGGCGAGCGGCTTGGGACACCGCGCGGACGAATATTTGGATTGTTGGCCTCGTCGTGAACGAAGGCAGCCTGGAAGCGGCGATCGGTCGCCGCCCAGGCATCACTAAGAGATTGACGCCTGCCCGCTAAAGGACCCCCCCGATCAAGACGGTTTTGTTGCCAACGGCCTCGGTCACGGTCTGGGGACCCTTGGGTGACTCGATTGTGGTCTGTGCCATTTTGGAGACGGGAGTCCGGGGTTGCCTTTTGTCTTCTTGGTTAGCGGGACAGGTTGGCCTGAAGGTGAACGACCTTTCAGGCAAGATTTGGGGAATTGGCGAACCGGCTGACACCACTGTTGAGGGAAGGACCTGGTTTGAGGTCACCCTTGTGAGTTGTCCTTACCCTAAAATTGGTGCTCCTGCCCTTGTTGTAACTGAACTTGGTACAATTGTTGGTGACTGATCGTCACACTAAGAACTCGCATGCCGGTTGCAATGCGCTGTTGGCCATTCTGCAGCGAGAATTTTGGATTTTGTCGGCTGATCGCGTCAATGAGGCGAGGCCCTTTGCTGGCGTCGTAACGGATTTTGTTGGTCCCCCTTTGTAGAAGACGTCCACCCTTCGTAATAGCAAGATTGTTAGGGCTTATTTGTGTGTTTGTCTGCCTGTCAACCAAGGCAGTACATTTGGAGCTGGTAACCTCCCTCTCGACAGAGGCCTTTGAGGTGACTTTGGAAAGATTTGTGTCTCGCCGTGGGTTACCTTCGTTGATTAGGTCTGATTGCGGTACGAATTACAAGGGTACAAGTAACTATTTGAAGGAGGTATACGCCTTCCTTAATGAGAACCAGGTTGACATTGGTAATAGTTTGGCCCGCCGAGGGGTCACTTGGTTGTTTGACCCGCCAGCCTGCCCCCCATTGGGGGGGTATTTTTGGGGCCGCGGTGAAAGCGGCAAAGGGACGCTGGCGGAGATTGTTGGGAGACACCGTTCTCACCTTTAATGAACTAGCTACGGTATTTGGCCGCATTGAAGCTGTGTTGAATTTGCAACCTTGTCAAGACTTCCAATTGATTAGCGGACGGGTAGGCCCGTCCGGGGGGGGGGGTAGATGTTGCGTCCCAAATGTAATTTTGAACGCTCTTTTTGGTGTGGCAACATTCTATTGTCTTTGATGTTGACACTTGACATTACTTGACTTGACAGAGAGACTTTGGTTCCGTTGTTGGAAAAAATGCCGGTCATCGGGCCCTCTTGAGCTAAATATAATTGGTAAAATATTGTTGGATTCGCCTGTTGAGACCGATAATTGGGTCGCGAATTATCTAATTGTTGAAGTGTATTCCCCATTTGCCGAAAACCCCGGGATATTGTTGAATCATACGCCGCCTTGTCGTCGGTCGGGCTGGCACGCGGAATTTGTTGGAAATCGGATTGGATCTCACGAGATATGAACAGATTAATTGTGAACAGTGTTTGGTTGAACTTTGTAATTCCAAATTGACTAGAATACAGTGATATTTCTTGGAACATATCGCCTTATTGCCTACCACGCGTAGCGCGCGCTTGCTGGAAACGAGTTAGGTGTGATGCTGGTCAGGACCGCGCCATCTGGAGATTGGCGCCTTGTGAACGTTCTATAACACTTGACTTACATCACACCTTTCAATTACTCACCCCATTGTACATACAAACCACACTTAGGGCGTGACCTTTGAAGGTCGAAGTTGGCGAACCCAGCACATCAGGTTAGTGGTATCATTATTAAGTAACCTTGTTTATTGAAAGCAACGTTTATGACTCCACGTATCGTGTAAAAGTTCCGGACACGTCCAGTTACCGTTGGCTGGCCTATTGCAGTCCTGAACAATACTGTTTTTCTTTTAATTCAGAAACACTTTTCTGAAATAATGCTACTTAACATTTATATACCCAAATTTAGTGAATACACAACACACAAGTTACAAGTTACAACAACAATATACAAGTTCATATGATTTTTTTTTTATAAATATAATTCGATGTTCTTTTTTTTCAGAAAGCGATATTAGATCTCTTGTATGAACTAGTCGGATTACCGCAACCGGAATGGACAGATGAGATTTCTGTAGCTTTAGATGCAGTTGATCCATCTGACTTTCAAGTAAGTGTATTTCTTTCTTAATAATACAGCATATAACTAGCGTATTGTTTGTTGCAATATTTTATTGAATGTTTTAGGATACCTGGCGACTGAACGAAGGTTTTGTTGCCGCTGAAGGCACTGCCATATTACCTCATCTTGGTGCTACGGGTCCTGATATAATAGAAATTCATCTTGCACTCTTACTTCAGTGTTTCTTAGAGGTACAATATGCATCTTTATGAATAATTATGTCTTTATTAAATCTTAAAACTGTATAAAATAATTCAGCTTGTAATTTTTCAGGCTGGTTTGTTAGACGGTTTAGCTGAAGTGATTGTTACAAGTGATACTTTTATATCTGTCCGAGCTACTGTGTTATTGGGTCAACTTTTGCATTTAATACACCTGTATCTACCTCCTCAAATATGTAGTATAACGCCGGCGCTTCCGACGCTTATGTCCCAGGCTTCGGCAGGAAAGCCACAGGCCTTAGCCGCAGTGGCAGCTTTACGGAGACTGCACTCCATGCTAGAAGCCAGGCCGGCTAGCAGCAGCTTGTTCCTAGACCACATCATACAGTACTGTAGTGGTGCATTTAGAGAAAAATTAGAAGATATTTCTAAAAGTCGAAAAGAAAAAGACAACGCTAGTATGGTTAAGCCAAAACATGACGTTTCCCTCCACAAAGAAAATAGTATTGAATTCTTAAACGATTCTGATAACGAAAACGAGCCAAAACAGAGGCACAGTGTTGGCTCTCGGGCTGATGTTCCTAACAGAAATGTGAGTGCTTTAGTTAAGAGTAAAAGTGTTAGTTCCCGAACTAGTGCTGCAGTCAGTAGAGTTACTAAGTCTGCGAAGTTTTTCAACCTATTTGAAAGAGATAGCGACAGTTTGATTCGATGTACATTGGTAATGCAGAATAAGGATGGCAACACTTGGAATTGGGATATAATAAGGACTATATTGAAGGTATGGATTCAGTCATTTTCTGAACAATTTTGTTATTCCTAGATACATGATTTGTTAACAAAAGGTTTTTATTTCAGGAAAACGACACGCCCTTGTTAAACCTCAACGACAGTGGTCACAAAGCCTGGGTCGTGCGTATAATTAACTACCTGAAGCCGTCTTCCAATAAATATTCTCACACAGACTTGTCTAGTACTTGCCATGGCCACTCCGCCACTCGTGCGGGCTGCCAACTTATTAGACATCTATTGCGACATAATGATGTAAGTGAAATACACAAATTTATTATGGTTTGCTTACTAGTTAACAAGTTAAGAACCCTTTACTGAATACTAAATATTTAAAATTCGCAAACGCAGTAATAAAAAGCGCGAGTAAGTAAGTACAAAAAGTAAAGTACGACTGTTTGAGTCTCGTGTTGTCTCACTCTTGCATTTTACGACCGCGCCTGCGTCCCCAAACTGTATTTATATCTTAAACTCCGCTGATATTGGCTGCTGTAGACGAAATTATGCAAGGTTATCGCATTGTTAAAAAAATAAAGTTAAATTTAAGGATTTTTTTTATTTCAGCTTGAGTGCCAAAGGTTGTTAGAAGACTTTTTCCTAGACGTGAGCCGTCAGATCGAGGCTATAGAGACGGGTCTGAAAGCACACGAGTGCCTTTTCAGCCCTCAGCATATGTGCAACACTATGTGCCAGATGTACTTCTTGTTCATTGGACAACTGTGCCACTCGCAGAATGGTTTGAGGCTATTTAAACAGACTGGATTGTATGAAAAGTAAGTTTAGTATCCGTTTTTAACGCGATATCTCATAAATGATGATTCGTAGAGAAAAAGTTTCTGAACAATTTTTTGTAGAGAATTGTGTGGCGTACAACATTTGTTTGATCTATTTTTACGGTAATTCCATTTCAGAGAAAAATGGAAAAACCTGTTTTTTACGGGGATTTTTGACGTTTACTTGTGTAATGGTTTATTTGACGCGTATACCAATAATGCGAATTATGGATAAAGTAGGTATAACCTTTTTTAACTGGATTATCCCCCATTACCCCCCTCTATTTAGCACTGGAATAAATTGTAATTAGGAGTTGTCTACAACTGACTGTTTTACAAATGTCTACAACTCCTATAATAGTTATAATTCGTAACTGCCAATGGGGTGATAGCTAAAAGCGTTGACGACCATCTGTCGAAGCTGGCGTTGCACGGTTGAATAAAGGGAAACAGAAAGTGTTGGACACAGAAGGCAGTATTCCTTGCTTGCTCCTTGCACCGGTATAGCTTGGACCCTGCTCCTGATATCGGTGGACTGCCGTTTTTAAATGCTTTTTATTGAAAATTATTAACATTGTAAATTATTATGGACTAGTATTGTTAGGAGTTGTTGCCATTTTCTGTTACTCGTGAGTTCAAGAACTCTCCCATGTGATAAGCGAAAAGGAAATACAAATAAGCGTCCATCATATTATTATGTACTGCTAGCTATAATAATAATATAATAATATATCCCTTATTTCAGGCAACTAGGCCCATACAAAACAATAAACAAATACAAAACCTTATAAATAAACTAATACATAACAAATTTTAAACTAGTTAATACGAATAGACGGCGTCGTATTGCGCTGCGAAGTGTCGCGTAATCTTCCGCGAAATCGTCGATACACGATACCCTTCGGCCAAAATTCCTGCTTGAGGAATGTCTGTCATAGATGAGTTGGAACCCGCATTACAAACGATTTAAAATTCGTTTCATGACGCGACTTCAACTCCTCGACCCTCAAAGTCCAGTTTTTTTATATTGATAATAGGTTCGCGTTTGACCACCATCTCACCTCATGGAAAGTGATGATGTGGTCGAAGATGAAGCACGCTTAACTAAAAGTAACCTTTTCATTCTTGACTTAAAGACCCCTAGGTTATAGCTATCGGGAAACATAGACTCCGGCAGGGAATTCCACTCCTTAGCCGTACGCACAATGAAATTATTCCCAAAACGTTTTGTGCGTATGGGTGGGATGTCCACCATGTAGCGATGGCGCATCGCCGTTTGTCTTGTAGTCCGATGATGGAACGGGTTTGGCGGAATTAGATTGTGTAATTCCAACGCACACTCCCCGAAATGTAACCGATAGAAAACCGATAGACTTGAAACTCGTCGTCGATGTTCAAGGCTCTGGAGCTTTGACTCGACCAGTGCTTCGTTGCCAATGAGTCTCTTGTCTCGTTTCTCAATAGACTCAAGCGCGTCCAGTTAGTATTTGGCAGATCGATCCCAAAGATGCGAGCAGTACTCCATACACGACCGAACCTGGGCTTGATACAGATTGAACAGCTGTTCCGGTGTGAAGTACAGTCTCACCTTTGCTAAAATTCCCAACTTTTTTGATGCTAGTGAGCCTTAGCCTCGATAGACAGACCAAAATTGAGGGTGGAAGTTAGTGTTACCCCAAGAAGCTCAATACGATCGGTTATCGGCACGGTTACACCACGGAAAGTAGGAGCCGGTACGAATGGGCTCCTTTTTGTGGAGAAGAGATACGCCTGGGTCTTAGCTGCATTAAACTCAACCAAGTTAGCATCACCCCATTCGGAGACAGCCTTCAAGGACAAGTTTAAGCGCCCAACCATGTCCTCACGGAGAGACTGGATCTGTGACCCACCAGCACGCGCGCTGGACACATATCTCTCAGCAACTGTGTTGTCGTCTGCATGTCCAAAGGTACCGGGCATAAGCAGATCATTAATGTGCAGCAAGAATAAAGTTGCTGAGAGAACCGACCCCTGAAGTACCCCGGCATTAATAGCCAATTGGTCCGACGAACAGCCATCAATGACCGCTCGAATGAACCGATCTCTCAGGAAATCTTCAATCTAGCTTTGTTCACGTCGAGATTACGCAGCACTCTACGAACGTCCTTCTGATGGATGCGAATGTCCGACATACACATCTCGCATCTAATAGGAGCATCAGGAGGGTGAGCGCCACTACTATCCAGACTTGAAGACTCCGCAAAAAGAAATGCAAACAAGTTTGCTTTGTCCTCAGCGGAGTGGGCCAGAGATCTGTCAGGTTTGAGCAGTGGTGGTAGTGAGGGGCGACAGAAGTTCGATACAACCAACTTCGCCAGGGACCAAAACGCTTTGCTGCCAGCAGGGTATGTAGCCAGTTTGTTCCCAATTCGGCTAACTTATTGGTCAAACCGAGCCCTCCGCAAAACCTTCTTGCAGGACTTGCAGCCTTACTGAAGGCTCTCTTCTTCTGATTCACGTCATTTGCTTTGCAGTTTCGAGCATCGACCCATGTTAGGTACGCCACGTTTTTAAGTGCTTCAGCGCGATCATATTCGGCGCCAAAACGAAATATAGTACTCCGTCCCCTGTCGCAAAATATCCGCCACGGCGCGCGGTGTCTGCGCACGACGTTGAATCATTTGAAGAGAAGCAAGTAGGCTGCCAAGGATAACATGCGAAGAAAGATCGGATGCCATCCCAATCCGCTGACATGTATCGCCACACCCGCCGAGTGCCTTTAAGGCTGGGATCGGGCGGGGAGTAGACAGATACAGACTTCACCAGACAGTGGTCGGCGGTAACGATATATTCACCGTTAGGTTACCTAACGGTAACGCTATCGTTACCGAGTAGCGGTCTGGATCTGTAGTCAGCGGAAGGTCCAAGCAATTAGCTGTGTGCGTCTTAACATCCGGCACCCTTGTTGTTCCCTTGACCAGCTGAGTGAGATTTAATGCAAGCGCAAGATTGTGCATCTCTCGCCCAGCATGATCCGTGCACTGGTATGGGAAGAGCCACTCCTGGTGATGGGCATTGAAGTCCCCCAGTAACACGAACTGAGCTGAGGGGTACCGCTGCTGGGCCGCATCTGCCGCCTCACTAATGTGCTGTGTGAGCCTAGTTGTCTCCTGTGCGAACGGTAGACACAGGCATAAATCATTTTATCTATGCCAGTGTCCACCAGAGCCCAAAGCGTTGAGAACCTGGAGTTCTCAAGGTTGCGGAGACGCCGATAGCAGATGTCGTCGCGGGCGTACATGCATACACCCGCACGTGGTTTAAAGTTCTGCTCCAAGGTAAACCCTGGGTATGAAAGATACGACACGTCTGACGGACTTCTGATTTGCGTCTCCGAAAGAAACAAAAGAGCAGGTTTTCAGTCTCGAGGTGGTGGTGGACTGCGACGAGATTTGAGTGCAGACCTCGGATATTACTGAGATGCACTTTGAGAGAGAGGGAGTGCAGCCGCTGTTTAACTTTGCTCTTTTTATTTACTTTCATAATTTGCAAGAGTGAAGAAGGAAAGGAGAAGGAAGTGAAGTGAGACTTCACGCTGTTAACCCGCAGACACGCATTGGACGTATGGTATCGATTGGGGGACTAGTCTGGAGACTGCGGGGACGCCCGAGCCCCCCCGGGAATGACCATCGGGCCCTCTCATCTGGTCGCCAACCAGCACGATGGTGCTTTCTGGGATTTTTCGACAGTTGGCGGGGCAGCCTTTCATGTGTTGCTGGCACATCACTTGGGCCCCCAACTACCTGCAGTCAGCCAGCGGCGCACCGTGCCTCAGATCCCGCTACCCTCCGCGACTAGTCTCCCGATACGTCCGCACTAGTGCGAACCAGATTGGTCTTTCAGCAGTGAAGCAGCTACTTCGACCCGACTCCTTGATAGGCTACACAGGGCATCGTACCGGAACACAACTAGGCTGTTTGGCGCTACGTCTTTGCCCTGTGGGTGGTCAGAAGCCTGCGGTTTGAACCTACCACCACTTTGATGTCACCTAATTAGCACCACACAGGGGCCACGTGTAGGGATGCAAAGGGGTACTCTCCTAGGGAAGCGGGTGACTCGGCACCCAAAAAGTTGGTCTTAGCTCGCGCGTACTCCATGATCTCCTCAACCTTAACCCGCCTTAACCTTTATTTTTTTTTAAATTATCACAATCTATTAGATGGTTATGGGACACATTGAGGACAAACGTACATTGAATTTTATTTATATTCTATTTGCAGCCTTTTAGAACTATCAACAAGAACTCATCATAGTTGCTATGTCAAGCTAGTAATATCAAGTTTGGATTATACTTTGGACTCATTCCCAAGAGATATATTAGCAAAGACACTGACATGTAACATTCAAGCCTCAAGACTGTACGTGACTCAATTTTTAAACGTGTTGTTGAGAGCTTCTCGAAAATCTCGTGAGTTGATTCGAAGAAAGGCTAAATTGAAGAAGAATGCTGTTAATGACCATCTTAAAGCAACTCAAAAAGATAATAGTGAGCCTAACAGCGGTGTCGATATGGATACGTGGATATTACAAATGTTGGTCGGCCAAATAAAAGATGAATCGAAAGTGATAGTTAAGACTGCGCTCACGATTTTGGAAGAAGCTTATCATGTTCCTGTAAGTATATCCTTGCCTTAAGTTCTGCTGGTTTGATAACTTTTAGTTTTATAATTAACTTTATAGTTTACTTTATAATTTTTCTTTTTAATATCTATACTAATATTATAAAGCGGAAAAGTTTGTTAGTTTGTTTGTTTGTTTGTTTGTTTGTTTGTTTGTTTGTTTGCTTGAACGCGCTAATCTTCGAAAGTACTGGGTGGATTTGGATGAAATTTGGTATGGAAGTAGCTTGAAGCTTGAGGAAGGTTATAGGCTACTTTTTACCCGACTGCAAAAAAGGAGAGTTATGTTTTTACCGTGATAGAATCCACGGGAGCGAAGCCCCGCGAGAGTACTAGTATTCTATAAATTTGCATTAATTAATTATTTTAAGCGTATGAAAATCGTCATGTATTTTAAGCGTGAATAGATTAATGGCTAAGGTGTCGGCCTTGTGATCGAGAGGTCACGGGTTTGAACCCCACCCATTACACTATTGCCGTAGACCCACTTCAGACACAAGCATATTTAGCTTAGTTAGAGGGGTTAATAAGATTGCTAGTAATGTGAATTCAACCTACATTGCTAGTTCTCTTAAAAATAAAATAAATAATTTGCATTGTTTGTAGACGTACGTCGAAAAATTGATAACAATGAAGGACACGCTTTGTCAAAATTGCAACCTGGATAAGACCACGGAACCATCTGCCTTGGATTTTGCTGTAATCAGTGACAGAGGTTATCTACTGTGGTTGAGCCTCGAAGTTGCCGTCGCTGTACAATCAGTCGATGCTAAGTCTATCGCATTTCTAAAGAAGCATCTGGATTTCTGGACGAAATCATACAACTATCGGTGAGTTTGAACTATTACATCAAGTTTATCTTGAAACAAATATATTTGTGTATTTACAAAATGTATTTGTAAACATTCCAATGAGTTAATGTTTTTAATTGGTTTGTGGTTTGCGCCCACGTTTCGGTTTTTTAAGATAAGCTGTAATCCGAGTGGCAACAATCACACCCTCAACAATCTTATGGCAGCATATTAAAGTTGTTTAGAGTGACAAAATCCTTTCCACCAGTCGCGAGGGTGTAAATTGTTTACTGGTTGCCAAATTATTTCATTGGCCCAAAAACCACTTCTAGTTTGGTATTCAGCGAAGTTTGGCATTATTTCACATTTGTTTTCCTAATTTAAAATCCTAATTTAAAAGTACGTATTTGAAAAAAAACACATGAAATGTTTCCCGTTTCTTTCATATTCTTCGGATTTTTTCGGTTTTATTGGAAAAAAAAAACATGAAATGTATACTGGCAAATTTTCTTGAAACTTTCGAATGAAACATTGAAAAAACAGCGGAATTGGAAAGAAACGGGAATTTTTCCTGCTTTTTTCAACGCTAATTCTGGGACAGGCCCGAGGTGATTAAGAGGGTGTCGAGCGAACGAGACGCGCGGAAAATAGGTATTTACTGCAGCGGGCTAGTCGTGTGCGTCGTCGCGCACACAATGACAAGTTCGCTTGAGGCCCGCTTGCAGTTGCACGACAAAGTTTGCTAACTTAGCATTTTTAAACCTAATGTTTAAAAAAAAAATATTTTGAATGAACTTGAAAAAAATTGGCCAATTGCGAGTCAGACTTGCCCATGAAGGGTTCTGTAGTAACTATAATAATATAATATAATATGTATATTTATTTTAAGAAAACAAAAAACTTACAAATTTCTTGAAACTAGCTTATTTACATTTTGTACAACTACGCCAGATAACTTTGTTTTTCATAGTGTTTGTATGAATTACAAAGTTATATTTGCGGTTTTATAAAATGTGCTATCTCGTTCAAACCAATTTCGGTTGAAATTTTATATTAAGATCTACAGACATATATATTTTTTTTATATTTTTCACTCCATTATTATAGAAGTTAGAGGGGACACACACATTTTACCATTTTGGAAGATTGTATCTTTTAAACAATAAACTTTATGAAAAAGTGGTTTTAGAAACCCCTATGCCATTAAAGACCTGTCTATAGATACCACATACGCATAGGTTTCATGAAAAAAAAAAATCAGTTTTAGTTCCATGTATGGGGAGTCCCCCTTTATTTTAAATATTTTTTAATTATTTTCTCAAAATCGGAAAGCGGTTCACAGAATACATCTACCTACCAAGTTTCAAATGTATAGTTCTAATAGTTTCGGAATAAAATGGCTGTGACATACGGACGGACAGAAAGACAGACAGACGGACAGACATGACGAAACTATAAGGGTTCCGTTTTTTGCCATTCGGCTACGGAACCCTAAAAAGCACGGGAAAATAGCTAGATTGTCCTCTTCTTTAGCTGCTTCCTCCATGCTTTTTTCTTTGGCTAATTAGTAGTAGGGCACTTTGCGTATAATTTGTCGGACATAGAGGGAATCTCAAAGGAAGCTGAAACTTGTTCTAAACCAGAAAACCCGGCTCCTATCGACGTAAAACTGCTTACATAATTATCGTTCAGATTGAGGTTTGTAGGGCTATCTATCTGGTTGTTTACAATTTATTAATTATATTTTTATTTTTCTACATTTTGGCAAGTGAAATAGAATTTCGATAGAAACCCTTTCTTTACCTCTTTGGTAAGTTTTAAACAACTCAAGTTGCAACTAGAGAATACAATCTCGAGCATGTTTTTCGATCTCGGGATTATGGGATTCTTGATGCGTAATCCCGGGATCCCGGGGCTATCCCGGGATTAGACTATGTGGTTTCTAATTGGTCTGAAATGTGAAGAAAACGAGTCACTTCTTAAAATATATTTTTCATTTTGTTGCACAACACAAATCACAATATAGTAAGAAAAGAAAAAAGAAAAAAAAGATACTATACTTTGTAAGAAATAAAAAGACAAAAAAAACTTATTTAGAATTTTGAAAATACAACCGTAGAAATATCAATGCATCCAAGGTTTGACTTCCAAGCCTGCTTCGTAGTTTATTACCAACATAAGCAGCAGCTGAAAACGCTCGTTCAGGTTCTACACTGGTTGGAGGAATAGACAATAGATACTTATATGCTGTTTTTAAGTGATATCCACGAATTCCTCCACTTTCAAATAGGCTTATTTCACGTCTAATACTATATTTTGCCAACCCCGATTCATTTTGTATTTGTACTTCAGGATCTGGGGATTTCATACTCTTATCAATTTCCAGCTGTAACTTTTCCTTTAGTGTCAATTGGGGTTGGGATTGGGAGGTTTGTGGAAGCAATTCATCATCTGTTTGTGATCCTGATCTTCCTTCTTCCTCTTCTGTGTCATCTCGACTGTTAAGTCTTTTAACAATACTCTTTATTTGCTTTCTCACTAAAGCCTGTGTAGGAACTGGAAATAAGTCATGCCATTCCAAATCCGATAATAACTAATTTTCGTCATCTTTTCGTGGATTTTGTAAATAATTCAACACACAAGTCAAATCATCACTTCGTCGGTGCTTTATACGTTCCACTAAGGATGTTTTCATTTTTTTGGCAAGTGCTGAGTTTATGCTAGATAGTTGTTTATAAGAAATTTCAAAGCGGAATCAGCTGTGCATAAATTAGCATCTCGCCGACAAATTGCTTCTACTGTCAATTTAATTGGGGTCAGTAAATCAACAATTTTATTTACCAATTCAAAATCAACTTTTTTCAAACGAATTGGATGATTGAGATCTATGTATTAGACCTTTTTGAATGCAGGTTTTTAAAAGATAAAATCGCTCCAGCATTGTTAAAAGCCTTCCACCCACCTCTCCACCTGGTTTACTGGTGGGTTTTACAGTCGAAAAAAGTGACAGCTTTTTTCCATGTTCTATTTTCATATATTTTTGAAGTACTGTTACATTTTTCAAATGGTGATCTTTTGAAATACACTACAACTTTGCGGATTTTCTCTATCAGCTCATTAATGTTTTCATCTTGTGTTAACTCTGGTATGTGTTCTATCGATTCAGGACTGTCTAAGTCTTCTAAATGTTCATCATCATGGCTGTCGTCCATATAATCAGCAGCCACAGATGGTTCATTTATAGTATCATCTGAAATAGTGCTGTAAATAATTATGTTTTGCATAAAGCAAAGCACAGCACAGACGGCCAAATTGACACCAATTGCGAGACACAATTGTTGTTCAGTGCAAACAAGCCGTCCCACTTTTATCATAATATTCGGTTCATCTGTTACAATAGCCACGATGTCAGTATCCAGGGAAATATCAAATTTACTTAGACGCTCTTTCAATATACGAAGATAATTTTCAGCTCTCATACTTCCATAAATAGGAACAAGTCCTACGTTCCAAAACTTTTTATATGAATGGACATTGACAGCCATGTATCGTTTATTGGACGTTGAAGTCCACTTGTCGAAAGAAAGACTAAATCTTTCACCTGCACTTTTCAAATGTTTCAATTCTGCAGTTACTTGCTTTCTGATTTTTTCACTGTAATTCATGACACGTTTTCGAATGGTTACCATTTGAAACGTGGCTGACTTTGCTAAATCCGTGTATTTTGCAAAGAACAATTTTCTCGAATCATCTGAAGTTATGAATACACTGAATAGAAATCCATCTAATGCAATCATTCGTGCCAAAACATCATCCAGGCTATTGTCGGCACTTTTAGTAAAATAATCATTTAACTTTCGCTTGGCTGGCGGCGCGGCGGTGCTGTGTTTAGATTATCAGAATCTTGACTTGTTGAAGCTGATATAAGCTTGATGTTATGTTTTGATGACAAATGTGTATGTAATTCCTTAGTCGATCCATCCAACGTCTTGAGAATGGCTGAGCATCGGTTACATTTGGCACTATTCCCGTCCTTCGCAACTAAAAAGTAGCTCCACACTGACGTCGTATCACTGTGTTTTTTATGTTTAACAAAGTCTCCCGCCATTTGAAATACTTAATTTCAGATAGTTGACTGTAAAATTAAATTACGTAACGTAGCCTACGTAACCTCGTCAGTGGTAGATATGCAGAAAACCAGATTGGTGTATTTATACTTTCGTACAGGGAATCCCCGACGGGGAATACCTCGCAATAATATTATGATATGAGGTGATCGGGTGATTCCCCTATTGACCCGTTGGGGAATTACCTTAAGAGTATTGTTTCGAAGTATCCCGAGCGGGAAGTCCCTTCTAAGTTCTACGACAAACATTATTAGGGCTGTACCTATGTAGTACGTATCGTACGCGTATTAAAGGGTTGTTTTTTGGCGATATGTAATAAAAGCTATTAATATAACCTAGGCAAGGTCATTGTCAAGGCGCAACGGACTACGGAGTGGAATCTAGACCTGTTTGTGGCAATCCCGAAAATTCCGAGATTATCCAAGTACAGTCCCGGGATTTTCGGGTTTTGATTTTCGGGGACCACAGTTTTCAATATAATTAAGCATGTCTTAGAACTGGAAACATATCTGAAAACTATACAATAATATAGCTTATCCATCAGAATTCAGACAGGCTTTAATTTATAATCATATTGTGCGAAGTACTAATTTCACATGGGATCCCGTTAGTATATGCTTAAACTAGACTTATGGTCTCATGGTGCGTGGTGCGCTAGGTGCACGCTATTGGCATGATTGCTCTATCTCTTAAAAAACTGTAGTAGAGATAACTACTACTGTTTCTTGTGATACACAAAAAAAAAATTAAGAAACAATTAACTACCGTCGTAGATTCTAAAATGAATGTCAGGATTGCAGTCGGTACGCCCAAAAACATGATGATCGAACGATGTTCGATGCAATATTTTGCAATCGACCACACGATATCCATATTGAATGTTGGAGAAAAAGTTGCATCCACCAAGGATAAAATTCAATAGTTTACCATCAAAATTCAACGAAGCACGAGCATGTTATGTAAGGATTTTTGTCCAATTTTATGTATTTTTGTTTAACAAACTATAAAATATTTTTAAATTTTGCCAACTATATTTGCTAACACATTTATTCTAGTGTTCATTACATATTTTTGTATGGTAATTATCGTACTATTATTGGTTATTTTGCTCGGCACCCTCTTAACCTATTCATTTATTCTTATTAGAAGCAATAATAACTATTTATTGTAACCAAATTACTCATAATTTTTATAAATTTTAGCGTATGTATTATTCTCATGTATAAGCTATATGACTGTAGATTTGTCTAAATCTCTTCAGTAGTTTTTGCGTAAAAGAGTAGCAAACATTCCTCTATCCGGATGGATAGATGAATGTTTTTTACCCTACCTATGAGGATGGGTGGAGACTGCTTCGTTTTCGACCTCATCATCGCTTAACATCAGATGAGACTGTGGTTAAACGCGAACTTATCATTAATTACAAAATTAAAATGGATGTTAGTAGGCTAGTAGGAGGTAAGATGAATATTATTTTCGAGTGCGCTGTACGCATATGCGTGCGAGTTTGTGAGGCGTATAGAGCTGCAGGTGGTTAAGAGGTGCTGTACCGTGTAAATCCAATACACTGTATCTTAAGATACAGTGTTTTAACTTAACAACGCTCATTCGACTTCTTTTAGCCAGTTTTATCCTACCACCTTCACACATTCTTTACATTGTGTGGAAAGTTCTCAGATATGACTATGCCACATTGTATTTACTTAAAAATACAGTTCTAATGTAACAAAACACGGCAACTTAAGATACCGTGTACAGCCAAAATAATTTTCGTGCGTTGCAAGTTAGTGTTTCATCAAAACAAAGTGGTATGCGTGCGCGCCAATCAGAATCAAGAACCAGCGGCAATCTCAACGGTTATTGGATGATTTGACAGAGAACGAACGGACTACGATTCGGAGCGGGGATCAGTTGTTAATTTTTTTCTTCTAAAGATTCAGAGATTGTTTCCTCTATTCTCTCTCGAATCTAAGGAACAGTGTAGATGGTCTCATTTCCATAAGATGATTATAGAAATTATTATTTCTCCTACAGAGTCCGTACATGACATATGTATTTTTAGATTTTTTACATAAGTCAATGCCACTCTGCAATGGGGGCTATCGCGTGTGAGTTTGCCACTAGAGGCGCTAGTGTCACGTGAGGTCCAAAAAATTCAAATTTTCACTGGTTTTAGCGGGCTTCGTGACATAAATTATAATTTCTTTAATTTACCTGTTGAAAATGATCTCCTTCGTGAAATTATCGCAAATATGGATTATTTGGCGATGAATGTGAACGCTTTGAAAGTGAAATTAAGAAAAAAATGCGCAAAAATAAGCGGCCTCAAAGAGCAGCTAATTCAGAGGTTGGTTTGTTTACTGTTTACAAACTTATTTTTTGCCAAAAGAAAGCTTGTTTGCCGAGGTAACTATGCTAAGGTAGCTATGTTTTTAGGGTTCCGTAACCGAATGGCAAAAAACGGAACCCTTATAGTTTCATGTCTGTCTGTCTGTCTGTCTGTCTGTCCGTCCGTCCGTATGTCACAGCCATTTTATTCCGAAACTATTAGGACTATACACATGAAACTTGGTAGGTAGATGTATTCTGTGAACCGCTTTCCGATTTTAAGAAAAAGATAAAAAATATTTAAAATTAAGGGGGCTCCTCATACATGGAACTGAAACTGAAAATATTTTGTTTTCATAAAACCTATGCGTGTGTAGTATTTATAGAAAGGTCTTTAAAAATTACATTGAGGTTTCTAAACCACTTTTTCATAAAGTCAATCGTTTAAAAGATATACGCTTCCAAACTCGTAAAATGTGTCCTCCCCTCTAACTTCTATAATAATGGAGGAAAAAATCTAAAAAAATATATGCTATAGATCTTAATGTAAACTTTCAACAAAAATTGGTTTGAACGAGATCGGGTCAGCAGTTTTTGAGATATAGCATATTTTCTAAAACCGCAAATATAACTTTGTAATTCATACAAATACTATGAAAAACAAAGTTAGTTACTACGGAACCCTTCATGGGTGAGTCTGACTCGCACTTGGCCATTTTTATTTTCAGAGTTCAAGAATATGACCGAAGCAATAACTTTGTTGGAAACGCAGAGGAAAACATAGTATTATGAAACAATTTCGAAAGAACGAGCTCTTTCTGCACGTTTTCTTTTAATTTCCTTTCTCTCCTCACTGTCTTGGTTCCAAGAAAATAGACTAGGTACAACTTTTGGCTTTAATTTAGGAGTAGCTAAAACTTTGTGAACAGAAGATTACAAGAGACGAAAGTACCTAACGTAAAAGTTACTTAAATCTGGATAAATAAGAAAGATGATAAAATTATGTACGATTTTCTGTATTTGATTCTTTGGGTAACACATAATCCTCGGGGTTGAAATGTTTTTTACAAACACGAGAATGTTTTGTCGGAGTACCTATAGTTATTCCTGCGAATCGCCAAAACTCCACAAGCCACTGTTTTAGAACAGTTTTATCTTTTGGAATCATGTGCCCTCCTTTTCTTTCCAAACAAAACGGAACTGCCTAGCATTGCGGCATAGCTACTCGCATAGCTTTGTTTCGGCACCGATCTTTTAAAGTCGCCTTTGACAGCTATACCTCTGGACCTTAGTCAACAGTGGCGCCAACTGGTGAGCAAAAAAAAACGATAGTCCCCATTGTCACGTTTAGGTGCTTACCGGACATGGCTGTTTCGAGAGGTACCTGTTTCGGATACAGCGGGAGGAAACGCTTGGGTGCCGTCATTGTAAAAACTCAGAGCGAGAGGAGGTATTTTATGATTTTTCCATCGAACAAAAAGGGTCATGAGCGAAATAAAGAAAAGAGATATATATTATTACAGCTGTGCAAGTCTATGCCTTCTACAAGATTAGTATTTTATGATAATCTTGTGGTATCATTAGAGCCGAACATTGACGAACACAACAATTAAACAAGCTACTAATATTTACTTGGAGATTTTTTTTTAATTCAGTCTGTAACTTCCTATAATATATTTCTAGACCCTGTTATATCAAGTCAATAACAATCCCACCAAAAACATCCTGTAAAAAATTTGCCAAGTCTCGCCTAAGCTGCTTGTTTCTCTATAAAAAGTAATGAAATCTCTAAGCAAAGCGAAACCAAGTCTAAGGATCTTTACTGCGATTTCTTTGTTAATATAGTTAGATTTTATGTAACCGGTCGTTGAACATACTCTATGCACATTTACTAGTTAATACATCGAAGTCGACGGCCAAGTCACATAAAATCTAACTATTTTAATAAGGAAATCGCAGTAGACTTGGCTTCGCTTTGCTTAGAGATTTCATTACTTTTTATAGAGAAACAAGCAGCTTAGGCGAGGCTTGGCTAATTTTATACAGGATGTTTTTGGCGGGATTTCACTTCTTTTTGCAGAAATCTATTTTTTACTTGATAAGTTTCTTAATTATACCTTTCAGTATTTTAGGTTTTCTTATTACAATTGTTTTTTTTTTCTTTTTTGGTGTAGTTTGTTTTTAACACGCTTTTATTAGGTCGACCTGTATGTAACTAACTATGTAATGATATCTAAGGTAACTAATTTAACCATCTTCCAAGGTTCATAGCGTAATGAAAATTGGCAGCTGTATGTAGTTCTGATGACAATACAATAATATGATACTGTCGAACTGATCTGATGATGGAGCCAGAAGATATGTACTGGAACTTCATGATGGAAAATCGTATCATAGCCGTTTTGGATTTCTTAGAAAAGTCTTGTAATGAACTTTGACCACGATTAGGTTTCAAGGTCTGATGGTGAAGCCGGAAGATAGGCACTGGCATTCCATGATGGAATATCGTATTATAGTCGTGTTTGCACTTGTGAGAAAGGCCAAGACTTTGAACACGATCAGGTTTCAAGGTTATAACAAACCTAAAGAAAATCCGTTATCGGTTTTCTTAAACTTTTTGAATTACCGCGTAATCCATAGATTTATTTTTTATCGATGTCACTTTCAAATCATCTGAGGGGATCGACCGTTTAATTGTTCACTACTCGTGGGAATAATATGGCAAAAACTACAAAAAAGAAACAGCAACACAAAGAAAACGGAGACTACAAAAAAAAAAGGAAATGCGCGAAAAAAAACCTTAAAACTGAGTGATTTTTTTTTGGTTTTACGTGCATTTATTAAAGCGTGTTTTTCTAGTGTTTTTTAAACTATTAATTTATTTATTAGTAATCTTTCTTTTCTTTTTTCCGGTTCCGATTCTTTTACATTGGCTATAAGTTTTCGTATTGCCCATATTCGTTTCTAAGAAGAGGCTCGTCACATTGAATAACTTTTGTCAAGGCGCATGTCCATATCTCCCATAGTTCAGCTGAACTCTAAGGGTTCTTCATGAGATACTTCAGACGTTCAATTTTTTATACATATCAGTAGTAGGGCATGTAATATCGGAAGGTTTTCAATTCCGATACTGATTTCCGATATTAGATCTCAATATCGGAATTCCGATATTAATATCGGAATTTAGTGATTTCGTTAGAAATTGCACATTTTATTAGGGTTCCGTGCCCAAAGGGTAAGACGGGACCCTATTACTAAGACTCCGCTGTCAGCCCATCCGTCGCCAGGATGTATCTCATGAACGGTGATAGTTAGACAGTTGAAATTTTTACAGATAATGTATTTCTATGGCCGCTATAACAACAAATACTAAAAAATAAAATACAATAAATATTTAAGGGGGCTACAATACAACAAACGTGATTTTTTTGCTCGATATTGATAACGGCAATAGGTAGACGCTTGAAATATTCACATAATATTTAGTTATATATTCACTTTAAAAATAAATAATGAAATTAAAATAAAATAAATATTTAAGGGGGCTCCCATACAACAGACATGATTTTTTTGCCGTTTTTATAGATAATGGTATGGAACCCATCGTGCGTGAGTCCGACTCGCACTTGGCCGGTTTTTAGTGCAATAAAATCATTTTTAAATCGTAGGTACTTATTTTTTAATTTGGTTCATGAATTGGTTGTTTTTTAAGTATGTCCACTGTATTAAATCACATATTTCTCATTATTTTCCTGTACTTATTAAACTATCTGACTCAGAATCATTAAAACTTTTTATAATTTAAAATGCGCAAGCAAAATCAACAATTAGGAACAACAATTATTGGAAATATTTGTGTATTATATTTCTCATTATTATCCTATACTTATTACTAATTTAACTAACTACCGCACTCAGAATCAACAACACTTAAAGAAATTTTGTTGATTCTGGTTTTGCAAGCAAAATCAGCAGAAATAAAGGAATAGGTATGTTTATATTTTAAAATCTCGTTTTTCTTGGTAATATGCGTTGGTAATATGTTAATAAAGCGTCAAGCATTTTGTGAGATAGTGAGTGAGACAGACAACACTATTATAGCTTTTGTATTGCATCACGCATGCTTAGCAAGCTGGCAACAGGAAGCTAAAATATAGGTTTAGTAAAAATATTTAAAAAGTCCGATTTCGATATTGGATACCCAGTATCGGAATTGTAATATCGGAACTTTTTTCCGAGATTCCGATATTGCAATATTCCGAGATTCCGAGATTCATGCCCTAATCAGTAGAAGGGACTCGTCACTCTGAATAACTTTTGTCAAGGCGCATTTCCATATCTCCCACAGTTCAGTTGAGCTCTTAGGGTTCTTCATCTGATACTTCAGACCTTCAATTTTTGATAAACATCAGTAGAAAGGGCTCGTCTCACTGAATAACTTTTGTCAAGGCGCATTTCCATATCTCCCATAGTTCAGCTGAGCTCTTAGGGTTCTTCATCAGATCCTTCAGACCTTCAATTTTTTTAATAAAAAAAAAGGGCTAACCAAGCTCAATAAACTTTGTGAACATAGCATGTCGATATTTTCAATAGTTTGGCTGGTCTGTTACGGTTTCTCCTCAGGATCATAAGGTACTCCAGATCTTCCATGATCCTAGTTTTGATAGTTTTCCCTTCATATAGGCACTAAACCCTACCTCTATGCCAAATTTCAGCTCTCTAGGTTTATGGGAAGTACCAGTTCTATTTTGATGATCAGTGAGTCTATATATCGACGCTGGAAAGGAAAAATTATCCAAGCGACATTTTTGGCCATTTGAGTTATATACATTGTTGGAATCGCCTGATTTTTCTGCGTCGTTTGGTCTTACTCACGTCCTTCTACGACGACTTTTGATGTCGCTTCGACATTTTGAAGTTCGCGAGAGTTCATTTTTTTTCCTTACTAAACGACAAAATTTTCGAGCATTTTTGAAAATTTGGTGGTTGTCGTAATTGTGAAATGCTAAATTTGCCTTTCAAGTTTGACATTTCTGTTCGTACGGTAATTACTCCACTTAGTTAATTTTTCCAGTATCTGGCGATATAGTGTTAGGCGCTTAGGTAATTTTGAGTTATTTGGTTTTTTTCCTACATGCATTGAGGTAATATAAAAAAAATTATATTAAAACACATGTATTTTATTTTGGTAAGGCAACTTTTACTCTGATATAAATTCTAAAAAAGATATATATTTTTACATATACATACATTACCGTACCTTCCTTAATCAAAGCTTGTCGGTTAGTAAATTTGTCCCGTTTCTACTTTTAGGGAAAATTTTACTAAGCGACACTAACTTTAAAACTAAGCATTATTTTTAATAGTTACGTATACTATAATGTAGATAAAAAAATATCTAAATAAATTTCTAAGAATTAGGCTTTTTGGACCATAACAAAAATTTACACGATTTTTTTTCTGAAAATTTAAACTTTAAACTGCTCTACTGTAAAGTTAGTCTGATGTCGCTTGGATAATTTTTCCTATCCAGCGTCGATATGTCGAAATAGTACAACTTTGCTTTTGCATAACTTAGGAAATAAACAAGCTACAAACATGAAATTTTGTGGTTTAAGTGTATGCTGGTAGTTTACTAGATAACGATAATTTCAGCGTTCTAAATCTATCCAGAGGTCCCCAAATAGGGGCCTGAAAATACGCCGAAATAGTTCCAGAAAAGGATGGTACGGCAGTGTTTGCTTTGCGCTCGACTTGGCGGGGGCATTGCCGTGCCCCCAGATTTCTTCATTTGCTTCTGACGACTACTATGGCAATACTAGTTATTCACGATTATTTATTGTGTATATTTTACTTGTATGTGAAACCTAGCGGGCTTGATAACTTATAAAATTATTTTTATTTTGATACCAAACACTGAATATTTTCCAAAGTAAATTTTGGAGTAATCTTCGAAAAACAGAAATAAACGTTTCTGCTAAATTTCTCAAAATTAGTTTTTGTAGTTACAGTGTATTGGATTTACTACTTTTGTTTTGTAAGTGAGTATGTTGTTGTGTAGGTACGTGCGGCTGGTGGAGGCGGGCGTGCACGAGGCGCTGGCGGTGAGCTCGGCGGGCGAGATGCGGGGCGCCCCGCGCGCGCGCCGCGCCGCCCGCCCGCCGCCTCACCTGCACGCCGCGCTGCCCGCGCACCCCACGCACCGCGCGCGCGCCCTGCTGGCCGCCGTCCTACCCGACCACTACAAGGTAAGCGACCCCACATCACACGCACACAGCTACGTGCACGAGGCGCTGGCATCAGTGGGCTGCTCGCACACTACACATCGTACTAGTCTAAGGAACTAAATAAGTTTTTAATATTGTTAGCATGTCGTTTGTCTGTTGGCAATTAATACTTTTTCTTTCTTTCTTTTTTTTTGT
Organism: Tholera decimalis; assembly: GCA_943138885.2. Taxonomy (NCBI): domain Eukaryota; kingdom Metazoa; phylum Arthropoda; class Insecta; order Lepidoptera; family Noctuidae; genus Tholera; species Tholera decimalis. The sequence goes on along the minus strand of OW964552.2, from coordinate 22,920,453 downwards.
ATGCACACAAATATAAATTACTAGCTGTGCCCGCGACTTCGTACGCGCGGAATAGTGTCTTTAATGCTGCCGGCATTTTTAATTTTTTAGGATAATGATTTTGAAAACAAAACTCATACATAATTTGAATGTATTTATTAATATCTAATCAAAAGTCTAAAAAATAAGTTTCAATCTTCTAGCTTTAAAAATGACGCAATTTCCATACACATAAACTGTAACTGCACAAAAATAATGCGAGCGGATGACATTAAGTACCTTGGTGTTATATTGGACAGTACGTTGTCATGGAGAATACAGGTCGAGGCATTGATTGGTAGAGTAAGAAAGTTAATCTACGTATTTAAAAACCTAAGAAATTCAGCTAATATCTCAACCCTCAAGACAGTGTACTTCGCGCTAGCTCACTCTATCATCACCTATTGTATCACAGCCTGGGGAAATGCAGGAAAGTGTCTGTTGTTACGTCTGGAGAGAGCACAGAGAGCTGTGCTTAAGGTTATTCCACGCAAACCAATCCTTTTCCCTACTAGTCAACTGTATACATTATTAAAATTACCTACGGTTAGGCACTCCTTTCTTCTTAAAACCATTCTTCGTAAGCATTCCGAACTAATCTATGACCCAAAGAGCAAACGGAAACGCAGGACGGATATAGTTTGCAAGACACAATTAGTTGTCAGTAAATTACTTAGACGGCAATACTTATTCTTTGCACCCTCCCTATATAATAAAATTAATAGAGTCCTCAATATTTACCCACAAACTTCTCGTGAGTGCAAAGTACATACTGACAAATGGCTCTCCACGCTCACATATGAGGAATTAGAGGATTTAGTGAAACGAAATCTCTAATTCGTTTCTGTCTATTATGTCTTTACTACATAGCCTTCCTATGCACTCCCATGAATTCACATGCCCGCAAACAATCACACTCAGTCATAATACGCACTCACGCACACATAAACACACCCACACATACACTCACATGTACACACATGCACTCACGCAAACACAAACACAGAACACCTATTTATTCTTAATACTCTCGTTTTGTCTGTCTATTTTTGCTTTAACTTCAGCTCTATTAAATCTGGAACGCTAACGTTTCCAACCGCCTGGAGGTGGGCGCTAATAGCTACGACACAGTTCTCAACTAATGTGGCTGTTAACGTACCCTAGTAATTTGTATATGCTTTTATGTTCCAAAAATAAATAAATAAATAAACTTTCATCCCCTATTTCAACTATAGAATGTAAAGGGGCCATTATAATTTTAAGATCATAATATGTGTACCGACATTGTAAACCTACATTCTGGCAATTGAATAGATTAATTTGACAAGGCGGATAATTAATATCTCATACATATGCACAAAGTATCATGCAATAAATCGTATTAGTTTAAAAATTACTGCTAGACTCGTTATATCATAGGTAGAAAACACCTTTATCGAAAATTGTGATAAATAGGAATCGTGATGATACATAGGTAACAAATCTCTTATAAGGCCAATCCTTTCAGATTCTGCAACGCAAGAAGTGCGCCAACGAACAAGAGATCGCTGACATAAAGGCTTCGCTGTGGGCGGTTGGCAACACTGCTGTGACGTTACAGGGACTCCACCAACTTATGAGTTTGAGTAACGGGTACTTGGAAGACAGTGTATTGGTACATATTGTAAGGTTGGCTAAGTACAACCCAGTGTATTCAGTGCGAGCGACTGCCTTTTATGTACTCGGACTTATTGGAAGCACGTATGATGGAGCTAATCTGCTCTCCGATCTTGGTAAGGAAACGAAACTAAAATATTTTTTACAGAATGGCATCAAACAAATACTTCTGAAACATATATCTAGTGTTAATTCCGTCAAGAACCCCCGCCCGCAAATCTATCTATTATGCACATCCAGAGGGGATGCAATAAAAAACAGTTTGCTTGCAGTTGGTATGTTTTTTTTATTGCATCCCTTCTGCATATACAAATATTTGTGGCCGGTGCTGTATACTGCATGCAAGATTGATCATCTCGTTCTTGGTGGAATTAACACTAGATAATTAATAATATAATATTCCACAACTTTCACACAACGCCATCTAGTCCCAAACTAAGCAGAGCTTGTGCTATGAGTACTAGACAATTGATAAACATACATATATATTTCTAAATACATACATATATGAAAGTACGAGAGGCATGAAATGCGAGAACTGGTATGAATGAGTTAGATAGATATATAATAGGCGCCAATCATGTTGGCGGAGCTAGCATAAAAAAAAAAAAATATACATACATATTATAGATAAATTACACCCAGACAAAGAACAAATGATCGTGCTCATCACACAAACATTTGTCCTGGGTGGAATTTTCTGAAGTACATATTAGTTTCAAAGATTTTTATGATTACTTCGACAGTTTGACTTATTTGCTTTGCGTCTTATTTATCCGAGTATTTATATAGTATATTCAGGTAGTTAGTAATACTTTTTGTTTTTCAGGATGGCTATGCGTAAGACACACGAGACACGATCAATTCCCAGTGATTCCTGACGAAACCTACGCCACATTTGAACAAGGCACAAACGTGCATTACTATGTGACGTCACCAGAATCCCGCTACAACGCCTACGACACCGAAATGAGCGAGCATTCCGACCACACAGACCAAAGCGTTGCAGAGAGTTTACATTCAGACACTACCAAACTTTATGGAAAAGCTGGTTCGATATCTGCAGATAACTCGGAAATTAAGGACCAAGATGTGACCGATCATAAAGGCTACATTGATGGGAGGCCTGATAAAAGAAAGTCCCATACGTTACCGTCTCAAAGCTGCTCTAGTTCACATGATCGACCGACACTATCTGAATCAAGAACTGTAGATATACTCCGAGACTGTTCTAGTTACGAGCGCCCGGGACAGCATCGGGTACCTATGGCGGAGAACAGACTGTTAGTAGGTAGAATGAACACTTTAGAGCATCATGAAGGAAGAGTGAGAAATACCAGTGAATCTAGTACCAGTGGAGTTAGTAGTTGCGATTCTTTTCTTGGGAAATACGCTATTCCGTGAGTATAAAATATAAGTTCTCTTACGCCAAAATACGGTAAAACTTTTGCAATTAGATACGTGCTGTGAAAAAAAAAATGTTTCTTAAATGAATTTTCATTTGGAGAATTTGATTTACAGTGTTTAGGTATAAAAGTTGCGACGAATTTTACCTATGTGAGTTAACTATTTTATTTTACTAGAGGTCCTCTAGTTGTCGAAATCTGACCATGTTTTTTTTTTATTTGAATATTATTACAAAATGTAAAAACTTTTAACTGTGCCAAATTCGATAGTCCTCCGTGTGCGTTAATTTTCGTAAAAAGGGATAGAAAGTTGCTCTTTGTATTATTACTCGTACTAGCAGTCGCACGGGTCTTCACTCCCGTGGCCACGATAAAAACATAACCTCCTTTTTTACAGTCGTATAAAAAGAAGCCTATATCCTTCCTTAAGCTTCTAGCAAGTAGAAGACTTGCTTCTTTCTTCTTAGCTTCTTTCCTTTATAATATTAGTATAGATATAGATTTTGAGGTATTGGTTTGTTTCCAGTGACAGGATTTTGACACTGAGTCCAATACCAAGCTCGTCGAGTTTGTATGGCATGAAGAGCAGTAACAGCACGCATCGGCCGAGGATTTCGGATCTGCAGCGTCGTACATCCACTTCCAGTAAGTTGAACTCTCACCTTATTTACATTAGGAGCTCGTTGCTAAATAATAACAGCCGCACAAGTTAATCTTCAAGGTTAAACAACGGTTGTCGAAGTCTGTCCATGGATGCAAACTTTTTTTTTATTTTTTATTTAAAGTAGGTTCGCGTTTGACCACCATCTCACCTGATGGTAAGTGATGATGTGGTCGAAGATGGAGCACGCTTACCTAAAAGTAACCTATTCACTCTTGACTTAAAGACTCCGAGGTTATAGCTATCGGGAAACACAGACTCCGGCAGGGAATTCCACTCCTTAGCCGTACGCATAATGAAGGTATTCCCAAAATGTTTTGTGCGTATGGGTGGGATGTCCACCATGTAACGATGGCGCTTCGCCGTTTGTCTCGTAGTCCGATGATGGAACGGGCTTGGTGGAATTAGATTGTGTAATTCCATCGCTCACTCCCCGAAATGTAACCGATAGAAAACCGATAGACTTGCAACTCGTCGTCGATGTTCAAGGCTCTGGAGCTTTGACTCGACCAGTGCATCGTTGCCAATGAGTCTCTTGGCCCGCTTCTCGATAGACTCAAGCGCGTCCAGTTGGTATTTAGCAGATCCATCCCAAAGATGAGAGCAGTACTCCATACACGACCGAACCTGGGCTTGATAGAGATTGAGCAACTGTTCGGGTGTGAAGTACCGTCTCACCTTTTCTAGGGTTCCCAACTTTTTTGATGCTAATTGAGCCTTAGCCTCGATAAACGGGCCAAAATTGAGGGTAGATATCTTAACATATCGAGATGCTTCTGTGCTTCCGATGCACGACCACTGGTCCCGGCTATCATTGGTACATATTTGACAGTCGATACAGTTAGTCAGAAGCCAGAAAAATCTGACACCAGTCTTGCCGAGGGGTATCGTATTACCAGCTACTGGGAAGTCAGATAAGCAGTCGCTCCCTGTAAAACACTAGTACTCAGCCTCATCTGGATATACTAGAAGCCAACCCTGACATAGTTGGGAATAATAATAATAATAATAATAATAATAATTGCAATTAGAAGAAGAAAACACACTCCCATCTTAAATACACACAACACGCTGCATTTACTTGACCTTGGTCCGTAAATGTAGCTGAAACCAGCCTAAAGAGCTGAGAAAATAAAAACATCAGAGAATAATAATAATAATATCCATCTAGTCCCAAACTAAGCAGAGCTTGTGGTATGGATACTAGACAACTGATAAACCTACATATCCATACTAATATACACGAAATATAATATAAACGAAAGTAATTCTGTCTGTCTGTATGTTACCTTTTCACGCCTAAACCGCTAATCCAATTTAGATGAAATTTGGTGGGTTTAGTTTAGGACCCTGGGAAAGACATAGGATAGTTTTAATCCCGGAATTCCCACAGGATCGAGAATAACGCGGGAAAAACCTTCCACGCGAGCGCAGTCGCGGGCAAAAGCTAGTATATTTCTAAATACATACATATTATAGATAAATAACACCCAGACAAAGAACAAATGGCCGTGCTCATCACGCAAACATTTGTCCTAGGTGGGAATCGAACCCACGACCTTGCGCATAGCAGTCAGGGCCACTGACCACTATACCAACGGGCCTGTCTGATAAGATGATTATGACGTGTATTCGGTTAACATTTATACATACCTGCGTGTCCTGTCGACTGTTCACTGCAGGACTCGATGAAAGCTTCTGACGGTGTCAAACTTGTTGCCTAGTTCTGGGCAGACTCCATTTAGCCATTTGTGATCGATGTTGTAAACTTCAACTAGTTGGGAGAACTAAAGGGGCGCGCGATGTTTATTATTCTCTTATTTTTATCATATTTTGGACGCTCTCATTCATTACAGTTTTTGCCACACGTGTCTTTACTGCGTCGATGAAGCAAAGTTGTTACCGTTCTTATTTTATTCATAGACATAATAAATATTATTTCAGGTTTCACCGGTAATGACGTAGCCAGCTCGCCTCCATCTCAGATGGATATGACAGGATATGCAACTTTGAAGTCGCTTAATAGACGGTAAGTAGTAGTCAGGACACTGTATAATTATGGATATAGCTGCTAGTTAGGCTTTTAACGTAAATTCCCTGTGAATAATTCAATAGATCTTAGTATTGTGAACGTAAAAAATGGTGGGGATGAAAACGTTGATGCTGTTAGATATCTAAAGGAATAGGTTATTTTCCTAAAAGACGATACAGTGAGTTGAAATTTCACGTGACGTCACGGCGTGTTAAACTATTTAGCATTTTATGATGTCAGCAGCCCCTAATCCTGAACTTTGAAGCTTGTTTATTTTTATTGATATGAAAAGGCAATAAATACGTGTAAAATAGATATAAAAAATTGAAGAAACTTCCCTATATGATTCACCAACAAACGTTGCAATATAGTGAGGACATACATTTGTTTTTAATTGATTTTGAAATCATTGTTCCAGGCCATACTTGTCAGAAAGCGCCGCAGGCTCGAGTGAAATGGATGATTTGAGCTGGTTACTATCGGACACAAACAGACGAACAAAGCCTTTCTCATCTCTGAGGGACAGAGCAAAGTCTGCAAAAGATAGGATGGCTAAAATGAGGTAATTTGACCATATATTTAAATAGCTTATTTTATTTACTACGTAAACATTTATGCACTTGGGTCATGTCACAAATTGCAAGTCATGTGATACGATTGGCGTTTAAAAATTCTAGTTACGATTAAAAACGCGGTTTTTACAATTGGTAACTATAATATGAATAAATATATAAACAGTGATAATTTTTCCCTTTCCTTTTCCCTTGAAATTAAATGGGTAAAAAGAGACATCATTTCAATTAATTTAATAATTTAGATATACAATAAATCTTCAAAGAGCAATTTTCAATAAAATCGTTACCACGGTTCGTCTGTGGGTATAGATATTCAATTACATGAAACGAAATAACAGATTTGATTGCCCATGGTCCTACATAAACAGTATGTTAGTTTAAATGAGGGACGTATTCAAACCCACAATAGTGTATGCTTACATGATATTAATAAACATATGAACAAAGAAAAAAAAATACTGATAAATAACAGACATATACATATAAAAAAAATCGAAAAAGTGTATACACCCTTGCGCTAACGTTCTAATATTATCGCAGAACATGTGCGCGGGTCAATGATCAACCTTTAGGTAGAATCAATTTCCCCTTCATACTTTAAACCTGGCTTAGGACAGGCAAAAATATCTAAGTACAAAACAAAACATTAAAAAATCTTCAATGCAAATGTGAATTGTGATCCACAATAATTTAAGACAAAGATATTGTTCGACCCCAAGCCCAGCCAACGGTAACTGGTATGCCGAACCGTCCGCGATTACGCGGAGCCCTACGTTGTGGTAGGCTCTTAGGCCTTAATTAATAAACAAAATGTACCACTAACCTGATTGCTGGGGACGCCAAGTTCGACCTTCAAAGGTCATGCCCTAAGTGTGGTTGATGTATGTAAAATGGGGTGAGTAATTGAAAGGTGTGATGTAAGTCAAGTGTTGTAGAACGTTCCCAAGGCGCCGATATCCAGATGGCGCGGTTCCAACTCAGCTCACACCCGACTCGATCCCAACAAACGCGCGCTACGCGTGGTAGACACAATAAGGCGATATGTTTCAAGAAATATCACTGGATTCTTGTTAATCCGAGATTACAAAGTTCAATCTATCACTGAACACAATTAATATGCTAATCTCACGTGAGATCCAAGCTGATTTCCAATTATATTCCGCGTGCCGGCCCAACCGACGACAAGGCGGCGTATGATTCAACGATATTCCGGGGTTTTCAACGAATGGGGAATACACTTCAACAATTAGATTATTCGCGACCCAATTATCGGCTTCAAAACGCGAATCCAAACAATATTTTACCAATTACAATCAAATCAAAGTCCCAAAACGTGCGGACATTTTTCCAACCAAACAAAGACAATCTGTCAAGTCAAAGTAATGTCAAGATCAAAGACAATAGAATGTTGCCACACCAAAAAGAGCGTTCAAAATTACATTTGGGACGCAACATCTACCCCCCCCGGACGGGCCTACCCGTCCGCTAATCAATTGGAAGTCTTGACAAGGTTGCAAATTCAACACAGCTTCAATGCGGCCAAATACCGTAGCTAGTTCATTAAAGGTGAGAACGGTGTCTCCCAACAATCTCCGCCAGCGTCCCTTTGCCGCTTTCACCGCGGCCCCAAAAATACCCCCCCAATGGGGGGCAGGCTGGCGGGTCAAACAACCAAGTGACCCCTCGGCGGGCCAAACTATTACCAATATCAACCTGGCTCTCATTAAGGAAGGCGTATAGCTCCTTCAAATAGTTACTTGTACCCTTGTAATTCGTACCGCAATCAGACCTAATCAACGAAGGTAACCCACGGCGAGACACAAATCTTTCCAAAGTCGCCTCAAAGGCCTCTGCTGAGAGGGAGGTTACCAGCTCCAAATGTACTGCCTTGGTTGACAGGCAGACAAACACACAAATAAGCCCCAACAATCTTGCTATTACGAAGGGTGGACGTCTTCAACAAAGGGGGACCAACAAAATCCGTTACGACGCCAGCAAAGGGCCTCGCCTCATTGACGCGATCAGCCGACAAAATCCAAAATTCTCGCTGCAGAATGGCCAACAGCGCATTGCAACCGGCATGCGAGTTCTTAGTGTGACGATCAGTCACCAATCAATTGTGCCAAGTTCAGTTACAACAAGGGCAGGAGCACCAATTTTAGGGTAAGGACAACTGACAAGGGTGACCTCAAACCAGGTCCTTCCCTCAACAGTGGTGTCAGCCGGTTCGCCAATTCCCCAAATCTTGCCTGAAAGGTCGTTCACCTTCAGGCCAACCTGTCCCGCTAACCAAGACGACAAAAGGCAACCCCGGACTCCCGTGCCCAAAATGGCACGGACCACAATTGAGTCACCCAAGGGTCCCCAGACCTTGACCGAGGCCGTTGGCAACAAAACCGTCTTGATCGGGGGGGTCCTTTAGCGGGGCAGGCGTCAATCTCTTAGCGATGCCTGGGCGGCGACCGATCGCCGCATCCAGGCTGCCCTCGTTCACGACGAGGCCAACAATCAAAATAGTCGTCCGCGCGGTGTCCCAAGCCGCTCGCCATCACTGGAGGGGCATATCCCACCGGATGCCCGAATGGCGGAGGGCGCGACTCCAGCCGGGGACGTTCCGCCAACGGAGGGGAAAGGGAGCGGCGCCGACCCGGCCACTGCTGCCTAGCAGCCAATGCGCGTTCTCCCTGACGAGGGAAGACCAAATGGCGCTCGTGGGGCTCCCGTTCAACTTGCGCGGGGGGTGGAGTGCGGTGTACAGAATCGCGGGTCTCAGCCCGGTGCTCGTCTCCGGGGTACCCCCCCATGCGCGAACCCCCCTCAGAAGCTGGTCTGCTGGAGCGGTTCGCGTTGGCGCACAAAATCTCCAAGTGGGACCCTTCACAAATTCTACACGGGCGGGGGTCGGGGCAGTCCCGATGGAAGTGGGCCCCCAAGCACGAAAAGCACAAACGGCGTGCGTTGACAATGCGGCGGCGGGAACTTACGTGCAAATTCAAAAAGTCCCGGCAACGCGCCATGACATGTCCCGTTGCCTTACAAAAGTCACAATGATGAGGACTCCGGGCACCAGCAAAACGGGGGGCGGGGCGATCATCAACAGGCCCCCTGGCCCGAGGACTCCGGGCGCCAGCCAAACGGGGGGCGGGGCGATCATCAACAGGCCCCCTAGCCCGCGGACTCCGGGCGCCAGCCAAACGGGGGGCGGGGCGATCATCAACAGGCCCCCTAGCCCGAGGACTCCGGGCGCCAGCCAAACGGGGGGCGGGGCGATCATCAACAGGCCCCCTAGCCCGAGGACTCCGGGCGCCAGCCAAACGGGGGGCGGGGCGATCATCAACAGGCCCCATAGCCCGAGGACTCCGGGCACCAGCCAAACGGGGGGCGGGGCGAACATCAACAGGCCCCCGAGCCCTAGTCCGTCCCTGGTCTCTAGGGTGAGAAGGTAGTGGGGGTGACCCCGTGGCGCCACGAGTGTTATCCGAAAACCGACACTCGTCCTCCAAAAATTTGAGGAGGTCGTCAAAGGGGGGAAGATGGGTGGCACTATCCCCACCATACTTCTGCTCAAAACGTGACCTCAGCTCCGCGGGGAGCAACTGCAGCACTATGTGCACCAACAAGTAGGACCAATGTTCTACCGGTAACTCCAAGCGTCTCAAAGCGTTGGTCGCTGAAACCAACGGGTTCAGCAAGTCAGTGCGCAACGTCGACGTGCTGACAATGGCCGGTAGCCCCAAAATCTGGTCGATGTGCACATCAGCCAGGCAGCGCTTGTTCTGATACCGTCGGGAGAGAAGCTCCAGAGCGGTCGGGTAGGAGGAATCCGTCACCGGCAAGTGCTGCACCAAGGCTCTGGCTTCGCCCTCCAGGACAGACAATAAATAGGCCAGCTTCTGGGCAGGTCCGAGGTCCGAGCGTGCATCGACAAGACTTTCAAAGAGATCTAGGAAGCCCAGCCAGTGGTCCAAGCGACCGTCAAAATGTGGCAGCTCCAGGGTGGGCAGCCTACTCAATAGTCCAGGGCCTGCAACAACAGGGGTCTGCGGCTTGGCCGCATCAGGCACCCGGCTCTTCAAAATTTTCCGCGCTCGAAGACATATGACATCCCCCAGGTGAATAATCTGGTCATAGTCACCCAAAATCCTATCGCGGGCCGTCTGATCCATCACCCCCAAATCCACGTCCATGATGTACTCGTTGAAGCGCGTGAGCGCAGCATCAGCTGACTTGATCCTCTCAATCACTTGCCCATACCGAGCAAGGGTGAGCTCTTCCAATTCCACACGCTCAACAGTTGCAGCTGCCGATGTGAACCATCTCAACTGTGAGGTCAATCCCGCAGCAGCCTCCCTGACTGCCCTTAATGAGGCCATTGCAACAATCAAATATTAATACAAAACAACAATCAACAACCAACAATCAAATATTAAACAAACAGCAATGACTTGCTAGCCGACCAAATAGTTTCAACAAAATAAAAATTCAAATTCAATTATTTCAGGTCCAAATTCAACCCTGTACTTATTCCAAGTATGAATCTAGCTTGGTACAGATGGCTAGTTACAAAATAAATAACAATTCAATGTATAATACAATGCTGGATCAACCTCAAATTAAACATCAATAAGCACAACAATTGTCTGTATAATATTGAGCCGGAGAATGTCTATCAACAATCCAATAATTACTATAAATGCAATAACCAATACACACAATTCAAGTCCTATTATGTTAGACTATGTGTAATTATTATTTAGATAACCTTTCAAATTCAGATCAATGACATTCAATTATTAATTGCCACCAATACCAAACAACTTTTACAACAATATACCAACTTATGTACCAAATTATGTACCAAATTATACCAAATTATACCAATAATTCCTAATTTCACAAACAAATCTTGTTTGTCAGTTCAATTCTAAGGGGCTAGCACTACAAATTACAGTACAAACCACAAGTACTATTTGAGCCCGGCTGACAAAGCAATATATTCAAACTTATCAAGTTATAAGTTGTGTTAAGTAATTAAACTCAAGTTTTAAGTTTTCAACAATATTCAAAACTTCCAATTAAACCAGTGGATCTTACATTATAAGAGCCACGCCTATACCAGAATGAATCAGTGGATCTTATAAGAGCCACGCCTGCTACCAGAATGAATCAGTGGATCTTATAAGAGCCACGCCTGCTACCAAAATGTTCGACCCCAAGCCCAGCCAACGGTAACTGGTATGCCGAACCGTCCGCGATTACGCGGAGCCCTACGTTGTGGTAGGCTCTTAGGCCTTAATTAATAAACAAAATGTACCACTAACCTGATTGCTGGGGACGCCAAGTTCGACCTTCAAAGGTCATGCCCTAAGTGTGGTTGATGTATGTAAAATGGGGTGAGTAATTGAAAGGTGTGATGTAAGTCAAGTGTTGTAGAACGTTCCCAAGGCGCCGATATCCAGATGGCGCGGTTCCAACTCAGCTCACACCCGACTCGATCCCAACAAACGCGCGCTACGCGTGGTAGACACAATAAGGCGATATGTTTCAAGAAATATCACTGGATTCTTGTTAATCCGAGATTACAAAGTTCAATCTATCACTGAACACAATTAATATGCTAATCTCACGTGAGATCCAAGCTGATTTCCAATTATATTCCGCGTGCCGGCCCAACCGACGACAAGGCGGCGTATGATTCAACGATATTCCGGGGTTTTCAACGAATGGGGAATACACTTCAACAATTAGATTATTCGCGACCCAATTATCGGCTTCAAAACGCGAATCCAAACAATATTTTACCAATTACAATCAAATCAAAGTCCCAAAACGTGCGGACATTTTTCCAACCAAACAAAGACAATCTGTCAAGTCAAAGTAATGTCAAGATCAAAGACAATAGAATGTTGCCACACCAAAAAGAGCGTTCAAAATTACATTTGGGACGCAACAGATATGATGAAGCAAAGTTAATAATTATGCTTATTTAGTATTTCTGGCGTATTTAAAAAATGGAATCACACCTATTTACAATAATTAACTTGATTGACTATTTACACATTTTTAGACTAATCATAAAAATAATTAATTTTGAAAATGGTTCAAAATGAGCACCTCCTCGTGTTATGCATAGTTCAGCACGTTTTCGCATATTGTCCTTAACTCGATTAAGAACAAACGGATCCCTTCTTACACTATTAAAAGCGTTCGTGATACGTACTTTTAATTCTTCCCTGTTTGAGTACTCCGTGGCGTACACAATTCTTTTTACTTCACCCCGTAAATAAAAGTCTAATGGAGTGAGATCTGGAGAGCGTGTAGCCCATGGCACTGGACCACCACGACCTATCCACCTGTCACCAAAACGATTATTTAAAAACTCACGTACGCGCAGCCGGTAGTGAGCGGGCGCTCCGTCATGTTGGTAAAAGAGGTTTTGATAAACACTAAGAGGCACATCGTCCAACATGTTTACCTCGTTACCATCGTTCAACAATGTTTAATTAATAGCTCCCCGTACACTATCATTCGATAACACGTAGGTACGAACCATATCCCAATATTCTTCATTGGAATATTGATAAGACGTCATTTTTGGTTAGTCAAGAACACGTTTACAGAACACACTTATCGCGTAGTAAGCGGGGTTGTTTATGCGATACGCGGAAGCGCAATAGACATGCGGAAACAGCGGCGCACTCGCATAGACTGCGGTCGCGGGAGCGTGTCCTCGGGGGACTCCCGCGAGGGCGGGGTTTACGCACGAGCTTCCTTTTTCGGCAGGATCGGCGCGTGTTTTGCCACGTGATTACTTTAGGTACTATCTACAAGTTCATTCACTTCTTGCGCGCTCAGTGTTCATGATAACGTATTTTATTGGACAATTACGTCAAAAATGTAGGTTATAGGTTTTTCACATATTTGGGAAGAGAATCGAATACTGAATACCCTCCCTCAATAAATTCCTCGTTTAACCTAACATACTGTATAACAGAAACACTGGGGAATGTAATCTCTACTCTACTCGAAGCGCGCATAGCAATGTGACTTTAAACACACAGGCATAACGTTCATAATTCAAATTATAACAGTCACCATTCTATCCTTAGTCTGTTGGAGTATGACTGTAAGCCACTACATTCAAGCGAGACCGCTCGTGCATCTCGTTAGCATAGCGTTCATAATTCAAAAAACACTGATTTTTTTTGTTTATATAATAGTAGAAATTAGAATTACTACCAGTTTTTTTATAATATTCCACAACTTTTTCACACAACGCCATCTAGTCCCAAACTAAGCAGAGCTTGTGGTATGGGTACTAGACAACTGATAAACATACATATATATTTCTAAATACATACATATTATAGATAAATTACACCCAGACAAAGAACAAGTGACCGTGCTCATCACACAAACATTTGTCCTAGGTGGGAATCGAACCCACGACCTTGCGCATAGCAGTCAGGGCCACTGACCACTATACCAACGGGCCTGTATTGCAGCTAGGGAGCTGACTACGCGAAGTGAAATGTCACATATTTTACCTTCTACCTACATTCATCTATATTATAATTACATAACACAGAAATGTACCTACTACTCCCTGTATGGTACCTAGTAATAAAGTGTGCCTAAATTCATAACATGACACATGACACGGTTAAAAAATAAACAGTAGATTAAAAATATCGAACACATTTTATTTACGACCACATTTGAATACTTTATAATTATACTATTTCTTAGACCCTCCAAAGCCAGAGAATCCAATGATCTGAGCTAGTTCAGACTGAGCGGGTGAATCTTCAGGCTCCTCCGATTCCATGAGCTTACGCTTCTTGTCGCGACGCCTTTCTCGACGCTGTTCTTTAACCCTTGCTTCTTCTTCTGCCGCTTCTCTTAGTCTAGTGTCAAGTTCATACTCCCGCTTCTTTTCTTCTAATTTGCGTTTGTTATTTGCGAATCGAGCTTTGACCATTGAACAAGAAAGAAGTAGTATTTATTGTAATTTATTTTTATACAACGTGTAACGGAAATGGTATATACATACCAAGGGCACGGCTTCTTTGGGTGATATCAAACGATACGTTTTTTACTAAGCTCTAGTTTCCACATTTTAATATTTTCTATTATTAATTTAAAGTGAATGACCCGTGGACTTTTTATCAAGATAAAACATAACCTCCTTCTTTTGCTGTCGGGTATAAAGCCTAGCCTATACTCTTTTTCAAGCTTCAAGCTACTTCCATACCAAATTTCATCCAAATCCACACAGTACTAACTAATGTTAAATAAATAGGTGTGATTTGATTCACCAGCTCCTTTAATATTAACCATTCTTTCTTTAGTCTGTTGGAGTATGACTGGAAGCCTCTACCTTTAAGCGAGAACGCTCGGGCATCTCCGCCAAGCGTCGGGGCTGTGGGCGGGGCGTTGCCTTCGCGTCGTGCCACCTGCCCGCCTGCCCCACCGCCCGTACGCCTTACGCATGGACACTCGCCGGCTTATATTGGGATATGTCTCCCTAGAGACTTGATGGAACTGTTTCCGAGGTATGTGCTACTCATTTTATTAGTCTGTCATGACTTTACTTAAATCTATACTAATATTATAAACCGGAAACGTTTGTTTGTTTAAATGCGCAAATTTTCGAAAGTTCTGGGTGGATTTGGATAAAATTTGGTATTGAAGTAGCTTGAGGAAGATTATAGGCTACCCGACTGCAAAAATGGAGGTTAATAATAAAATAATACTATAATATAGTAGTGTAGTAGAATAATATATAGGTTATGTTTTTATTGTGATAAAGTCCTCGGGAGCGAGCTCTACGCGACTGATAGTATAATATAGCTTCATTCGCCGTCATCTGCTTGGCTTTCCGTGTAACCGGATGCAGCTAAACACTAGTATTTTTATATAGAAAGACTGCCTTGCTGGCCTCCATAGCCCAGTAGCTTGGTAACACGATGCTATGAAGCTATTTGGCAAGACTGGTGTCAGATTTTCTGGCTTCTGACTACCTGTGTCGACTGTCAAAGATGTACATGCTTGCCGATTGCTTTCCGGGGCACGAAGGAACACCCATATGTTCAAGTGGTCATCTGTCCACGGACCAACTTCGGAAAGCGTTACTTAACCTTGAAGGCTGTGCGGCTGTTATTATTTAGCCACGAGCGTCTAATAACATAATTCTACTTTCTAAAGGATCTAGCCGGTTAAGCATATGAAAACTGCACTCGCGTCTGATGAAGGATTCTTACCTTGTTTTTCATCTAAAATAGCCATACACTTAATCTCACACCCCTAACTCCTATAGTTAATAAGGCTGTCGTACCAGACCCTGTCAAAGGCCTTAGAGATGTCAAGGGAGACAGCAAGTGCATCCCCGTGCTTCTCGATGGCCTCACTCCAGATATGAATAGCATACGCTAGAAAATCCCCAGTAGACCGGTTTTTTCGGAAGCCGTATTGTCGGTCACTGAGGATGTCGTTGGCTTCTAGGTATGCCAGCGGCTTACTATTGAGTACACGCTACATAGAGTATGGACGTGACTGAAATAGGTCTGTAGTTGGCAGGGTCAGCACGACTGCCCTTTTTGGGCACAGGCTGCACATTAGCCAGCTTCCATGCTGCTAGTTAGCTAGCTATTACATGTCAAAGTTACAAAAGGGTCGAATTGGTGGAACATAGCTTAAAAAAATAAATACAATTAAAGTATGTAGGTAACAGGGTCCTGAAGAGATATGCAAAATTACATCTAAATTATGAGGTTAACCTCATAATTTAGATGTCACGATCTGTAAACTAAACAGTCGTAACACTTAAGTGTTACGACTGTTTAGTTTACAGATCGTGTCAGACATAGTGTATTACATTCTCTTTGGTGTCAGAGATTTACCAATTATTGGTTTATTTTACAGGGACGAAGATATAAACGACGAAGACACTGACAAAAGTGAGCACACGAAGCGTGATCGCCTTCCTTCGTTCCTTGTAGACACAAGTAGTGCTAGCACGGAAAACAAGTCCCGCGCTACGCCTGATAGCCAGAAATTGGCTTCACATAAAGGTACATATATTTTTATTTCCATAGTGGGCGAAACCCACAGATCATATAAACACAAGAGATATGGCAAGGGGGCGTGGCGCTTCCGAACGCATCTGGCCTCAAAACTGCTTGATACCAGTTTCGGCCATTAGTCGAACATCAACTTGCGACGTCTTCGCTGCTTATGATTTTTGACAAAATGTCGCCTTGTTCAGTGATTGTTTGCAAAAATAACAGCTGTATTGTGAATTAAATGACAGGTGGCATCTCATTTCACACATAAGTACATATTAAAATATTATTGTTTTTCTTATTAAATTCATTAAAACATTACATCGTGATACTCAAAACACGATGAAGTAGCAAAATCAATTATTTTATTAAGAACAAAAATCATTGATTGTTTAGTGCATATCGATCAATGAATCCGCAGGTCTAATAGCGCAATGGATAACTGTTTTTACTAATATCCTCACTCATACGATAGTTTTGTGAAGCGGTCGCTGCCGGCTTTTGTTGGTTAGGGATGTAATAAGACGTTTGTGGTTGTCGATATTTTATACGTTCCTAAGGTACTTACTACGAATGATTACACAAGGGAACAAAATTAGACATTTTTTGTTACATGGAATTTTATGGCTGTTGTTTACTGCTCATCCATCATCTATATCATCATCATCATTCACACTTTGCTTTTATTTTAACATTTTAGCTACCCAAAGGATCCAAAAATTAAATAAAAGTGGATAACTGCGACAGGAAGGGGATCCATACTAGTTTATTGTCAAAGCGGCAAGTTTTAAATAAATACATATTTACATTTTACTCGTCAATAAAACCCATATCAATAAAAATCTTTAAGATTTCAGAAGTTGATATCCTAGTTCCTTGGTAGTTTAGATTAGTTATTGTGTATATCTTACTAGCTTTTGCCAGCGGCTTCGCCCGCATGGATGTTGGAAATTACCCTACGGGAACCGTACATTTTTCCTAGATAAAAAGTAGCCTATGTTTTTTTTTTCTGACTGTAATATATCTCTTTGCCAAATTTCATCCAAATCCGTCCAGCCGTTCTGTCGTGATTCGTGAACAAACATCCATTCATCCATTCAAACTTTCGCATTTATAATAGTAGTAAGATGATTAATTATAATAATAATAAGGAGGAGGAGAGGAGGTTCCTCTCTCAAGAGCCCTGACCACCGGTAGCTTGGACCCTGTTCCCGATACTGGTGGGCTACTGATTTTTATATTTTTAAATATATTTTGTTTATATAGGAATATTTAAAAATGTAAATAATAGGTTTATAAAATTTAATAAATTAAATAATAATAATAATATTCCACAACTTACACACAACGCCATCTAGTCCCAAACTAAGCAGAGCTTGTGCTATGAGTACTAGACAACTGATAAACATACATATATATTTATTAATACATACATATTATCGATAAATTACACCCAGACAAAGAACAAATGATCGTGCTCATCACACAAACATTTGTCCTGGGTGGGAATCGAACCCACGACCTTGCGCATAGCAGTCAGGGCCACTGGCCACTAGACCAACAGGCCTGCCAATTGTGATTTTATAGCATGTCCTTACACACACTTGAGTAGTTTTCGTTTCCCCAGAAAAGAGCTCCATACAAAAGAAGTTTGATCATAATTTGAATATGAAATAATGACAATTCTAGAGACTACTAACGTCATTATCCGTGATTTACCAGATATCCGTTAAAATATACAGTCTTGAAGTTTTCCTGATTAGTGCTATTACTGAAGTTAACTTGCATATTGTAATATTGTATTTTAAAGCCTGTTTACGAATTATGCGTATGATTAAATTTTACTAACTTTAGTTAGTTAATATTCCAATTATGATCACACTTCACTTGTGTAGAGTCCTGTATCGTTTTATTTTTACAGTCGATAAAATAATTGTATTGTTTACGAATTTTACGTATGACTAAGTTTTACTAACTTTTGTTAGTTAACCTCTATAGCCCCGCTGGCACAAAAATGTGCCAATAAAACAAGTATTAGTTGAGCCCCGCTGGCAACAAATTTGTATGCCAGCGGGGCTCAACTAATAGACGACGTAAATAATGGCGGTCCTTGAGAGGTTAATTTTCCAATTATGATCATACTTCACTTGTGTAGAGTCCTGTATCGTTTTATTTTCACAGTCAATAAAATGTGTAGGAAAAAGAGCGGATATTAAAGGTAAGGTGAACCGAGGCTATTGTGACTATCAACTTTGAAATTTAGCTTTACGTTTTGCCATAACCGGCCACTTAGTTTAAATTGACATTCTAATAATCTCACATGGTTAAGCATATATCTATGAACATTATCAAATTAAAATAACGTTGAATACTTGTAAACTTAAGATTAAATCTATACTTATAATAAATCTGTAGAGAGGTCAATTCTGTACATTTAATATATTTCCAAAATAACTATCAGGGGGTGATTAAGGATCGATACTCATGCCAAAAATGCAATCAGTTAAATTTTTGTCTGTCTGTCTGTCTGTCTGTCTGTATAACCGTTATAGAAACAAAAACTACTCGACAGATTTTAACGAAACTTGGTACAATTATTTTTCATACTCCTGAGCGGGTTATAGTATACTTTTCATCACGCTACAATCAATAGGAGCAGAGCAGTGAAGGGAAATGTTGGGAAAACGGGAGAAGTTACTCCATTTTTTAAGCTTCCGTCGCGTGTGCAACCTTAATGGTTAAAGCTACACAAATCATTTCATGACGGAAATGTTCTCCTTAAAATTATATAAAAAATATCCCACGACAGCATATGTCTAACTTTTATGGTTGACTCACAATAACACGTGTAACTCCCGATAGCTTAGCAGTTCGAAGCTTTCTGATTATAATATTTGTCTACTCTTACGTTTATAACACTCTCAGTCACCCCTAATTGAAAAACTTAACATTATTAACTATCCATAAAAAAATTGGCCAAGTGCGAGTCAGACTCGCCCATGAAGGGTTCTGTAGTAACTATAATAATTATAATATGCAAATTTATTTGACGAAAAAAAAACCTTACAAATTTCTTAAAACTAGCTTATTTACATTTTTTACAACTGCGCCAAATAAATTTGTTTTGAAAAAAGACCTTACAAATTTCTTAAAACTGGCTTTTTTACAATTTTTACAACTGCGCCGAATAAATTTGTTTTTCATAGTGTTTGTATGAATTACAAAGTTATATTTGCGGTTTTAGAAAATATGCTGTATCTCAAAAACTGCTGAACTGATTTCGTTTAAACTAATTTTGGTTGAAAGTTTATATTAAGATCTACAGACATATATTTTTTTTAGATTTTTCACTCCATTATTATAGAAGTTAGAGGTTGTGTCCGCCACACACACATTTTACCACTTTGGAAGCTTATATCTTTTAAACGATTGACTTTATGGAAAAGTGGTTTTAGAAACCCCGATGTCGTTTTTAAAGAACTGTCTATAGATACCACACATGCATCGATTTCATGAAAAAAAAATATTTTCAGGTTTAGTTCCATGTATGGGATGGATGGTTCCCCTTTATTTTAAATATTTTTTTCTCAAAATCGGAAAGCGGTTCACAGAATACATCTACCTATCAAGTTTCACATGTATAGTCCTAATAGTTTCGGAATAAAATTGCTGTGACAAACGGACGGACGGACAGACAGACAGACAGACAGACGGACAGACATGTCGAAACTATAAAGATTCCGTTTTTTGTCATTCGGCTACGAAACCGTAAAAAGAATCATATAAATCGGTATAGAAACACCAAAGTTATACATGAAATACGCTTATAATAATAAGCCATCGCGCGTGAATACTGAATCATGCTATAAGGATTATTTTTGAGAATCGGTCGCCGCGCTCGACGCGTCTCGCGGTCGAAGCGTTCTCTAGGTACTTAAGCCTCATGTGAACGTGATCTAAACAATATTACCAATACATTAACTTACGCTGACGGAGTCGCGGGCACAGCTATATTGTATCATTACGCTAAGGCCAATAGGAGCGGAGCGCCAATGAAGAATGCTTCAAAATCGGGGTTAAATTTAACGTTAGCCCAAAGTAACTATTCCACGCGGACGAAGTCGCGGGCAAAAGCTAGTAAATAATATAACCATTGTGAAAACGAAAAAGTTACATTGGCCTCAACTTTGGGGTGAATGTGACTTTTTAGTATAACTTGTTTGTGCTTATTTCTTTAAAGCTTATAGTAACATAGCACCTACTTTGAACAATTATTTACGCATAAATGATTTTGAAAAGTTCTAAAACACAGTTGTATAGCCTAAAAAATGCTTTTAGTTTTTTCTGGGGTGAATGCAACTACGTGCCATAGTGTTAGTGTTGGGACTGAATTCATCGATAACTTTTCCTATGTGCCTGATGAACCGACTGTGATGGGTTTAGAAAATAAATCATAGCATCTTTTTATAATTTTATTAGTAATATTAAAAACTTCTTTATCAGGTAATTTATGAACATTATTTAAAATATATAAAAGCCTGTATAAAACCAACTAAACTAAAATCTTTATGTAAACCAACATAACGTTTTTTGGAGGATCGTTGCAAAAACTGGTTTCATCTAGGTTGTAGATACGTTCGGGTTCTTTTTAGTAGTCTTTTCCAGTAAGTCGAAATACTTTTACAGCGTAAACGGATTACCAGCATTTCTTCTAGCAATTTCTACTGACTGCGGCTTTTTTTAAGGATAGTTGGTTTCTTTTGCTAAAACGCATAAACCAATTATCACCCGGTACACTGTCTTTGAATGAGGAAACTAGTTTTAACTTCCTTTTTAGTCAAAGGAAATCCATGCTTTACCATAATGTGCAGATGAGAAGCAATTCCTTGTTAAATTTTATCTGAAAATACTGTCCCTGCATCCAGCTGTTTTTGACCACGAGTTTTGTAGATATGCGAAATTATTGTAGATCTCGGAATCCCAAACTTTTCCGCTGCCTCGTAGCTGCTCATTTGTATGTTTTTACTTTTTCAATCGCATCAAAAAGCTCTTCTTTTGAATTAAGGTTTTTTTTTTCTTTTATAATTGAGAACCATCTAAAAAAAACATTTAAAGACAACAGCTGTTGTTAGTAAAAAAATAAAGTGTTTTAATGAATTTAATTGAGATTGCAGAAAATTGGTGGATTGCGTTGACTTAAGACCGTTAATTTAGGTAGGTATATTATGTAAGTAGGTATCTATAGCAATCTTATATTTTCGCTGCTTCCAACATATCAGAATCGTTGTTCAGTATTGATACACAGGCATGTGCCTGTGTATACTACCACAAATATTTCAAAATAGCTACAAACACCCCGCAATACAGAAAAATGAGGCAAAAGTAACTATGGGAATATTGTACGAAATATACGACATAGGATTACAAATATTATTATTATTATTAACTTACTTACTTAACAAGTTGTTTGTAAAAAAAATAGTAAAAGTAATTTTTGTGCAGTTTTGAATGAAAAAAGAAGAAATACATGTATTTAAAAAATACTTTTACTATTTTTTTGCAAACAACTTGTGCGCGAGATGTCAACTTACACTTAGGCCCTTCTCCCATTACGATACGCCCGCGCGACTCTAGTCTCGGAGACTAGTCGCCGCGAAGTATCTCACATACATTTATATGGAGATTCTCACACTACGATACTGGTATTCTACGCGTTCGAGACTAGACTCGCGATACCCGCCGTGTTGGTCGCATGTGCGTCGCGTCTCGCGCGTTTCGTCAAGATGGCGGCGGAGCAAGAAACAAATATTAAGTTTGTACAAGAAATTGAAAAACATGCTTGTTTATATAACTTTAAATTACCTGAATACATGCGAAAAAATATAATAGACAAGACTTGGGCAGAAATTGGGAAAAAAATTCAAATAATAGGTTGTTTTTTTTGTACACATACATAGTTTATTATTATCAATGTTACATTGTATTTTCAAACAGGATTGGTATTGCCAAGGCAATGAACCTTGCTCAGATATATAAAGTAGTTTGCTAAATAATTTCGTTGATTATGTGGTGACATAGTTGCCGTTATTTCTAAATGATGAATTTAGTAATTTTTCAGTAGCATAATATGCGAGCGTCGGGTAGCGAACATGTATCCAACTAGTATTATACTCGAGTATCGTACCCTACAAGTATCGTAATGGGAGAAGGGCCTTATTCAAAATGGCGACTACCAGAAAAAACGCTGTCGATCAAACAGTTTCACAGGTAGTAGCGCCACCTGTTATTGTTTGGGAAAAAGACTGATTTCCCTGTTTACCAATAGATGGTGTGCTCATCAATAACCATTGGTTTAAAAGAAAAATAGATTAGTCGCATAAACCCCTTAGGGCCAATTTCACCGATCAAATAAATCGCGATCAACTGAACATAAACGGCGTTATAGTTTTAATCTAAGTTTAAAGTTTGGTTTGGAATTTCACCACCAATATTTAAACTAGTTCAGTGCTAAACGCAGTTAATGTACTAAACGCCCAATATTGGCCGTTCAAATATCTAAACACGATTATGTGCGCCACTATCTGGTATTTTATAACGTAGCGCGCGCTTCGGCTATATTGTGTTGAAGAATCACTTCTACACTACTGTTGTGATATTACATAATTGTTGTGAATCACACATACCTGTTTTAAATCACATAATTATGAATATTTTGAGATATATAATGAGAAGAGTTTACTCATTGGCCTTTGAAGAAGGTGAAGATGAATTTGTACTTCGACGACCAAGGTGAATTCGCGAAAGAGAAGAACACCATATTCAATGTACTCTGTGATCCACGCTAAACGAACACTGTTTTTATAACTTCATTCACTGTAGCAAGTTGTCAATTGACTTGACAACCGAAGGAATACGTTTTGTTTCATGTATTTTTACTCAACTATTGCAATAGTTTTGACAAGTTTCGGAGCAAGGACAAAACTGAACGCGAGGTTGCCATTCTAACATGCCGTAAAATCTGTTTTCATAAATGCGATCAACGGTCGTGGCGTTTTGCTCTGTGAAATGCAATGTTAAACGAGATAAAATCTTGATAGTAAACGCAATTCGTGTAAACGCAGTTTTACTGATCGCAGTTTTAGAGACGTTCGGAGAAATTGGCCCTTAGTCACAAACTCCCCGGTTCACCTTATCTGAATTCGTTTTCGTTAGATTTTCATCGATATTTTTCTACGACTAAAACCACATTCAACATCACTATTTGCGTAACTGCATATGTGTGTTTATTCTCGAGTCCGTAGCTACAGATAGCCCCCTGTTTCAATGTGTTCTATTAGGGAGTTTTTTAGTGTTGCTGTAAGTTTATTTGTGTGTGGGAGCTCCTGTGCCGTTCTTATAGTTTTTTTGCTTTTGTGTTAGTGAATTGAGTGGGAGAAACGGGGCGATATCGGAACACGTAATATTTCTTGACAAAGCATATCTCTGTATTTATGTGAAATGGAACTTTTATTATTTTAGTGCCTGCAGTGGTTTACACCTTAGTAATGTAAAAATTAGATGTGTTTTTAAGTTTCGATGATAGTTTTATTGTTCTTCTACACATTAATGTTTAAGAAGTTTTGTCAACTAACTTCTTCTTTACGGACCTCGTTGCAAATCAGCCAGAAGGTGCTTATGCCTAAAATTTTTCAAGTAACTGGTTACGTTAATCAGTTTCTTTTTTAATTGTTATTGTTAATTATCATTGCCTTAAGTAGAATCATGCGCTGGTTAAACTTGAATCTACTGACACTAAATCTGGCCAAAACCATATTTATTCCCTTCTCTATCCGCTGTAACTTGAAACCACCGACTACTTTCTCCTTAACGGCACATTCATGTACAAGTCCCTCAATATGTAGTAGTTGTCCAAAAATAAATAGAGCTGACTGCGTAAAATACCTCGGTGTCAAAATAGACAGCGGTTTAAGATGGGACCAACACGTAGATACACTCTCCACCCGAACAACGCGACTTATTACCATTTTTAAGTCGCTTAGGGGATCAGCTGACCATCATACCCTTAAAATGGTGTATTTTGCTCTATGCCAGTCGGTACTGGGGTACTGTATTAATGTGTGGGGTGGAGCCGCAAAGACATGTGTCCTGAGGCTCGAGAGGGCACAAAGAGCAGTCCTCAAAGTGATGACGAAAAAACCGCGCAGATATCCTACAGCTCAACTTTATGAAGACTGTAAGGTTTTAACTGTGAGACAGCTTTTTGTGCTTCAATCGATCCTTAGGACACATGGCAGTGTGCCTCCCCCTGACCTTAACAAACGCAAACAAAACGTCTCAACGGCAAAACACAGGACTACGTTTGCAAAACATCAATTTTACGTAATAAGCAGGCACTTATACAACAAAGCACACAAGAAATTAAATATTCTTGGTCTCACTAGGTCTAAACTAAAATGCACAGTAAAAGAATGGCTGCTCAATCTCGACTATTATGAAACGGAGTCACTATTAACCTACATCACGTAATAAACAACTACACATAACAATAACTTAACATCTCACTTACTTAACTTCACCACATTTATAATACAACAAATACACACACACTCACACAAACATACACACACACACACACACAAACACACACACACACACACACACACTCGCACTCGTCAAGTTTGCCACATAAATACGCATTACTGCTGACACATTCCACTTGCACGTCCGCTATGTGAATTTTATATTAATGTAACCCTATAGTCGGATACTGCCCCCTAAGATACAGGCTTTGCCTAGTTTAAGGGGCAGGGTTGAAACTAGTGTACATATCTGTAATTAATTTGTTAACATATAAATCTGTGCAATGTACATCAAATTTGTGGTAAATAAACTTATTATTTATTTATTTATTGCAAGCAAATTATTATATTTTATTTATTACTTACTATGTGCATTAGGTAACTATCTTATACACCGTGAAATTTTAATGGTTGTTTTCCCGCATTTACCATTGTGAAAAACAAAACTCGAAAGCGACCCATAGTAATCCTCCCCGATACCTACGCCGGGCGCCGAACGGCCGCGCGGCCGTGCTTTTCAATCAGCTGATAACTTATTCTTGATAATAATAAGCTTTACCCAAAAAGTCAATCAAATTTTTCCTTCATAATTTTACAAGCCTACGACCGTCATAAATACTTTTTTAGTTGCAATTTACTGAATCCGAAATTAAATAAAAACAAGTAAATCATCTAAGACAAATAATTTTCTGAATTAGGGACCTAACAAAGTATTTGAGGCGTATTTCATAAATTTGAATCAACTTATATACAATAATTTTAACTTCTAGAGCCCCAGCGGCACAAAAAAGTGCCAGTAAACCAGTATTAGTTGAGCCCCGCTTTCTTACAATAAGAGCCCGCCCACGGTGCTGGTGCGGATGGTTGACGTAATAATGGCGGTCCTTGAGAGGTTAACTAACTTAACTAGGTACTTTAAAATGTTCATTATTTACAAAAGTACGAGTAAGTACTTACCTACACATCCCGGTAATGGAGTAATTGTTCGAAGTGCAAGCCACTGCGTCGAATACACAATCAAGCACGTTTTAATTGATTGTCTTTCAATTTTATTAAGGTGTCTCTGTCACTTTTTACGATATTGAAAACGTCCACTATCACAGTTATTAACGCTTCGCGAGTTTTGTGTTGCTCACGATACACCAGGCTCTTGAGCTCAGACCACAAGTAAAAGTCTAACAGAGTTGGGTCCGGGCTAGATCCCAGGTTAGATCCCGTTAAAAGTACTCGATGATTTCTTCGTCGAGCTCTGGCGAAATAGCGACCGATCTACCTCTGCCCTGCGCATGTGCTGGTGTCTGGAACTGCCCATGATCTAGTAGCCGCTGTGTCGCCGCGCCGCTACAATCTTCTGGGCTGATGGGACTTGGGGGTTCAGAACCCCGCGAAGACGGAGCGACTCCAAGTGTTGCAGCTCCGCGTAAAATCGCCGGGCAGCATGGGAGTCATAATCAGCTCTAGCAAACAGTTGCACCATAGCGACGTACTCCAAATTGCAATAATTGTAATGACGATCCTTTGCACTGATAAGGCGCGCTGCGCGTACGAGGCATGCCTTTTAAGTTCTGTCGTTTCCATATTTCCCGGCTATTTTGAATTTGGAACTTTTCTATATTCGAATGTGTTTAAATTTTGAATCTCAAAACAGTGAAAGTATTAGGATTAATGCTATCGTTTAGTCACAGCGTCGATTGGAATCTGTCAGGTTACGTACGAAAATGAACCATTCTAAGGAAAATGTTGGTGCAATAATTTTCTACAACTTTAGAAGAGGCCTGAGACGGCTTCAGTGTTTTGAAGAGCTAACATCTGTATTCAGTGATGAAGCCCCATGTCTGCGGACTGTCGAACGCTGGTATTTAGAATTCCAGCGTGGACATACTAGTGTTAGTGACAAATCTCGCGAAGGACGCCCAAAATCCGCCTTCACTGAAGATAACATCATTGCTGTGAGACAACTAATTCTCGAAGATCGTCATGTGACGTATCGAGAGATAGAGGCTCTATTAGGCATCTCAGGGACAACCATTCAGAAGATCTTGCATGGAGCGCTTGGTGTGAGAAAGTTAGTTTGCCGTTGGATACCGCATCTGCTTTCCGACGATCACAAGGCGGCCCGCGTCAGATGGTGTAAGAAAACTCTGCAAAAGTTCAACCGAGGAGAGTCTAAATCACGTGTACGACATCATCAGTGGTGACGAATCTTAGATCTATGCCTACGATCCTGATTCCAAACAACAATCTACAATCTGGGTCATTCAAGACGAGCCAAAGCCGACTAAAGTTGTTCGTTCTCGAATTATTTCAAAGAAGGTGGTGGCCACGTTCGTTGGAAAAACCGGCCATGTTGCGACTATTGCACTTGAAGATCGTAGAACAGTTAACGCAGAGTGGTATACCACAGTTTGTTTACCACAAGTCATCGCCGAACTTCGAAAATCTAAGTCAAAGCGACGCATCATCCTGCACCACGACAACGCAAGCTCACACAGCGCTCGTCAAACAATTGAGTATATGAAGCAGGAAAACGTAGAAATTCTTGACCATCCTCCATATAGTCCTGACCTAAGCCCTTTACATTTCCTAAAATTAAGAAAAGTCTTCGTGGTCAAAGGTTCCAGCCCGGTGAAGAAGCAGTTGACGCTTTCAAGTCAGCCATTTTGAACACCTCCCCTTTAGAGTGGAATAAATGTTATAATAACTGGTCTGAGCGAATGGAAAAGTGTATTAAGCTACATGGTGAATACTTTGAAAAACAATAAAAAGTACTATAAGGTCTAGTTGTGTTTTTTTCTTCAAACGACAAAACTTAAAAGGCATGCCTCGTACGACATTCGCAGGAAGACTAATTTCGACGCCGCGCAAAATCAATAGGCACGCGGCATCGTTTGTAATTGTTGTTAGTTTGTAATTTAAGTCGTATCACTAAACATGAGAGCTTATTTTGCTTTGAACATTTAAATCGTTATTTTCTTTGTCGGCTCCGCTTTTGTATGTTATGTTGTTGCGTGCAAACTAGTTTATGCCGTATCTATCACCACGTGCGAGAGTTTATTGTACTTAGAACATTTTTATGCACAGCTGTTCTTTGTTATCGCCGCGTGCGATTTGAGTAGTACCTACAAGTTACCTCTAGTGTTACTATGGATTTTCACGTTTTTCGAGTTGATGAATATTTTTTTAATTATTTTAATACCAAAACATCTTTATTTTTTTACTTTTACTCTATGCTTCGAAAGTACTCCTTATGCCAAGTTGTTCAGCCCTGGGAAAACAACCATTAAAATTTCACGGTGTATATAAAAATCAATTGCTGTTCGTTAGTCTCGCTAAAACTCGAAAACAGCTGGACCGATTTCATTTATTATTTTTGTGTTATGTTTCCTCTCATACAGGGAAGGTTTAAAAGGTGAGAAAATATCGAAAAAAAAAATACGGTGCGAAATTCGCCGGGTCAGCTAGTCATTTATAAATACATGTTTTCCTCTTTTTGTGTTTAACCTGTAAGTCCTTTAAAGTTAAATAAATAAATACTGTTTTCTTCGCAGCCAGTTCAAGCACCATAGCAGTGCAAATCCACAAAATGAATTCGGAGAGAATTGACACAACCGCCTACAACGCAGACACTTCAATCGCTAGCGTAGAAACAAGTGACAACCCACGCGCAACCAAAGACAAAACCAAAAGGATTGTCACTACTGTCAGCTCAGACGAAAGAGTTACTACACCAAGTAAAGTGACAGACGAAGGCATAAAAACATCCAATAATGAAACGACAGATGCTAGTACAGCCGTTATTGTTACTGAAATAGAGGCGCGTGTTGCAAATCAAGTGCCTCAAGAGGTGTGCCATCGGTCTACAACTGATGGGGGTGAGATTAACGTTCAAAGTGTAGCGGTGGTAACTGAATCAGCAGTGAATGCTAATTCTACGGCCCCGAGTAGAAAATGGCGGCATATTACTGCGGACTGCCTGGCCTGCGTACGGACTAGACCGCCATCGGCTCATGAACTGCGTGAAGCTTTCTTTGCTGGTAAGCTTGATAAGTTATAAAATAGAATCAGGTGACTTAGTGGAAATCCTTAACAAACTAATACTACAGAAAAATATCTATCGTTAATTCCTCCAAAAATATTATTTTAGTTAAAAGTAATACACAGGAGTGCCTAAAAAGGTAACCAATTCGATCGTGATTGAGCTAAATTAGCAGCATAATTTATTTAGCACCAACAATATATATTTTTTAAAGAACTGTTTTTTATACAGCCTGATTTTTTTGTCACCGTCCAAATTTTGATATATTAATCTTTGGCGAAAATCATTGAATACGTGTTTTTTTCTGTTAGTATCACTCAATACAAAAATATGGAGATATCACATCACAAAGTTATCTATAAAAAGTTGATGTTTCTGGACACCGCCACGCCGTTCGTACGCGCTAGGTAACTAGACGGAGCGGCCCGCTCCGCGCGCCGCCGCAATTCATTCATGACACAATAATAAACCAAGTTGCAAATTTTCCCTACATACTTTTTACAATTAGCATAAGGTTTGTGATATGTTCACTGTGATTGGAATGTAATCCTTAATTAATCAATTAAAAATAAAGTAAAAATAAATTAGATAATTAAGAACTTTAGACCTTATTAAAACCGTGCCAAAACTGTTTGCGTATTATGACTCCAAAAAAATTTTAAATTTTATTATACGTTAATCTTAGGTTAGGTTAGGTTTATTAATATAGGTAGGTTATAGTATTATTTTTAACTTTTTAGTGCTTTTATGGTTTTTTGAAGTCGGTTTCTTTTTTTGCAAAAAAAAAAAATTTTTAGTGACATATTTTTAATCTTATAAAATATGAGTAGCGCTAGTAAATATGCTTCTCGTATGAAAAAACGGCGTCGAACTGGAACTGAGAATGAAAAACCATTATATTTCTTTTTATTATTCGTGGTACACCTGGAAAGTGCATACCGTTACAATTCCATCAAGCCCAAACACAGCTAAGATACATTGTCTTGTTATGGAGTTCCGGTGCCTGTCTCTTGGATTCATCATCAGATCTGATAGTAGAATGGTTCTTATTGAACGCAAATGCTTAACTTGTTTTAGAAAATACCAAAAAGAGTTCCCTCAATTTCGCCAAGATTCCATCATCAGATCCCGACTTGGTGACTATGGGACCAATTGGAAAGCATAGGCATTGGAACAAAAAAAAAAGGAATTTACCAAATTGGTCCGTAAATGACGGAGTTATGCGCGAACAAAAAACGCAATGCAGAGTAAACGAAAAGATCGTCAATGTAGATATTTTTTACTTTTGTTGATTTTTCAGAAACGGCTTCTCCGATTTTGATAAAATTTTCATGGGACCATTTGGAAAGTATACTACCCTATACAACAAAAAAAAACTCAAATCAGTTGGCACGCGACGGAATTATGCCCGGACAAACATTAAAAAACTACAAACATCTGAATTGAGAACCTCCTCCTTTTTTGGAAGTCGGTTAAAAATGAAGTTAGTGAATGATACCGAATGCCTAGAAAAAATTTGGACGGTGGCTAAAAAATCAGGTTGTATATAAAATGATAGATCGTAAATACTTAGTTGTAATTTTTTTTTTAGATTTTTGAAATAAAATGATGTATCATCTGTTTAACCTTTTCCCAACTAGATTGGGGTCGGCTTCCAGTCTAGCCGAAAGCATAGACAGTAGCTCCGTGTAAAACACTATTACCACAGATTACTAAATAGTTACTTCGTAACAGATACATCACTCTCATACAAAAGCGAAAATACCTACGCTATAATAGCCTACAAAATCTTAATAATAATACCAGCTGTATGCAGCGAGAAGAAATGTATCATAAGTACGCATACAAAGAGTTGAGATTGTTTTGCCCGCCGCGCTCCCACGTCATCGAGCGAATCTCCTAGGGTTGTAAATTATGATATTGGTAATATATGATGATATTGGTAATAAAATGAATATAGAAAAACAATTATTTTATTTGTTGATCAAATATGTTTCAGTTTAATAAAATGATAGATGCATTTTTTCCTTTTTGAATTCTCGATTATAAAATTTTAATGTCGAAAATATCCGAAACCGCGTAAATAAATTTAATTTTAATAAAATTCCGCGCAAATATATAATCAAAAGGGAAACAGGAGCAAAGCGGAGGAAAATCAATTGTTTTTAGGTCGATCCATTATGACGTTGTTTAAATTATTTAAAAAGGCTCAGGTAGGCGTGCGGCAGCCCACTGTCGGATGTACCGATGGCTATAAACGAAGCGGTAGGCATATAACGCGTGGCCTTGAGCGAGTGACGGACGCCTGCTATTACTCAGGTGTTTTACATGGAGCCACTGTCTATCTGACCTCCACAATCCAGTAGCTGGCAGGCGCGTGCACAGGATTATGACAGGGTATGCGGCGGAGTATAGCATAATCCTATGCACGCCCCTGGTAGCTGGGTACCTGCTGACGACGGTAACGATTGTCAAAGATGTACAGATTATACAGCCGGGACCAACGAGGCACAGAGGAATCTCGCTTTGTTAGGATGGTCACCCACGATGAACTGACCCGTGCGGCTGTTGTTGTATTGTATATCAAGTTAAATCTGTTTTTTCTTTTCAGGAATGGATGGGTCTGGAGCAAGCACCATAGAACCTCGTAGTCCGACTGAAGAAAAGCCCGCAGCTGATAACAAAACGGGCCCCCAAGTAGAATTATTGCATCAAGTGCACTTTATGTCCAACCCTATACATCTGAAACAGGTATTGTATTTTTTTTTAAAGATATTTAATATTTTAGCGGAAATTGACAGGATTCTATGTATGATCATATTGGAGTATAAAAACTAAGAAATACATTTATACATTTTTGCCGATGTTTGGACAACTTTTCGCTCTAATGAGTTTTCAAGAAAATTCAAACCACCAGTTGGGGCCACTGAAGCGAGGGATCTTCTTATTTGAAAATGTAAACACGACATTGACGTCAATGTGACAGTTGTCAAAAAAACTTAAGGGATTGACAGGTGCCCGGACCTTACGTGTCAGGGCTGCCAACTGGTGAAAGTCATTATAAAAATCTTGATGGGATTGGGCGAAAATAACAATAGATTAAACTGATATACTGAGATTTATTTAGATTCTAGTTACCACAGAAAAACAGTTGACAACTTGACACAAGAGCAAGGAACTTGTACCTAAACTGGAATGCGGACGCAAAGCTCAAATCCGTTCCGAAGAGTATACCCTCGAAGGACCTAGCTATCTCTTTCTAGTAGTGTGGATATCACTTCGCGATAAACGTAAGGACAATTTTATTTGAAGCAATATTTGCAGGTTTTTTTAAGACACTTATTGTTAAACTTACAAATGATGTATTTCTGTTACCGCTATAACAAAAAATACTAAAAAATAATTAAAATAAATATTTAAGGGAGACTCCCATACAACAGTTGTGATTTTTTTTGGCGCTTTTTATAGGTAATGGTTCCGTACCATTCATTACCTACCTATAAAAATACCCTTCATGCGCGAGTCCGACTCGTACTTGGCCGGTTTTTTTCTTAACAACGTATTAAATAGAAATAAATAAATGAATTCAATTATGAATACAAAGGTCTGTATCGGTCTGTTACGCTTTCACGGTTAAATCACATAGCCGCTTTCGAAAAAATTTGGCATGGAGATAGTTTAAAACCCTGGGAATTATATAGGGTTCTTTCTATCACAGATTTTTGAACAGTTGCTCGGTAGCGCGATATAACAGAATTCCACGCGGGCGAAAAGCTAGTTCTCAATATACATATATCTGAGGAACTTATATTGAGCGCGCTAATTTCTATAATAAACGCTTCGTTATGCAGACTAAATGCAAAATTGGTTTTCTTAAGCAGACTTTATTGCGTTGAATTATAAACTTTCAAAGTGGTTAAGACCCATGATACAAATACAATTATTGCAGATTGAATTAATAACAGAATCACCAGCTGGCAATTCTTCGAAGGCTTGGCCTTGATAGGCAGTGGTATAGACGTTCAAACAAACATGCATTAATTGGTAATCTACGTTTATAGTACTTAAAACATTTATTTGTTTCGCTTTAACAGGAATCTAAAATAATAATAGATGAGAACAAAATTGTAGTATTTATGGTTAAGATAGATTCAAAATGAAAATTCATCTTGCTATGCTCATATTCTATTTCGAAACGGTGATCTTCATGTCATTTGTAAAGATTGATAACTTACTTTAGGGAAAATGGATGGAATTGCATCATTTGATCTTGTTTCGAAATGCAATATTTCTTCGGGCTTGAAATGGCGGCTACAAATTTTGGAACCGTTTCTGACCTTTTTCTGTGTATAACACTGAGCCACCGGTCTCGAAGATCATCATTTTTAGGAAAGCTTAAAATAATAAATAATGAGTAGAAAGAAAAATAATAAATAAGAAGAATAAAGAGAAGAACATCCACTTTTACATTGAAAACATAGTCACCCTAAATGCAATTTGTAAACAAAGTCCCAAAACTTACTTAAAAAAGGAAATTCCAGACCCGGGGTACCCTTCACTCTTGCAATTAACCACAAAACACGTTCTTACCATGGTTACAGTATCTTGCACTTTAATATTACGAAAACTCACAAAATTAAATATAATGCAAATTTACAAACATACAGATGTCAAATAAACGTCAGACGGCAACGTAGTAATTGCCAGGTATAGTATAATATATCACTACTAATTGTTACAAATTCCATTTTTTTTTTGTTTTAAACATCTTGTGTTTGCAAGGTAAAATAACTTTAATTTTCATTAATATGCATACAGTAATAATGGTAATTCATTTTAAAGATAGTATTCCAAAGAAGTTTAAAACTAGGTGTTATTACTACAACAGACAGGTCGAAAAAATTACCATTGAAATAAATATTTTTAATCTGACACACAGAAGAAAGGGACACAGTCCACACACGCACTGTCTCGCTCGGAACGAATAATTCCTTCAGTTTTATGCGTGCAAGTTTAGACTCTATTGTTTAACAGCTAGGAAAGACTTTCTGTATTCTTTGAATCATTCGTAAGCAATCCAGTTAGTAGGTAGAAGATCCTTGCACAAGAGAGAGTATTATTCGACCGGACAGAATGACATAATCAAGGCATAGACAGTAGCATAGATAACTATGACAATTTACTTTGTTTTGGTTTATACTAGTTCTAACAAATCTCTCATTGAAAATGTCGGTCTTTGCTAACAGCCAACCGGTATCCTATCAGAATATTAGACAGGCCCGTTGGTAAAGTGGTCAGTGGCCCTGACTGCTGTGCGGAAGGTCGTGGGTTCGATTCCCACCTAGGACAAATGTTTGTGTGATGAGCACGGTCATTTGTTCTTTGTCTGGGTGTAATTTATCTATAATATGTATGTATTTAGAAATATATATGTATGTTTATCAGTTGTCTAGTACCCATACCACAAGCTCTGCATAGTTTGGGACTAGATGGCGTTGTGTGAAAAAGTTGTGGAATATTATATTATATTATATTATATTAGTAGTTTTTTTTTCGTTTTCGAAAACAAAAGTTCAATCTCATACTAAGCCCAAAGGTGACCTAAAACCCGTTTTTAATTTTCTGTAACGTACTTATTTTTTATGTTTTTTGTTTAGCCGTTGATGTCCCACTGCTGGGCAAAGGACTTCCCCAAAATCCTTCCAGGTTCTCTTTTCAAGGACCACCTTCGGATCAACCAACGCAATGTGCGTCTAGGTCATCTCCCCTTTACAGTCTCCTCAGGGATATGCCCTAATAGGCGATGCACATGGTGACCAATGGGGTGGTTTTAGTGAAGGTTTCCCCCGATAACAAAAAAAAGGTCTTCTCGCCATATTTTCCTGGGTCAGCCTCGGCGGCGCCATCCATTCTCAGTCACCCAGTGCGTGGATATTTTTGCCCATCGACTTTCATTGCATGCGGTTTACGTGACCCGCCCGATCCCATTTGAACGTAACTACTAACTTACTTACCGATTTATATTTCTTTTCAGGCTCGATCAGTACTCCTCTCAATGAAGCAACGCCACCCCGAGGTATTTCGTAGCCCTTGTGTTTATTCTGACGTTAGTGCCTTACTGGCAAGAGATACATACATGTTGTGCGCGCGGCGGTTCGTACAAGAACTGTTTCTCGATACGTGCTTTGATTGTTTTGCTGCGGAACCAGCCGCGGTTCTATCGCGTCATGGTGTAGCTTCGCCTTCGGCTAGCGTAGGGCCGGTCGTACGCCAATAGTATTATGATATTCACGGGCTTGTAAGGTCGCGGACTTTAAATTATAAAAATATAATTTGGAACAGCCTTCAAGTTATTCTTTTAATCGACACACATTGCTATTTGTCTTTGTCACACATGGACACAGTTTTTAGATTTATAAAAGTTGATTTTATTTACTGAAGAAGTATTTTTTTTTTGTATATTGTAAATATTCATAAGAACTGTCCAAACGTATATGTGATAAGTTCGCGACCTTACATCGTTGATCATAGTAGCGATAACTACTGATTTTTATTTTTACAGGTTTTGGTAAATTATAAGGTACTAATTTAATTGTTTCTGATGCTGTAACTTACTGTTATTCTATTTTAAAGCACTTGTATGGATTTGAATTTATATTATAGCACTTTAATATAAATAGGTTACCTTAAAATATGAATATAAAACAAAAAAACAACGTAGTTATTTACGATTTAACGTTACACAACAGTCTTCAATTAGTATTAGAAGTTATTGTTGCAGTTAAACATGTAAAATAATGCTAATTTATATTATTTTATAACGTAGGTCTTCCGATTTTATCGGATGAATATAAAATAAAATTATGACATTTCGAAAAGTGTGCGTCAGTCTTATAAATCTAACCTAGAGCAAATTAATATCCAACTAACACTCTACATAGATTTATTACTGTGACTAGATTTTACATGAACGTGGACACTTGAACTTTCAATTCTTCTTTCTCTATCTTCCAATACAGGGTTTTTACTTTCAGTTTAATGAATCTGTTTTCATGATTCCCTCAATTTCGTGCCTTGTAGCGCCACCGCTGAAATATCAATCCGCGTTCATATAAAATCTTGTTCCAATACAACAATACCTAACTTCCTGCACAACAAACCGATTACTATCATCCTTTTAAAACAAAACATAGCTTTATAATAAAATGTGAGAATGTTGAATAACTAATTTATGTATGTGAGATAATTTCCGCTAATTGCCAATATCTTATTACCTACATTTAAGTAATTGAAGATGTTTGTCGAATTGCAGATTTCTTATTTGCTTAACAAAGCTTTTTATTTATTTTGTAAGAGCACCTATGTATATCGACGCGATTGCCTTAATGTGTTATTCTTTTAGGAAAATAACGAAACTATTAATTTCCTAGTCTCACATAACGACAATAGTTACTGACCCAACTGACTGAATATCGCACCATTCCCACTGACTCCAATAGTTATATATAGCGTACCTTTTCACGTATCCCACCTTAAACAACGATACGAAATGATCCCTAGTTCAAGCATATTATTATAGATTTAAATACAACTACAACCTTGTGTTCATTATTTTACTAAAGTCTTATGTTTGCATTTAATAGTACTTGTTCTCTTTTTCATTGTTGTTATATATGGAAACTCGATCAGAATAGCAATTTATTTTTACTTTAAATGATATTATAAGTATTAAAACGGAGCACGCTGGATGTCACATCTTACTACTTGTTATATAATCGTTTGTTAATGTACAATCATAGTGTGTAATCTGTAGTTGTATAAGTTTTTTCATACCACTTGTGGATTGTTCTTGAATTTGAGTAAAAACTGTCAAACGCAGCAGTATTCATAGCGGAAAGTTCTTGTATGCTATCTAGTTTAATAATTTATGCGTCCTCGATATCCTGCATTTATGAGACTGTAACATTTAATATTAATATCAGATAATAACTTATTGTCTACTGCTACTTTCCTGTTACTAGTTCTAAGAGTTGATTCTGGTACCCAATTAAAATACTACTCATTTCATTAGTCGAAATTCATAATTGCATATCTAATTATATCTGTTCTTTTTATAATAAATAAAAAATACAAAAAGTGCCATCGTGCTGGTTCCTTGCAATTATATTAACATGTTACATTACTCCTAAGTACCGACCTTCTATTATGCCACTTCATTACAATAAAATATATTATTTTATAATGAACCATGTCGTTTTATTTTGTTTAGTTACCTAGTAGTGTTGGTCCCCGGCAGAATTGTATTGATGCAAAGGGTAAATGAAACAACTCATAAAATATAAACAATAATTTACGTAGGTACTATTACATTAAGTTACACTAGCTGAGGGAAGCCGGTTATGACTCCTTAGAATATTATCATAGTTATTATTTATCAGGAGGAGTTTAACCACTCTACGAATCTACTGAATAACTTAAGAGCTACTTTGACGATTCTATCCCAGAAGCCTGGTTCCTCTTCCTCGTGTTGGCTTGCTGTCGGGTATTCATCGTCAAAATTCTCCAATTGTCTCTTTTCTCGATGCGTGTCTTCAATGCTGTCAAGGTTTGCTGAGGAAAGTATAGGACATTATTTATGACAGTTCTTTTAAGTTTTTAACGAATATATCAAAGCAAAGTAGAGGTTAAATTACATTTTGGCAGCTTTTAAGTTTCTGGGCGGCGTTTGATAAAACGGAACACTTATAGCGTCACATGACTGTGTCTGCCTATTTGAACTGCATCTTCTGCACTGATTCAGTTTAAACTTGTATCATCTTTTGTGACCCAAACATGGGCGTGGAAATTGAAGAGAGAAGAACGTTTTTCGAACTGTATCGTTAATATCGTCGTTGCGCTTGCAAAAGGCGCTATGTAGTGAATAGTCAATTTTCGTTCTTTTATTAAGTTTCAATCGTTATTTTAGTACACACATGCTGTAAAAACAGCTATCTGATAAACGCAATATTGAAAGGTAACTCTTTAAATATTTCGTTTATTAGATAGCTGTTTTACAGCATGTGTGTATTAAAATAACGATTGAAACTGCATAAAAGAACGAAAACGAATATTTACCACATAGCGCCTTTTGCAAGCGCAACGACGATATGTAGGTTTGGAGGAAACATATTGTGAGAATAATAAAATATATTACAAAAAAATATAAGTGATCAGTAGAATAGTGGAGCCAATAAAGCCGATTGAAAATGCGCTAAATTTATGTAGGTATTTTGAAAATCTGCCTTTAATTATATTTCTACTCGTTAACAAATATTAAATCTCACTTACATGCGAAGCTGGGAGAATCAAGTGAGTTCTGAAACAAAATATTTTATATTTAATTAGCCATTGTTTAAATGGATGCGGATAATGATAGTTACACAATTTGAGCGAGCTAAATTCATGCCGATTATAATATGATAGCGCGCTCAAATTGTGTAACTAATTTATATAGGTGTTGAAATTTTAGCCTTTCCACAACTATGTTGGGGTCGGCTTCCGGATGTAGCTGAGTATTAGTGTTTTACATGCAGCGACTGCCCGTCTGACCTCCACAATCCAGAAGTTGGGTAATGCGATTCCCATTGGCAAGACCAGTGTCGGATTTTCTGGCATCTGACTACCTATAACGACGGTCAAAGATGTTCTAATGACAGCCAGGACAAATGGATTAAAATGTTTTCTGAGGCAAGGGGGAATCTCGATAATATTAAGATGGTCACCCGTTCACA
Organism: Tholera decimalis; assembly: GCA_943138885.2. NCBI lineage: Eukaryota > Metazoa > Arthropoda > Insecta > Lepidoptera > Noctuidae > Tholera > Tholera decimalis. Next base: position 22,881,656 of record OW964552.2, on the reverse strand, counting down.
GAGCCACCTCGGCAGATGTTGCTTAACTTTGAAGATCGATGCGGCTGTTATTATTTAGCTGCGAGCTCCTCTCTCTTATGATAAGCAAAGAGAATGTAATACACTACATCTTAATGATAAGATTATATACGCGGGCTGCCGCGTCTCGTTTCCCGTGCGGGTCCTGCACCAGTTACTACGGTATCTAGCACAAATCGACACTTTTAGGCATTATCATTTCCCAATCTAACTGATAAAAATAAAAGATTAATCTACACTAATATTATAAAGCGGAAAAGTTTGTTTGTTTGTTTGTTTGCTTGAACGCGCTAATCTTCGAAAGTACTGGGTGGATTTGGATGCAATTTGGTATGGAAGTAGCTTGAAGCTTGTGGAAGGCTATATGCTACTTTTTACGCGACTGCAAAAAAGGAGAGTTATGTTTTTACCGTGATAGAATCCACGGGAGCGAAGCCCCGCGTGTGTACTAGTTACTAATAATATCACTGCCTGCAAGAAAAATAATACCTAATAGCTACAATAACGAAAAAGTAAATCAATCACTCACTTGATATGCCAATATACATGAATAAAATAAAGTTAAAAGAGCGACCGTTAAAAGTGTCGTCCTCATGTCTCCGGTTTCAATCACCACATTAATTCGCCATGACTGTGAACTTGTCTTTTATACGAGGGTGTGGTTTCGCCTGATTGTGGCGGAAAATCATGGTGTGCAGTGTCATCGCTTCTATGGCAAGTGTTTTGAGCTCTTTTTAGGGTACCGTATTTGATACGCAGCCGTATAAAAGTACGGAAATTTTACAACTTTTCGTCGAACTATTTCAAAAATTGCTGAAGGAGAAAATGTAACGTCGCGTCTCGGCTACTCCTGTGAGTTATGTGGGCTACGGAATAGTTTTTTATTGAACACACGAGGATGCTTAGAATTTCAGCCTTAAGCTAAGTTTATACAACGAAACTATATACACTCAATGTACCTATCTACACACCTAGTGAGCAGTAGTTTATGTGAGCATTGGTGTCTGTAATTGAGAGACGATAATTATTAGGTATAGTGTTTGTAGAAGGAAAGCTTAAGTAAGCGAGGAAATACCTAACGCGGGAATGTTTTGTCGAGTAATTATAAAAAGATAGTTCTAATTCTTACGCTATTTCTACTATTCGCTCTGAAACTTGCTACCCCTTGACATCAAGAAGGCTGAGTCAAAATTTTATTTTATGCGTTAAATTAGAAACCACTACTTAAGGGAGTGTTTGTTTTTCTAGATTCTCAGTTTGGTCTTCGTCATAATTATTATGAGCTCTCTTAATCAGAAAGATTAAAGTAAACCCCATATTTATTAGTTTATTATTTTAGCATAAATATGTATTTTATTAGTATTATATACACCGTGAAATTTTAATGGTTGTTTTCCCTCAGCGAAATGGCTTTGTCTTAGTAATACAAACGTTTTATAAACAAATAAAATATTAGAAACAACAACAAACAACTATTGTGTAGGTAGGAATTTATGAATATTTTTTTAATAATTTGAAAAAAATAACATTCGTTTTTTTAAGTTTAACTGTATGTTTCGATACTACTATTGATGGGTAACCGTCCTGCTGCGGGAAAATAACCATTTAAATTTCACGCTGTATATTGTTCATTCCATTTTCTTGTACCTACACCTAGCACAATGTGTTTTTTTTTAACCCAAAGGTTGACTGGTAGAGAATGCCTTGCTGCATTAAGTCCACCCATGTAACACTATAGTCCATAAAGTATAAATAAATAGTTTCACACAAATCTTTAAAATTATTGCGGTAGTATAAAGCGGATATATTTTACCCATAATGACATGACTTAATTATGGGTTAAGAAAAATAAGAAAACTAGGCAAGGAAGTAACTAATCATGTTATAGGGAGTAATTGGGAATTTTTTGAAGATTTTAAATGTATGTTAACCCATGTCACAAATAAACAATTTGATTTGATGTAATTCACTAACCAAACCAACCAAAATGTTTTTTGTGTTTACATTGTTGTTTAATTAAGTACAATATAAGTAGCAAAAACTTTTTAATCAGGATCCTAACACGGAACCCTGATTGCATTATACCGACTTTCTCTTGACCGTTCTTTTTTGTATTTTCCAATAGGTACGTACTTCATTAATGTGGAATACCATGCATGTGTCTGTGGGTACATTTCATGACAAAATTTTATAACTCTGGATTATTTAGACAATTAGTTACTTATACGAAAGCCTCCCCTAGTAGGTACGGCAAAAGTAAATTTTTGTTCTTTTTTTCGGTTGGAAAATCATCAAATGACTTCTCTTGCTTTAGGTGGAGTGAAAGGGAGTGTCAGACAGAAACTGACACACAAAACCCACCCTGTTCCTTGAACTGGACTCACGTTCCGGGGTCCCTGTATCTCGATAAAATATTCCCGGTAACCCCGGCAGGCCCTGTCGTGCCCCATCAATGCTTCTGACTGCTCATTGAGGCGCGCGTGCTACACGACACGCCGTCGACCCGGGCCTGGTCCTTACCGGACGGTGAGCTACCCCTGATCGTCACACAAAAGCCCGCACCTAAGGTAGCTGGAAATCGGCTCGCGATCCCTGACGCCTGGGGCGTCTCCCGCGGCGGATGCAACTAATCTAGTAATATTATGTAATGTTAACTACATTAGATAAGCAAGTATTCCTTGGAGGGTAAGTGTATAGGTATAAGTACCGAATAGGTAAGTGCTATAAGGCGAGCTTTTTCCTTAAGGAAAATTTTCATAATAACAAATTATAACCATCCTATATCACTCCCACTGCCGAGGACTCCGTCCTCTTCCGGCCATCCAAAACCCGAATTGTGGATGTCACACTTACAGTATACTTGGCCCAATGCAGATACTTAGTCCTAGGACATGACACGGCATCAGCATCGGGACGATCTATCCTTTTTGAAAACATTGATGGTGATATAAATTACAAAACGTAATCTGCCTGTCTGGGCTCCAAACCACTACCCACAACTCGGTAAGTTCGTAGCCACTGAAGCAACATTGTTGCAATCTGGGGTCTGCTCGGCAGATTAATAAATCAAGTGGCTGACTTTTCGTGTCGTCTGTACCCACATATAAGATTGTGGTACTTCGTGTGTGTTTTCATTACCTGAAGTGACCTTGTTGATTCAGTTGTATGTTCCGCATGAAAGCATGCATACAATAGAACACTGGGCCTGTGTATCATAGGCGTGGACTCGGACGGAAATGACCAGTCATCGCCGCATAATGTTTTGATTACATAAGGAAATGGTCATTAGATCCTAATTATTTATCTGTTTATTTTTATAATTTATCAATTGAGCATCTACCTAATGTATCTAATTAGCTACCTTTTTCAAACCAATATTTTAGTATCGAAATACCTAGGAAGTAGCTGTGATTTGTTCCATCTTTAGTGCAGCATTGTGGGGCTCCTGCCTTCCTTCTCTCTCTGAGAAATTGTCATGTCGCAGGAAGCTGGGGAAAGGATGATGAAGATTTCGAGTCATCTCTCGACATGCAAAAGAAGGCGCACCGGGTGTCGGTAGAGAACAGAACTTCTGGCTCCCTAAATAAGTCGAGGGACGGCGGACTCATAACGTCCGCTGCCCCTGTAACTCGAGACCCGGAGGCGGTGCGTATTGTTCCATGTGTTCCCTCTTAGATGGGAGGGGAGACAAACACTTCACTCCGCAGCTTGTCGGCATCAGCTAAGACCAGGCAGAATAGTATTGAAGTGCTCTCGCAAACGAGCGAGGGAATACCGTGTAGGGGTTTGACGCATTTTGTGACCTTCGCAAAATGTGCACTTGACGCAAAATGTGCATTTCGCATAATGTGCACTTCACAAAATGTGCACTTCTCAAAATAGCACTTCTCAAAATGAGTGTGCATTTTATCACAATGGGTGAAAATAAAAACAGTTTGCTAACAATTTTTTTATACTTATATTATTTTGCACGATTTTTTAGCACGATAACAGTAGTATCTTTGTAAAATGTAATCACGTTCAGGAAATGTTTGATTTTGTATCTATTATCAGTACACGTCAGCTATACATATAGGTACTTAATATAAATATATATTATTTTGACCGTATTTTAAATAATCGTATTGATTACCACAGTTCCAATTAATTGTATATTTTTAAACAACACTTCTGGTTAATTCGAAGTTAAAAAAGAAAAAAATGTTAGGCAAAAACGTAACGGGCACGCCGCAATTGCGGCGGTAAGACCCCTCTTTGAGGAGTGGCTAGATCGGCGTCACGGCGTCCTGACCTACCGCATGACGCAGGTCCTCACCGGACACAGAAGTTTCGGGAGGTACCTGTGTCTGATGGGAAAGGAGGAAACGCCTGGGTGTCACCACTGCGAGGGTCGCCCTGAGGACACCGTAGAGCACACGGTGCAAGACTGCCCCGCTTGGGCAGAGCACCGACGTGTCCTCACGGCGGCGATAGGCGGAGACCTCCCGCGCCCGGCATTGGTCGAGGCCATGCTGCGGGGTGAGAGGGAGTGGGAAGCGGTCGCCTCCTTCTGCGAAGCAGTTATGCTTCCGAAGGAGGAGGCGGGCCGCGTGAGGGAGAGGATGGCGTCCTCCCTCCAGCCCAGCCGCAGGACGTCGCAGGCGTCGGACGTCGGCCGACGATCTCCGGCCACCGTAGGTGCGGGCATGCGGACAGCGAGTAAAGGGCAACTCGCTGTCCGACCATGGACCATGCCCGGGTCGACGGCGCGTCGTGTTCCACGCGCGCCTCAAAGAGCGTCAGCAACATGACGAGGCCCCCTCTGCAGAGGGCCGAAGCCTGCCGGGGTCGTGGGACTCATCCCGTTACCGTGGCCCCGGTATGTAAAGGGTTATTGAAGGAACACCGTGGATTTTAGTCAGTAAAAGTCTGACAGTCCCTCCCACCCTGCCCGGAGTGGGAGGACTTATTTGATAATTTTACCACGTTAAAAAAAAAGGCAACAACGTAAACAAAAAACATTTTAACAAAAAATTACACCGACTTCCAAGAAACACTGCAAAGTGAAAAATAACTTTAATTTCGGTAGTCAGTGTCTTTGAAATGAAATGAAATATTTATTTTGTAAATTGGTTATAAATAACACTTTTACACGTCATGTTTTTTTGCGTGTTAAGTTTAGCTAGATGAGGCCGGTATTTCCTAACTGACTACTCTGAGAAGAAACACCGAAACAAACTCAGAGGTCATAATCTCTTTTAAAGTCCAGACAATTTGTATTTTTATATGAGAAGCATGTAGGTTCATGTCTGTGGTATTCTTTTGAGGAAATAACCACGCAAATTTGAGCGGACCTGTCCAGACAGTGCAAGCATTTGTCAATTAACCTTATAGCTCAACTTAGAACTTAAGGAGCTCAACAATTTGACAAAAAAAAACCAACGGACATTTGGGTAGGCCACACAAGTACTCAAACTGCTTGACATCATTAAATAAATTATAGTGAAAGTAAAAACAACGAAGAAAGAATAACCTACATTGTCCTCACATTAACAATAATGAAATAATTATATATATATAATAAAAAAAACAAAATAAATAGGTATATACAATACTTAACAAAACAAATATTTTAATCAATAAAAAATAAATCAACTATCAAAATTTAAAAAATAAAAAAGGCTCACGTATATCACTGGAGCAGCTCATTCCCAAGCCTTCTTGTCCTCAATATAATCTTTAACAGTGTAAAAAGCTTTCTGACATAGCTTACGTTTTATAAATAATTTAAATTTATTAATACTTAGTTCTTGAATATGGCTAGGAATTTTATTATAAAAATGTATACATTGGCATCTAAACGAACCACCTATTTTTTTTCAATCTTGTTTTAGGGATGACATATATGTGTCTTTGTTCCTTGTATTTACACTATGAATATCACTGTATTTTTTAAACAAATTAATATTTTTGTGTGCATACAAGAGATTCTCATAAATATACTGAGATGGCACAGTCATAATATTATTCTCTTTAAATTTGTCGCTTAAGGAGTGCTTGGGACTTAATTTATAAATTGCACGAATGGCCATTTTTTGTAATACAAATATTGTGTGAATGTCGGCGGCATTTCCCCAAAGTAAAATGCCGTATGACATCACACTGTGAAAGTAACTAAAGTAGACTAAACGTGCTGTTTCGATATCAGTTAATTCACGTATTTTTCTAACGGCATATGCTCCAGAACTTAACTTTTTTGACAATTTATCTATATGGGGGCCCCACTGAAGCTTCGCATCCAAAGTTATGCCCAAGAATACTGTGGTATCTTCGGGTTTCAATATTTCGCCCTTTATTGATACACTAGTATTCACTCGTCTAACATGAGGTAATGTAAATTTTAGGCATTTGGTTTTTTTCTCATTAAGAAGAAGATTATTAAATACTTCTTCAGTAACCTACTGTTGACGTTTAATTTTAAATAAAAGAGAAGTATCGTCAGCGAATAGCACTATGTCATGATTTTTCATCAGGTACGGCAAATCATTTATATAAATAAGAAACAAAAAGGGACCTAAAATTAAGCCTTGGGGGACCCCCATCTTGACCACAGATCCCGGCGATCTTTTGCTGTTCACATCGACTCTCTGAATCCTTTCACTCATGTATGAGGTTAAAAGATTCAGAGAGGTGTCCCGGAATCCGTAGTGGTGCAGTTTCCTGATTAATGTCTCATGGGGAACACAGTCAAATTCCTTAGACAAATCGCAAAAAATGCCCAACGCATCGCAGTTATCTTCCCATGCATTATAAATGTGTCCTAAAAGTTCAACACCGGCATCAGTTGTTGAACGACCCTTTGTAAAACCAAATTGTTTATTATGTAGCAATTTGTTTATTAAAATATTTTTGCATCTGCATTAAAATAATTTTCTCAAAAATTTTACTGAAAGTGGGTAGTTGTGAAAGTTTGGTTTTGTATTTTAGTTTTTGGCACCGGTTTCCGAAATTAAAATTAATTTTCACTTTGCAGTGTTTTTAGTTTGTCGGTTTGTAATTTACCTAGTTACAAAAGCCTAAATATCAATTCCTTTTAACATTTTACAAAATATTGCTTTTCCCGATGCTGAGCCGTTACTTTTGAGGAGTTCTCCTGGTTCTTCACCATCAGCTTCACTTCACCATATGCATTATGATGAGCAAATTGTGCTTAATAACCATATTCAAGTAATCGAGGCGGAACCCATGAAATACTGATTATTGAGTAGTTCCGGTGGCCATCTGTGGTCTTCATCATCAGTTCCACCTCACCAAATGGTGCTTTTCGAATGCAACTGCACAAGTTACTACATTAAATACTGAAATCACTATAGGTGTGCCTATAATGTTAGAAGAGTTCTCTTGATTTCTCCAGGATCCCATTATCAGATCCTGACTTAGTGACCAGCACCAGCTGTCAAATAAAAAAAGAATCATCAAAATTGGTTCACCCAGTCGAAAGTTCTGAGGTAACAAACATAAAAAAAAAACAGACGAATTGAGAACCTCCTCTTTTTTTTGAAATGGGTTGAAAAGATATCCAATTTGATAAAAAAATATAATAGAGTTTAGCTTTAGCTTCAGTTTCAGGTTTAGTTTCATTTTCAGTTTCAGTTCCAGGTTAATTTTCAGCTTCAGTTTCAGTTTCAGCTTCAGTCGCAGTTTTAGTTTCAACTTCAGTTTCAGCTTCAGTTTCAGCTTCAGTTACAGGTTCAGTTTCAGTTTCAGCTAAAGAAAGTGAAGCTGAAACTGAAGTTTCAGCTTCACTTTCAGCTTCGGCTTCAGGTTCGGTTTCAGCTTCAGCTTCAGTTTCAAGTTCAGTTTCAGCTTCAGTTTCGGCTTCAGCTTCAGTTTCAGGTTCAGCTTCAGTTTCACCTTCAGTTTCAGCTTCAGCTTCAGTTTCAGGTTCAGCTTCAGCTTCAGTTTCAGTTTCATCTTCAGTTTCAGTTTAGTTTTAGTTAGACAGACAGACAGACGTTTTGCCATTCGGCTACGGAACCCTAAAAATCACGAGTACTATTTATAATATTTTTAACATTTCTTACAATATTTATTTTATAAGTTTTATTATTTTATTTTATTATTTTTTTTTATTTTTTATTATTATATAAGGTACTCCAACGACTTATTCACTAATAACATTTTACATATTATTTAACTTATACATCTATTGTCATGGTGAATTTGTCACTTATAGAAGTACACAGCTTAAACATAAATAAATTATAGTACATACAAAACTAAGAGATCAGATTTAAATTAAAATTAAAGATTATAAAATGAGCTACTTAACAATATAATACTATGGCAATATAAAAGAAATAATATAAGATATATACATAAGATTTACTTACTCAATGGGCAATGGATACTCTGTTTTTTTAATACTATTATTGTAAGTAAAACGACTGCAATAAACGTGATCAAAATGTTATGAGTGGATTGGAGTTAAAAGTTTTTTACGGAACTGGTAAAAACTGTCGGCAAAGATGTCAATGTTGCTGTTAGTGTGGATTATATTATAATTAGCCATAAGTCTGTTCATAGGGGCACTGCGACCAAGGTTTGTTTTTGATGGGGACAACGCAAGTATATCTGTTTTACGTACAGATCGAGTTATAGTGCGCCTAGGTACAGAAATATTAAGTTTAGATAATAGCTCTGGAACATCGGATCGGTTATTAATAATTTTGTAAAGAAATATCTGATCGGAGTGACTTCTACGACGTTCCAGAGATATCATATTGAAATGCTTGAGTCTTTCAGAATAACTGGTGTCTTGACCGCAACTAGAGCATCTGAAGCGCAGATACCTGGTGAAGGCTTTCTGTATACGTTCTATCCTATTAATATTATATTATGTTCATTCTTATGCAATATCAAACTTTGCGTTCATTTGTGTAGTTAATAGCAGCTATTGTTGCATCCCTAGAGTTCAATCGTTACTTGGTGACAATGGGACCAATTTCAAAGTACCTATACCTACCCTTTAAAAAAAAAAAGAATTTTCCAAATCCGTTCAGCCTTCGAGTAATCGGTTATCGTTATCATACATAAAAAAAAACATACGCGTCGAATTGATAACCTCCTCTTTTTTTTGTCGTCGGTTGAAAAAGTGACAAGCACGCGGGACCCATCCCATTTTTATATATATGTATTGTGTGTGATTGTATTGATGTGTTGTGTATGATTGGGTCCAGCCTGCTTGCAATAAATCGGTATTTATTGTGTAACTTGGTAACCACCAAGTTACACAATAAATACCGATTTATTGTGTGTTTTTGTGTCATCTGTGCCATATAGTTGACGACATTACCGATAGGTTTACCATAGAAATGGTGGCGACTCTGATGATACAGAATATTCCTAAGAAATGGAGTATTATTTGAATCTGATTAACGAATACCTGTAATTAATTATGATTTTGATAACATAATTAATTACAAGTATATAGATATCTTACATTATTAATTTTGTATTTCTAAGTTTTAAATTAGCACCTACACATTATTTAAGGACATGAAAACCGATACTTGATTTTATTAACGTTAAGTTTCGATAGTGGCACATCACTATTTAAGATTTGCAAAAAACTGGCAACCGTCGTACAGACCGGTTAAGTAGACGCACAGCCAGGGTTGGATTTTGTACTATAATTATAGTATTTATACTATAATTTCGCCCTTTGTACTATATACTATCCACATCTAAGGATAGTACGCTAACATACTATAATTTAAAGTTTGCTCCCGAATGCTTAGTTTTATGTCATAATTATGAATATTCCGACCGAATTCTGATCTTTCAAGGTTTTCTGTGTTGATTACCGGGGATTCCCTGATTATCTTCCGAAGTACACTTCTCTCTTTCCCAGTGTTAGATTTTGTACTATAATAATTTGAATTTAAAATGCCATTTTATTGTCTTGTGACGTTATCAAAAGTGGTAACAAAAGTGGGAATTTTACTGATTTTATTCCTACTGAGGATATGTTGATGAGATTAAATGCCAAGGATGAAGATTGAACTAATAGAACTATAATTTATTCAAGAACTGATAAACTTAGAAGAGAAGTAAATTTTGCCTTAACGGATGTTGATTTTAATGACTATTATGTTAAATTTTAAAAAAATGAAAGTGTACTAGAAAGTGGGAATTTTACTGATTTTATTCCTACTGAGGATATGTTGATGAGATTAAATGCCAAGGATGAAGATTGAACTAATAGAACTATAATTTATTCAAGAACTGATAAACTTAGAAGAGAAGTAAATTTTGCCTTAACGGATGTTGATTTTAATGACTAAAATGAAAGTGTACTAGTTATATTTTTTTAATAAATACTATCCTTTTCATTTGTTTGTACTATCTTTTTCAACATACATAAATCCAACCCTGCTTCCGAAGTACACTTCTCTCTTTCCCAGGGTTGGATTTTGTACTGTAATAATTTGTATTTAAAATGTCATTTTAGTGTCTTGTGACGCTATCATAAGCGGTAGCAAAAGTGGGAATTTTACTGATTTTATTCCTATTGAAGATATGTTGATGAGATTAAATGCCAAGGATGAAGATTGAACTAATAGTAATATTCAAGAACTGATAAACTTAGAAGAGGAGTAACTTTTGCTTTAACGGGTGTTGATTTTGATGACTATTATATGTTATATTAAAAATAATGAAAGTGTACTATATTTTTTTTATAAATACTATCCTTTTCATTTGTTTGTACTATCTTTTTCAACATACATAAATCCAATCCTGCGCACAGCCTTAGTGAGCTGATCTACGAGTGGCCCTACCTAAAAAAAATGGCAACTGTCGTAATGTCAACTTTGTCTCTGAGTTTAAAAAACAGAGTATAGTAATAAGCGTTGTAAAAAAGGTTAGTGACCTAGGTTTAAAAACCCTTGTCTGAAACAATCTTAATTAATTTTCCATTTCCTTTAGGCCGTGCGCGCACTGCCTTGCGGTGGCCGCAATTCCGGTAGTTCTACCGCACCGGTAGACTGACCGCAGTGCGCGCACTTCTATGACACTCCATACTTCACAAATTTTGCGGTGCGGTAGAACTACCGAAATTGCGGCCACCGCAAGGCAGTGCGCGCACGGCCTTAGGTATTTAAATTACTAACCCACGACTTCGTTCGCGTGGAAATTCCGAATATTTTTCCAAAAGCTAGTCTGGTTATTCTGATGTAGGTACAAGCTATATTACTGTAGTTTCATCTAAATCAGTTTAATATTTTTTGCAAGAGTAACAATCATCCATTCTTCCTCACAATATTTCACATATTTTATTAGTAGAACGAACAATAGGATATTCAACACAAAATATACTTGGTCCCTATGTACTTCTATCGATAAGCTATTATCCTTCCATGACACGGTTAAAAAATAAACAGTATATTAAAAATATCGAACACATTTTATTTACGACCACATTTGAATACTTATATAATTATACTATTTCTTAGACCCTCCAAAGCCGGAGAATCCCATGATCTGAGCTAGTTCAGACTGAGCGGGTGAATCTTCAGGCTCCTCCGATTCCATGAGCTTACGCTTCTTGTCGCGACGCCTTTCTCGACGCTGTTCTTTAACCCTTGCTTCTTCTTCTGCCGCTTCTCTTAGTCTAGTGTCAAGTTCATACTCCCGCTTCTTTTCTTCTAATTTGCGTTTGTTATTTGCGAATCGAGCTTTGACCTTGAACAAGAAAGAAGTAGTATTTATTGTAATTTATTTTTATACAACGTGTAACGGAAAGTGTATATACATACCAAGGGCACGGCTTCTTTGAGTGATATCAAACAATATGTTTTTTACTAAGCTCTAGTTTCCACATTTTAATATTTTCTATTATTAATTTAAAGTGAATGACCCGTGGACTTTTTATCAAGATAAAACTTAACCTCCTTCTTTTGCTGTCGGGTATAAAGCCTAGCCTATACTCTGTTTCAAGCTTCAAGCTACTTCCATACCAAATTTCATCCAAATCCACACAGTACTAACTAATGTTAAATAAATAGGTGTGTTTAGATTTTGGTGTACAATAACGTATATTCTATCTATCTACATTCTAAGATTAGCGCGTTCAGACAAACAAACAAACATTCCCGTTATATAATATTAGTATAGATTATTAAAACTACAAAAGGCCTGCTTAGGGCCAATGAAATCCTGAAACGATAACTTTCGGCTTAAGTCTATTTTGATTTTGTAACCTGGCAAATATTATCCACATAAATCTGTAGGCATACTTGTATAATAAATAAATAAATCTTTATTTCATCCATAATTATCCATAATTATTACAAATATTTTTTTATAGCATCTGAATACGAGTAAATGTTTTCAGGATATTTAAGTCCTGTTTATCTGCAATGACCTGTAGGATGCTGTTAGTGCTAGCCCGGACTCTGCTTAATAATGATGCGAGCCGCTTGCGTATGATGGCATGGAAGCTGTCTAACCTGGTGTCCGCATAGCCTTTGTAACTTTTGTATGCAGAAAGTGTATTTGTAAATTCGTGTTTGTACACAAGTGACAGTTAATCTGGTGATAATCAAGACTTGCAAAGCTGTAGAGATACACTTGTCACTTAGACTTGCTGATATCGATGATTTCAATTATATTTCTATTTAGACTATCCACAGAAAGACCACATAAGGGAAAAAGAAATTTTCAAAGAATTTATTTTTACCATAGGCTTATTCTAGTGTATTGTCATTATTTTATCAAAGCCAGACAATAAGTAATCACAACAATTAAATTAGCAGTGCACACTTAGCCTGACTCGTTTGCTTGTGGAAAGTGTAATTAGTACTAATATATACTAACAAAATAGTTAACAATTACAGTGCCAAGCACCCAACAAACGGGTCTAACCATAATGTGTTGGTATGCCCAAAACCTGTATGTCAGTTGTTCTTATATCTAGCGAATGATGATTATTGTTCATACCTAAAACTTGTATAATGAGTCCATTTCTAACTAAGCTTTAATGTTAATAATATGAAATTATTTGTTCTCTGTAGTGTGTTTTTGATAAATATTCTACATCTTTATTTTATAATTTAAGTTTTTAAGCTAACATAGTCACTAACAGTATCATTCACAATAAAATAATAAATATCGCGTTTTAAGTTCTAATGATACTGCATCTTTACTTCATGCAAAGTTTTTCATTTACATACCTGATCTAATGAACTCCTTTCAATCTTCATAGACATGCCCAAATTCCTTTGATGTTTCTTTCCATTGATGTGGTCCAGAAAGTTGATGGAGTCTTTGACAACACAATCACAGACATTGCAGTAGTATCCCCCAGATTGTGAGGTAGGAGTGTTCTTTGTTATGACTACACTTTTACCGAGCTTGGAATCTAAATCAACTTTGTAGTCTCTCTGTTTAAGAAGCTCTCTTTTGATAGGTGGGGCTGAAAAGTAATAAAGATATAAGACAAATGACCTAAAATTAGTAAGTCAGTTCAGTATTTTGATTGTCTACTCAATAACCTTAGAAAGACATTTAGGAGTGGAAGAAATGTTTTAGCATCCATTTCTCTAAGAGCAACTTTGTACAACGTATATCCCACCTTTTGGTAGACCTGTGAGGAGACAATTCAGATTGCTTGACAAAAGTAACTCTCTTACTAATGTGTAATACTAATTAAACTAAATTTTAACACAAGGAGACTAAAGGATGATGCTTTAATAGAATTAGTTGCTGTACCTTTCTTTTTAGCTCGTTCTTCTTCCTCTATTTCAGCTTTTAATCGATCTGCAGCGATTCTTTCGAATTCGTCTTTGTCCCATTTTCTACGGTGATCATCTGGTCTCATAGTCATGATGGTGGTATATCCTTTAAGGCACAGTATAAGTTTTAAGCTTCTTGATACAGGTGTTGTTATTGATTTCGTTTTTAAGTACTAATTAATAATCGTCACAGTAAATAAATGAGCAAATAGCAAAGGCAACAATAGACCAATGTAGGGATCACAGAGTACATTATTGGTAGGGATGGACGATATATTATATTCTCTTTGATATACATCGATGTATTTTAAATACTCGATGTATAGTAACGATGCATCGTATTGAACCGAGGTATTGTTAATACTTCAGCATCGAGTATATATCGATGTTTTTCATTCGATGCATCGAATATGCAAAATATGAGATGAGTGTACTATGAGCATGACCTAAGACGCTGGTTGGACGAAACGTATGAAACAATTTCAGAAACAATTAAAAAAATGTTGTCCTCTATGGAAGATATAACCTTAACAACGGATATTTGGTCGGATATCTTAAACATGAAAAGTTTTTTGGGCATCACAGCACATTTCGGAATAGACATTGAACTAGTTGCAGTCACTTTAGGCGTGTACGAATTGGATGAAAGACATACATCAGACTATCTTTCTGAAATTCTATTAAAGGCTTGCCAAGATTGGAAAATATATCAAGAGAATGCGACAGCTGTTGTTACTGACAACACAGCGAATATAGTTAAGGCGATCGACTTAGCGTTCGGTAGAAGGAAACACATCCCATGTTTTGCCCATACTTAGAATTTTGTGGCTGAGGGCACAATGATGTGTACTGATTGGAGAAACATTGTTTCTAAAGTAAAAACTAAACATCGTTTCTAAAGTAACTTAGTTCAAACAGAGTTGCATTGCTAGTGATGAGTTGCGTAAAGCTACCGCTGTGGCTGCGGAGTCTCCTGCTGGGACAAAATTAATACAAAGCGTGGACACACGTTGGAACAGTATATATTACACGTTACAAACATTTTTAGAACTCCGTAGTGTCATAAATGATATTCTCTTCCACCAACCTAGAGCATCTGCAATGTGCTGTATCGTGCTGTAAAGATTTGATGAAAAAGAATTTGCAAAGCAATGAAGAACCTGAATCCGATTCTGACAAGTCCGATAAAAATAAAGACACCTTTTCATTATAGAGTAATCACCATAAGTTAGTGCATCATAACTGGAAAAGTAACAAATCTGAAGATGTTTTGTCTGACAAACTTTCAGTTTATCTCAGAACTCCTGTTGGAAGACTGAACGAGAATCCGTTAGAAATCTGGAGGGATTATAAAATACAATTCCCGGAGCAGTACGGAATAGCTTTTAAGTATTTAACAATGGTTGGCACATCTGTCCCTTCAGAAAGACTTTTTTCACAGGCAGGGCTAGTTTTGACTGAGCATAGAAACCGATGGAAGGGAAAAAGATTAAGTACTTAAACTTTTGTTTTTACATAGCACTGAAAAAAATATTGGAATATGTAAAGAAAATAAAGCTGTGTTGGCTGTGTGATTGTGAATTTTAATAGATATTTTTCCTTGTACTTACCTAGTTTTCTTTAAGACCTAAACATGTCATTGCGAAAACAATCGATGTTTTAAAAACATCGATGTATTTATCAATACATCGTATTAACATCGATGCAACCGATCGATGCATTACATCGGAAAAAACATCGATGTATATTTTAAATGTCCATCCCTAGACCAATGGCATTGGTCTTGGGCATATATTTTGACTCATGTCAAAATGCAGTGACAGCCGTCAACAAGTTTCGTTTATGGTTTTGAGTTTATGATAATTCTAGAAGTTTTAGATTCAGGATTTTTTAATCCTGGACGAATCGCTACCTACACGTTCTAAAATCTAATAATTTAAATCGTCAAGCTAAGCGAATTAGGTAATTCATTCCTGTCATTTCTTTGTTTAGTAATTTAGTTAATGTTTCACGTTATAGATGGCGCTACCTACAACGTATCTTTTTTTTTAAGAAAAAAATAAAATAAAAAATATAAGAAATATCTTATGCCCCACTACCATTTTTTACACGAAATATTATTATTCATTTCAAATTTGTAACTTCACTAATAATGTGTGTTATTATTGGGAGTATATGCACATTTTATTAGAGCCTGCCGGAATCTGTATTTCCTGATTGCTATTGCGAGTCGGACCTACCGAGGGTTCCGTACAGGGGGGAGGGGGTATTGTTTAAATATTTTTCATCATAAATAAGAATTTAAGCGTCGTAAAAAAGCAATAAAATAGATTTTGCTATGCACATCAGGCCCTTTCATTTAATAACTTGTTTGAACTAGTACCTAGCTTCAATTTTAAACTTCGACCCCCTATAACACTATAATTGACTTGTACTATAAAACGATGTTACTTGCCAAATGTTTCTAGGTCAACGGGAAGTAGGCACTACCCCATCAATTTTGATTCCCTTGAGAGAGTCGAAATGCGGTTTTTTACGTAAAGAGCCATTTTTCAAAATTTGAACGCTCGAGTTTAGGTAAAAATCGGCATGTGTGCGTGGCGATGCACACATAAACAACACTAATAGTGTAGAGCGAGTGTCGAGTCGGAGAGTCGGACTAAACAATCTTGAGCTGTTATAATCGTCTTTATAAGAAAGAGATTTGATTAGTTAAATGACTTAAGATTTAAAAAATGAAAGACATGTATTTGTTGTAGGTATAAAGTATATACCTATTTAAAAGAAAAATGGAAGTTATGTGACAACCGACTCCAACAAAATTAAACTCAAAAGTGTAAAATCGGTGTTACTTAACTAAGAAAAATCACACTTTTTGTGTCGTACGTTATGAGTTGTAGTTTCCGATATTTATTTTTTAATAGACTGTTTTAGGCTGGTCTCCCCTCGTCAGGGAGAACGCGCGTTGGCTGCTAGGCAGCAGGGGCCGGATCGGCACCGCTGCCTTTCCCCTCCGTTGGCGGAACGTCCACGGTTGGAGTCGCGCCCTCCGCCATTAAGGCATCCGGTGGGATGTGCCCCTCCAGTGATGGCGAGCGGCTCGGGACACCGCGCGGACGAATATTTTGAATGTTGGCCTCGTCGTGAACGAGGGCAGCCTGGATGCGGCGATCGGTCGCCACCTAGGCATCGCTAAGAAATTGGCGCCTGCCCCGCTAAAGGACCCCCCCCGATCAAGACGGTTTTGTTGCCAACGGCCTCGGTCAAGGTCTGGGGACCCTTGGGTGACTCGATTGTGGTCAGTGCCATTTTGGACACGGGAGCCCAGGGTTGCCTTTTGTCGTCTTGGTTAGCGGGACAGGTTGGCCTGAAGGTGAACGACTATTCAGGCAAGATTTTGGGAATTGGCGAAACGGCTGTCACCACTGTTGAGGGAAGGACCTGGTTTGAACTCACCCTTGTGTGTTGTCTTTACCCTAAAATTGGTGCTCCTGCCCTTGTTACAACTGAACTTGATTGGGACGAGCCACTTCGGGAAACCCTGTTGGAAGACTGGCTCCAGTTTGTATCCGCACTCCCTGCGGTGCTTCTTGTGCGTCTCTTAAACCACGCTCTGCTACCAATTTGTTCAGTCCTACAATCAGCGCAACGATACTGGATGGCCGAACAGTCCACGGTACGTGGAGCTCTAACTACGTTGCTTTACAAACACAATATGCAGTTAAACTTATTGCCTAGACTTAGGCCCTACCAATACATAATACAAAACACTTACCTTCTGAGCTGGGACGCCAAGTTACGACCCTTCCTGATCACGTCCGTGTGTGTGTGTATGTAAGTATATTTGAATGTGTAATGGTGTTGAGTGGAGTCACGGCGATCACAAAGGATGCAAGCTTCAATATGTGGTCCAGGCCAGGGGTCAGCACAAACTTCGCACCAGATTGAAGCAGCTATTTATCACTAAGTCACCATTACTTTTAAGCAAACTCGCGGGCCATACGGTCTGGCGACAATACGGCGTTATGTTCCAAAATGTCCCAGGGTTTTAGTCAATTCGGGATTACAACTTCAACTCATCGCCAATCGCGACCCAAATATCGGTTACAACGGGCGATTGGACACGATATTTCCAATTACAATAAAATCAAGTTCCCAAGGCGGACATTTTTCAACAACGGAAGCAAAGTCTATCTGTCAAGTCAAAGTTATGTCAAGCCCACAGATAATTAATGTTGCCAACCAAAATATACGTTCGGTTACACATATCGGACGGAACATAGCTCATTTTGTAGCCGAACTTTTCACTGTGTTTGCTTATATTGATTAATTGACTCCAAAAGTACTGAAAATCTATTATTCGCCTTCCATGCACTTTATAATTATTCTAAAAAATAAAAAAGTTATTTAAAAATGTAAAAAACCCGACTGCTCAACTGAAATGCAAGAGACAAGCACATTTTTATTTTGAAAAGTGACAAGCAGGCGAGACCCAATTGAACTTTTTTTATTAATGGGATAGGTCCGCCTACTTATCACTTTTTATGATAAAAATGTGCTTGTCTCTTGCATTTCAGTTGAGCAGTCGGGTTTTTTAGATTTTATAAATAACTTTTTTTTTTCAACTTTTTAGTTAAAATATTAATTAACATTTTTATAGTTTTTCTGGTCGTGTCACAATGGCACCCTACCAGATTCAGAAAGTGAAAGAGCTAAGTCCATATTTTTAAACTTTCTCTTTGTATTATTTTTGCTAGTATTAAGATAAGATAAGATAATTTATTGGAACAAAAATATATTTTACAAAATTATTGTGTATGAAAATAGCCACATTAATTAATAACTGTGCCGCAGCTATTAACGCCCACCTCCAAAAGGGAGACGACAGCGTTCCAGTTAATTATTATTCGAGGGAAACAATTTAACATAAAAATAAATAACTATTGAAAACTAACTATAAACTAAAACTAAAAACAAATTTAATATAATAATAAGAATGAATAAAACTAGGTGAGTGTAATATTGTTGTGCATGTGGGTGTGACATGTGTATGTGTAGTGCGTGTCCGTCAGGTGTTAGTATAGAGTGCGTTTGTATGGCACCACCACACAAGCGCACTGCTTTGCATTTTTGCTAGTATTACACTAATGATAAATATGATATACTTTTTTGAAATTCTTGTATTAAGCCCTTTAATTTGATACCCATATTGCAGTATTGAATAAAAATTTTTTTTTTCATTGTGTATAATGGCCTCGCACAGCCGCCATGTTTGATTTTTTCAAATGTCACCTATCTAAGAACACTTGGGCTGCTAAGACAAATCTACCGATACCTCAATTATGTGAACCCGTTCAGCGGTTCTGGAGATATGAGGTAATAAAGAATATTACATACATACATACATACAAGATACGCGCGAAAAACATAACCCTTCCTTTGCAGTCGGGTAAAAATAAGCATTTGATAAATTTTAACTTTGATTACAATCTACATAAAACTACGTAAAACTGGAAAAGAGGTAATTGTAATCATCATTATGAATATCTTTTACTATGGGACCAACCTTAAAATTGTGAAAAAGAATAGACGACCTCGTTCATTTATATGTGTGCATAACTGGACAAAAATTACAAACAGCTGATTATTTTTCACGTTTATAATAATAAGTACAATTACCCCTTTTAAGGGTTTATATATATTCCGTTATACCCTGTATAACATGTTCAAAAATATAGTACCCTAAAGTTAGTTAGTTTATCTTCAGACAAGTAGTTGTTACACTACATATCTGAAGATTTTTGTACGTTCAAAATTTTCTACCTATGCAATATTCAGTGCATAATCATGTATATATGATATACATGATTATGTACTGGTGCCTAATGCTGATTTGTATACAACGTGTAACGGACACCCCATATCTATCCAAAAGGACTGAAGACAACATCTGGTATGGAGTCTCTATGCAAAGTTTCAGCTCAAAATAAGTGACTCACAGAATTGACCCCAAATTATTAGTTTAATATGTTTCTTGAATACCAGTAATAACAAACGTGTTACAGCACTATGAGGGTCATTACTTTCCACGTCACTTGCCAATAAAATGATAATTCTCTTCGTTCTTCTTAATTTGAAAAATTCGGTCTCTGGTATCAATGTATTCAAATTTCTAATAAGTTCCACACATATACACATAGGATTACAAAACCCTTGCCATAGCGTTTGTTATCATCCAAAGAAGCCGTGCACCTGGTATGTATATACCCTTTAAATTACACGTTGTATAGTCTTAGACTATCGCCGTTATTTACATATCTTAAATGTTTCGGCTTTTTTACCAGGTACCTTTTATTGTAGCTCTGATAACTTCCTACCTACTTTATCTTTCTGTGATTATGGCGTTTTCAATATTACCAAAATACCGGGTCCTAAACAAAAGGCACGCTGTTGAAGGCCCTATTCATATAAGTAATGCTGTTTCGTATTAACTAAATTCAGAACTAAAGAGATATAGAAAGTCCAAAAAGTATTTACTATTGAGTCCTAAACTTCCACTGAATCGTCAAGTCTTATGTCTAATGCAACGGATGGTTTTTCCTATAAAATTTAAGATAAGATAGAATAATTTACCGCTAAATAAACTAGATACTACACAGTCACTCTGAAGGGTAACTGAAAAGACAATGCTTGATGACGCCCATTCGGTTCAACACCTCAATTGAAGTAACTACATAAATAAATATGAATCCCAAAAAATATTTACGTTTGCGTTCGAAAGTTCCATTGCATCATCAAGCCCAAGGTCTAAAGCTGCAGGATTAATGCGATTGCAATACAATTTATTTTATCTTTTATTTTGGGGTGGACAAAACAACAAATAACTTCTCCTGCTCTGAGTGGAGGAGTCAGTAGAAGCCTAGCACTAGGGAGTGCTAGGCTTCTACTGACTAAAAACCCACCCTGTTCCATTTCTCATTGGGTATTAGACTCTTTGTTTCGGCAAAATCTTTGAGCCGCTTATATATAAGCCTTTCATAGATTTTACCGAGGACGTTGAGTAAGCTAATGGGACGGCAGCTAGACGGGTCAGACTTGGGCTTGCCTGGTTTGGGAATACCTATGACGGTGGCCTGTTTCCAGGTTGCGGGGAACATATTATTGCTCAATGCGCCATTGAAGATGGCAGTCATTAGCACTATAAGTTGGGCGGGGAAAAGTTTGAAAACCCTATTGGTGATGCCGTCGGAGCCAGGGGCTTTTCGCGGTTGGAGACTTTTGTTTTTTTTTTTGTTTGTTTTTTATTTTATTTAAGAAATAGTGCAAAATACAGTTACAATATAAGTCTTAAGAATTAATTAAATTAAGGAAAATTAACATATTTGCCTGTACTAGGTTAAAAACCTGTGCTTCAGGCGATGAAGTACAAACTATCTTAAGTGGTACATAATCCATGAAATAACTACGACTAAATCTAGATAATAATAGTTAAATATGTGTTCCTAGTGTTTTACATTCTATTTGCATATTGCAAGTAACTCTTCCGTCTGGTCATGTGTCATATTTTGTAAATAATTACATGTTGCTTTTTTACAACTAAAATAGTTTAAGTTATATATATTTAAGATTCTATTTAATCTATTGTACAATAGTGGACCTAAAAACGAAAAAAAATCGATTTGTAAAGATAAATTTTGAGGTCGGATGTGAGACGCAGACTATATCTTTCCGCCTCTTGTTAGTAATGTGCGAATTATAGGTAAGCATTGTATGTTGTTTTAGAACTATGTGCATGATGAAAAATTGACGGACTGTTAGTACATTACAGGATTTATATAACTGGGATGTAGGAAAGCGAAAGGGGCGGGAGGTTGCTACTTTTAAGATCGTCCTTTGTGCTCGTTCAAGAGGCAGTATATTTGTTTTCAGAGCGCCACCCCATGAAGTAATGCAATATTGAATTATAGATTGACATAGGGCCAGATATACTTTTTAATGATATCCTGGACCTCATCAGGAGTGATGGGGGCCAGTGGATTATCGGGATCTTCGACGGGCGGAAGGGAAGTTCTACGTTCGACTTCGGCGTTCACCATATCGAGGTGGGCTTGGTCTACTGGTTGAGAGCTGGGAGAACACTGGGACTCTAGGCTGTTGGCTAGGCATTCTGCTTTTTCAGAGTTATCGAAGGCGATACTCTTATCGGGACGAATGAGAGGAGGCATTGTGGCCTCTTCAGTGGATCGTAACTTCCTCTGAAGCTGCCAGAAGGCAAGATGGGTGGGCTCAAGTTCACTCAGCATCTTGTCCCAGCTCGCATTACGCTGCTCGGCAATGCGTTTCCTTACAGCACGCTGTAAGTTGCGCATGTGAGCTTTGTTTGCGGCGCAGGGAAAAGCGCTGTACGCACGGATGGCTTCGTTCTTCTCGGTTATCAGATTCCGTACATCGTCTGGGAGTTTCCAGCGGCTGTCATCCGCTACTGGAACTTCCCTTGAACAATCGTTCGGGACGGATTGTACGTGATCTGTAAGCGAGTCGATCGCCGCCGTCGTGTCAGTGACTGAGACTATGTGGTCAGGAATGGTGTCCAAGTGAGGCGACGTGGTGGATTTCAGTTTTTCACTTACTTTCCTCCAGTCGGTGATCAATTGGGTCGGAGGAGACTAAATGGAGCTAACTTGGGAAACGTAATATATAGTAATTTAGAGCGTTCTTAAAATCATGTTATTACAAAATTACATGATCGCATTGTCATAAAAACTATTTATTTGAATTCTTCACAGAACAAAGTTTATTTTGACATATTTTTTTATCGGATTTACGCCTAATTAATAATAATCTTAATAAAATTGCGCTATAGCACTTAAAAATAGACAACAGTTTTTTTTTTCTAAATAATGTTATAAATAATCATGAATATTGAAAATCATTTCACAAATCAAGTATATGTCTTATACTATCCATATTTTTTTCACCTGAATTTGTGAACATTAGTCATAGATTCCGGAATCTGAAGTTGACTCTACCATGATTTTTCAGTAAACTACTTTTGGGAGATTACTCACCACAAAGCGATGCAGATGTTTTAATTAAATGTTAAACGACGAAATACTTCATTAATAATTGATCTATTTTAGACATGTATTTAAAAAATTCAAAGTATGACGTAAGATGGCAAAGCAGGCGATTGAAATCTTAGAAATTTGGGAAAATACGTCTAATGGCTCTTAATTGAGAAGTTAGATTTTTCATAGCTTCAAGGGACTGTAGACTTAATTAAGTATATCGTTTTAATTTCAACTCGATACGTCCACGCGTTCCTAAGGTAAAGGGTTTTGATAGACAGACAGACGGACAACGAAGTGATCCTATAAAGGTTCCGTTTTTAGGGTTCCGTAGCCGAATGGCAAAAAACGGAACCCTTATAGTTTCGATATGTCTGTCCGTCTGTCTGTCTGTCTGTCCGTCCGTCCGTATGTCACAGCCATTTTATTCAGAAACTATTAAGACCATACATGTGAAACTTAGTAGGTAGAAGTATTCTGTGAACCGCTTTCCGATTTTAAGAAAAAAATTAATAAATCTATCCATTTTTTTTTTTTTTTTAAATTATATATCTATTAGTTATCCAGATCTAACTGAAGTGCAGCTAGATAAGCTTGAGCGACTCCAAAATTATTGTATCAGATTCATATTTGGATTGCGCAAATATGATCATGTTTCTGAGTTTCGCACTAAACTCAAGTGGCTGCCTATTCGCCTTCGCCGGAATAAATATTCAATCCAACGACTCCCTTTTACCTCAAAGAACGTTTTAAGTTCCTTCATGACACACATGTTAGAGATTTGAGATCATCAGAGAATTTGAGACTTTTGATGCCTACGCATTCCACAAAATTTTACGACCAGTCATTTACGGTGCAGGCCATTCGGTTGTGGAATGGATTGCCGGTGTCAGTAAGACAAGCTCAGTCACTTGCTGTTTTTAAAAGCTCGGTTGCCAATCATTTTATTTCAAACTTATGATTATTCCTTTGCTTTCTCCACACGATGTTAAAGAACACATAATATATTTATTTATTTTATTTTGTTTTTCCGTTATTAATGAATATTTTGGTAAATAAATTTGGTAAAAAAATATTTTCAGTTTTAGTTCCATGTACCCCATACATGGAACTAAAACTGAAAATATTTTTTTCCCCCTTCATTTTAAATACTAGCTTTCGCCCGCGACTTCGTCCGCGTGGAAAAAAATCCCCCGATTTTGAAACATTATTCATTAGTGCTCTGCTCCTATTGGTTTTAGCCTTCCTCGATAAATGGGCTATCTAACACTGAAAGAATTTTTCAAATCAGAACTGTAGTTCCTGAGATTAGCGCGTTCAAGCAAACAAACAAACAAACTCTTCAGCTTTATAATATTAGTATAGATAGATAGATAGATAGATAGAATATACTTTGTACACCAATAATTGAATCACACTTAAATAACAATATTGTAAAAAATTGGTTACAATGGCGGTCTTATCGCTGAGAGCGATATCTTCCAGACAACCTTTGGAAGGACTTTATGAGCTTTAATTAAAAAGGGGAGGGCTATATTAGTGTACTACTGTACAAATATTCATTAATAACGGAAAAACAAAATAAAATAAATAAATATATTATGTGTTCTTTAACATCGTGTGAACCTCACCTCAATTGAAGTAACTACATAAATAAATATGAATCCCAAAAAATATTTACGTTTGCGTTCGAAAGTTCCATTGCATCATCAAGCCCAAGGTCTAAAGCTGCAGGATTAGTGCGATTGCAATACAATTTATTTTATCTTTTATTTTGGGGTGGACAAAACAACAAATAACTTCTCCTGCTCTGAGTGGAGGAGTCCGTAGAAGCCTAGCACTAGGGAGTGCTAGGCTTCTACTGACTAAAAACCCACCCTGTTCCATTTCTCATTGGGTATTAGACTCTTTGTTTCGGCAAAATCTTTGAGCCGCTTATATATAAGCCTTTCATAGATTTTACCGAGGACGTTGAGTAAGCTAATGGGACGGTAGCTAGACGGGTCAGACTTGGGCTTGCCTGGTTTGGGAATACCTATGACGGTGGCCTGTTTCCAGGTTGCGGGGAACATATTATTGCTCAATGCGCCATTGAAGATGGCAGTCATTAGCACTATAAGTTGGGCGGGGAAAAGTTTGAAAACCCTATTGGTGATGCCGTCGGAGCCAGGGGCTTTTCGCGGTTGGAGACTTTTGTTTTTTTTTTTGTTTGTTTTTTATTTTATTTAAGAAATAGTGCAAAATACAGTTACAATATAAGTCTTAAGAATTACTTAAATTAAGGAAAATTAACATATTTGCCTGTACTAGGTTAAAAACCTGTGCTTCAGGCGATGAAGTACAAACTATCTTAAGTGGTACATAATCCATGAAATAACTACAACTAAATCTAGATAATAATAGTTAAATATGTGTTCCTAGTGTTTTACATTCTATTTGCATATTGCAAGTAACTCTTCCGTCTGGTCATATGTCATATTTTGTAAATAATTACATGTTGCTTTTTTACAACTAAAATAATTTAAGTTATATATATTTAAGATTCTATTTAATCTATTGTACAATAGTGGACCTAAAAACGAAAAAAATCGATTTGTAAAGATAAATTTTGAGGTCGGATGTGAGACGCAGACTATATCTTTCCGCCTCTTGTTAGTAATGTGCGAATTATAGGTAAGCATTGTATGTTGTTTTAGAACTATGTGCATGATGAAAAATTGACGGACTGTTAGTACATTACAGGATTTATATAACTGGGATGTAGAAAAGCGAAAGGGGCGGGAGGTTGCTACTTTTAAGATCGTCCTTTGTGCTCGTTCAAGAGGCAGTATATTTGTTTTCAGAGCGCCACCCCATGAAGTAATGCAATATTGAATTATAGATTGACATAGGGCCAGATATACTTTTTAATGATATCCTGGACCTCATCAGGAGTGATGGGGGCCAGTGGATTATCGGGATCTTCGACGGGCGGAAGGGAAGTTCTACGTTCGACTTCGGCTTTCACCATATCGAGGTGGGCTTGGTCTACTGGTTGAGAGCTGGGAGAACACTGGGACTCTAGGCTGTTGGCTAGGCATTCTGCTTTTTCAGAGTTATCGAAGGCGATACTCTTATCGGGACGAATGAGAGGAGGCATTGTGGCCTCTTCAGTGGATCGTAACTTCCTCTGAAGCTGCCAGAAGGCAAGATGGGTGGGCTCAAGTTCACTCAGCATCTTGTCCCAGCTCGCATTACGCTGCTCGGCAATGCGTTTCCTTACAGCACGCTGTAAGTTGCGCATGTGAGCTTTGTTTGCGGCGCAGGGAAAAGCGCTGTACGCACGGATGGCTTCGTTCTTCTCGGTTATCAGATTCCGTACATCGTCTGGGAGTTTCCAGCGGCAGTCTTCCGCTACTGGAACTTCCCTTGAACAATCGTTCGGGACGGATTGTACGTGATCTGTAAGCGAGTCGATCGCCGCCGTCGTGTCAGTGACTGAGACTATGTGGTCAGGAATGGTGTCCAAGTGAGGCGACGTGGTGGATTTCAGTTTTTCACTTACTTTCCTCCAGTCGGTGATCAATTGGGTCGGAGGAGACTAAATGGAGCTAACTTGGGAAACGTAATATATAGTAATTTAGAGCGTTCTTAAAATCATGTTATTACAAAATTACATGATCGCATTGTCATAAAAACTATTTATTTGAATTCTTCACAGAACAAAGTTTATTTTGACATATTTTTTTTTATCGGATTTACGCCTAATTAATAATAATCTTAATAAAATTGCGCTATAGCACTTAAAAATAGACAACAGTTTTTTTATTCTAAATAATGTTATAAATAATCATGAATATTGAAAATCATTTGACAAATCAAGTATATGTCTTATACTATCCATATTTTTTTCACCTGAATTTGTGAACATTAGTCATAGATTCCGGAATCTGAAGTTGACTCTACGATGATTTTTCAGTAAACTACTTTTGGGAGATTACTCACCACAAAGCGATGCAGATGTTTTAATTAAATGTTAAACGACGAAATACTTCATTAATAATTGATCTATTTTAGACATGTATTTAAAAAATTCAAAGTATGACGTAAGATGGCAAAGCAGGCGATTGAAATCTTAGAAATTTGCGAAAATACGTCTAATGGCTCTTAATTGAGAAGTTAGATTTTTCATAGCTTCAAGGGACTGTAGACTTAATTAAGTATATCGTTTTAATTTCAACTCGATACGTCCACGCGTTCTTAAGGTAAAGGGTTTTGATAGACAGACAGACGGACAACGAAGTGATCCTATAAAGGTTCCGTTTTTAGGGTTCCGTAGCCGAATGGCAAAAAACGGAACCCTTATATTTTCGATATGTCTGTCCGTCTGTCTGTCTGTCTGTCCGTCCGTCCGTATGTCACAGCCATTTTATTCAGAAACTATTAAGACCATACATGTGAAACTTAGTAGGTAGAAGTATTCTGTGAACCGCTTTCCGATTTTAAGAAAAAAATTAATAAATCTATCCATTATATATCTATTAGTTATCCAGATCTAACTGAAGTGCAGCTAGATAAGCTTGAGCGACTCCAAAATTTTTGTATCAGATTCATATTTGGATTGCGCAAATATGATCATGTTTCTGAGTTTCGCACTAAACTCAAGTGGCTGCCTATTCGCCTTCGCCGGAATGCACATATTTTATCATTACTCTACAGTATTCTTTTCAATCCAACGACTCCCTTTTACCTCAAAGAACGTTTTAAGTTCCTTCATGACACACATGTTAGAGATTTGAGATCATCAGAGAATTTGAGACTTTTGATGCCTACGCATTCCACAAAATTTTACGACCAGTCATTTACGGTGCAGGCCATTCGGTTGTGGAATGGATTGCCGGTGTCAGTAAGACAAGCTCAGTCACTTGCTGTTTTTAAAAGCTCGGTTGCCAATCATTTTATTTCAAACTTATGATTATTCCTTTGCTTTCTCCACACGATGTTAAAGAACACATAATATATTTATTTATTTTATTTTGTTTTTCCGTTATTAATGAATATTTGTACAGTAGTACACTAATATAGCCCTCCCCTTTTTAATTAAAGCTCATAAAGTCCTTCCAAAGGTTGTCTGGAAGATATCGCTCTCAGCGATAAGACCGCCATTGTAACCAATTTTTTACAATATTGTTATTTAAGTGTGATTCAATTATTGGTGTACAATAAAGTATATTCTATCTATCTATCTATACTAATATTATAAAGCTGAAGAGTTTGTTTGTTTGTTTGCTTGAACGCGCTAATCTCAGGAACTACAGTTCTGATTTGAAAAATTCTTTCAGTGTTAGATAGCCCATTTATCGAGAAAGGCTATAGGCTATATATCATCACGCTAAAACCAATAGGAGCAGAGCACTAATGAATAATGTTTCAAAATCGGGGGATTTTTTTCCACGCGGACGAAGTCGCGGGCGAAAGCTAGTATTTAAAATGAAGGGGGAAAAAATATTTTCAGTTTTAGTTCCATGTATGGGGTACATGGAACTAAAACTGAAAATATTTTTTTTCATGAAACCTATGCGTGTGTGGTATCTATAGACAGGTATTTAAAAATGATATAAGGGTTTCTAAAACCACTTTTTCATAAAGTCAATCGTTTAAAAGATATAAGCTTCCAAAGTGGTAAAATGTGTCCCCCCTCTAACTTCTATAATAATGAAGTTAAAAATCTAATAAAAATAGGTGTCTGTAGATCTTAATATAAACTTTCAACCAAAATTGGTTTGAACGAAATCGGGTAAGCAGTTTTTAAGATACAGCATATTTTCTAAAACCGTAAATATAACTTTGTAATTCATACAAACACAATGAAAAACAAAATTATTTAGCGTAGTTGTAAAAATGTAAATAAGCTAGTTTTAAGAAATTTTTAAGGTTTTTTTTTATTCGTGATATACATATTATATTATATTATTATAGTTACTACGGAACCCTTCATGGGCGAGTCTGACTCACACTTGGCCATTTTTTTTTATCTTGTGGCATGGAAACCTAAAAGCGATTGGCTTTAAGAAAAAATGGTACCTATTACTAATAGTTTCCGAATAAAGTGACTGTGACATACGGACGTACAGACAGACAGACGTGACGAATCTATAAGGCTTCCGTATTTTGCCATTCGGCTACGGAGCCCTAAAAATGATATTCGTTACATCACTACTAACTAGGTATAAACAAAGAAAAAAAAATGAAATCAGTCGATAGAGTAATTTTACCTTCTAGGGAGGTAGAAATGCTGGTTGGGGCCCGACTGATGAGGTAAAGTGATGTCATTACGAAGGGAGCAGAAAAAACTGATGGGGTAATGACACCCAGCGTTGAGTGTAGAATAAATATAGTTGATGAGAGCTCGACGTTTCTATAATGCTGCGAAGACTAGAACTTATTAGCTTTAATCGATTGACGTCTTATAGCATTTTTCTTCTAAATATTCGGTCTTGAGATAGAATTTAAGTAGACACTTTGGGATGAGCGATGAGAGTACAGTCTTCGAATTATTAGCATTGAATATTGTGGCATATTTGCGGTACTTATCCATCATAGGGGCGTACCTTGTAACGTAGGTATGAAAATATAATATCAAATGTATTCGCCCTAGTCGTCCTTTGAGACTCGTCTTGATTTGATTTGACAAAGTCACGCAGCAGCTTTTGAATAGGCTAGCCGTATCATATTAAAATTTATTTTAGATATGTTTATTTCATCTGGAATTTGGCTTAAGAAACTTGAATTTAACTATTTGATTACAAAAATCTAGGACATGACTAGAAATTCAATTTGAAAATACATAATATAATATTAAAAATTAAAAAATAGTCGAAAACATGGTTGATATGGCATGGATGGTCATGGTTGACTGCAAGAGATATACCTAAGGCATTACG
Source organism: Tholera decimalis (assembly GCA_943138885.2). Taxonomy (NCBI): domain Eukaryota; kingdom Metazoa; phylum Arthropoda; class Insecta; order Lepidoptera; family Noctuidae; genus Tholera; species Tholera decimalis. Next base: position 22,851,872 of record OW964552.2, on the reverse strand, counting down.
TGTATTGTAAGGTGTACAATAAAGTACCTATATAATAAATAAATAAGTCTTTCTTTGTACATTTTGTGTTGCATAAAGTTTTAATAAATAAACAAAGCAGGTATTTACCTAATAATACCCATGCAAAAAGCTATCTAATATACTTGATATTAACGTAAAGGCGACGTTTTTGTTGAATAATTTCCTTGAGGAAGGCTTTTGTTGAGTAATTTCATGGCCCTTATAACAATCTATAGGCTATCACTGCTGACCAGGTTTTGAGTCATTCATAAAAGATTTATTTTAAATGTGAGTTGAAATGAATTGTTATTCTTTATACAATCAAATTTCTTACGGTCTAATAAAACAACGATGATTAACTAAGACCTTTGCATGCGTTTAAAAAAGTGTAGTATAAATTAGTTAATTGTGTGCGCTGCCGAGAGCATATTATGTACTTTTAGTGAAATACAAAATTACTAGTTGCAGTTAGGTACTGCACGGTTATCTTACTTATAAGTATCCAAATAATTAAGTAATTTTGTTTTAATTAAAAACTTACAAAATAGTTGTTATTTAGAAACGTCACTACGTACCGTGCCAGTGTGTAGATCAATACTCAATACTCAATACATTTATTTGCATTCCACAATGTGAACTTAGGTGGTAGGTACATACAAGATATACATTGTTTTAGATAATTGTGGACCCTGTCGGGCACAACAAATTAAAAAAGAGGAAGAGGGCTATTACAATTATTATAATTATATAGAATGTATATTAGATAAGATAAGATAATTTATAGGAACAAAACACATTTTACGAAAAAAAAATTGTTTACGAAAATATTACTATTAAATATTACTTTAACTAATTACTATTTTATACATTTATTACAATACTATATTTTATTTATTTTATTTATCATTAAAATATTCATTTATATCATAATAACACTTATTGATTAGAAATTGTTTTAATTTATTTATAAATATATTATTTTTTTGTACATTTTTAAGTATATCGGGTAATTTATTGTAGAGTTCCACTGACATAACTAATGTGCTTGTAGAGTGTATTTTCAGCTTAGAACCACCAGGTAAGTTAAGCCTATTTTTGTGTCGTAATGTATAGCGAGTTTGTATGTTTTCTCGTGTAGTGAATAGGTGTTGGTTGTGTCTAACAAACTTGCACATTTCCAGGATATATATACAGGGAAGTGTTAACACTTTGTGTACTTGGAAGTGGGGTTTGCAGCTATCTGTGTTTTCTATATTTGCTAGTATCCTGATGAGTCGTTTTTGGAGTGTGAAAAGTGTTGATGCGTGTGTACTGTTTCCCCATAGTATTATGCCATAGCTTAACCATGAGTATGCATAGGCGTAATACGTAACTAGAGCAGTTTGAAGATTCGTCGTTGGGTCTGGATCTTTTTAGGGTTCCGTAGCCGAATGGCAAAAAACGGAAACCTTATAGTTTCGACATGTCTGTCCGTCTGTCTGTCTGTCCGTTCGTCCGTATGTCACAGCCATTTTATTCCAAAACCATTAGGACTATACATGTAAAACTTGGTAGGTAGATGTATTCTGTAAACCGCTTTCCGATTTTAAGAGAAAATTTAAAAAATATATAAAATAAAGGGAGCTCCCCATACATGGAACTGAAACTGAAAATATTTCTTTTCATGAAACCTATACGTGTGTGGTATCTATAGACAGGTCTTTAAAAATGACATTAAGGTTTCTAGAATGACTTTTTCATAAAGTTAATTGTTTCAAAGATATACGCTTCCAAAGTGGTAAAATGTGTGTGTCCCTCTAACTTCTATAATAATGAATTGAAAAATCTAAAAAAACCATATGTTATAAAACTAAATGTAAACTTTCAACCAAAATTGGTTTGAACGAGAGTTAGCAGTTTTTGAGATACAGTATATTTTCTAAAACCGCAAATATAACTTTGTAATTCATACAAATACTATGAAAAACAAAGTTATTTGGCGTAGTTGTAAAAGTTGTAAATAAGCTAGTTTTAAGAAATTTGTAAGGTTTTTTTTTTTTTTTTTCAAATAAATATATTAAGTATATTATATTTATTATAGTTACTACGGAACCCTTCATGGGCGAGTCCGACTCGCACTTGGCCAATTTTTTATTATAGCAGTACTCATAGACAAGCATGGGTTAATGCGACGCGATTTGGGACAAGAAGCCTGACGGAGTGGCGTCATGAAGAGAACGAGCGCGGCCGCCCAAGCGTGACACATGGCATGGCTATAATATTATTATGACGAGAAATTTCTTCATTTTGCCCTTTTTGCCGGCGAGATAGCAGTTATCTATCATGTCTCTGTTTTTTTGAAGCTATGCGTCCTTTTCTTTATTTGTTGTACGTGTATTAACTTTACTCTAGACGTTGCGTTAAAACACTTTTCTACTACATGTTATCTATCTTGTTTTTTGTAGGTTTTTACTAGAAAGTAAAGCAATAAGTTTTAAGAATTGTGGTATGAAATTTGTGTTTATGGTACAATGTATAGGTACTATTTTTTATTTATTTTATTTAATCATTTATTTTCAGGTTACAAAGACCCATACATATAACAATACTGGTACTCACGCGGGGCTTCGCTCCCGTGGATTCTATCACGGTAAAAACATAACTCTCCTTTTTTGCAGTCGGTTAAAAAGTAGCCTATAACCTTCCTCAAGCTTCAAGCTACTTCCATACCAAATTTTATCCAAATCCACCCAGTACTTTCGAAGATTAGCGCGTTCAAGCAAACAAACAAACAAACAAACAAACAAACAAACAAACAAACAAACAAATTTTTCCGCTTTATAATATTAGTATAGATAAGTAGGTATAACAAAATGAAATTGGTAACATTTTCTCGATGTAAAAAATCATCTGTTTACCTTTTTCTCAACTAACAACTTGTTGGGGTCGGTTTCTTGTCTTAACGATTGCAAGCTAAGTGTCAGTATTTTGTTGCAGATACTGCGTATGTATAATTCATAGCCCAGTAAGTGGGTAACATGTATAAGGGTACAGGGTAAATACTTTTCAAGGATGGTGTCAGATGTTCTCACATCTAACCCGTAACAAAAACAATGGTCAAAAATATAACTACAAATTATAGCCGGAACAAAATTTACTTTTGAGGCCTATACCTATGGACCGACCTTAATAAGTGCTCCTTAACCTTGAAGATTGACATATACGGCTATTATTATTTAGCCACGAGCTTACATATTCCTCTGTATCTAATATAAATTATAGGCATTACTAACATGTAATATTAACTTGCGTAATAACGGCTTTCTGTGACGCAACTACATAAATGTATATTATTTGTTAAATCTACGAAGACGCTACAGCGAGATTGCTACGACGACGCTACGACGCGCGACGATGATCTGAAGAGACTACGAAAAAGTTATGTCGCCTATTTTATTTTTTGTAAAGAATGAATTATACACATTCCATGACTTACTGAAAATTTTATAGAATGGGCTTTATTTAGCAACCTAGTAGACGGAGAACCCGGTATTCGAATAACTCTTAAAATAAGTACATTCTAAGTAAAAAAAAAACCTTAATTTTTATATGGCGGGATAACATGTAAGAACTGGCGCTTATAACTACTTTGCTAACTAATTTATAAGTATGTATGTAGTTAGTGTTGCTCGATCCTATTTACTCATCACTGGTACCGTATGAGACTTAACACATAATAATGTCGCTGTAAGCTAGATCTAAGATAAGGAACTATTTACACTCCTCTCACCGTAAAGCGTTTTTCTGCAGTAGCTTTCAATATAAATTGCATCGGGCTCGTGACAGGAACACGACCTGAGTGATCTGTCGAGGAAGGGTGGAGCGATCCGACACACGTCGAGTGTGTGACAAATTGACTTCACCAAACAAATTGGCACAATTTTCTTTACACGTCATCACCTTAATAGTGATTAGGCTAACGCTAAATCGTTGGTTCTTAACGTAAAAAGCAGCTTTTTTAGGAGTATAAAGGGAGCCATTATAAAGATGAGTTCGTAAGTAGACACTGGGATACTTTGTGACTTGGATCTATGTGCACAGTTAATGTGTGGAGGTAGCGGTGTTATTTATCACCACTTACTGAGATACTTTACGTTAATATTTTAACGGTTTATGTTGAGTAACCAAAGGTCAATTACGGTATTTCAAGCGGAAAATTTCAGTGGGGAGGAATCACAAGTTATAATGGGTATAATCTAAGGTCGGATTGAACAGCGTTGAACAGTCAGTGGTGTTCGGTGAACTATGAAGATGTAGGTAAAACACGACACGAGGGATTTGCTGGAGTTGTCTAGGTGTTGCGGATAGCCTCGAGCGAGCCTAGTTTCTGCTTTAATAAATCATCTCCATCTTACCTTCCAACCTATAATGAAGTTCGATTGTTTCGTTGAATATTAATAACAATACGGAACCCACGTGAATGTAGCCATATACCTACGAACAGTACGAACCTACTGACGTACTTAGATAACGAAAGCTAGCTTAGCATAATGGGTTTTGTTAATATTTTAACTAGTATTCAACCCTGAAGCTTAAAGTATATCTATTTTTAACCGACTTAAAAAAAGTAGTAGGTTCTCAGTTCGTCGGAATCTTTTCAGGGTTCCGTAGCCGAATGGCAAAAACGGAACCCTTATAGTTTTGTCATGTCTGTCTGTCTGTCTGTTCGTTCGTCCGTATGTCACAGCCATTTTATTCCCAAACTATTAGCACTACACATGTGAAATTTAGTAGATAGATGTATTCTGTGAACCGCTTTCCGATTATACGATAAAAATAAAAAAATAAAATAAAATTAAGGCGGGCTCCTCATACATGGAACTGAAATTAATTTCTTTTTTTTTTCATCAAACCTATACACGTGTGTGGTATCTATATAATATAAGTCTTTTAAAATGACATTGCGGTTTCTAAAACCACTTTTTCTTAAAGTCAATCCACTTTTTTTTTAAAGATATATGCTTCAAAAGTGGTTAAGTGTCCCCTCTAACTTCTATAATAATGGAGTGCAAAATCAATAAATACCTACTACTATTACGTCTGACTACTTTTATATTCCAATATTATAAGTAGTTTGATATCTAAAACAAAACGCACCAACTACCTAATAGATACACTTTAGAAAATATAGGTATCGTAGGTACACTATGTAATCCATCATAATTTTGAGAACACGCAAACTTAACTCACATATATATACATATAGTACCTACTTATCTTTCAGAAGTAATGGAGTTTGTAATACATCATAAAAATATAGTAATAATAAGATAAATTAATAGGTTTGATCACTTCGCTTATCAGAACTACTTATTCATTGGCTTGGCACCGGCATTAGCCATGTGAGTAGGTACCATGAGAGAAACTGCTAGCAAAAGCTAGCAATAAATATTTGCTTACCGACTCAATTCATAGCAAACTGGACGCAAAAATATATGCCCATATGACGGGTTTCCATCAGGAAGATCAATACTCTAAACTCAATTATTTATTCATGACTAGTCGTCGGCCGAATTTGCCGTTTTTACGCGAAATCTATCGTCGGCTGTCAAGTAACAGAACTAGGCTAGTACCTACGTTATTTGTTATAATGGTATGAAATGAATCATGTCAACACATTTTCAAAGAAAATTCCCTCCATAGAGTCTTTGCTCGCTATCACATTCCGATAAAACATATTGAAACCAATTTGGTATGAAATTTTATCGACAGGTTTTCTAGTGTCTGCTCTGTCAGAGAGAAAACTCCTTAAATTATCTTTGACCTTATTCTTGACTGTCATACCTATAATACATGTGTTACAGACAAACAGGTGTAACAGAATATTTAGTGATATTGATGGGTGATCTTCCGTGTGATATAAATCAAGAAACAAATGCAAAAAAAAGTAATTTTTTAATAAGCTCGACCGCAGAAAGATTTAAAGTTTCCAAACAAATTACTTTTCAAGCAGTTTAATATCTGATTCTACGTTTTTACAAAAAAGTACTAGAGATACAATCATTGCCTAGTTCGACAAGAAAAACTTAATTCTACTTAAAACTATATAGCCTAAGTTATAAAGTTATAAATATAATAAAGACTCAATGAAAGTATAAGTAGGTAACGTTACGAGGCACCCACTAGTTGAAATTCGACCACAATTCAATAAAATTATTCCATTGACGTTATTATCAAAAATTTTAGTTTTCAGCACTCCTTCATCTCATAAATTTTCATAAAAAGGGCTACAAATATTTTGCTTGTTAGGGGTATAAACAATCTGTGTCAAATTTCATCCATATCGTTTCAGTCGTTCTTTCTTGATTTCTTTCTGACCGACTGCAATGCGTAGAAATAACAAGAACTTGTCAAAAGGAACAAAAAAAGTTTAGATCTAAATACACACAAAACAACTTTGGTACACCTCAAGGAGGAATTTTATCTCCTCTTTTCTTCCTAGTATACATAAACGACCTACCGGAAGCGATTAAGGAAGAGTGCGTACTTTTTGCTGATGACACAACACTAATTATTAAAAGTGACAATAACAAAAATTTGGAAAAACGAATTATTGAAGCATTGGACAAAGCAACTGATTGGCTGGAAAAAAATAACTTAAAAATAAACATCACAAAAACAAATATAATAAAATTTCAAGCAATTAATACAAACACAGATAGCCTAGACATTCAGTACAACAATACCGTCTTAAGCTCGGTTAATGAATGTGTATTTTTGGGTATAACCGTGGACAGAAATTGTAGTTGGAAACCACATATAGATAAAATAATAAACAAAATAGATCGCTTTGTGTATGTTTTAAAAAGAATAAGACAAACGATTAATCTAAAGACTGCAGTAGTTGCTTACCATGCTTATGTAGCATCTGTACTCAGATATGGTCTTATAATTTGGGGAAACTCAGTAGACGTGCAGAGAGTTTTTAAAGGACAAAAAAAGTGCATTCGGGCAATGTGTGGAGCCCATTTTTTAGATAGTTGTAAACCATTGTTTCAAAAGCATAAAATACTGTCCTTACCATGTTTATATATTTTTGAAACATGCATCTTTGTCAGGAAAAATTATAATTTAATTAAAAAAAACAATTACAAAACAAACAGCAGAACACGACACAAAGATAAATTCAAATTACCACAGATAAAGTTAAAGTTATTTAAGAGAAATACATACTGCATGGCAATTATTATATTTAACCATTTGCCAAATAACATTCAGGATTTACCATTGCAGCTATTCAAAAGATTATTGTTCAGATTGTTATTAGAAAAAAACTATTATAGTGTTCAAGAATACTTAGAGGATAAGTCACTAATGTAATAAAACAAATCAAATGTTATTCGATCATATGCTACAATTACAATTCTATTCATATTCTATTATTATTAAAATACAATTTCAATGATATAAATTAATTATTTAAGATTTAGATATTTTTATTCCTAATTGTAATTATTTATAAGATAATACTTAATATAAGTTTTGTGTTTATTTTTTAAGACATATTTGTACGCCATGTCATGGCAGGATATGCTGGTAACCAGGAAATGTAAAATCTATTGTACCATATTCTGGCAAATAAATATTTTTTATTTGATTTGATTGATTGATTGGGTAACGAAAATCCAAAGAAACAACCTTCGCACTTATGATAGTCACGTAAAAATGCTATATTTGTATCTCTTACAGTTTAGCTGGAATGCTATGCGGTGGTTTCACATCAGACGCACCAGACTTTCGATATTATTCCGCCAATAGAAAATGCTTTATCCATGCTATACAACTTTTTCTTATTCATTATGAGCTTGATAGTCAAATCCGCCTAGAAGTTTGATAATGATGAACCACTTCCATACAAACTTTCATCCTCTATTGGAACCTTGTCAACCCTTTTTCGCGATTAAAGGCCATTTTTCATCAAAATCGGTTAAATAGTTATTAGGGGTAAAGGCATAGCAGACAGACGGACAGATAGAGTTATTTTCGCATTTATAATATAAGTAGGATATATTTTATTGATTATTCTTTTTTTTTCGTATCTATCTGTTTACGAATGTATCATTCAGTTGACTTAGATCTTTGAAAACGAGCAAAAGGATCCACCCGTGGTGTACCTACAGTGTGGATTCCATACCTATAGTTTGTTTACATTAAAGAACAAACATTGTTCAAGGTAGGATTTTTTTTATGATAAGGAGAATTTTACGAAAGTGAGAGTATTATGACTAACTTCTTCATTAGCGAAGCTGACTCTGGCAATAGGTACGCCCAGAATATTATTAATAAACTTATGCAGAGAGGCATGTCATGGCTTGGTTTGAGAGTAATTAAATTCTCTATTTTGGTACCTACAAATTCAAGGGACTGCCTCAAAATTTTGCTAGAAAGCTTGGTCTTTAGAATAAATACCTAAAAAGTTCAGGTACATTTAATAAAATATTTATCACGCACGGGGCTTGCTCCTAAGGTTCCTAAGCCACATTGAGATAAATTTTCTCACGTTTCCTCTAGTGATATTTACTTTTCCTTAATGTCTGATAGTTTTCCTTCGTGTCTGTTCTCGGTACCCGAGTACTGTCAGTGGTTTGGAGTGCTAAGAACAACTTCAACCACATAGAATGTGTTTAGTGTTTGGAGCGTAGTGCATATGTGAGGACGAATAGACAGGTGACAGGTCGTTAAAGCACCATATGCTTGATCAAGATATATACGACATTCTCACTTTTTAAGAAAAACAAAAGCTTCGTCATCGATAAAAATTTCTTTCATATGTTGTAGAACCTTCTTTCATTATTGTAGAATCTTAAGAAAAGGCTTATATTTTTATTATTGGCTGTTGCGCGTTCCTTTAATTTCCGTTCAATATCTAATTGACATTAATAAAATTGAAACGCCCAATTATAGGAGAATATATTGATCATAAAAATGAAATCCAATAAGAATAAAAAGGAATAGGCAAAGGATGGTGATAAAAAACAAATGAAAACGCTCTCCAAAAACGTCAATTTCGTGTCATCCCAGTAAAGGTGTGTTTTATTTTAAAATGGCTCAAATGGCTGACCAATTTATATTTTCCAGCGGTAAAATTAATGTGTGTAGAAGAGATTATTATGATGGGTTGCGGGATTGGACGGCTGTTTATTATAAAATATATTTGCTTTAGAGATTCGTTTCGGTTATAGTACTTAGGTACACAAATAACATCACGCTTCCATTTAAAATTGCAATTACTTAGGGAGGCGTGTAACTAATTTGCAAAAATAAATATCATCATCATAATTAAATCATTATCATATTATATACTCAAAACCAGAGTTAAACTAAATAGTCAATTGGAATGTGATATAAATAAACACTATTTTAAATAGGCGCAGGTGTTTAATATTTAAAGGTGTTGATCTGTACTTACAATATAGGAATAATTTCAAGAGAATAAAACTTAAAAAAAAATCCCGACCCCAATTACGACTTACGAGTTCCAAACAAACCACTTATGAAGATTCAAAATGTGTTATTGAAATGAAATAACGTAACCAACACATTTTTTTCAGACAGTTACAATTTAACTAAATAAAATACCGAGAATTTAAAACCATCTTAGAGTGTGGTCTATTTTCTGTGTCTTGTATTGGAATATTGCGTGACCAAGATGCTAGCCAGCGTGAGGAGAACACGTATCAGATTACATGGGGGACCATTGCACATAGACATGGACGTATTTCTGTGCACTCATGCACGACTTGGTAGGTACCTACTGCTCAGCGTTACCTGCAACAAATGGCAAGCTCTTTGTTCTATGCTAGACATTTTTAACTTGTGGAAAATGGACATTATTGCTAGTTTATTTTAAATTATATTTCTTAACAGTTCACAGTCTAAAGTAAGTAAACCTGTATCCATTATGACGTTGGAACTCATTGCGATCTCAGAAGCATTGACATTTGTCCACGCTTTAAATAAAAACGAATTGTTGTACCCTTTATTACCCTGCACGGGTGCGGCGTAGGTAAAACGGGTAATACGTTTTTTTTAAAGAAAATTATTGATGTTTGTGGTATTTTCGCAGACTTATTAAAAAACGATTCATCAAATTATTCATTTAGCCTTGTTGTCATGCTATATTTAACGTATTTTTATTGCCCGCTGGTAAAAAAATATAAAAGAAAGTTTTTAAACCCTGTCGAGTGTCGTTTTAGATATTTTTTTAAACTTTTTGTCTTTGTTTTTACAAAATGTTCATTCAAAAGGCTTAACAAAGTCTGAATTATAGTTTTAACGGAGATTTAATTTGACCACGTGCGTTGTCGTATTATCGTATATCACGTCGGGCTCACCAATTTAACGGAGATTTAATTGTTCCTTGTGTAGTCGTTAATTAGTCCTTAGTCAGAAGGTTCTGAATTTAGAAAATAAGTAGACACCTTGAAAACAGATAAACATGTATTTTATATATCACTTAATTTAGTACAATGACACCGTCTATGACGTAAGTCTATATATGGTGTATACGCGGGTCTATACTGTGGCATATGGGTAGCGACTCAATTCATTAGGAGCGGTTGGCCGTGAGGGCTCTGAAGGAGCTAGCTCAGCAAAATACAATGTGTCGCCACAATAACCCCCTACTTTAAAAAATAAATAAATAAATAAAATGTTTATTAACAAACCAAAGTTAGAGTCGCAATAAATTTACACAAAATTAAATACAATTATACAAATTGCAATGCCACACTAGCAAATGTTGTATGCTGTTTGTTTATTACATTTAATAATGTTTATTATATTAATTAAATAATGAATACATTATAATCATTTAATACAGATACGATATATGGTTATGTTAAGTGTCAACAATAAAATGTAAATGTGTTACATCAGCATTTGAGATTACTTAAACATAAGTATTGAAATTACACATTATTAAAAGTTACTGAAAATAATACATTTATGTTTAATTTACAAACAGAATTCTTTTAGTAGGTATACTAAATACTTGATCAGCACTGGACATAGTATCACATTAATAATATAAGAATTATGAAATAACGTTATGACTGATTCACTAGCCCTACGGTACTACCTTGGGATCGAACCTGCTACCCCGCGATAGCGGGATCACTAGTTTACCAATCCGGCGTTGACGTAAGATGTGGAAGGCGCGACTGAATGTGGCTGAGTTTGAACCTGGCCTGACACAGTCACGATCTTAGGCGTCTGGAGGTCTACAATCTCCTTACGCAGCCAGCGCGCAGCGTTTCACAGCGGAACGGCAACTGTTCCGTAACACGTAGATGACGATTATTGCCAACAACGTAAGTATAAATATTAGTATATAACCATGCTGGTTGATTTGGGTTTCAACCTGCCCATTATTTTGGGCTATGACAACATCTTTGCTCTGACTCTTTCCCATGTTGTGAACTAGTGTATTAAATATTTAAGACTGATACTTTGTTGTCGATCGGTTATGTTGTACTGAAATAATATCGTAAAAATTTAGGACATGTTATTGTTACTACGCGCGATAAGGTGTCGGCTATAATGTTATTCTCGCCGGTTATGTGACGTATATTAAGTAAGTAAGTAAGTAAAGGCTAAGTAAGTTAAGGGCTTATGGTCAGTATAAATGATCAATGATCAATGATTCCCGACCCTCAAATAATTTGCGAAACTGGATGATAGCTTCATAGATAGCTAGTAATTCACGATCGTACGTACTATATTTAGTTTGAGCCGTAGTTAACTTACGTGAGAAATAACCCAATGGGTTCCAGCGATTATTAAGACGCTGCTGGAGAACTGCGCCTATACAAGTATTTGAAGCGTCACTCATAAGAGCTATCGGAATATCCGGTGTCGGATACGATAAGGTAGCCGCATTTTGCAGACTAGTTTTACACTGCAAAAATGCTTTGTATGCATCGTCTGACCAAATAATTTTAGTTTTATTTTTACGCTTAGAGTTATATAAATAATTATTTAACAAATGCTGATATTCCTTATCTGATTGACCAAAACACTTATATTTAAATTAATAGTTACACCTTGCGATGCGATGCGATGCGATGCGATGCGATGCAGTGCGATGCGATGCGATACGATGCGATGCGATGCAGTGCGATGCGATGTGATGCGATGCGATGCAGTGCGATGCGATGCGATGCGATGCAGTGCGATGCGATGCAGTGGTTCGTGACGCAGCACGACGACAGGTGACGACAGGTGTTGGTGGTTGCACAGGATTCATTATGATATGATTTGATTTGATTAGACTTGACCACGAGTATAGAGCCTTTTTGTGAGCCGCTACTGTTAAATTATTATATTAAAAATTACAATGTGTCGCCACATAGTCAAAAGCTTGATTAAATTTGATGGAACTAACGAATATAATTTGAGGTTTCTGGCAATGACGTCAAAAGAGAACCGGAGTAAGGTCTCAGGGTTCTAATTAACTCTACGTATAATGAGTAAAATCTAGGTACCTGCTGCGATACAGTTCACGCAGGTAGCTCATATTAAGTTTTACTTAAACACGTTCAACTCCATTTGATGACTTCACTAAAACTCATTTCTAGCTAGATATAATTATAAATAATACAAATACCTAAGGTGGAATCTTCGATATTTTTCTGTGATACGTAATTTCAGCAAGTAACTGAGCGGCGTAAATTGGTACAGCTTCGTGAGTTACGCTCTTCCGAAGTCTTATCATCATACACCTCAGGGCTAGGTATGCAAACGTGTACCTAGGTAGAGTGTGTATGGATAGAACGTATAACATTACGCGCTCCCGTCGTTCCTTTCATCTTAGCGCTTATTACGCTTTTTCATATATTTTTGGAAGTTTATTTACGAGATCGTGAGGACGGGTAGCAATTTTCGGGTAAAAATGTTAAATAAAATTCCCTCGAGCTTGAATTCCCTATTTCTGACACTTTTATTTGCTATCAAATTCTTAGGAAATAACTTATTGGAAAATATTTTATTATGGACCTAATATTTTATTTGTTTCATTCATTTGATGCTGGAAAAAGAGTGAGCTGTTAACGAATAGAGTTTAGATCATAATGAATATAAACTTCAAATTATAATTATAAAGCTGATTATATATATTTTCTAACACGTGTTACGATATTGTATATAGGTAGGTTACGTACTTAAGTCATGCTAGCGAAGGAGGAGGCTAAACACGCGCGCGAGGGGCAACTCTCTCACGCCCTAGCCGCCGCGGGAGACGCCCTGGGTGTCGGGGATCGCGAGCCGATCTCCGGCCACCGTAGTGCGGGCTTGCGGACGGCGAGCAGGGGTAGCTCGCCGTCCGATAAAGACCAGGTTCGGGCCGGCGGCCCATCGAGTTCGACGTGCGCCTCAAAGAATCGTCAGCATTAGTGACGGGGTCCCATAGGGCCATTGCCAGCCGGGGTTGCGGGAATATTTTAACGAGATTCTGCGGCCCCGGAACTGAAGGGCAGATGAAGGAACAGGGTGGGTTTTCAGCCAGTAGAAGTCTGACACTCTCTTCCACTCCACCCACAGTGGGAGGAGTCTTTTGATGATTTTCCCACCAGGAAATAAAGGTTACGTACCTAGTGTGGATACCACAATTTAATTGGGGTCTGCAGAATATGTTTAGAAAATCATAGACGATCGAATCCCAAAAAAGGTTGTTTTTGCTTACAAAGCTTATATTTTGATATAAAATATAATTTCGATTGCAAAAACAATAGGTTTAAACAAATAAAAAAAAAAACTCCGCAAAAAAAATAGGTTTTAAAATACACATACACTTCGTAAAACAGACAGTAGGTCCATTTAAATATATAGACAGCAAAAAGTTGCCCTAAATCAACGAAACAGATGGTAACATCAGTTACATTATTCAGATTATTTCTCATCACCCGGCTGTATAGGAATGGATTCACGAACGGAATGCACAGGAGTGCATTCCGTTCGTGAATGCATTGTTTACGTAAAATAATATAGTTATACGTTAATACGCAAGGCAGCCATTTTGACTTAAACATGGACAACTTGTTATATAAATAAAATTATGTTAGGATCTCAGTCAGCTCTATCGTCATTGGCGTATCTAGAGATATTTCGCAGGGGGGGCTTGGCCCCCAGTAGTAGAAGCGATTGGCCAGATTTTTAAATTTTTCAGCCATAATTGTTTGTTAGTAAAAATTCTCGGGTGGGCACCAGACCATTCTGGGGTGGGCACGGCCCACCCGGCTCCCCCCCTTCCTACGCCTATGTCTATCGTATCAAAGAAAGAAAATTAATTTATACTTATAATTTTTACCCAGATGCCAAGGCACACAATAAATATAGATAATATGATAAAAACAAAATGTTAATGAAATAAAACAACATTGTGTGTGCCTCTCGGCTGTGAATGGCTTTAAATGTCCGTTAATATGCCGCCATATTAATCTATTTATTTATTTATGTACACACATGACACTTACAAAAGAAAAAACATAGGTATATATACAGACAAAAGAGCACAAAGTTGCTGCTTATTTCCTAAGAAATTTCTTCCAGCAGACCTGCGACAGGAGAGTTGAAGAGGAGATGATAGACACAGTGTGTATAAATACTAATTACGATAAATAGAACATACTTAGCTAATAAATTAAAATATAATGATATAATAAACAAATATATACATACATAGAGTTAAAATACATATTTATATTAATACTATAAAAATATATACCTATAATAAATATGTAAAATCTAATTTAGAGATAAGAAGTACCTATAATGCAGGTAATGCTTATTGGTAGAGCATGGACTATCGGAACCTTTCCTCAATACCGGTATTGTTTCGATATTTTTTTTAATACCGGTATTCCGGTAGGTATTTCGATATTTTTGGGATATTATTGAAATATTTTTTTTTTTACAAAAAATCGAACCTACTTCCATATCAAAACGCTACAAACCCAAAAAATAACGTTAATTTCGGTAGTCGGTGTTATTGGTTTTGGATTTTCTTTTTTTTTTCACACCGCCTTCCGAAATGTTTTTTTCACGCTTTTTAGTGGGTCGGTTTGTAATTTATCTAGATACAAAAGCCATAATGTCAACAACTTATCACCTTTTACAAAATATTGCTTTTCCCGATGCATAGCCGTTAATTTTTGAGGAGTTCTCCTGGTACTTGACCATCAGCTCTACATCACCATACTCGTAGGTATTGCGACGAGCATAAAGAGTTTAATATCCGTACACAAGTAATCGAATCGCAATCCACGAAATACTTATTATTGAGTAGTTTCAGTGGCCATCTGTGGTCTTCATCATCAGTTCAACTTCCCCAAATGGTACTTTTCGAAAGCAACTGCTTAAGGTACTATAAGAAATACCCAAAACGCTATAGATGTGCCTAGGTATAATATTTGAAGAGTTCCCTCGATTTCTCCAGGATCCCATGATCAGATCCTGATTTCGTAACAATGGGACCAACTAGAAATTATACCCTTTCAAAAGCAAAAAAAAAATTCCAAATCGGTCCAGCCGTCTCCGAGCATAAAGAGTTTAACATCCGTACTCAAGTAATCGAATCGCAATCCACGAAATACTGATTATTGAGTAGTTTCAGTGGCCATCTGTGGTCTTCATCATCAGTTCAACTTCCCCAAATGGCACTTTTCGAAAGCAACTGCTCAAGGTACTATAAGAAATACCCAAAACGCTATAGATGTGCCTATAATATTTGAAGAGTACCCTCGATTTCTCCAGGATCCCATGATCAGATCCTGATTTCGTAACAATGGGACCAACTAGAAAGTATACCCTTTCAAACGCAAAAAGAATTTTTCAAATCGGTCCAGCCGTCTCCGAGTTATGAGGTAACATACATAAAAAAAACTTGAGAGGTGTCAAGGGACACCCGGATGGAACGAAGTTCCTTTCGATTAATTAGTGAAGGAATTGTAAAAAAAAACCATGTGTGCAATTCACACGTGGTAGAAGTGAAACCTTCAAAAATTTACGAAATTTCAAAGGTATACCGTTGCCCTCTCTCTCTCTCTCTTTACCTCAACTCCCCACGAGACGCCCCTCAACTCATGCCTCAACTCATCCCGCAACTCATCCCGCAACTCGACCCACTACTCGACCCACAACTCGACCCGCAACTCGACCCGCAACTCGACCCGCAACTCGACCCGCAACTCGACCCGCAACTCGACCCGCAACTCGACCCGCAACTCGACCCGCAACTCGACCCGCAACTCCCCCCTCAACTCCCCCTTCAACTCCCACCTCAACTCCCCTAAAGAAGTTTTCACTTCAAAAGTTCAAGACGAATTGAGAACCTCCTTTCTTTTGAAGTCGGTTCCAACAATGAATATATAAATAAAATAATGAATTTACAAACGAAACTTTATAATAACTACAAACAATTCTGAGACGAAATAAATCGGCGAGAAGAGCGTCCATATAGCAACAGGCGTTGGCCGGCACTGTCGGTACTCGGTACACAGGCGTTTACGCACACATGCGTACGTATTATATTGCGAAATAAGTATACGCGATTTACTGAAAATATATTGATTGGATTAAAAAAATAAAACAGTATTACGTTAGTATATTTCTTGTTGAATAATTTGTCAAAAAATCAGAAAGATCGTATGTATTTTAATATGGTTTTTATTCGTTAAAAGATTTTTTTAGAGGTTACTTTGTTATTTTTTTCTATCAATTAAAATTTGTTGTATTATGTTTTCAACACACTACTTAACTAGACTATATCCTGAAGAATATCATATATTTTTCTGATTGTGTTAACTGCAGTGAATCATATACTTTAAAGCATTATAAAACTCGCGTTTAGCTCTTGTAGTCCCCTTAAAAAGTGTCGTTACAACTTTTCGTCTTATTTTTTTCCGGCTAGCCCCCTTTCGCAACGCGCGATAAGCAAAAAAAATGTTCAAGGCGAATGGTAAACCTCCTTTTTTTGAAGTCGGTTAAAAATGATCAAATTCGTTTTAACGTTGTTATGGTCCAAATATTAGAATTAAGAGACTGTATACTATAGAAATATAAAATCAACGTCATTTATTATTAAAAATAGTTCATTGCAATCTTATATCATAATTCGAATTTAGAAAAGTATGAATCACAAAAAATACCAATTTCTTAACATACTCTGCTATGTCATAAAATAAAAAAATCAACACTCGATATTCAATTGGAGGGGTGACTACACAGTCATCTTATGGCAAGACTACGGCTTTGTTATTAGTCTGTAAGCTTTCTGTAAAATAAAATAAATAAATTCACGAGATCGCTTTTGCTGAAATATGGAACGTAAGTTTTAGCGATTTACATTTAGGAGGTCTGTAAAGCCCTTTGCAGACTAGACATGAACAAAGCCAGCGGGCCGGACGGAATACCTGCTTGCGTCCTAAAAGCTGTGCTTTGGAGTTGTTGCCTGTATTGACTCGCCTGTATCGCACTCTTAAAAGTAGAGTGGTGCCAGTGTCCTGGAAGCTTGCGAATGTGCAACCAGTACCCAAAAAGGGTGGTCGTTCCGATCCTATCAATTATAGAACAATCACCTTATCCTCCATACTCTGCAAAGTGATGGCAAGGGTACTCAATAAATAGCTGCTAGCATACCTTGAAGACAATGAGCCCTTTAGTCTCTTCTTCTTCTTCGTATCGATGGTAAATTGCGTACTTTATATGTATTGGGCCCAGTAAGTAGCCACACAGGTCGCGTTTTCAGTGGCGTTTATTAGGTCTTCTAATGTACACGGTTTTGGCCCATTCGGACACTCCAGTAAATGGGACATTGTTTGATCAGGAACGCCGTAATCGCACTGGATATCAATTTGGTATATAATGCTCCATTTTGCTAAATTGTGCTTACAGCGGTCTACTTGGGTTCTCAGTCAATTGATAGCTTTTCAAATTGGTCACTGCAAGTCACGTCCGGGTAGCAGATGCTCCTGGGGCTGAACTAAATTAGGCGGTGGCGGAAGCAGTTTAGTTTAGCTCCTTAGTGACCACTAGTATGGCTTCCGGCTTAGTGGGTCGACCGGAGATTTTGTGTATGTCACGCACTGCTGGGGTAGGGCCATTAAGAAACACAGCGGTGCTATTGCTGAGTCCCTCGATATCTCAAAGGTTTTAGACAGGGTCTGGCACGCTAGTCTGCTGAGCAAGCTTTCTACATTTGGCATCCCTGCTGGCTTATGCAACTGGATTTCTGACTTAAGTGAGCGGTCAATCCGACCGGTCATCGATGGGTGCTAATCGGATCTTATGGCTGTCAATGCGGTATTACTCAGGGGTCTGTTCTCTTTGCGACTCTTTTTTGCTGCATATCAACGAACTGCTCCAGCTCTTGGGTACGCAGATGACAGCCCAGACTCAAAGAGATACTTATCTAGTGCAAGAACTAGCAGGGACAAAAAAGATTATCTTAGACAGGCCATGGTGGAGCGAATGAATTGGACCTTAAATCTCGTTTTCCAATGGGTCGACGATAATCTGGTCTAATTCAATGCTACGAAAACACAGGTTTATCTCTTCACTGCTAAAAGGAGCCAATTTAAATTATCTCCTACCTTCCGAGGTGCATCTATACCTAACGTGACCATAAATTCTTTGACTCAAAATGGGACTGTTTATTTGGGTTAATTAACAGGTAGTCTGTTAAAAAAAAACACTTTTTAACCGGCTTCAAAAAAAGAGGAGGTTCTCAGTTCTTCAAAAACTTTTTAATTTTTTTTTATGTTATCTCATAACTCAAAGACGGCTGGACCGATTTGGAAAATTCTTCTTTGGTTTGAAAGAGTATACTTTCTTGTTGGTCCCATTGTCATCACGTCAGGATCTGATGATGGAATCATGGAGAAATCGAAGGAAATCTTCATATATTATAGACACACCTACAGCGATTTGGGTTGTTTTTATAGTACCTGGTACAGTTGTTCTCGAAAAGTACCATTTGGTGAAGTGGAACTGATGATAAGGACCACAGATGGCCACCAGAACTACTCAATAATAAGTATTTTGTAGATTGCGATTCGATTACTTGAATATGGTTGTTAAGCACTTTATGCTCGTCACAATGCATAAAAATTAACGGCTCTGCATCGGGAAAAGCATTATTTTACAAAAGGTGATAAGTAGTTGACATTTAGGCTTTTGTAACTAGATAAATCATAAACCGACCCACTAAAAAGTGTGAAAAAAATCTTCCCTTGACTTTGGAAGTCGGTGTCAAAAACTGAAAAACACCGACTACTTACCGAAATTACAATTATTTTTGTCATTCCAGTGTTTTAAGATGGAAGTCGGTTTTATTTTGATTTTTAAAGTATTTTTTTAAGTTATATTTATATAGAAAAGTCAGTCGACTTAAAGTTACAAATTAAAACATATAATATATCCGAAACGTTTAGTTATATTTAACAGAAGAACAAGTTTGCCTTACTAAAGGTGATTTTATGTAAGAATAAAACTCTTGGCACGTTTTTTCATATTCACCTTAATTATCGACATCGCCTTTAGAACCGAAATTCGTAACTGGGTTTTCTCAGATGTCCACAATTTGTTTATCATAGAAAAAAACTGGAGCATTTGAAGCAGGCAAACATAAAATAAGTACAATTAAAATAGAAAAATTTCATGCTAAAGATGGTTTGATAGGGTTTAAATACTTCCACCCAACGAGTTTCCGTGGAAACATTTAGATTATTCCATTCAGTTACTTTCTGCTAAGTAATGTAGTAAAACAATGTAAAAAAATATTACAGTTAATATATTCCTTTCAATTATTATATTAGACTAGCTTTTGCCCGCGACTTCGTACGCGTGGGAAGGTTTTCCCGCGCAAATCCCGACCCCGTGGGAATTTCGGGATAAAAAGTAGCTTATGTGTTATTCCAGAATGTCATCTATCTACTTACCAAATTTCATTCAGATCCGTTCAGTAGTTTTTGCGTGAAAGAGTAACAAACATCCATCCATCCTCACAAATAGTGTTGCCCAAACGAGAGTCTCGCAAGAGTCTTGCAATTAGCGATTATCCTATTGCTATTTATTAAACGGTAGTTGAGATCTCAGAACAATGTAACAGAGTCTGTTACACTACAAACTTTCGCATTTATAATATTAGTGGAAGTAGATTAGTGGAAGTGGATAGTGGAAGTAGGAAGTAGGATTAGTAGGAAGTAGGATATTAGTAGGATATATTCGTCTGGCCGGCTCGACTACTCAAAATTTCGCACGGTTTCTGAAAACGGGACAATTTTGCGTCCCAGAGTTCATTTCGGGGACACCGGGACTTGTAACCATAAAAAGGGACAGTCCCGTTCAAAACGGGACGTCTGGTCACTTTATCTATACCTACCAGTTACCGATCGCCTGGAGTTCTTGGGCATGGAGTTGACGTCTGACTTAAACTTCGACTCAATCATTGAGTCAAACTCAGACTCATCAGCGAAACGTTGCTTGCCTGTCGGTCTTCCACAGATTGTACTTCGGAGAGTGTGCGCAGGAGCTCCACGCCCCGATTCCTCCATATCTGTCACTACCGATCTACCAGACGTACTGTATGGTACCGTCCTCACTTGTTCAATATACCGTCTTGTCGTACTAAGTGATTCTCCTCTAGATTTATTGTGCGCACGGAAATGGTATATACATACCAAGGGCACGGCTTCTTTGAGTGATAACAAACGATATTGGAAGGGTTTTTTAATCCTATCTCTACATGTTCGGAAGTAATGAAGTCACCGCCTGGACGGTAGGCTACTACAGTACTAGGCGCACAGAATTACGGAAGAGATTTATCGTGATATTTGCAAGTAACGTGGAAAGTTATTGACCTACGTAGTGTGGTGACACGATTGTTATGATTTCAATTTAAGAAACTTACGAAACCGTAAATTTGGTATCAATTTTAAGAGTATTTTATTTTGAGTTGAAATCCTTCCAATATCGTTTGATATCCAAAGAAGTCGTGCCCTTGGTATGTATATACCATTTCCGTTACATGTTGTATATTTTTATTTTTTTAATGTTAGTTGATCATTTCAATATAACATGAATATATTAATGACTTTGAAATCATTTTTATATATTTATTTTAAAGATACATATGTACAAATAAAAGAATACAAACCTTTAGGAACAAATAAGTTATAAATTAAAGCATTTACATTTATTTTTTGGTTGATCAAATATCAATACAATCAATACAAAATGCAAGAACCTCCCCTTCGCCGCGGCACTGTTACTATTCGGTTATTTCAACTAAATAATTAAAATTTTTAAATGATTAATTTTTTCATGATTAATGTTATCGATTTCTCATGTAGATATTGTTATGTATCAATTTATATTCCACGGTTGTATAACATATTATAGGCAAATATATACATGTCTGTATATTAATATTACTAAGTGGAAGAGTTTGTTTGTTTGCTTGAACACGCTAATCTCTGAAACTACTAGTTCGAATTGAAAGATTATTTTATGTTGGATAGTCTATTTAATTCGATCGATCAAATATTCGATTAGATCGATAACAGCAAAGTAAATATACTCAGCCTATTCCGATCACTGGTACTAACACATACAAAAAAGTAGCAGAGGGCATTCAAGGTATCGTCTTTGAGATACGATCTTATTTTGTTGCACGTATTACATAATGCTGGGCGCCGCCGGCCCAAGTGTTGTACAAGTTTATATGGAAATAATCATTTATAAATTACACTGTAACATACATATTATTAACCGATAGGTATTCTTTACATTAATTAACTTTAATGAAATAAGTAAAAAAGATTCTATTGCGTCACGATTTTTTTTTATATCAAATATCAAAAAACTGATATTTGAAATCCAATATCGCTTTTTTCAATATCGGATTTATTCAATTCAATTTATTTACAAGTTTCTATGACTCATTTGTTAGTAGCACTTATCCTATGTCAGTAATAATGTAATAATAATTTAATCTTAAACTTTTACTTTATGGTCCGATATTCCGGTTTTTCGATATTATCGAAAACCGGTATCCATGCTCTACTTATAGGTGTAACGGTCATCCCTGATATTGATTTGTATAGTTTTATTCCTTAAGTCCATACTTAAGTCATAAAACTATACGAACTTTAGTGAAGTGAACTAGTAAAGTGCATTATTCGTCCAAACCATTTATATTCATTTCCCAGAAAATGATTTGCAACCTTTAAAGAAAATGAGGTACGGACTTGTTTTTTCGATTGTTGTTTAGGGGAACATTTTGTACCAATATAAATACCAGCCAGTAAATATTTTCATTCCGTAGGTACTTGAATAAATAATGATTTACCTGTTACTCGAGCGTTCTGGTGTTACCTAATTCGGAAATAAAAGCGGTGATTTCTCTCTTTGTACTCATAGGGAGGCCACATTCGACAATATTCGGAGTGAGTTTAATTCTCAAAGAAAATAGAATGGAATTGAAGAAAAAGACAAGATTAATCGATGTATGTGTTCATCTTATAGAGTAACTCCCGATTTCTTAAAAATTGACCAAGTGCGAGTTAGACTCGCCCATGAAGGGGTCCGTAGTAACTACGCCAAATAAATTTGTTTTTCATAGTGTTGTGTGTTGTTTCAATACAAAATGATATTTTCGGTTTTAGAAAATGTCCAAAAACTGCTGACCCAATCTCGATCAAACCAATTTTCGTTGAAAGTTTTCATTAAGATCTACAGCATGTTTTTTTTTTTTAATTTTTCACTTCAATGTTATAAAAGTTAGAGGAGGACACTCATTTTACCACTTTGGAAGCGTATACAACGTGTAATTTAAAGGGTATATATACATACCAAGTGCATGGCTTCTTTGGATAATAACAAACGATATGGCAAGGGTTTTGTAATCCTAAGTCTACGTGTGTAGAACTTATTACAAATTCCAATACACTGATACCAGAGACCGAATTTTTAAAATTATAAGAACGAAACATGAACGAAAAGAATTATCGTGTTATTGGCAAGTAACGTGGAAAGTTATTGACCCTCGTAATGCTGTGCTCGTTATGACTGGTATTCAAGAAATATAGGAAACCAATAACTTGGTATCAATTCTTTGAGTCAGTTAATTTGTGCTGAAACTGTGCATCTGAGTGAGACCTCATACCAGATGTTGTCTTCAGCCCTTTTGGATAGATATGGGGTTTCCGTTACACGTTGTATATTTTAAACGATTAACTTTAAGAAAAAGTGGTTTTAGAAACCTCAATGTCATTATTTAAAGATCGGTCTATAGATACCACGCACATATAGGTTTGATGAAAAAATATATTTTTAGTTTCAGTTACATGTATGGGGAGCCCCCTTAATTTAAAAAAAAATAAATTATCTTAAAATCAGAAAGCGGTTCACAGAATACATCTACCTACCAAGTTTAACATGTGTAGTTTTAATAGTTTGGGAATAAAATGGGTGTGACATACGGACGGACGGACAGATAGACAGACATACATACAGACATGACGAAACTGTAAGTGTTCTGTTTTTTGCCATTTGGCTACGGAATCCTAAAAATGGAAGATAAATATTTGTCAAACTTTTAAGTACTTACTGTTTATTAACTCCAGATACTAAATTAAGAAGCCGGATTCAAGCCTTATACTTTTACGATGAAATCTAAGTACCTACCTACTTATATCAATCAAAGTAAGAAAAACCTTGCAGTCATAAATGTAATTTCATATGGTAAAACCAATATCTACTATCAGACTACGAAAAATTTAACATATACATCAAAGGAGAGCGTTGATGATGATTCCAGCACTTAAAATTTGATTAGATTACTTATTTGGAACGCGTTATAACGGCTAAGGAATATAGTTGTGATGGAATCATCTATTTCTGTGAAAAATAGGATCATGACATTGACAAATGAAGAATATCCATTTCTTAAAGTGCTGATACATTCAATAAGACATTTCCATAAATTACTATAAGACAGGTACATCTCATATAAAAACATTTCTTTTGTTGTACTCAATAAAGCAATATGATTCAATTAGTAAGTAGGTAGATAAATGTATATTTATGAAAGGTGATCTATATAGGCAGCACAATGAAGATGGAATTTATACCTAATTGGTCACTTACTGGCATTGGCATTTTAGTACCGCTGTTCACAAACAAGACGTTTGCGTATGCAAACTGTCTACGGAATTGACTTTCAGTAATTTTGCATCACACCAGGTCATAACTGTAACCTTTTTGACTAAAACTGGGCTGTACGTCGTTATAACAATAGAAGACCAAGTGTCAAGGAGAACAGATCAATTACAAAACACGCTTTGTTGAAATAGCATAATCTCCTTTTTCAAATTTCAAACGCTTTTCAGATGATAATGGATGCCGTATTTCTGCCAGGGGACCACTTGAAATACCTTATAGACAAAACATATTGCTTTAAAAAGAAAAACAAGATAGAGTTATTATTATTACCCACTCTCCGTATTGTTCATAAAATGTAAGAGGTGAGACAAATGGACCAATTGTGGTGCTTTTAAGCGAAGGGTTAACGACCTATCATTACATTATGTTTTATAAAAACGTTTTTGACTTGAAAATGGCGCGCAAACTCGTGGCTATATGAAGAAAAAGATGAAGGAAGATTGAAGTTGCTGAATTATTGGTGTAAATTGAACATCCTTTAATGTATTCCATAATAACTTCTTTAATCAAGAGTTCAAAAGTGACGTAATCATTTTAGTTAGTTATTTGAAATAATCAATTTATGTGTAGGTTTTGAGGTGGGAAAAAAAATAGTTTATTAATATTATTACTCTATTGTTGATAATGATATTACGAAATAACCGACTAAGCGACAGGCCAACAAGTAAACACCACTTAAATAATTATGACATGTCGAAATGGCAACTTAAAGCTTAACGTAATTCCACTATGATGTTTAAGGACAAGTGTGTCCATGCTGTCGAATAATTAATTAGGGAAGGCCGCAGACGGTCAGTAGATATCTCGTTGGAGCAACACGTGCCTCTGTTGGTCCCGAGTTTACTTACCGACGGGACACCCGCACCTTGAATATTTCACTCAACAAGTACACCGTATCCGTAATGATTCTGTACATGTATGGGGCTAGTTGAAAATTAATCAGTTAGTACCACGTACTTTAAGCTCTGGCTTCTTTAATATTTTAGTGGTGTTTGTTAAGATAGTGAGAATGATAGATCTATGAATTTCTCTTTGATATCTAAGTTAACAGATGCATAAAGATTTGGTTTTATGACTACATATGTTTACGACTGGAGTTTTGAAAATCTTTATGCACTTTTAAGATAGATTCAGAAGCCGTAGCATCTGTTTAAGAAGGAGTGTTGTAGATTTTTATTTTATTCGAGTATTTAGTGGCGTTTACCAAAACCCGTAAATTCCATTAGGTGATACCGCGATGCCATGTTTAAAAACTTCAACGTGTTAAATTATTCTGTCTTCGTCGAATTTTCAATATTCTATATGTTTTAAATTGCTCAATCTGTCTGGAATTGAATTATAAGTGGGTGATACAGCGTTTCATGAAATGAATTTACGTTTGATTGGAAGTTGATTACTGACTAATAGTGTGCTTTGACACAGAGTTCAGACTTCAGATAATTTGTAGTCGATAATGTAATTAAGGAAAGTTACTATAAATTGAAAACTAAAGAACAACATGCTGTTGTAACATTATTCTGCTCTAAATTAATGATAAATCGTATATCTCATTATAATAGTTGGAAGTAAAATGAACAGTTTTATAATCGAACTGAAGATAAAGATTTCTGTTTGCACTATTAACAATTCTTAAAGGAAATTCCGGACAGTACAAGAGAATTTGTCTACGTAATTCCCTCGTGATTCCAGTTAATTCTAGTGTTTTGCAAGAGGTGTGAGCTGGAGTTATTGTTTGTCCATGGCCGGCGCGGCCAGGACGCCTGCGTTGTCTGCCGCGCCAAGCTCTCCACACCAAATAGGATTACGGCTTGTCCACGCCGGGATTTCATTGTTCTGCTACATCGTCCACGGCTTAAGTTTCGCCCAGCAATCTGTACCTACTTACGTGCATTGTGCACCAATTACATTTTTGGTTTCTGTTGTGTTTGGACTCTTTTGTTGGTTTCAACATAATACTGGTTGAATTACTTAAATATCCCTATATAATAGTTACAATAGCTCTTTCATTAAAAAAAACTCAAGAACCACTGAGGCTTCGATAAATGATTAAATGAGTCCTTCTGTGAATATTGATAGGTGTTCGAACGAGCTAATGTTAGGGCAGCCATGCGAATCGTATAAAATTACCTTGCTAAAGTGACGCAGCATTGAAAATACATTAAATGTTTGACGTTACTGGAAATTTTTCAAGAAATAACAGAGCTAATATAAAATATCCACCATTGGAGATATTTAAAAGAAAGCACTGGCTGGGCGCGTTCCTGAGCATATTTTGGACGCGTCTCGTAACAAGATTTAATTTAATTTTTTCCAAGCCTCTATTTTATTATATTACCTACAGATTTATCTTTTTTACGCTTTTATTTTATTATTTTGTACCGACAAAGATTTAATATGGCCGTGATAACTTCTGGCGAGCCGTTATATTATTAAATTGTTGTTGAAATCTAAATTATGTTATGTAACAAAATGAGTAGCAAAAAGTACATGAAATACCTATTGTTTTACGATATGTCGCGCTTTGTTTTATTGGGAACGGCTACTGTCAACTCAGCGCTTGTTTGCTCGATATTTTACTACATTCCAGTCTGATTGGTTTGTTGAATATCTAGAAATAAATCCTGAATAGTTCGAACATTTTGTTTCTGTTAGTGTGTGGTGGCGGTGCTGCACAACATGTGGGGGCTGCCGGCGGAGCAGGACGGGACGGGGACGGGGGGGGGGGGGGGGAATGGGGGTTAGCGGGGTGAGGGACGGCCTCTATATATTGCGAGCTTTCTGTTATGGACCATTACCGGCGCATTACTTCGCTTATATGAAAATTACCTACGATACATTTTCAACAAAAGGAAAACGAAAATGTCGTCAAATACACGCTGTCTCCGGATGTATGTGTCTAAATTATGGATGAAAAAACTTACCCCAAGACAACACTAATATGTACATACGATGTTTATGATGCTGTAAAAGATTTGCGTTTCACTTATTCTCATATCTATTCTGATGGAAGTTAATTCAACTGCAAAAAACGGCTTCACCCGATTTATAGCTAAGGTAGATAGAGCCGGATGCATGGAGTCCGCCTAGACTCAAGTTTTATTTTTCATCTTTCTACAAGCGAAATGGAAAACAAGGCAATCACAACTTTGACAGAACTGAGAAAACTTTTAGCCGGGACTGAAGTAAATTGACTACATTGTGTTACTGCCGCTGTGAATTCATGTCGCTCCAGAATGAAAATATGGGCCCAAGTTGGTTCGGAGGCAACAGATTTCGCCACCCACCATGATAAATAATAGCCTCTAACTTTCTCATATTAGCTACTTATAAAGGAAAAAGTCTCTGGTAAAGTATCTAAGTATTATTATAATAGTTGTCGGACTTGAAAGATGCTTAGAATTACATTTGCTTCTCTATTTTTTCATGATACTATGTGTCGTCCGCGGCTCCAATCGGGGAATAGTTGGAATTGGTCCGACAGAGTTATAAGATATTTCTCGCTAGATATAAAATCTAAATGTGTGTTATTAAAATCCTTATAGTAGTTTCGCGCGAAGGAGTAACAAATAAACAACTATCCATTCTAGCAAAATATGTGAAACCATTTATAATATTACTAGTATTCATTGCTGCATTGTACTCGATCGAGCGCAGAGGCTTATAGGCGACGAGGTGCTGGTGGACAAGCTTCATAGCCTGGCTCATCAGTGAACCGTTGCTTGCCTGTCAGGTTTTCTACAGATTGTACTTGGAGCTCCATGACCTGATTCCTCCATCTCCCTTTCACTACCGGTCTACCAGATGGACGGCTGGGTCACACTTGGTTGATATACCGTCTTGTCGTACCAAGCACTTCTCCACATTTATTGTGCGCACAGCCGAGCTGTGGAATTCTCTGCCGGCTTCTGTGTTCCCTGCCACTTATGACCTTTCAAGCCTTTAAAGCACGAGTAGATAGGTATCTTCTGGGCTCGCTCGTCCCAACTTAGACCTCATCTATTGCTTACCATCAGGCGAGATCGAGGTCAAGGTTCTAAGTTGAGCTACGCGATATTTGACAAATGCTTGCACTGCTTGGACGGGCCTGCTCAAATCTGTTTGATTCTGTCCTCTAAAGGGCGCCACAGACATTAACCTACATGGCTCTCATATGATTTGATCACTACAGATTGTCTGGACTTTAAAAGAGACGTTGACCTCTGAGTTTGTTTCAGTGTTTCTTCTCAGGGTAATCAGTTAGGAAACACTGGCCTCATCTAGTTTACATTTACGAAAAAAAAAGACGTGTAAAAGTGTTATTTATAAAGTATTTGCAAAATAAACATCATTATTTCATTATTTCAAGAGTGGGACCATCAGTAATATATAAAAAAAAGATTTATGGGAATTTTTCTCGATAATTTGCAAGTAACTAACTATTATATCCACATACAATGCGTTGTATTCTGGTTCTTTGAATTCTTGTGAAATAGGCATTTTACAGTAAAACAGCTATAATAAAGTAAGAACCAGCTGCTGACTCTAAAAAGGCGGATGTATTAAAAACTTAAAAGCTTTTTGTCCCCAAATATACCGCATTAAGCTGCGCAGGATAACAGCTTGTACTGATTTATTTAAGCAATTTCAAATTTTAAGGCTATTTACAGTTGCTTTGTAAAAGGGAATTATTCTGAGCAATATTGAAATTCAAGATTAAAGAATTTCTTGGCATTTTATTTGTAAAAACCGCGTAAAAGTGACACGCGTAGCACCGCTATACGTATATTGTTGTTGTTACGAACCTTGAGACGTCATTGTCCGATTTAGATGTAGTTCAGCTTGCTGCTTGCTGGATGAAGTTGAACTATGTATGTGTACACGTACAACATGGCACTTATGCCATGTTGTACATGCAGCTTTCCTGTACACAATATTGATACACATAAATTGCTGTCGCTACGAGCAACTAGCAACATAATTATATAAAAATATTTATATTTACACGTTAAAAATATTATAAAAAAAACCAATTAATTGTGTAATTTGGAGTGTTCCGTTAAATTCCACTCACACTTCGGATCTCGCCACCAAATTAGTCGTAAAAAGTTAACAGACCAAAAGCTTTTTTCACAATACGATTCTGTATGCAGTATATTGGATCGGATTTGACTGTTGGAACTTTTCCACCGAAGTGTATTTTGCCTCGGAGGTCGCTGTAAATAGGATTTATATCTTTGGTAGTGCACGCACCATATTTGCAGCAAGATTTGATTAATAGACTTTAGAGTATGATTGGGATATATTAGGAAGCGTTAATTGTAAAAGCATGCTCATATTGCTCATTGTTAGGCATCGACCACCATGATAATTAAACAGTTCTCCTTAGCTTTGTTAACTATTATACCTTACCTTTATACTTAATGTTTTGTTGTGTTACAATTTTCTCAAAACCCTGTCATATCATACAGCAGAGGTAATGTAAAACAAATTATTATTTAACCTACCATAAAGATTGGTATAGGTAAGAATCGATGTTTAAAATGTATTTGAATTAGAGATATTTTTAATTTCGTTTTAACGGTAATTTTAATAATTAAAAGATTTTTCATTACTAAAACACAGTAAATAATTGTTTGCGGTAGGTGTAGAAGAATTATTAATCTTTTCAAAAGGACCTCATTACAAGACGCAACTATTTTATATGTGGAATTCATCAAAGTTGAATTACGTAAGTTCCAGCCAGTTTTCGTGTTGCCAGCCTGTGTGATATGAATGGATCGCCGTGTAATTGCAATTATAAAATATCAATTTGGAGGGTGCTCGTCACCTGTGAACCGAGATTAAGGACTACACGGGTACCTCTACTGTTAATATGCAGATGAGGCTCTCACCTTACGAGTTACGAGTAGAGATGGATCTACTGGGCAGGATCGCCGACTATTCGGCCTTATGTTAAGCCGACAACTAGTCGGCAAAACCTGCTGAGTAGGTAGCTATCTACTGGTAGAACAATTAAATTTGGGGTGCCGCAAGGCAGTGTACTTAGGCCTTTGTTATTTCTACTATATATTAATGACCTGCCACGCCTAACTCATCATCCAATGACATTGTTTGCGGACGACAGCACAACCATAATTGAATGCGTAAATAAAACAAAATACGAAAAAGACATAAATGATACACTCAAAACAATAATAGAATGGCTTAATAAAAATAATCTCGTTATAAATCTAAAAAAAAACTAAAATCATGCATTATTATCAGCGACTGCAGCCAGATAACATTACGACCAAATATAAACACCAAAACGTAGAGACAACTCTAGTGGTGAAATTCCTAGGAGTACTCATTGACAACAAGCTGACATGGAAACCTCAGGATGAAATGATATGCCAAAAATTAAGTAAATCGGCCTATCTACTCTATAATCTCTCAAAGAAGGTAAAAACTAATACATTAGTGATAGCATATCATGGTTTAGTTGCTTCCAGTGTGATAGTGTTATCCAAGCCTCAAACTGCAGATTAACGAGAACAGGACCAAAATTGGAAGTTCATAGTCACTGGCGTCTGTCATCAACATAAAAAAACAGCTTAGATATACAGAATCTGCAACAGTGAGCTGAAATTGGGCTGCATAACTTGAAATACTGAACCGAAATTTGATTCTATTTTGGAAATATACATCTAAAAACAGTTAAAAATGTTTTTTCGTAAATAAACATAGAATAAATGACTCGTTGAGACTACGCTCCATTCCACGCAGATTCATAAATAAACATTGATTATTTAGTTTATTATTTCGATCAATAATGGAAGAAATTAATAATATCACATACCGTAAATTACGCAGAACCAGTTCGCTACATGATATCAGCAGAGACAGTTCTGCACTATTTGATGCGACTATGATGAGCTTACCAAATACGTCACTTAATACTAGTCAAACTGTACTAGACCTAAATGAAAAAGAAAAACAATTATGGGACGACTTATGAGTTGCCCACCATGAAATTTAAAATCTTAATTCAGAAATTGTTAGATTGAAAACAGACATACAAAAATATTTAAAAATTATAGAAGCATATAAAAATATAAATATAACAGAAAAAAAAAATGTTACGCCTAGATTCGGACAGAAAAAAAAAACTTATAGATGCAAATAACAAATTTTAACGAAATAAATGATGTATTGGAATTGAAAATTGCACAACAAACGACATCTAAACATGAAATAATAGATAATTAACAAGTAAAACCTAAGAAATGTACAAGCAGGAAACAAAACAAAACGTGTATAACTCCACTGAAGAAAAATAGTTTAAGATCGGTATCACAAGAAAGTAAAAAAAGGAATAAAATATGTATTTTGAGTACAAATAAAAAAAAATACTTCCTATAGCAGAGTCAACTTTCTCCAATGAGTATGATTTATGCCAACTGGTGGAGGGACAAAACAACTTATCGGAAACTAATCGGATTCACCATGGATGATTTTTGTATAATTCTGATTGGAGAGGACGACTTCAAAACCACTAACAATTATGTCACCATTATCGTTCACATAAGAGAAGCACTGCAAGTGGTTAAACATACCAATATTATTATATGCTCACCGACCTTCATCTGCGGGAATTAATCTGACCTAAGTAATTGGAGAATAGAGACATTCAATCATTTATTACTTCTTGAATTATTAACGCATGAATACGCATTTGTCATTGCCAATAACTTGAATTTAAACTATGACTACAGTATGTTTTATAGACACTCTGGCAGAATCAATAACTTCGGCATACATAAAATTTTTAAGTACATATTACATTTAATAACTGAAATCAGAAGCCTTGACATACAAACTAATGAAGAGGACAAAACTGATGACGGTAACAAAAGCACAACTTTTTTATTCTCGACAAATTATTTATATGTCATGCATCAAAATATAGCAGGGTTGATATCAAAAGCTGACCTGCTTAAAGTTTGCTTACAGGAACTGTCAGAAAAAGACATGGACGTCGACATTTTATGCATAACAGAACACTTCATCAGCAAGACCTGGAATATCAGTTATGCATACGTAATTATTGTTTAGCTGCATGTTACAGTAGGAAAGAAAGTAAGAGGGGTGGCTCATGTATACTCATCAAGAACGGGCTCAAATGGCGTGAACTACGTAAAATTTCGGAAATATCTTTAGTTGGTGTCTTCGAATGCTGTACCATCAAATTTATTGATCATAACACAATTATAGTATGTGTCTATAGGGTTCCCCATACTAATAATTTTAGTGAATGTGTTGAAAAAATTGAGATTCTTTTACGGATGTTAATCAAAAAATGTCATAAGAATGTTATCATAGCGGGAGATTTTAACATTGATGTATTAAAAATGTCTAAATGTCTGTCTAATATTCAATTGAATTTGAAAATCTGCTATTAAATTTTTATTTAAAACTAGCACTTCATGAGCCTACTCGATTGGAAAGTCAGACTTGCATAGACGACTTTGCGCATAACTTCAATAAACCATGTATTTGAATGCGCAACTGCTTAGGTTTCCGATCAAAAAAATATGTGCTATTGATAAATGGCGTATTATAAGACGGAATTATTGTAAAGAAAATCTAATTAAATTCAAAGAACACTTAAGCAGTCTGACATTTTTAGAACTATATGAAACAAATGACACTAATGCTACCTTTAATTGTTTTATTGACTTATTTAGATTACTTTATGACTTATGCTTTCCCTATATCGGTATAACTGCAAAGGTTAAGAAAAAGCAAAATTGGATTTCACGTGTTATTAAGATTTGCAGCAAGAAAAAACGACAACTTCTATGGCAATATAGCTTAAAACCTACCCCAACAAATAAAATGCGACTTAAAAGCTAAAAAATATAAAAAAAAATATCAAATTGACACAGCGCGCTGAAAATAGCTTTAACGTAAAAACTTCGGAGAATAAGTCCAAAACTGTTTGGCAAATCATTTATCGAAGTAAATTAAATTTGCCAAAACCATTCATATATCAAACTAGCTTTTGCCCGCAACTTCGTTCGCGTGGGAGGTTTTTCCCGCGCAAATCCCGATCCCGTCCCTATGTCCGTCTCCTAGTTGTAAGCTACCTGCCTACCAATTTTCAGCTGTTCTTGAGTTATAAATAGTGTAACTAACATGACTTTCTTTTATACAACGTGTAATTTAAAGGGTATATAAGGTGTATCTATTCATACACGAAATATTTTAAGAGATACACCTATATGTGGTAAGGAAACCATAGCATCAAAAAATAAAAAAAATATCTAGGTATATTATTTTACAAATTAAATAATTTAATATTACTTGACACACATAATAAATACTGGTTTTTTCTTATTTTTAAACATCCACTACGCTAGTTTACGCGGGCGGCGGTATTTGAAACGGCGAGCAGCTTTTGTGAATATGATCAAAGAAAAAACATGCGCGCGCAGCGGGTGGCGGGGGCGCCTGCTACCCTTCTCGGCGCCCGCGCCTCAGTCGCGACGTCTTGCTAGGCCAGTCCCAATCGTCCCGCTCAATCCGCGTGTCGTGTCGCTCGCGCGCGCCTTAGCAGACAGCTGACACGCGTCGGGCTCGCTCGGGGAACATATTAAACAATGTCTAACTACAGGAGTACCAGAACATGGTGGTGGTGCTACAATGAGGGTGGAAATATTTTGCTCACAGCACAAGCCCTCTTCTTGAAGCGATTTGGGAGAAGACCATCACTGCAGACCATCCTTGGAACTGTACAGTGGCATATGGACTATAGGATCTACATGCCACCAGCTGCAGACGGAGGAAGGCAACGAGTGCCATTAAGAATCGAGGACGACATCGTCGACTTCTTTTTGCAGCACCCAATGGCCAGCACATCAGACGCCGCTCGTGTTTTTAACGTGAGCAAAATGACCGTTTGGCGCCTTCTGCGGGATGAGGGGAAGCACCCGTTCCACTTCACTAGGGTGGATGAATTAAAGCCGATAGACTTAAATCCACGCGTGGAATTTTGCCATTGGTTACTTGAAGACCCGACGCGGCGCATACTCTGGACGGACGAGTCCACCTTTACGCGCGTTGGGATGTTTAACATCTACAACGCACACTGGTGAGCATCAGAAAATCCACATATTGTATTGTTAGGCCGACGCGGTTCAGTGTAAATGTGGGGTAGGGCTAAAGACCTGGTTTATGGTAATGACGGCCATACCATATCAAGTGTGGAACAATTAAAAACGCGAATTGTGAACGCTTTCGCAGTGATGGTTAGTGATAGAGACACATAATTAAAAGTGCAAGGAAGAAGGTACTAAGTATGTACATTTTAAATTATTGTAAATAAGTTGATTCTAATTTTTAGACACACCAAATTATTGTTACTGTAATTCGTAAAAAGCGTCACAATTACGAATTTCTTGTAAAATAGACAGGTTTCCGACTAACTTCACTGCGACATAAAGCCAAAACAATAATAATGTAGAATAATAAGTACCTATTATTTCATTATTGACATGTGTATGAGTATATCAGCTGACGGATACGACTCGCTCGACACATCTTAATAACCTCACAGAGGTCATTAACATGCGAATTCGAGTTGAACCTATCACCTGTTTATTGGTATTTACCTAGCTTACAGATGAAATGAAGTAATTATTTATTTTGTAAATTGGTTCTAAATAGTACACTTTTACACGTCATTTTTTTGTGTTTTGAGTAAAGCTTGATGAGGCCGGTGTTTCCTGACTACTCTGAAAAGAAACACCGAAACAACGAACTCAGAGGTCAACGTCTCTTAAAGTCCATTCAATTCGTATCATCGTATGTGATGTAGGTAGGATAGATGTAAATGTAGATGGGTAATAATAATAATTGTAGGTTAGGATTATAAATTATAATTGAAAAAATATTGTAATCGCATCTAGGTTCCTTTTCGTAAAACTTTAATGGAGTGAATTTAATAATTTGCCTACTTAGCTTTAAATGGTATTGTAATTTAAATTCACATTTATTATCCATTGTAAGCGATACGTTATTAAAATGACACTAGAATGAGATACGAAGTCTAGCTACATTGGTTTATTTTTAACATCATCACGCCTGATTTCTCGGTAGAGATAGGCAGAGGTGTATTTTCGTAAGTCCACTACAGTTCACCAGTGATATTGTTAGGTCTCATGTAAAATGAGGTGGGGGCAGGTGTTTGAATCCGGCAGAACACAGACTGGAGTGCGGTAACCTTCAGGACGCGAAATAACTACCATGTAGCGCCGTCACGTGGAGACATGCATGCGAAGCGAATACTCGCACAATCTCACCAACACGCGGCTGCTCGACACACGCGCGCAGGGGCACGTCACTTCACCGCGGCGCGGGCGGGCGGGTCATTAATAGAGTATGGAGTAAAGATTTTATGCAAAATATCTCAAGCAGTTTTAAAATTATAATAATTACGTAAAATAAAAAAAAAAACATTGATAAACATTTTTTTGTCGTGTTTATTGTTTCTTTACAAGCTATAGATATATCTCTTAAAATATTTCGTGTATGAATAGATACACCTTATATAATTATGTTACGGCTAAAGGTGGGTGTGAACATAAACTTAAGATTAGCCGGCTAATGTGCACATTAACCGAAACGAAACGGCTAAAAATATATGGCAAATTATTTTTGAGGCAATTAAGAACTTATTGGGCGACTAACTACTTGGTTAGAAAAAATAATGACTTGGCAGCTAATTAGCAGAATATAACATAAACAGACGGATATCAAACATTGTATTATTAGCAACTATTGGTTAACACCCCGACTCAGAGTACCCCGAATCGGATATGTTAGGTTAGAAGCGGAGCTCCCACCTTAGCCTTCATGGTTATTTCTTTTCAAACCACCCAGAAATAGGAGCCCCGACAAGCGGGGCTCCGTCGATTTTGGGTTAAAACTGTTGTCGCCTAACAATAAATTCAGTTGCTACATCATAAAATCACTGCCAACTTAAATTTAAACAAAGCTTGGAATTCAATATAAAGCTGCTACTTTATGCTTAAAATGCTACTTCACTGTAGCTGCCAACCTATTATTTTTCCTACTCATTTTAATTATTTTAAAACTCTAAATCAGATTAGTTTGTCGCCGCGTTAAATACATGCCTAAAAGTATGTGTAATGAGGGTGATTATTTTTTAATAAAAGTTTTCATGTCAAAATTGTAAACATTATTACTTTTTCATTTCCTTCTACATTTTTAGCCAAGGGCCTGCAGTTACACTTAAGTTTAGCCGACTAATCTTAAGTTTATGTTCACACCCACCTTTAGCCGTAACATATACATACCACACTGAAAAAAAAAATCGGTAATACCAACCGATTTTTCGGTAATATTCACCGTTTTGGTCAGTAAAAATGGAGCCTATTGTCCAAATAAGTAAAATTAACTGAAAAAAAACAGTTGAGTTATGACAGTAGATTTTACTGTGCATCTGCTACTGTTTTCTGGCCGGTTATTCTTACTGTTTGTAAAACAGTAAGTAAAACAGTAAAAGGAAAATTCAGATTTTCCTTCTCCTTCCTCCAGACAGTAAAAAAACAGTAGGTATAACTGAACTATGATAGTACCTATAACTGTCATACAACTTTAAGCAAACAGTTGATTTTACTGTGCATGCACAGTAGCGGGTAATGAATTTCACAGTTACATGTGATGTGAAGGACAGTACTTTTCAATGTGCATGCACAGTAGCGGGTAATTAATTTCACAGTTACATGTAATGTGAAGGTCAGTACTTTTTAATGTGCATGCACAGTAGCGGGTAATGAATTTCACAGTTACATGTAACGTGAAGGACAGTACTTTTTAATGTGCATGCACAGTAGCGGGTAATTAATTTCACAGTTACATGTAATGTGAAGGACAGTACTTTTCAATGTGCATGCACAGTAGCGGGTAATTAATTTCACAGTTACATGTAATGTGAAGGACAGTACTTTTCAATGTGCATGCACAGTAGCGGGTAATTAATTTCACAGTTACATGTAATGTGAAGGACAGTACTTTTCAATGTGCATGCACAGTAGCGGGTAATTAATTTCACAGTTACATGTAATGTGAAGGACAGTACTTTTTAATGTGCATGCACAGTAGCGGGTAATTAATTTCACAGTTACATGTAATGTGAAGGACAGTACTTTTTAATGTGCATGCACAGTAGCGGGTAATGTATTTCACAGTTACATGTAATGTGAAGGACAGTACTTTTTAATGTGCTTGCACAGTAGCAGGTAATTAATTTCACAGTTACATGTAACGTGAAGGACAGTACTTTTTAATGTGCATGCACAGTAGCGGGTAATTAATTTCACAGTTACATGTAATGTGAAGGACAGTACTTTTTAATGTGCATGCACAGTAGCGGGTAATGTATTTCACAGTTACATGTAATGTGAAGGACAGTACTTTTTAATGTGCATGCACAGTAGCGGGTAATGTATTTCACAGTTACATGTAATGTGAAGGACAGTACTTTTTAATGTGCATGCACAGTAGCGGGTAATGTATTTCACAGTTACAAGTAATGTGAAGGACAGTACTTTTCAATGTTCATGCACAGTAGCGGGTAATGCATTTCACAGTTACATGTAATGTGAAGGACAGTACTTTTCAATGTGCATGCACAGTAGCGGGTAATTGATTTCACAGTTACATGTAATGTGAAGGACAGTACTTTTTAATATGCATGCACATTAAAAAGTACTATTATTCACGTTACTTGTAACTGGGCACTAACCATACCCGCAACTGAGCATACACATAAAAATATTATCCTTCACATTACCTGTAACTGTGCAGGTACAGTAGCGAGTATTGTACGTGTACAGTAGCAGGTGGCGTGAAATAAAAAATATTTTCTTTGAGACGTTTATTTATTCTAAAATAATCATATGTATTAAACTTATATTTTTTTAAATATTTAGGTACTGCAAAATAAATGGGAAACAATCTAAAATATTTACACTTAGATAATTTAAAGATACATATTATCAATAACAGAACAACTTATACTAGGGGACCAAACCCTGAATCGCGAAAAAAAATCAGCTGTTCCCTACAATATGTTCGCATTAACTCGTCAAAATGTATGGAACAGCTGATTTTTTTTCGCGATTCTATTTAATATATTCTATTTAATATATGTTTCGGCTGTTACGGGGGCCTTCGGATTTGCTCGAAGTGTGTGTGTAGCTATTTCTCGAACTAGTAACTTACGGTTATGTTCTCCCAATGGTTGTTGCCTTTCTTTTAGAAGCTGTAGGCCATCGGGAGTCTTTTCGAGCAGCGTTGTGAGACTCTGAAAACAGGGAAGATTGTTAATGTATAGGTATGAGAGTATAGTCTTAGACTTACAAAAGACCTTATTAAGACCTAGTTAAGAATTAGTTTAAACTTAGTTCAGTTTTAGTTTTAGACCGCCTCATTGGCCTAGTGTTTAGTTTAGTTTAAAATATTTATTGATAACGCAGCTAGTAATCAAATAAAATTGTTATCGTGTTACCCAGGGGATGTATTTAATAGCACTTTAAATTTGACAAAAACAGCTATAAAATTGAATATCAACACTTCTAAGACGACCCACTGACCCTTTAAAATAATAATAGGTACATAATCAATAATACAAATCTATAATTTAATAATTCGATAATTGATAGATAACTTACATCGAGGGACATGGATTTGCATGACGATTAGGTGCTTGGTGATGATAATGCCGAACTTGTTGGTGAATTTGTAAGTCCACCAATACTCTCTCCGTACACTTCCACAAGGTTTTCAAGATTGTCATAAATCTGTAAAAAAATATTTACCTATGTTCACAAAAAATCGATGACAAGGCATGCCTACATTTTTACGAGTATAGATAATTTATTGGTTGCTTACTTTACTACACTCAGTTACATCGGAATTTAGCTTAGAAGCATTCCACTTCAGAAGCGCTCTTTTAAATTTGGCTTGTGGGCCAATAGCTGGTATTAGCACCCGGATTTGCTCATCATCGAGCAAAGACAGCGCCTCTAAGTCAACTTCATGTTCTGAAATAACAAAGATTTATAATACCTAATTAGTCTTGCATACAGATACAGACAGCGGCATCAGACAGCATTCTCAACACAGACGTTCAATAGCAAAATTTATTACTTAGTACAGACAGTAGAAACTCGATTAATCGGACTAATTGTTGTCGTCAGGCATTCGGATTATCGAAAATCCAGATAATCGAATGTATGAAGAATAGCGGGTTAAAAATAACAAATAAGTATATTATATTAACGAAAATCAATGTTTATTAAGAAATTATTAAGAGATACATCCAACATACGTTGTACCTACCATTAAAATAATTTTACCTTAATAATGAAATTAAATATTTATGTACCTACCTACCTACGTTTGTAGGTACGATTTCTCAACAATTATGTATTGCGATCGGTAGTCTGGATAATCGCGAATCCGTACTTATAACTGAGGGCCTAATAATGGAGTTTCTACTGTATAGGTAGGTAGTTTATTTTACGTTACGCCCCCGACAGTCTACCTACTGTGCAGTCAGTAGCTCGCAACACAATATAAACAGTTTAAGCTACTGACCTGCACGATTAGGTAGGTACACGATGCAAACAGTTTTTACCCGACTGCGTAGCGTACCTACATCTACATCATATCGACCGGAGCCGCTGCAGCGGCAGCAGCCAGCTGCGGATCCACCGCGGCCATCTGCTCGGCAGCGGTGTCGGCGGCAGCGCCGCGCGGAGCCACCTACGGCGCGGGCTCTAAGGGCGCGGGCGGCGCGATGTCCGCGGACAAGGCGCCAGCCGAAGCCGAAGTCGGACTAGCAGCGCGTGATCTTGTTAACACCATTGCGAAATAGTCCACAAAACGAACGAATCACTAACTTAGGTACTATAGGTAGTCTAGGTTCTACCTAAGCACTAAGACTGTTCGCAGTCCCACAACACTTCACAGTTACTTCACCGATTCAACACAGATCGCGTCGCAATACCAACGGTTTTTACAGACCGCACTAAATAATCTGCCGATTATCACTTTATACACCGAAAGTCACAAGTTATATTGTATTATTTGCACAAGTTCACGGTTCATACCGACACAGTACGCACATAGGTCCGTAATCTAGGTTCAGGTGTACAATACCTGCGGCAAAACCTAGTACACAAATTACGACCATACGCCTACGCGTGTTGCTTGAAACTGTAATGTTTTGTGCCGAGAGCGCACCTCTCCGGGCGGGACACGACGTCAATGACGATTGTACTTCACGAACTTATAATTTTCGGAACACGAGGCCAGTGACAATTATACTTCACGAACCTATAACTTTCGGTGACCGCTCGCGCGCTTTCTGTCTTGGCGAACTGATAATGATAACACATTACACGACACACATTAATTATTATGAAACCCGAGAAAGTTCTGCACTTCAAAATGTACCTAGTTCACTGATTCACTCACAGTTCAGCTCCACGTTAGGCTGCCAGTTATAGGGGAAGGAGCAATTAAACTTCGTAAATTGACTGGTTATGTATATTGTAAATTTAGCGAACACAGGGAGAACAAACATTAGGTACTTATTGGAATGTTATGCGATTCTGATATAAACTTATTACGACAACCGGGCATGCAGCCTAGCTGTTTCATAATCGCTCTGTAAACAACAGATCGCATGATCAAATCCCGGCAATGTGTTCGCTTTTTGTGATTTGTTTTTTTTTTTTGATTCTGTGATATTTTAATTTTTTATTTTTGGTTTGACATAGTAGTCTATATTCCTAATTTTCTCTTTTTTTCTTGAAATATTTGTACAAAATATAATACAAAAGTACGGAAGATGAAGACATGCTGCGCCGACCCCAAATAAATTGGGCTAAGGGCAAGAGAATGATGATGATGATTTCTTCAAAATCTAATAAGTAGTATTAGGGGGCAGATTCTGTTATGTACCTATACATGTTCTTGCTGAAGTTTAAGTATTTTTCTTTATCTATTTGCAAATGAGCGTCTTTTTTAAGTTTTGTTGGGTTTGGGACCCAGGATAGATCACGAGTTGCATGTATTAAAATTTGCTTTCGTTCATAAACTTCTTCTTAGCGTGCCGATGGTAATCTAAATTGATTCCCCCAGAAATTGACTTCATAGTCGAGTTCCTTTAATACTTAAAGCAAAGATATACTAACAGGTTTTAGTTTAAATTAACAGTAAGTCAGTTAATTAGTATATTATTTTTAGAGGATCTTAGGAATATACTCACTCTTAATTCACGTTCCCATGTAATGTAGGTACCCTGACAATACCAAAAGAATACGCGGTCACGTGAGCGAAGCCGCGGGCACAGCTAGTGGTCAATATGAGTGAAGCATAGAAGTCCAAGCTCAAGATTTTCCAAAGGGCGATGGAGCGAGCATACTTACTAGGCTTCAAACGAATTGACTGAGTGCCCAACATCTTGTTAGGCTAGCCGCACACACTCAATAATATTGTCAATAAAGTACGTATTGTCAATAATATTGTATGTGTGCGGCCTGTATTGCGGTATTGTTTAATAATATTGTAGATTATCCAGAAATTCTGATTTTGTCACGTCAATATCGGGGGGAGGCAGGGGTATTGTCAATCATATTGACGTGTGCGGGCGCGCGGCAATATTTTAGTTGAGGAAAAGATTTCAAGGCAGGCGGACGCTCGTGTTATTTGTTCAAAATGGAAGACGAAAACAGTATCCAAAGCGAAAATAGTATTGATACTGTTGATGGTAGTACCCGTACGGAAAAACACTATTTGACAGTGTTTATTAAAACATGGGAAACTTATCCAGAATTATGGAATACATCCTGCAAAGCATTATTTTTAAAATTGCACTATGCAATTGCAAATTGCGCAATGCTCAATATTTATAAAAAAATTAAAACAAATAGTACAAGAGAAACTAAAGATAATAGTTTTTGAAAGCTGCTATCTTTCATTCTCATGTAATTATTAAAATCATTTTCTTCTGTAACTCGTAGTTCATTTATTAGATTAAAGTGATTAAACTCAGCTTTTTTTCTCATCCAGTCCTTAATCCATCGTTTCTTTCTTGATTGCCTTTTTTTAGTTAGTAAAATTAATGCAATACTCAATGCAACGAGTTTTTTCTTTCTTTCCATTATGTTAAACGTGCGCACATGAACCTAGCTGCGGAGCGACTGAGTCAGATTGTACCATGAAAAATTGTCAATAATATTGTGTAGTGTGCGGGGATCATTTTATTGATGAAGATTTTGACAATCTTGCATTGACAATATTATTGAGTGTGTGCGGCTAGCCTACGCTCACTAACAACAGGCATTGCCGATGTAGGAGAGAAGACCGCCAGGTTAAAGTGGGATTGGGCTTGCCATGTCAGTCGTATGCAACCCGGAGAGATCAACATCTACCTACCTTATTAATTACTTGTAATTAATTAATTAATTGTAGGTACCTACTTGTCTCGTGTTATTTTTTAGGGTTCCGTACACAAGGGTAAAACGGGACCCTATTACTGAGACTCCGCTGTCCGTCCGTCCGTCTGTCCGTCTGTCCGTCCGTCTGTCCGTCTGTCACCAGGCTGTATCTGATTAACCGTGATAGTTGGACAGTTGAAATTTTCACAGATGATGTATTTCTGTTGCCGCTACAATAACAAATACTAAAAACCAGAAAAAAATAAATATTTAAGGGGGCTCCCATACAACAAACGTGATTTTTTTGCCGTTTTTAAAGATAATGGTACCTAAGGAACCCTTCGTGCGCGAGTCCGACTCGCACTTGGCCGGTTTTTTGTAATGTTCTTTATCTGGTGTACAATAAAGCGATTTTGTATTGTATTGTAGTTAAGTACCTACTTATCTTAAGTCCTAGATTAAGATTTATTGTTATACCTAGGGTTGCCATCTCTAAAATTTGGCAACGAGGACAAGATGCGTGAAAACCTCGGATTTTAGAGCCTAGAACCTGGATATGTTAACAGGTTTTTTTAAACATATTCATAAGGCGGCCCCCCGCCTTATGAATATGTTTACAGTGATTTACAGAGTCGGTTCTACGGTTGATCGCGGCTTGCGGGCACAGTGCGTGAGTCGCAGGCGGCCCAAGAATAAAACGACGAGGTCGGCCTCGTAAAAGGTGGCGGGACGATCTTACGGCCGGGAGTGTTGGCAATCTGCGAAAGACCGGGATTCTTGGAAGTTTTCGGCGGAGGCGTAGGTATGTCCAGCAGTGGGAGGATATAGGCTATTATATTAAAAATATGTTCAAACAATTTGTAGTATTAACTGTTTAAATCCTTACTGTATGCTACAGAAACTGTTCAGAAGCAGTAAAAATAACTGTTACGATAACAGTAAAGTCTAAACACGGCAATACTTAAAAGTAACTGCTTGTATCAGTAAACGCTAATGTTCAAACAGTTGATATTAACTGTTTAAATCCTTACTGTATGCTACAGAAACTGTTCAGAAGCAGTAAAAATAACTGTTACGATAACAGTAAAGTCTAAACACGGCAATACTTAAAAGAAACTG
Source organism: Tholera decimalis (assembly GCA_943138885.2). NCBI lineage: Eukaryota > Metazoa > Arthropoda > Insecta > Lepidoptera > Noctuidae > Tholera > Tholera decimalis. Next base: position 22,808,001 of record OW964552.2, on the reverse strand, counting down.
CTTGTATCAGTAAACGTTAATGTTCAATCAGTTGATATTAACTGTTTAAATCCTTACTGTAAGCTACAGAAACTGTTCAGAAGCAGTAAAAATAACTGTTACGATATCAGTAAAGTCTAAACACGGCAATACTTAAAAGTAACTGCTTGTATCAGTAAACGCTAATGTTCAAACAGTTGATATTAACTGTTTAAATCCTTACTGTATGCTACAGAAACTGTTCAGAAGCAGTAAAAATAACTGTTACGATATCAGTAAAGTCTAAACACGGCAATACTTAAAAGTAACTGCTTGTATCAGTAAACGCTAATGTTCAAACAGTTTATATTAACTGTTTAAATCCTTACTGTATACTACAGAAACTGTTCAGAAGCAGTAAAAATAACTGTTACGATAACAGTAAAGTCTAAACACGGCAATACTTAAAAGTAACTGCTTGTATCAGTAAACGCTAATGTTCAAACAGTTGATATTAACTGTTTAAATCCTTACTGTACGCTACAGAAACTGTTCAGAAGCAGTAAAAATAACTGTTACTATAACAGAAAAGTCTAAACACGGCAATACTTAAAAGTAACTGCCTGTATCAGTAAACGCTAATGTTCAAACAGTTGATATTAACTGTTTAAATCCTTACTGTATGCTACAGAAACTGTTCAGAAGCAGTAAAAATAACTGTTACGATAACAGTAAAGTCTAAACACGGCAATACTTAAAAGAAACTGCTTGTATCAGTAAACGTTAATGTTCAATCAGTTGATATTAACTGTTTAAATAATTACTGTAAGCTACAGAAACTGTTCAGAAGCAGTAAAAATAACTGTTACGATATCAGTAAAGTCTAAACACGGCAATACTTAAAAGTAACTGCTTGTATCAGTAAACGCTAATGTTCAAACAGTTGATATTAACTGTTTAAATCCTTACTGTATACTACAGAAACTGTTCAGAAGCAGTAAAAATAACTGTTACGATAACAGTAAAGTCTAAACACGGCAATACTTAAAAGTAACTGCTTGTATCAGTAAACGCTAATGTTCAAACAGTTGATATTAACTGTTTAAATCCTTACTGTATGCTACAGAAACTGTTCAGAAGCAGTAAAAATAACTGTTACGATAACAGTAAAGTCTAAACACGGCAATACTTAAAAGAAACTGCTTGTATCAGTAAACGTTAATGTTCAATCAGTTGATATTAACTGTTTAAATCCTTACTGTAAGCTACAGAAACTGTTCAGAAGCAGTAAAAATAACTGTTACGATATCAGTAAAGTCTAAACACGGCAATACTTAAAAGTAACTGCTTGTATCAGAAAACGCTAATGTTCAAACAGTTGATATTAACTGTTTAAATCCTTACTGTATACTACAGAAACTGTTCAGAAGCAGTAAAAATAACTGTTACGATAACAGTAAAGTCTAAACACGGCAATACTTAAAAGTAACTGCTTGTATCAGTAAACGTTAATGTTCAAACAGTTGATATTAACTGTTTAAATCCTTACTGTATGCTACAGAAACTGTTCAGAAGCAGTAAAAATAACTGTTACGATATCAGTAAAGTCTAAACACGGCAATACTTAAAAGAAACTGCTTGTATCAGTAAACGCTAATGTTCAAACAGTTGATATTAACTGTTTAAATCCTTACTGTATACTACAGAAACTGTTCAGAAGCAGTAAAAATAACTGTTACGATATCAGTAAAGTCTAAACACGGCAATACTTAAAAGTAACTGCTTGTATCAGTAAACGTTAATGTTCAAACAGTTGATATTAACTGTTTAAATCCTTACTGTATGCTACAGAAACTGTTCAGAAGCAGTAAAAATAACTGTTACGATATCAGTAAAGTCTAAACACGGCAATACTTAAAAGAAACTGCTTGTATCAGTAAACGCTAATGTTCAAACAGTTGATATTAACTGTTTAAATCCTTACTGTATACTACAGAAACTGTTCAGAAGCAGTAAAAATAACTGTTACGATATCAGTAAAGTCTAAACACGGCAATACTTAAAAGTAACTGCTTGTATCAGTAAACGCTAATGTTCAAACAGTTGATATTAACTGTTTAAATCCTTACTGTATACTACAGAAACTGTTCAGAAGCAGTAAAAATAACTGTTACGATAACAGTAAAGTCTAAACACGTCAATACTTAAAAGTAACTGCTTGTATCAGTAAACGTTAATGTTGTTGTTGATATTAACTGTTTAACTCCTTAATGTATGCTACAAAAACTGTTCAAAAGCAGTAAAAATAACTGCTACAATATCATTTAAGCCTGAAAACGGCAATACTTTAAAAAAAACTGCTTGTTTTAGTTAACGTTAATGTTCAAAGAATTGAAATAACTGTTTGGCTCTTTACTGTATGCTACAACAACTGTTCTAAAGCAGTAAAAATAACTGCTACGATATCAGTAAAGCTCTGAAAACGGCAATACTTAAAAGGAACTGTTTGTTTCAGTAAATTTTAATGTTCATTCAATTGAAATAACTGTTTAGCTCTTTACTGTTTTTGCCCATTTCAGTGCACTGTCAGTAATCAATTATTTTAACGTAAAAATAAGTTTCCGGAACCGTTTTTTTTTTTACTGTACAAGAACAGTAGAAAGTCTCGTTTTATTTTTTTCAGTGCACGCAGTGGTAGACGCCCACGGCGTCGGACGTCGGCCGATGATCTCTGGCCACCAGCGAGTAAAGGGCAACTCGCTATCCGACCATGGACCATGCCCGGGTTGACGGCACGTTGTGTTCCACGCGCGCCTCAAAGAGCGTCAGCAAGATGACGAGGCCCCCCTGTAGAGGGCCGAAGCCTGCCGGAGTCATGGGACTTATCTCATTACCGTGATCCCGGAACGTAAAGGGCTATTGAAGGAATACCGTGGATTTTAGTCAGTACAAGTCTGACAGTCCCTCCGGCCCTGCCCGGGCTGGGAGGACTCATCTGATGATGATACAACGAAAAAAAAAAAAACATATACATACCAAGTGCATGGTTTCTTTGGATTATAATAAACGATATGGCAAGGGTTTTATAATTCTATGTCTACATATGTGAAGTATAATAGAAATTTCAATACATTGATACCAGAGGCAGAATTTTCAAATTAAGAAGAACGAAGAGAATCACCGTGTTATTGGCAAGTCACGTGGAAAATTTATTGACCCTCGTAGTGCTGTGACACGTTTGTTATGATTGGTATTTAAGAAACATATGAAACCGATAATTTGGTATCAATTCTTTGTGTCACTTATTTTGAGCTGAAACTGTGCATAGAGACTCCATACCAGATATTGTCTTCAGCCCCTTTGGATAGATATGGGGTTTCCGTTACACGTTGTATATACAACGTGTAATTTAAAGGGTATATACATATCAAGTGCATGGCTTCTTTGGATGATAACAAACGATATGGCAAGGGTTTTGTAATCCTAAGTCTACGTGTTGTAGCGTAAAACCGCTACGGTTAAAACCTCCTCCAATCCTAATCCAAACTTTTCAATAAAAATTTTTTTCTTCATAGCTGTTATTCACATTTGAACCAGGCGTCATTACATTTTTGGGACTCGATAAGTGATGGTCGACCTTATTTTTTGTGATTAATATCGAAATTATGAAGTGAAAGTTTTTTTCTGTTGGTGTAAACCCAATAAAAAATATAAAGTGTCCTAGCAAGAGTATAGTCTGTGGGTGATTTTCTGGTTAATTTGGTATGTATTGTCGTCTTTTTTCTTTTCGATCCATTTCGCACTAGTTTCATAATTAATCAAAGATTCAGCTTGCATCGGTGGTCTGAAGTTTCTTTTTTGTTTAGATCCCGTTACAAGCCAATTTTTGGCTCCACCCTACGGGCAAGCGACGTCGGTTATCGACGACGGAGGTCGGGGCGCTCTCGCCCGATATCCGAGCACATCCTGTGCCTGAGACGTCCATCTCAAAGGCCTGAAGAGAGTACGAGGTAGATGCGGACCCCGCAGCGCAGTGGCTCCGTGATTTCTACGTTACTTCCCACAGTCGTGTTCAGCCGTCCAGGAATTGCCGAGTTTTCGCAGCAGGAGTTCTATTTTAAATAGTGCACCTAATTTGTATATGTCTAATCTAAAAATTCTCACGTCAAAAACTCTTTCTAACCTAAGGCCTATCAAGACGCGTTGGATGCTCTTAGTGTTTTTGTAATTAAAATTACTAATAATGCGTATTCGCCTAGCTATAACCGATTGCAATCGATTTTTTTGTTAGGTAAGTTAAAAATATTTGCATAATACTTTCGATAACATTCTTTTTCTTTCCGCTAAGTTAACCCACGCCATCACTGAAAGGTTCCCAATAATAACTAATATTTAACTTTTTTATATTTTTTAATTAAGTACTTGTTTTCTATCTTTTTCCTTTTAATCAAAATTAAACGTGTTAAGTAGCGGTTTGTGTTTTACTGAGCACTTAATTTTATTTACGCTACAATATGGCGCCCGAATTAAAGTAAGTTTGCATATTAATTATTACTAAAATACCTTTTTTTTTGTTATCTCGTGTGTGGTTGCTCTTGAGAGCAATCTTTAATTTTCATCTTTCTTGTTGTGAGTTTCAGGTTTTAGAATTGGTCAGATACCCGTATGGAAGTTAAAAGGATTACCTGTCTTGAATGTTTTCCCGATTCATACGACTGGACTACAGAATTGCTAACTGAATTTATGTTCTTTGCTAAATTGTGTGATGTTTGTGAAATTCAATTTTAAAGATTAACTTTGTAACTATACCCAATTTCCAATTCTTTTATTTTCTCCCAAAATGTACGTATCTATTCCGAGTTTTATTTTATCCCAGTAGGTAGCGGTAGTTAGTTTCCCGTAGAGTGTGTTTGATGTGTGGATGGTTAGGCATCGTGACCAAAGGTAAGCTTTTTGAATGGTCGTGTGCTAGTGTCTACCTTTTTTATTTTTTAGCCCGACTGTTTGCTTTTCTGCTATTTGCTAGTATCTGTTTTTGTTGGATTCTTAGCCCAGCGGATTCCTTTGACGTTCATTTTGTTGTCTTCTTCCCGTATCGATATTACGGCACGATATCTAACGATTTCCTGCTAAGTCCCGCTCTATTTCATTTAATCTATTTCTATTTTGTGTTTAAAAATGTCCGAAGAAGGTTCTATCGGTGAGACTCCTTTACACGAAAGTATTATTATTTCTAGACCTCCTCCCATTCCACCTAGGCCCACTCCGGGTACTAGTCGTTCTAACTTACCTTCTCCTATGAAATCCGAGGACTGTCCCGGTTACCTTCTAAAACGATTTTCGCTAAGAAAATGGAACATAAATTATACTGGAGATACCAGTGTTCGAAATTTTTTCACCAGTATCGAAGAAGAGAAGGATTCAGACGACATAACTGACAGATATCTGCTTAAACGCTTCCACGAAGTGTTATCCGGTCGCGCCTTGAATTATTATAGGTCAATCCGTCGACCTGATATGACTTACCCCGAATTAAAAGAAAATTTCTTCAATACATTCGGAGAAATTGATTTCGAGTTTAAAACCGGTCAACAAGTTAGAAATACAAAACAGAAATCAGATCAACCTGTTTTACATTTTGTGCATCAGATTTCTCAATTGAATGATACATTACGTAAACCAGTCGATAAATCTGAACTATTAGAAATTATCACTCACAACATGCATCCTAGATATTTTCCATGCTTATCGATTCATAAATTTACTGACTTAGATGCGCTCATTGACACTGCATCGCATTTTGAAAGTTTTTTGCCCAAATCTACAAAATTAGTTTCAAGCGCAACAAATCAATCACAAATCTGTCCAAAATGCAATAAAACGGGACACCCCTATCGTACTTGCCCTGATTTCCCTGGTATGCTGTGTTTTAAATGCCGCACACCTGGTTTTATAACTCGTGATTGCCCAAAATGCAATCCAAAAAAATGTTTAGCCCACCGGCGACACGCATTACTCCGTACAGTGTCACCGATGATAGCGTCCGATTCGTCTGATAACCATCCTTTCATCGAGATCATATTGTGTAACCGGGTCGTTAAAGCCCTACTTGACTCTGGTGCACAAATGTCCCTTATTAGTGATTGTTTAACCCAACAACTGGGTATTTCTTTAAAATCAAACGTTCAGTGCCCACGTGTTATTTCCGCTAATAACTCTCCTATTGATATTTTAGGAACTATCTTTCTCCCAGTTAAGTTTAATGGTACGACTTTTGTCCACGAATTTTTAGTAGCACGTTCTATGTCTTCTTCAGTTATTTTAGGTATCGAATTTTGGAATAAGTTCGGTTTGACTTCAGTTTTTAGTCAAGCTTTTAACAAAAATATCAAAGGTAATATGTACCTTCCTCCCGACTCTAATTCCCTACCTCCTGACTCACATACCCTTCCTTCTGACTCTCAATCCCTTCCTCAGATTAATTGCATTAGCGAGGTTCGATACATTTACCCTCGTAACGTTTTATTACCAGTCCAAGAGCTAAAGTTACGACGGGTCATTGATGAATTCGATGTCATTTCATCCGATAAAGTTGGCCTTGGTAAGACTACTTGGCTATCACACAAAATAAACACTACTGGACCACCAATTAGACAACGGTTTTACCCTCTTTCACCTGTTAAGTTAAAGTTGCTCAATGAGGAAATCGATAAGATGCTGGAGATGGGTGTCATTCGTCCCTCACGTTCTCCATGGGCCAGTCCTGTTGTGATGGTTACCAAAAAGGACGGTTCTGTACGTTTTTGCGTTGATAGTAGGAAATTGAATAGCGTTACTACTAGAGATTCTTATCCGCTCCCCCGTATTCACGATATTCTTGACAACCTTCGAGGTGCAAGGTATATAAGTTCTCTTGATTTTAGGAGTGCATTTTGGCAGATTCCTCTCGCTGATGATGAGAGTTGTGAAAGAACCGCTTTCATAGTTCCACAACGAGGTTTATTTGAGTTCGTCAGAATGCCATTTGGTCTCACGAATGCAGCTTCCGAGATGCAGCGCCTTACTGATATGATCGTCAATTTTGAATTCACTTCGACCAGTGATAATTGCGTTTTCGGTTACGTCGATGATCTAATCATAATATCAAAAGACTTTGATAGTCACCTCTCGCTCCTTAGAAAAGTACTAGACCGTCTCAAGGAGGCCGGTTTAACTATTAACCTAAAAAAATGCGAGTTCTGTAAAAGCGAATTGAAATATTTGGGTTATATCATTAACGAAAAGGGTTTACAAACTGATCCCAGCAAGCTCGATGCTATTAGGGATTATCCCGTTCCTACTACAGCTAAGTCACTACGTGGTTTTATTGGGTTATGCTCATATTATAGGCGTTTTGTTGATGGTTTTTCTTCTATAATAGCTCCACTCACTGCCCTTATAGGAAAAAAGAAGGGTCGTGACCCTATAAGTTGGGATGATGCCGCCGATCAAGCATTCCTAAAATTAAAGGATGCGCTCATCAATACTCCCGTTATGGCATGTCCAGATTTCTCGAAGCCCTTCATTTTGCAATGTGATGCGTCAGCTGTTGGTCTTGGTTCAGTTCTTTCTCAAAAGTTCGATGGTGTTGAACATCCTATCGCTTATTATTCACGCTTATTCTCAAAAGCAGAACGCAATTATAGTACAACTGAACGTGAACTTTTATCCGTTCTTGATTCCATTAAGCATTTTCGCTGTTATTTAGATGGAATGAAGTTTTCTGTTATAACCGATCATATGGCCTTGAAATGGCTCCTCACACTATGTAATCCCTCAGGGCGTTTGGCGCGATGGGCTACTGTGATTTCCCAATACACGTTTGATATCATTCATCGCAAAGGGTCGCAACACGTCGTTCCAGACGCTTTATCTAGAATGTACGCGAGTCCGGTTACATTCGATCAAGGACCTGACCATACCAATGATAGATGGTATAAAAAGGTGTATTTAGGGGCTCGTGACTCCCCTCAAACGTTTCCAGCTTACGCCATTCGGAACGGTGTTCTGTTAAGACGCATGTCAATCACTAACCCATTGTGCTCTGATCCTTGGCGCGTAGTTTAACCCGTTGAAAAAGTTAAATCCGCTATATGGGAAGCTCATAATAATCCTCTCTCTATACATCCTGGAGTTTCAAAGACTTATTTTAAGCTCAAGGATAACTTTTACTGGCCAAATATGTTTCGAGATGTTTCTGAGACTTTAAGGCAATGTGAGGTTTGTAAAGCTTATAAGATCGCGAATTCCCAACCACGTGGTCATATGTGTTATCCAAAGGAAGTTTCTTTACCTTTACAAATGATTTCTATCGACGTTATTGGACCGCTTCCAATCGCTTATTATGGGTTCAAATACATTTTATCTATGGTCGATGTTTTTTCTAAATATGTTTGGTTAGTGCCCCTTAAAAGGATTGACGCCAATTCAGTTATAAAAGCTTTGGAATCTGAAATATTTTTTAACTTCGGAGTTCCACGGTCTATTCTCTGTGATAATGCTACCGTTTTTCGTAGTAATCAGTTTTTAAACTTTCTTAGATCGTTTCGCATTGAATCCCCTACATATACCCCTTATTACACTCCACAAGCAAACACGGTAGAACGTTATAACCAAAGTGTCGTTACTTGTTTGAGCATATTGGTTGGCGAGAACCAAAGGAATTGGGCTAAATTGTTACCCAAGGTCAAACTTTACCTCAATTCATGTATTAATTTAGCCACAGGGTTTACGCCAAACTTTCTCATATTCGGTAGAGAAGTCTGTATGGATTCATCGCGTGCGAATAACCAGACTCTAAGCACTAATTTAGCTGAAAGTCGGGAACAACACGCGAGTAATCTGACTTCGCTCGCCGAGATTTACGCAAAAGTAGCGGACAATCTTTCTTCTGCTTTTCTCCGTAATTCGCGAAATTACAATACGAACCGGACGGCTATTACACTTAATGCCGGCGACATTGTATGGAGGCGTAATTTTTCAAAATCGTCAGCTGCTGAATACTTTACAGGAAAGCTTGCTCCTCGTTTCATTAAATGTCGTGTGATCAGAGTCATCTCCATGACTACATATGTCCTACAAGACTGTGATTCTCATCATATTGGACAATATCATATAAAAGACATACTTAAATGAATTAATTTGTTCCATATTCTTAACTTAATCAGCATTACTTATGTTAGGCCATTAGTTTTCAATTAACGACACCTCTTTTATTATTTCGACCCTCATTCCTCCCTGGAGTTAATATTTATTCATAACCATTTCCTCTCATTAGGCGTCGTATTTTTGATTTTGATTTAAGGTCCACCCTCTTCAACTTAACCCTCTCTCTTTAACTTAACCTTCTAACTTATCCCTCTATAACTTAAGCTCTTAAATTCAGTCTTGAGTCGTGTTTGACTTTGAGTCGTGTTTGACTTTGAGTCGTGTTTGACTTTGAGTCGTGTTTGACTTTGAGTCGTGTTTGACTTTGAGTCGTGTTTGACCTTGAGTCGTGTTCGACTTTGAGTCGTGTTTGACTTTGAGTGGTGTTTGACTTTGAGTCGTGTTGGACTTTGAGTCGTGTCTCACTTCGAGTTTTTATCTGACTTCGAGCTTTTGTGTTCGACTTCGAGTTTTTGTTTGACTTCCTTTGAGTTTTCGTCGTATTTTTAAGTTATTTCTTAATCTCAACTCTTATTTGTTTCGTGTTGATTATTGTTCTTTGTTCCTATATATATATTTAAGAATATTACTCTAGATCTATCGTTTGTTTTTCTATTCTAATGTAGGTTTAGGAGACGCATCTGAAGCTCGCACTGTTAACGTCTAAACTGGAGGCCGGCTTTCGATTTTATTCAGTATCAGCTGCACTTCGATGTTGTTGATTTGATGTATTTAGTTTAAAGTTAGTTAGGCTAGTTTATTTAATTTGTATATTATGGTTTTCACTCTTGGTTGATGCTATCCCTTTTGTGTTGTCAGTCTGTTATTGTGTTTTCAATCTGTTGTTGTGTTTTCAATCTGTTGTTGTGATGTCAATCTGTTATAGCGTTGTCACCCTCTCACTGGGTTGATACATTCACTTGGGTTGATCTCTCACCTTTCTTTTAGGGTTGTCAACCACCTTTTTTTTAGGGTTGTTACTCACCTTTCCTTTAGGGTTGCCACTCACCTTTAGGGTTGCTACTCTCAATTTTTTTTTACTGGGAATGGGGTACTGTAGCGTAAAACCGCTACGGTTAAAACCTCCTCCAATCCTAATCCAAACTTTTCAATAAAAAATTTTTTCTTCATAGCTGTTATTCACATTTGAACCAGGCGTCATTACATTTTTTGGGACTCGATAAGTGATGGTCGACCTTATTTTTTGTGATTAATATCGAAATTATGAAGTGAAAGTTTTTTTCTGTTGGTGTAAACCCAATAAAAAATATAAAGTGTCCTAGCAAGAGTATAGTCTGTGGGTGATTTTCTGGTTAATTTGGTATGTATTGTCGTCTTTTTTCTTTTCGATCCATTTCGCACTAGTTTCATAATTAATCAAAGATTCAGCTTGCATCGGTGGTCTGAAGTTTCTTTTTTGTTTAGATCCCGTTACAAGCCAATTTTTGGCTCCACCCTACGGGCAAGCGACGTCGGTTATCGACGACGGAGGTCGGGGCGCTCTCGCCCGATATCCGAGCACATCCTGTGCCTGAGACGTCCATCTCAAAGGCCTGAAGAGAGTACGAGGTAGATGCGGACCCCGCAGCGCAGTGGCTCCGTGATTTCTACGTTACTTCCCACAGTCGTGTTCAGCCGTCCAGGAATTACCGAGTTTTCGCAGCAGGAGTTCTATTTTAAATAGTGCACCTAATTTGTATATTTCTAATCTAAAAATTCTCACGTCAAAAACTCTTTCTAACCTAAGGCCTATCAAGACGCGTTGGATGCTCTTAGTGTTTTTGTAATTAAAATTACTAATAATGCGTATTCGCCTAGCTATAACCGATTGCAATCGATTTTTTTGTTAGGTGAGTTAAAAATATTTGCATAATACTTTCGATAACATTCTTTTTCTTTCCGCTAAGTTAACCCACGCCATCACTGAAAGGTTCCCAATAATAACTAATATTAAACTTTTTTATATTTTTTAATTAAGTACTTGTTTTCTATCTTTTTCCTTTTAATCAAAATTAAACGTGTTAAGTAGCGGTTTGTGTTTTACTGTGCACTTAATTTTATTTACGCTACAGTGTGTAGAACTTATTACAAATTCTAATACACTGATACCAGAGACTGAATTTTTCAAATTAAGAAGAACGAAAAGAATTATCGTGTTATTGGTAAGTGACGTGGAAAGTTATTGACCCTCGTAGTGCTGTGACACGTTTGTTATGATTGGTATTCAAGAAATATATGAAACCAATAATTTGGTACTAATTCTTTGAGTCAGTTATTTTGTGCTGAATCTGTGCATAGAGACTCCATACCAGATGTTGTCTTCAGCCCTTTTGGATAGATATGGGGTTTCCGTTACACGTTGTATAGATTAAGGTAAATAATAAAACCGTCACGGTGCCAAACTTGATAGCAGATCTATTTAATAATTACTTTATTATTAAACTTGAACCCATAGAAAATGCGGAATCTGGAGTAACTCAACATATTATGAACAAAAAAAATTCTATGTTTATGGTCCCGAGTAGGTACACCAAATGACGTATTAAAAATTATAAATACACTTAGAAATACCAATAGTGTTGGATATGATGGAATATCCAATAGAATACTTAAAGCTACTTGCTTATGAGATAGTCCTTCCCTAAGTTACATAATTAACTTGAGCATTTCCGCCGGTACATTCCCAGAGGCATTAAAAAAATCAGTAGTGAAGCCACTGTTTAAAAAGGAAAACAGAGAAATAATCCAAAATTACAGACCAATATTTTTAATCCCCGTAATTTCTAATATATTTGAAATACATGTATAGGGAACTTAACTCTTACGTAGAAAAAAATGATATCCTTTGCCATGAACAAAAAGGTTTCAGAGAAAAAAAGACGATAAACATGGCAATTTACGATTTTTCAAAAAACGGTAATGACGAATATGGATCATAATATCCCAGTTTGTGCTACATGCTGTGATATGACCCAGGCTTTCGACTATGTTGATCACAACATTATGCTTAAGATACTTGAAGCATATGGTATTCGTGGTAATGTTCTGAAATTATTTGAGTCATACTTACAAAAAAATCAAATTACGGAAGTTAGTAGGATAAATTTCACTATGAAACGAGAAGAAATCCATTCATCCCAAGAATGTAAAGTATTGTATGGTGTTCCACAAGGAAGTGTATTAGGCCCTCCCTTTTTCCTATTATACATTAATGATTTGCCTAAATCTACCAAACAACCTATGAGCCTATTTGCTGATGATAGTGTTGTGACGATTCCGTGTTAAAATAAAAATCAACATGAGTATGATATTAATAAATCCCTAATTTCAATAATAAACTATTTCTTAACAACTTGCATGCTTTTCTTTTGTATGTATACTCATGTTTGGACAAATAAAATGATCTTATCTTCCCTATTAAGGTTTGGAGTTATATTTTGGGGCAACTGCAGTGAGAGAGAAAAAATATTCAAGGCTCAAAAACGTTGCCTTAGATCACTCTAAGGCAGAGCTCCCAGTGCTCTAAGGCAACGTTTTGAGCAAGCCATCTTTGTACATACTAGAAGTTGCATTATTTGTAAAAAATAACAAACACTTGCTTCCGTCAATGGTTGATCTAAGACAACGTTCAGAACCAATAAGGTCCCAATATAAATACCAACTTCAAACAGGTGGTCATAAAACAGCACTATCCAGAAAAAATATACTTGCCATGGGTCCTCTAATTTATAATAAACTACCCAACAATTTTTTAGAATTACCAATTACTTGGTCTAAAAAGCAACTAGGAAAACTGTTATTAGACAAGTGTTACTACTACTATGAACCATTATAGCATATTAAATTCATAAAATAAAATAAATAAATACTCAATTCAATAATAAATATGTATGACATAACTATTTACTTAATTAATAAATAAGGGAAATAAATGACTTAAAATAACGAATTTGTATGAATCCATTAACTTACAATATAATTATTATTATATATAATTAAATATGAATATAATAAATACAAATTGAAAAATATTATCGATATTGTAAAACATGTAATATTAACATTAATGTATCACTAAACCAAAATTAGATGTTACAATAAAAAAATATAAAAATCAATTAATGATAATAATAACTCCATATAATAATTTATGAATACAATATATAGCAAAGACATAACATTATCAAATTTTAAATAAATATTTCCTGTTGTGGAAAATCAAACAAAGCGCTCGTCCTCTCTCCTACCTATTTTAAATTTTGCTGTGCCCGACAGGGTCCATAATTGTTTCTTATAATTTTATTCCACCTGTATGTGTACATTATGGATTGCAAATAAATACTTGAATACTTGAATACACAATCAAAGATTTCATAGGGAACAAAACAGTGGGTTAAAAATGTTCTGGAATTGTTTATTTTTTCTTTTTTAATGTATATTGTAATTACTCTTTAATTGACATAAATAAATTGATTTTTTATTATCTTAGACATTCTTACTTTTGACATTAATATTATTTTTTGTTATGTTATTGAATGATGCTGGACAATACTGTATTTAATTGTATGTTACATAATTTTAATTTAATTAATTAATTTTAATTAATCTTTAATCGTCATAAATTAATTGTATTTTTTTATTATAATTATAGACATTATTATCTTAGACAGTCTTACTTTTGACATTACTATAATTATATTTTTGATATTATTATTATTGCCATTATTATTTTGGGCCAAATTGCATTAATGATGCTGGACAATGCTGTATTAAATTGCATGTGTTTAGAATTTGATTTCGTTTTAAATAAAACTGTAATATTTAGCACACCGTAATGGTAAAATGTAATGGGACTCTACTAAATCTAATCAACTTATACCTACATTATGGCTAATAAATGATTTCTTTCTTTCTTTCAGCAATTAACAAATCACATGTAACTAGATAATAAATCATTAGTTCACGGTAATCATTCGTTTTATTAATGAAATCGGATAGAGACGTACGATGTATAAGACTACAATTTACTAAAAGAAACTTAAACGTTATGAAACTGGAAATAGCTAAACTATTTAGCACGAGATGAACTGATAATCGGGAAAACCGATTATTCGCGAGAGCGACTAATTCGTCTAAGTGACTAGTCAGTTATCTGAGCACCGACCAGAAGTCTTGTTTGCTACGTTCATATGAAGTACTAACGTTGTAAATACAGCCCATCTCTAGTTGTGAGTCACCAGTCTAAGTGCGTTTTGTGACAAAATTTTACATGTTCATATTTCTCCGTAAAACCTCCAGGAAGGAAGAGGCACACGGTTTTATTCTGAAAACTGAAGCAATTCACTTTTTACAACATTTTTATAGCGACGGTGATATGCCTTAAATGACGAATCTTGTCAAAATGAACCATATTTTGAATGTACTTTAAAACATCTCAAATGTATTATTTTTTTCGATCTGAGATTTTAAATACATTTATTCATTTTAAGTGTGTTCATTAAATTGTCTTAACCTTCTCAAGAAGATTTAAATATATGTTTAAGGTAGGGGCTATCCGATTAACATAAGTCTCCGTATCAATTTCAGGGTACGTATAGTACGTAGGTACCGAAATTTAAAAGACCGTATTTTAAAATACTCATGGAAGAAATCCCGAAAAATTAAACGCCGATCGATTGTTTGGCCGAAATTCTAAATAGCTTTAGTACCCAAATCCTAATCCTACACGGCCGACGTCAGGGGCACCCCGAGGTTCGGTTTGGTTAGGTTTCATTAAACTCTTGAAATAGGAGCCCTGCGCAGCGAGGCTCCGCCGACAATTCGGTGGAGTTTGAACTCATCTAAACCAAATGATTCACCAACAATAGAGGGTGAGGAGATGTGGTGCTCGGCGGCTATCGGTCTATCAGTATTTAGTTCATTCGGTATTTCGTCTATTTGGGATTTTAACCTTTCGGGCATTTGGATATCGGTATTTTATGTTTCGATATTTCGAATTTCGTCGTAGTTTTTATGAAATTTCGGGATTTTGTTTAATTAATTTTTACTTTTGTTTGGCTGTTGGAGACAATGTTTCAAGTAGCTATAAATGAGAATAATGTGGAATATCTAGTACCTATGTGATTGATGTATGCCGCTGACATTTGTATTACGGACGCCGCCAGATTGAATCTCCAATCAGTAAATCTCAAATAGCCATTCCCCGGTTTTGGAAAAGCTATTCTATTACATGCTTTGAGTTTTAAATCTTCAAGTTTGTCACAGTTACCGACCAACAAGGATTTAATACTAAATTGAATATCGAACATAAAATTTCCTTCCACGAAAAGCCTCAATGAGCGATGATATTTAAATACTTCCCGAGGTCATCAGTAGCAAGTTCTGGCATTGCTAACAACCTGCTGACTAGATAATCTTCCCTCCACGGTATTAGCTATTTCCGAGTATCGTGCCAACACGAGCAAGAAGATTAAATTTACCCACCCCTTCATCTCCATGAGGCTTTTTGCTAAGATAGTTACATTACGTTTAGCTATAGAAATGTTCCACTATCGAAGAGAATTAACTATAGTTAGAATGGAAGCACATAGTTTTAACCAATACAATGAAAGTGCCGAACTGGTATTACGAATGTTCATTGGAACGCATACCATGCATTTTGGAAGACCCGCTCGCCAATACAAGTCGTTCCAATCGATTTTGGCTCTCTAACGCGGAAATTCTCCGTACTGTCTTCTGAAATTCTTATGCGGTAGGTAATACTTGTTGTTTTAGTTTGAATGGCGGCGTGTAACAATTTTAATACAATGAAAGCCGTTAAGCTTATGTTCGTGATTTTAGAGAAAATATATTTATTATTGGCTCAGTTAACGCGTAGAACCCGGGATACTGCTTCACATGTTAAAAGTTCTAGACCGCGGTTACATACGTTTTTTTTGCAATGCTAATGAACTGGTTGGTGCTTCAAGAAGTTCATAATTGAAAAGCCGACTAGCTCTAGTTATGGTCGAATTTTATGATAAGTTACAAAAAACCTTTTCTAAAAAAAAAAAATGCCTGTAACCGTACCAACGAAAGAAACGAGATATATTTTATTCCATTACAACTACTGGCTCGGACCTTAATATCAACTAAATTAGTTTTGAGTATCTCCCATTGTTCGGTGAGACTGGTCTCCTCGTGGTTAAAGCGGGTCGAAAGGATCGAAACTTGAAATGTTAATGAGTAACCTACTTACTCCACCTTTGTCCTACACCGTGATTAGGCATCGCTTTGTCAGTATTCCGTGGGTTATTCTAGAACTAGTCAAATATTTGCGTATTGTCAGACGGCACGCTCACATAGGTACCTACCTACTTTATACCTGTATGCTATGCGGGCACATCTTTCAGACAGTTTATTTGCACTATATAAACCTGCAGGGCAGTATACATTTACCTCCGTCAGTTTTGTTTGTGTTTGTCAGCAAAGAAACGTGTTTGTGTTTGTTTGATCGTGTTTACTCATTGTAAAGTGGTTATGTATTTACTTGCATTTATGTTGGCGGAGAAATTTTCAATGTAATGACAGGTACAAAGTTATTCTTTGAGTACTGCCTAAAAAGACTTGTAGTCTCAGCAGAATTGTGAGGTACATTTTATAACCCACAGTATGATCCACACATGTTTTGCGTGTATAAAGAAAATTTCCATTTTGTCAAGTGCGTATCATAAAATAAACATTTCCATCGCTGTAACAAAAAACTTGAGGGATTACATCCGTATAAATAACACAGCGTGAAAATAACAATATCGCTTGGAACTCTGGTAATTTTTCACTCCAGTGTCAAATGCTCGTAAAAGATATTGGAAACAATTTGAGCGATATCTTGCCCCCGCGGACCTATTCGAAGAAGGACGTTTTTTGCGAGAAATGTGAATAGCTATCACTTATTTGATCTTCATAGTTAATAAAGACCAAAGAACTCGAAAACTTTTGAAATTTTTAGAATTGACATTCTATTTCTACTCTATTATGTAACACGTCAAACATCCCTGCTTGTGAAACTTTCGAGTGGATAGCTATTACGAAAGGTTTGCTACCTTTAACATTTCATTCTAGTCATTTATTTTCACTTGTTCGTCCTGAAAAAACAAGTGAACGCACCATCCGCCCGACATCATCAACTGTAGCAGAGGGTAAAGCGCCTTGTTTATTTATGTGATTGCTGCGTTCATTTCAGCTTTCTAGAAAACCACTTTATTTTTTGTTGACCTCCTTTTATTTTTAATTTTGTTTAAGTTACCATTACGGTTGCTAATTTTTTAGTTCCGAGACCAACTATTTTCCGAGCCTCGAACCTTTGTGCAAATAACACGGAGGGGGTGATACAGTACAAAAGGCAATGTTTGACATTTGTGTAGTTGTTACTCGTAGGAGATAAGTGTATATTGTTGTAAAGAGAACATGAGCGTAGTGTTATGTTAACTTAGATTTATGAGCAACGTTTGGTTTTCGGTCTGTTATTTTCGAGTTGTGGATTACTATTAGTAATGTCGATGCTCATTGGTGCTGAGCAGGGTTGGGGAGCGAGCAGCGCGTGCGTCTGGCGGCCCGCCTGCCCTCATTAATTCTCTCTCGGCCAACACACAATTCGGCCCGCGCTGTATGAGAATGACAGCACTCGTTAGTTATCCCCTCGTTTGTTATGTTGTTATGACTCCGACACTATCTATTAACTGTTGATAGTGTAATTTACGAGTTATGGTTGTAGGTAGTTTCTGTGAGGATTATAACAAGGTTAGTCCACCAAGGTTTGCTCGTAACAAATGCTGCACGGCGTAATAAAACTAAACATAAACTAAGTACAAACTGGGTGTTCACGAACACGTTAAAGCTTAACGACGCTATCAGCTGAAAGTGTTATTTGAACCGTCTACGGGGAGACGTAGAGTGCACCGTAGAGCCTGCCTCGAGAGTTACTCCCGCACTGAAACGTTACGAGACAACACGGCATCAGTGTGCTTAGTGCGAGTTTTTTTAACTTCACAATCGCGTTAGCGTTAACGCAGATTTGTATGGCGCTGAGTAAGCGCCACCTGGTGCCATACGCGGGAACTAAAAATTGCGAGTGTGTGTTTTTTATTTTACTCTGTCGATGGTGACGATCGATTCCCACTCGAAAGTGTGTGTGTGTGTGTGCGTGTCGCACATACGTCTAACTTGTAACTATGTAAAGTGTCCTAACACTTGGAACTCGTTCACCTTATACGGAAACTGTGAATTTAATTTCAGTGGAAATTCAAATTACTCAGCTTTAATTTTAGAGTTGTGCCGCTATTTTGCATATCCTGTTACATGAAAATAAAACCATGACAAAGGATCACACGTGAGCAACTACGCATGTATTTTCCCTTTCATTTCCGGTTTGCTCAGTTGTGTAAATATTTGAAATGTATCATGAATAAATTGGAGTGTCGAATTTGAAACCATAATATCTATTGAGAGTATTATCATAGTTCTCTTGAAATAACTTAGTACCTTTGACTCATTTTATTAAGTATTTATCAATGAAATTTCCCTTTTATTACAAAATCCAATTTAAACAATGATGACTTCGGCTTTAATTAGAATTATAAAGATATCAAAATCAAAATCTGATATTTTTTGAACGACTCAGCTGGCGCAGTAGTTGAGCTATTGTTTGCAGCACTGCGCGTCGCGGGTTTGATTCCCATTCCGCAACAAATAAATGTATAACTTACAAATAGTTAAAATGCACTTATAAATGTATGTTTAAAAAAACTCAAAAAGTGTATGTTTTTGAATGTCTTATATAGATACTCATAAAATGCTTAACATTTTCCTAACTACATTAGGGTCAGCTTCCAGTGTTTTACCGGATGCAGCTGAGTACTGACCTCCACAGCGCAGTAACTGAGTAACACCATACCCCTTATCAAGAGCAGTGTCTGATTTTTTGGCTTTTGACTATCCGTAACGACTGTCAAAGATGTAGAAATGAATGCGGTGCGAATAGCGTAACGTACTTTTCGAGGCACGTAGGAATCTGATATGTTATTAACGTACTTTTCAAGGCACGTAGGAATCTGATACGTTATTAACGTACTTTTCAAGGCACGTAGGAATCTGATATGTTATTAACGTACTTTTCGAGGCACGTAGGAATCTGATATCTTATTAACGTACTTTTCAAGGCACGTAGGAATCTGATATGTTATTAACGTACTTTTCGAGGCACGTAGGAATCTGATATGTTATTAACGTACTTTTCAAGGCACGTAGGAATCTGATATGTTATTAACGTACTTTTCAAGGCACGTAGGAATCTGATATGTTATTAACGTACTTTTCAAGGCACGTAGGAATCTGATATCTTATTAACGTACTTTTCAAGGCACGTAGGAATCTGATATCTTATTAACGTACTTTTCAAGGCACGTAGGAATCTGATATGTTATTAACGTACTTTTCAAGGCACGTAGGAATCTGATATGTTATTAACGTACTTTTCGAGGCACGTAGGAATCTGATATGTTATTAACGTACTTTTCGAGGCACGTAGGAATCTGATATGTTATTAACGTACTTTTCGAGGCACGTAGGAATCTGACATCTTATTAACGTACTTTTCAAGGCACGTAGGAATCTGATATGTTATTAACGTACTTTTCGAGGCACGTAGGAATCTGATATGTTATTAACGTACTTTTCGAGGCACGTAGGAATCTGATATGTTATTAACGTACTTTTCGAGGCACGTAGGAATCTGATATGTTATTAACGTACTTTTCGAGGCACGTAGGAATCTAATATGTTATTAACGTACTTTTCGAGGCACGTAGGAATCTGATATGTTATTAACGTACTTTTCAAGGCACGTAGGAATCTGATATGTTGTTAACGTACTTTTCAAGGCACGTAGGAATCTGATATGATATTAACGTACTTTTCAAGGCACGTAGGAATCTGATATCTTATTAACGTACTTTTCAAGGCACGTAGGAATCTGATATGTTATTAACGTACTTTTCGAGGCACGTAGGAATCTGATATGTTATTAACGTACTTTTCGAGGCACGTAGGAATCTGATATGTTATTAACGTACTTTTCGAAGCACGTAGGAATCTGATATGTTATTAACGTACTTTTCGAGGCACGTAGGAATCTGATATCTTATTAACGTACTTTTCAAGGCACTTAGGAATCTGATATGTTATTAACGTACTTTTCGAGGCACGTAGGAATCTGATATGTTATTAACGTACTTTTCGAGGCACGTAGGAATCTGATATGTTATTAACGTACTTTTCGAGGCACGTAGGAATCTGATATGTTAAGATGGTTACCTATCCACGGACCAACCTCGGTAAACGTTGACCTGAAAGATCAACCTGAAAGTTAAACCTTCAGAGAGCTCTTCGCTTCTCATAAACGGATTATAGAAGTAACTGCCAATGTAAGAATATATTTCTAGTAAGTTTCCGGAAAGTTAAACAGAATAATTTGATTAAATAAATTGTACCTACGCAATGTTAGTTTTGTGTTAGTCACGGTTGTAAATACAAT
Organism: Tholera decimalis; assembly: GCA_943138885.2. Taxonomy (NCBI): domain Eukaryota; kingdom Metazoa; phylum Arthropoda; class Insecta; order Lepidoptera; family Noctuidae; genus Tholera; species Tholera decimalis. Next base: position 22,787,288 of record OW964552.2, on the reverse strand, counting down.
AGTGTCCTTAGGATTTCAAAGTGTACTCACTAGCAATTACAAAGGTTCCGCTCTGGGTGGCTCGAAGGCTGTCCGAGATGTATCTAAGTAAATAATTAACGAGCGCCCTGAATTAGGACGTGCGGCCCGCCTGTTCTCGTGGACCCCATTTTATGTTTATAGTGACAAATATGGAGCTTCGGGCTTAATATTACGTACGTACTACCCAGCACTCACACTTGCTTGCTAGGGTAGGAAACAATTTCGTCATTAACTATTAATACCATCCCTAAGTAGGTAACACTTAACTGCTGAACAAGATACCAACCCCCCACTTTGTATATTTATTTTGAGAGCAATTTCCTTAATAAACTTGAAGCGCTTACAAAGGAAATTGGCGATCCGCCTTGAGGACACTTTGAACCATCCAAAGAATGGTATCGTGCATGAATTTTGGACTTGGAATATGAAGGCTAACCTCTGCTAATTAGTGAAATTGTAATGATTGTCTTGATAAACGTTCACGTTTTACCGTTAGTATGTTCCTAAATACTGGTGCACCTAATTTTTTTTTTCCTGCATATATTGGCTTTCTTTCTCCTTTTTTGTTGATATATTCTTAAGATGCACTTTTCATTCTTGCCGATTCGTGATCAAATTGGAACTATCAAATCTGATAATGATAGCATTATTTTAAGAGTTACATTGTTTTATGTTATGTTATTCGCGTATGTATTTTTTTAGTCTGTGAATCATATGTACATTTACTTATAATCATTATAGGTTTCAAGGTTAGAAACAGAGCTTGAAAGAAAAATCGAATCCCTTGTAGCATGACACGTGTGTTAAAATTGATTCAGTTAAAATTACGTACGCAAATGAACTTCTGTGACCAACTCAAACGCGTAACGTAAATAAATCAAATTTGAATATGATGTCACATTAAAAAAGGAAAAGATAGAAAATGAAAAAACAATCTAATAAAAAGTTTATTATAACTTTACGTTTTGTGTTATTTGATGATGATATTTGTATTATTTAAAAGCTATTCTTTAATTGCTTTCAAACTGATTATTTTAAGTAATACCTTTTTTGGTCTTTACCTTAATTCCGAAACTCAATTCGTTAAAGAATTTAAGCTTAAAGCCTAGAATTATGGAGCTAATATCAAAAACGAATTGAAAACACGTTGCGACCGACTTTTTTCTAAATTTCAGTAAAATTCTAAAAATAGGCCACTTTAAAGTTTTAACACAGCATGTAGTTTGCCGCATGGATCCTTCATTAGCTGCTTTTAGCGCTCGTTGAGCTATCTGTCCGAGAGTGCTATTTGCAAATATTAAATTTTATCTAAAATAAAGCTATAAATATGTGAAGCACTAGCACATGAATCTCTGGAAGTAGTGAATAGATAATGAAATTAATTTACTCGAAAGTGTCATAGCTGAGTGCTGTTGGATAATTTTTATCATGGCTTTTTCAAGTTAATTGATCCAGTCCTTTCGGAGATGCCATTATATAAAACTATAATGGCGTCAGCATATAATGTTACCGTGAAAAATGCAAAAAACGATAATGGATTACAATTAATCGATAATTACAATCTCGCGAAATATATTATTATTCAATTTAATGGTGATTTTTTTTCTCTTATTACGAATGAGCCCGCTCTTGACCTCGATCACACCTGATAGTAAGTGTAAGATGAGGTCTAAGATCGAACGAGCGAGCCCAGAAAATGCCTATTCACTCTTGCTTTAAAGGCTGACGGGTTATATGTGGCAGGGAACACAGAAGCCGGCAGAGAGTTCCACACCTTGGCTGTGTGCGCAATGAATGTTGAAGAAAAGCGCTTAGTACGACAAGACGGTATATCGACCAAGTGTGGATGGTATCCTGCGGTACGTCTGGTAGACCGGTAGTAAAAGGGGCATGAAGGGATCAGGTCGTGGAGCTCCTGCGCACACTCTCCGAAGTACAATCTGTAGAAGATAGACAGGCAAGCAACGTTTCGCCGGTGAGCCAGGCTGTGAAGCTTACCCGCCAGAACCTCGTCACCTATGAGCCTTTTGGCTCTGCGTTCGATCGAGTCAAGTGCAGCTAGCTGGTATTTGGCTGAGCCATCCCACAAGTGACTGCAATACTCCATACAGGAACGGACCTGTGCTTTATATAAATTTAAAAGCTGTCCAGGTGTGAAATATCGCCTCACTTTCTGTAGGATGCCCAGCCTTTTGGCTGCAGTCTGAGCTTTAGACTCAATGGTTGAGCCGAAGTTGAGGTCAGACGTCAACTCCATGCCCAAGAGCTCCAGGCGGTCGGTAATAGGTACAGAAGCACCTCTGAAAGTAGGAGACCATTCAAATTGGCTCCTTTTAGCGGAGAAAAGACAAGCCTGTGTTTTTAAAGCGTTGAATTTGACCAGATTGTCGTCGCCCCATTGGGAAACGAGATTTAAGGTCAAATTCGTTCGCTCTACCATGGCCTTTCTAAGAGCGGCTATTTCGTCCCTACCAGCTCTAGCACTGGACAAGTATCTCTCTGAGACTGTGCTGTCATCCGCGTACCCAATAGCTCCCAACTGAAGCAGGTCGTTGATATGAAGCAAAAATAGATTCGCAGAGAGAACAGACCCATGAGGAACACCGGCATTAATAGCCATTAGATCCGATGCGCAGCCATCGATGACCACTCGGATCGACCGTTCACTCAGAAAGTCACAAATCCAGTTGCATAAGCTAGCAGGAACACCGTATCTAGGAAGCTTGCTCAGCAGACTAGCGTGCCAGACCCTGTCAAAGGCCTTTGAGATGTCGAGGGACACGGCAAAGGCTTCGCCGTGTTTCTCAGTGGCCTCGCCCCAGCAGTGCGTAGCATACACAAGAAGATCTCCGGTTGACCGACCACGGCGGAAGCCATACTGTTGGTCACTGAGGAGCTCATTGTCTTCAAGGTATGCCAGCAAGTTACTGTTGAGTACCCTCTCCATAACTTTACATAGTATGGAGGTCAAGGCAATTGGTCTATAGTTTGCAGGGTCGGCACGGCTACCCTTTTTGTGTACTGGTTGCGCATTAGCCAGCTTCCACGACACCGGCACCACTCCGGTTTTAAGAGAAAGGCGATACAGGCGAGTCAGTACAGGAGACAATTCCGGGGCACAGTTTTTTAAGACTCGAGCTGGTACTCCGTCCGGCCCACTGGCTTTGTTCACATCAAGACTGGATAGGACTTTACGGACTTCCTTAACATGAAGTGCAATTTCCGGCATCACGGAGCCACAATGAGGTGTTTCAGGTGGTATTTTAGACGCCGTGTCGACGTGAACTTTCTGCAAAGAGGGAGGCAAATAAATTTGCTTTTTCTTGTGCTGTGTGAGCCAGTGTTCCATCCGGTCTTAACATAGGAGGCAGCGAAGGACGGCAAAAGCTCGACTCGACCGATTTGGCGAGGGACCAAAACTGCTTGCTGCCCGAAGGGTAGGTTGCCAATTTAGCCCCAACTTGTCCAACATGGTCGAAACGCGCTTTACGCAACACTCGTTTGCAAGCCTTAGCGGCGGAGTTGAAGGCTTTCTTCAATGCGCGAACATCAATACTAACGCTGCCACTACTGCGGGCCGAGGCCCAAGCCTTGTAAGCCTGCTCTTTGCACAATTCGGCTTGTGTGCATGCTGCATTATACCAAGGCTGAGCCTCATAGCCAAGTGGGACGTCAGAAAATGGGATAAAATATTCCATTCCCTGACGTACCACGTCAACAATAGCGTCAGCACAGACTGATGGATTGCACGACGAGAAGCAAGTTTGCCGCCAAGGGTAAGAGGCAAAGAAGTGCCGCATCTCATCCCAGTTTGCCGACCCGTACTTCCATACTCGCCTCGTGCCCCTAGAGCTTTTATCCGGAGGAGAAAAGGTAGATACTGTTTTCATCAGACAGTGGTCAGAGGATCCGAGCGGGGCCCAGACCGATACTGAAAGCCTGTCTGGAACGGTTGTTAGCACAAGGTCTAAGCAATTGGGTGTGTGGCCGTCAACATCCGGAATGCGGGTAGCTTGGTGAACCAGCTGGTCGAGATCTAGCGATGAAGCAAACTTGCGCGCCTCTCTACCAGCATGGTCTGTTTTCTGATATGGGAACAACCATTCTTTATTATGAGCATTAAAATCCCCCAGAAAAACAAGCTCCGCCATCGGGTATTTGTGCTGGGCCAATTCAGCTGCCTCCGTAAGGTGGTTGAAGAGCTTTGTCGTCTCCTGATCACCGCTATGCGACCTGTAGACACCGACGTAGATGGTCTTAAGAACGCCGGTGTTCACTAATAGCCACAGAGTGGAAAAACCCGCAACCTCGCAGCAGCGAAGACGTTGACAGCAAATGTCGTCGCGGACGTACACGCAGACCCCAGCCTGCTTCTTAAACTTGTGTTCAAGTGAGTATCCTGGGCAGTTGAGGTACGTCACGTCTGCGGGAGTCGCTATCTTGGTCTCCGTCAAAAAGAGTAAGTGAGGCTTATAAGTCTCGAGATGGTGATGGACTGGATCGATATTTGAGTGCAATCCACGGATATTTGAGAATTGCACTTTAAGAGGGAGGAAGTGCAGCCGTTGGTTAAACTTACATCTCTTTGGTTTACGCTTCATGGGGATTCAGAGTTAAAAAGGGAATGAAGAGAGAAAGGGAGGCGAGTCCAATTGACTAAGCAGCTCCCATGAGCTTACCTCGGCTTGAATGGAGACTCACCTGGAGACTGCGGGGACGCCCAAACCCCCCCGAAAATGTCCACCGGGTCCTCCCTTCCAGTCGCCGACTGGCACGGTGGTCCATCTCGGGATTTTTCGCGAGGTGGCGGGGCAGCCTTTTGCACGTGGCTAGTGTGCTACTTGGGCCTCCAACTTCCTGCGGTCGGCCAACGGCAAGACCGTGCTTTGGATCCCGCTACCCTCCAGAGTGAGTCGCCATGCCGAAGCTCGCTCTGACTCCGAGACCTGTCTTGGACAACGCGGCTGCTTTCTCTCTTACCCCTAAAGGCACTTGCACTCCCACGCATCGACGAAACACAGCAGACTGTTTCACGTCGAGCTCCGGTGAGAGGGTGGTCGCGAGCCAGGCGGGCGTGAGCCCTACCACCGCAAACGAAGAAATTGGTCAGCCACAGAAGGTCATGGTCGTGACTGTCCAGGATGCGTCGAGCGCTCGGTTCAATTCTGACACTAAGGGAACAGGTTGCGCTACTCGTGGAGGCTTCTTCATGCATCCCAAATGGTGCATTTGTTTGGGCTCTCTCAGTAGGAATAGATTGTTTTGATTTAATTTTATGATTATTTTGTGACTGTCTTTGTATATGAGGAGGGCTTCCAAATAAACAATACAGATCGTTATTCGCCTTCTTACTTAACACATCCTAATACATAAAGTATCCTAACGTATCTAAATCTCTTTTCTTTAATATATAACTATTTTTTTTTCTGTTTTTATAAAGTCTACTTACAGTTACTTAAGTTACTTTAAGTTAACTTACTTAAGTTTACTTTATGTGGGAAAAAAAGTTATTTTAATTGATTTTTTTTAATTTTGTAGGTGCCAATGCCTGAAATAACTGATTATTTAATTTAATTTAATTGTAATATTACAGTTTTTGCAATTTTACAGTGACAAATACAAACATAGTTTTTTGTCGCAGAGAGATATTACCTACTTAGATTAAATTTACTGAGAAAATACTTGACTACTGAACACATTTGAATAATGAAATACCTTTGCTTTTGTACAAACAAGGGCACATGTTACGTGAACCATAAATCAATCACTTTGAACTCGAGGCTCCACGTGTTTGATTGACTGAGGGATTCGAACATTCGCCTCAAGCATCTGCCTAAAAACATGAAAATAAATACAAAACTAAGAAGAAAAATATATTAAAACGGTAGACTTTAATCGCCAACGTGTATTTTAAAAGGATCAAGTCAAGTCAAACTACACTATGCCGTGAATTAGGAACATCACGTTTTTGAATGTGTGAAAGCACCTTTATAAACAAGATGTGCCATTTTAACGCTCTTCTACCTACTACACTTTACAAAGTGTGTTGGGAGAGTAAAGTACCTTATTTATGAAAATGTACTCAAATGAGGCTACGCTAAATGCCTACTAGGACAAATAATGCCATCCGACTTGTTTGAATAATGTTAAACAAATATCGTCAAACTAAATTAAAGCTAATGAAGCAAGTATGTACACAACCCAAATAAGAAAATACTAAACGATTTCCATAATGAGACTCATTGAGTCAAACCGACATTGAATTTGAAATAACTCGCCAATTTAGGTATGTCTCATCAGGGAGAAAGTAAGGTTTTATCAAGTGAGTGATAAATTCGATTCGTTTTGGGGTGAATTACAGCCAAATGTAATTCCTTTTAGAATTGAAAGGGAATACAGATCTTCGTCACAATAGAGTAGATCTTGAGTAATGTGTAATCAGCGTAGTAAAATCTAAAGCGGGTCTGTTCAAACAACGTCATCCTTTTGTTCTCGTAATAAACTGTCAGGGCACAAAAGAAATCCACCGACATTGGATGTCGCCCTGTTGAAATTTAGAGCTTTTCTCACACGCTAACGGCCGTGTCCCATCCACTCAAAGGCGGTTTATGAAAAGAACCGCCAACCTACTTGTATCTCTGTACGAATGTCGCATTCGGATCCATTGTGGCTTAGACAAAGGGGTTTATAAAAGAGTTCAAACTAATAAACGTCTCTATTCTTTCCCACAATACTGCGTTAAAAAGTTTCCTCAAAGGTATATAATGTACCTAGTACTTTTGTTTCACAACCTAATGCACTATTTTTAGTGTCATAGTAATGATCGTAAGCGGAAAACCTCAGTAAAAGAGCTTTTGTTCTCTTTCATGTAACTTAGGTAATGGAAAAGGGTTGGGTATATTAGCTTTCTGCCACGGCAGGCGTCAATTGCAATTAACTGGTTCATTTGTATTCGTGTGGGAAAGTATTTTTACATAACAAAACCGTCATTTGGGGATCCTATGAGGGTTAAGCACGGTATTGCTGAACACCGATGGTTCATTAATAAATATACGTAGGCATTCTTATAACGAGTATAGCGTGTGACAGGCTGATATTATTAGACAAATAAATATATAGCCTTTGAATAAACCGTATCTCTTTTGAATAATTAAATTGATTTTTCACGTTCAGGAAAAACACCGTTCAAATTCGTGTCGGAGTCGCGCGCTAAGGGATCTTAACGAATCACATATTTTATCTTGTTACTTTTATTAAGATAGATTCCTGGTTTCTATAATGTAATATAAATAAACAACTATCTTCTGTATTTTATTAATATTTCTGGCTCAAAACTTTTAAAGATAAATGAGAAAATGCTCAATAACATCATTTTCTTTAATAAATACCTCTAATACCATTGACTTTATGAAAAAGAAGATATTCAAAACCGACAAAAGAATATATTTATATCACTTTTTGTTTTTTTTTTGTCAAGGAAGTTCATGGGTGTTTCAAGTTATTACAAATCGTTACAGCTGTCTCGGGCCTAATGGGTGATCATAGATCGACAAATAGAAAGTCATTACGGAATCCTAGGAAAGTATTTTTCGCATGATCCATTCCAAAGCCGCTGCAATTTTCAGAATTAGGTTTAACCAGGACTATATGAAAACTGTTAGGGGTAACTTTCTACGAAAGTGGAAATACACATCGTTCCGCACCAAAATATAATTTATAATAACCCTTCTGCAGCTGTGGCGTCGAAACTCCATTCTTAATATTAAGACTGAGACAACGATAAAACAAGAGAAAAAGAAATTCATAACTGCTTTCGTATTTTAGTGGTTTAATTATTTTAGGAGCCGTAAATTGTGTGCTTATGTTAGCTGATTTTATTAACGTTGGGTATGAATAATGGGGAATTAAAAGAATCTACAAGTCAAAACAGCATCTTTTTTTGGTCACTGACCTAAAATGTCTCTGTTTGACGTGAGTGTTGCTTTAACTCATAGTAATGTCAATCTAACGTTATGGAGTTTTTGACAAAATAATAGATTGATTATATTTTTACATCTCCAGAGCATAGACGGCCTGGGTTCAGTAATAAATAGCCGTAATATTGCTTGTTTTGTTCTACATATGTTCTTTTTCCATCCTTATGATTATCTTTATTTTCTCAGTCTAGAGTCTTATTGTGTGGTCAGCTGATACCGCAAAAGCTTCACTTTCTATTTCCAGGGAATTAAACTAACATCTAGGAACACAGGGTTGATGTAATGTTATGTCCCTATGTAAACCAAGTCTAGGTTTACAAAGTTCAACTTCAAACCCTGCATGTATAATCGTCTACATGCTGAGTAGCAGAATTTCAGCCACTCCGCATTGAAAGCAGGTTGTGACGCTTAACTAAACGGAAATGGGGTAGCTGTGTTGATCGTAAAACATGTGATCCTTAACCCTACACAACTTAACCCTACGGTGGCGTTTGCTATGTATTCAGTCGCCAAAGCTTGAAATACCAGTATAATCTCCCGTAGATGTCGTACTAGACTTAAGGAATTAATGAGATCATGTGTCCCTGATATATCATAATAGGAATGACTTGCCTCGTTCCCCAAAACTTTAGGTTGAAAATTTTCCGAATTGTAAACGAAGGGCCTGTTTATGAGATTTAACGAACAAATTAAAAGTTTAATGGATGTCTATATATGTGCCATAATTTATAATAAAAAATCCAGGATAATAACATATGTTATTAAATAAATGTCTCTTATTATAGTCAGTCTAACTCTAACTTAAAACGAACCCGGAAACAAAATCTAGAGTTATTTAAAAACATTTGAAACTAAAAACGTTCCACAAAATGAAATTTAAAAAAAAGATAATAAAAATTCGTGGGCCCTCAGATACGGAAGTTGCAAATCACTGGAGTTTTCCGATGGGTCCCTCCGGATGTTGAGAGGGAACATAGTCGCCGTGGCGTGAAAGAAAAAGTTCCTCGATAATCCACAATTTGCTGCGAGTGCTGGTCAGTGAAATGCGTTGTACTACTGCTTAGGATGTACGATATAACAGCTGGAGATGTGTGTTTTGTTCCTTGTAATTTTTCTTTTCATTTGAAGGAAAGCCCTTGATGTATTTTCGAAAGATTGACATATGGCGAAGCAGTGCTGTAAAGTTTGTTCAGTCTCGTTTTTTAATTTATCCTATTTCAGGGTGGCCTCATAAATTCAATACTGCGACATCCACTTATTTGCGTCACACTAAGAATTTGACTGTACCTACATATCGGTGGCTCTAACTAAAGTATTCTGAGTCAGCTAATATATTGAAATCTTTTTCTATACAACGTGTAACGGAAACCCCATATCTATCCAAAGGGGCTGAAGACAACATCTGGTATGGAGTCTCTGTGCACAGTTTCAGCTCAAAATAAGTGACTCAAAGAATTGATACCAAATTATCGGTTTCATATGTTTCTTGAATACCAATCATAACAAACGTGTCACAGCACTACGAAGGTCGATAACTTTCCACGTCACTTGCCAATAACACGGTGATTCTCTTCGTTCTTCTTAAATTGAAAATTCTGCCTCTGGTATCAATGTATTGAAATTTCTATTATACTTCACACATGTAGAAATAGGATTATAAAACCCTTGACATATCGTTTATTATCATCCAAAGAAACCGTGCACTTGGTATGTATATACCCTTTAAATTACACGTCGTATATCTGTGTAAAAAAGTTCATATCATAATCATTTGAATTCAATCATAGGGAAATGTTTTTAATGCCATCGATATACTGAAGAAAATGTTTGTAAAAGATAATCCAAGAAAAATCCTTTACTTACTCTGTGTTATTTACCTTTTTGTCCGAGAAAAATGCGTTATGCAAACGAAGCCGTAGGATTTAATTGTAAATAGACATTATCCATATTATTAATATTAGAAATGCCTATGAAACTCTGTCTGTTATAGTTGCACGTCTATGCTACTTAACCGATTTTGATGAAACAGAGATAGATTAGACTTGGAAGAGTACCTAAATAGGCTGCTTATTTTTCGGTGGAAAATATTTTCATTCGAGCGAAGTCGCAGGCAAAAGCTTGTAGTTAGTTTCTATAATAATAAATGTCTCCTTAACAAATATTTATTAATAGACTTAATGCATGATCGTACCAAATGAATGTAAAACCCGCACTAATTAGTTTGTTTTAATTAGCTTAATGCCAAACTATACGTGGCATGGCATACAATAAATATAAATAACAATAAATAGGTATAATACAGACAGAGTTTAATGTTGTATTCATATCTAAAATTCATCCATTTATTACTATATACCTTTGTTTAAATTTCCAAAGCGTTTTCCTTGCAGAAAGAAGCATAAGCTACAATGCATTAACTCCTATTGAATACTAATAGTCAGTTTTCACCGAGTTTTATGCCATATCCTTGAACTTCTTACTAAATTAGTTCGACATAAGATTTGTGTGGAAAATTTTTAGAAAGTCGCAATCGTGAAATTAAAGAAAACATTACACCACTTTACATAAATATCAGTTTGCTTTTAGTGATTAAATTTCCTCTTCTTCAACAAATGACTAAAATTTATAAAAAAGAGCTGTATATATTTCTGGTTACACGTCCATTGAGGGTGTAAATGATTTCCGGTAAAAACTGTTCCATCAAAGAAATCAAATGGACTTTTATATGATTTTCTGGTGGAAAATTCAAAGCTATTGAGTAAAATAAAATTGGAGAGAGCAGGTGTTCCCAGCGGGGGTCGGCAATGACTAATGAGCGGTCGTGGCGTGGATGGGGTCGATGGGAGCCCCCCGGGACCCGCTTAAATACTTTGCGCCGAACATATTAGCAAATATCGCATTACAGAAAACATTCATACCTTTATAAAGCTACTTACATAGTTCGAAGGTGATGTGTGTAGCGAATATTAAAACAACAGCATCCACATAGGGAAACGTTCACCTTCCAGGATTTTATTAGCAGAGCTTATCAAAATATTCCCTTCCCTAAGGTTTTGTGATTTTATTTGCACGCTTTTTATTATCACTTTGGTTTCAATGTGTTGTTTTTCGACAAAAATTTTTTTGTTCTTGGTTTGAATAATTACACTTAACTAGCTGACCTAGCGAATTTCGTCCCGCCATATATATTTTTTAAATTTTCTTTTATACGTTATTTAGTGTGATAATAACGAACACAAAAAATTATTATCCAATTTGATAGTCTTTCGGAAGTTATGCGTGTAAATGCATAGTTATTCAAATCAAGAATGAACAATTATGTAAGTGATAAGATACATTTCATTAACAAGTTTGAATAGTGGACATACTTGTCCACTATTAAACAATTATAATTTGATTGACCCAGAAACGTCCCGATGCGACGGTAAGAGTTTTCTTGATAGACCTATGATTTTACGGGTAGACAGTATACGATGAAGCTTATACTTCGGCATTATATATGGGAATGAAAACGTATACTCTTCCCACCTAAAGGTCGGAAACGTATGTCCCGAACGTGTAACTCCACGTAGATATTTATGTCGTCAATTTGTGAACATTTGTAACTTTGTCAGATTTTTCGTGATGTGAAAAACGTCAAAGCGAATGATAGATGACTATCGTTCCGCAATTTGGTATGGAAATACGTGCGAAATACCTGCAACAATATTTATGGGGCGTTTTGTTAGTATGCTCGATTGACAGTCGCCTAGAGAGCGCCTAGTTTATAGTGGGGCGCAACGATTTATATCCACTTGGTCTGCGCTTGTAATAAACCAGATAACTCAATTTATGGCACTAAAACGGCTGTGTGTCGTCTTGCATGATGCTGTAGTTATATCAAGTAGAATTACGATGATCACCTCGGGTGCGGTTAATAGCGGCTGGCCTTGCGAACTCGTACAATGGCCAGCTACGTGCTGTGAGTTATTGTTGTTGATAATTATTGCTTGAGAGCCATAGTATACGTAGTTGTCATATCAACTGTCCAGTATGTGCCTACCCGGTCGATCACAGTACCGTCGTGATTAATTTAGTACATACCACATCAAACGCTTCCGTTAGAGCGAAAGTAGAAATCCAAACAAAAGGTTGCCTATTTTTACCGAAACTTTTTTTATATTTTATTCAGTCGTTCATTTGGTGAACACGTTTTATTGAAAATATACAGTAGCACGCTGATGGGCTAACTTATTCTTTTATAACACTACAAATAAACGGCCTATTGAGGATGAGGTCGCATTTGTCTAGCTCACTCCATCCAACCAGGCTCGCGTTACGCCGGAGATAAGATCTAGGAGTAAAAAAATATGAAAAATGTTCCAACGCTTTAATTCTTCACAACAACATTTCCCTCTCAAAGCAAGTTCGCGGTATCGAATAATGAAAATACTTTAATTTAAATACAAATATCAAAGATACAAATTCAGATTTACCAAATTGGATGTATCGGTCCATTGCGGTGGGATTGTGGCGGCAAGATAAATGCAGATATATAAGCAAATATGTATCTATAATACCGATATAGATATAGGTACGATAGCTTATTTCTGCGTTATTATTAATACGTATTTATTCTGTGTTCCGATTGTAAAATCATTTCCATCCCTCACTTTAAATTAATACCCTTTGGTAGCATAATTCATATAACGCTTACTTAGTATTTATTTATGGAGGATCAACTGTTTATCTTGAGGAACTGTTTGTGTATCCGATAACAACAAATTACGTTCATTTGTAGCTTTATTTACTGTAAGGCTGTGGCAGTATTATACAGAATTATAAGTAAATTATCCATTCGGAACATGACAATAGAACATGACGTAGAAATATCACCGGGCAGCGGGCGAGCCGGGCCGGGCTGCGCACGACTCTTACGAGGTCGATAACAAATTGGAAACTGGATAAACGAGGTAATAGTAAATAAAATATATCTCAGCCAATTTCATTATTGACAGTTCATATCGTTGCAGCCACACGTGCCTTTTAAAGCTTAGAGTGGGTTTATCGGAATAGATGATACTTTTAGATATTGGCATTGAGACGGGACACGGTATACCGACGTCACGGTTCAATAATATACCTACTTGTTTATTATAGGTTGATATTTGAGTTCAGATATTGCAGTGTGTATTTGTGAAGTCTATTGGAAACATATTATGTACAGGGTTAAATGTAAAACACTGAAAACCTCTCAGGACTATGTTACTAACATCATAATCAACAACTTTTGTTCTATGACTTTTAAGAATTCGTCATATTTTAGTTCACCAGATTTTCATATAAAAATAAAAATATTTAAATTGAACGCCCTAAATGTTACGAACTCTATGCGAAGCAAAAGAAAGCAATTTTTACTATCGCTTTCTTTTGCTTTGCATAGACGCTACATGCGTTTAGGGCGTTCAATTTATAGTAGATTATTAACCAAGGGCTGTATGACATCAATTGCATACGAGGTTTTTGGCGCCTGAGCGAAGCGAAGGCGCTAATTAACCCGAGTATGCAATTGATGCTTACGCCCGAGATAAATACTCTGCTTTACATATCGATTGTGAGGTAAGTAAACAACAAGACAGCAGGTTTCAATGAACATTTATTAAGAAGAAAAAAATGTGTATTTAATTAAAATTAATAGTAAAATTATTACAATTTGTAAGAGATATGGTCACGTTCTTTTTAGGTATATTTATAGTTTGAATATGAGTTTGTGATGATAAGACTTGAGTTTGAGTGACTTGAGGTTCTTGCATCGTAAATGGCGGCAGTTGACTGGTACTATTTTCTTCATTAAAAAATGGCTCAGATGATGTGCTTTGACGTGGTGATTTTAAGTTTATATTTTCTGTTATTTTAGAAGTAATTTTGCTTTTGTTTGCCATCGAATCTTCGATATAACCTTCGGCCACTTTGCTGGACTTCCAGCCGCCGTGCCTTTTTAACAGAGTGAGGTTGGCTCCCGAATCAGCCAATAGAGTCGCTGATGTTCTGCGAAAGCAATGCCCGGTGTATAACTCTACGTTACTCAGTTTTAAATATGTGGCTATTTGCTTTGGCATGCCTGTAAATTTGTTTTTTCCTATTACTTGTCTGTGGCATTTTCCTTTACTGTAATTAAGAAAAAAACGATTTGTATCCACGTTTTCAGGCCGAAGAGCTTGATATTTTTCAACATAATTTGCAAATTCTTCATGCACAACAAATGACCGGTCAATTTTAGTTTTCGTGTTAGGCAGTTTTATGAGTAGTAATTTGTTATGTTTTTCTACATTTTCTATTGTCAAGTTTGTCAATTCCACGGTTCTGCAGGCTCCCGATATCCCAAAAATTAGAACAACCTGTAAAAAAGACATAAGTTGTATTAAAGGCACCAAATTCGCATAGTATTTCTGTGAAATATTTTGGTAACTTATTAAAAAGGGCAAGTAAATACGTAGGTACCTTTATTGCTAAATAAATTTCATCCGGAGCTTCATTTAAGAATTTCTGTACTTCTTCTGCAGTAAATACCTTCGATTTCTTGCTTTTAAAGCCTTAGCTTAGAAAAATCTTTCAAATTCACGTCATGTTTTGTCATCATTGTAGATTTTAGCATGGAATAAAAGCACCATAAACTGGAAGGTTGTAGCCTCTTAGATAATTCATCAAAATATGATATAAAAACACTTTCAGAAAGAGATTTCACTTTTTTTTTCTGACCGCCATTTCATAAATTCGTCGTATGCCTTTACATATCTTTCTTTCGAGTTCGGCGGTAATATATTTTCGACAACTGTTTTTGCCCTTTCTTTAATAAAATCGGGCGTTAGATCTATGTCTTCGTCACTAGACATGTTTAAAACTTTTGAAAAAGAACTCAAACAAGAAATTTAATTATTTTCGCGATGCTTTCGCGCCTACTAATAGACTGCCTTTTTTTTTCACGCACGCAAGCGCGTCAAATCTTGCTGGCCAGTTTGATTTTTAAATCGATTCCATCTAACATACGATGTGGAAACAAATAGTTCCATATTTAAAATAAAATCTTTATAAAATAAATTGTCTAGATTCCGATTCGAGTAATTAATCGATACCGAGAAAAAAAAAAATAACGTTTTAAAAATATTCTTCGTGCAGTATGAGTATGACAGTTCTTTTTTCAAATTCCAAAACCTATGCTGTAATGATAGTCATACACCCCGGCATTCAGTGGTGTAAGGGTGTACTTACAGAGCAAGAGATATGTAAAATATTTTTATTTTTATATGAAAATCTGGTGAACTAAAATATGACGAATTTTTAAAAGTCATAGAACAAAAAGTGTTGATTATGATGTTAGTAACATAGTCCTGAGAGGTTTTTGGTGTTTTACAATTAACCCTGTATAAATGTGTACACAAAATACATCCGACTAATAAAAACACCACAAGGTTCAAAATAACTTTTTTTTCTGAAGTCGGTATAAGTAACAGTATACCTAAAGTATAAAATAAAGTGTAAACCCGTGTAATGCTTTTTGAGTAAGTGCAATAAGTTAAACTTTATAAATTATGTCGTTTTTAGCGACGTGTAAACAGATGAAGGGACAATAAAATGCATCTCATGATAATATAATAGGCGTGTTTAAATTTTGGTGTACAATAAAACATATTCTATCTATCTCCCATTACACAATATGTATGGTAACGCTAGACAGTGCATCCTGAGAACTGTGGCTAGAATGTTGGAAGTAAGTGGTTAGTTACGAAACAACGTTTACCACAATGAGTGTCTGTGTCTGCGTTCGCCAGTAAACCTACGTATAAAAAAACTTTTTAGCAAAAAATAGAACTGACTTCCATATAAAAACACTACAAAGGCAAAAATAACTTTAATTTCGGTGGTAGGTGTCATATGTTTTGTATTTTCTTTTTTTTTTGACACCGCCTTCCGAAATTAAAGTTATTTTTGCCTTTGTAGTGTTTTTATATGGAAACCGCTTCTAATTTTTGCTAAAAATTTTTTTTCACTCATTTTGGTGAGTCGGTTTGTAATTTATCTAGTTACAAAAGCCATAATGTCAACAACTTATCACCTTTTACAAAATATTGCTTTTCCCGATGCAGAGCCGTTAATTTTTGAGGAGTTCTCCTGGTACATCACCATTAGCTCTACTTCATCACATGCATTGTGATGAGCATAAAGTGCTTAACATCTATATTCAAGTAATGTAATCGCAATCCATGAAATACTTATTATTGAGTAGTTTCAGTGTCCATCTAGGGTCTTCATCATCAGTGCCACTTCCTCAAATGGTGCTTTTCGAGAGCAACTGCACAAGGTACTATAAGAAATACCGAAAACACTATAGGTGTGGCTATTATATTTGAAGATTTCTCTCGATGTCTCCATGATTCCATCATCAGATCCAAATATGGCGACAATGGGACCAACTAGAAAGTATACCCTTTCAAACAAAAAATAATTTTCCAAATCGGTCCAGCCACCTGCGAGTTATGAGGTAACATACATAAAAAAAAAGTTCATGACAAATTGAGAACCTCCTCCTTTTTTCTGAAGTCAGTTAAAAAGCGATGAACACGCCCGAGATCCAGGAGCGGGAGATAAATGAAACACTCGGATACTTCACACGAACACGAGTATATTTCACCATCAGAGGGCGCTTAAAACGATTTACAATATCTCGGGATATGTCTCAAATTATATAAAAAAAATCCTGACCTATATGTTTTGTTGGAACCAAATGATATCGACTTCTAAATTGACACCAACGCCATCTATCGAGACTCTGGTCAACTAAAAATAGTTAAATTAATGTTTTACACTCGAACATACCGCCCACCAAGGACATCATGAATAATGTCCTTTACTACCGCCCACCATGCAACGGTCGTATAAATACAATTTAACTACTTAACATGTAGTATTTAAGAACCACACAGAGAAACTCTCATTATCTAGCTTAAAACTTATCTCTAATATACAACCATACTTAAAATTAACTCTACAATTTAAAATTAACAATATTTTATTTAGTGACCGGTAACACACATAATTTAGAGATCGGTCTTTTAATAATTGAATTTTGGGTACGCAGTGTAACGACCCGTGTAATTTCGTCTGGACCTGGATGCTTTTTCTCAATCCTACCCAATAACCACCTCCCAGGCGGCAAGTCATCCTCTTTAACTAAGACTATACCACCAATGGATGGTTCCGGGAGTTGATGAGCCCATTTATACCGCTGAAGAAATTGATTTAGGTAGTCTTGAGACCACCTCCTCCAGAAGTCCTGCATCATCCGTTGTTGTAATTGCCATCTTGTCAGGTTGGAAACATTAGAGCCCTCATGATTTAAATCAGGGACGATAACGAGTGGCTCCCCTACCAAGAAATGACCCGGAGTCAAGATGGTCAATTTGTCCTGATCTTCCACATATGACAACGGCCTAGAATTGAGGCAAGCCTCAATTTGTGACAGTAAGGTTGTCATCTCCTCGAAGGTTAATGTGGAGTTTCCTATAACACGTTTCAGGTGGTATTTAGTGGACTTTATTCCAGCCTCCCAAAGTCCTCCAAAATTGGGTGAATGAGGTGGAATAAAGTTCCACTGCGTCCCGTTATTTGAGAAATACTCCGCTAATTCCTCATTGACGCTGGATCTTTCCGTGTTATATAAGAAAAGTAGTTCTCGCGCTGCACCTACAAAATTTGTGCCATTATCGCTATATACTTCAGCAACTCGACCTCTCCTTGCAACGAATCGCTTGAATGCGGCCAAAAAGGCTTTAGTACTTAATTCACTGACCGCTTCCAAGTGCACTGCTCTAGTAGACATACATATAAATAACGCAATGTACCCTTTATAAGATTTGTTTCCCCGACCCCTTGACACTCTAATATTAATCGGCCCTGCATAATCGACACCGCTACACAAAAATGGTTTATTTGGAGTAACGCGTGCGGCTGGTAACTGTCCCATAAGTTGCGTCCTGGTGATAGCAGCGTATCTGATGCATCTGATGCACTCCCTCACATACCTTTTTGCTATCAACTTAATACCCACTATCCAATATCTCGAACGCAAGTATGTCACCATAAGCTGCGGACCCCCATGCATGGTTTTATTATGTGCTTCAGACACCAAAAGACTCGTCAAGAACGACTCTCTTGGAATCAGAATAGGATGCACCCGATCGTAACCCAGTTGAGACAACTCTAATCTCCCTCCAATTCTTATTATTTCTTTGGAATCGAGAAATATGTTTAATGATTTTAAATTACCTTTCTTGTTTTCTAACGACTTCTTGTTTTTTAAATCCTTCAATTCTTCAGGAAATCCTTGTTCTTGACATTTCTTTATACAAATTTGTAGAGCCTCCTCAATTTCCTGTTTGTCTAAATTTCTTGTTTTATATCTAGCTGACCGATCCTTTAAAAGTAACAAAAACCGACGACAATATGCTACCACTCGTACCAACCTAGACAAGGTTGAATACTTATTCCAAACCCCAACCTCAACTGTAGATGTATGCACCTTGACTTCTTCCAAGTGAGTAGTATTGTTCTTTGACTTTTTGTATTCTACCACTGGCTGTCTTAAAAACCTTGGACCGTCCCACCATATAGACGTGGCTTCAAGTTCTGCAGGAGAAACACCACGAGATGCACAATCCGCTGGATTTTGCTTTGATGGTACGTGACACCAGTGATGTGATTCAGTGAGTGTCAAAATGTGGGACACTCTATTTGCGATAAATGTCTTCCAACGGCTGGGATGACTGTTGAGCCAAGCCAGAACCACTTCACTATCTGTCCACATGTGCCAATCATTATTTGGTATGTCCAGAACCTTACCTACTTCTACCATCAAGCTACTCAAAAGCACTGCACCACAAAGCTCTAATCGTGGAATGCTCACCTGCTTAATGGGAGCCACCTTCGTTTTCGCCGTTAATAGTGATAGGTGAATATTACCGATATTATCTATGACTCTTACATAAATAACCGCTGCATATGCCACTTTTGAGGCATCCGAAAATCCGTGCAGCTCTGTCTTCACATTATTGGAACGGGTGTGCAGCCATCGTGGGATCTTCAAGTTTGTTAACGAGGTTAAATTCTTACGGTAAGTAAACCATTCATTTAATAAATTAGGCGGAATTTCTTGATCCCAAGCTAAACCAGCTAACCATAGTTTTTGAATAAAATGCTTTGCTATTATAATACTTGGTGCTAACCACCCTAGCGGATCAAATAATCTAGCAATTTCAGAAATAATCTTTCTTTTTGTTTCAGGTTCAGCTGTCGGCGTCAACTTAACCGAATACTGAAAGAAGTCACCGCTGGAGTTCCAGGTAAGTCCCAGAATCTTTGTTATATTATCCACTTCTAACTTTATCTCTTCTTTCGTATATATTTCTCCCTTCTTGATTTGATTAAGTAATTCTTTACTATTACTAACCCATTTTTGTAATTTAAAACCACACTTCGATAGGACTGTATTAAGTTTTGTATAAATATCAAACCCCTGTTCTATATTTTCAGTTCCTGACATTAAATCATCCATGAAAAAATGATTTAAAATGATTTTAGCAATCTCGGGATACTCCTGACATTCATCGTATGCAACCTGATGAAGAGCTCGCACTGCTAAATATGGTGCCGAGGCAGTACCGAATGTTACTGTGACTAATTCGTACTCTTCAATTTCCTTATCAGGGTCATCCCTCCAAAGAACCCGTTGAACCCTTGTATCTTTTCGGTCTACCAGAATCTGGCGGTACATTTTTTCTATGTCCGCTACCAGACATATAGGATGTGTCCTCCAACGCATAACAATATGGCGAAGATCAGCCTGTAACGTTGGTCCTACCAATAAACAATCATTTAGTGACATCCCATTAGTCCCTTTACAGGACGCATCAAATACGACCCGTACCTTAGTTGTAATTTTATCCTCCCGTATGACGGCGTGATGAGGTAAGTATATAGCTGTTTTCATGTTTTTCTCCTGAACTGGTACTTTTTCCATATGATTTAAATCTAAGTACTCCTCTAAAACTTTAGTATAATCTTCTTTTAGTTTAGAATTTTTATTCAATTTTAATTCTAACCCTTTTAATCTTTTTTCAGCTATGGACTTAGACTCCCCATACCTCTCAACCAGGTCACCATCACGAAATGGTAGACGTACTATGTACCTGCCATTAACATGGCGTCGGGTAGTTGCTGTGAACAATTCTTCACATCGTTGTTCCTCCTCTGTGAGCACTTTCTTTGATTCAGACGGTTCCTTTTCCAATTCCCAAAACCTTTTTAATAGGTCGTCTGCCTGGAGAGAACAGTGCATAACTGTGATGTGAGAATACATTTTGGTTGTGTTATCCACCTCGGATATGCCCGACAATATCCAGCCTAGAGAGGTATCCTGTGCCAATAGTGTACCATTTAAGTTCTTCTTTACACCCATTTGAATGACTTGGCTATACACCTCAGCACCTAATAAGAGATTAATTTTATTAGGCCTGAAGTACTCCGGATCCGCTAAGTCATCTTCAGCCAGGTCTACGCATTCTACCCTGGTTACCTTAGAAACTGGGAGTAGGGTTGTAACTGACCTTAGCACATACGCGCTAACCCTTATTTGCACATTAGGATCCTTTCTCGATCTAAGCTTTAAAATAACAGTGTATTTTGAAGTAACACTTTTGTTCCCACCTACACCTAACACGGTGTTTTTTGTCGCAACCCTATTAAGACCCAAGTATTGAACCGTTGATTCGGTGATAAATGAGCCTTGCGACCCTTGATCTAACAACGCTCTTACCAACCTATATGTCCCATCTTTCGATTCAGCTCTTACTACTGCTGTGGGTAGTAAGACTGTTTTCCGACCATTCCCTGTCGAAAGACATGACACTAATGTGTTGTTAGATCCCTCCGCTTGCGCGGCCCCTTCCGCTTTATTATCCTGCTTCATACTTGATGACGAAGCTTCTTGTGTAGTGCTAGTGCCGTCAACACCTGACCCGGAAACACCCGAAGGATGTAATAATGTGTGATGACGACGTTTACACACCTGACAACGATTGGAAGACTTGCAAAACCTGGCAGGATGATTATTGTATAAACATATAAAACATAAATGGTTTTCCTGAACGAAATCACGTCTCTTGTCGTTTGACTGCTTACTAAATTGTTTACAATTGGCTATAATATGATCAGCAGAACAATATAAACATTTTGCATTAGTTTTATCTTTTAATACATGAAAAGATTGGGTTTCCTTGGGATTCCTTTCCTTCCTACGCCCTTCGAGGTTACCTTCCAAACTTTCAAGCCCTCGGAATCTACTATTAAGGAATTCTGAAAACTGTACAAAAGTAGGCAATTCATCACTACATTCTGCAGATATTTTTAACTCCCATGCTTTCCTAGTTTCCTTATCTAGTTTTTCGCTAATTATATGAATAATAAGGATATCCCATGACGCAATATCTATACCTAAGTTTTTTATCGACTCTATACATTCAGAAGTGGTGTTTAAAATAGACTTAATTTCAAAAGCAGATTCACTCGATATAGGTTTTTGATTTAACAATCTGTTTATTATATTATTTGCCAAAAATCTTTTGTTATTATATGTACTGTCTAATTTATCCCAAGCAATTTTGTAATTCTCCGATGTAACATTTATGTTTCTTAACAACTGTTCTGCCTCTCCGGTCAAGTGTCCTTTTAAATAATAAAACTTTTGTGAGTTCTCTAAATTTTTGTTATTATGTACTAAGCCAATAAACAAATCTCTAAAAGTATTCCATTCTGAATATTTCCCTGAAAATGAGGGTATCTTTATTTCTGGTAACTTAACTCTGCTTTCTACTTCACCCTCGTGACAGCATGAAGCACCTTCCCCCGCTGACTTAGAGGACTCACCCTTAATACAACGTAACTTTTCTTTTAATTCACTTTTATATTCAATATACAGTTCTTCGACCTCATCATAAACCGAGTTTTTATAGTAATCTGAACTATGTAGATCAGACTTTTTAACCTTTCCTATAATATTATTATGGTTGTTACAAAATAGAGACCACAGTTTATCTAGATTTTCTAATCTAGTTTCTATGTGAGAAACAGTTAAACGTTCCTTTGGGGACTTCTTAAAATTAGATCTAGCCCTTACAATGTTCTCCTGGATATCTTCTTGCAAACTATTATAAGACTCCATCCTTCACAATTATAAACAATGTAAGGTACTAAAAATATTTAAATTAAAACCAAATTAACAAAGTCCTTAAAAGTTACAAATGCCCAAATTTTTACAAGTCGTCAGATCTATATTATTCTGACTCCAAAATAAAGTAAACTTTTCTAAGTCCAAAATAACACCAAATTTTATAAGTCCCAAACAACATCAATATTTTTCTAAGTGTTTTAAAACTATTCAACTGGGAATTAAATCGGGCATAGGTTCCCCGTCTCAACCAATATTTGCTTAAAACTAACACAAGTCCTAAATTCTACTAAATTTAAACTAAGTTAATAGAGTCTTTGAAATAAAGTTGAATCTTCACAAGTTTTAAATTTCTGAATTGAATTGCACTAAGTTAAATTCTTCTTGATAATAAGGTCGAAAATGTACTCACAGTTTTTCCAGACACTTGCTCACCACACAAACCGAACACAATCACTTCCAACGTTGATACCCGTGGCGCCCTCTATCGCCCGGCTCCGCTGAGCGCCTCCCTTGCGTAGGCGTTCCTCCAGTTGACCGCGGCCTCCCTTGGCCGCCTCGATCTTCTGGTTCCTCCTCCAGCTCCAGCACCAGTCTTGATGCCCAGCTGTGGGATATGCTCTGGTCAACAATCCGCTGACCAGTCCTAACGCAGGGTGATAGCTATCACCACCGATGACTACCAAAAATCGCTCATTCACTCTCAACCGGCTCGATAGGACCATGAACACGCCCGAGATCCAGGAGCGGGAGATAAATGAAACACTCGGATACTTCACACGAACACGAGTATATTTCACCATCAGAGGGCGCTTAAAACGATTTACAATATCTCGGGATATGTCTCAAATTATATAAAAAAAATCCTGACCTATATGTTTTGTTGGAACCAAATGATATCGACTTCTAAATTGACACCAACGCCATCTATCGAGACTCTGGTCAACTAAAAATAGTTAAATTAATGTTTTACACTCGAACAAGCGATCACACTAATACTAAGACAGAAGTGGTCGCCTACAGACTGTAGACTTCTAAAAGCATTCGAAGAGCTGTTCAGTTTGGCTGGCTCCCTGGAGATTAGACGGGAAAATATGATATAGACTAGGCGACCTAAATATTACCAACCTAGCTTGCCAATAATAACTTTGAAATATGAAAACAAACCGATGCGATGGTGGTTGTCTAGACTTTGCAAAATGGAGTAAGTCATTAACTCGTCCTGAGTGCCCATGGCCCGTCAGGGACGTAACACCATAAAAACATCATTTTTTTTTATCTTCGACTCGCACTACGATACTATTAATTAGAGAAAAGGTACAAACGGAAAAAAAAAACTAATAGAAAAGTAATTAATTATCAAATAAAATGGACAACAAATTATCAAACAAAGGCGCACAGAAGGAATCCATACTAATCTATACTTATAATAAATCTGTAGAGAGGTCAATTCTGTACATGAAATATATTTCCAAAATAACTATCAGGGGGTGATTAAGGATCGATACTCATGCCAAAAATGCAATCAGTTAAATTTTTGTCTGTCTGTCTGTCTGTCTGTATAACCGTTATAGAAACAAAAACTACTCGACGGATTTTAACGAAACTTGGTACAAGTATTTTTCATACTCCTGAGCGAGTTATAGTATACTTTTCATCACGCTACAATCAATAGGAGCAGAGCAGTGAAGGGAAATGTTGGGAAAACGGGAGAAGTTACTCCATTTTTTAAGCTTCCGTCACGTGTGCAACCTTAATGGTTAAAGCTACACAAATCATTTCATGACGGAAATGTTTTCCTTAAAATTATATAAAAAATATCCCACGACAGCATATGTCTAACTTTTATGGTTGACTCACAATAACACGTGTAACTCCCGATAGCTTAGCAGTTCGAAGCTTTCTGATTATAATATTTGTCTACTCTTACGTTTATAACACTCTCAGTCACCCCTAATTGAAAAAGTTAACATTATTAACTATTCCATAAAAAAATTGGCCAAGTGCGAGTCAGACTCGCCCATGAAGGGTTCCGTAGTAACTATAATATAATATGAAAATTTATTTGACGAAAAAAAAACCTTACAAATTTCTTAAAACTAGCTTATTTACATTTTTTACAACTGCGCCAAATAAATTTGTTTTGAAAAAAAAAAACCTTACAAATTTCTTAAAACTGGCTTTTTTACATTTTTTACAACTGCGCCGAATAAATTTGTTTTTCATAGTGTTTGTATGAATTACAAAGTTATATTTGCGGTTTTAGAAAATATGCTGTATCTCAAAAACTGCTGAACTGATTTCGTTCAAACTAATTTTGGTTGAAAGTTTATATTAAGATCTACAGACATTTTTTTTTTTTAGATTTTTCACTCCATTATTATAGAAGTTAGAGGTTGTGTCCGCCACACACACATTTTACCACTTTGGAAGCTTATATCTTTTAAACGATTGACTTTATGGAAAAGTGATTTTAGAAACTCCGATGTCGTTTTTAAAGATCTGTCTATAGATACCACACATGCATCGATTTCATGAAAAAAAATATTTTCAGGTTTAGTTCCATGTATGGGGAGCCCCCCTTTATTTTAAATATTTTTTAATTTTTTTCTCAAAATCGGGTAGCGGTTCACAGAATACATCTACCTATCAAGTTTCACATGTATAGTCTTAATAGTTTCGGAATAAAATTGCTGTGACAGACGGACGGACGGACAGACAGACAGACGGACAGACATGTCGAAACTATAAAGATTCCGTTTTTTGCCATTCGGCTACGAAACCGTAAAAAGAATCATATAAATCGGTATAGAAACACCAAAGTTATACATGAAATACGCTTATAATAATAAGCCATCGCGCGTGAATCATGCTATAAGGATTAATTTTGAGAATCGGTCGCCGCGCTCGACGCGTCTCGCGGTCGAAGCGTTCTCTAGGTACTTAAGCCTCATGTGAACGTGATCTAAACAATATTACCAATACATTAACTTACGCTGACGGAGTCGCGGGCACAGCTATATTGTATCATTACGCTAAGGCCAATAGGAGCGGAGCGCCAATGAAGAATGCTTCAAAATCGGGGTTAAATTTAACGTTAGCCCAAAGTAACTATTCCACGCGGACGAAGTCGCGGGCAAAAGCTAGTAATATTATAAATGTGAAAGTAACTCTGTCTGTCTGTGTGTTTATCACGCCTAAACTACTGAACCGATTTAGATGCAATTTGGCATGGGAATAGTTTAGGACCCTGGGACGGATATAGGATAGTTTCTATCCCGAAATTCCTACGGGATCGGGATTTAAGCGGGAAACCCCTTCCACGCGAACAAAGTCACGGGCGGAAGCTAGTAGTTTATATGTTAAAAGAGTACTTATGTTTTAGTTTTTTTGTAGTTTTTATGCTTTTGATACGAAAGTGCGGAAAAAAGTATTTTATTCATTACAACATTTCGATTTGATTTCCGCATTAATGTCAAAATGGTTGATAATTAGAATGGTTGAACCAAATTGATTGGAATCAACTGCTAAATTGGGGCGCGAGAAGCCAAATCAATATCTATAGACTTCATATTTTGGGGATAATTTGCAGGGATTAATATTTAACCCGCTGAGATGATATTGAATCAATAAAGTACTGGTTGTCGTTATCTCTTTAGCTAATAGATAGCTAGATAACCTTTACTAACAGGATGTTATGTAGTTGGCTAGTAATGGGTCCAATCATTTGCTCAATTAGGTAAGGTGGTAAGCTTTAATGTGACATTGGGAGGCTTGATGATCTTACGGATTTAGAAACGCCAACATAATCGGAACATAATGCGCAATATAATCATACGCATATTCTCTAAAGCAGACTGATTAATACCAAACTAGAATTAGTGTGCTATTTTAGTAGAACCAAGTATAAACCTGGACAGTCCTGTTATTAACGTCCAGAAGTGTTTCGTTCTGAAAAACTTCTTGTATTAGGATTCAAGCCCACAATGTTGAAAGTTGCAAATTGACTGATATTACTTGAAAACTTTAGGACATTTACATCTAGAAAAAAATAGAACAAAGTCATTGAAAGTCTTTTTTTCATGAAACTACTTTGAACGACAATCGCGTGGCGCTACGAGCTACGCCGTAGACCTCGCAGAGGGTGGCAAAATAAACTATTTCTATTACTGAGTACACAAGATTATATTTGTTCAGGGTTAGATATTGACAAAAACTTACGTCTACTCTATTTGTCTTTGGGATATAAGAACAGTATTTTTGCAACGAGACAAAAGAGACAATGGCGTGGAATAATCAGGATTTTATTTTGAACTAGGTCTCACGCAAGGGATATCTAAAACTATGATCAGCTTCATACTAAGTAAAGCATTTCCAGCAAAAAATAAACACAAAAATCAAACTATTTTTGTAAATGGAACCCTATTGTAATACTGAAAGAAAAGGAGATTGTATAAACCAATATTTGCTTTATAAAAGTGATTATTAAGTATTTGCTCCTGTAAATTCTTTAGCGAAAAAATAATATCGCCGAGTTAAGGTAACACAACCCAGCTTATGAATAATGTATCAAGAGCACCTCCAGTCTAAGCACTTAAAGGGTCCAAATGAAAAAGACGCGAACATTGCAATGTGCCAGAACATTTTTTGTTTAAAATTTATAAAATCTCTGTAAGCTTGATTTAAAAATACTTTGAATGTCATTCATCGAACACTCCATAATGTCATATTGTGAATTTATATTAGGTTTTTGTTTGAGTTATTTGTCAATGGGAATTTATTGTAATTTCATACTAGTATTCCTATACAAAATCATAAATATATATTCATATAAATTCTACTTGATTGAGGATAAATATTTTACGCTAAAATATTTCTAATTCTCTAACGTGTAATTTTAAATTTATATTCAGTCAGTAAAATTAAATGGAAAGGTTCAACATTTTCAAATTAACAGCACAGCCGTTCACGTTTTACATGTAACCCGAGTCATAGAGTGAAGCACGAAACACGAAAGCGAGACATAAAAGGAATCGCAGGTAACGAGAGGACAGCACTGTAGTCTGTAAGACGAGTCGGTTACGCCACGTTACATCCCATTATTCCATCGTGCAGCCTCAGGAAGTTATTACGAGTAATGTAGTGCCTTCAGTACGCGTCGCTTTTTGTCATCCGGACAAAAGAACCGAGATAGTTTCATAGTAACAAACAACCAAAGCGACCCACGCGAAACGAAATAATAATGAAGTATCTCTTGGTCTGTTATTCGTGACTAGAGACCTTGTCTAATTAGGGTTACGTCATAACCAACGGACCCTGAAATATTACATCTTTGTGGTTGAACATGTTGTCGGCGTAGTTATAAACGGCACTTTTAAGTCACTCACAATACAATTTAGTTTGTAACGGTATAGTTTTGCTGTATATTTTGAACGGGTTAAACTATGATTGCTTTTTTATTTACGGACTCACAGTTCGTAGAATAAAATGATGAGTATTTTAGATATCCTTTACCTTTTTCAGTTCTGGCTAAAACATTATTTCTTGTTTTCAATCCACGTTTCAGGAGAGCATAGAATACATTAACTCTTATTTTTTCCGACTGCTTTAAAGGTTATCTAGGGAAAATAGGTCACAGTTGTGCTTAGTAAGCGATGGTCTAGGATCCCGCATATATCAGCGTGCGTGGTTCTACAGCGGTAACTCCTAACGCTGTGACAGCACACCGGTGTGTTGGCAGAGCATGAACTATTGCTTATTCTGCACTAAAAAGATACACAACCATATTTCAGAAAGTCTTTTAAACTACACCGAGGAAAAAATGTGTAAGCCACGTGAAAGTATGTATGCATGTATAATTTAGAGAAAAGTATCATATAAAAATATCACTCACATTTTGTATTGCCTTTTAAAGGTCGTAGCTCCCTTGTCAAGCGTGACAAAAATATTACCTATGTATGAAATACATTTGCAGAGGGATTTTTGGATTGATTGGCTGCCTGTGAAATGATCGTAAATTTCGATGTATAATGAGCTCATAAATCTGGAGCGTTGCTCGATATCTCCTGTGCTATCTACCTGGGATATGTACCTATAAACATTTTTTTGTTCGTGTTCCTGTTTACATAATTATGCTCCTGGCTAAAAGCTCTGCATATCAATTTCGTGAGGCATTCGTGCCCCTGGTTCGATTGCGCCATACTTCTATGTTAGATTTCACAATTTTAGACCACATTTGATGAAGTTCGGTAGTCACCCGTAACAATACCTATGTTTTAAGGGTGCTGACTGCATGTAACGGTTTTTATCCATATACATAAATAAAAGACTATAATTGAAGAAGTGGCTGTTGAAAGTCTATCTGCAAATAGAAGCTTTCAAAGAGCCAACATACACAATCACTCACTAACATGCATTCCCACAATTCAGCTCTTTGTAACTGAGTTTTCATTTAAAACTTGATCTACCACTAAAATACCTTTAGAAATCAAAAATATAAAGTAAATAAAACAAAATGGCTATGAGGTTAATCCTACAATCCTACCTCTTGATATCTACGAATTGAAACAGTAAATCTGCTAAGCCATGCCAATCCAAAAAAACGACTTTGATTAATTTGAGGAATTACATTTTCTCTTAGGATTTAAGTATTTAACCTAAATTTGTTATTCCAATATCAACGGACAACTTTTATATTTTTTTTACGTAACAGCAAAAGTTATTCAGTTTTTTGTTGTAATGTAAGCAAAACATGTACCTCAGAACATTTTGAAAAAGGTAATTTTGTAGTTAGCCAGAGGCAGGGACTTGTCTTTAGACCGAAAAAGACCTTTATCATCTTGTTTGTAAATTGAAATAAACGTTATAAAATATTATGACAAAGAGATTGAACAATTAAAAGGTTGTTTCTTATTTTTAAGACGAAGTGTAGTAGAATATATTTCACTGAGGATATAATAGTTCTCTTTCTACTCGTTCTGTCTGGTCTGAATATTTCGTAAAAGCGAAATGTTGTCTGGGTTTGGTGATTAGTAAATAACTCATACAATATTACATTACTGCTACAAAGTTTAATGAAGTAGTAACACCGAAAATACAGGAGGTATACACTAATTGCTCAAGAGTGAACCTAAAGACGGGCTTCAAGAAAAAATAAAGACACTACATAAGCATTGAAAGAAGTGTTAGTAGTAAGTCAGGCCCATTTGCGGGATTGTAGCGCCGCACTTCCTGCTAGGAATATCTTTGGCAGGCCTATCAACAATGAAAGTGGCTTGGGTTAAATCTGAAGTAGATGTGTTCCGGCCGAGCTTAGACTTTGAATAAATCAAGAGGGAGAGGTCGCAAGGTGAGTCCCGTCCGCCTCCGTGCCTCCTTCAGCCGCGGACAATATTGCATTTATATGAGTTCGTTATGCGTCCAGTCATTTGCTACCCTTTTACCGAACTCTCCCTTAAAGAAGGATTAAGGATTATTTGATCTCCCTGTAGCCATACTCCAGATATTTTTAGGCAGAGTATATGATCGTTGTAAGGATATCGTAGGCTATACGAATTTCCGTTGATTACTGCTATAAAGAAGAGAAGGGAAAAATGAATAAGGATTAACCCTTTTCACTGATATTGCGTGCTAAAGTATAAATTTATGATTTTACTTTACTAAGTAACGTAGGTATGTGCTCCCTTAACAAATGCGAAGTTAAATCCAAACTTACCAAATGGTTGCAAAAGTTGTCGTACGACGAAACTGAGGCACTTATCTCTATTGTCACTTAAACTGTAAAGTGTGATGATCTTATGTAGTTGCAGGATATTTAAATTGAATGATTACTAAATAAATAATTATGTAATGACACAATATTATGTTTAGTTTAATGTAATTTTAATTTTGAAGTTTAATGCATATATATAATTTAAACAATGTTATATTTAATTTCATATAATATGTTGTTATAATAATTAATTTGAATGAAATATGTTGTAATAATAAGAATTTTTATCGTAGATTAGAATTGTTAATAGTAATGATATACATACTCGTATAATGAAATAATTGTTTAATATTAATGAGCTAAATTTTTAGTACCTAAATTGTGTAATAATAGATACCTAGTAAAATTATGCTATGATTTTTAATGCATGTAGTTATGATACTTAAAGTACTTGCATATTTCAATAACGTATTGTGAGTATTTCTGGAGGAACTTTGGCTCCTAAAACACAGACTCGTAGTCTAGTTTAGGAGACAGTAGTTCGCCTTTGAAACTGACATTAATGTACAATAGTTTAATTAAATTTAGTACTTAGATTATGCATGTAATGTACAATAAACAATAAACATAAACCTAAACCTACCATATTATCTTCTAAAAATATTTTAATTCTTGCTACTTTATTTTTAGAACAGTCGTCATTTTCCGCATAATTTTTCTGAATGTTATTCATCTGCTAATGGGAGTGCTTACATCTGAGTTCCCTAATTACGGAATTCATCAGACCTCATATGAGATGACCTCTCATTAGAGTCGTTTAACTCGATGATTACAACCTCGTTTTAAATATGATAGATGTAAATGAAGGTACAGGTAGGTAAAGTAAAAGCGTTGATGTGAAGAAAGATGTAAATGAAATTAATACATATTTATTTTATTCATATCATAATGATAATCATTTATTGGTTCAATAAGATTATAATAATAACTGTTATTTAAATACGTAAAACCTGTGTTATTAGTTAAGCCACGTGGTTGATACCAACCAAGTAAGTAAGAAACCTGTTAAGTTGTACAAACTATCCATACTTAATATCACAAATGCGAAAGTAATTCTGTCTGTCTGTTACGTTTAAACGCCTAAAACGCAGAACCGATTTAGATGAATTTTGGCATGGGAATACTTTAAAACCCTGGGAAGGACAGAGGATAGTTTTTATCCCGGAATTACCACGGGATCGGGAATTACGCGGGAAAAACCTCCCACGCGTACGAAGTCGCGGGCAAAAGCTCATACTAATATTATAAATGCGAAAGTAACTCTGCCTGTCTATCTGTCTAGGTCTGTCTGTCTGTTACCTTTTCACGCCTAAACCGCTGAACCGATTTAGATGAAATTTGGCATGGGAATAGTTTAGGACCCTGGGAAGGATATAGAATAGTTTTGATCCCGATATAAGGTTCCCGTGGGATACTTTTAGAATTGCACGCGGACGCAGCCGCTGGCAAAAGCTACATTAAATTAATTAAATTTGATTTTTTAAAATGGTATGGGAATAGTTTAGGATAGGACCCTGGGAAAGACAGGACAGTATTTATCCCGGAAATCATCCCTAAAGGATGTAAAAAGGGTGTTGGAATTTCGTATAGGGAATCAATAACATACTATCCGTATCCATACTAATATTATAAATGCAAAAGTAACTCTGTCTGTCTCTCTGTTACCTTATCACGCCTAAACCGCTGAACCGGTTTATATGAAATATGGTATGGGAATAGTTTAGAACCCTAGGAAGGACATAGGATAGTTTTTATCCCGATATAAGGTTTCCGTGGGATAGTTTTCGAATTGCACGCGGACGCAGTCGCTGGCAAAAGCTAAATTTAATTAATTAAATTTGATTTTTAAAGTTGGTATGGGAATAGTTTAGGACCCTGGGGAAGACATAGGGTAGTTTTTATCCCGGAAAAAGGGTGTTGAAATTTCGTATATTGAATCAGTAATATACTATACTATATCCATATCCATACTTATCCATACTGATATTATAAATGCGAAAGTAACTCTGTCTGCCTCATGTGGATTGTGATGTTATCGAGTATCTGTCCGTCGACAATGTCATGGATATTGAGCAAGTGACGTCATACCCTGTAGAGTTTATTAACTCTCTGGAATTGTTAGGGTACCCCATCACATTATTTGAGGCTTATACTTGGTGTCCCAGTCCTGTTGATGCATAATCTGGACGCACTAAGGCTCTGTAATGGCACGCGACTACAAATTATACACCTTGGACGCAATGTTGTTCAAGCAATAATTATAACAGGAACAGCAAGCGTTGAAAACGTATTTATTCATATAATATTCGTATAACATACTATACTCACTTAATATCCATACTTCCATACTAATATTATAAATGCGAAAGTAATTCTGTCTGTCTGTCTGTCTGTTAACTCTTCACGCCTAAACCGCTAAACCGATTTAGATGAAATTTGGCATGGGAATAGTTTAGGACCCTGGAAAGGATATAGTATAGTTTTTATCCCGATATTATAAATGCAAAAGTAACTCTGTCTGTCTGTCTGCCTGTCTGTTACCTTTCACGCCTAAACCGCTGAACCGATTGAAATGAAATATGGCATGGGAATAGTTTAGGACCCTGGGAAGGACGGGATAGTTTTCGAAATGCACGCGGGCGAAGCTGCGGGCAAAAGCTAATCCTTAATAAAAAGGAAAAAAACAAAACTAAACAGCACGCTGTTCAGTTACTCTTGCGGCAGGGATGAGTTTATACCTACTTAGTTAATTAATAAATACTAACCCTTAGTTCATAGGATTTGTACTAACCAATAGACCAATGTAGTCAATTAAATAAAATATATTAATTAATTAATCGATAAACGATACTTAATACATTTAAAAACAAAATTAAATATGGCAAAGTATGTTGGTACTTTACTTACTTTATGCCAATAAACAATGGACATTTTCTACTAAAAATCTATTTTTATGCTATCTATTTAAGACCTTGCGGTAATTGAATCTGTCTTATAGCCTAGTAATCCAAGATCACTGAGCCACCAAACTTGGACAATAACGCATTGTCTTCGTGGTTAGCGGTTTCATCCTCGTCTCAACCCATTTCTATCGAAATTCATTTCGCAGCATTTCCCTTCATAAGATATTTAATTAATTTCCGAACATATTTTTGTCACTTTATGGGTATACTTGCTTCTGCCCGCGGTTTCGCTCGCGTGTAATGGTTTTTTCCTGCGAAATTAAAGTTCAATTAGCCTATGTGTCCTAACACATCGAACCTTTGCTACGTTTTGACACGCAGATCGTCGATATTATACCGAAAAAAAAACTTATCACGCTGACCACCTTTTACTTAGATGTATTTTGATATTTGTACTTCTTATAGTTTATCAAGGCTGCTAGGGTTCCACACGAAATGCCTGGCGCATTTTAAATAATATTCCGTCAATAGAAAATTCTGATCACGCTATACATTTTTTTCTAAGGCGTTAAATTTGTAGCTTTTATAGTTTAGCTGGGCTGCTATGATTCCACGTCAGGATCCCGATCTTCAAAATCAATTATAGCCTATGTGTTGCCTAGAACCAATAGGTACATAACAAAAAAAATTCATAATAATCCGCCCAGTAGTTTGACAATGATAAAAAAGCCATACAAATTTTCATCCCCTATTTCAACCCCTTTTTACGGATTAAACGATAGCTTATGCCCTTTCCCAAGGTCTACTCTATCTCTGTATCAAAATCGGTTAAGTAGTTTGACGTGAAAGCGTTGCAGACAGACAGCTTTCGCATTTATAATGTTAGTAGGGAATTTTCCCACCGGAAGAAAAGGGAAGTAGGGATATGTGTCAGTCAATCATTCGACTGTCCCATAATCTGATTTTAAATCGAAAGGACACATAGGTATCCCCATGTGCGACACAAAATCAATCTTTTGATAAGATCTTTAATGCATCGCCTGTCAACCCTAATTCAAAGTCTAATGTTTAATAAAATGTAATCCTTGTCTCTTTACTCACACACTATCTGAAATTTGTTGATACCCAAGAATGAAACAGAACAAAAATTTATATTCATTCGAATAGGTAGCGATTGATGTGTTTCAAGCAGTTATACCAAACAATGGAAACGCAATAATTTGCAAAGAACTAAATTATACAGTATAGCTTTTTGCTCCATAACACAATAGCGTTGTGAAAATATTTCCTTTCATAAAGTGTGGGCTTTTTGCGGCGTTGAACCGACATCTGCCTTTCGCCGCCGATGTGCTGTAAGCCTCTTTTTGTAATGCATGCATTACTATACATTTTCTGACTCGATTCCACGAAAACTGCTCATTGTATTATATACAAAACTACGATATTATCTGGACCCTTTTCCACATTATTGTGCTCGGAATATGTTGGTAGTGATTTGTGTTATAAAATATTATCAGGCGGCGAGAGTGCGGTGTGTTCTACCGTTTGATACGCCTCGGTGACATTACAAGATCGTAAAGTAAAAACGACTGCGTCTATATTACAGCGTGCGATGAGATTTCGAATGGCAGCCATGAAATAAAGGCAATGTACAAGACAGTCATCTGCGGCTCGAGCTAGTGTATAAAATTATGTGTACAGACACAAGATCTCATTAAAAGTTTACAATTTATTCCGTCACCATCTCACACAGAGTTATCAAGGAATTTGCCGTTTTTCTTTCTTTCTGCGCACACAAATTTTCAATTTACATACTTATGAAAGGTTTCGGAAAATCCCTTTTGTTGCTGTCGCGGAATGGCACGATTTTTCTTAAGTATAAAATTTAGTTTATAGCACGAAACTATTTATATTATTACGAACGGTACAGAACATCAGGCTTTCCACATGATATTACATCAGAAACCGCTTTTAAAGTCCGTATTAAAGTAGCAATCCATGTACACGTAAACACTCTTCACAACAAAAGACCTAAAAAGTATTTTTCAAACAAATGCGCGAACACTAAGCTTGACACGGACTGGCCAACTATCCGTCTGACCATTGTCACATTGAGGCACCGAGGCCTATATATTTCGACAAAATTTGTATTTTTGTTGACAATAACTCTCCACTATGCACGATGGATTCACATGCATTGCACGACTGCATACAGTCGTAAAAAAATACAACCGCGATGGATTGGTATGGATAAAATCATATTAGGTATATTCCATAGTAAACATATTATAAGCTATCTCTCAATGTAATCAGGGATTTTCGTAACTTCTTTTTGGGTGACTTTTGGATATTTGATTCTTTTAGGGTCGAGGGTCTTTTAGGGTTGGTTAAATCACAACGGATTAGCAAGACTATATGGTATTATGTTACTCAGAGGTCTCGAGGTCAATACTCTTTTTGTAATGTACGCACATAATAATTTTCAGCTCTGGTGGATATTTGGAATTCACATTATAGCTATACTCTAACATTTTTACATAATTTTAAGGTCATAAGCAGTTTGATGGATCGTAAATCTGCACTACAATCGCAAATTCAAAATTAAGTGGATTTTGTGAGGCTCTCGCGGTATGAGATCGTCGTTACACTCATTTATGCCTGTCTGGCATCGATTAACGGTTATGACTCATGGATTGTGCCTCTTAATATGACTTCCAAATTACTTGGTGCTAATATTGGTTTGATTCTCAAATCGGTGAAGGATGATTTTTTGAGGAACCGGTATGACCTTTTTTTTTTTAACGTGGTAAAATTATCAGGCAGGGTGGGAGGGACTGTCAGACTTTAACTGACTAAAATCCACGGTGTTCCTTCAATAACCCTTTACGTTCCGGGGTCACGGTAATGGGATAAGTCCCACGACCCCGGCAGGCTTCGGCCCTCTACAGGGGGGGCCTCGTCATGTTGCTGACGCTCTTTGAGGCGCGCGTGGAACACAACGCGCCGTCGACCCGGGCATGGTCCATGGTCGGACAGCGAGTTGCCCTTTACTCGCTGTCCGCATGCCCGCGCCTACGGTGGCCGGAGATCGTCGGCCGACGTCCGACGCCGTGGGCGTCTGCCACTGCGGCTGGGCTGGAGGGAGGACGCCATCCTCTCCCTCACACGGCCCGCCTCTTCCTTCGGAAGCATGACTGCTTCGCAGAAGGAGGCGACCGCTTCCCACTCCCTCTCGCCCCGCAGCAACCGGTATGACCTAGGACCAAAAACTCTAAAACATGTGACATCCAGCAACTCGCATTGGGCACTCGTGGTGAATTAGGCCTGTGTCCCAGCAGTGGGATCGTATAGAGAGATATAGATAGCCGAGAATAGGCTGAATTGTTTTCTGATTGATTTAAGGTCTTTCAGTAGCTTTAATAGTAGGTTACTAAGACTACCTACTTTTGGCAGGTGGTTTAATAATTCCAAAAAGTAAACTGTTTAATGTGAAAAAGAATGGAAAGGTTTGGAAGTTACAAAAAGTAGGACATATTTGAAATAAAGCATTAGTAATCTATATTTTTTTATATATTTCCAAAGGGGGACCGTCGTTGTAATTAAGCCGCGACATAGCTAACTCCCCATGGTTTCGATCCCGGCGAATTCAGAAAGTTGGTATGCTCACTCATTATTCTCGGCTCAGTCCTCCCAGAGGGTTCGGGATACGGAAACTTTTCCCTAACTCGTTGTCTCGTTATGTTAACCTCTAGCGGGAACGTGTTTATTATAATTGCTCATTGACTGCCTTGTTCTACTGACCCTACAATACCCCTACACTTTCTATGTAGAAACTAAGTCAAAATCATGAATTTTTAAATTCTCATTTGAAAATTTATGATTTTAACTTAAGTAGATTGACACAAGATTTGACATCCATTAGAAGCGTTATTCTATGCAAAGCGATGTAAAACTGTAATTGAATTTACAAACTTCTTTCAAGATTGAAAAACTTAGTGAATACTTATTTCATGCATGCAAGATTGTGATTCAATATTTTCTTTTATAAATTCAGTTTGGGCAGCACAGAGTCAGCGAAGTTATTCACAAATGATTAAGTCCTGTTCAGCAAATTTTAAACATTTTTACTATGTCACGTAAACACATCAATCATGGTAGAAACTTTGAGTATAATCTTTTTAAAGTGATGTTTGACTAAAACGATAGTGCCTACCGATAAAACTATTGAATATTTTTTTTTTTAATAGTTTTTGCAAATGACATACGAGCTAAATACAATACATCCCATCCCAACGTAAACGTGATCGAAAAATCTGACACCCTAAATTGCATACAAATAGCCTGAAATATTGTTAGCGATGTATCGGTGTGTCTATTTCGTACGCGTAGAATTATATTTTAACCAACTTCAAAAAAGGTACTTTTTCCATCAACCCTTAACGTATGAGTCCATACATGTGTTACGTAATGATAGATATACGAGTAGATATTAATATGAGGAGAAGTACCTACAATGCTGATTAGAGTAATATATGCAGCCGACTACCGAAAGAATCAAACGCATAAATAACTTAAGATTTGGAAGTCAGTGGCAAAAGTTAAGCATAAAGTGTTAAGTGTGTCTTGTTTGTTTGTTTTTCCTTAATTCTCGTTAAAAGAAAACAACGGAACCATGAAATTTCTGCTGTGGAGACGTTGAGTGGAGTGTGAATTAGGCTAATTTTATTTGCTGAAAAATAGATTCGCAGGCTGTAGCTAGTGTAATATAATGACATAGCGTCGGAGATAGTGA
Organism: Tholera decimalis; assembly: GCA_943138885.2. NCBI lineage: Eukaryota > Metazoa > Arthropoda > Insecta > Lepidoptera > Noctuidae > Tholera > Tholera decimalis. Next base: position 22,749,568 of record OW964552.2, on the reverse strand, counting down.
AATGGCGCGTGACTAACTTTTTCAATAAGAGCTGATTTTTAATGAAAATATTTGTGAGTCGGTATTGCACTATCAGCGACGATAGGAAATACGTAAATGATCATTTGGAGTAATAACCTGCAGACACCCAGCTAATTTATTCCTTACTTTGCAAGTTGAGCAGTGTGCGCGATATGTTTTTATACAGTTCGGGAACAACATATCTGATAGTCTTTATTGATTTAAGTATTCGCGTGGGTGAACCTGTTTGCGGCTCGACTAAATAATAATACAGGGGTTACAACTGGTGAAAGGAACAGCGGTATACACGGTCAGTTAAGCTTTCGGAAGCCATTGATTTTTATTTTCACAAGCCAAGTCAAAACGGATGTTTGCCTAAAAGCCATTTGTTATATTTTACAGATGTTACAAGGAAGATAAAATGGAAATAATATCTCATCACAAATCGGATAAATGTGTGTATAATTACAACGTTCAACAGTCATACCGTTTCCTGATAACTGTCTTCATAGTTATTTGTATTTCATTCAGTAAACTTTCTACAAAGATAAACGGATTTCGTGAAAAATAAAAGTTTATCTTTTCTCTCAGCTAGTTATTTTCGTCGTTTCAAAGAATGCATTATTATTAAAGAAATTGTTAAAGATATTAATTTTAGTACATATACACACATCAAAAGTGTCTAGGGATCAACATATATTTTTGCAATAACTTTTCTCCTGATTGATATTAATTAAAATTTTCTTTAAGGATTCATCAAATAAAGTGTTTTCGTTTGTCACAGTAACGATAAACCAAGTCACCTTTGCATTAATAAAGAAATTTGCCATTTTCCTAATAAAGGGATTTTTGACATTTGAACCACTAACATTAAAGTTCGAAAAAAAGACTGAAATAACAGTTTTCTTTAAAATTTTATTGGGTAACTTAAACAATTAATAATCCGTGTTTCTACCGCGAACACTAACAACACAAGAACATCGGTTTGGCATACTCAAAATGAGTTCATCCAAATCACGCTGTGGAATGGCCGCCCATGTTCGTTGCAACAACAAACAAAGGTCTTCTTGCGACTGGATACCCTCCATATTCGGCAGAGCTCTTCTCTGTAGCATATCCCATGCATGCTCAATCGGGTTCAAGTCTGGCGACTGAGCAGGCCAGAGCAGGACATTGATTTTAGCTGCGGCGAGAGTCTATCTTACAACTCTTGCGGTGTGCGGTCGTGCATTATCATGCATTAACTGAAATAAGGGACCGATTTGCACTTGTAGAGGAACGATGACGTCAGATACAATCGTCTCAGCATAAATTTGAGCGTTGAGGTTGCCTCTGATCCAAATCAACTCAGTTCTTCCGCCGATCCAAATACCCGCCCATACCATGATGGTTCCACCACTATAAGGATGGACTTCCTGGCAGGATTTTAATCGCTGTTGGCGTCCAGGGGTTCTCCAGTGTCGTATACGTCTTGTATCCGGTCTCATACCAAAACGAGACTCATCAGAAAAGCACACGAAACGCCATTGTTCTTCTGCCCAATTTCTGTGCTCAAGAGCCCATTGATATCGAATCCTACGATTGTGCATTGCTATAGGTGGTACCCGTAGCGGTCTTCGGGAATGAAGGTTCACTTCATGCAAGCGGCTTCTGACTGTTTGGTCGCTAATTAAGTTCCCTGAAGAGTGATGAAGCCTCACGGCTAACATCATGGCGGTTATTGTTGGAGCTCTTCGAGTTAAGATTTGAATGTATCGGTCTTGTCTCCGTGTGGTGCAGCGATACCGTCCTCCATGGCGCTCAGCCACGGTACCAGTGCTTCGGTAACGTGTCCAAAGTCGACTGATAACACTCTGACTTGTATTCAGAGCTAAAGCCACAGTACGTTGCCGGGAACCAGCTTCTATCATTCCCACGGCTCTGAGCATTTCTTCCCTGCTTAAATGACGTCGCCGCTCCATAATAACGTTGGTTTTAATCAGTAGTAGGGAAACAGTAGCACTAATAATGTCTTCAATGCGTTGTATGTTTTTATAGGGAAAATGTTGACAGCTGATTTTCATATTTTACTCGAATTTGATTAACAGTTCCTGTTTCAAATTATGAAATGTACCAAAAAGGATCCATATAAATTTATAAAATCATAAATTTATTACAAAGCCACATCTCAATCTCAAGAAATCCGCATAAAAATGCTTGATCCCTAGACACTTTTGATGTGTGTAATTACGAGTATTTATAGTAGACGTAAAACATATATAATTATAAGTATATATTTTTTCGGACGCCAATCTTGTTTTTTAATCAAATGTTAATTATTATCTTGTTTAAAAACACAGGGTCGTTTGCTATGGGCACGCCACAATAGCGGCGGTAAGTCCCCTCTTTGTCTCTTTGAGGAGTGGCTAAAGAGGCGTCATGGCGTCCTCACCTTCCGCCTGACGCAGGTGCTCAACGAACACGGTTGTTTCGGGAATCGGGAGTTGCTTGTGTCGGATTCGGCGGGAGGAAACGCCTGGGTGTCACCACTGCGAGAATCGCCCTGAGGACATGGTGGAACACACAGTGGAGATTTGCTCCGCTTGGGCAGAGCTCCGCCGTCTCCTCGTAGGGACGATAGGCGGCAACCTCTCGCTCCTGGCCCTGGTTCAATCCATGGTCCGGAGCGAGGAGGCATGGGAAGCGGTCACCTCTTTCTGCGAAGCAGTTATGCAAGCGAAGGAGGTGGCGGGACGCGTGAGGGAGAGGTGCGTCTTACAGCCCTCACGCCCCAGGAGACGCTCCGGGCATCGGGAGTCACGGGATGACTCCAGCCACCGTAGGCGCGGGCCTGCGGGCTGCGAGCAATGGGTAGCTCGCCGCCCGACTGAAACCAGGCCCGTGTAGACAGCGCGTCGGGTACCACGCGCACCTCAAAGAGTGTCAGCAAAGTTGTCGGGGCCCATAAGGGGGCCGTTGCCTGCCGGGATTGCAGAATTTTTCGAAAGAGTTACCGCGGCCTCGGAACAGGAAGGGCATATGATGGAACACGGATGAGTTTTAGTCAGTAAAAGTCTGACACACCCTCCCGCTTCGCCCAGATTGGGAGGCAGTCATTGGATGCGAACGACCCTTTTTTTTAAGGATGGGAAATCCATCCTTTAAAAGAAGGTCGTTCGCTAAACACATTATTATGTTTATTTATTCACGGGTGCAGAGGTGCGGAAAGGTCCCGACTATGTTTGACTGTGGCGATTTATTTAACGAGTGGCTTTATTTGTTTGCGACGCTGTCGGTCTACGTCGGCGTGCCCTTCTAATGCTACCCATTAACTTCATGCCCAATGTAATTTACAGCACTTTCAACTTTATCACTTTGTTGTTAAGGACTAGGTAGAGTGTGTCTGGCCTGTCTTTGTCTACGTCGCCTTTGCTTAATTAATGACTTAATAGTGGCTTCGTCATGTGTGCACACCGAGTGATGTATAGTGTTAACTCAAGTTTCTGCCACATCAGCTTAGTCTAAAATACAATATAGGTAATTAGTTACCGCCACTAATTCGCTGAATTGACTGAGACCGAATCAAATTTCATATTCCACAGTATTTTTGTGTTTACCGAAATATTACAGTTATGTAAGAGGAATACAAGAACAAAGCCTTCCGCTCCGTCTGTTGTTAATGTTTAACTTTAAGAATTTTAATAGCTACAACAGTATGAAAACAACTAAGAAAGTAATTAAGGAGAAAGTTAACGAAATGTTATCACAATCATAATAAGTACTTGTTTTGTGTAATTATGTTCATTCAAAACATGGTATTGGTGTGCGTACGTGGTAATGTAATAACATGATGTCGAGTCACGAGGGACGGACATAAGCCTTTCATGTGTCGTTTTCGTCATAAAGGATAAATCGTGTTAGAGTTGGACCGCTTACACCGGATGGCGGAAAATAACCTATGTGTAATGTCTGCTGTTCAAATTATTAACATAAATAAATAGTACCGTTTGTGTCATTTATTCTTTGTATGTGTCAGCCTGAGATCATTGGAACAAAGTCGTGACAACAATATTTTCAGACTAGAATATTTTAGATTAGACCTCGGAGCTTACATAAAATACCCTCTGGAACATCTATTCAGTGCCACGTTGTTGAAATAACTAAACTTTTGTGTACGAGTATTACGAATAAATAGCCTGTGAGCTAAAAGACTAGACATGTTGATGCACAGACAAAAAACAGCTAACTACTAGACAGGTTTTCTAATATTTTGTTAATTGACTCAGTTTTTCCTCAATGGCATATCTACCTATACTACCCTGGGATAATAAAAACAGAATTGCTATGTTCTGAAATAACTCATATTTTTGCCAAACTAACAAAAGTACTACTAAAATAACAAAACCTTTGCGGGATTTGAGAGGATACTGTTATATGTATCTTTACTTTTTAGGGTTCCGTAGCCGAAAGGCAAAAACAGAACCCTTATAGTTTCGTCATGTCTGTCCGTCCGTCTGTCTGTCTGTCCGTCCGTCCGTATGTCACAGCCATTTTATTCCGAAACTATTAGGACTATACATGTGAAACTTGGTAGGTAGATGTATTCTGTAAACCGCTTTTCGATTTTAAGAAAAAAAATTAAAAATCTGTCTGTCTGAAAAGTCTGTCTGTCTGTCTGTCTGTCCGTCCGTCCGTATGTCACAGCCATTTTATTCCGAAACTATTAGGACTATACATGTGAAACTTGGTAGGTAGATGTATTCTGTAAACCTACTTTCGATTTTAAGAAAAAAAAAATAAAAATATTTATTATAAAGGCTCCCATACATGGAACTAAAACTGAAAATATGTTTTTTTTTTCATGAAACCTATGCGTGTGTGGTATCTATAGACAGGTCTTTAAAAATTACATTGGGGTTTCTAAAATCACTTTTTCATAAAGTTAATCGTTTAAAAGATATACGCTTCCAAAGTGGTAAAATGTGTGTCCTCCCCCTCTAATTTCTATAATAATGGAGGTAAAAAACTAAAAAAAATTGGTGTCTGCAGACCTTAATGTAAACTTTCAATCAAAATTAGTTTGAACGAGATCGGGTCAGCAGTTTTAGTAATTCAACATATTTTCTAAAACCGCAAATATAACTTGGTAATTCATACAAACACTATGAAAAACAAAGTTATTTGGCGTAGTTGTAAAAAATGTAAAAAAGCTAGTTTTAAGAAATTGTAAGGTTTTTTTTGTCAAATAGATATACATATTATATATATTATATTATTATAGTTACTACGGAACCCTTCATGGGCGAGTCTGACTCGCACTTGGCCAATTTGTTATAACCGTCTATGTCCTAATCACGTTCGTAGGCCATCCTCCACTCCTTCCACTTCTCGCGAGCCCGCGCGCGTCTTCCCTCCAGTTCCGACGGAAGCTATCCAGTTCACCCGGCCATTTCCTTCGTGGTCTGCCGCGTGGTCTTTCAGTCTCAGGGCACCAGTTTTATGTAATTTTGGCCCATAGTTGGTCTGCGGCATGCGGCAGACATGTCCTGCCCAGTCTCACTTGAGTTAGGCAGCCCTTTGGGCTCAGGTTTATTTGTTTTGACACGCAGTATTGTTTTTCAAACACAATCCGTTAATTGAACACTTTATATACTTACTGCGTTCCATTGCTCGTTGGCTTACGAGATGGGTCTTCACTTTAAAATTTAACCTACTGTGTTTAGATATCAACTATTACAATAGAATTATAAAATTATTGTTTGGATAGGGCGGACAACTACGAATTGGCTATTCACCAGGTTTGCCAGGCGATTGGCAACCTTTTATTTAATTTATTTATTTAGCTAGGTAGATAGGCAATCATTGCGACCATTCCTTTTCGAAAGAAAATCAACTGCCGTGTTTGTTTTAGAGTGAATGCATGTAGGTAAGTTTTCGGACGGGTCCATCGTTACTATTTGTATTAAATTGAATATATGTGGCACATTTAAAAAAAAATAGATATCTAATCTAGGTCAACATTAAAAAAACAGCCTCAAGATATTCTTGGAAATCGTTTAACGAAGCACAAATTTAAGCGGCCGCGAGCGTCCCCGCCAAAACTCTTCAAATCTAATAACTTACAGCCGCTAGCCTGTAGTGAAACCGCGGTGGATTATACGGGATAAGTACTACTTGTCGATTGCATTATAAAACGGATTGAACACAACCCCACTACCGATAAACAAAGCTCTCCAGAAACTTTACAGATTCGACTTTGAGATAGCGAAGGGAACAATATCAAGAAATGATTAAAACTATTCGAAACTTAGTTCCTTGGTTTGTATCCCTATTTTAGAATGTCCAACGCTAAGAGTCTTCAGAAATGTCCTGTTCATATTTCGGACTGCATTACTACCTTGTGTCTTCACCTAAGTGACCATAACTACCTTAATGTGGTCAGTACTTATGCAGTGACCCTAGATAGTACTGACGACATTAAGGACAAATTTTAGAAGTGTCACAATGCCGTCAGAATATACATCCTAGAGAGAGCATTTTAGTTTTAGGAGACTACAACAAGCTTCACAACAGATGCACAATAGCTTCAGTTCCATAAATGTAAAAAAAACAGTTATCCAAGAACTTGAGCCGCTTGGGTACAGTGAAATAGAAAAATTATTATTTGAATACGAACTTAGACATTGTTAATGGTTTCTAGTGGTACTTACTAATCCCAAGATATTAGATCGTAGGGCTAGAAATCTCCAAATAATAATAATAAAAATATTTGGAGATAGGATATAGCATATTAGCATATCCGCCATTATTTCATACATTTGACACAGATACCACACACACACGCACCCTCACATACACACACACTCACCCCCCCCATTCAAACTCACACCCCCACACACATTCACACTCCCATACACATTCACACCCCCAAGGCGGTGTCAAAAACGAAAATATATACAAAACTAAAGACACCGCCTCCCGAAATTAAAGTTATTTTTGCCTTTGTAGTGTTTTGATATGGAAGTCGGTTCTATTTTTTGCAAAATTTTTTTTTTTCACGCTTTTTGACGCGCTTTGGTTTGTAATTTATCTAGTTACAAAAGCCATAATGTCAACAACTTACCACCTTTTACAAAATATTGCTTTTCCCGATGCATAGCCGTTAATTTTTGAGGAGTTCTCCTGGTACTTGACCATCAACTCTACATCACCATATGTATTGTGATGAGCATAAAGTGTTTAACATCCGTACTCAAGTAATCGAATCGCAGTCCACGAAATACTTATTATTGAGGAGTTTCAGTGGCTATCTGTGGTCTTCATCATCAGTTCCACTTCTGGACTTTTCAGAAGCAACTGCTCAAGGTACTATAAGAAATACCCAAAACGCTATAGGTGTGCCTATAATATTTGAAGAGTTCCCTCGATTTCTCCAGGATCCCATCATCAAATCCTGATTTCGTAACAATGGGACCAATTAGAAACTATACACATTCAAACGCAAAAAGAATTTTTCAAATTGGTCCAGCCGTCTCCGAGACATGAGGTAACATAAAAAAAAAATTCATTGGTCAGTTGCTGTTAAGTTTATGTGCTCAGTATCAGCTTGCTATAACAAATACTATATTTCGCCTTTCTGCTAAGCACGAAACGTCATGGATGCACCCAAGATCAAAGTACTGGAACCTAATTGATTATGATATCGTACGACAAAGAGACTTGTCCAAAGTCCTAGTTACTCGTGTTATGCGTGGTGCACATTGCTGGTCGGAACATAGACTTGTCATTGCTAGGTTACGTCTCCGACTTCGTCGCCCTGGCCAAGCTAGCCCGAGTCAAGATAAATGGCTAAATATAGAGAAGTTATGAGATGGCCGTTCGTCGAACCACTATTCTTTTTGCATATAGAGGAAATAAATAACTTACTTTATAGCCATCCATAAATTTCAACCCTTGTCAAAAAACTGCCTATTGAAATATCCATGGAAAGAAATTACTTAAAAACAAAAGATAAGCAAAGGAACCCAAAACACTTAGAAAATAAAGGTCTATTGAATTCAGTTTAAAATAATATCCAAAAAGGCAATAAATCGTACGTTAAAGTAACCTTTTTTTTTGGAATCTGGAGATCTGTTGAACAGATGTGTGAAGCGATGGCACATGAGTGTGGGCGTACGCAGTATCATTTGGCGGGAACTGATAAACGACGAGCTTGGCCAATGAACAGGCGTCATGCACAAAACAACCAATGAGACAGGTTACTCGCGTCTGATTTCTTTTCAAGGAGGAGCCTAGCTGAATGGCGGGAGGTGATAAACAGCGGTGAACGGGGGGCAGACGACATCGGACGGCGAACCGAGATAGTCGGATTACTCACATAGAAATAATTATAGTTAAATTTAGATTGAATATTGTTTGTATCTAAAAATAAAGTTAGAAGCAGTGTATCTAAGTAGTATTAGTGAAATAGAGTCAGTGAGAGAGAGCTGAAATTTGGTAACGTATTCCAAGTTCAAATTTTGTGTCAAAACAAGATCCCAAGCTAATTTACAATAACTTCAGTCACCAAATCTATTTAACGACCCCAGTAAATATGGAGGCTACTACAAACTTCGATATTTTATATTCACTAAGACAACAGGCACGAGAGCACCTTTGGTCTAACCTGGACAAGGTAGCTATGATGCTATTCTTGATAATGGTCATTTATCTCCTAGTGATAGCTTGTGTAGAGGGTTGGAGGCGATGGAAAGCTAATAGGTCGAATACACTAATGTAAATTATCATGGGATATTGTGACTTATGTACCTTGAATATAACTGTGTAACCATTATGTATACTTACCTCACCTCTCAGTTGTCTTACGATTTATATAAACTGAAAATAATTGTCAATATTGTGTACATATGTGTGTAAATCTAATTTGTGTATGTCAGAAGGGTTTTTCGCTTGAGTTGTGCCGTTTTCCCTTATCTGACTAGGTTTAGGAATGGGACACTCGACCTAGTTCACCACCATCTTAGTGAACCTAGGCCTAAATAAACAAACAGTTTCTTTCGTTGAAATTGAAAATTAAATGAATAATTTAAACAATAATCACCTCTTTCTTTTATATCCCAAGAGTACATGTGTAGAGAATTTTATAGTGGAAGGTTAATAAAACTAAGGTCAAGTCATAACAAAGGCATTGTTTTGAATCAGAGTATTAAATCAGTTTGGTTCTCCGAATATAGTAATTTGTACTACTATCGACCAGATCTGAGATAGGAATACAGATCTAAGTCAGATACTTTAATCAGGAATTGAGACTATGAGTTCCTTCTGAGCTGAATTAAACCTAGTATAAATCAGTAAAGTCCCAACTGAGTGAGTAGAGATACCAAGCTATGGTAACTTAATTATCCCTTTGATTCAAGTCATTAGTATCTGCGACTCAGTCATAAACGAGGGATTTAGCAGCTATAATGTAATTATGTGGGATCAAGTCAATAATCACTTAATTATTCAGAGGAGAAATACTATTCTTGAGAGGGAAAAACATTTCGGCTGTGTTGTGATATAGTACACATTAATATTTCCTAACGCCGATAGACTGATAATTTGAGAGACACGACTGAGCGACGCCTCTGGCAGTGATAACTTAGCATACCAATACACGCCATGTCTTGCAATCTGACCCCGACCTAGATTTGGCCAAATCTAACCATAACTCAAATACAAATACACCCCAAAACCATGGTTCCGAGGGAGTACCTGCCCTAACTGGGAATGTGGGAATCTAAAAAAAAAAATGCAAGTACCAGCCCGTGTAGCACAGGAGGTGGGAATCAAAAAAATACAAGTACCAGCCTGTGTAAACAGGAGGTGGGAATCAAAAAAATACAAGTACCAGCCTGTGTAAACAGGAGGTGGGAATCAAAAAAATACAAGTACCAGCCTGTGTAAACAGGAGGTGGGAATCAAAAAAATACAAGTACCAGCCTGTGTAACCGGGAGGTGGGAATCAAAAAAATGCAAGTACCAGCCTGTGTATCACGGGAAGTGGGAATCACTAGCGCTTCTTAGCGAATAAATAGGGAGTCAGATTGCCCCCCATAACAATGATTAAAGACCGTATCGCGGTGCAGGTTTCCGCATGCTAGAACGATATCAGTCAGACGCGGTGGCTCAAACGAGCACAAACACACATGTATCAACTTACACAATCATTCTAACGTGTCAAATTGAGTTTATCTTGCAAAGTCTCTTATTAATTCCAAGGAAGATTGATTGAATATTGTACGAAATAATAATATAGACGCGTAGAGACAAGCTCCGCATTATCGAGTAGAATGATTGATAAGTCTACATTGTTCGCACAGTGGAGTGTACTCAGAATTGACCTGTGGTAAATCTAAATCTAATTATTGCTTAAAATCCGAAATGACTCTCATGATGCAGTATTGTTCCTTTAAACACTGGTGTAAGGAAGTTCGATCCTTCCTAGATTAAACACAGTATTGATCACCAAAGGCTAATTAAGAAAATAGACTCTCTCTCTTAATATATTCACTTATGAAACAAACAGACTAGACGATCCACGCGAGCCACTACAGAACCTTGGTAGGATGACAACACAGAACGTTATCTTTACCGTTACTGGAGGCCTCAGGACAGGCGTACCATCACAGTTACCTAACTCCGAGACAAGGAGAGCTTTCGCGGAGACTGTAGCAAATAATGTTGTGCCAACGATCCCTGATACTCCTGATATAGTCTCTGTTGGGAATTTCTGTCTTCGCGACAGGTGGCCGACTTCAAAAATAAGTTAACAGACAAGAGTGAGCGAGGTTATTCGGAAAATCTAAAAACTGAAATAGAACTGGACTGGTCATATAATGGTAGCAAAAAGGAAGAAATTGACGAAAGAACATTGAAGTGGTATCCTAGTAATGGAGAATGCATAGGGAACGCTAAGTCAAAAGATGTAAAGATGATCTGCCAGGGGATGGGAAATGGGCACACCGCAATCGCGGCGATAAGTCCCTTCTTTGAGGAATGGCTGGAGGGACGTCACGGTGTCCTCACCTTCCGCCTGACGCAGGTACTTACCGGAAACGGCTGTTTCAGGAGGTACCTGTTTCAAATTCAGCGGGAGGACACGCCCGTGTGTCGTCATTGTGTGGATCACCTGGAGGACACGGTGCAGCATACGGTGGAGGTGTGCCCCGCTTAAGCAGAGCTTCACCGTGTCCTCGTTGAGATGACCGGCGGTGGCGACCTCTCGCGCCCGGCCATGGTTCAGACCTTGTTGCGAAGCAAGAGGGAATGGGATGAAGAAGCCTTCTTCTGCGCAGCAGTCATGCTAGCGATGGAGAGGCAACTCTCTTTCTCAAGTTCTAGACGCCGCGCGAGACGTCCCGGGCGTCGGGGATCGCGAGCCGACCTCCGTAATAGCTACGGCTGCCCTTAGCATCCCTTGGCTTGGTAGAAATACGAAGATATATAAAATAATCGGAATCTCAAAACGAAGACTTTTAATTTTGGATCATTGAACGTACGTTTTTTGCTTGATAGCAATACGATATAAGCTCTGCCCTGAGCGGAAAACAGCTATAGTGGCAAGAGAACTACGTCGTTACAACATTGACATAGCTGCTCTTAGCGAAACCCATCTCGCTGATGAAGGAGAAATATTAGAATCCGGAGAAGGGTTCACTTTCTTTTGGAAAGGTACTACTGCTAATGAACCTAGGCGTTCTGGGGTTGGTTTTGCAATAAAAAACGAATTGGTTAAAGATTTTAACGAGCACCCCGTATTTATCTCAGACCGTGTTATAAGTTTGCGCTTACATTTGGCAAATAATAACTTTCTTAATCTACTGAGTAAATACGAGTATGCACCTACACTAGATAAAAGTTGAGGTTAAAGACAAATATTACGAAAAACTTTCCCAAACCATCACAAAAATTCGCCCAAGAGAGCAAATATTACTACTTGGGGACTTTAATGCAAGAATTGGCCGTGATTTTGACGCATGGCCAAATACCCTCGGAAGGCATGGGATTGGAAAAATTAACAGCAATGGTCAGCTATTACTTAACTTTTGTAGCCAATTCGGTATGTCTACTACTAATTCTCAAATCTTGGGCCATAGAAACACTAAATTGTATGACTGGTTTGGTGAAAATGACGATACAATTACAAGATCACTAAGGGGTCACCGTCAGCTACTTAATATGCAGCACAATAATACTTGCAATGAAAACATACACAAATGAATCCAGGAAAGCACATCAAGATTGTGAAGACTAACGAGAGATGTGAAAGATAAGGTGGCAAGAGAAGGTGAAATTCCTACAGTGGCTTATAGACACACAACTGCTGAGTGCATTTTATGACGAGATTCGTAGTCATTGGCACCAGGAAAAATGTAAACGTACCGTTAAAGTCACTAGATGGAGTATCTCTCGCCAACAAGGACGATATCTTAAAACGCTGGGCTCAACATTTGAATGACCTTCTGAATGTTGATCGCTCTGCTGATATAACTTACATTAATTCCATTCAGCAAATTAAACCTACGGAAGAGTTACTTGAACCTATTACATATACCAATGGAGGAAGTAACAACAGCTATTAGGCAACAACGGAATAAAAAAGCAGTAGGCGTAGATAATATCTGCGGCGAAATGTTGAAGTATAGAGGACAGGAGTTACACCAGATCATGTGGAAACTTATGCGTATGTGGGCGGAGTAGATGTACCGAAATACTTTAAAATCTCTCGCATTTTCTCACTGTACAAAAACAAAGGAGATCGCTCTGACTGTAATTCGTACCGAGGCATTTCCCTTCTCTCCGCTCCAGGAAAAAAAAATCGCCCAAGTCCTTCTAAATAGATTGCTGCCTTTATCCGAAGAAATACTGCCTGAATCTCAGTTCGGCTTTAGACCGGAGAGAGGAACCTGCGAGGCCATCTTCTCAATCCACCAGCTTATTGAAAAGATCAGGGAGCAAGGTCAACCAATGTTTCTGTGTTTTGTTGACCTTTGACAGCGTTCCTCGTGAAGCTCTTTAGTTGGTTCTGTTTAAACTGAGTTGTCCGGATAAATTTGTTAGGCTTTTACGGCCTTAACATGATGACATGTCATGTTGCGTTACAGCCAATGGTGAACAATCAGAATCTTTCTGAGTCACCTGTGGAGTCAAACAGGGATGTGTATTGGCACCAACTTTGTTCGCATTATATTTTTCTGTTGCGGTCCGTAAACCTTTGAGGGATCTTACTGAAAATATTTGCATTAAGTTTCGCATTTCGTCTTTTCAACCCTGCGAGACTAAAAACAACTACGAAAATCTCAGTGGCCCTTATAACTGAGTTTATGTACGCCGACGATTTATGTTTCGTCACAGACTCCGCAAGTGGCCTTCAAAATCTTATGACCAATTTAAATGAGGCATGCACTAAGTTTGGGCTCAAAATTAATGTAAAAGAAACCCAAGTGATAGCGGCAGATGGGCTACATGACAATGTACCACTTAATGTGTGTCTTGGAGACAATATATTAAGCCAAGTCGATAGATTCAATTATCTTGGAAGCACTATTACGTCAAAGTGTAACTTAGTAGCAGAGGTAAACAGTAGAATAGGAGCAGCTGCTGCTGCTTTTGGTAAACTGCGTTCTAAAGTTTTCTGGTCGCATGACATCAAGCTATCCACCAAAATAAAAGTGTATATGGCCATTGTGCTCTCAATTTTTTTGTATTCGTCCGAAACATAGGTCCTGTACCGTAAGCACATTTGCGCTCTCGACAGGTATCACTTAAAGTGTTTGCGAGATATAATGAACATCCGGTGGCAAGATCGTGTCCGAAACAGGGATGTTCTTCGTCGTGCAAACGTCGGAGGTATCAAGAACACGTGTCGCGAATGTTAGGCGACAGATTGGCCAACCGCATCTTCTCAGAACTCAAATATGGCAAGCGTCAACGGGGTGGACAATTCCTAAGATATAAGGATATTCTGAAAAGGCATATGAAAAGATGCAAGATCGAACCATCTCAATGGGAGCCCAAAGCAGCTCAACGTCCGGATTGGAGTCATCTCATTAATCTGCAAGTCTCTGACTTTGAATTGCTACGACGAGCAGATTTGGACAAAAAACGAGACGAGTTGAAGGCCAGACTACCGGCGGCCATCCACTATTGTTGTGTGAATGGTGTGTTAACGTACCCTATACGCAAAATGGTATTCTCAGCAAAATGTGGGTACGCCAGTCACCAACGAGCGTTGGAGAACTGAACAACTAAGATAAAATAGCCATGATACAGTCGCCGTAGCCGAAATCAGCCAGGATGAATATCATCATAAAAAATCATATATATTTTAAATTAATTTTATGTCATGTTTATTTATTCGTATTGATCCGTCTTAAAGAACCAATTATGAGAAAAAGAAACGTGCAGTCAACCCTTTCCTCACTATAAAAATCAATTTGTACAACTCTTAAGCATTTCCTCGCTAATAAAAATGCACGGTAGCTTCTGATAAGGGTTTTCGAAACACAAAGCGAATAAATATTCTATTTTGATTTTGATGTGAAGGGTCCAGTTCTTTATGAAGCGAATTTTAATAAGCTAGAAAGCTAAGTGTAGAGAATTTGAGTATCATGTAGGTAGTATCTATATACACTTTTCTAGTAATTTAAGCTTAAAGCGCTTCGCAGCTTTTATTTATAGATCATTTTCTCCAAAAAGTGTGTGGGTTTAAGTATTCAAGTCACGTCGTTGTTTGGTTCTGTGTCGACCGGTTTATTTTAACTTATTTATTCCCTGTATGAAATTCGGGAATCTGAGAAATTTTTCGCTTACCTGCGCTTAAGTGATGACACGGGAACCTCTGAAGATAATTGAATTATCCTCGCCATCGATATTCCAGCCTCCGCCGAGGGATCCAAACTTGAATATATCTTCAATACCGCAGACCATGACAGACATTTCAGCAGTACGAGCGGATCTCATAAAATGCGTATGTAACGCTCTCGTATCTAAAAGAAAATAAAAGTACAAGATACGTTTATTCTATTATCATTTACGAAGGATTATCAGTTTTAGATATTTTTGCGTAAATAAAGTGCGTATTGTGTTCAGTAAAGATTCGCCTATTCGCGATTTACATGAACCATTAGCATAATCTGTAGACAACAATATGTCTTTCGAAATGGTCTTATTAGGGAATGCCCATTACGTCACAGCACTTACGACAGTAGTTTTCCTACTTCTTGGCTGGTTGATTTCGCTTTCCACGAACCATTTATCTTTGGCTGTGCGGTCCATTATGTTAACGAGCGTGCAAATAGTTCCGGAAGGAATAACCTAACATAAACGGAAATTAACTGACACTTTTCTGTACTTTGTTTTGGTTAACGTGTTATTAACGCTGATAAACAAAAGTATAAGTGAGTAATTTGTTTTGTTTTAAATAAATATATGTACTATAAGCTTCTGCCCGCGACTTCGTTCGCGTGGGCGGGATTTTCCGCGTAAATCCAGATTTCGTGGGAATTTTGGGGTATAAAGTAATCAATGTACAATTCCAGGATTTCAAATATATCTACATACCGAATTTCATTCAACTCCATTCACTCATTTCTGACTGTAAGAGTAACAAACATAGATCCATCCATCTTTAGACACTTTTGCATTTATAATATTAGTAGGAAGGAAGGAAGTAGGTTTTTCCCAGTAGGTACCTTAATAAATATTACTAGAATAGCTAATTGGACATCATGTTGGCACAGATGTACGGCATGGCATGAAGGAGATGTTGATGATCATATGCCTGACTAAGTATCCTTAGTTAACAAACGATTCTTGTTTAGTATAATAAACAAAGCAATTTTAAAACTAGCTGAGCTACATCCGGAATAATTCTGGGAAGTCAGTCCCTTCTCAACGATGAAAAGGATATTTCTATGAAGTGCCAAAAGTAAGCACTATTAACTGTCTTCCTCTATACTTCAAAAGGCACGAGAATGACGTGAAAACAATTTTCCTTTTTTCGTTTCTTTAAGATTTCTTTATAGACATAAAGAGAGCTGAGACGATCTTTAGTTCTTTCTCGTTTAGACGCCTATTTTAGATTTTAACATGATCTTCAGATAAATATTTAAGTAACGCGCGTTTTCGTTTCGTATGAACATATTAAGCAAATAGAGCTTTATTATGATAATATGTAGGTTTGTCTATGTAAGTTAATAATTAAAATAAATAATATCGAATTAATATAAATAGTTAAGTACCTACGTCCAAATTAATTAATGGTTTCAATGCTATTATTATGTAAAATAAGCACATTTGCAAATTGTAATAATTGAAATAGCGTTTAAGAACATAAACAATAACTCAATTTAATTCTGATTGTAAACATGATTCCGCTAATAATACCGGAACGTTCATAAATTGGCAATTTGTGTACATAAGTCGAAATGATTGAATTTAGTAAAAAGCTTTTTGATAGGCATGAACAAAACAATGTTTGATTTCTGCTAAATTCTTTATCCAAACGGAGATTAATAAAAGAGTGATTAAAAAATAATAAACGGTCAGCATCCGGGCGCATGGATTTGTGTCGTGTGTATTATTTTAACAATTATCACGAATATTAACGGGCGATCAAAACGTGCCGGGAACAAATTTTGTTGATTTATGACGGGCTCGCCACCCATGTCGCTCCGGTATGGAAATAGAATGCATGTGCTGCGACTACGGACCGCCAACTTGTTGTAAAACAAAAATTATTCTACGTACTTATGTAGATAACTAGTTTTTTATATCTTTTATTGCTACTTTTGAATTCTGGAGCAGTATTGTCATTTACTCACTGATTCATATTTCAAAACAATCAGTTAAAACATTTGTAGAATCAGTTAAGAATATTTTAATTCTAATTGTTACAATAATGTCAATACACTTACTGTAACCTACCGCTTTAAGCCATAGAATGAAGTGTAAGTATTTCGCATAGGGTTGCAGGATTGAATTACCGTGGCTCCTGAACGCAATAGCATCTGAAGGACAGAAACTTTTATTGACTGTGGATTTTTACTTAGTAAAAGTCTGATACCCGCTTCCGCCCCACCCAGAGTCATTTCATGATTTTAACGTGGAAAGAAGTATTTTGCATGTATGGAGAAAAGTGTGCGTTAGATCTTATTTATTATATTTTATAAATAATTTAGATTATTTATTTAATATTTATTTATTTATAAATTTATTAAATAAATAATATCATTTTGGCCTCCGAGCAGCGATAAAAATCAGACAAGAGTCCAGGAATCACAATAATTTGTTACTACATAAATAATAAGTTAGTGAAATTTTATATATTGTAAATTCTTGTAACTGAGTTTGATAACGTCAATTGATGCATTGTCCATTGTAGAATCTCGGTTCCATAACGCACTGGCTGTAATGATAATTTTAAACATCACTTGCACCAAAATGAACAATTCGAAGTAAGTATCTTACCGTGCGGTTTCAATTCGCGCGCGTTCAGATATTTATCCATCATAATTGGACTTGGCTGTTATTTACAAATCTTTCAAAATCTGGTCGAATATTTCCTTACATGTATATTATATAAGAATATATACAAAATTAACTAGCTATTTAAGTATAATATCAAAATCGAAAAAAAATCAAAAAGTAGCCAAAGAAAATTCAGTCAAACGTAAAAAATCAACACTTAGCGATTCTAACCCGATTTTCTCCCTAAGTAGTGATTTGATAGAAGTTGTAAAAAAGTTATAAACGTATTTGAAAGCATAATCCTATCTGCTTGCATACATTTTGGACGACAACAAATTTTCAATTGAAGGAGGTAAATCCCTTTTGATCTTTTTACACGAGACTGGCCAATGATAATAAAATGTAAGCTGCTTTAATACTGAAAAAAGATTTAAATACAGTATTGTTTTTAAAAATAAATAATTAAAATGCTAGCCTTAAGTACTGTGAATATTTCACGTGGGGCTGCGGAAATGTTCTAACGAGGTACCGTGGCCCCGGACCACAAGGGCAACTGAAAAGAACAGGATGGGCTTTTAGTCAGTAGAAGTCTGACACTCCCTTGCGCTTCTCCCAGAGAGGTAGGAAAGATTTGATGACATTCCCACAGAAAAAATTACCCGCTATGAATATTTCATGTACCAAATTAAATTGTCATAGTGTATTTATTATTCAGATGAAATAGATTTATAATCACAATAAAGCTTCCCGCTTTGTGTTGTAACAAAATGATGCGAAAAGGAAAGATTTCCCTTATTATTTTAAGAAAATATTTCAGAGGTTAGTGCTTTTTGGAATTTAATGTAAAAGTACCGTGAACACTTATTTTGGTTTATATATTTTGTTAAACTCAGCCGCATTTACAAAAGAAATGAATAAGAATTTTGTATAACACATACTTATATGTTTATGATTTGTCGTATTTCAAGTGATGTTAAGGCCAATGTAATTTCACTTATAAAACATGAGATGTGAGTAGGCGAGAGTGTAGGGTTATATAGTCTACTTAGGTACTTATACAATACCGTAAATTATATTAGCAAAGAGCTGTTAAGGGTATACATCAAATATTTACAAGAGAGAACGCTGCGTCCACCTGTGTTCTCAGATTGAGATAAGGGACCGTGTATAAACTACCTTACACTTTTAAGAGTGGTTAATAATATATATATGTATATGGAAACACTAGCTATAGCCCGCGGCTTCGCCCGCGTTAATTTGAACTTTGTCAATAATTATTGTTGCCAATCGGCACATCGTTTCGGATGGTTAAAAAACGCATATATGTTACCTATATATGCGCTACTATTAATCTACAAGTATGTACTAATACCTAGATAATATGATATAAAAAGTAGATAAAAGTGTAAGTACCTACCTACTTGAAAAAATAGAAATGATTTGTATATTAACTTGATTGGTTAAAATGTAAACGACACGGTTGGCGTAACGGTTAACTGGTGCATGATGGGGGTTTGACCTCAGCACTAAACAAAGATTTGTATAGCCTACATGTAGTTGTGTAGTTTAAAAAAAATCTTTCGAGTGGACTATCTCCATACCAAAAATCAAAATCGGTTTAGCGGTCTAAGTGTATTGTGTGTGGGGAGCGGGGTCATTATTCATTCCCTATACGAATTTCCAACACCTTCTTAACATACTTAGGGATGATTTCCGGGATAAAACTATCCTTTGTCTTTTCCAGGACTATCTCCATACCAAATTTCATCTAAATCGGTTCAGCGGTCTAAGTGTATTATGTGTGTGGGGGGGGGCATCCTTTAGGGATGATTTCCGGGATAAAAACTATCCTGTCTTTCCCAGGGTCCTAAACTATTTCCATACCTAAAAATCAAATATACTTTTAGGGGATATTGGAGTTTTTTGAACTGCAATGGCAAATAAGTCGGGATTATTGGAATGCGTGGAATAAATACGTTTTCACCGCTTGCTGTTCCTGTCATAATTATTGCTTGAAAACAACATTGCGTCACATAATCTTTCCGTTGATCTGCCCTACAATTTCGTTAGTCGGTGCCAAAATTGCTCTTTCACGCAGCCATTATCTATTCCTCATATTTGTTTTCAAATCCGAATATACGTGGTTTATTAAATTATCTGTATCTTGGACTATGTTACAGAATTCAGAGCTCAAATAAATCATACCATTGATATCTGTTGCCACACGATCTTCTCCTATTTTCAAAAGGGCAGCCGCATATTGCCCCGATTTTAAAATAGAAATGATTCGTATACTAGTATTAACTTTATTGGTTAAAATTTAAACGACACGGTTGGCATAACCGTTGACTGGTACATGACGTGGGTTCAACCCCAGCCCTAAACAAAGATTTGTATAGCCTACATGTAGTTATGTAGTTAAAAAAAAATCGATTTCTTCTTGAATACGCGATTTGAATGAATTGGAGGGGGGAAACAAAGTTCTAACTTCCTTTTACATCCCTAAGGAATGATTTTCGGGATAAAAACTATTTTATGTCTTCTCCAGGGTCTAAAACTATATCCATACCAAATTTCATCTAAATCAGTTAAGCCGTCTAAGTATATTATGTGTTTGGGGAGGGTAGGGACATTATTGATTCCCTATACGAAATTCCAACACCCTTTTAACATCCTTTAGGGATGATTTCCGGGATAAAAACTATCCTATGTCTTTTCCAGGGTCAAAAACTATCTCCATACCAAATTTCATCTAATTCGGTTCAGCGGTCTAAGGTCCGTATTACAGAACGTTACTCAAGTTCAGTTTGAGCTTAATTCGCCCGATCTCAGTTTAAATATAGAATCTGCACTTGAGCATTGGTCTTATCCCAGAACGGTAATAAAACTACACTCAGATTCAAATCGGACCTCAAGCAGAGAATATCCATTGTCGATGCATCAGTATGTTTTTTTTTACGTTTTATTTTCTTCGTCTCCGCTGATCTACGAATGATCGTAAATAATTTAATTTAGTTTAATACCAATTTTTTAAGAATAACAAATAAGTACTGCAGCGCATACGGCGGTTTCACTATAGAAATTACTTTTTAAGAATTTGTAAAAGCAAACTCTTGAAGGTAAATGGTGTTAAGGCAATCTTTTCTAACACATAAAAACATAACAAGAGTAACTTGTTCGTGGAACGGAGTGGATCCTAAATAATTTCTGTGACAGTGTTGTTATAAATTGCTCACTGGTTATATAATAAATAATAGTTTGGGAAAAAACTATCAATAAAAATATTAAAAAAAGAAAACAAAGTTATAGTTAAAACAAAACAGAAATACATATTTTTTACCCAATCTTGGTCAATAGATGGCAGTATTTTAAATTGTAAAAATCGTAATCTTCTGAAAATCTATACCATTTCTTAAAACTATTAGCAAAATAGTATGGGCGCTTAACATGAAACGCTGAAATTCTGTTTTTCTGTTCAAATCATCGGTGAAAAAATCATTGTTATAATCTATTTAAGTTAAAAAACACGGGATACATTTAGTAACTTAAAATGGCAAAAAATTACGTGTAAAGGTGTTATTTGTAACCATTCGCCAAAAATTTCCATTTTTATATCAAATAATGAAAAGCGAATAATTAACTGTCAAGGAAATCCTTGCTCAAGCGTGGTGTCGACCATACTTGGGTGATGAATCTACAACTGAGTAACGATCTAGAATAAAGCCGTACTCGGCAGGTCAATGAATCTGTACTTGAGGAACATTCTAAAATCAAATCTCGTCTCAAAACTAATTTTAAACAGAGATCAGCGCTCGAGTTTCGTTCTGTAATACGGGCCTAAGTGTTCCTAAACTATTCCCATACCAAATTTAAAAATCAAATTTAATTTAGCTTTTGCCAGTGGCTGCGTCCACGTGCAATTCGAAAGCTATCCCACGGGAACCTTATATCGGGATAAAAACTATCCTATATCCTTCCCAGGGTCCTAAACTATCCCCATGCCAAAAAAAAATCAATTTTTTTAATTTAATTTAGCTTTCCCAGCGGCTGCGTCCGCGTGCAATTCGAAAACTATCCCACGGGAACCTTACATTGGGATAAAAACTATCCTATGTCCTTCCCAGCGTCCTAATTTATTCCCATGCCAAATTTCAAAATCATATTTAATTAATTTAATTTAGCTTTTGCCAGTGGCTGGGTCCGCGTGCAATTCGAAAACTATCCCGCCGTAACCTTATATCGGGATAAAAACTATCATATGTCCTTCCCAGGGTCCTAAACTATTCCCATGCCAAATTTCATTTAAATCGGTTAAGCGGTTTAGGCGTGAAAAGGTAACAGACAGACAGACAGAGTTACTTTCGCATGTATAATATTAGTATGGATTATTTAGCTAAATTGAAAGATAGAAACAAATCAAACACGAAACTAATTAAACCTAATTCCATAAGTTTAATTGTATGTTAGAGATTCCATTGTTTTGCCTCGGTTTGCATTGTATAATTTTATATTTTTTTAGAGACGTTACAATTTTATTTTATTGTTGTTTTACATATAAACCGTTGGGATTAGAAGAAAGCTGAGGGCAATTTTGGGATCATTGGCTTTACGAGCCATAAAACCTTTCTCGTATAGAATTATGTGTGAAATATTTTCCTTATCTATGTCATGCTGTTATCATATTATCCCCGAGAGGAAGAATATTTTCCGAATAGTTAACCAAATTAGCGAGGGCTTTTATGTTTACCTGTATGAGTTGTTTTGACATAAATTAGTTAAGTTTGGGTTTCTGTGATGAATCGTGCTTTGAGCGGATGAGATTGTCTGCAGAGAGTTCGTTTGGGGTACGCTTACAAATTACCATGTAATTTACACACGTCATAATTAACGCAATTCATATTATGCTTAATAAATGAGGCTTTATATTTGTTTACGTTGTATACAATCTTGAGAGAATGAAAAAGAAGGGGTTTTGATCTATTGCTAAGGCAATTTAGTAAACAGTCGGCTATAAAACTTTTACTAACGCAAGCTCTGGTGTTGACCTCTACCCACCGAAGGATACCCCCGAGCTCCTACATATGTACATCAAGCTCCCGCGGGAAACCAATAGTATCATTAACTAACCAATGTTTGCAGATATATTGAATTGATTTTAATGTCGAGAACCACCCCTTAAAGCATTATTAACATTTCAATTTATTTTCTGCTATAGTGAAATGAAATTTTGTGCACAATCTCATTTGAATAACTTGTTTAGCGGCGAATGAATAAATGTCTGCTGGCTTATTATCACGTTTATACACACTAAGGATGCCCCACAAACATTTTCACCACTTTATTAATGTTTACTTTAATAAAACTGCGACTTTTTAGATTTTAATAAAATATTATGCCAAAACAAATATATTGCTGCAAACTGACAGAGTAAAAGCATTCAATAAAATTTGAATATAATAACGAACTTTGAATATTAAAAAAGAACAGCTGAACGGCTCTCATGCCAATTTGTTGATTAAAACGGTGAAAACGCGTGGAGTGTGGACGGTCCCTAACGTGTACTACGCGGAATGTATTTTATTACCGATAGACCGAAATAAGTGCTTAGGTATTTATTATCATTTTATTTGTTCAAGCGTAGTGCAAACATGGAATATATCCGCGTAACCCTTTTCAGGGTGTCTGCCACTTTCTATTTATATGTCAGTACGAGTTGGGTGGCGCGCCCTCTATAAATCAGAGGCGTTTTGTTCAGACCCATTACGCCGTTTTACCGCCTTCGTACTGAGACAAAATTAGATCATACCGAAGGGAACACCCCGTTCTACCCATACATAACTTTTGTTGTAAAACCTTTAATACATACAAGGCAATACGTGTCTTGTTTATGCGGGCCTGAACCGCACGCGCCGGTCGGTTTATTATCCGCTTGTATTGCGTATCTATTTTCTAGCTTTAAGTGTTTCCTATGTTATGAATCACACGAGCGGGCTCTTCCAAAATGAAAATACAAAGAATATGATATGATGAATTAGAACACTGTTTTGTTTTTAACACGCTTTTATTTGGTCTACCTGTATGTAACTAACTATGTAATGCAATCTAAGGTAACTAATTTAACCATTTTTCAAGGATTGTAGCGTAATGAAAATTGACAGCTGTATGTAGTTCTGATGACAATACAATAATATGGTTCTGTCCAACTGATCTGATGGTTGAACCGGAAGACATGAACTGGAACTTCATGATGGAAAATCGTATCATAGCTGTTTTGGATATCTTAGAAAAGTCTTGTAATGAACTTTAACGACGATTAGGTTTCAAGGTCTGATGATGAAGCCAGTGACTTTTTTACGTAGATTTATAAAAGCGAGTTATTCTAGTGTTTTTTAAACTATTCATTTATTATTGTTTTTTTAAGAGAATTAGCAATGTGGGTAGTATTCACATTACTAGCAGTCTTGTTAACCCCTTCAACTAAGCTAAATATGCTTTGTGTGCCCACGACCTCTTAGCCTATTAGGCTATTGCCATTTAAATACTATAATAAGTAAGCTACTCTAAATAATAAAAATACAATAATAAAAGATTTATTGGAACTAAAAACACAAATACAATAAATTAGAGTACGATAATGACTGCATTAGTTATAAACTGTGTTGCAGCCATTAACGCCCATACAAGTAGTTTACGCGTCAGCGTTCCATCGTAAACAAAATTTTCTAGGTAAGTTTAAACAAAGATTAAAGATTAAAGATGGAAGAAAAGAATACAAAACAAAATACGTAATTAACATGCATAAAGTTACCTATAGTGTGCGCGCGTGCATGTGTGTGTGTGTTCGTGTATGTGGCATGAGTTCTATGGGTGTGTGATGTGTTGTGCGTGTGGTGTGTTGTACGTGTGAGTGCGTGATACTGGTGTTGTGATATGTGCAGGTGTTAGCGTGTGAGTGCGTATTTAAGTATGCGTTGAGATTTAAGAAGTTGAATTTTACGTTTTAACAAGGTTTTCAAGTTTTTCATAGGTTAAACCATTCAGCCATTTGTCAACGGTGACTCGACAATCTCTTAGATTGAGTGAAAAAATGTCACATACTTCATTGACTCGGTAATACAAAATAGGGCTTAGGTATTTATACTGTCGTCTAACTGTTTCGGTGCTGACTGGCTCAATTGAACAGACTCTAACAGGTCTTCGTCTATGTTCATGTCTTATGTCAGGGTCGAACGGCAGTTCGGAGTGCTTGCGAAGTATGGCACTAAGTACAAATGAGTGTCTCACTCGCGGTACCTCACATAGAGCATAGATAGAGTTCACTCTCTCGGATTGGTTTAAGGGCCATGACTTTTAAAATTGCCCTCTGCGCCCTTTCCACTCGTAATAACGAGGATTTACTTGAACTGCCCCAGGCTACTATACAATAGGTTAGGATTGAGTGAGCCAAAGCATAGTAAACAGTTTTTAATGTAGAGAAGTCAGCAGAAGTCCTCAAGTTTTTAAACACATATATTAATTTCCGTACTCTACCCACCAGTGTGTTTACATGTTCATTCCATGACAATGTAAAATTCAAACTTTGTGATTCAAAAAATCACAAAGTTATTTAGTGTTTTATTCACTTAATCTGCAAGTGTAAGTCATTTTGGGCAGAGAATATTGCTCTGTCCATATATTCACTTTCTAGGGTGAATGTGAGCGTATTTCATGCAACATGACACTGCCCATCCATATACGTGCCAGCTTTTGTGCAGAATGTACCAGGCTTTGGTTTTCGGTTGCTAAGTGTTGCATCAAATCGTTCTTTTAAGCCCCTGAAATCCACCACGTCACTTGCTAGTTCGACATTTTCATGAAATAAAAGGCTATTAACAAAGGTTTAAGGCATGACAATACTTTACTGAATTGAACGAGTCCTGGTTTCCGCGAACACAAACAAAGCTGTTTACATAATATTGAATAAATAGCCTAATTCCATACATATCTCTTCTCATCTCATTTAATTCTAAGGACATACAAATTGCAAATATCTCGGAGTATGTTCGGTATTTGCTTAAATATGTTTTAGCTTAGTCGTAAAAAATAATGGTGACAAAATGTCAAATATCGTGCCTACACTTTGATTTATAGCAGCAGTTAGTATCTGCTGCGTACCTTGTGAAAGGATTTAGGATATGCTTAACATTATAATACGCTGTCATAATTCATACTCCTATTTTCCTTCTTATTTTATTTTAATCCTGTACTGATCTAAATTGTATGACCTAAAAACAAGAACTCTATAAAGCTTAAGTACCGAGTAGGTTTTCAGGTTTTCAGGGATACAAAATATTTTCAATAGAAACTTGTCTATTTATTTTCGTTATATTTGATCTTTCTATGCCCCAGATTATGGTTCAAAAATGGAATACTCGAGACCGCACCCGCAGCCATTACTTATATTAATTCTAGTTTAGTTATTATTATAACACAATAGGTATTTAAGTTTGTAACCCTAGAACAGTATTAAACAGCGATGATTCATTTAAAAGGCAGATAATTTATTTAGGTTAGTGAAACAGAAGGCACGGGGTGGATGATTAGGGGTGGAGCGGGAGCAGCATGGGCACATAATGGATATGGTGAAGAAGGTCAATTCATTGGGAAGAGCAGTATAACGTACGTATACACACGTGTGCGACTGCAAGCACACTCGAAATTATGATTTGATTGAGTTTGTTCGACGTGGCCGTATTTATGCGTCTGTGAGTGAGTATCGTAGCTTTAAATAGTCATATGGATCTAGCCTTCTGTACTATATTTTCTGTATTTGGTAGCGGTGCGGGCGCGGCGCGGGCGCGTTTAATTGGGTTTGTTTCGAGATCGGTTTCCTAGGAGCGATGTCCCTGTCTCCCGCCCTGCCCCGCTAATATTAATACGATGAGAGTGGCCCGAGAAGAGCAATCATAAATCCTGTCCGTTGAGACTAAATTACAACGTCAGAATGTATAATTTTGTAACCGACGCGAATGATTTACCATATGAGTTTTAGAACATTTTTGTAGCTATTGATTACGCTTTTATGTAGACTTGTAAACAGATACATTAATAATATTTTAATAATTTCGAATATGACAAAAATTGGTTACATTATTTTACACATCATTTCAACCGAATATTTCCGTCTAGAATATAAAAGGCTACATTTTCCAGGCTTAAAGGAGCGATGGTCAGATAACGGGCGTCTAAAAGGTGCCAGAATAATGCCTGATTTACATATGATGCAACAATGGCTACTGAAATGTCGATTTTGTAGCCTTAGACAAAGGCTGATAGAATATTTAAGGCAGCCGTTAGCATAAACATTGTAAAAATATAGTGAGATTATGCTTCGTCATATAAGACTGTATTGTCGAAATTGTTTTTGAATAGTCAAATGACGAACGGCATGTTAAGGATTAACTCCTTGATCTACTTTTGGTATAGTATGGCCTTGCTCTATATACCAGGGATGTTGCGGATGCCGATTTTTTCACATCCGCGGATGTGAATGCGGATGCGGATTTCTGAAAGCTCGCATCCGCGGATGCGGATGTTTGAGGCCATATAAAAAAGTATATGAATGAAGAATTAAAATAACGATATAGTAATCATATTTTTTTATTAATTAGAATTAGTATGTGAAGTTAAAAATAGGAGCATTATACTTAATAAAAAGTAATATTGCCGCTTTCTCTGATTCAAGCCGGTTACGCAGAGGTTCGTAAATTAAACCCGCGCTACTAAATAATTGTTCGCTAGGAACACTGCCTGGTGGAGTGGATAAAAATCTTCGTGCTATCGGTGATAATATGTTAAATTCCTCTCGATGAACACTCCACCATTTAAGAGGAATCTCATCCACATTGACTCTTTTTTTAGTGTGATAAGAAAGTAATTCCTTTTTGAGTACAGCTTCAGTGGTCATTGTATGAGCGTTCTTTCAGGGCACGCGTGTCGTATGTCTGTTTACATTATATTTAATTTATAGTATTTATAATAATATTCCATTGTGCATTGTATGTACGGTTCTAGGTGGGCATGTCTCAGACGTTGTTTATGATCGGCAACTTCTCAAAGGCGAAGTGTAGATAGGCTACATATCTATACGATAAGTATTCCACAGCTCAAACAAACACGTAATGACTCGTCTTACATCCGCATCCGCATGAAAATCCACATTGATTATTGCGGATGCGGATGCGGATGCAAATGTCCAAATCCATACGGAAGCTCCGCATTTGCGGATGCGGATGCGAATATTCGCAACATCCCTGCTATATACATATAATATATGTACATAACGTGAGCGCTCCTTCTACGACTCCTACGAACAAAAGCAATGATAGGGTGACAGATCCTTTGTGTTATTAATTAATTTGGGCATGGGATTCTCTGTAGTGAAAAACACTGACACGTTTTATTTCAATAAAGGCAAGTAAGTAAATTGATTACTTTACACCATTACGTAAGCTGGTCCCGATTTAGCGGCAAGATAAATTGACCTGATCCCGTATTAGAGATAATTTAGCTTATGTCAACAGTCAACCCAAGACGAAGCTATTAATACTTACTGAGGATACAAGTAGTTAGACCGATTATGGGTCTAATTTCTACGTACCACTGACGTAATGATACATCGTACTAAATAAAGAAAAATTGCGTACCTAATTACAGAGTTTTTACAGAATAGGAAGTAAATGGAAGAATGGGCTTGGAGTTAGTTGTAGATATGAGGTGTTTGTTCTAAGAAATGTTGTGTTTAAATAGAAGCGACCGATACAATTTGGAGATAAAGCAAATTCGAGAATATTTTGTAATTTAGATGATGCAATCTTTGCTATACATTTCCCGTACCATTATAAATCTCTCCATTCGCTGAATACTAACTTAAATTAGTTTGTCAACTGACGCAATCCAATATTCTATCATGGTTATCCACCAATTGGATTCAAAACTAGCATTCCATTTCTTAAATAATCTGTGATAAAAGGTGAGTACAGCAATTAAGGCATGCCAACGTCGCTTGACAGCAATACAGCGACGAAGCGACATTTTATGTACCTTTTCAATGTAAATCCTTGTTTCTATGGGGCAAGCAACATGTGTCTAAGTGATTTGAAATTGCGTGGCTTAGTTTTAAACACGGGGCTCTTCGGTAAGTGCGGCCTTATCGACAGATAATCCTGCTTTTAGCTGGGTGACCTGTTACATATATTAAAGTTGACGCTGCCCCGTTCGCTGGCGTAGTTGCTGCCCGAGTTTTGATCTCCGGTTAATGTTTAAACTTTGGTACATGGAAAACGGAGTTTGGAAAGTTCTGTCGGTTAACGAAAATTGGATATTATGAGTAATACGTTTTGGTAAATAATATAATGTAATTTTTATAAACGACTTATCATATGTAAATTTCTTTAAGAAACACAAGTAAAGTTTTGAAACATTTTTAATTAGTTTTAAAAGATTATGAGATTATGTAAATACCTATTTACTAATATAAAAGTAGTTTTTACTGAAACCGAATAAAACAACGGTAATATACCACAAAGAAAGTATCATGGAATCAGCGACTGCGAGAAATATGTGTCTACCTACATCCAATTTATCACCGGAAGGCAAGTTATATTTGGTTCGGAAATTGCGGTGTCGTAGTGTCATGTGTGAGTCACGTGTCACGCGCTGACGTCACTCCTCTTTCCCGCCATTGATCACATAACACGCACTAGATACGATACTTCGTCACGCCCGTTTACTATATTAATTTCACTCTTCCTTAAAAGATTGCATTCGTCTTTTTATCCAGCTGTTAATTTATTTAACGTGAGAGGCGTCAGGATTTTAAGTTAGAGTGCTTTAAATTAATAACTGTACGCAAGACTATTAATAATTCTGACATCGAAGCATCTAGAGCATTAGTTCTAGCCAGCATTTTACGACTTTGAATCATGATAATAGATACATGGTTTAAAGATGTATCCAAGCAAATTAACTGTGTATTAAGAGAACAACCAGAGTTTATTTTCTTTCAAAACTTGTGTTACCAAGTCAACCTCATCTAGTTTAAATTTATGTAAAAAAATTATAGATAGATAGATATATTCTTTACTAGTTCTCACGCGGGGCTTCGCTCCCGTGGATTCTATCACGGTAAAAACATAACTCTCCTTTTTTGCAGTCGCGTAAAAAGTAGCCTATAACCTTCCTCAAGCTTCAAGCAACTTCCATAACAAATTGCATCCAAATCCACCCAGTACTTTCGAAGATTAGCGCGTTCAAGCAAACAAACAAACAAACTTTTCCGCTTTATAATATTATAAGTATAGATTGTACAGCATAATAGTAAAACAATAAGGACTTAACAACTAAAAAGGGTGATACAATGGGCGGTCTTATCGCTAAAAGCGATCTTTTGCAGACAACCTTTGTATGGAAAAAGTGTTATTTAATAACCAATTTGCAAAAGAAAGATCATCTCATGATCTAGTGGTAGCAAGCGCGACTGCTGAGCATGCGGTCTTGGGTTCGACTTCCGGTAATCGTCGCGAAAAGTCGGACAAATTGAGTATTTTTGTTAGAAAAATCTCAGTTGTAGCCCGGAGCTTGAAAATTTGATGGTGTAATCCCCAGTGCCTCGGCAAGCACGTTAGACCGTTAGTCTTGCACCTGATCTTTCTCTGGTCGTGTCAGATTGCCGTCTCATCGGACGATGAGATTAAAGGCACAGAGATAAGTAAGATAAGTGGCTGCCTATTCGCCTTCGCCGGAATGCACATATTTTATCATTACTCTACAGTTTTCTTTTCAATCCAACGACTCCCTTTTACCTCAAAGAACGTTTTAAGTTCCTTCATGACACACATGTTAGAGATTTGAGATCATCAGAGAATTTGAGACTTTTGATGCCTACGCATTCCACAAAATTTTACGACCAGTCGTTTACAGTGCAGGCCATTCGGTTGTGGAATGGATTGCCGGTGTCAGTAAGACAAGCTCAGTCACTTGCTGTTTTTAAAAGCTCGGTTGCCAATCATTTTATTTCCAACTTATGATTATTCCTTTGCTTTCTCCACACGATGTTAAAGAACACATTATATATTTATTTATTTTTATATATGTTGTATTTTTATTAGTTTTTCCGTTATTAATGAATATTTGCACAGTAGTACACTAATATAGCCCTCCCCATTTTAATTAAACTCATAAAGTCCTTCCAAAGGTTGTCTGGAAGATATCGCTCTCAGCGATAAGACCGCCATTGTAACCAATTTTTTTACAATATTGTTATTTAAGTGTGATTCAATTATTGGTGTACAATAAAGTATATTCTATCTATCTATCTAAAGATTGCATTTATACCTGCGCACATACTCGGGCACTATAATCCGCACAGCTCCGGCACAGGTGGCTAATCACCGCTGACATTGGCTGTCGTGGCTGAAATTGGTCAGGAGGACACTTATACTTCGACTTACAGATTAGCAGCCATCTTTTCCTATTAATATTCCAACTAAAAATGAAGCCTAATACAAATACTTTTCATAACTGTTATTTTCTAAACCTAGCACATGTCAATGGTCTCCAGCGATATCAACGCTTCGAGCGTTTCATAAAAATGGAAGCGGTAACGAAATATTCATGCAAACAATATTGGACTGTCGATCAAACATTTTGCATAGGTGCTGTATTGTTCAACGCATCTGTTTATTGCTTTACAATTGCATATAATTGCTGAAAAATATATTCTTTATTATGCACTTATAGGGAAATACAAAGAGTTACAGTTTACATAATACTCGGTTCTATGTGTGTTCATGTAGGTTTTCCACAGGGTAGACCGATAAATAGCAGTCTCAGGCTAGATGTATTGATGAATGGGAAACCTATACCCTATAACACAAAGACCACACATGTATAATAAAAAGTGTGGTTCACTTGATTTTATGTTTATAAGTAAAACCGATTCTTTTTCTTAGTGTGTCGATGGCAAATAGCGAAATGGATTCTGACCAGAACTAGACAACAAATTTGGCACCGTCGGAAGCTTCCACCAAGTTACACATACAGGACAGAAAATTAAGTGTGCCATGGTTTATGGAACAGAACCACACATACATTATAAGGCAGAGTCATCAATAAATTTCCACCTGAACTGATTTCCTTTTCTGTGACCTTTTCTGTGTTTGTTCATGTCCAGGTGGTAGCTTCTCAGTTGCTTGAAACCAACTATTACTACTTAGAAGGATCAGCTTTAATCATTAATTTGAATACCTAACAAACTATAGAGATAAACACATGTAAAAAGCACGAGTAAAATGGTCCCTATACACCTTATGAGTAATTGGTAGCATTAGTTTGCCGTATTGCTGATTTATATTGTAATATGTGGATAGTGGTAATACTTCCTGACGCAAGGAAATGGGGTTCTAGAACTAAGAGACGGTAGCCCGTTAATAATATAAACTACCCTTAACAAGTGTCACCCGGGCGCCTCGCCCCCGTGTCGACGCCACTGGTATCACGAATGATATTGACTGATTAGTGTTATTGATCAAAACTACCTTTAAAACCAGTTGACTTTTAAAAAGATGGAAATTAACTTGCGCAATAAAACTTGGTAAGGTGCAGATCATGGGCGTTCAAAGAAAATCTGCGAGCCACCAAGTCGTCGAAAGGACGAGGCCAGTACAGAAATTAAAAAAATAAGTAAGAACATTTTTCGTTGCACTTTTCAGCGAGCGCTGCAGCTGTATTTTGCCATCAGATAAAAATAATCAGATGTAGCATGTAGCTATATCCTCGTAACTAACTATTTTGATATCCAAGTAAACAGCGTGATAATATTTATTACATATTATTTTCCATGTCAAAAACATGTCCTCTGAAACACGAACAACACGGTTTAAAATGTTATCCGCGTATAATATAATAAATCATTTCATTGTTGACTGTATACTATACACATAACTATTACTAGTGTGTACATGTTTGTACCATTATTACTGGTAAGCTCGAAACATACCCAAATAATAATTATATACGTTTTTCCCACACATTGTACACATAATTACGTTTCTGGCATACCTACTCATTTAATAACATGCCTGTTAAAACAGAACAAAGGGAGGGTACTATGTGGGCGTTGATAACTATAATGATAAAGAAAGCTGACACTTGATATGCGAAGAATATTCAGATAATTAAATCTTGCTTACAGAATAACGAATGGTTTGAGCAGTTGAGTAAGAGAAAAGGTTCTGTGTCTTAAATTTTCCTATATTTCATATCTTTTCTTTTCGGCGAAGCTCAAAACTTCCTCGAACGCTGAATCAACTAATTGGATTTGGATCCGAACAACTGGAATGAGGCTTCGGGAAGGTAGTGCAGATAAGTTAATCAGCTACTCAATGTTTTCGTTATGTTGCCTAGACCTACTTTGTCTTACATGAATCCTGTGCTTTTCGCAGTGTCTAGTTGCGCTATGATGTAAATGGAACACTCATCAATCAAAGACCGTGCGATGTTTAGATAAATAGTTTACGAGCCACAGTGGCTGATGTTGGGGTACCAGTTTATCTACGCTACCTTCGTCTTCCTTCCGGAAGACAAAGGAAGCAATGGTTAGGTTTCGTGAAGAATTATACATATGTATAGTGATTCTCAGAAAAATATTTATTTGGTTAAATCTCATGAGTTATTAATTATTAATAGCAAAAAATACAGAAGTTTCTAAATTTGATACATACTAAGAAGCACGACAAAATATAAATAGATTATACATGAATATAGCACTAAAGCCGCACAAAAAAAAAACATTGAAGAGTGGAAGCATACGAAATGTTGCTCAGGCTCCAAATTAATTGGAATCAGGATGAGATAGTGATAGTATAGTTGTTTTTCTACTTATCATATGAATAGGAAAGGTGCCTTGCGTTCACAGATAAATAAGGTTTCACTAGAATAATATTTTGCAAACCCTTTGAAAAAGTTATTTCATATTTCACAATAAACAACGCAGGTAATGTTTGCTAACTGTGTGATAAAAAATATAGTCTATTGTGAAGTAGAGAACCCGAGTTTTTAACAAGATAGTAAATTCATTGTGTTACATTTTGTGCCTCACATACAGTCAGACTACACCGGGACTCCTAGTTTTTGTTAGGCTTCATTTATTATTATACTTATAGACTTTATGTAACCGTGTACTCTTATAATACGTTTGTTTATTTCATCAACATTTTGGTTGTATTATTCTTAAGTACTTTTATATCTGTGAATTAAATCTAAGCTTACAAATAAATAATTAAATATTACAAAGTTAAATGAGGTAAAATATTTTTTCTGTTTATCGAAGATAGTTCTGAAAGTATTTTAGATTCTCTCATTGATACCTAGGTAAATTTTTATCCCCGAAAATTGCACGGTTCATGACGGAAAACGCACGGTAAAAGCTTGAGCATTATATTAAAACAATGTTACCGTAACACGTTTATATTTGACAGAAGTAATTAAAGTAAATAATACGAGTACATTATTTGTAGACTTTCAGTAACAATAGCGGGTTCAAATTAAAAGCTCCTTTCGCTTAAATTCTAGGAAATGAACGACAAAAGCCTGTGTGTACTTGAACCGTTAAAAGTTAATTGTAAATTATTGCGTTAATTCGATATTATTGAATTGTCACATATTAAAGTATATTTCAACAAGAGCTCCGGGCTTTTAAATGCGGCGTTGTGAATTAATTTATGTCGTGTCTACATTATTTTAAGAAAATGGAAACGGAAAATGTAATGGTCAAATTACACTAAACAAGCCTGCTTTTTGATTCCACAGAATTGGATAACATATTTACATAGATACCTCGAACAATGTTCGTTTTTAGGGTTCCGTAACTCAAAAGGACCCCTTATGGGATCACTTTGTTATCCGTCTGTGTGTTCGTCAAGACCCTTTATGCCAGGAACACATGGAGATATAGAGTTGAAATTAAAACCATATATCCAAGGCGAGGGTCCCTTGAAACTGTTAAAAAAATAAAACTCCAAAATTAACTTAAAAAAAGATACGGCCGTTTATACTGCAAAAACGTATATTTAGACACTCTCAAGGGAATCAAAATTGATAGGGCACTTTCCGGAGACCTAGAACTATGAAATTTCACACACATTATGTGTGTAAAATATTTAACATAATTATATTATATAGAACACACCCAACAAACAAACTTGTTCCCGGTCTCGTCTCTATATAAATAAATTATTACGATTTTGTTTTTGCACTATAATATTGTTAGTTTAGTTTGATGTATTACAAACGCTACCAGCGTTCAAAAGAATGGTGAAGGAGCATTACCTCTCCCTATAACGTTTTCCCTTCTTTCTCAATTATACGTGTAATATTTATTAGTATGTGATTTTGGTATTTTATATTATTATGTTCAATTAATATTATGATGTTCGTACACTGACAGCCCGTAATCTATCTCCTTTAAGTTTGTCCATCCAAAGGTTTTCTGTAAGAGATCGCCCTGTGTGATAAGACCGCCTATTGTACACTAGTTTAAATTTTTTGTATCCATAGAAATATTGTAAGGTGTACAATAAAGTATATAATAAATAAATATTCTTTATTTTTGTGAGTTTAAAGTGCACTGTATTCATTTTATATGTATCGCTGATAATGGACGGATGGCTGACCCCTGTAACTCAGGTTTTCTTAGTAAGGGGGTTATTGATTATACCTATTTAACATATCTTTTTAATTCATACGTAATATGTGTGATATCGGTCTAAAAGACTGAAAGGGTATTAAAATTGTTCTTTTTTCCCTTAAATTCATGAATAAAATATACAGATTTTTCTTGGTTTCTGTAAAATTCACTCCTATGGAGTTACGAATTCTGATGTTTAGACTGTCGATATGTAGGTAATGTATACTTTTTTGGGAAATATAACATTTATTTATTTAGCAAGTAACATCTTTTTACAGTTTTAGTTCAAGGAAAAACCTGAAAACATTGATAGTTTTTTTACAACAACATTGATAGTATTTTTTTTTAATAGCTATTAAGGGTCCCGAAATTTAAAATAGAAGCTACTAGTTCGTTAGTGAGGTATCATATGAAAGGGCTTGTTGTACATATTCCATACT
The DNA here is from genome assembly GCA_943138885.2 of Tholera decimalis. Taxonomy (NCBI): domain Eukaryota; kingdom Metazoa; phylum Arthropoda; class Insecta; order Lepidoptera; family Noctuidae; genus Tholera; species Tholera decimalis. Next base: position 22,713,913 of record OW964552.2, on the reverse strand, counting down.
ATAAACCATAGGTATATTCTTATTTGTTATGAAAAAAAAAATACGAAAAGTCGAGACTATTCCATAACTATTTGTAACCCTCAAATTTGTACGAAACCCTAGGTTGGTGAGTCCGACTCGCACTTGTCCGGTTTTTTTCTGTAAATGGATTCTATATTCTTAATTATCTGAGTTTTGGACAGTACCTACCTACTCAATCACAGCATGTTTAGCGTTAGCCTCGTAAAGTTCTTTCGTATATTTGTGAAAAGAATAGCACTAAAGATGAAAAGCTAACGAGGCGTCATGGTGACCTCACCTTCTGTTGAATGTTGACCTTCTTTGAGCAGTCACTGTTTGATTTGTTTTTTTTTTCTATTCTATACTGCTGTCGTAGTTTTTTGAATAGTGAATGACTTTGGTAGTTTTTTCAGTGTCAATGTGATCGCCTGACGGCTGCGCTCATGTATTTTAATAAGTTGTTTTATTTTACAATATATATCTAGTGTACAAGTTCTTCGGGTCTTTTATTGCATCAACGGAAGAACCCTCTGCAAAACGGTAACAGGGTTATGGGCCCAGTATGCGCAAAGAAGAGGAATTGTACTAAGATATAATGAGCGACCGAGACCTGGCCACCATGTCTGCAGGAGGCGGAAGCGTGAGTGGGCTTTGTATTGAAAGACTGAAAGGACAAGACAATTACCTCATCTGGAAGTTCAATATGAAAAACCTGCTTATCCATGACGACCTTTGGTGTTCTATCGACGGGTATCCGGAGGGCGATAAGTCCAGTCCGGAGCTGAAACGGCGTAAGGATGAAAGGGCGTTCGCTAAAATCTGCCTGTCAGCGGATGCTTCGTGCGTGTCCCACGTGATGACTGCGAAGACGAGTAAGGATGCCTGGTTGATCCTGGAGAAGGCGTACGACGATAAGGGCATAGGCAGGAGATTAAAACTGTTGCGGATGCTGTGCTCGGTAAAGTTGGACGACTTCGGTGGTGATATGGACAAATATGTTGGCGAACGTTTGTCGTTGTCTCAACAGTTGGCGGCTGTAAATAAACCAATTGACGATGAGATCCTGGCGGCGATTATTCTTCAGGGATTACCTCCTAAGTTTGATCCAATGATCATGGCCTTGGAGAGTAGTGTGAGCGACCTAACTTGTGACTTTGTGAAGGCTAAACTGCTGCAGAATACGAAGTGGTCTGATTACTGCAAAGGTGGAAATTGCCTGATTGCTGATAAGTCAGAGAAAATTTCTAGTAAGAGGCGCAAAGAAAGGAAGCCGCGGTGTTGGAACTGCAGAAAGTCTGGTCACGTTAAGAAGGAGTGTACCTAGAAAGGGGCTGCGATGGTCGCGACTCAGTTCTTGGCTGATACGTGGTACGTAGACTCGGGTGCATCGAGTCACATGACGGGACGGCAAGACTGGATACACGATTTTTCTTCAAGCAGTGTAGAAGTGAACGTGGCGAGCGGACAGACTTTGAAATGCGTCGGTATCGGTAATGTGCGTTTGAAACTCGGAGATTATGATTTGACTCTTAAAGAAGTGATGTACGTTCCGGGAATGAGTGTTAATTTACTTTCTGTAAATAGTTTAGCAGTTAAAGGGCTTAGAGTGGAGTTTATTGAGTCTACTTGTAAGATTTATAGAAATAAATCTTGTATAGCTAGTGTTAGGTCTGTTGGCGGGGTATACAAAACTGCATACTAACGCGATAGCTTTAAGTAGTGTAAATAAGGTTTCAAAGGAGACTTGGCACCATAGATTGGGTCATTTGAGTTATGACAGCTTAAAGTCACTGTCACACATTATTGATTTTCAGAATACAGAAATTGAAAATAATTGCGATGTTTGCGTTCTTGGAAAACAAATAAGATTTCCGTTCAAGAAATCTGCTTGTGACGTAGCGGCTAAGCGTTTGGATCTGGTGCATACGGACTTGTGTTCGATTCCTGTTACGTCTTGATATGAACTCCTTGTCCATTTAGAAGATTTTATGATAGATTGTCATACTTTGTTTTTCACTGTCTTGTCACTGTCTGTTATTTTCTCATGTTGTATTTTAATGTTGAATATTCCATAATTGGTTTTTTCTTTTGCATGTATCAATTTATTCAACATTAATTTTGTGTTTCTAACATGTCTACTACCGAAAAAGAAAAATGTTCGTCGATGTCGCGGTACCTAGGGCCCGAACGTTTTGACATAGAACCTTCCATGGCTGGCTCGGACCTGAAGTGGGCTCACTGGAAGTATTCGTTCGAGAACTTTATCGCGCTAGAAGCTTCCTCTGCACATGATGCCCTTAAGTATAAACTTCTTGTCAACCATATATCGCCGTCAATATTTAACTATATCCGTGCCTGCGCTACGCACGATGTTGCAATTACTACTCTGAATACCGCCTACGAAAAGAGGCAAAATATTATTCTTGTTCGTCACCGCTTGAATACCAGGAAACAACAATCTGACGAATCGTTGGCGGAGTACTCGAGATCTCTTAATATAATTGCTCCTGACTGCCTCTTTAAGGCAGTCACTGCCGATGCGCACCAAAATGAAACCGTGCGTGATATATTTATCGCCGGAATATTGTCAATAAAAATTAAAGAAAGACTTTTAGAGAAATCCACTATGATCCTCGAAGAAACCTTGGACTTGGCTATATCTTTAGAAACTGCTGAAAATACCTCGCGACTATTAACAGCAGCGCCTTCTCCTCCTATGTCGTTTGTTCCTGTCAATGCAATCTCTCAAAATCAAGAAACGTCAATGCGGCAAAATCTAGCAACCACCAGCACTCAAAACAATTTTCAATATAGACGTCCTATACTAAATAGCCGTCGATGCTTTTTCTGCGGCGGTAGGCGGCGGCCAAAGTCTCAAATGTCCTGCTAGAAACACTGACTGTCAGCTTTGCTCCAAAAAAGGACATTTCGCCAACGTATGCCGTAGCATCGGACAAAGCCAACGCGCCGCGATCGCTATTAGTACGAACGACGATGACTCTCAATCTGAAGCCCCTGGCTCTCATCTGTCAATTATCTCTGCTGCTACTCCGACGAGCCTGCAAAAAGCGACTATCAATATCATTTTAAATAACTCACGTGTGGATGCTCTACTCGATACCGGAAGCTCTCTCAGCTTTATCGATAAGAATCTTGCTCAAACTATGAATCTAAAACGCAAGCCCTGCAAACAAGCAATAACTCTAGCATCTCTAAACAACATTGCATACGTAGAGGGGCTATGTTTCGCTAACATTCAAATTGGTGAGCACAAATATCAACGTCGACCTCTACTCATTATTGCTAATCTATGTGCTGACGTAATTAGTGGACATGATATACTGAAAACACACTCTTCGGTGGAACTCCAGTTCGGGGGAGATAAACAACCCCTGAAAATTTGCAATGTAATGGAGGCGTCTGTCCCGCCAGCATCAGTTTTTACTAACCTTGCGCCAAATATTAGGCCTATAGCAATTCGCTCGAGAAGGCATTCTCAAGAAGACCAAGAATTCATATCTAACGAGATAAATGATTTACTTAAAGACAAAGTCATTGAACCCAGTGTTTCACCTTGGCGAGCTCAAGTACTCGTTGCCGGAGGGGGCCATCATCGGAAGCGCCTTGTAATAGATTATTCACAAACAATAAACAGATTCACTGAGCTAGACGCATATCCCCTCCCGAGCATTGACTCTATCATAACGCAAGTCGCTAAATATAACGTCTTTAGCGAAATTGACCTCAAAAGTGCCTATCATCAAGTTCCCATTCTCTCTAGAGAAAAGAAATACACCGCCTTTGAAGCATGCGGTAACCTCTATCAATTCACTCGAATACCATTCGGGGTAACAAATGGTGTAGCGGCGTTTCAGCGAACTCTGCAATATATTATTGATTCTGAAAATCTAAAAGGTATGTATGCTTACCTTGATGATGTAACCGTTTGTGGGAAAAATAAGGAAGATCACGACGCAAACCTTCACAAATTCATGGAAGCCGCTAAGAAATACAAACTCACTTTGAATACTAACAAATGCACTTTTGAAACAGACTCGATCAATCTTCTTGGTTACACAATTCATCGTAACATTATAAAACCTGACAAATCTCGTTTGGAACCACTGATGAATCTTCCAATCCCAAACGATACTGCTACTTTGAAAAGATCACTTGGACTATTTGCCCACTATTCAAAGTGGATCTACAACTTTTCTTCCAAAATAAGACCACTGATTGAAGCTACTCTACCGTTAACTGAAGACGCTATCAATTCATTCAATAATCTTAAAACTGATATTTGCGAAGCTGCATTGGCTGGAATAGACGATAAGGAGACATTTTCCGTTGAAACCGACGCTTCGGACTTCGCAATCGCAGCAACATAGTCACAGAAAGGACGTCCTATAGCGTTCTTTTCACGATCTCTTAACGATTCTGAAAAGCGACAACCCACAATTGAAAAGGAGGCAAGCGCAATTGTCGAAGCTTTACGCAAATGGAGACATTTCCTAATCGGAAGACACTTTCTACTAATTACTGACCAACAGTCAGTTGCGTTTATGTTCAACCAAACACATTCAAACAAAATCAAAAATGAAAAAATAGAAAGATGGCGCATGACGAATTGTCATGTTTTAGATATGATATTGTTTATAGACCTGGTAAACAGAACTTAGTTGCTGACGCACTCTCGCGAGTCTGTATGCACATAGACACTGCGACCTCTTACTCCAGACTCGTCGAGCTCCATCGTTCTCTCTGCCACCCAGGTATCACCCGTATGGTTCACTGGGTCAGATCGAAAAATTTGCCATACTCGATTGAAAAAGTAAAGAAAATCACGGCAGCATGCCCAATCTGTGCCGAAATTAAACCACGTTATGTTGGTCATCAAGGACATCTCATAAAAGCAACTGCACCATTTGAAAGATTGAACTTAGACTTCAAGGGACCAATCCCTTCTAATACTCAAAACCGATACATCCTCACGATTATCGATGAATATAGCAGATTCCCTTTTGCTTATGCCTGTAAAGATATGACCTCTGGAACAGTAATTAGATGTCTGAAAGACCTATTCTCTACGTTCGGCACTCCAGCTTATGTTCATTCGGATAGAGGGACCTCATTCTTATCTGACGAACTAAGACAATTCTTAATTACACTCGGTACATCTTGTAGTCGCACAACGCCCTACAATCCTCAAGGAAACGGCTTGGTAGAGCGCTTAAATGGTACACTATGGCGCACAATCCAACTATATCTCAGATCCAATAACGAGGATACCGCAAACTGGGAGAAAGCTATACTACCGGCGCTACACTCCATTAGATCTCTTTTGTGTACAGGAACCAATGCGACCCCGCATGAGCGTATGTTCAACCATCCTCGCCGCTCGATAAATGGCCAATCTTTACCATCCTGGCTTCATTCGCCTGGACCTGTTTATATGAAGAAAAACGTAAGGACCTCGAAATACGACCCAGCTGTACAAGAAGTTCAGCTACTACAAAGCAATCCTGAATACTCCTTTGTTCGTTTACCAGATGGGCGTGAAACGACGGTGTCTAATAGGTCTCTGGCCCCACTGCCAAGGATCTCAAATGATGATCTGTCGGATGAAGAGGAACCTGAGCAGCCTATTGCAGGTACAGACACGCCTGATAACCCAGAAGCGAGTGGTTCTCAAGTGCGCCACTCCGCACGCGAACGTAGACCTCCAGGCTACCTCAAGGATTACATTTCTTCTTAGGGGGGGTAAATGATATGAACTCCTTGTCCATTTAGAAGATTTTATGATAGATTGTCATACATTGTTTTTCACTGTCTTGTCACTGTCTGTTATTTTCTCATGTTGTATTTTAATGTTGAATAAAACCAATGTTCCATAAATGGTTTCGTCTTTTGCATGTATCACGTCTCACATCATCTAGAAACGTTAAAATGTAGCGTTTACCTGACGCTACATTTTAACGTTTCTAGACGATCACTCGCGGAAAGTATTCTTGTACTTCTTGAAAAATAAGAGCGAAGTAGCTAGCGTCACCAAAGACTTTGTTAGGCTCGTGGAAAACCAATGTGAATCCAAGGTAAAGGCAATACGCAGTGATAACGGTACGGAGTATGTAAATAAAGAGCTGAGCGAGTGAGCGCATTTTTCAGACAGAAGGGGATTGTGCATCAGGTCACTATTCCGTTTTCGCCCCAAATGAATGGTGCGGCGGATAGGTTGAACAGAACACTTTTGGAAAGGGTACGTTGTATGTTGTATCACGCGGGTTTAGATCACAAGTTGTGGGCTGAGGCGGCTAACACCGCCGGGTACCTTATAAATCGGTCTCCGTCTAGTAGATTAGGTGGGAAGACGCCCGAGGAGGTTTGGTCGGGTAATAGGGTAAAGTATGACCACTTGCGGGTTTTCGGTTGCGAGGCCTATGTACATATTGATGACATTAAGCGGAATAAGTTACAACCTAAGAGTAAGAGGTATACTTTTGTCGGTTATGAAGACAATGGCAGATCTTACAGGTTGTATGACTCTGTGACACATGCTATAAAAAGAAGCCGTGATGTCAAATTCAATGAAAGTGTGTTCCCAGCTAAAGACCTAGGAACTGGACACGGATCAACCACTACAAAAATATTTCTTTCAGGGGAAGAAGTTGACGATTTCACTGGTGAGTGGAAGTCAAGCGTGCCTGAGAGTGAGGTGGTTGGTGATGCAGCTCGGGCGACTGTCACTGAAGAGCTGGTAACGGGAAATGTTGAGCCGGTTATGACAGCGAGCGGTGATGATGGCGGCGAGGACAATTTGGTTTTTGAAGATAGCGTTGAGGAGGTGGTGGAGCCTCCGGAGCCGAGGTACAATCTTAGATCTAGACAACCTAAGGGTTTGTACGCACATGATGCGATCCCAGTTGAACCGCGCTCTGTTATGGAAGCTCTGGGTTCGGGGCAGAGCGACTTGTGGAAGCAAGCAATGCAGGTGGAGATTGATTCGTTCAATCAGCATGAGGCTTGGGAGTTGGTGGATCGACCTATGGGTAAAAATGTGGTTCGGAATAAATGGATCTTCAAAATTAAGTGTGACGCCGAGGGGAAGATAGCCCGGTATAAGGCTAGGTTAGTAGCCAAGGGTTTAAGGTACCCAAAAGTATGGTGAAGATTATTTTGAGACGTTTTCACCGGTAGTACGGTACAGTTCGTTGCGACTGTTGTTGGCGATAGCCGTAGAGATGGATCTAGATATAGACCATCTGGACGTACAGACTGCGTTCCTCAATGGTAATTTAGATGAGGAAATTTTCATGTTTCAACCGGAGGGGTTCATTTCACCTGGTGGAGAAAATAAAGTCTATAGATTAAAGAAGGCAGTCTATGGACTGAAACAAACTTCACGAGCTTGGTATCAGAGGGTGAAGGACGTGCTTCTGTTGACAGGTTTTGTTCAATGCCAACTTGAACAATGTATCTTCTACATACGAAATAGTAAGTCCGTTGTTTACATTGCGTTGTACGTCGACGATTTGATTGTGTGCTACAATGATGCGCGCATGGCTGAAGAGCTGAAAGAGAGTTTGCGTAAACCGTTTAAGATTAAAGACTTGGGTGCGGTGCGGCATGTTCTCGGGGTCGCGGTGGAGCGTGACAGGACGAACGAAACTCTTAAGCTTTGTCAGGGGCAGTATGTTGAGCGGTTGCTCGACAGTTTCGGTATGTTGGAATGCAAACCAGTCCAGACTCCTTTGGACCCGAACATTAAGTTTACTGATACGAGAGTGTTAGGCGAGGGTAATGTTCCGTATAGGGAATTGATAGGTTCTCTTATGTATCTGAGTGTTTTTACACGGCCGGACATTACTATGCAGTTTCCTACTTAAGCCAGTTTAATACGTGTCATACTATGGAACACTGGAGGGCTGCGAAACGCGTATTGAGGTATCTTAAGGGGACTCAAAGCGTTAGTCTTGTGTTTAGTAGGTCGGGTCATGCAAAGGTTGAGGGGTTTGTAGACGTGGACTGGGGCGGTGACGTACGCGACCGAAAATCATTTTCGGGATTTGTTTTCAAGTATGGGGGAAACACCATCTCCTGGGAATGCAAAAAACAAATGTATGTTAGTTTATCAAGTACTGAGGCTGAGTACGTTGCTCTTAGTGAGGCTGCTAAGGAGGCGCGTTGTCTTAGGGACTTGGTTACTGAATTGACTGGTAGTTTTGGGTTAGTAGTCGATCTGTTAATGACAATCAGTCCGCTCAGAAACTTAGTGTCAATCCAGTGTTTCATAGGAGGACTAAGCATATAGATATCAGGTACCACTATGTTAGGGAGGCTGTTAATAATCAAGTAATCAAGCTGAATTATTTGTCTACTCAGGAAATGGTGGCTGATGTACTAACAAAATCTTTATGTGCCCCTAAACATAAGTTCTGTGTTGTGAACTTGGGCTTAGGTTTTTATCCAGTTGAGCCAGCGGTGATGTCTGAGTTCAAACAGCGATTGAGGGGAAGTGTTGAATGTTGACCTTCTTTGAGCAGTCACTGTTTGATTTGTCTTTTTTTCTATTCTATACTGCTGTCGTAGTTTTATGAATAGTGAATGACTTTGGTACTTTTTTCAGTGTCAATGTGATCGCCTGACGGCTGCGCTCATGTATTTTAATAAGTTGTTTTATTTTACATTATATATCTAGTGTACAAGTTCTTCGGGTCTTTTATTGCATCAACGGAAGAACCCTCTGCAAAACGGTAACACCTTCCGCCTGACGTAGTGCTCACCGGACACAGTTGTTTCGGGAGCTACTTGTGTCAGATTCAGCGGGAGGAAACGCGCGGGTGTCACAACTGTGAGGATCACCCTGAGGTCACGGTGGAACACACAGTGGAGGTTTGTCCCGCTTGGGCAGAGCTCCGCCGTGTCCTCATAGGGGTGATAAGCGGCAAACTCTCGCTCCCGGCCCTGGTTCAATCCATAGTCCGGAGCGAGGAGGCATGAGAAGCAGTCACCTCTAACTGCGAAGCAATTATGCAAGAGAAGGAGGTGGCGGGACGCCCAAGGGAGAGGCGGGTATCAAGGCCCTCACAGCTTTTGCGCCCCAGCCGCCGCAGGAGACGCTCCGGGCGTCGGGAGTCGCAGGGTGCCTCCCAGCTACCGTAGGCGTGGGCCTGTGGCCTGCGAGCAATAGGTAGCTCGCCGCCCGACAGAAACTAGGCCCGTGTAGATAGCGCGTCATGTTCCACGCGTGCCTTGAAGAGTGTCTGCAAAATTATCGGGGCTCACAAGAGTGCCGTTGCCTGCCGGGGTTGCGGAATTATTCGAAGGAGTTACCGCGGCCTCGGAACACGAAGGACAAATGATGGAACATGGATGGATTTAAGTCAGTAAGTCTGATACACCCTACCACTTCACTCATATCAGGAGGAAGTCATTGGATGATCTTCCATCCTTAAAAAAAAAACGGAATCGAAAAAAGAAATAAAAGCTGAGACCTCTTACTCAGCAGTCGCGCTTGCACTAGCCCATCGACACCGAGGTGGTTTATATACCTATTGGTTTGCTCCTACTACATTTTACAGCATTGATTTTTAGAAATAAAAGAATTTACTTAAATAACGAGTATGCGACGTAAAAGTTGTTTATATATTATTATAAGATCATAATATGTTCATTGTCTGTCATTGTCAGAACTTCGAACGAATTTTATCGCAAAACTATTGTGACAAACTGTCAAAGACGCGTTATAGAGCTGCGATTCGCTATATGAGTTTTTAAGAGCCAATTGCATAACTGCCCAACGAGCACATTAGTGGAAATTGCAGCCTATTTTGTTACTTACGGCTGTAAAATAGCGCTTTAAGGGTTCAAAAAGCAGTTCAAAGTTGCATATCTGCATCCGTAAACGTCTATAGCTATAAAAGTTACTTAAGGTGCTATAAGCTGAATCAAATACTACCCTAGCCTTCACAGTAGTCCACGGTAGAACTCATTTACCACTTACACCTTTATATGAGAGTTAGGAAGGTCATTCTGCCACTCACAGCTGTACAGTGGTTTCCATTGTAACTTTTATAGGTTATAGTTATAGTAACCACTATTATACTACTATAAGTTTCATTATAGAAATAATAGAAACTCTTATGCATACTATAGTTACAAAAAATCATCAGTGTAACTAAGGCCTTTAGTAGCAATAGTCATTCCTTGCAGGCTCAATCCATTCGCCATTTTACAGCCGCTTTTGTAACTATCATAAAACATTTAAAAACACTAAACACTAAACAATAAAAATGGATACTAAACGAATAAGTACGTAACTACATCTTATAACCTCAAAAACAAGAAAATAGGAGCTTTTTGTGGCTGTGAGTTGCATTAGGGGAACAAAAATCACTGGAAGCGTTAGAAGGGTGAAAATTAGCGCTATGATTCTCTAAAGGGAGTTATTAGAGCTAAAACTGCAGGTTATGACTACATTACAATGACGCCATGATTTTTTAAGAAAACTTATAATTCACTTGCAAAATTGAGTTGATGTACATTGGTTTTTCAGTTAAATGTGCATTAAATGTACCGGTAAACAATCGGCCATTTGCAAATAGGAAGTTATCGACACGTAAAAATACGGAAATAAAATTTATTCTGTATAACAAATAAAAAATATCACATATCTTTTGTTAATTTTTTAAATATCATAAAAGCGCGTTAAAATTACTCGAAAATTATCTTATATATCTACAGTAAACTGGACAGCGTTTTAAGTATCTTTATATATCTTGCTAATACAGAATATAAACTTTCACTTCTTTTTGTTTTATTTTCATGATGGCGACGAAAACACTTTACCAAAATATTACAAGTAATGTCAACTGAAGACATACAATAAAGAACTATAATCAATTCATTCGTTCAAAGTAGTTCAAAATCATTCAAAAGTAGCGCTATGAGAGCTTTAGTATAGCGTTAATAAATCGTTATAGCTATTAAGGAACCTTTATGCAACCGTTGTGCAGGTTAAATGGAACTTTAGGTTGCATAAAATGGCGCCCAAATAGCGCTAAAGCGGCTGCTTTAAGTCTGTAGTAGACGCTCTAGCGCTTACGTCTATTACCATAAGTAATAATCGGATACGCTCCAAAGCCCTTATGCAGCCCATTTGTGCTAGTTGGGTGGACTTGGGTTTATTTGGTGACGGGTCAATAATGTATTTCCTGAAACCTGTGAGCATCTTCTCCAGATCTCTGCAATCCAATTTTGTTTCGGCTTACGTACAATTACTTATGTCTTTTTCAGTAATAGGGTTGTAGGTAAGATGTTAAAGACCTCTTCAGTCACTTTGTATTACAAGTATGACGTAATTAGTCGCTTTCTGCCCATTCTTTGCTTTTATTCCTTTAGTTAACTCCATGGGGTGTCATGAGGTAATTGAAGCGTGTTGAGTACGCATACTCACCTAGTACGTGTAATTTTTTACATCAGTAATGGTAGTAACCCACGGGAATAGTGTTGTATGACAAAGTTGTTTCAGAACAAAAATATATCTACAAAGTAGAAAATCATGAAAGTTTTTAAGATAGATGTGGGATTTCTCGTAATATTTTTCTTTTACTGTTCTTTATTTGTTTTTTTTTTCAGGTTGCGTCTACAAGTGCTTCTGTTAAAACAGCTTTAAATTCTTAAACGGCTGGGTAGATTTTTTTCTATGGTGATCTAAAGCCGCTATGTCCTATTTTGAACGTACGGGCACCGTTACGGGACTGGCCCTTTTATAAATCCGAAGGGGTTCAAAAGGATCCATGTATGACCCCATTGCGTTTGCAGAAGTAACAAATTATTTTACTAAATAAGTGTTCAAAGCATTCGCTGGATGAGTCTCGCAGAGTTGTAGCAATGCGAGGAATTCGAAATGAACTTTATAAAAAGAAAGGTAGGTAAAGACAAGAAAAGATTTATTTTACGTAACTCCACTAGAAAAAACAGCAAAAGGAAGAAAACTTTAGAAAACGGGACCTAGCTGCAAAATCCTCTCTGCCAGATGCGACTCGTAAATTATTCGAGGCGCAAGCATAGTTGAGCTATCACGAAGAGATCATTGTACAATACATAATAAAGTACTTATATTTATTTACACTTCATTTCTTAGGCATTGCTTAAGAACAGAAAATGGCACATCTAAATGAGAAGTATTTTTGTATTGATATTTGTGAGCTTGTTTCAATCACGTTAAAATAAGGTATTTGGACAAAAGTTAGCACACATATAATTTATTGTGTAATTGTTTTTTGTCTGGCTGGGAAATCTTAATATACCGCGACCCCGGAACGCAAGGGCAGCTGAAGGAACAGGGTGGGTTTTTTGTCAGTACAAGTCTGAGACTCCTTTCCGCTCCTCTTAGAGCGAGAGAAGTTATTCGATGATTGCGATGTTGTTAGATTTCCAAAGCCGAATGGCAAAAACGGAACCCTTAAAGATTCGTCATGTCTGTCTGTCCGAAACTATTAAGATTACCGAATTAAAACTTGGTATATAGATGTAATCTGCAAACCGCTCTCCGATTTAAATAAAAAAGTATTAAAAAAAAAACATTAAGGAGAGGTTCCCCATACATGGAACTGGAACTAAAATATTTTTGGTTCATCAAACCTGTACGTGCGGGTGTCTATAGATACATCTTTAAAAATGAAATTAAGTTGCCTTAAATAATTTTTCCTCAAATCCAGTCATTTGGAACATACCTATACACTTCCAAAGTAGTAAAATGTGTCCTCTCTTTTAAAATAATAAAGTCTAATATATATACAGGGTTAATTGTAAAACACCAAAAATCTCTCAGGACTATGTTACTAACATCATAATCAACAACTTTTGTTCTATGACTTTTAAAAATTCGTCATATTTTAGTTCACCAGATTTTCATATAAAAATAAAAATATTTAAATTGAACGCCCTAAACGCATGTAGCGTCTATGCAAAGCAAAAGAAAGCGATAGTATAAATTGCTTTCTTTAGCTTCGCATAGAGTTCGTAACATTTAGGGAGTTCAATTTAAATATTTTTATTTTTGTATGAAAATCTGGTGAACTAAAATATGACGAATTCTTAAAAGTCATAGAACAAATGTTGTTGATTATGATGTTAGTAACATAGTCCTGAGAGGTTTTCAGTGTTTTACATTTAACCCTGTATATATTTTAATGAAATATTTTAACTCAATTTTAGTTAGTTTTCAAACAAGATACAGCCAGTAGTTTTTGAGATATAGAACATTTTCAGAAACCGCAAATATGTGTATTTCTTTAATATGCAAACACAAAACTTAAAAGAGAAAAAAAATACAGACAAAAGAGCACAAAGGTGCTGCTTACTTCATAAGAAATTTCATCGAGCAGACCTGCGACAGGAGAGTTGAATAAGAGATGATGGACACAGTGTGAATAAATATTAGTTACGTAAATTACTAAAAAAACATATTTAACTAATAAAATAAATAATAAAGATACAATAAACAAATATAAACATATAAAATTACGGGATGATGGAGAAGCAGTGTTCTTTAACCAGGTTTCTGACAATATAGATCGTTTGAACTTTGTTATTCATACAAACACTATGATTAAACAAAGTTATTTGGCGTAGCCACTACGGTACGCGTCATGGGTGAGTCTGACTTGCACTTGGCCAATATTTTTTCACATGGCCAATTATATGTTGCTTAATCTATGTAGATCCGGACGCAGGGAAAACCAAAACATACTTATACCACAAGAAAGTAGGACTAAAATATTGTATATGCCGAAATACTGTAAATCTATTCTTAACAATATCATTAACAACTATCTTTACTTCGCGATTCTCTATCCAGTACGAATTAGATAGGTATACTTAAATTTTAACATCTATTCATTATATTCATATTCAGAAATCATCGAGTAATAACAGTAGTAGGATTATACACGAGTGAAACCACAGGGCACAGCTAGTATTGTATACACGTAACTACATGAGCTTTGCTATTAAGGAAAACGAAACCTACAAATCAAAGTTACATAACGTAACATAATAAGCTTATTGACAGCCAAGATTCATTACAATATTCCAAAAAAACAATAAGTACACCAACTTTTTGGCAGCGCTCCCGTGGACTTAACACTTTAAAAACATAACCTTTCTTTTTTGTAGTTGTGTATAAAGTAGCCTATAACGTAGAAGAAAGGTTCGCCGAATCCAAAGAAATTAGATTAACTTCTAACTAAAAAAGCGATGATGATTTTTGTCATGGATTTATAATCATGGTTAATTCGTAGTCGTCGGCTTGGTTCATATCTTTATTCTAAAAATAAATATGTATGATTAAACATGTCAAAACATTTCTTCGTAAGTTTTTAAACTCGACATAAGTATTGACAGCGTGTCAAAACACACCCTGGGAAGTTTCCCAGTTCAAATATTTGTTTCTGTGACGCAACGCCTCGACACGCGAATTATATGGTTTGGATTGATTTCGATAAAAACTTGATTTCAGATTTTATAAAAGCTTCATGGAGTTCGCATAATAACGGCGATAAAAAAATGTAACCATAATTTCTGAATTTTGATGTAATGTTGAATGATGAAATGAAAATTATACATTTATAATTGAAGATTGCGCACTAACTGTAAAAGAGATTAATGTCTTCAAGAAATAGCTTCAGGTTTAAGGATTTATTTAGACTTTATGATTTAGTGAATAAATTTTAAAATTTCTTCTTTCAATCACTTATTCCGTGTGTCTCAATCTCTCTGATTTGATAGATTGACACGAAAATCTCTGCACATCTTCGATCGATAATTCTGAGCTATGTTTTCTGTAGAATGTTTATTTACGGTGAGCCATATCGTTCTCATCGCATGACATATTATGTAACGTGCAAGGGGGTTCTATTAGATATTTCCTATTTCTGTCACGACGCTGGTGGCCACCTCGTAAATCCTGCAATATTTTCGTTAAGGTAGATAATCCTTATATTTTTCCGTTAGTGGAATGTGACCACAGCCTGATAAATGTGCCTGCTAAACTGAGATAATGTACATCGCGTCCTTTGTATTATCTCGCTACATTCACTCAAAGTGAATCTCTCGACTATACAAATGTCAACATTAAGTAATACAAATTGTTTATGAATGTAAAACTGAGCGTTTAGGCCGGAGTTTGAATGGATCATTTATTGTGAGTTGGTTTATGATCCGAAGCTTTGGTGCTACGTACCTATCAGTAGCAGTATTGAGAAGTTATTGTTGGTTTAGGTCGAGCGTGCATTATCTATAGTCTGGACTCTCGAGATGTAATTAATAAGCACACGCCTCGCTTGCTCACAGATTGCAGTCGCAGCTTTGAGCTGCAGCTAATGAAAGTGAGGCCGTTTCAATTAACATTTCCTGTTGTTATTATGTCACTCGCTCATGAGAGGGATAGATGATGCCGTTTAAATTAACTTCACATAAATTTTTTACATAATTTTTTACTCGGAAACAAAGTCTTCCTGTCAAAATTAATTAGGGACTCATTTCGAGATCAACCTAACTAATTAAGCATTCATTACCCATTTTGCATAAAATTTTTGGGCTCTATTAGTTTGTCTAAATATTGTATTTAATCTTTCCTTAAATAAAAGTAGGGCGTAAGGTGTTTGACCTTTCACAGGTCCAGCACGAGGCCTCTTCTTGTAGAACACGTTGGCGCTTTACATTATCCTTTCTTTGTTTCAATTTAAGTTGGATATTTATGATCGTCTTATTGCGGAATTACAGGACGGAGGAATCTAGCAGAATCGGTTGGACGTGCTCTACTCATGAGCTCTAGGGGATTTATATAAATCTTACCTCCACTCCCTTGTTCAATCTGTAATGATAAAACTTTAATGTGCAGTTATTTTAGTCATCTCAAGACGTCTCTTTGTATTTCTACAGCGTTACTTATCTTTGTTATTTCAAACTAAGTAAGATTTCTCGAGTAATTTGCATTAAACGTTATAAAGCAACTGTGATATTACTTTATAGTATATTATACGCCAAAAATAATTGTAGTTCTACTAATAAACCGAATACCATTCTCAATGTGCTGTATTTTCCTGACAACAAAGAGTACAGTTTCCTTCTTACATACACGTATTTTAGAGAACAAACAGGAGATTTGGTGTCGAGAGGCTTTTCTTGAGGTTTTACCGGATACAAGACGCAACTAACTCTGCGACTGAAATGTGTTTCTCTACAAAAATATCTCAGATTTGTGAGGATCTACTTCACAAAATGTAATATTCATCAATGACGTCTGGAAAGTTAATCTTAAGATTTACATTCGTGAATTAAATCATGGTAATAGTTTGTGTTCCGGTTTGCCAGAACTTGACTATTCTTTAAGCCAAGTAATATATTTTTATCCTAGCTTTTCAACTAAATACGTGTTCTAACACAAAAGGAAATGAGACTAATATAAAATTTACATTATACATTTAATTAAGTGACCCATATCGAAGCAATGGCGCCGGTCCAATTAGATTTAAAAAAGTAACCCACACGTTCGTATCCCACATGTGAGATTTTTCAACAAGTTTCTCAATTTGGTCGAAGGCTTAGCAGTTATACGACACCCAAGGGACTCTCGATCGTTTTGCCTACAAAGTATTATTTTATATGAATTTGCCTTCGCAGATAGGTATATTACATTAAGTGGAGCTATCTTCGCTTCTCACGTGGTATTGGACGTTGGCGAAAAGGCTCATTTTATTCTTATATCAACTATTGGACTGGACGTTGAAAGGTGGTACTGTAACAATTGTTACAAATTGGATGTGAACATTTTTGATATAAACTTTCACGAGCTTTGTATTTTATTCGAAGATCCTTCGATTTCAAATATAACGTAGGTATATAGCATAAATAGATGTAACATTGTAATGTGGAGAGTACGTGAAGGCTCCTCTTTCGCGGTGCTTTGCCAATCGCGATGAAGAACATTGGGAACGGAACAAGATCTCTATCTAAATGAAGATATCTGGCATGTTGTGTACACTTAACAAGACACGCGAGGACTTTACATACAAACGGTACTAATTAGCAAATTACACGAAGCTTTAATTAATTTTATTTAAAAGAGCATCAAATTGCAAAAGAGAATTAGATTCAGCAACTACTTTAATAATATAATATATTTTGTAGTAAACTTGAGGACAACGCTCTCTTCTCATACACTGAAATATAGAAGCTAAAATAAAAACAAACATAATTAAAAACATTTCCTAAACAAACGAAAGTTCCAAGGATTCACTTTAATTAAACTGCAACTCAATGTAGTCAGTAAAACAGAATTTGAAAAAGTAAACATTAATCTTAATGAATACCTAGGACTACAAGATTAATTAAATAAGTGCAGACTTAGCAAAAGAGAGTGTTTGTGATTTTTAGGAGACGCATAGGATAGGTTACCCGCCTGGGTAAGTGAGGTAGTCACTGTGCCATAAATGATTGCATGTAATTAGCTTCTCTTTACCAGCAAGTTCCCAACTAGCAAAATACCCTTACAAACAAAAGCTTGTATGAGCTATGGTTTCATACAAAGTTTATACATGTTCTGATTAAGCCAGACACCCTTAGTAGCCTTACAAACAAAAGCTTGTAAGAGCTATGGTTTCAAATAAGGTTTATATATGTTCTGATTAAGCCAGAAACTCTAATAGTGTTATTTTATAAGTCTATTTAAGTTTTAAGAGCATTCATACTTGTAACATTATTCTTATAGACGTATTATATAAGAAAACTTTATATAATATTAATAAGAGCAGTGGTATTATAAGCATCTTTTGCAAGTCTAATTGCCTTTGATTCTTAATTAAAACTTATAAATATATTTTGGAAGTACATTCAATCTTAGAAGTGACTATACTAAGTGTTTCATTAGACTTCTGTAACTAGTGTTTTAAAAGTGTGACTTATCTCACCTAAGACTTATTAAAGAGTAGTAGTACTTTAAAAGTCTTACAAGTGACTTAAACAATTCTCTATTAAGGGTTATTTATTTTCCTTGTTGTGTCTGACACGAGAAATTATTATAAAATCAGGTACATTGAATTAACGTTGTGGATTAATTATTTACTTGTACCTACAATGACGTCGTTGTTTGGCTTGCTTTTTAAGGAACCCTAAAATTGTGAGCAGTATGGCCATGTAGACAATGGTTTTAGGTTTAATTTAACTTTTGCGAGTGCGATATAAACCGTACACAAGAATATTGGACTTATATTGTTCTGATAAAGCACTTATGAGCCGTGGTTTTGGTCGTAATGGCGACGTTTCGATATCATTTCATAAATAATTAAAATAATATATAATAAAAGCCACAGTTTTGAAAAGGCCCGTAAAAATACTGTTAATCAAATTTCAAAATAATCGAGAAAAACTACTTCGCAACCTAATAATCGCATAAAGTGCGTGACAAACTTTACAGCGTGTTGCGTGACAAACGTTAGTGTGTAAGCTTTTTCTAGCTTACACACTAACGTTTAATAGGAAAATGAAATCTATATATATATATAACTCAAAGGTGACTGACTGACATAGTGATCTATCAACGCACAGCCCAAACCACTGGACGGATCGGGCTGAAATTCGGCATGCAGGTAGATGTTATGACGTAGGCATCCGCTAAGAAAGGATTTTGCGAAATTCCTATGGGATCGGGATTTACACGGGAAAAACTTCCCACGCGGGCGAAGCCGCTGGCACAAGCTAGTGAAATATAATTCTTAAGTTTTAACGCAACTTTTTATTATTTTCGCAAAGTTTATCTTTAGATCACGGTGGTTTGTGATTAAACTCTTATTAGGAGATCACAAAGAGGACTAATAGTGATATTATACTTAAAATTACATTAGTAAGAGGACTTTAAGGTTATTTGCCCTTAAATAATGCCCTTGTAAGTCAATTGTAAGTTTGTTTTTCCTTATAAAAGTATCAGCAAGAATTTTGTAAGTTTGAAAATTCACTTCGCAAGAGCATTACAAGGCAATTGTAAGGGTGAATATACTTATTAAGTGCGCCCAAATCCACACTAATATATGTCTATAAGTGTGATATAAAACTGAAAAAAATATGGTCTTGGGATATTTGTAAGATTATTTTTTGCTAGTTGGGTTATTGAGTACTCATTCTGCCAGATTCTTAATAATTAATGTTACGCCAGTCGCTTAGCTAAGTACCTACGTCGAGAAACTTCAACCGATATCTAGAATGTTCGAGACACTAACGCCACCTGGCGGCGAGTAGCAGTACTGAGTATATCGAGAAAGTTCGACTGACTTCTAATACGTTTGAGACACTAACGCCATCTAGCGGTGAGTAGCAGTACTGCGTATCTAGAGTAGCTTCTGGAATATTCTTGGCAGTGTAGGCGGTGAGTCGATTTTACAAGAATGTTCTAGAACTCATAGACCGGGGTATAAATAGATCGCAGAGGAACGCAGAAGGCAGACTTATTTCAAGTTACGAGGTGATATAATCGAGGCTTTACAAGTGAATTTCGGTGCGATTTGAGTGTTCACAAGTATTATACTGTGAATAACTATGTTAATTTTTATTTGGTGTTTATTTAAGTAGTGTTAATTTTGGTTTAATTGGTGTAAATTATTTCTATTCCGAACCCCAGCTCATAACATTAATATTAATAGGGTCTAATGTTTAGAATTTTTATTGACTCATGTACACGACCGCTTTTAGTGACAGTCGACTGTGTGAGATAATCTCACACAGTCGACTGTCACTATACATATAATACGCATATAAAATAGATGTATATATATATAGTATATGTACTTAGAATCAATCGATCAAAACCCTATTTTCCTATCTAACGATCCCGAGTACGCTATTAACTACCTAACGTTTTCGATACAAAATGCAATTATTAAAAATACAAAAACTATAACAACTTCAAGGCGTAAAAAGATTATCAAACCATGGATTACTGCTGGATGCAGCGCGTCTCTATTTTATTATTTATTCTGCATAAAAAATTAAAAGCATCACCTGAAAACGAAACCTTGAAAGTAACTTATACACGGTACAGAAATTTCTGTAATGCACTTTTAAAGAAAATTAAACAGGCTTACGAAAAAGCTGAGATCGAAAAATCAAAAAATGACCCGAAGAAACTATGGAAAGTACTTAGAGACATCTCAAATATGAATAATGTACCCAGCCAACCAAACGAGCTTCTGAAAATTAATTCCTCACCAGAAAAATCCTTAAACGAAATAAATAAGTATTTCATAGACGTTGGTAGAAATTTGGCTCAAAACAGCTTGCAATTACAAAGTTGCAGTCCAAATCCAGAGACGAATTATTATACTTCACAAGTACTCAACTCGTTTGTACTGGAGGATCCAAGTGAAGAAGAGATTTCACGCCTTGTGATGGGATTAAAAACTCAATGCTCAGTTGGCAGGGATAAAATATCTAATATTTTTTTAAAACAACATATTAATTTCCTTGCCCCGGCTCTTACACATATTTTCAATTTATGCCTACAAAGAGGTATTTTTCCATCACAGCTAAAATGCGCGGAAGTCCGTCCAATTTTTAAGGGTGGTGATAAAAATGAGATTACTAATTATCGTCCTATTTCAATTCTTCCCTCTATGTCTAAAGTATTAGAAAAAATAATAAACAATAGACTTACAAGGTACTTAGAAACTAAAAATTTGCTTGCAAAAAATCAGTTTGGTTTCAGAGCTGGTAGATCTACTGACGAAGCAGTACATACACTTACAGACTATATTTGTACTAGTCTAGATAAGGGGAGCAAATGCTTATCGATTTTCCTAGACCTGAAAAAAGCATTCGATACAATTTCTATCCCCATCTTAATTGCGAAACTTGAAAAAATAGGAGTTAGAGGGACGCAACTTAAAGTTTTTGAAAGCTATCTCAGCGGGCGGACACAATGTGTTCGAATAGTTAGTCATGTTAGCACGGATCTTCCGGTCTCTTTCGGCATTCCCCAGGGTAGTATTTTAGGCCCAACCCTCTTTCTCATTTATATAAATGACCTCACTTGTACTGTCATACCCAAAGGCAATATTATATCATATGCTGATGACACAGCGCTCCTCTTTACTGCCGATACTTGGGATGAGGCCTTTAATGCTGCGCAAACTGGGTTGAATATTGTGAACAACTGGCTTCGAATACATCTTCTGACGCTAAATACTGATAAAACGAAATACCTTACTTTTAGTATTCGTCAGCCGGCACAAATTAGCAACAATTGTAACATAGTCCCTCATCAATGCTCTTCTTGTGTAGACTGCACTTGCTTACCACTTGAACGCGTAAATAGCATCAAATATTTAGGTGTAATTATAGACGGTAATCTCAGTTTTAAGGACCATATCAAATTACTCAGCGGCCGCGTCAGAAAGCTCATGTATGTGTTCAAAAAGCTGAGACATGTTGTAGACGCTATGTTATTAAAACGAATATACTTTGCTTTATGTCAATCTATAATCACATACTGCATTTCATCCTGGGGAGGAGCTCCCAAAACCGTATTCAAACCTATTGAGATTGCGCAACGTGCTATTCTAAAGGTTTGCACTTTAAAACCGCGATTATTTCCCACGACATTGCTTTACCAATATTGTGAAGTCCTTACAGTTCGACAACTTTTCTTACTTACTATTGTCCTTAAACAGCATGCAAATTTAAATTTCGACCCTAACTTAAAGTACGGACGAAGGAAAAAAGTCGGGTGTATTCATAATCAGAAAAGTCACACATCGTTTATTAGAAGGTTCTATGTATTTTTGGGTTCGTATATATATAATAAATTAAATTCAAAATTGGATATTTATTTTCTTAACAGGATAAAATGTAAAAATAGAGTGAAAGAGTACTTATTATCTTTAACTTATGAAGAAACAGAAAAGCTTTTAATAATACCGGTGTAACCAGTGTTCTTTGTGATAAAACTCTTTGACACTACGTGTTTTTTAACATTCTCACACACACCTCACACACACACACACCCACATTTACACTCGCATACACATATACTAACACAACATAAATGTTAACTCATTTAGGTCTAAGGTTAGTTAAATTCACCATACAAAATTGTTTTTTCTATTGTTTTTGTTTAATTTATTTTAGAATTATCATTTTCTATATTATAAATAAGTTTGTACTGGCTGGCTTAATTTCTTCTATTACATAGACTGAGAGGATTGGCGCTGTCTGCCGAGATACAGGTTTTCTCCTAGTTCGGCAGCAGATGCTCCTATGTTGCATTGTTTTATATTTTTAAGTCACTAGTTACATAAGCAATATGATTGTAATTTTTGTATGATAAATAAATAATAATAATAATAATATTTTATGTATAAAGGATGTTGTTATGTATAAAAGTAATTAATTATCAATATCTATTTATTATGTATTTACCGATTAATTATCAATTAATCGATATTACCTTAGTTGTCAGGTATATTATAGAAATAATTAGCAGTTTGTATAGCAATATCAATCTATTCGTTTACCGCACGGTTTGGAAATGGTTATTTTCTATGGAGAAGAACTGGCAAGAAACTCCACAGTTACTCTTTTCAAAACATAATTCATTTTCACAAAATCGTTAATTCACTATATGTATTACAATATTACCACAATGTGGTTACTTTTGTTATAACTTATAGCTTTATTTACTTGTGTATAAAATTTCATTATTCTATTACATAATATATAAGTAATAATATTTATAGAATTAATATCAAATGTCCATTAAATTATCACACAATTATCCATTTCTAACACTGTCACATTAAAGTAACAAATACAAAACAGTTAATTTATATTCAAATACAATAGCAATACGATAGGAGTCTTATACCAATTCTACACATAAAAATATTAGAAAATATTAATAAAAGTTAAAAACAACACAAGTTCACTTAACTTAGGTCCGTTCGGTGTGACTGCTCCAGAGCGACTGTACTTAGAACGGCTGAGCGGTGGTTTTCATAAACAGTAGTGAAAAAACTAAAACCCGACTACGACAAAAATGGACGCAGAAAAAGTATGAAACAAGATTTTCAGGATGCTGAAATAAACAAGATAACTGGAAAAACAAGAACAGAACAAAAATAAAAGCCGCAGTCACACGTTATATATAGGATATCAACCGTAACAAAACAATTAATAACGTGTGACTGCGGCTTTTATTTTTGTTCTGTTCTTATTTTTCCAGTTACCTTGTTTATTTCAGCATCCTAAAAATCTTGTTTCATACTTTTTCAGCGTCCATTTTTTATCGTAGTCGGGTTTTAGTTTTTTTAATTTTTAATATTTAAACTATTTTGGTGTTAAATCACTGTGCTGATATATCAGCACAGTGATTTAACACCAAAATAGTTTGTAGTGTAGTGTAGTATTTGACAATTTAGCTTTTGTAAGTAAATAGTATACTATTTACTTACAAAAGCTAAATTGTCAAATACGAACTAGGTATGTTTTTTTGGACTAGGTTAGCGTTTGACCACAATCTTACCAGATGGAAAGCGATGATGTAGTCGAAGGTAGAGCACGCTTACTCAGTAAATACCTATTCACTCTTGACTTGAACACGCACAGATCGTATGTAATTAACATAAAACTTCTGTTCATTCGAGCTCAGCAGTATGCGTGTGGGCTGTCGGGTGGGTGGTGTTAATATTAACAGCATCAGCTATGCAGACGATATGGTGCTGCTGGGCCCGACTGCAGGTTCTATTGGAGAGATGTTGAAAGTTTGTGAGGACTACGCGGCTAGGCATGGGCTCGTGTATAACGTGAAGAAATGTGAGTACATGGTCTTTGGGGTCGCCGGTAAGTATACAGATTAATCACCTAACTTTACCCTAAATGGCTTGAGCATAAGAAGAGTAAAACAATTTAAATATCTGGGACATATGCTTACCGACGACCTGAAAGACAATGTGGATATTGAGAGGGAGCGCAGGGCTTTGGCGGTCCGCGGTAATATGTTGGCTCGTAGATTCGCCCGCTGTACGGACCAGGTAAAAAAAACGCTTTTCAAAGCGTATTGTCAGGGGCTATACAAAGGTGGTCTGTGGATCAACTACACCAAAAGGTCGCTAGATGTCCTGCGCGTCCAGTACAACAATGTGTTTAGAATGCTCTTGAGACTGCCCCGGTTCTGTAGTGCGTCAGAGATGTTTACGCAGAACCGTACTGATGGCTTCCACGCAGTTGTGCGGAAGAAAATAGCGTCTGTGGCTGTTAGAACCCGGGCCGGGGGCAACAGCATTCTGAAAACAGTGACTGAGAATGTGTTTTCCCCTTTTATGAGGCATTTTGTGGAGAAGATGACCGGTTGAGAAACTGGTTTCGTCTTCTTTACAAAGTGACTCATACCCATATAATACCCAAAATGTTTTCCTAATTTATGTATATACTAACACTAGGTATAAGGTACTTTACTAACACTACGGATCTCTGTTATCTGAATATTTGAATTAAATTAAATTAAATTAAATTAGTGTGCAGTGAAACAGCTGCGGTGACTCTCAAATGAAAAACACCATGAAAATTTGTTTGTTTCTGACTTTTTGAAAATCTCTGAATATTTCTGTTATCCAGGCGTTTGGATAATTGCCGTCATCATATAAAATTAAGTAGGTACTACCTAGTCATTAGCTTTCACATGACATATATTTCAATGCAATTGGTTTTACGCCGTTTTGATCGCGATCATTAGGAGATTTATGTAATTAAGAAGATCTGCAAAGATTACATTTAAGAAATATTTTTGATAAGTACCCTTAGTGAAACCCTTTCAAATGATACCAAACACGGTGTATCTATCTTATTTTTATTTTTTTACACATGACTTTTTGTCCGCTAGAGGGCGCCACGTTAAATTTAAGCAATATTTTTGATAAATAAAAGTGAAGCCCTTTCAAATGATACCAAACACGGTGTATCTATCTTATTTTTATTTTTTTACACATGACTTTTTGTCCGCTGGAGGGCACCACGTTAAATTTAAGCAATATTTTGGAAATGTGTATGTGACACCCTTTCAAATGATATCAAACACGATGTGTTTATCTTATTTTTATTTTTTAACACAACACTTGGGCGCTAGAAGGCGCCACATTGGTGTAATGTTGTGGGTTAAGGCGGATCATAAATAAAACCTGGTTATATAAATCACAACAAGTTATTATTGGTATTGGTGGTAACAAGAACATTAATTAGTTTATATAAAAGACCAGTTAGTTCAAACAGTATCACTAGACAAGATGGCGTCCCCGGGCGTCACCCTGTGTGTAAAGGCGTCTACACACTTTAAAGATGTATCCACACTATGTTGTCTATGATTAATAAGTAGTCATTAATCATAGACAACATAGTGTGGATACATCTTTAAAGTGTGTAGACGCCTTTACACGTTCCTTTTTTTTAAGTTAATTTTACAATTAAAAATAAATTAATTAATCAGCATACCTAGCTGGGAGCCTGACCTGTCTACCACATCGCGTTGTTTTTATCCCATCGTCCCGAACAGCGACAGTATCTCTATCACTTTTTAATGTTACAGGTGGTGGTGCACGTGATGGAGGAGAGAAAGGAATTGGTTGTGTCACTGGAACCAAATGTTGTCTATTTCTTCTCTATGTACCTTCCGATGTCTCAACTATATATGATCTTGGCTCTTCAGAATATTTCAGTATTCTACCAGGAATCCAATTTGTATTAGGGTCTTTCTTGATCATAACATCATCTCCTTCCTCTAACAAAGGTAATTATTTTGTTTTTCTATCATAATATAATTTCTGTTTTTCTTTTTCAGTTGCTTTCAACTTCATGTAATCTTCAACTGGAACGGCTTTAGGCTGCAGATGATGTAATGCAGTTGGTAACTGCATTCTCAGTTGACGTGACATCAGTAACTCGGATGGTGATGGCAATTTACCTCTTGGTGTAGTTCTGTACTGAAGTAATGCTATGTAGGGATCAGTATTTGTCTCTTGGCATTTAGATAAAATTCTTTTAATTATTTTAACTTCAGATTCTACTAATCCATTAGAGCGTGGCAAATATGGGCTAGAAGTTGTATGCTGAATTGACCAATCTTGAAGGAATTTTTGAAATTCAATGGAGTTGAATGGTGGTCCGTTATCGGACATGCATTCCAGAGGTATTCCATGGTGGCTGAAAACTGATTTTAATATTTAAATTAAAGTTTTTGCATTGGTGCTATGCATTTTTGCAATTTCTATATAATTAGAATAATAATCTTCAA
Source organism: Tholera decimalis (assembly GCA_943138885.2). Taxonomy (NCBI): domain Eukaryota; kingdom Metazoa; phylum Arthropoda; class Insecta; order Lepidoptera; family Noctuidae; genus Tholera; species Tholera decimalis. Next base: position 22,687,581 of record OW964552.2, on the reverse strand, counting down.
TGACAACATATGTTTGTCTTTTATAATCTAAGAAATCAATGCCAACTTTCTCCCATGGGAATGTAGTAACTTTATGTGACATTAATGGTTCAAGAGGATTTGCATTTCGGTGTGACAGGCATGCAGTACAACTTTCTACCAAGTTTTCTATGTCATGTGACATTAAAGGCCAAAATACATTTCTACTTGCAAAATTCTTCGACTTTTCTATGCCTTGGTGACCACTATGAATAATTTTCAAGATATCCTTCCTGAGATCAGTAGGTATAATAAGACTACTACCTTTAAAAACTAGATCTCCTTCGGTATGTATCTCATGTCGATAGTTCCAGTATGGGTGTGTCATCAAATGTGCTTGCGACTTGGTTGCAGGCCATCCTTCTTACGTTCTTAAGTACTCTTCTGCAGCAACTGCATGGTTCCATCATTGCTAGTACCTTGGACAAGCCATTTCACTTTATCTGCTAAAACAGGTAAGTTTTTTATAAGCATATTAACATGGATAATCATGTCTTCATCCATTGTGTCTTCACTTGTTTCAGGTAAGGTGGCTCTTGACAGTGTATCAGCAATAACCATCTGAGATCCAGGTTTGTATTCAACTCTAAGGTCATAAGCTTGTAATTTCATCATCATCCTCTGTAGACGGGTAGGTACCTCTGCTAAAGGTTTTTTAAACAATGTGATCAATGGACGATGACCTGTTTCCACCATGACAACTTGACCATAAAGATATTGGTGTAATCTAGTACAGCCAAAGACAATTGCATATAATTCTTTCTCTATTTGAGCCATCCTTTCTTGACTTGATGTTAAAGTTGTAGATGCATAGCAGACAGGATGTCCATTTTGTAATAAAACAGCTCCGACAGCAGACTTGCTTGCATCTACAGACAGGACTATAAGTTTTTTAACATCAAAATGTGCTAAGACAGGTGCTTGACAGATAATATCTTTAAGACGACAAAATATCATCATCATGACACGGATTCCATTGCCATTGACTTGACTTTTTTAGTAACTCTCTAAAAGATTCTGTTTCTGATGATAGATTTTGAATAAATGGACCAAGATAATTTAATAAGCCTAGAAAGCGTTGAAGATCTTTGACACATGTTGGAGTAGTATCTCTTTGATAGCACGAATTTTCTCGGGGTCAGGAGATATTCCATTTCTAGAAAAGATGTGACCTAAATACTTAACCTGATTGTCACCAAAAATACATTTATTTTTGTTAAACTTGATGTTGACTTCCTTTGCTTTCTTAAAAACATTTTCCAACCTGACATTATGTTCTTGTAGAGTAGGTGCATGAACTAAAATATCATCACAGTATACTAAAGTACCAGGTAAGTCTCCGAATGTTTCTGTCATAATTCTATGAAAATGTTCTGGTGCACAACTTATACCATAAGGCATACGTTTGAAACGGTACCTTCCAAAATTTGTTTTGAATGTACTAAGCTTAGAACTCTCCTCGTCTAGCTGAATCATCCAGAAGCCACTGCTGGCATCCAGGGTTGAGAATACTGTAGAGCCGGCTAAGTTGGCTCTTACCACATCTAAGGTAGGTATAGGATAGTGTGACCTTTTTATAGCCTGATTCAAATTTCTTTGGTCCAGGCAGACTCTGAGTTGCCCATTCTTCTTTTCCACTAGTAAAAGAGAACTCACCCAAGCTGTTGGTTCAGTCACTTTGACTATGACATTCAATTTCTCCATATCTCTCAATTCCTTTTTCAGCCTGTCGTGAAGTGCAAAAGGAACCTTGCGTGGTGCATCCACCTTGGCAGGTATGTCCGGGTTGACAGTGATATGCAGCTCACCAGGTAGACAGCCCAAGCCCACAAACAATGAACTAAGACATTCATTTGACAGATATTTTCACTTGATTGTGTGACTTGACTTTGTACATGATAAACTCTTTTTATCATGCCTAACTCACTACAGGTATCTCTGCCTATTACAGTAGGAGCAGACACATCGGCTATGATAAACATAATATTATGACATATTGACTTTTGTTGTAAAACAAAATTACATTTTATTAGACATTGTCCTATGATCTTAACATTATTACCACTGAATGATGTTAGTTTAGACTGACAGGGTGACAATATAGTTATAGGTAAGTTTAATGTTTTGAAGGTAAGTAAAGACATGACATTAGCATCACTACCAGTGTCTAATAAACATTTAAAATTTACATTATTTGCTTGTATCAAGACTGACCACTCACCTGAGTTTTTTGACATATTACCTTTCAAATGACCAATAAAAAATTGTGTATCAAGAGATTCTTCTTCCTTATCTATTAAATTTATCTTTTTCTTAAAACACATTTTAGCATAATGACCAACTTTTTGACATATTCTACATTGTACATTGCTTGCAGGACATTTAAATCGATGAACTTGACCACATTTAGTACAGGCTGACACTGCTGACTTTGATGATTATGACTTCAATGCTGCTGACTGTGCTGACTTTGACACATGACGATTTGCAGACTGTTGCTGGTTGCGGCTTGATGACTGACGTTGACTGCGATTTGACGACTGATGCTGAGACAACTGCATAACAGCACTGCTTGACTCTAACTGTTGTGCTCTTTTCTGTGACATATCTAAAGTCTTGGCAATAGATATTGCTTTATCTAGATCCAACTTGTCTTCTGTTAACAATTTCTCTTGTACGCTTTTGTACTTTGGGTGCATATTACAAACAAAAATATCCATAATTAGACGATCTCTAAGTTCTTTGAATTCACAAGAAGCACTTCTCTGCCGTAGTATTGTTACAAATTCATCTAGTGTCTGGTTCTCTTCTTGTTTGTAAGTAAAGAAATTGTGACTTTCTATCATTAAGTTCACTTTAGGGATGAAGTGATTATCAAAGCATTCAATCACTTTTTCGTATTTGACATTATATTCATCCAGGCCAAATGTATTGAAGATTTCTAACGCCGCGCCTCCAATGAAGTGTAGGAAGACATTCACTTTCCTGTCTTCAGATTCTTGACTAATGCCACTTGCCTTCATGAATATTTTAAACTGTTGTTTCCACTTTTTCCAATTGTGGCCAACACTTCCATCCACTTTTAAGGGTGACATGCTTCCGTTGACGGATACATTTCTCGTCATGGATCCTGCGCTTGAGGCGGCGTTTGGTTTTTCATCGGTCGACATTTTTACAGTTTATGCCTCTCCACTTCTGACACCATGTAATGTTGTGTGTTAAGGCGGATCATAAATAAAACCTGGTTATATAAATCACAATAAGTTATTATTGGTATTGGTGGTATCAAGAACATTAATTACGTTTATATAAAAGACCAGTTAGTTCAAACAGTATCACTAGACAAGATGGCGTTACCCTGTGTATAAAGGCGTCTACACACTTTAGTATAAAGATGTATCCACACTATGTTGTCTATGATTAATGACTACTTGTTACAATTGGGTTCTGTGACACGTAGCCTATGTTCAGCGGACGGTCAAGACGGCTCTAACGATACCTCATTTGTCGAGTTCCGATAAGTAGCTTTGGAGCTATGAGGGAACAGATGAACATACACACATACATACATAGCATGTCAAAATCATAATCCTCCTTTGGCTTTGCCGTAGGCGGGTAAAAAGTGACGTCACATCGTACGATTTTAAAACAGATTTGTTAACCTTTGTATTTTAACATTAAACTATGATTAAATGATATAAAAATACAGTAAATATGTTGAAATTAATTAGTTCAATTAAATATTAGTCTTACGATGACAGAATTAGTAAACGAGCAACGTCATTTTTTAAGTCACGTTTAAATATGCTGTTATACAAGACAACAAAGAACGAACAGTTTAAACTATCTTATAAATATGTTTCGTAATAGTGTTTATAAGGTTTTGATAAGAAATAGTTAAATGTTGTGTATCACATGTTAAAAAGATTATAATTATTATAGTGATATTTTAATTTGTGTTCAATTAAAGAAACAAACTTGAGTTAATGTAATAAACTAACTGAAATTATTTGAATAATCTATCAATTGCGTAGTTCATTTTGATCAAGAAGGATCTAAATATTTCATTTCATTTCATTTCAAATGTGAGCACACACTAATTAAAAATCCTGTATATTATGTCCATTTGTTTTTACGAACCCCTGCTCGTATACAAGTAAATTTTCTTTTTTAATTTTTGTCTGTATATCTTTCTGTTTGTCTAGGCTAATAATGCTTTGAAATGTCACGTAGTGCCTAAAAATAATGTGCATAAATATACTATAATATGCATATAAATATATTCATTCATTCAAAAAAAGAAACACGGATTTTTTTATAGTTTCCTTCTACTATATATACAACGTATAACGGGAACCCCATATCTATCCAAAAGGACTGAAGACAACATCTGGTATGGAGTCTCTATGCAAAGTTTCAGCTCAAAATAAGTGACTCACAGAATTGACCCCAAATTATAGGTTTCATATGTTTCTTGAATACCAGTAATAATAACTTTCCACGTCACTTGCCAATAAAACGATAATTCTCTTCGTTCTGCTTAATTTGAAAAATTCGGTCTCTGGTATGAATGTATTGAAATTTGAAATTTCTAATATGATCCACACATGTACACATAGGATTAGAAAACCCTTGCCATATCGTTTATTATCATCCAAAGAAGCCGTGCACTTGGTATGTATATACCCTTTAAATTACACGTTGTATACATAGTTAGTTGTGACCCGTGACTTCTTTCGCGTGAAAATTCTTATGTTGAAGTTTTCAGCCTCTTAGGGCCTTAAGTTTGAAGCGTTAAGTATTTCCATACTTACTAGATTTCATCGGTTCAACAAACAGACTGACAGACAGACTTTCGTGATGTTTGGAACCAACATCTCACCAATCCCATACGGGTTCTTCTCAGTAGGCGATTGGAACTAAGCCCAATAAGGATAAGCTCCTAAGACCACCATAAGCGTGCTGTATCTGTAGCACACCCAAACTACAGCTTTAGGGATCTCTTAGGATTATAGGCGAAACAAACTTGAGTTTTCCTGGAATTCTATACCCAGAGATATTTAAGCTATTGTTTGGAAACATACACGAGGTCCCCACAAGACTGCAAAGCTTCTAACTTCGAAGCTTTGCAGTCTTGTGGGGACCTCGTCTACATATCTTAGCGTGCAACACCGGTACACAAAGAGCGCCGAGTTTACGTCTCAAATGGAAGCACCAAAATCTTATTTAGTGTATCCGCAGTGTTGACAGTTGTATGCAGAAGTCTAAATGTTTAGCCAACCATCTCTATTGAAGGTGGGATTTAGAGGTACTTAATATAAAGGTAAATATGGAAATGAAAATGAAAATGTATACTAATAAGTATTATAAAGTGGAAATGTTTGTTTGTTTAAACGCAAATCTTCGAAAGTACTGGGTGGATTTGGATGACATTTGGTATGAAACTAGCTTGATGATGTTTTTATCATTATAAAATCCACGAGAGTGAAGCCCTGTCCAACTGCTACTTAGAGATATAGGAAAAGCAAAATATCCAGATATGTCCTAGTCAAACTCGGATCATTCCTAACTCGTATGGCAATCATTTCGGGAATCGGGTCTCAACTTTTACCCACTTTTATTAACTATCCAAGGTCAAAATAAAACCCTGCCAAAAATAGGTAGGTTTGAAGGACAAGCTTTACAGAAAAGTGATCACACACATATATGTACATTACGGTCCATTCTACAACTGCAACTATAACTTTTTGGTCGCATTTTTTTGTGATATAAATGAATTATATCCGGACTTTTTCCTTTATTTTTGTTGCCACACTTATTGACTTTCATGATTGTTGTCTACGAAAAGGACCCTATGGGAGGACTTGTATCTAACATGTATAAAAGTATGTAGGTTGTATTTTTTATTGCGTAGACTTTTTAGCTTGCTTTGTATCTTTAACCTATGTATATCCACCAAACGCATTCTTGAAAAATGTTTTGTAGGCTAAGAGGCAGACAGAAATCGAAGTGATTAGGATTCTTTATAGAACTAAAACAAATTTGGCGAAATTTATGTGTTATTAAAAAAAAATCTAACACAGAGAAACCAAGCTAATTCGCCAAAAATATCAGTGCTATTGGTCTATCAGAATAGGAACTTATTTTATTGTGTTGTAGTTTGTAATCACCAATCCTATATCCAATGAAGAGATTAAGCCAATAATTTTTGTAGCAATTTCCGACGAGACCAGCATGTACTCGTTCATCCAAGGACCTCTTACGACCTTACACTTATGATGAACCTACAATTAAATTCGACCGAGCACTGGTCGCGTTACATTTTAATAATATCATAAAATGCTAATTTGCTTCATTCAGCGGAGATTGCCCCGTAGTTAAATATAGCCATTGGGTGTACCGAGGACCACCGGATATTGCTCAGAGTACAGAAATGAACATCATCTGACTGTTTTAGTACCCTTTTCGGACACGTACACATCCTCGCATATGAATCCTTTCAATAATTTACACTATGATCACGGACGACCTTTGTATATGTCGTAATAAAACTTCTGTTTTTAGAACCCGTTATTTCATTGTATTTTTTTTAAAGAGCTAGCAATTTATTTATTTATGTACACACATGACGCTTACAAAAGAGAAAATATAAATACAGATGAAAGAGCACAAAGTTGCTGCTTATTTCTTAGGAAATTTCTTCCAGCAGACCTGCGACAGGAGAGTTGAAGAGGAGATGATAGACACAGTGTGTATAAATTACCAATGTGTGTTGAATCCACATTACTCGCAATCTTGTTAACCCTCCAAATAAGCTAAATATGCTTTTGTCTGGAGTGGGTTCATGGCAATAATGTAATGGGTGGGGTTCGAACCCGCTGGCTCTCGATCACAATTCCGACACCTTATCCATTAGACTATTGATTGATCAGTAACGGTCATCAAATTTTAATTAGCTCCTCATTTTCAAAGCTAACCAAAAATGTATGTCATCGGTCTTATAAAACGTCTACCATAATGTCTTAGTATAAAAATATCAAAACTAATTTTCTCGATATTGACATTTAATTTATATTTTTGAAGATTGGATAGAAGTGACGGTGTCGCTGTCGTCATATTAACGTCGTGGACAGCTGGGAGCCGCCGGATGCTCTCGAAATAAACTAGCCGCGTCCCCCGGCCCCACCCGCTCCTCGCAGGTGCCACTCCGAACATGCATCATACTTCACAAGTAATTAAGCCGTGAAAGATCGTTGCAAACATTCACTGTAAGTGACATACTCCTACTAACATGCTCTAATAATAGACTATCTAATTAATTAAAAATAGACAGACTTACCCATTTTATGTTCTTGTTACAGGCATAATACTATGATGACCTCGTTAAATTACAAAAAAAAGTTAAAGAAAGACTTTTATTACGAAAAGGTTTTGGATTGCAGCCATGAAGCATATTTTTCGTTTAACGGTCACGATTTTTTAGATTAAATCACTTTTCCTATGATATAATAAGGCTTTTACCGAGCTAAACCATGTAAAAGCGATAAAGTATGGAATAGAAAGCTAGACTCGCAATGTGTTACTTTATGAATTCACTTTGCAGGAGCGCGGTTTTGCCTTACAAGCTGCTACAAAAGTGGCTCATATATCAGACAGGTTTCCTTGTAATCACAGATAACTCTAAATAAGTCAGAGACTTGTAATATAATTTGATGTAAAAGATTTAGTATATTATAATGTAGTTGTAGTGAGGCGCAGACGTAATCCTCGCGGTTGTGTTTCCGACACACGTCGGGAGGAAGTGTGTTCCTTTGCCCGCTTTGTACCAAAATGTTTTTACAGTTGGCTTGGATGTCATGTTGAAATGAAACTTTCGCGAATAACTATGTTTATCCAATGGTGAAGACAGCTGGGTTATAAATGGGGTCAGTATCGTGATCTCGCTGTTCTAAAAAAACATGTTTTCATAAATATTATTGTAGGTAGGTTCACTTTAATAACTTGATAAATGGAACATGTGTAGCAGAGTGCAATTGAAATTCTGTAGTGTTGCCCAAAATCAGTCTTGGTCTTGTTCTTGCATTATAGCAAGACCAAGACCAAGACCGTCTAATTTTAGCAAGACCAAGACTTACCCTACAAGATTTAAGCAAGAACAAGACTAAGCCTGCGAGACTCTTGCGTCTTGCAGTTAGTTCAGACTGTGATTTTCATTGTGTTATTATTATTAAAATGAGAAAACATATATTGCAAAAACACAGGGGAAGGGCGGGCGATGCGGGGGAAACAATGAAACTTAGGCAGCCCTTAAAAGAACTATTAATGTGTTCTCCGAGTTTGGATCGTTGTCCAGAGCCGGATTATTCAATGAGAATGTACACAATATTCGACCCATGGTTTTTTAAATAAGAAATCAGCGGAAAATATTAAGTTAAAAATTTCAACTTAATTTAAAAGTGATTTCTAGTACCTTATATTCAATGAAGGTCAGGGTAGCCGCCGTGCCGCAGCGGTGCCTTTGCCTAGGGATGGGATTTTTTGTATCGATTCATTTATGCAGTTTCAAAGCGTAGGTGCATCAAAATGTTAAAATGTAATCATACACATAAAACTATCTCGTATTTTTTTTCGTTAATGTAAGTACTTAATTAATTAATGACAATTGATTTTCTCAACAATTAAACTAAATACAGATACTGATACTTTTATGTGGTCTGCATTTTATAAGTCAGTATTGTTGTTTCACAGTTTTCATTGGTTTTATTACAAAATGTTTAAATTTTTTGTCGTGTCGTGTTATCGTGATTATTTAATACTTGTGTGTATTATTTGTACGATATCGACTTATGCGTATTACGAAGAATAACATAAACATAGAACGTGACGATGAGAAGAGACCAGATGGTATGATGTTGGTGCCTTGGAGGATGGGTAGAGGTCTAGTGTGGGACGCAACTTGTGTCGATACTCTTGCGCCATCACATATTTTAAGTATAGCGAGCTGTGCTGGTGCAGCTACGACTGTAGAGGCCCTCAAATGGCGTAAATACTGTAACCTTTCTAGTAATTACAGTTTTGTGCCGTTTGGAGTCGAAACGCTTGGGTCATGGGGCCCGAGTACGCGTCTCTTTTATAAGGAAATAACTCGCCGGCAGATCGATTCCTTGCGTGACCGGAGGGCTGTCTCATTCTTTGCCCAAAGAATAAGCATTGCCACACAACGTGACAATACTGCCAGTCTTCTGAGTACGTTTCTGGACGACAGCGATATGGAGGAGTACTTTGATGCCTAAGCTTGTTTTTTGTTTATTATTTTAATTTTTTATGTACATAGTTAGGTTTAGCAGTGTTTTTTAAAATTCAATGTTTTATTTTGATATCTAATAAAATACTAACTTTAATTTAAATAAACGTAAGTTAGCAATTCTAACATAAACATACATTGTACAAAATATCGATTCAAAGAAAAAGACTGCATCCCTAGTTTTGACCATCGCGGCACTTTGACAGTGCGCGGCTTTGTTGTCAACATTTTGATGTTGCCGACAACAAAGTCGGGTCAGATACTATAACCTGTCAAAGAAAGTTTGCATCTATTTGGAAGTACAATGTCGAGATACGAGTATACGCGCAGGCGGCTTCTATTGATATCGCATACAATCGTTGCCACCGCGCCGCGCTCCCATATGAGAAATATTGTAAATACTTGTGTGTAAAAATTGTCTACAATACTAATCAAATGAGTGACGTCACGTCGCGCATTTTGTTTTTTCACACACATCTAATAATTGAGATTAGCATTGTCGGTTTATTAACTTCTATCGTACTCTAGTGGTTACTAAGTACCTACATAAATACAGTAGGTAGCGTACCTAGGCAAATTTAATTTAATTAATTTAGATTAATTTCATCAAAAGAACATAATACACTGAATATTATTCACATAATATCTACATTTTATTGCTACGTAGGCACACTATACCTATCTGGTAATGCATCTGTTTTATTAAACTTCCAAAGAACCATTATTTTTATCAAAGAATGCCGTCTTTTATCGGTATTTCGGCATGTGCTTATAAATAGGAATATTATTTCAATTTTAGTAATTTCAAATTGAGCTTCGCTTCGAGTCTAATGTAATAATTGTTTTTTACTCTAATCCTTGTTGTTCTCGGACTGACAAGTTTACAATTTGATATAAGTGACGAATATTCAAATACAGTTAAGTTAATATCATTAATTTGTTTTTTTTTATATGTTTTAACCATGTTTTAGCACATGTAAGCTTATTAAATGTAAACTTTCATTAAGAAACCAACGGACTTTCGTGGGACACGGTAGGTAGCTCAGTTAGTTAGAGCATCGGCACGGATCGCCGAGGTCGTGGGTTCAGACCATGACCACAAAGATGATGTGTCAGTTGATATTTAAAATTTCTTATTTAATTCATTAATTTGGTTGGCCTTTACTATGCCTATGTCAGTACAAGCACAAAATGTCCTACCTACTCTGTTTCATTTTTCTAAGATCTAAACTACCGTTTAATAAATAGCAATAGGATAATCGTTAATTGCAAGACTCTTGCGAGACTCTTGAGCAAAACCAACACCAAGACTAGGTGTATTAACGCAAGACCAAGACCAAGACTGGCTAAGTCTCGTCTTGGTCTTACATTTGGGCAACACTATAAATTCTGTGTTCATCCATCTAGTGTTAGAGTATAATGATATAAGGTACGGTCCAAAATCAATCATTATTAACTCAAAATTTATTCGAAGAAAATCTTCACTAATTACGAGTTCCCTTTTTTTATTACGAATGAGCCCGCTCTTGACCTCCATCACACCTGATGGTAAGTGTAAGATGAGGTACTACGATCGAACAAGCGAGCTCAGAAAATGCCTATTCACTCTGCGCTGCTGTTGAATGTTGAAGAAAAGCGCTTAGTACGACAAGACGGTATATCGACCAAGTGTGGATGGTATCCTGCGGTACGTCTGGTAGACCGGTAGTAAACAAAAGGAGGATGAAGGGATTAGGTCGTGGAGCTCCTGCGCACACTTTGCGAAGTAAAATCTGTAGAAGATAGACAGGCAAGCAACGTTTCACCGGTGAGCCAGGCTGTGAAGCTTGCCTGCCAGAACCTCGTCACCTATGAGCCTTTTAGCTCTGCGTATGCAGCTAGCTGGTTGTTCAGGACTACAATAGGCCAGTGCAACGATACTGGTGTGTCTGAAACTGTCCACGGTACGTGGAGCTTAACGTTGCTCTTCAAACAATGAACAAAAGGCTAAACTACAGGCTCTTCGGCCTACAACCATATATACAAATAACTTATCGGTACCACCTACCTTCTGCGCTGGGTCCGCCAACTTCGACCTTCCTAGGTCACGCCCAAGTGTGGTATGTATCTAAATGAGGTGAGTAATTGAAAGTGTGATGTAAGTCAAGTGTTCTGAACGGTCACAAGGCGTCAGTCTCCAGATGGCGCGGTTTAGATCAGCATCACAGCACAAACTCGCACCGGATTGAAGCTATTTATCACTACTTTTTTCCAACAAATGCGCGTGCCACGAGGTGGCAATAACCCGGTGATAAATCCCAAAATATCCCGGGGTTTTCGTCAAATGGGTCCCAATCGGACATCTTTCAACAAGGAAGCAAAGTCTATCTGTCAAGGTCAGAGTAATGTCAAGATCAAATTTCTTTATGTCAAAAGGGTACGTTCGGAAACGTTTGGTACTAAACATCTACCCCCCCCGGACGGGCCTACCCGTCCGCTAATCAATTGGAAGTCTTGACAAGGTTGCAAATTTAACACAGCTTCAATGCGGCCAAATACCGTAGCTAGTTCCTCAAAGGTGAGAACGGTGTCTCCCAACAATCTCCGCCAGTGTCCCTTTGCCGCTTTCACCGCGGCCCCAAAAATACCCCCCCAATGAGGGGCAGGCTGGCGGGTCAAACAACCAAGTGACCCCTCGGCGGGCCAAACTATTACCAATGTCAACCTGGTTCTCATTAAGGAAGGCGTATACCTCCTTCAAATAGTTACTTGTACCCCTGCAATTCGTACCGCAATCAGACCTAATCAAAGAAGGTAACCCACGGCGAGACACAAATCTTTCCAAAGTCGCCTCAAAGGCCTCTGTCGAGAGGGAGGTTACCAGCTCCAAATGTACTGCCTTGGTTGACAGGCAGACAAACACACAAATAAGCCTTAACAATCTTACTATTACGAAGGGTGGACGTCTTCAACAAAAGGGGACCAACAAGTCCGTTACGACGCCAGCAAAGGGCCTCGCCTCATTGACGCGATCAGCCGACAAAATCCAAATTTCTCGCTGCAGAATGGCCAACAGCGCATTGCAACCGGCATGCGAGTTCTTAGTGTTACGATCAGTCACCAAAAATTGAACCAAGTGGCCCTCCTTGGGCAACAAAAGGGGGTGACGGGCCCCTTAAGGAAGGCTAGAGTGCCTCAACCGTCCTCCAACAGGGTTTCCCGAAGTGGCTCGTCCCAACCAAGTTCAGTTATAACAAGGGCAGGAGCACCAATTTTAGGGTAAGGACAACTCACAAGTGTGATTTCAAACCAGGTCCTTCCCTCAACAGTGGTGACAGCCGTTTCGCCAATTCCCAAATCTTGCCTGAAAGGTCGTTCACCTTCAGGCCAACCTGTCCCGCTAACCAAGACGACAAAAGGCAACCCTGGACTCCCGTGTCCAAAATGGCACAGACCACAATCGAGTCACCCAAGGGTCCCCAGACCTTGACCGAGGCCGTTGGCAACAAACCGTCTTGATCGGGGGGATCCTTTAGCGGGGCAGGCGTCAATCTCTTAGTGATGCCTGGGCGGCGACCGATCGCCGCATCCAGGCTGCCTTCGTTCACGACGAGGCCAACAATCAAAATATTCGTCTGCGCGGTGTCCCGAGCCGCTCGCCATCACTGGAGGGCCATATCCCACCGGATGCCCGAATGGCGGAGGGCGCGATTCCAGCCGGGGACGTTCCGCCAACGGAGGGGAAAGGCAGCGGCGCCGACCCGGCCACTGCTGCCTAGCAGCCAATGCGCGTTCTCCCTGACGAGGGGAGACCAAATGGCGCTCACGGGGCTCCCGTTCAACTTGCGCGGGGGGTGGAGTGCAGCGTACAGAATTGCGGGCCTCAGCCCGGTGCTCGTCTCCGGGGTACCCCCCCCTGCGCGAACCCTCCTCAGAAGATGGTCTGCTGGAGCGGTTCGCGTTGGCGCACAAAATCTCCAAGTGGGACCCCTTACAAATTCTACACGGGCGGGGGTCGGGGCAGTCCCGATGAAAGTGGGCCTCCAAGCACGAGAAGCACAAACGGCGTGCGTTGACAATGCGGCGGCGGGCACTTACGTGCAAATTCGAAAAGTCCGGGCAACGCGCCATGACATGCCCCGTTGCCTTACAAAAGTCACAATGATGCGGACTCCGGGCGCCAGCAAAACGGGGGGCGGGGCGAACATCAACAGGCCCCCTAGCCCGAGGACTCAGGGCGCCAGCAAAACGGGGGGCGGGGGGAACATCAACAGGCCCCCGAGCCCTAGTCCGTCCCTGGTCTCTGGGCTGAGAAGGTAGTGGGGGTGACCCCGTGGCGCCACGAGTGTTATCCGAAAACCGACACTCGTCTTCCAAAAATTTGAGGAGGTCGTCAAAGGGGGGAAGATGGGTGGCACTATCCCCACCATACTTCTGCTCAAAACGTGACCTCAGCTCCGCGGGGAGCAACTGCAGCACTATGTGCACCAACAAGTAGGACCAATGTTCTACCGGTAACTCCAAGCGTCTCAAAGCGTTGGTCGCTGAGACCAACGGATTCAGCAAGTCAGTGCGCAACGTCGACGTGCTGGCAATGGCCGGTAGTCCCAAAATCTGGTCGATGTGCACATCAGCCAGGCAGCGCTTGTTCTGATACCGTCGGGAGAGAAGCTCCAGAGCGGTCGGGTAAGAGGAATCCGTCACCGGCAAGTGCTGCACCAAGGCTCTGGCTTCGCCCTCCAGGACAGACAATAAATAGGCCAGCTTCTGGGCAGGTCCGAGGTCCGAGCGTGCATCGACAAGACTCTCAAAGAGATTTAGGAAGCCCAGCCAGTGGTCCAAGCGACCGTCAAAATGTGGCAGCTCCAGGGTGGGCAGCCTACTCAATAGTCCAGGGCCTGCAACAACGGGGGTCTGCGGCTTGGCCACATCAGGCGCCCGACTCTTCAAAATTTCCCGCGCTCGTAGACATATGACATCCCCCAGGTGGACAATCTGGTCATAGTCACCCAAAATCTTATCGCGGGCTGTCTGATCCATCACCCCCAAATCCACGTCCATGATGTACTCGTTGAAGCGTGTGAGCGCAGCATCAGCTGACTTGATCCTCTCAATCACTTGCCCGTACCGAGCAAGGGTGAGCTCTTCCAAATCTACACGCTCAACCGTTGCAGCTACCGATGTGAACCATCTCAACTGTGAGGTTAATCCGGCAGCAGCCTCACTGACTGCCCTTAATGAGGCCATTGCAACAATCAAATATTAATACAACAGGCTAAAATTAACTAAACAAACAACAATAACTTGTTAGCCGACCAAATAATTTCACCAAAATAACAACTTAAATTCAATTATTTCAAGTCCAAATCCGACCCTGTACCCATTCCAAGTATGAATCTAGCTTGGTACAGATGGCTAGTTACAAAATAAATAACAATTCAATGTATATATTGTGCAGGATCAACACCAATAAACATCAATAAACACAACAATTGACTGTATAATATTGAGCCGGAGAATCTCTATCAACACAGTCCAATAAGTACCACAAATGCAATAACCAATACACACAATTCAAGTCCTATTATGTTAGACTATGTGTAATTATTATTTAGATAACCTTTTAAATTCAGATCAGTGACATTCAATTATTAATCACAACAAATACCAAACAACTTTTACAACAATATACCAAATTATGTACCAAATACAACCTAATAATTCCTAATTTCACAAACAATCTTACTTGTCTGTACAATACCAAGGGGCTAGCACTACAAATTACAGTACAAACTACAAGTACTATTTGAGCCCGGCTGACAAAGCAATATATTCAAACTTATTAAGTTATAAGTTGTGTTAAGTACTTAAACCCAAGTTATTTTCAAAACTTCCAATTTACTATGTGGATTTATTATTAAAAACCACGCTCTGCTACCAGAATGTTCAGGACTACAATAGGCCAGTGCAACGATACTGGTGTGTCTGAAACTGTCCACGGTACGTGGAGCTTAACGTTGCTCTTCAAACAATGAACAAAAGGCTAAACTACAGGCTCTTCGGCCTACAACCATATATACAAATAACTTATCGGTACCACCTACCTTCTGCGCTGGGTCCGCCAACTTCAACCTTCCTAGGTCACGCCCAAGTGTGGTATGTATGTAAATGAGGTGAGTAATTGAAAGTGTGATGTAAGTCAAGTGTTCTGAACGGTCACAAGGCGTCAGTCTCCAGATGGCGCGGTTCAGATCAGCATCACAGCACAAACTCGCACCGGATTGAAGCTATTTATCACTACTTTTTTCCAACAAATGCGCGTGCCACGAGGTGGCAACAACCCGGCGATAAATCCCAAAATATCCCGGGGTTTTCGTCAAATGGGGATTACAACTTCAAACAATAGTTAACTCGCGACCCAATTATCGGTTTCAACACGCGATTCCAAACGATATTTTACCAATTATAATTAACTCAATAGGTCCCAATCGGACATCTTTCAACAAGGAAGCAAAGTCTATCTGTCAAGGTCAGAGTAATGTCAAGATCAAATTTCTTTATGTCAAAAGGGTACGTTCGGAAACGTTTGGTACTAAACACTGGTATTTGGCTGAGCCATCCCACAAGTGACTGCAATACTCCATACAGGAACGGACCTATGCTTTATATAAGTTCAAAAGGAGTCCAGGTGTGAAATATCGCCTCACTTTCTGCAGTATAAGCAGGAAAAGCTGGGCCTTTTTGGCTGCAGTCTGGGCTTTAGACTCAATGGTTGAGCCGAAGTTGAGGTCAGACGTCAACTCCATACCCAAGAGCTCCAGGCGGTCGGTAACAGGTACAGATGCACCTCTGAAAGTAGGGGACTATTCAAATTGGCTCCTTTTAGCGAAGAAAAGACAAGTCTGTGTTTTTAAAGCGTTGAATTTGACCAGATTGTCATCGCCCCATTGGAAAACGAGATTTAAGGTCAAATTCGTTCTAGGGTGAACGAATTTGACCTTAAATCTCGTTTCCATGGCCTTTCTAAGAGTGACTATTTCGTCCCTATCAGCTCTAGCACTGTACAAGTATCTCTCTGAAACTGTGCCATCATCCGCGTACCCAACAGCTCCCAGCTGATGCCGGTCGTTGATATGAAGCAAAAATAGAGTCGCAAAGAGAACAAACCCCTGAGGAACACCGGCATTAATAGCCATAAGATCCGATGTGCAGCCATCGATGACCACTCGGATCGAATGTTCACTCAAAAAGTCACAAATCCAGTTGCATAAGCTAGCAGGGACACCGTATCTAGGCCTTTGAAATGTCAAGGGACACGGCAAGGGCTTCGCCGTGTTTCTTAATGGCCTCGTCCCAGCAGTGCGTAACATACACAAGAAGATCTCCGGTCGACCGACCACGGCGGAAGCCATAATGGTGGTCACTGAGGAGTTCATTGTCTTCAAGGTATGCCAGCAACTTACTGTTGAGTACCCTCTCCTTAACTTTACAAAGTATGGAGGTCAAGGCAATTGGTCTATAGTTTGCAGGGTCGGCACGGCTACCATTTTTGGGTACTGGTTGCACATTGGTCAGCTTCCACGACACCGGCACCACTCGGGTCCCTTTCATTATACTGTGATATTTATCTTTTTTTTTTTTTTCTTTATTGGCATAACAATTTTTTACAGACTTTGTGAAGCCCTGTCTACCGAGCTAGGTACACAATACCTGTATTTCGGTAGTCAGTGTCTTCTTCTCAATAGGTTGTGCAACTTATATGCAATGAACCTGAAATCTATAATAGGTATATTAATGCATGAAGGAAAACTTTTGTACCAATACTAGAGATGCCACGAATATTCGGCAACTATTCGGTATTCGGCTATTCGGCCACTTTTTTTCGCTATTTGGTATTCGGCCGAATATTGCATACAATTCGGCCGAATACCGAATAGCAAAACATGAAAAAACTTAAAATATTACTCTCGAACTTATTTATTTAACCAACAAATTTAACAACAAAGCTATCAGTGGTAAGTTATAATTATTGAAAACTATTTTTTCATAATTTTTCGATAGCAGACGATTTCGTTTTCACTCATAAATTATACCTACTTCCGAAAACAGCCGCTCACTATATACACTGCTACCGGGAGATGATAAAAATCTTAGCTAATTGTGAAAGTTTGCTGACCACCACTTGTAAAGGTCTGCTGTCCGATCTAGGCGAACAGATGCCATCTAAAAATCAAGTTAATTTGCAATTGAACTGTTCTGTTCCACACCTTCATCTGAATTACTGCAGCGATGCAAGATTAAACTCGTAAGTGACGAGTTGTGATTTGTCACCAGCGGAAAGTGCCAAGTGTTGCCAAATATTTGGCTGTCGAATATTCGGCGCTTCGGCCGAGAACCTCGCCAAATATTCGGTATTCGGCCAAATAACTATTCGTGACATCTCTAACTAATACCTTTACCTATATGAATACCACACAGATGGTGGTGTATGAAATTTGGCTTAGTTATAATAATTTCCAGTTCAAGTTTATATGTCTGTATTCTAAGTTATATTATTATGTATATGGAGAAGGAGTTCAGAAAACTAATATTATTGTGTAATAATAATAATGCATTTTGACCCAATTTTCAGTATGTTCGAATGACGACCACTAGTTTGTAGGTAGGTACGATTAAAATCACTTATTCTGCTTTTTAAAATATGTGGTTCACATCAGAAACGTATGAAAACATTTATTGACATTTCAGTCCTCATTGACAGTTGACCCATAAAGTAGGTATCTTCTGTAATATGTATAATCATGCTTTGAAATATTTTAAAAACCAAGTGTGCAATACCGTTGAGCTTATAAATTGTACCTGCGCTTTATGGAATTGCATGCTCGGGAATATTGTGTGGCGGAATTGTGTATGATAATATTATTTATGCTTCGAACTACGATTCAAGAGTCTAATATTGAAAAATACCTTTGCCTACTCATGTAGGAGCTGTTTGCTTTTATTGGAATTTCAAACCGAGACGTCAGAAGAAAGATAACGTGTTGATTTCTAGGCAATATTTAAATCATACGGTTTTTTTTTGCTTTAATATTGAGTTTTTATTTTAATTCAGCAAAAACAGTATGAAAGACCTTAAACATTTCCTGGTTTTCTACATCACGATTTAATACTTAATTAAAAATCCGAAATATCTCTCTGGCTGTCACGCTTCCACGGTTTAACTGTTAAACCAATTGTCTTAAAAAACCAATAAAAAAAATCGAACCTTGTGGCTGAAATAGGTTATAATAGTTCCAGGAATAAAATCCCAACAAGGCAACAAGTAGTAGCTTTTTAATAAAACGTTGGCACATGCTTTGTGTACACATATATTATGTCTGAATATATCAAAACATTTCCTAACAAAACATGTCATAACTTGCTTAAATATACCGCGGGGCAGTGCATGACACGGGGTACAGAAAGGGACCAGGTTAGCAGAACCTCCTTTTGTTTTCATACAAACTTCGTGGTTGCGTGATGGGTTACAAAAGAATCCCCTATTTGTCTAGTGAGCATTAAGTAACAAAGTTTGTAGTTCCGCGGCCCTGCGCCACGCGGCTGCCACGGATGTCGCTGTCCTAACTTTTCCTTTACGCAACCTTATTTGATACTTTAAGGGCTGCAGCCGATCGGTGATACGCAAACTTTATTTGATACTAGCTTTAACCAGAGGCTTTCGCCGCTTGCAAGTAGGATATTATCATTATAAGAGTTTAAAAATCTCATAGATTCTTTTCCGTGGTTGATATGCCAAAATTGAATATTTATTTTAGCAACTTAGACGTGAAATGGCCGGCGCGATCTCACGGCAGCATGGAAAGAGTGGCTGTCGCAACCGAAGGCTGGGAACGCCGCAATCGCGGCGATAAGTCCTCTCTCTGAGGAGTGGCTAGAGGGACGCTACGGCGTCCTCACCTTCCGCCTGACGCAGGTACTTACCAGACACGGGTGTTTCAGGAGGTACCTGTTTCGGATTCAGCGGGAGGATACGCCCGGGTGTCAACATTGCGTGGACCACCCGGAGGACACGGTGGAGGTGTGCCCCGCTTGGGCAGAGCCTCGCCGTGTTCTCGTTGAGGCGATCGGCAGCGGTGACCTCTCGCGACCGGCCCTGGTTCAGATCATGGTGCGGAGTGAGAGAGAATGGGATGCGGTCGCCTCCTTCTGCGAAGCAGTTATGCTAGCAAAGGAGGAGGCCAAACGCGCGAGGGAGAGACAACTCTCTTCCTCACGCCCCAGCCGCCGCGGAAGACGCCCCGGGCGTCGAGGATCGCGAGCCGATTTCCGGCCACCGTAGGCACCGTAGGGCTTGCGGACGGCGAGCAGGGGTAGCTCCGTCCGATAAGGACCAAGCCCGGGTCGGAGGCGCGTCGTGTTCCATGCGCGCCTCAAAGAGCTATCAGCACCAGTGACGGGGCCCCATAAGGCCATTGCCTGCCAGGGTTGCGGGAATGTTCTAACGAGATACCGCGGCCCAGGAACTTAAGGGCAGTTGAAGGAGCAGGGTGGGTTTTTAGTCAGTACAAGTCTGACACTCCCTTCCGCTCCACCCAGAGCGGGAGAAGTCATTCGATGATTTTCCCAACCAGAAAAAAAAGACGTGAAATGGACAGATAAACAAACAGAATAACCTCCGCCTTCTCCGTAATTTATAATATTTGTTATGGTTTCCATCAGTTACATATGACCGGTCGGCTGTAACCACGCGCGCTGAGCGTTGTTTATTACATTTTTCATTTAACACTGCTTACTATGAGAGTTAGTTACTCGCTCGAATACAAATAATGAACAAATATACTCTCCCTGTTACATTGGAAAAGATGCAATAAAACGCGTGAGGCGTATGCGGCCGGCTTCCGAATAAAAGGACGAGTGTGAGTATAAAAAATCTAACGAGGATGTGGGACAGGCGCGGCCGGGTGCGTCAGCCGGGCTCGCGCCATTAATCTCAGCTTTATTATAAACACAGAAGCCGACTAAATCATAAACATGCTTCACATGAACCTACTCCGTGAGCCCTTTCATTCGAATGCTTTAAATAAAGTGTTCATTGATCTGTTTGATTTACATCACAATCGTTAATTGTAATTAATGTACCTATCTCATTTTCCTCATAATAACCACAGACTACAAAATATGAAATAATTTTTTTTCACAAATGTCTCCGACATTTTAATTGTAATCTCTTTTGTATCAAATACTTATTTTCTATGTTTCCGTAGGTATTTATAATATATAAATCAAGCGTTTCCGCATACGTAGGAAAACATATTATGTTTACGTTGAAATGTGAAAAAATTGTATTGGGATTTGGACAACGATAAATAATGCGTGTCGGAAAATAATAACTCATTCTGCAACATGTGCTAACAATGGTCCGCAGGGACAACCTATATTTTGCATTGCAATTTCAAATGTTATATTTTTAATATCATTCAACCGAATAATATATATATTGCTACCTATGTCTGTATAAATTACTAAAATTAAAATGAAATCTCCTGACAGCCCTTTAAGGCAATTAACATAGTATCCTTAAATGTATTACATATGTGTTTGTGTACAATAAATAAAATAAATAGTTATCCGTATTTTTCTCTACGAATTACAGTCACATCTTCTGCCAAAACTTATTATTACGGCTGTCTGCGAGGAAATATTAATTTATTTATTTCATATTTATATCCCTATAAATGTTTCGTTTCCTTTCATGATATACTATTTATAATACATTTAAATATACTGTAGTTTTACGTTATTCTATGCTTCACGCGAAATTGGTAAATACGTTTAATAACTATTAATAATTCCCTTAAATTACCGTTAAGTGGAGGCCCCTAATAAATTAATTACTAGGTATCTGAGCGCAAACATTATGGTCTCGTTTATTTAATTTATTATGCCTAACGAACGAACGTTGAGCAATACTGAAATGGAACGTATTTAGGGGAAGGTGGGGCATAACGGGGACGCTAAGGAAACCTATCAATAAAACTATGTTAAATTATACTTTTAATCATTTATTATTTATTATAGCACTTTCGTTTTACTAATCTACTATTTGGTATGTTTTTGGCAGAATAATTAAGTAATCGACTAAAAAAACCTATTATTTTTATAACTCTCAAAAAACCCCATTATGCCCCGGGGTAGGGGCAATATGGGGTACGTCTATAACAACTACTTAGACTCGCAGTGTAGGCAGATGTGGATTTCTTCGGCATCGTCGTCATCGACTCCGGCACAGGCATTATGTGACCAACGTCCACAAAGCTGGCAACCTACCCAACCCTCTGCAGATTTGAGGTATGTGTTGTTAGTGTCTTCACAATAGAGGCATAAAGCATCCTCATCTTCATTTTCTGCATGGGGTTTGATTTTTTGCTTTTTAGTTTTTTTGAGTCGAGGATCATTAGGATTAGAACACTTTCTAGACCGTTTAATTTGTTCCAGCTCATTTTTATATGGGGTCGAAGTAAGGACAACGGTTTTTCCTCGCCTATAGTTCTTCCTATTTTTATTTCTTTGTTCAACTGATGGAATTGGCAAAATATCTTTTGGTGAGGCATTTTCGAAAGCAGATGTAAGGTTGCGACATACTTCACGAACCGAAGAACGAATTTGAGTGTCTTCTACAAACAAACATCCAGGTTCAGGGTCTCGGATTAGACCATCGCGAGGTGGTGTGTTCGCAGAAAAAACTTGTTGAAAAATTACATCTTCAAGGTTGGGCAGTGTTTCGACTTGATTTTCAGAGATGACAGGGGGTTGCTCTTGAACAGGCATTGGAACATCTGTCGTTGATGCAGCTATAAAATCTGAGTCTGAGAAATTGTTTGGATTAAAAGGCCATATTCCACATGTCCTAAAAGCATTAATTGCAGTACACATTGTGGCAGCTTGAATATAAGCCTGTCCGAAAATTTCGCTTATTTGAAAAGCTGTTACGTACACGCCCTGGATGCGTCCTTAACCAATTAGAAGCAGCTTGATCATAATAAACACTTAAAGGTTTCATAAATGCAACATCTAAGGGCTGAAGCCTGTGAGTGCAGTGCGGCGGAAAACAAAGCATAATGACACCATTTTTGCGTGCAATATCAATCACTTCTATATTTTGCGTATGCGTGACATGACCATCAAGAAGCAGCAAGACATGATTATTAACAGACGCACTTGAAAATTGAATGAACCGCTTAAACCAGGATAGAAAGGTTTCACTTGTCATCCACCCTCGGGAGTTGCATTCCGCAGTAGTTCCTGGAGGAGCACGATCTAGCAATTCCAGTTTCATCCTTTGCCTAGGAAAAATTATCATAGGAGGCATGTAGGTTCCGGCTGCATTGAAGCATATCTCAACGGTGATAGTCTGCCCTCGTTCTGCGGATGACAATGAACCTACCTGTTTTCTCCTTTCTCTGCTATGATTTTACTTTTTGTTTTTGATACACATGAGATTCCTGTCTCATCACAGTTAAATATTCTGTCTGGTGTAAATTTATATTTATCATATAACTCCCCAAGTAAAGTGTAGAATTTGTTTACTGCGACTTTGTTGAAACCCATCGCTCGAGCTGCCGATGTTGCTTCTGGTTTGCGGATAGACAAATCTGAGTGACGTTTCAGAAATCCTTGAACCCAATCTGTACCAGCCATCTGTTTCTCTGTGTTGAATTTGTGTCGTTTCCCATTTTTTATTGCCAGCTGATACGCCATTTTACGCAGATCGAGGGTAGTTAATCCAATAAGCCTTTTTTCCATTTCCTTAATGTAATTTACAAGCTCCTCCTCCTCTTCTAGCGTAAACACAGGTTTGAAAGTACCCACATTTGAAGGAATCGAAACTTCACCTTTCTTTAATGCAATCACGCGCCGCTCCAACGTGGTCTGTGGAACGCCATATTGTTGAGCTGCTTTTCTGTACCCCATTGTTTTGCTTATGACAGCATCAATGGCCTCCTTCATGTTTGTTGCTGACCAACTCCCTCTAGTAGTTTTCTTTTTATATGTTCGCACCATTTTTTACGAATACCTAAAAAAATACAACCATATCTTTACCGATGCACTAAATAATCATGAGACGCAGACATAACACATTTGCCAATCAAAACGTTGTCATTATTCTTTAAAGATTACATTCAGTCACATTACGCTGTTTCACATCAGACAGAGAGAAAAACATATATTAAACTTGGGGGCATGACGGGGACTTACCCCATGCTGCCCCATATCCACGTCCCCGTCACGCCCCAAGGTCTGATTTAATACAGGTTATTTTTTTTTTCTAAAACCATAATTGTAACACAAGTTTCAATCGGAGTAGATCCAGTACCGATAACTAAAGATTTTCACAAAAAAAACATAAATAAAATACACTCAATATTTACCTTTTTGACAACTTTTATGTAACACTATAAAATTACATCAAACTGCGCGTAAAAACTATTGTTGTCGTGAAAAATGGACACGTGCACTCTAGCGCTCGGTCACTTCCGCACTGAGCATTGATACAAAATGGCCGTTTGTTATTAAATACAGGACATCTTTAGCATGTCTGCGTTTGCGTAAGTGTGGGTGGCCCCGTCGTACCCCACGTCCCCGTTGCGCCCCACCTTCCCCTATCGACACAAAACATTTCGTAGTAGGTATTATTGTGAAAGTTTTAATTGGTCAAGTTCGCGATCCGTCAGGTAGTGTGCAGCTGCTCTTAATAACTGTGCCGAAAGCTTTGCGAACTGCGTCACAAGTAGGCACAACTCACGCTATGTGCCGCGCGAATCAAAGTGGGGAACACTCAGCTGTTTGAAGATTGATGACAATTACTGCTTAAGAATTTATTATTAGCTACTTTAATCTCTTCTATTCGGTTCACAAATAATTTTACAATGTTCACAGTAAGTACCTTATTTGGCCCTCATAATTATTCCGTTGGGCATTGTTAATTTAATAGTTGCCGCGTCGACGCCGACATGCTCGCAACGTTTACAATTTTGTTTTTATCAACATTTTTAGAAGATATTCGCCAGTAAAGTTGTTTTGTAATTAATCTTCACGACTCACCCGCTCGATCTTGCTGAAGTAATGAAATTGTAATTAACGTTATTACCTTTTCAATACGCTTTTTCTGTTTTAATGTGCGACTTAATGTGAATTTTAAAATGTAATTCAGTTTAAAGTTTAATTAAACAAACCTATTAGCTTCTATTGAATGACGTCTACGATGTCGATCTATCTTCAACACAAGTCAATAAATGTAGAAAGCAAACTTGTATCAAAAGCTAATTAATTAAGACAACATTGTTAATAGAGCAAAACTAAATTCTCATGCTAAATTAAGTTTAAATTAGGTATATTGGCAAAGTTTCGGTCTTGGAAGAAAATGAGTGTGGGAGCGTATTAATCCATGAATTATAACAATATTGGCTATAAGGATTACGAAAGTTTCCGTGCCACCCCCCCGCGACCTAACATTGTTGAACAAAATGACATAAATCTAAGTTAAAAGTTAATTTTGTCAATCCGGATAATTCCTCAAGGTTTAATCAGACTAAGTTGGGTGTAATTAATGTTCACTAAGGCCACACAATCTAGGAAAGCTTCGGCTTAGCCCGCTACGGAAATCGGAGTTTGCAGCGGCGGGCTGGGCGGGCGCCGAGAGCAAGCGCGCGCCGCGCGAGCCGAGCGGAGAGCGGAGGGCCCGAGCGCGGCCGAGAGCGCCCGAGCGCCGCGCGCCAGTGCCATGGCGGCGAGCGCCCGCACGGAACGCGCCGCGAGATCCCGCCAAACCCCGACCCCCTTATTAAAATTTACGTCACTCGGCTGTCAAAACTCAGGTCAACAAATAAGCCGACGGACCTAGTTAATTAAAAGCGCCCCCAAATAGAAGTTTTAATAAAATTAATCATAAACACTAAGGACTATGTAGTGATAAAGTTTACCGCTTTTTTTGTGCGAGTTTCAACAACTGGAAAACTTTTTGAAGGACTTTACGGTACAGCTTCAATGGATGTTTGTAGGTATCGATGTGTTGTTACAAATTTCCATGTAAATCGAATAGGCCCGTTAACATGCCTGTTGACAGTTTTATTAAGGATATTAATCCTTAACGTTTGTAATAACGGCGGCGATATTAATCATGTTTAATGTGTTCTCAATAATTTATTTGATTGGTCGTGCGAAGCAGTACATCACCAGAACGTTCTCAAACATAAAAAACGATAATAATGTGAGCATTATTATTTTATATTTAATAAACCGGATGAAATTAAATAATATGTAAAAAATCTAATTACCGAACTAAAAAGGTCCAAAAAAGGTAATTAGAAGAACACGAGTCGAGGGTCAATTTATTACGTCACCAAAGATAGAGGCAGATGTAAGTTGAACGAAACGTTCACTGAAACAATTGTGGCGTGATTAAAATGCAGAACAAAAGGTTCACCATTACGTGGTCGATTTCATTACGGAATTTGGCGGCGGCGAGCCCTTCTTCCGAATTGCCGATACATCGACCTTTATTCGGCGGCTCTTTTCCCTTTTCTTTAGTAAATCACTGCCTATCTACATAAAGTGCCACATAAAATGCTGTAGACATTCATCCAATCCGAACCATTGTGCCAATGTTTATAGAATTGGTTAAACATATTTTATTTAATTGCTTTAACACCCAAATAAATTTTACCGTCGTTTTTTGTTCACGACTAAATTCGTATCAGAGCAAAAGTGATCATATTTTTCAAAGTTCCGCCCAGTTCCGCCCAAGTAGCTGAAATTGTTTGCTTAGTTTTGATTGGATGTTGCGAATTGTGGTCATATTAGCTTAATAAGGAATTAAGTAACTAAGTTTTTCTCGGGTTTAGAGAGACAAAATCACTTTCGCTATCGCATCCCGCCACCACGCATTGCCAGCGCAACAGCACCCGTCTTACGTTTTCCTTTGAGAAGATCTGACCTGATCAAGGCTTTTCTGATGTGTATAGATGCCAATAATATTCATTTATTTCAAAAAGGTATCATCACATATTTAACAGTCGTTACGGGTAGTCAGTACTTAAATCTGATACTGGTCTAGCCTATGGGTATTGTGCAGGGGCGTGCATAGGATTATGACAGGGCATGCGGCGGAGTAAAAACACACAAAAACTTCTTCTTTTATAGATTTTTAGCATAGCCACAGCCACGCATCGTAGCATGGTGGCGATGCGTGGCTGTGGCTATGCTAAAAATCTATAAAAGAAGAAGTTTTTGTGTGTTTTTACTCCGCCGCATGCCCTGTCATAATCCTATGCACGCGCCTGGTATTGTGTTACCCAGCTACTGTATTGTGGAGGTCAGATAGGCAGTCGATTCATGTAAAACACTAATACTCAGCTGTATCCACTAGACTGGAACTCAACCTAAGATATGCCAACATGGTTGGAAAAAGCTGAGCAGATGACGATTGCCTAGTGCCATCTCACATAAAATTTTACTTTTGTAGACTGAGATATCTCAGTTATACAAATGTAGTAATACAACTCTCTATACCTCTTTGGGGAATGTGTGCATGAATCCAAATTCCCATTTTCGCTCACGCTTCGATATCCTGATCTCAAACCCTAATTGAAATGAATTTTCTATGAGACGTGTTGCTAGGGGATGGAAGTTCGTAAATTTCTTTAGCGGGAAGGGTTCGATAAGGCTAACTGCCTTTTTGCTGAGAGTAGGGTAATGGGTGTAAGTCTTCATCTACAGCAGAATCAGCCATAAGTATTTTTTTCATATAATAGGAACTTGACAAGACTGAAATTCAATACCAAATACATGCTGTTTGATAATGACTGTGAACCCATAAACGTTAACTATTATATTTGCGATCATTTTCTATTTCTACTAAGCACATTAACTAAATAACATTGACAAGACATTGCCCAATGCAGATAATTCAATACTGATATTCAATGTTATATCGATCACAATCTTGACAATTGTAGAATTGTTAGATCCAAAATAGATAATCAAACAAATATTGAATATTATAAAATCTAGAATAATATTGAGATTACTCTTGATTTTATTTCATGTCAGAAGTTAATTTGTTTCGGTGATAAGCATCTCCACTCGAGTGACAAATTATGAATAACGGCCTTTGTAAGACCATAGACTAGATACGAGATCAAACGATTCCATGTTTCAAGTCTTTCTAGTCTATGCTAGATTATTCTCAAAGTTATCTGGCTCCATCACGATGCCAACGCCCGTCGGCTTTATCTCAGAGGATTTTGAACGTCAAAGAATAGTCGGTGTAGACGGAGAAATGTTAAACATCTATTCTGATATTATTAATAAGTAATAAACCTTACACTGGTTTCTAACGAAGAAATTTAGTGAGAATCGTACGAGGAATTTTATTCTACAAAGCTTAATAAGCGAATAAATTTCTTATGTATTTGAAACATCGGTAACGTTTTAAATAATTGAGGGATTGATGTTATGTTTCTTGCTGTAGCTGTTGCTAACAAGATCATCAGGTTATTCGAACATGCCGTTTGAAGCTAACCTAGTTTAAAAATGTATGATCCAAACTTTGCCTACGGTATTACACAGTGCCTACTTGAAGCTCACACATAATATCATTAATATTAATATGGTCAGGACTACCCACAGACTGGACACTTGGCAAATGTAATGGTTGCCCGTCAACGTCTTAAACATACATATAGACATAAGTACAACAATATGAAAGAAACACCCACTCCAGATAAATAACCGCAATGGCCTAATCTAAAAGTTTTATCACTTCGCGTGATCTTTGAACTAAATGTGGAAAACTTTGAAGACAATATCTAACACGGATCTGATGTAACTTCCTGTTTAAATGGTTCATAAGGTACTTATTGCTGTAAAGTAGATACTTATACTAATTGCGTTTTGGGTTTGCGTTCTGTTCGTGGTTATCGTTTTCAGCGCCAATGTTCAGATCGTTTGCTACACGTGTCACTTTTGTTCGTTCGATCGGATCGGTCTTCACGAAATGGATCTATTCCGTGACTTTCTTACATATCAAGCAGTAGGAGGTAAACAGGCAAAGTTTTATGAATCTGTTGTTATTTTTCCGTTTGACTTCAAATACGATATATTTACAAGTCTATTACTTATTAATGGTTGTGTTTTTTAACGATGTTACGGTGAGCAGCAACGTCTAAGTATAGAACTATTGGTTGCCTGGCCTCATCTAGTTTACATTTACGAAAAAAAAAAATCACGTGTAAAAGTGTTATTTATAACCCATTTGTAAAATAAACATCATTATTTCATTATTGCATAATATTAACTGCAAGATCATTTAATTTTCTGCTAGAGTAAAATGTTAGCTAATTAGTGATAATTTCTCAGAAAAAGCTACGCCGTTGGCATTTTCGAGTTGCTGGTGATAATATTGGTAATAGTATGGGGTTGCTTGATTTTTAGCTGTTATATGTTTTTTAGCCATACCGTAACTTCATATTGTTAAAAGTAGTCTATTACTATTATTATAATATTATTAAATAGCTTTTGCCCGCAACTTCGTTCGCGTGGGAGGTTTTTCCCGCGTAAATCCCGATCCCGTTAGAATTTCGGGATAAAAAGTATCATATGTCCGTTTCCTGGTTCTAAGCTACGTCCCTACCAATTTTCAGCCAAATCGGTTCAGCTGCTCTTGAGTTGTAAATAGTGTAACTAACACCACTTTCCTTTATATAGATTGTAAATGGTAGGTTAAATTGGTAGCTAAATAAATTGGTAGAAGTATAGTATTATGTGATCCGCGATTTACTTATTTAATATAAACTTGGTAGCCACATATGAGAGATCGTTTGGTACCTCACTGAAGCATAGCGGGTAGTTTTAAAACACAAGTCGTAGACAACAGTGTATAACTTTATAGTGCAGTTCTACTTCTTTCATGAACTACCAGGTACACAGTATACATTTTTTAATTCAAGTTAAGCTCGCGTTAGACAACCATCTCACCGGATGATAAGCGATGATGTGGTCGTAAAGAAGGAAGCATTACCGCACAAGTTAATACAAAGAGGCTTTATTACAATTGAAACCAAACAGAGATTATATAAGGACGTTTCCACTGCTGTGACACAGGCCTTCTCTCTATGAAGGAGGACATAGAACATTATTTAATTTAATAAAATAATTGTTGACTTGAATCGAAAATGTTTGCAGACTTTTATCGATTTTAAGTATACAACGTGTAACGGAAACCCCATATCTATCCAAAGGGGCTGAAGACAACATCTAGTATGGAGTCTCTATGCACAGTTTCAGCTTAAAATAAGTGACACAAAGAATTGATACCAAATTATCGGTTTCATATGTTTCTTGAATACCAATCATAACAAACGTGTCACAGCACTACGAGGGTAAATAACTTTCCACGTCACTTGCCAATAACATGGTGATTCTCTTCGTTCTTCTTAATTTGAAAATTCTGCCTCTGGTATCGATGTATTGAAATTTCTATTATACTTCACACATGTAGACATAGGATTATAAAACCCTTGCTATTTCGTTTATTATCATCCAAAGAAACCGTGCACTAGGTATGTATATACCCTTTAAATTACACGTTGTATAGGTAGACTACTACTAGACTCATGCAGTGCAGGCAACGGAATACAGCCCGATAATAACTTTTAAACATTGATTTGTTTACAATAAAATAATTTAATTTGCATGCGAAACCGAATAAAGTAGCCGCTTCAGGTAAAAGAGGAAATGGTTGTTTTAAGTAATACATGGTTTTTTAACCTTTATTAATCAGACTATTGTGCTTCAATCGCAATCATGCGATGGATTTTATTAAATTTTTAAGTTGATTTGGTGAAAAACAAGCTAAGTACAAGCCGATTTATTAATCAAGGTTATGTTCGACCAAATAAAAAACGGTATCTTTATAGGATTACTCATGCCTCTATGTGTCTGTAGGAGTCAATCTATTGCAAATCTACTGAACGGATAGAGGTAAAGTTTGGTTACACATAGGAATATCTGTGGCTCAAGCATGGACGCATAGCTTCAATAAATAAGTACAGAATGTGGCAGCACTTCTTGAACAATGTTTTTAAATAGTGTCGTTTGTTTTCAATTTCAATGAAAACGCTTATTGTGAGGGTATTTCGTATATTTTTTTCGCAATTTAAAAATAAACAGCTAAGTCTTCGAAATTTAAAGAAAACAGAGAAGAAAAATATATTGCTGAAATTATGAAAAAGTATGCACCAATGTGTATTATCTAATATATAACAAGAAAATCAGGTTGGTTGTTTATACATTGCATATTAAAAATGATTCGTTCGGAAGCTATTGCGAGGTTCTTCCGGTTCCGGTACCTTTCAACCTTT
This sequence comes from Tholera decimalis, assembly GCA_943138885.2. Classification (NCBI taxonomy): domain Eukaryota; kingdom Metazoa; phylum Arthropoda; class Insecta; order Lepidoptera; family Noctuidae; genus Tholera; species Tholera decimalis. The sequence goes on along the minus strand of OW964552.2, from coordinate 22,656,861 downwards.
ACTTGGGTGCACCCAAGTTATGATCATAATCCTCATCCCATATAATATTATATAGCGTATGTATTAATAATTGTGGAAATCTCCTTTTTACAATGCCAGATTATGTCGGTAATAACTTGAACGTTAAATAAGTATTAAAAAAAAGTATTGATAGATATATTCTTTATTGTGACAACAAAACAAATATGGACTTAAGAACTAAAAAGGGCGGTAAAGCCATTCAAATGAACGTTGACAACCGAGGGTTTCATAATACAAAGATTTGCACAAGTTTATTTTTCACCCACGTTCATCGGTGATGAGACCGTATATCCTGCGGAAATGTGGAGGTCGAGGCTTTTTGAATGCTAAAACTCTCCACAACCGCGAGGTATGTAGTCTCAGGAAATATTTTCTTGCTTCTGAAGTGGGTATGCATCGAGCTAAACACTAACGATCGAAGGGAGATATGGCATAGTAAGGAGCTTCACGGACGTTTTTTCCGGGCCCTACATGGGCCCGATGTCGACCAATTAGCGTCCGTAGCTTGGTTGCGCTTCGTTGACCTCTAGGGAAACCAAAGGTTTTATGTGTAATTATGGACGAAGTTATCATGACGAAAAACTACCGGAAATTTATTGTGAAGGATGGCACGGTTGACATGACAGTGTCGGGCATGTCACCGTCCGGGTGAATCAATCCGCCACATTGTCTCTGGTTGTTCTCGTCTTGCTAATGGAGAGTACTTACATAGGCACAACCTTGCAGCCAAGATTATTCATCAGCAACTTGCTCTGAAATATTCTCTTGTCAAATCGAAAGTGCCGTACTATAGGTATGTGCCCGACCCAGTTCTCGATAATGGCCCTATCACATTATACTGGGATCGGTCCATCATCACTGACAGGACTATTGTAACCAATAGGCCTGATACAGTGGTGGTGGACCGAATCGAGAGGCGTACCATGATTGTCGACATAATTATCCCGCATGACGAGAACCTCGTGAAAGCCGAGAAAGATAAGCAAATCAAATATCTTGCCTTGGCGCACGAGATTGTCGACATGTGGGATGTGAACTCGGCAATCGTTATACCGATAGTCGCCTCAATCAATGGCTTAATAGCCAATAGCCTCGACCAACACCTTAGGAGGCTCTCGTTAGGCGGCTGGATCAAGGCCTTGCTTCAGAAAACGGTACTCCTGGACACGGCGCGTATCGTCAGGAGGTTCCTCTCTATGGAACCCTGACCTCCGGTAGCTTGGACTCTGTTCCCGATACCGGTGGGCTATTATTTTTTATATTTTTTAATGTTTTTGGTTTTTATAGAAATATTTAAAAATGTAATTTATATGTATATGATTAGAAATAAAGGAAACAAATATGGACTTAACGACTAAAAAGGGTGGTAAAGCCATTCTAGTGAACCTCGACAACTGAGGGTTTCATAATACAAAGATTTTCACAAGTTTATTATTAAAGAATTCCTTTTCTTTTGGAAACTGACTTGCAAAAATACTTTCAAAAATTCTTTAATTTTCCTCTTTTTAATTCGTCTAGAAGAGCCGGGTTGGCCATTATGAAGATTTATTTGGTTATAACAGTTCCACAGTTTCAACTAGGTACTTCACGTATACATATATTTCTAAAACGTACACTTCAAAGATAAAGGCTGCCTTCAAGCAGACAAACTTAAGGCTTACCGAAACGTCCGAAAGTGGAACGAAGATAACACGAAGAAATAAAAACCTAAGTACCTACTGGCCGTACATAGAATTGGGATTTCAGCTTGTGGCTACAAATACACAATATGTATCTATATAAATAAAAATGAATCGCTAAATGTGTTGCTAAGCGTAAAACTCGAGAACGGCGGGACCGATTTGGCTGATTTCGTTTTTTGTTGTGTTTGATGAAGTCTGAGGAATGTTTTTTTTGGAGAAAAAAAAGTAAAAAAACGAGAAAAATAGTAAAAACATCAATTTTCTTTTCCCATTCAAACCACTCTGTCCCCAGCTGTCAAACATTTGACGTCAATCAAAACAAAACAATGGCGCGTTAGTTACCTTTGGTATGCTTTTAAGTTGTTTAGAAGTTGCATGACATTAATGAAAAAAAAAAAATTAACAACAAATAGAACTGACTTCCATATCAAAACACTACAAAGCCAAAAATAACTTTAATTTCGGTAGTCGGTGTTATTGGTTTTGGATTTTCTTTTTTTTTCACACCGCCTTCCGAAATTAAAGTTATTTTTGGCTTTGTAGTGTTTTGATATGGAAGTCGGTTCTATTTTTTGTTAAAATTTTTTTTCACGCTTTTTAACCGACTTCAAAAAAAGGAGGTTCTCAATTCGTCTTGAACATTATTTTTTTATTTTTTTTATGTATGTTACCTCATAACTCGGAGACGGCTGAATCGATTTGAAAAATTCTTTTTGCTTTTGAATGGGTATACTTTCTAGTTAGTCCCATTGTTACAAAATCAGGATCTGATGATGGAATCCTGGAGAAATCGAGGGAACTCTTCAAATATTATAGGCACACCTATAGTGTTTTGGGTATTTCTTATAGTACCTTGAGCAGTTACTTCCGAAAAGTACCATTTGGGGAAGTTGAACTGATGATGAAGACCACAGATGGCCACTGAAACTCCTCAATAATAAGTATTTCGTGGATTGCAATTCAACTACTTGAGTACGGATGTTAAACACTTTATGCTCATCACAATACATATGGTGATGTAGAGCTGATGGTCAAGGACCAGGAGAACTCCTCAAAAATTAACGGCTATGCATCGGGAAAAGCAATATTTTGTAAAAGGTGATAAGTTGTTGACATTATGGCTTTTGTAACTAGATAAATTACAAACGGACCCACTTTTATAATATAATGCCTTTTTAATCGTGTAAAATATTGTGTTATTTTATTTGATAATAATCAGTAGTCGTGAATAATATGAAGGAAAATAAGTAATAAAAACATAATTAAGCGTTGGTGCAGTATTGTGGATGGAAAGAGACTGCATGGACTTAGATCTTTTCTTTTAAAAAAAAATCAACAAGAAAAATATAACTGACGTATGCTTCATTACTTCCTCGGTGCGTAGCATTTTCATGGCTGTTATAAAATTTTCGCTTCTTTCGAAAACCAATTTTGTGTTTATTTGTTGAGTGTGTTTACATTCAGACCCATGTCGCCTTACATATAAGACGCGGGCGCAGCAATTTGTGTAAAAATATCATCACATTAGATATTACTAGTCTTTCAATGTTATTTTATTTCTATTAGACTGCAACAGGTTAATAACTTTTCACAGAACGAAATCTGTCGGGGTAACTTTTAACATAAAAAATCAATGTTACATTGTTTTAGACAAATAGGGTAGAACAAGGTCTGCCGGGACAGCTAGTATATATATATAGTGCGTGTAGAGAAACTAGCACGTAGGAAACTACATATATTTGCTCTGTGCTCATCTCCCCTTATAGGAATCTGTATCTCTCCAAAAATATGGCCTGATTACATAATTAATTTACCCATCTTAATTACATCCTATAATATAAGTTTACAAGCTACCTTTTCCTTTCCATCGTTAAGCGAGGTTCAATTATGATAACCTTTTATTATAATGAAGACGGAAAAGTAAAATATTTAATTTAAAGAATATTCTTACAAGGTCTGAACCCCTTCAATCATTTCCGAAAGCTTCATTAAAATCGGTTCGTTTTTCAGTCAGGAAAATTAAAAAGAATAAAATAACCAGTATCATGAACTACATGATACAAATACATGTATTTACACGAATAAAATGCATTGGTGGCGCAATTCATGTAAAGCATGAAGAATAAACGTTGGCATATCATCTCGTTAGGAAATATGGGACACGGTGCGACGCGCTCAGCAAAATGTGTTCCATTGCTCTTTGTGTCGCCTTCTTTTGTTCACTGATCTACCCGCTACCCACATGCCCAGCAACGTGTTGTGTTGTTTTTCAATAACTCGCTGTATACCGTTGCTAATTAAAGGGTCGTTAGAACAGCCCACTGGCACTACGAGAAGGCTGCTTTCAGAATAGTTGTAGCATTCTATGGCGCTCTGTGTTTTAAAACGGGATGTGACCTGTTTTAAGGGATGCGTGACATACATAGTGCGGTCGTGACGTCACGTCCATTATTTGTAATTGTTTGTGACATAGCTACATGACTAATTTAATGTGACTGAAATAATGTCTGTCTGACACTTTGAAAGTGTTTATAGGATTGTCATCGTTTATTAATCGTTTTACATTATGATGTTGTTTATTAATGGTCATTCATAATCCTGATAAAAGCAACACTCTAGTATGGATACCTCTATTATTCACGAGTTTTAAGTTTTCAGACCACTATTGTCTGTTCAATTATATCTACGCGTCATGCACCAACATTACTACCGATGTATTTTCGGAATCGAAAACTTTATATAAAGTTCACGAGCTCAGTGGGGTTATAAATGTACATTTCATAAGACCTTTGTTATTTATTTACCGGTATTTATCGGTAATAATCGTTTGCATGATAGTACTAATATTATATAGTAGGTACTACTTTCTTTTTGGGGTGGGAAAATCATCGAATGACTTCTTCCGCTCTGGGTCAAGCGGAAGGGTGTGTCAGATTTCTACTGACTAAAAACCCACCCTGTTCCTTCGGCTGCCCTAAATTTCCGGGGCCGCGGTAACTCGGTAGAACTTTCCCGTAAACCCCGGCAGGCAATGGCCCTATGAGGCCCCGTCACTGGTGTTGACAGCTCTTTGAGGCGCGCATGGAACACGACGCGCCGCCGACCCGGGCCTGGTCCTTACCGGACGGTGAGCGACCCCTGCTCGCCGTCCGCAGGCCCGACTATATACATTCATACTAATGTTCTACTAATTCCAGCCCCTGCAGCTGGGCTTTGGTTCCAAAGGGGGCTGAGAGGCTGCCGTACATGCCTTGTCTACATACTTGACCTCAGGTAAAGGTGAGGTCGTCCTCAAGGTTGACGTTAAAAACGCTTTTAATTCTGTGAACAGGGACACTTTGTTGGCAGAAGTTAAAAAAGAATTACCTGAAATTTACGGTTTTATGTGGCAGTGCTACAGGCACCCCTCCAAATTATTATATAAAGACCACGTTCTGGATTCAGCAGTTGGATACCAACAAGGTGAGGTGGTGAACAAGCTCTCGGACCAGTCATTTTCAGCTTGGCTATCCATCCAATCATTTAACAACTAAATTCTAAATTTAACGTGTGGTATTTAGACGATGGAACTCTAGGAGGTGAAGTAGATACCGTAATCAAAGATTTTATTTTCCTGAAAGAGCAATTCCAATCCATCGACCTTGACCTGAACCTCTCGAAATGTGAACTCTATATCTGTGAAAATACTGACAGACAAGCGACACTAAACAAATTCCATACAATAGCCCCAGATATCAAAATCTTGCAAAAAAGTTCATTGCACCTCTTAGGCTCCCCAATTTTAGAAGAAAGTTTTCCCTCTTTTATTGATAGCAAAATTATTCATTTTAATGACATTTCAGAAAGATTTTTCCAAATTAACATACGTTCGGCTTACACCCTCATAAGATATTGTTGTTTTGGTCCAAATTTTATTTATTTCCTCCGTTCTTCTCCACTATGGAAGCAATCTCAGTTGTTGGACAAAATTGACCTTATTATAAAAACACCCTTACTTCAATTTTAAATGTGGCTCTGGATGACCGAGCGTGGCTACAAGCCACACTACCCATTCGTTTTGGAGGGCTGGGCATCCGCAAAATTTCCAGTATACGTCTACCGGCTTTTCTGTCTTCGGTCCGCAGCACTGAGTCTTTAACTAAGAAAATTTTAACACAATCTCAGGTTAGCTACGAGGTACCGTGTTTGACCGATACAGTTAATGCCTGGAAAATGGCTTGCCCGAATACAGCGTTGCCCGAGAACCCGTCCTCCCAGAGACAATGGGACGACCCGCTCTGCAGTTTGGTACGGAATAACCTTTTAAATACGTCAACCAATAATGCTGAGCGCTCGCGCATGTTGGCTGTGGGTGAATGGGAGTCGGGCCTTTGGCTACAAGCATTACCTTCACTTAATATAGGTACTATGTTAAGTGATAACACGTTCCGGATCGCTACATGTCTACGTCTGGGTGCTCCCAGCGGTGCTCCACATCACTGTCAATGCGGTGCGGCAGTCGACCGCCTCGGACATCATGGCCTTTCCTGCAGCAGAAGCTCTGGTCGGATAGCACGGCATGCCAGCATAAATGACATCATTAGTCGGGCTCTTGTCACCGCTGGTGTACCATCTGTTTTAGAACCCAACGGCTTGGCACGGGACGATGGGAAGAGACCAGACGGGATGACTATAATGCCTTGGAAGTTGGGTAGGCCTTTGGTGTGGGATGCTACTTGTGTTGACACCCTTGCGCCATCCCACCTTCTCAGTACGGCGGGCTGTGCTGGGGCGGCAGCTGCAGGTGCAAAAAATCTCAAACGGCGCAAATACAACAACCTAATTGGTTTGAGCCGTTTGGGGTTGAAACGTTAGGACCATGGGGTCCGAGTGCGCATCGACTCTTTCGTGACATCGGCAAACGATTAGTCGACTCCACAGGTGACCAGAGGGCTGGCCTTTTCTTTGGACAGAGAATCAGCATTGCCATTCAACGTGGCAATGCGGCCAGTGTTCTGGGCACTTTTCCCGTTGATAGCGATGTTGACGAGTTTTTCGATGCCCTATAATTTATTTTTATTTTCGTCTGTATATATTTTTATTAAGTATAGAAATACTTAAGTTTGAATAAATAAATCTATACTCAATGTCCATAAAAACTAATGTTCTTACAAACAATATAATACGCCTACTTCTGTGTTGATAGCCTCGTGTACAATATGAATACATTCTTAATTCTTACAACTTTGTATAAATTTCATAAAAACGTCATAATATTATTTAAAAAAGTATACAATTATAAGTACAATCTTTATACAACCTGCACGGGGCCCACGTGGTGGATTACGGCCGATCCTCTCTCATAGGCATCTGTCCTAGCAGTTGGAACGTAATAGGCCGCAACTTCGTTCGTGTGTCAGAATTTCCCGCGTATTCCAGGATAAAAGTAGCCTATGTGTTATTCCAGAATGTCAACTATCTACTCACCCAATTTCATTAAAATCCATCCAGTAGGTCTGGATTGGTCTGGAGATTAGCGTGTAAAAACAGACAGACATTTTTATTTTTTTAGGCCGTGTTACCGTTTCTAAACCCAATGGCTCTTATTACTTATTATGCTCATACAAAAACATCCTTTAAAAGCTTATTATATTATACATAATTATGTAGATACCTACCTAAATATATTCATCAGGCAACAACGGTGCAACATAATTGTCCATAAGTTATTAGCAAAATTTCGTAATGTTATTACAACAACCGTAGTTTTCAAACCACAATTGTTGTTGAGTTAATTATGGATGTAAAACATAATTACGTCATTCCATTATAACAAATAATAACCGTATTACGTGCGTGCACACTCGGCAGGAAACCGACGATATCGTACAGGGTGTGTGGAGTTACAAAGCCTTCAATTAGTGAGGGATTCTCTTTTCTCTCTATTTCTGCCGTTTAATGAAGTAGGTGTGTATAACTAGACACTTATACACACCTACTGATGTATTGGAGCACACTTGCTGTGAAAGTTGGGTTGTGATATTCGTATTTGGTAATATACAAGGAATATCTACCAAACCTTCAATCAACCTAGAAAAAGAGAAGTATCTGTAATTACCTTTTATGTTATGTGAGTGTGTTATGCAATTTCTGTTATAATTTCGATACATCAATCGCGTAGACAAAATCATTTTGAAATACAAGAAAAAGATGCCCTATGCATGAGCTTAGCCCTTTATTAAGAAGGACATTGTGTGTGAGGTGCCCAATTAACGAAAGCTTCCGTATCTACTTATGAATAAAATAAATAACTTTTAACTTAAGTAGGTAAGGTAAAACTTTCAAATGAAGAGTTCTCCGATTTACTTATGTAAACTGTACTTCATCGTAAAGTTTTAAAATAATTAACAGACTTAGTTTTATTTAGTAAAGCATAAATAAGTGAAGTAAACAGAATAAAGTTTATCCAGAGCAAAATCGCGGGCGAGATGTATATGTAGTATGTATTTACGTACGCAAGTTTGCATTAAAATTAACCCTAAATATCTTGAAATGGGTACAAACTCTTGATAAGCTTTGGCCAGAAGTCAAGCCGTATATGAAACCGTTTAGAGGCGATATTTGTAAAACCAAACAAGAACTGTTCAACACATGCTCACTATTTATTTAGGTTTTAAATATCTTACAACTAATATCTATTAATTTAATGGTAACTTATTATACTATGAAAACGAACCAAATATGAGCTACTGCAAATTTTTCAAAGTAAAATTTTGCACATCTTGTCTCTGATTAATACTTACTGCTAAGAAAAAGTTGTTATTGCTGAAATGACAATAATTAGAATGAATTATTAATTGATATGTCGGAATATACTTACCTTATTATAAGTACCTGTATGTACATAAGGTACACAACACTAGGAACTAGTTTATTTTAACGTGTACTGTTTTGCGTAGCGTGTAATTAAAAAATTCGAAGTCCTACAAAACCGATCTATTTAACGAAACCACCCATTTCAAACAATGTCAGGTAATCCAAATAGTAGAGAATGGAACGCCAGAAGTCTTGTATCTATATTGCATTTATATTGATTGAATATTTTTCCCAGTAAGTTTGAATTTCAATATAAATACTTTTTAGGATACACAGAGATGTATAGTATTGTATAAAACCCAAGCTTTTTATCCATCGACGTCCAATTCCTTTTGTTGGTAGGTATTAAATTACAAAACGCGGTTACTCACTTTCGAAATTCGTCCTTAGAGTTTGATATTGAAAAGGGCAGCCCAAATTGAAGGATTAAATGTTCCGTCTGCGTCAATATGATAAGAGCTGTGAAAGGCTCGGCTCCCAACCCCGAATAAATGTAAAGTTAAAACAGAGGACAAAGAACCAACAACGAGATTGGTTGAAGGCAGTCAGTGACAGCTGTGTTTCATGTCGCTTCACTGATCCCTTATGTTCCAGCTGTCCTAGCACCCTTCAGACTATCCACTACCACAAACTTGGGACCAACGAAATGTATCTCATTAACATTTCATCAAACAAACGCCAAGCGATGTATTATTACTAACCAATTGGGTTTTCTCAAAAACAACATGAATAATCAGCACAGTGAACTAATTTGTGTATTAAAGCAACAATATATGCCGTACTAAATTGCTTTTCTTATTACCAAAACAATATATTTTTTACGTAACAAAAAAATTATCAAAGCAGTTCCAGAACTTGTAACAAGTTTCAGGAAAAAAAAAACTTGAATGTCGGACGCAAGTTGTTTCTGTCGCAATATTTGAGTCGTACATAAAACACGCCGACGCTCTGATGGGAATGTACTTGGATAAAATCTAATAAGCTTTTTGGGATGGTGCGGAAATTAAAGCTTTGTGTTTACAGATTTAATCAAATTAGTGTCGTAATTTATCAGCATAAAATGAATTAGGGTATTTACTTGCGTTATATGTTATTGTTATATGGGTAAGTCTGATAAAAACGATTGTCGTGTCAGTAGAACAAACAAGTTGACCCTCCACCCGAACACAACAATTATATAAGAGCTACCTAAATAACGAATGTAGTATTATATAAAACATTTCGTTTCATGTAATAATACAATTCAAGATTTTAAATTAAAACCAATCATCAGAAAAGAATTCGTAAAAGTTCGCCAGAACGTTAATCTGTCTGGGGTCTCTGTTTTATTTGTACGCAAATCAGGCTTCTAATATTACATTTGGAATCCTTGTGATACGCTTACTCGGAGCGCATTTTGAGCCTGTTACAAATATAAGCTTCTTTTTTCAGGTTCAATGGAAAGTGGGATTGACATAAAATGTGTGTGATTGTGTGGCGAACTAACACCCGTGTTATTGTGAGCTATTGAGTGACTATAGCGTACTGTGTTGAGCTGTGAACTAAGAAGGTGTAGTGGTATAGTGTGGTTGGAGAACGCGATATCAAGTGGTATGGAGGTCGTACCATCGAGCGGAAGCCGCATCCTTGTGGCGTTTTTTGCTACCGTCTTCTGGGGAATGGGTGAGTGTTTTATCATACTGAAAATTATATTTTGTTTGAGTTATTGCGTTGGACCGATCAAATAAAGATTAAGGTGAGCGGGCCTTTACACAAGGGCACCAAAATGTCGGTAATTAGGGAGAGATAGTGGGATATCGTGGGGCAAGCTACATCGACCACTCTTGCAATTTACTACCATTGACCACGACCATTCTGGTAAGAATGACACGAATGAAAAGAGATTACGTCAACAGTTCCCTTAAAACTACCGGGATTACTTAGCCATGAATGAATGATCATGCAATCCGTTTAGCCTAAAGGTGTAATTTTAGTCGACACAGCAAGCTTATCTCCACCGATTTCAGTAGTCTCCTACAATTAATATCTAAAGTTCGAGCTGGCAAATATTTTCGTCAAATGGAGCAAAGCAAAGACTTTTTTGTCCATGGCCTCACTATATCGATAATATTTGAAATATTTTCTTTTACGTACACACAGGGTTAAATGTCAAGTAGGTAAGTTAGGCTGTGGGGTGGGTGTAGGGGAACAGTATCCTTTAGATACTAAACTTATATGTATACCTACCACACAGGTACTAGTTGAAAGGTCAATAGAACCAAAACATTTTCTTGAAGTAATATTTTTGAGACAGTACACACGTTTATCCCCTTACCAGTATTATCTTCTTTTGTAGTTTTGATACAGGAATAGGATAAGCAGGTACTCGAAACCTAAAAATGCTTCATATCGTCACACAAACAAGTATGTATAAGTTACAAATAATTATATTGTACATCATATTTCATGCAATACTGTTGATTAGGTGTTAATCTAGCTATGGTTTGAGTTAAATCAATTATCTTAAAGTGCCTTTGAATAAGATATCAATTGCGACGCTTCATCGACTTGGAACTGAATTATGATGTACATATCCCACTTGTACATATGTATAGGATGTGTCTATTCATAAATATCATGCGTTCATACATAACATATTATCCGTGCTTCGGAAAACACCTTAATCCATTTGTCCAGGCTGGTATTTGTATATCTTGGCAGTTGTAACCCAGTCAGAAGCTAGATTATAATCTGACACCGATTATTTAATTTGATTTGGGAAACCGACAATTGTACATTTTTAACCGACTTCACAAAAGGAGGAGGTTCTCAATTCATCTTGAACTTTTTTTATGTATGTTACCTCATAACTCAGAGACGGCTGGACTGATTTGAAAAATTCTTTTTTAATTTGAAAGAGTATACTTTCTAGTTGGTCCTATTGTCATCACGTTAGGATCTAATGATGGAATCATGGAGGAATCGAGGGAACTCTTCAAATATTATAGGCACGCCTATAGTGTTTTGGGTATTTCTTATAGTACTTTGTGCAGTTGCTCTCGAAAAGCACCATTTGGAGAAGTGAAACTCATCAGTTCCACTTTCCCAAATGGTGCTTTTGCATCTGTGGTCTTCATCATCACGAAGACCACAGATGGCCACCGAAACTACTCTATAACAAGTATTTCGTGGATTGCGATTCGATTAAGGATGTTAAGCACTTTATGCTCGTCACAATGCATATGGTCAGGTAGAGCTAATGGTGAAGTACCTGGAGAACTTCTCAAAAATCAACGGCTCTGCATCGGGAAAAGCAATATTTTGTAAAAGGTGATAAGTAGTTGACATTTTGGCTTTTGTAACTAGATAAATTACAAACCGACCCACTAAAAAGCGTGAAAAAAGTCGGTTTTATTTTTCGCTAAAAAGTTTTTTAAACTTAAGCATATTATTACTTTTTAAGTGTATCAACCGATTCATTTTTAAATTTATTACGAGATAATGCGAGTATGTATATAATATCCAGTTGTATAGTTGTGGAGATGAGATAGACAGTCGCCATGCAAAATTCTGGATCTCAGCTGCATCTAATTTGACTGGGAGCCGAATACAACATAGCTGAGAAAAGGCTACGCAGATGATAAGAAATGTCTTTTCAGGACTTAAGACAAAGTATCTAATAAAATATACCTATATTTTTTTTCTGTATAGCCATAGCCTGTAGCATAAAAGCGTGAAATACTATAAAAATGATTGCAATATTTAAGCACGTGAAAATAAAGAAGCACGATCAAAGGTGGATTGATATTACTTCGTAATAAAAAGACTTTATTATGATAGCAGCTTTCAATTTACGAGAAACTGAAATTAAACGACCTCTAAATATCAATTACTCTTTTTCGTTTTAACTTTATTCTATTTTTTAATAACGTCATGTTAGGAAAAACGCTTTGAACAAATATTTCCCCTTGCTAAGGTAGAAATACTTTATTTTCTTTTAGATTTATCATATCATGCTGTTCACTTACGTTTGATTGCCATTATGATATTACGTGACAACGATGTTACATTCAACCGAAACACTGTTTATGAATAAAATATGAGCTATGTACATATGTAGGTATCTACTTGTGTAGGCAGTTTTTTACTGAATTCTTTGGAGTAATTATTTGTTTTTGTATTACCTAGACCGGTACTTCCATGCACCATCGTTACGTACAAAACGGTTTTGGAACACTTTCATTGTGCGTAGAGCTTTTTTTTTTCTTTTTTTTATCGTGGTAAAATTATCAAATAAGTCCTCCCACCCCGGGCAGGGTGGGAGGGACTGTCAGACTTTTACTGACTAAAATCCACGGTGTTCCTTCAATAACCCTTTACGTACCGGGGTCAGGTAATGGGATAAGTCCCACGACCCCGGCAGGCTTCGGCCCTCTGCAGGGGGGACCACGCCATGTTGCTGACGCTCTTTGAGGCGCGCGTGGAACACAACGTGCCGGCGACCCGGGCATGGTCCATGGTCGGACAGCGAGTTGCCCTTTACTCGCTGTCCGCATGCCCGCGCCTATGGTGGCAGGAGATCGTCGGCCGACGTTCGACGCCGTGGGCGTCTACCACTGCGGCTGGGCTGGAGGGAGGACGCCATCCTCTCCCTCACGCGGCCCGCCTCCTCCTTCGGAAGCATGACTGCTTCGCAGAAGGAGGCGACTGCTTCCCACTCCCTGTGCGTAGAGCTAAGGAATGGCATTCCCTGCCAGAGTCTGTATTTCCTGATAGCTATAACCTTGGGGTCTACCACCAGGTGAGATAGTGGTCAAACACGAACCTATCACGAATAAAAAAAAAATAGTCCTCCTAACCGATTTCGGCCGCGGCAGCTAATCTCATAATTGATTAGCCATCTGCGCAGGAGATATTACAATGTGTAACGGAAACCCCATATGTATCCAAAAATACTGAAGACAACATCTGGTATGGAGTCTCTATGCAAAGTTTGAGCTCAAAATAAGTGACTCACAGAATTGACCCCAAATTATTGGTTTCATATGTTTCTTGAATACCAGTAATAACAAACGTGTCACAGCACTATGAGGGTCATCACTTTAAACGTCACTTGCCAATAAAACGATAATTCTCTTCATTCTTCTTTATTTGAAAAATTCGGCCTCGGGTATCAATGTATTGAAATTTCTAATATGCTCCACACATGTAGACATAGGATTAGAAAACCCTGGCCTTATCGTTTGTTATCATCCAAAGAAGCCGTGCACTCGGTATGTATATACCCTTTAAATTACACGTTGTATAGTGCACAAGCATGTGCGCAAGTACAGGTGCACTGTGTTCCTTTAAACGGTCCTTTAAAATGTCCCTACTTTGGTATTGTTCGTCAAATCGTTCCAGCTCCTTAAGGTTCTAAGTTGAGCTACGCGATATTTGACAAATGCTTGCACTGTTTGGACGGGCCTGCTCAAATCTGCTTGATTCTGTCCTCTAAAGGGCGCCTATATGGCTCTCATATGATTTCATCACTACAGTTTGTCTGGACTTTAAAAGAGACGTTGACCTCTGAGTTTGTTTCAGTGTTTCTTCTCAGAGTAGTCAGTTAGGAAACACTGGCCTCATCTAGTTTACATTTACGAAAAAAAAGACGTGTAAAAGTGTTATTTATAACCTATTTGCAAAATAAACATCATTATTTCATTATTTATGCGCATTTTCTCACTTTTATTAAATCTTGTAGTCCTTCCAAAGGTTGCCTGGAAAATATCGCTTAAAGCGATAAGACCGCCATAACACCGCCATTGTAACCATAGCTTACGCAATATTATTAACTAGCTTTTGCCCGCGGCTTCCCCCGCGTTATTTACACTTTGTCAATCATTCTTGTTGCCAAAAAGGTGTACCGCATCTTTTTGGGTGGTTATAAACGCATATAATATTTAAAAAACCATCACCAGAATCCATCCATCCCCAAAAAGAGATAGTATTTAAAATTTATCTTTTCAAAATCGAAAACGTAGTTTACAATACATTTTTGTAAACTACGTTTCTGGTTTTTCCGTCCTTGGCTAAAACGTGTCAATTTTGTGAGCTTGACACTCGTGAGCACGCCACATAGAGTTGCCCATGGGAAAAGTCTTTTTCTAAATGTACACCTGCGACTTTCATTGTCTGTCCTTGAGCTTTGTTTATGGTCATTGCGAATGCAACTTTTTAACTGGAATGGCAAATCGGTCGGGATTATTGGTATGCGAGGAATAAATACGTTTTCACCGCTTGCTGTTCGTGTCATAATTATTGAACAACACTGCATCCAAGGTGTGTAATTTGTAGTCGCGTGCCATTACAAAGCCTTGGTGCGTCTAGATTACGCATCAACATGACTGGAACACCAAGTTCAAGCCTCAAATAATTTTATGGGGTATCCTAACATTTCTAGAGAGTTGATAAACTCTAGAGGGATCTTTTCGTTGATCTGCCCTAAAATTTCGTTAGTCGGTGCCAAAATTGCTCTTTCACGCAGCCATACTCTATCCCTCATATTTGTTTTCAAATCCAAATAAACGTGGTTTATTAAATTATCTGTATCTTGGACTATGTTACAGAATTCAGAGCTCAAATAAATCATCCCGTTGATATCTGTTGCCACACGATCTTCTCCTATTTTCAAAATGGCAGCCGCATATTGCCCCGATTTTAAAATAGAAATGATTCGTATATTAACTTGATTGGTTAAAATTTTAACGACACGGTTGGCGTAACGGTTGACTGGTGCATGACGTGGGTTCGACCCTTGCCCTAAACAAAGATGTGTATGGCCTACATGTAGTTATGTAGTTTAAAAAAATTGTTTCGAGTGGTTCTTGAATACGCAATTTGAATGAATTGGGAGGGGGGAAAGTTCCAACACCCTTTTTACTTCCTTAAGGGATGATTTCTGAGATAAAAACCATCCTATGTCTTTTCCAGTGTCTAAAACTATCTTCCTACCCAAAAGCTCTTGTTCAGCAGACGCGCTGGCGATCGCTAGGCCACCGAGGCTGTTAAACATAAACATATACAACGTGTAATTTAAAGGGTATATACATACCAAGTGCACGGCTTCTTTGGATGAAAACCAACGATATGACAAGGGTTTTGTAATCCTAAGTCTACGTGTGTAGAACTTGTTACAAATACCAATACACTGATACCAGAGGCCGAATTTTTCAAATTAAGAAGAACGAAGAGAATTATCGTGTTATTGGCAAGTGACGTGGAAAGTAATTGACCCTCGTAGTGCTGTGACACATTTGTTATGATTGGTATTCAATAAATATATGAAACCGATAATTTGGTATCAATTCTTTAAGTCAGTTATTTTGAGCTGAAACTGTGCATAGAGACCATACCAGATCTTGTCTTTAGACCTTTTGGATATATATGGGGTTTCCGTTACACATTGTACTACTACTATTTCGAGAGTCGCATGATTATGTAGAAGTTCGGAGAAGGGGTTTCATATTACTTTGTTAACATTTAAAATAAAAAAATAATAACAATTTACTAAAAGTGGGTGTCTACCTAGACTGAAAGTCTACCTATCCAATTATTTCACAAATCGTTTTTGGCCCAAAATTATTTTACAAAATTAACTATTGTTAAGCTTAAGTTAGCACTTAATTATTTTCACTAGTGTAGGTATTTTATGTTTAGCTACATTTTCAATTAGCCTATGTAATAACTATTCAGATTAATAAACCGTTGACTGTAAAACGTTGGATTTAATTTAAATCTTTTGAACCGATAATAATTCATAAAACAAACCGAAAACGAGCAATTAAAGGAGAGATAAGAACTCTGCTTAAAGAACTTTTGGTTCAAAGCTTGTAGAAGTATGTAAGATCCCTTCTTGTAAACATTGTACCTCGATAAAAGCACCTTTCATCAAAAACGATACCTACGCAAATAATTAGTACAGATACAGGCTTAATATTGCTCAAGAACGTTACACCTAGACGCTTGTAATATTCTTAGTCCCTTCGAAATCTATGTTTTGTATATTAATTATGTTACTCATGTAATGTCTTCACATATTCCCGTTATTGACTGAGGTAGAAGCATTTCAAACTACAGCGAATAATTATGTTAGATCTGTTATAAGACAACAGGGAGGCCCTAACAGGCGTTGCACTGGGATCTCTGAAGCGCTCTCATGAGATCGCTGATGGTGACGACCGGGCAGGTGTATTTAGTGAGCATAAAATCCCAACACCCTCAAAGACCAAGCGCGTTTAGGAGGTTTCCCGCTTATAGTAAATGGTCTGTTAAAAGCACTAGACTATAATAACGTGTCTACGTTAAGCACATACATAGTTAAAGCCTAGTTTGGAATCACTGAAAATTAGTAAAACATTCTGACATTGATTTCTATAAATTCTACTCTAATAGCGCATTCTTATATCTTCAGTTAAACTGACTTATTAGTTACATGATAGCTACTAAATAATAACGTTCAATAATATAGCTTTTATAGTATATCGTTGTGTATATTACAATACATTATAATTTAATTTGATATTTTCACACCAATAATGGCCCTATTTCGTGTCCAGGCAATTCAATTACTGTCCATTCTAGGTTACCTGGAAGAGATCAGGTAACACGATAAGGCTGAAACATGTATGTGTTTTAATTTTAAGTTTCCTTAATCGTCAATCATTCATATATATATTATAAAACTCTTCCGTTAGTGAGTGACTGACTGACAGAAAACGCACAGCTGAACCTACTGAGCGCAAGAAGCTGAAATTTGGCATATCGCTGGTTTGCGAGAATATTGACGTAACTCGAAATGCTGTCAAATTTAACTAGGTACCTGTGTGAAATAATCATAAATTTAGGTATAACATCGTGAACTGAGACATAATCTTGGACACAATGTCAATTTTGCGCCGACGACGTTCATCAAAAAGAAACAGTGTTATTATTCATTTGAGACAAAACAATATATTTTATTTGCATAAAACAAAGAATATACGATGTTATTATAAATATGGAGTCCAACATGATTTGCTTAAAACTTAAGCATGCAAAGCTCCTCTGTGAGACAGACTGGGCCTGAGTTTGAGTCAAACCCTGAGCTCCATAACCTGATTCCTCCATCTCCATTTCACTACCGATCTACCAGACGCACGGCTAGGTACCATCCACACTTGGTTAATATACAGTCTTGTCGTACCAAGCGCTTCTCCTCTACATTTATTGTGCGCATAGCCAAGTTGTGGGATTCTCTGCCGGCTTCTGTGTACCCTGCCACTTATGACCTTTCAGCCTTTAAAGCAAGAGTAAATAGGCATCTTCTGGGCTCGCCACATCGTAGACCTCATCCATCGCTTACCATCAGGCGAGACCGAGGTCAAGAGGGGGTCATCCATAATAAAATAAACCCAGGCCCAGTCTCGTATGAACGTCGGTGTAAAATTGGCATTATGTCTCAGTTCACGATGTTATTCACACAAGTATCTAGTTGAATTTGACAGCATTTCGAGTTACGTCAATATTCTCGCAAACTAGCGATATGTATGTTTCTTGGGGAATGTACGAGTATGTATGAGTACAAGAGGATTTTTGGAAATTCAACCCTAAGAGGATAAAAATATGGCTCGAGTTTGAATGAAACTTTGTACCTAGATTCCTCAGATGATGATGATTTCCAAAAAACCATTATTGTTTGCTTATGTATAATGAGCAAACACTAATGGTTTTTTGGAAATTTCCCCATAAAAAACCTAATTCAATTCCCAAGAGAGGCTCAAAATTGTAGCAAATTACTTTACAACGTCCTATGTCAAGGGACGCCTCAACTACCGATGTCGAAAACGATCTGACCGTATCTATCTTACTTTTTCTTCACTTCATACTTATATTATAAATACGAAAGATTGCAAGGATGGATGATTTGTTACTATTTCACGCAAAAATTACTGAAGGGATCGTATTAGAATGAAATTTGGTACGTAGATAGCTGAAATCCTGGAATAACATAAAAGCAACTTTTTATCCCGGAAATCCCACTGGATCGGGATTTACACGGCAAAATCTTCCCACGCGAACGAAGTCGCGGGCAACAGCTAGTTGGAAATAATATTTGGTGTAGGTACAATTAGGTGTCAAAATAAATAAAATAATACTTAATCTACTTTTTTAACAATTTATTTATTTAAATCCATTTTCATGTAATAAACTTTATTTACGCTCTAAAGTAGATGAACCAGAATAATCTTTATGATCATGTTGTCGTTGTTTTTTAACGACATTATATTGAAACAAAAGGTGTAGTCAAATTGGGTCAGTAATGTGATGTCTAGGGACTAATCTATTTGTTAATTCTCGCGATTATCGCTAACAGCATCAATGTTAGTTCATTGTCGTACGTCCCTACAAACAATTACTGTTACGGGTTGTGTTGTTGTGATAGATAACAAATAAATAAATTATAGCTCACAGGCTGTTTGAGAGCATTGCTTTAAAATCCGACTTCGTTCATGGTATAGTATCTTTTAACCGTGTGCATTTTGATAACTATTCTGCCTCGATATAACTACCTATTTAATAATCAGCTGAACGGGTAGCATTCATCTTAAAAGGCGCTTAAAAAAAGGAACGATGCCATTCTAAAATCTTCAATAATATTGCGTGGTAGAATTTGAGTTCAGCAGAAGAAATTAAAAAACCTTTTGATTTATTCTGCAAAACTTAAAATCGGCTTTCAGTTATTGTGCTCTTTCCAGTCAGGATTTAATTATGAAAACTAATTTCAAAGCAATGAATACTTTAGTTTTACAATGTTTTAGATTTTCTCTTTTCTATCCACTTGAACAAATACCCAATGACCTAAATTCTTGTCCCAAAATTCGTTTTCACTTAGCTAAATTTAAAATTAATCAATGTCTCAAGGTTTGGGCACTATGTAAAGGCTTTGAACACTATGAAGATTACTTATATATAGTTCAAAAAGAGTTTACTTAGCTCTATTTATAGCAATATGAAGTATTTATTTATTTATTACTAGCTTCCGCCCACGACTTCGTCCGCGTGGAAAAAAATCCCCCGATTTTGAAACATTCTTCATTAGTGCTCCGCTCCTATTGGTCTTAGCGTGATGATATATAGCCTATAGCCTTCCTCGATAAGTGGGCTATCTAACACTGAAAGAATTTTTCAAATCAGAACCGTAGTTCCTGAGATTAGCGCGTTCAAGCAAACAAACAAACAAACAAACAAACAAACTCTTCAGCTTTATAATATTAGTATAGATTAATGTAGGGAAAATTAACAGTTGCGTATTAAAAAATTACAAAAATGTCTTAAACTATTAACTTATTTAATACACAACCCACAATATTTTCCTCAGGTACTGTAAACACTTAAATTTATCTGTGAGCAGATATTTGCAGAGCTGTTCAACCAAACTATTAATTATTACTATAAATATAACCTAGCCTAATACATAAAACTTAAGCTATTGCACAAACAATAGTTTCTTATTTTGTGTATGTGTGTATAGTTATGTATGTTTACTAACAAAACAATCTCGTGATTTGATTCAGAAATAACTATTAATTACTATTATTTAAACTAATATAAAATAATCAAACAAAACTGATATAAAAACTAAACTAAACTTCCGGAACATTCTGTCGATCCTTAAGTATTTTAATGATACTATTTTTATAACTAGTTTTACTGAGATATAAGATGTCGATTGCACTAAAGTGTTCATTATATGTATAGACCAAACGATGCAGCAGAAGTAACTCATAGTTTTCTATAATTTGACAGCTAGACGTTTTAGGTAAGTATTCAGAATAATTTGTGGATGAAATTAAAGACGAATAACAAGACTGATTGTTTAACAACAAAAAGAACTTATTATTAAGATATTCCTCCAAAAATGTTACCTCCACAATTTGCAAGCCGATTTTGGGTTGATTGAGGTTATTGTTCAGTAATGCGACATCTAGATGAATTTATTACTCCTTTTTTAATCAATATAATATCATGTACTCTCGTGTAATAATGCCCCATATTCCCGTGGCTCACGCATGTCCAGTGTTAAAAGGGTTCCACACCGCAGCCAGTGATTGGGTTAAGGTCAGAAATGGTACTAGATTATAGTGTGTAGCCATTAAGGACACATTTTCAATGACAATGTAACTTACAAATTATATTTATGTTTAAGTACTTCGAAATGTTGATACATGTGCCACTTATGAAATATCTGACAGTCTTGACGTTGAGCTGTCTAGACTTAGGTATATTTCATAGACTTCTATGGGTGATTTTCAAAATTTTTGTACATTTTGTTGTGTGAAAACGTCCACTCCAATATCATCCAGAAAAACTGCATTGAAGTGATCAAACTAGTATTATTATCCTTGAGAAACATTTCTTCCAGATAGGTATCAACATTTCAGATCATAATAATAAGTAGTTAATAAAAAAAATGATGTTTAGTTCTTCAACCTCATAATGTTTTCATACAGCAACCCAGTGTCTCCAAGCAAAAGAGCGTTACAAAAAAAAGCATAAAGAAGAAACAACTCACATATTTACAGTTCTAGTTGCACAATATCTTTAGGACTCTAATTATGATTTCAATGTGTAAAATATAAATAAATAACCCAATGCATAATAATAATAACATTGTTTCAATGTGTGTCTTTCTGTTCATTCATTTTTGTTATTCTTTTTTGTAACACCAACATTATTAGATATTTGAGATTTTCAACTGGCAAAATTCTCCATTTAAAATCGTCCAATCAGATGACAACGGAACGTCTGTCCACAATTTTTTCAGCGGGTGCCACCAACAAGAAAAGTGTGTTTGTGCCTGTGCAGTGTTTTTTCAATAATAAATCTTTCATTTTGGTTGATCAGCTATAAAAACAACGATAAGTCTATCTCTTATAAATTTTGCGTAAATTGAAAGAATAATTTTGACCAACTACTAAAAAGAAGCTGGATAATTCCAATAGTATTATTTCTAACCTCCAAATGTTTGAGATTGTTATTCAACTTATGGTTAATTTCATTTTTGTAACTATTTGTTACGTTTTTTTGTTGCGTAACAAGAACTGTAAATATGTGAGTAGTTTCTTCTTTATGCTTTTTTTTGTAACGCTCTTTTGCTTGGAGACACTGGGTTGCTGTATGAAAACATTATGAGGTTGAAGAACTAAACATCATTTTTTTTATTAACTACTTATTATTATGATGTGAAATGTTGATACCTATCTGGAAGAAATGTTTCTCAAGGATAATAATACTAGTTTGATCACTTCAATGCAGTTTTTCTGGATGATATTGGAGTGGACGTTTTCACACAACAAAATGTACAAAAATTTTGAAAATCACGCCTGTATCAAACGTATGGTGATGTGAAAAGTCTGTTCAGGTTAGCCAAATAAAATGTATAGTATCATGTGTCATATGTCATTAGTGGATTGAGTCCATTGCTTTTGTTGTATATCTACTTTCACCGGTAGCAAGAATCCTATCAGAAGTCGGTGGATCTCGAGGTCCCACGCTGGCCAGAGGTCAGTATGTCATACCAGCTGATGTTGGTATCATCCACACTGATGACGATACACTTTCGATCGGATTATGATGTCATTTTCAAGGTTCCGTAATTGACTACGGAAACTTAAAAATGGAACAAGAAACCCTTATCCGTCCGTCCGTCCGTCTGTCTGCGGCCTAGCTCAAAAAGTTAAGGTACTAGGTAGAACGCTGAAATTTGGAATGGATATACATATTAATCACGCCGACAAAGTGGTAAAAAAATCACGATAAAATATATTTAGGTTAGTCCCCCTACATGTAAAGAGGGGATGACTTTTTATTATGTCGACTACCGCATTGTGTGCGGTATCGTTCGATAGGTCGTTCAAAAACAATGTGGAAGTGTGTGGAGTGTGGACTAGCCGATTTTCGATTCTGTGATTCCTTTGTGAAATATTAAGATTTAAAGTACTAATTTTATTATCAGTATCAATTCCGTAAATTGCGTTAGTTCAAAAATAAGGAAGGCCTGGGGGCCCTGGGATCTTAGACTATAAGTAAAATTAATAGATAACTCTGTATGCCAGATACAAACTTCTACAGAAATTATTTATTATTAATTATTGTTCCAGTGAACCGAATGACTGCCATGGTTGCTTATTTACAAAGCACTAACTGTAAAATTTCATCAAGACCAGTGCAATAGTTTTCACATGCAATAGTAATCCCTCCTCTTAATCTTTCACGTATTAATGGCAGATAGGAAATAAAGATAACTAATATTAAGAGTATTTAATATAATATACGCTATTTGTGAGCAAGAAATACATATGTACATCAAAAACATACGCGTTATTCCACTGCGAAGGCCAAACGTCATGAGTACGTATCTAACTTTGATTTATAACGTAATAAGGATCGTTGAGGCCAATAAAAGCTTTCCCGCCTTGAATTCCATATAATATACGTAAGTTTTTGCGGTAACAAAAACAACTACATCTGGACGACATCTAAAGGAAAATGGAACACAAACGTAATTTAGTAAAAATGATGGAAATATCTCTCGCTTGTCCCATATTAATATTGAACATGTCGACACAAAAGAACTATGAGTGAGCTTCTATTTATTTCGTTTTATTCCTCTCAAAATATTGTCGCTTGATAAACAATGGGCTAAACTCAATTTAGTCTTTGTTCTTGGAAATAAAAATAAAATAATAACAACGGCTAAGATTAAGTAAAGCCTTCTACTGCTTGTGTTTGCAATTGTCCGAATTTAAAGAAAAATACATTTGTGGATAATTTTTTCAAAAGGTTTTTACAAGTTTCATCGCTCAATACGTAATAAAAAACTCACAAAAAGTAAGTGTAAACGAGCGTACGTATTCATTAACGATTTTAATGATTTTTCCAACTTTTCTATTTGTCCAAACGAAAATTTCATAATGATATGTAAATTGAGTAGACCACTAATTACAGTATCAAAGCCATCATGATTTTATGTGGTATTAAATCATTCTAATAAACTATTAGTGAATATTTTAAAATTATAGTTGAGTGCCGGCAGATTACAAATTGATCATCAAAATGAGTATGTGAAGTTTGTAAACGACATTATTAAATAACTAAATCTAATCAGTTGTAAATAATTCATCACACACATTTTGAATATATTTATAGTATACGTACGTACTTATCCAGTACGTAGAGCTTGCCGCTTTATGTTAATAATTAATTAATGCTAATATCATACTTAGAGAATTAGAATTTCTACAGAGTTTATTCCTGAGAGGAATCAGTTACTTTGTGAAAGGAAGTCACACTCGCAAGTCGTCGTCTTCAAATAAATTAACCCTTGTCTCTAGGAGCCATTAAAACGACATTTGTATCACTCGCTGGCAGGAAACTACCAATCTGTCTCAGTCAGTGCCAATTGGTGCAAACACATCTCCATTTTGGTCGAAACAAAATGTGCTGGTTAGACAAACACCATGTTTTGCTAACTAGACTTAACTATTGAAAATAGTTGTAACTTTTCGTTGGTAAAAGAGATCTGTTTACAATCAATCGTAAAATTAGGTTGTAATAAGTTTGGGAACTCCGAAAGAAAAACAAGGTAGCCAGTCGTAATTTTGGCAGTTATTGGAATCGGTTTTATTCGATAAAGTTCGAAATTTGGCTCCCTAGGATGGGCTGGCTAGGTACTTTTGTTATGATTACAATTTTACAGCTTCTATAAAAGTCTGTTCTTTTTCGCATTAGCCTTATGAGAATATTTAATACAATATAATATGATATAAGGATTATCCTGCTGGAATTGGCGACTTAGTCGCCGTAATCAACAAAGAGCGCTAACAATATCCTAAAGCTATCACGTTTGGCAACTTTCCAACTTGCTATTCTACAATCACTGTGATTGTAGTACGATGTTATTAGCAAGTAAATTACTACATTCCTAATACCTCTATTGCTATTTGGTAGAAATAGAAACACGGAATTCTTTATTACACAAATCATTTGTTATTGGCTATCGAGGCACAGTACGGGCTAGAATTGATTGAATTTGAAGAATAAATTCTAATGCAGGAAAAACTTTTAACGCGAATTCGACTAGTTTTAGATAAATTAGAATACCTGACATAATTTACCAATACACAAACATAATAAAAATATATAAACATAATTAATTTAAATAAATACACAATTTAATAATGATGACAATAAAAATACCTGACATAATTTACTTACATGAAGACATTCTAGTTACATACATACATAAATTAATTTAAATATTAACATAATTTATAATAATGATGATGATGAAAATAAATAAAATATCTGACAAAATTTTAAGACTTGTACATATCCATAATAAATAACATGCATACACAATTTAATTTAAATATATGGGTACATAATTTAATAATAACAATGATACAAAATAAATTAAAATATCTAACATAATTTACCACACAATAATATACATATACATCTATTAGATCTACCTATAATAATAATTAATTCCATGAATTGTTACTTAGCCTTCATCCTCTCTCCTAACTTTGCTGTGCCCGTCAGGGTCCATATTGATCATGACATTATTTTATACCACCTATATACATAATATGGAATGCAATAAAGTATTGAGTATTGAGTATAGTTCCATGGATTATTTTGTTTGTATACTTTTTACGTTTCCTACCAGGTACTTAATGTACATAGAGAACGTAAGCGCTCCGTAGCGTTGTACATGCCGTGAATTTCGTTGTAACTATTACATTCAAGTTAATAAATATCAGAAATTATTGTTGCAGATCAGTAAACTTTTGCTTCTGGCAACAATGTTGAAGTTTTGTTTTCCACCTTTTTATTAATACTTGTGCTACCGATTGAGTTCCGCTTTGAGTTTACTTATTCCTTGATTTTTTTTTGACTGTGATTTACTTTATTAAATTGCTCCAAATAACATTGTACAACATAACGTTATTTTAATTTCTATGAACTAGTTTTGGGGCTATTTAGAGCGTCATAATTTAGTGTGAAGCGATCAATAGATCAATGCAATTAAATATCAAATGTAGGGCGCTCGTGGTGATTTGACCACGCCACAATTTGTTCGACAGTGTCACTGGGCTTGGTGACCCAAGAGGTGCTACGTATATTATAATAACAGATTGCCTGTAATATCCACATTTCAGCATTGGCTTAATTTAATGGACTATTGCAAATAATGCCGCGTCATATAACTTTAGCACGTATTAGATGATTAAGCACCGGTTTCAGTTACATAGTACGGTTTTGGTTTTATTTTTATTAATTAACAACTTTTCATTTCGTTCCGTTTTCATTCATGAATATCCGAGAGGGGTAAATGTAAATAGAGGACAGGCAAATGTACTATAGTACGTAGCTGGTTGATATTTTGCCTCCAGTGAGACAATTGGATTACATGACGTTACCTTTCCTGTTTCTATTATGTATATTGTACATAATATAATAAGAAGGTAGTGCTGTCTACTTAGGCTTACTTTCTTGTCGGTGGGTACTCCTTATCTTTCTATTTACGGTTCTGATGTCGAAGGGTACCCGAAGGTTTAACAACGGTACTCTATTACGAAGTCTCTGTTGTATATCCGTCTGTATGTCAAAGGGCTTCGCAAATTATAGTTTTTACATGGTTTGTATCTCAATTGCTGCTATTAAAAAGGCATACTAAAAATTAACGTAAATAAATAATCTTAAGCGCCCTTCATGCTTGAGCCCGACCCCCGCTTGGACGGTTTATTAGCGATTCATGTGTTTCGTTGCTAGTTATATAACTTTAAGTTCTAAAGCCAGAGGCGCATGTACATCGTACATAGGTACTCGTAGGTCGTTACTTAGCCCAGCTTAGTCACGAGGCCTTACAAGTTTTAGCCTATCTTAACGTCGAGACTGACTTAGCCTAAAACAAAGGCAGCCCGCTCGACTCAGACTTTCAAACTCTCCACATTAAGTTCATTAATCAATCTTTCATTCGTGTGCACCCGACCTTAACAAAAGGTTTACTCAGTTGATTAATGGGAATAGAAAAAAAAATGGCTGGAATTAAATATATTAAAGTTTCTCATTAAAAGGGTTGGAATCAGGATATGAAGAAGTAATTTTTAGCGTTTGAACCGATAATAGTTGTGGGTGAAAAGTTCTTAGTGTTGTTATTGGAGTAGGTATTAGAGGGCTTTGATAACTATTTTCAACGTATGGCGATCCGAAACTTCGTAAGGTGAACGTTTACCAAATAGTTGAACTTTCTGAGATAAGTTACTTACAAATTATAATGTGTATTTAAGAAGTGTTTTGATTAAGGTTTAAAATGAAACGTAAACCTAACCAAGTAGTATTTATACTTTGTCATGTAGTTATAAACTACACATTTTCCAGAACCATGTTTTACCAATATAAAAAAACCCTACAGTATGTACGACTATGATACAACAAACTCAAGACCACGAAGTAAACACGCAAGCCAACCTTTGCCAACGTTTGAGCATGAAAATAGTCGTGCCGATATGTCAGCCAGTTTAGCATTAAAGCGCCACGCATGAACCGATTAGTTATTTTAACTGATTACGTTTATCGAATTAAATAAAAACGAATAGAAGTATCACCCCACCCATACGCACAAAACGTTTTGGGAGTACTTTCAATGTGCGTACGGCTAAAGAGTAGAATTCCCTGCCTGTAGGTAAGCGTGCTCCATCTTCGACCACATCATCACTTACCATCAGTTGAGATAGTGGTCAAACGCGAGCCTATTATCAATAACAATTAATCTTTATTTCTTATCGCTTATACTTGATAGGTTTTAAGTCAACAAAGTTTCTATTCAATAAAGAAGGTCTAATACGTTATCAGTCATTATTTTGTATTAGCTGTGCGAGAGGTTTTTGCCACGTAATTCTCGATACTTAGGAATTCCAAAATAAGTAGAACCCTAAAACCTCCTCTATCATCGGACTCTCGACTCTATTCGGCCGTTCCGGAGATTAGTCAGACCAAGTATTAAAAAAGTTTTGTTTGTCTTTTAGTGTCGTGTAAATAAGGATAAGCTTTAAGAAAACCTAGCCATTTTGTAATCACAGTAAGACACTTAAAATGTATTTATATATATATGTATGCACAACGTGTAACGGAAACCCCATATCTATCCAAAAGGACTGAAGACAACATCTGGTATGGAGTCTCTATGCAAAGTTTCAGCTCAAAATAAGTGACTCACAGAATTGACCCCAAATTGTTGATTTCGTATGTTTCTTGAATACCAATAATAACAAACGTGTCACATCACTATGAGGGTCATCACTTTCCACGTCACTTGCCAATAAAACGATAATTCTCTTCATTCTTCTTAATTTGAAAAATTCGTTCTCTGGTATCAATGTATTGAAATCTATACTTATAATAAATCTGTAGAGAGGTCAATTCTGTACATGAAATATATTTCCAAAATAACTATCAGGGGGTGATTAGGGATCGATACTGCTGCCAAAAATGCAATCAGTAAAATTTTTGTCTGTCTGTCTGTCTGTCTGTCTGTCTGTATAACCGTTATAGAAACAAAAACTACTCGACGGATTTTAACGAAACTTGGTACAATTATTTTTCATACTCCTGAGCTGGTTATAGTATACTTTTCATCACGCTACAATCAATAGGAGCAGAGCAGTGAAGGGAAATGTTGGGAAAACGGGAGAAGTTACTCCATTTTTTAAGCTTCCGTCGCGTGTGCAACCTTAATGGTTAAAGCTACACAGAAATCATTTATGACGGAAATGTTTTCCTTAAAATTATATAAAAAATATCCCACGACAGCATATATCTATCTTTTATGGTTGACTCACAATAACACGTGTAACTCCCGATAGCTTAGCAGTTCGAAACTTTCTGATTATTATTCTGCTCCGAAATTTAAAACCACTACAACTTTGCAATGGAACTCGGCTAAAAGTAACCCAGTTGCAACAAAATATAATCGAGGCTCAAATTTTAACAGGTTGCGGTGCCGGAGAAACCGTCTTTATTCCCAGAATTCCCATAATACCAAATAATTTTCCATTCCAATTTAAAAGAACGCGATTCCCAGTATCGGTGTGTTATGCAATGACAATTAATAAGGCTCAAGGGCAGACTTTTCGTGTTGATGGAGTAGATCTCGGTGTCAGTTGTTTCTCGCATGGTCAGTTGTACGTCGCTCTTTCCCGGGTTAGCAGTTCTAGAAATCTTTATGTTCACGTGCCGGATGGGTCAACTTTCAACATAGTTTACCCGGAAGCTTTGCGCTGAAGCATTTTCGTTCTATAGGTACTTAAGCCTCATGTGAACATGATCTAAACAATATTACCAATACATTAACTTAATAACACACAAGGAGTTACACGCTGACGGAGTCGCGGGCACAGCTATTAACAATAATATTGTGCGGTTCGGTATTGCGATATTTTTCAACTGTATTATAGGTTGACATATTATATTTCCCTACTAAATTACGAAAGTTAATCTGTCTGTTACATCAAAATCACTGAACCGTGAGGAAGGACATAGCCTACTGTTTTTTTACGAAAAAGGAAGGAAACGTGGGCGAAGTCGCGGGCAACAGCTATCTATGCTAATAATATAAGGCTGAAGAGTTTGTTTGTTTGTTTGAACGTGATAATCTCAGGAACTACTAATTCGAATTTAAAAAATATTTTAAATTAAATATTCAATTTATAGAGAAAGGCTATAGGCTATATATCATTACGCTAAGGCCAATAGGAGCGGAGCACCAATGAAGAATGCTTCAAAATCGGGGTTAAATTTATCGTTAGCCCAAAGTAACTATTCCACGCGGACGAAGTCGCGGGCAAAAGCTAGTTTCTAATAAGTTCCACACATGTACACATAGGATTAGAAAACCCTTGCCATATCGTTTATTATCATCCAAAGAATCCGTGCACTTGGTATGTATATACCCTTTAAATTACACGTTGTATATGTATTAAATGTTGTGACAACACAGTTTTCCATAAATTAAAAGTTCAGGACGAGTCAGCACGCCTATGAGCGGATTTAATATCTTATGAAGATTGAATATTGTAAATGGTTACTCATCCAATTTGACATTAGCTGTAGCAAGCATTGCTCAACCGCCGCGGTTAGCTCAGTAAACGTAACTAAACTAATTATAATATCCCTTTTATCATCAATATAACTAAACGTACCAAAATCTTAATGAAACAAATTACTTAGTAAAGTAATCTTGGCAGCAACGCAATATTGGGTTAGTAGGTAAGCAGGGCTGCGCAATGTAATTCAATGAAGCAAACAGTCGCTCGGGGTGGTAGCTGCATGGCTATACATACAGGCCGAACCCAAGTCATTGATATCTCGTGCTAAAGTGTCCGCATGATTGATCGACTCCGCGACTTTCCTTTCAAGCGCACATTGATATTTCATCCCTTATTTAGCTTTCAAGTGATTTGTTCGTTATTTTCTTTGAAACATTATAAGGCAAATAAATAGACAGTATAAATATGATATCATTTTGTAAGGTTTCATGTCAGCCTTTGCGATTGGCATTCATTGAGCTGCGGGACAGATCTTTCCACTTCGAATGTTATAGTGAATTCTTGTCCCGCACAATAAAATTAAGTGTCCGCTTTCATATCCATTTCAGCTATACGATTGTTCTATACTCTATGAGCGAATATATTATGGATGTCATGAATATATTTTATTGCAGTTTCTTCTGTCCGTTGGTTCATTTGCTAAGAATTGTTTGAGATGAAATCCTTGTTCGAGATAATGAAGGACTTGAATGAGGGTTTCCGCTAAAATTTAAGCCAGCAATACTCGCCATTTGGACAAGAAGACGTCTACTATGAGGCACGTACTTATCACACATACAAGAATTTCAGAAAATAATCATTGTTGTAGTTTCCTTTAGTTAAGTTAAATTGGTATTCATAATTTCTAAGAACCTAGGCATCGGCTTGCGTTAATGCGCACGTTGATGTGTGATGCAAGTTCCGTGCCACTTGTAAAGTAGGTAATTGCACAACTTATGAACATTCCCAGAGACTTATGTACGTCCTGAATCTCCTTATATCTATTTAGGAACGTTCCTATCAAACTGTTCCCGGCAACTCTATCAAAGCTTCACCGCGGTGAGATAAATTAAATCGCCTGTATTTCGTCTGTTGTTGTTATGAAATTAGTCTCTATTACAAACTACGTTAATACATATTTCTGAAATTTATGTACACAATTTTGGTCCATCTGACTGTAAGATAAATTTTGAAGAATGTTTTACGAGTAACTAGAATAATTTGCAATATTTTCTATCCGTATTTACCGGGATCTATTTGCTTTTGACATAGTTCATGTTTGTAACAGGCGTAGGTTTACGCAAATGACATTCTGTCAGTGGTAGCTACTGGTAGCTTAGCAATTTTCATAATGTTAAATTTGTTTATTAACAAGCGGTATCGAATCGATCACGTGATTAATCTCTTATATTTGAGCATTTCGAAAATCGCATTTGCTGATAGAAACTTTGTCTAGTGCCTGAACCCTTTCGAAGATTGATAACATCCTCGTTACTTAACAATCGACCTTCATAAAGGGGGTCAGTTAGGAACAGCAATCGATAGTTTCTTCTTTGTTTTGATTTAACGAAGAAATACTGTAGAGATTGGTAGAATCCAACCAAAAAAAGTTAATCCAAAGGTTGTCTGAAAGATATCGCTATCAGCTTTAAAACCGCCATTGAACCCATAGGTGAAGCAATATTATGAAAGAGGTGTGTTTAAATTATTGAGTAAAATATATTCTATCTCCGGGGTTGCGGAAATGTTAGAACGATATCTCGTTCGGCTCGTCCGCGGGCCGCAAGATCAGTTGAAGTTACAAGGTGGATTTTTTGTTAGTAAAAATCTTACACTCCGCCCCGAGCGGGAGAAGTCATTCGACGATATTCCCACAGGAAAAAGGAAAAAATCTATCTATCTTTCTCTAATCCTACTTATAATTACGCGAAAAATTATGAAGATTGATACCTGCTTGGCATGTAAAAACTACAGAACGGTGTTGTCATACCTTATGTATCTATAAGTAATGTAGTTTCTTCATCTTAAATTAAGAATGCATAATATTATATATCAACTCCTCGCGGTGGCAACTAGGAAAAATGATTCACTGTTATGTTGGCTGCATGGATAACCATGCAGCCAACATAACAGTGAATCATTTTTGTGCTAATATCCATCAATCAAGATTAGATGCGTAAGCATTTCAGATAAAGGACTAGAACTTTGTTGGCTTAAAGATAATAATAAGGAATGAGAAACTACGCCAAATAACTTTGTTTTTCATAGTATTCGTATGAATTATATTATATTTGCGGTTTGAGAAAATATGCTATATCTCAAAAACTGCTAACCCGATCTCGTTCAAATTAATTTTCGTTGAAAGTTTACATTAAGATCTACAGCATATTTTTTTTTAGATTTTTCCCTGCATTATTATAGAAGTTAGAGGGTGGGAGGACACCACACATGCATAGGTTTCATGAAAAAAATATTTTAAGTTTCAGTTCCATATACCTATTCCATGATATAAAAATATTTAAAATTAAGGGGGGCTCCTTAATTTTAAATATTGTTTTATTCTGTCATAATTTTCCATGCTAAAACCTGGGAACAAGTTTTTCAAGTTGCTGAAATCGGACTATTAACTGTTTCCGAGACTTTAAATGCAAATCTCCTGACTCTTAACATTAAAAAAACTAAGTTTATAACCGTCTTCAAAACAATAGCTTCCCGACCTCCACAGAATTTAATACTCAAATATCACACATGCTGCATATATCATACACCACTCCTTACACACTGTACCTGTGCAACTATAGATCACACTCCCTCAATCAAATACCTTGGCATCACACTGGACGAAAACCTTTCATTCAAACCTCACATACACCTGCTGTCTGGTCGCGTTAGGAAACTGATACATGTGATGAAGAAAATACGTGACTGTACACCCACCGACATTCTTCGTACAGTTTATTTCGGCCTATGTCAGTCAGTTCTTCAATACGGGATTTCTGTTTGGGGTGCATCTGGGAAAACCACTTTTATAGAAGTAGAAAGAGCTCAAAGAGCAGTTATAAAAGTGGCACTAAGAAAGCCTTTCCGTTACCCAACAGATTTAATCTATGAAGAGTTCTCTGTCCTGAGAGTACGGCAGTTATTCCTACTAAACGCTGCACTACACATACATAAAACTCTGAAAAATAGACCAGATTATAAAAAATTGCTTCCAAACGTGTCTTCAACATTCCCCTTCCCAAAACAAATAGCCTCTTAGCCAGACGATGCCCTTTATTTACACATGTACACACGTATAATAGAATCAGCAAAATCTGCGACATTAAAGACTTGAATAATTTTTCGTGCAAGAAAACTTTAGTAAAATGGCTTGCCAAACTTACTTATGAAGAAACGGAAGAAATTTTAAATTAATGAACTTAAAACAAAAACAGCGTCTTAACATTTACGTTAAATGCGCATACACAGAGAATACTTACACATAACACACACATTACACTCTATATACAGACAACTGACACAACACACAAACACACTTACCATTAAAATTTGTGTACTTTTTATATTATTTTCGAATGTTCTTATTTTTTAGCTTATATATTTTTTTTTTCATTTTAACATTTTATGTTTTAGAACTAGTTACATCAGAATTTAACATGTCCACGCTATTGATAAATATTTTTTATGACTATGTACCGCAATTTAGGTTGTCAAGATACAGGTATGACCTAGTTTGGGGACTACCGATCAACATAAGAATTCGTCACACAGTTACAAACTAAAAAAATGTAATTGTAATTATAGAATTAAGAAAGTCATTGTAACAATGAAAATAAATTTATTCTTATTCTTATTTTTTGTTAAAATCAGAAAGCGGTTCACAGAATACATGTACCTACCAAGTTTTATGTGTATAGTCTTAATAGTTTCGTAATAAAATAGCTGTGACATACAGACGGACGAATAGAGACAGTCATGACGGAACTATAAAGGTTCCATTTTTTGCCATTCGGCTACGGAAACCTAAAAAGCAAGATACCTGTTATATTCATAACTGAGAGACGTTGATGATTCATCGACAAAAATCAGTTTTGAAAAGATGTAACGGTCTGATCAATTTACAAGATTTTTCTGAATCGATTCAGGTTTTTTAATATCCTTAGAAGCAACAGCAGTAAACAAATTATAACAAACAAAAAACAGACTGCAACTAACATAATATATTACCTACAGCTTTTTCTGTGCTAAATGTTTGTTGACCACTGAGTCTCAATTTGTGAAATTGATACCACATCATCACTTACCATCAGGTGAGATGGTGGTCAAACGCGAACATATTTTCAATAAAAAAAGTCAGTAAAACTGATTCGATTGTGAACCAAGCACAAAAAAAACAGCTGTTGCTATACCTGTGCGTTGTGGACTTGGGAAACTGGAAATAAAATGTATGAAAACTGAGTTATTTGCGAGCATTTATTGAGCAAACAATGAGTTATCGATTATTGCGTAGTGCCCCAGTTCTAAAATACTGCCCACAGTTTTCACACTTAATATTGTGATTATCATACTGTTACGCAAAACGACTATCTAGACTTATAATGCACATAAATGTACAGTAAGGGTGAATGTAAGTCAGGTATCTGACTATAGGCACTATAAATGTATAGGTGCTATGTTTTCCTTAAGCCTAACACCGTTTGATGTGTAAGTGTCCACTTATTATTATTTTATATTAACAGTCAGACAGAATTATATTCTACAAGTAGTCACCAAGCAACACAGTATTACGCCATATCTCCCACCAACTGGAAAAAAACGCACCGTTGCAAATGTCTGCTTACCTCTTCGTTGCCGTACGGTGTCTGCTAAGCGACAGCGGGTATACCTTGCCACTTTCCTCTACAATAAGTTAAACAAAACCCTCAACATTTATCCCCTCAAGACTCGTGATGTGAAAAAGAAACTTAAGATCTGGCTACTAGCTTTGGACTACACTGAAACTGAAAAGCTATTACAATCGAATCTAAAATAATATATATATGACATATTACAGTGGTATCCTCACGCACGCACTCACACAATACCACACATTTACAATCTCACACACACTAAGCACCCACACCTCTTACATCAACACACAACATTTACAATTATTTTAATCGGATTTTAAATTTAATTTTAATTAATTAAATTTTATGTACATAATTTTGGTTTCAAAATAATGTTAATATAACCTAATCCTCATTTAGTTTTTATTTTATTTTGATTTGTTTTAACGCATCTATTTTATCTTTTTTTATTTTGTATAATTTTTTAACCAATAAATTCTAATTGTATCCATGTTGCATAAAACTTGCTATATTGTAACATCATTGGAAGAAGTCACTGGCTCCTGAAATACAGGTTTTCAAACCTAGCTCTGGAGGCAGGGTCTCACATCTTTGTAATTTAGTTTATGCCAATAAAGAATTATTATTATTATTATTCCATTTATTTAATATATATACATATAGATTACATTTTTAAATATTAATATAAAAAATAAAAACATTTAAAAATATAAAAAATAGTAGCCCACCGGTATCGGGAACAGGGTCCAAGCTACCGGTGGTCAGGGCTCCATAGAGAGGAACCTCCTCACAATACGCGCCGTTTCCAGGAGCACTGCTTTCTGGATCAGGCCCTTGATCCAGCTGCCCAACGAGAGCCTCCTTAGATGTTGGTCGAGGCTCTTGGCTATTAAACCATTGGCTGTGACGACTATCGGCACAATGATTGCTGTCTCCACATCCCACATGTCGACAACCTCGCGCGCCAGGTCAAGATACTTATTTTTTTTATCTATCTCAGCTTTCACGAGGTTCTCGTCATTGGGGACTGCTATATCAACAATCATTGTGCGACGCTCTAATCGGTCTATCACCACTATGTCAGGCTTATTGGCAACAATAGTCCTGTCAGTGATGATATACCGATCCCAATACAGTGTAATATTGCCATTTTCGAGAACTGGGTCGGGCACTTACCTATAGTATGGTACTTCTGATTCCACAAGATTGTATTTAAGAGCAAGTTGCTGGTGAATAATCCTGGCTACGAGGTTGTGTCTATGCAAATAGTCTCCGTTAGCCAGACGAGAACAGCCGGAGATAATGTGACGAATGGATTCTCCCGGTTTGTGACATGCCCGACATATGTCTACCGTACCATCCTTCACAATATATTTCCGATAGTTATTCGTCATCATAACTTCGTCCATAATTGCACAGACAAAACCTTCGGTTTCCCCGAAGAGGTCACCAAAACGTAGCCAGGCTACGGACGCTAACGTATCTACGTCAAACCCATGAAGGGCCCGCAGTGGCGTGCCTAGGGTTTCAAAATAACGCAAGCCCAATAAAATTTTAACCGATTTCAAAAAAAGAAAGTTCAGTTTTCGACTGAGTATGTAGGTACCTACGTATGTATCATCGCAATTTTCTCATAAACTACTGGTTAGGTACAATAAATTAAAAGTGAATTCATCCATCTTCTTCTTTCCTCTTCTTTCTTCAATTTCACTCTTGCTTGTCGTGCGCGGTGAATGAGGTAACCAAAGCACACTGAAGGCATGCTAGTGCTAGATTGAATATAATAAACATATCAGCAATTGCATACCTCCGGTGGCTTTGAAAAAAGCCGTTTGGTTTGGTTTGCTTCATTGCTTGAGGGAACAAAGTTATGGTAAGTAGTTGCTTCCTTCGTAACAGAACCCAGGTTACAGACAAAAAAAAAAAAAACAAAACAAAAAGTTACAAAACGAAAGTTAAAAAATAGCCAGATAGAATGTAATAAGGAATTTAAATAAATTATTTATATTCTAATTGGAATCGTCTATCTTTCTTAAGAAATTATTTAATTACATCAGAGTAAAATGTTGGTGATCGTTTTAATTCTACCAACAACTGTTTTTCAATAGCTATCATTGATAATTCGGAAAGACGCTCTTGACCTTGTGTATTTCTCAGATAGGTATGGATACGTTTAAGAGACGAAAAAGCACGTTCCGCGGAAGAACTTGTAGCCGGAATAGTTACAACAAGATACGCTAACTTTAACAGCTCGGGAAAGGCATCTTCGTGGTTATTTATTCTCATGAATGAAATCAATTAATTCGAAAACATTACGATCTTTCAGATCAGGACTAGAATACAAGCAAATCAATTGGCTTTTTAATATTTGTTTGTCGAAATAGTTTGCATAAATGTCAAATAATGAATCTAATTCCTCTGTAGGAAAATGTGAGTGATAATTGTCAAATTTTTTGTTGTTGAGCAGTTGGAAGATCTTTAATTTATAAATTTCAGAATATCGGTCAGTAATTTCGGTATTAATGTTATCAATTACTTCTACAAAAAGTCGTCTGTATTCCGTTTTTGCACAGCGTACGTTGCGTCTCAAACGAGGAGCCGAGTTATTTTACAACGTGTTACAACTAGTTTTATACACTGATCTATTAAATTTTCGTTTATGCGATTTACTAGTCTGAGAAATACACAGATTAGGCGTCGGTTTTAATGAAGGAATTAACTGTTTTTTCTGAGCAAAGTTTAAAGATTTTACCTTATCTTCGCCAATCAAAACTTGAACGCATTTTAAATCCTCACAAGGTACAATTACCTCCATTGTTGTAGGTAAATCACCAAAACAATTGTATCACTGAGAAAATCTTAGAAAACACAGAAAACTTTAACAGCTTTTTTCTTTAACTCAAGCAAATGAAACTGAAGTGAAGTTAGTTGCACTCTAAGATGTCGGGAAGTACTCAAGTGTTGTCATTTAGGCAAAAAAAGTCGCCAGGTATATGAAAAATCTACCTAATTTTTTTTTATTTTTAAGATATTGCTTGAATACAGTCAAAATCTGTTATAACAACATCCAAGGGACCACTCATATTTGGTTGTAAAAACCGATAGTCGTAATAACCGGTGATGTTTTCAAGGTACAAAGTATTTTGTACCTATGATTTTGGTCTATATAACCGGTATGTTGTTCTAAATGATGTTGTTGTAAACGGTTTTGACTGTATTTAATTTCGTTATTTTAAAAGTCGCTAGTTTTTATTGTTGATAAATGTTAAAAAAGTTTCCAAACACGTTAAAAATCTCCAAGATCTTTCAACGTGTGGCTAAAACGGCAACACTGCAGAGTTGGCAAGCTGACAAGGTCACGCATACGCATGCAACTTCATAC
Organism: Tholera decimalis; assembly: GCA_943138885.2. Classification (NCBI taxonomy): domain Eukaryota; kingdom Metazoa; phylum Arthropoda; class Insecta; order Lepidoptera; family Noctuidae; genus Tholera; species Tholera decimalis. Next base: position 22,618,919 of record OW964552.2, on the reverse strand, counting down.
GAATGCCCTGCTTATATCTGCCATAGTGATTGATTTGTTCTATGCCTAAGGCCTAACTCGTTATACGGCACATCGCTATAAGTGCGAAAGTGACAGATATAGTATTTGAAAGCCCGGTAAAAGCCGGTGCGTGTAAGCGAGATAGCAATATGTAGATCATTAGATGCTACAAATGCGAAACTCTGCGCGCGAACAATCGCGATGCGTAGTAGTTTAGTAGATTCATTGTGTTATTTTGATAAGAATTAAGCGCGCGAACTTTTAAATAGTTCGGGTTTGACATTGATTCTCTATCGAGCATTTTTTAGTAAGGCATGCCGGGCTTTTGGGCTTATATGAAGGTACCGCCACTGAGGGCCCGGTAATAGCGTCCGTGAAGCTCCTTGCTCTGCCATACTTCTCTGCGGTCATTAGTATCTAATACTACAGGTTTGCGCCAATTCTCGGTACCTAAGGAGAGCGGAGTGAGGCCTTTGTCCATCGCTACCACATCTCGATGTATACCCACGTCGGCTTCTAGGAAATATTCCCTAAGGCTGCATACATCGCGGTTGTGCAGGGTCTTTGCATTTAAAAAGCCACGACCCCCGCACTTCCGCGGGATATACAGCCTCATCACCGATGAACGTGGGTGATGCATTCGATTTGCAGTCAGCGTTGTGCGGACCCGCCTGTCCAAGGCGTCAAGTTCAGTCTGAGTCCATTTGAGTATGCCAAAAGAGTACATCAATATTGGCATGACCCAACCATTGAAGGCACGCACCTTGTTTCCGCCTGATAGAAGACTATTCAGTACTTTATTCAGGCGGCCAAAGAAGCGTTCCTTCAATGACTGTTTAACATAAGCAACATTGATGCCTAGTGCTTCTGACATACCCAAATACTTGTAGGTTTCAGTTGAGCCGAGGGATCTTAGGTGTATGGAATCCGAGAGTTGAGTTCCCACGGATTCCATAATCTCCCCTCGCTTTACATGCATGATCGCACATTTGTCCACCCCAAATTCCATCTTGATGGCACTACTGAAGGTTTCCGTTACCTTCAGTAGCTCCATGAGTTGCAATTTGCTGGGGGCAAAAAGTTTCAAATCATCCATGTAAAGCAAGTGTGATATGACCTGACCACCTCTTCTCAACTGGTAGCCTTGCCCCGAACCCTCCAGCAGTGTACTGAGAGGGTTGAGAGCCAGACAAAACCACAGTGGGCTCAGACTGTCGCCCTGGAAAATACCACGCTCAATCCTAATCGGTTCGCTGTTTTCCTGGATCTGTCGACATCCTGGATAGCAGAGGACCGTCTTCCATTGCCCCATACCTGACTCAAGAAAAGTGCGGAGTATTGGATTTATTTTGTACAACTCCAACACCTTCATGAGCCATGTATGTGGAGCCGAGTCATAGGCCTTCTTATAATCTATCCAACATGTCGACAGATTCCTTCGGGAACGACGAACCTGTTGGTTTATGGCAATATCGATTAGGAGAAGCTCCTTAGTACCACGGGACCCGTTCCTACATCCATTCTGAGAAGCAGACATGATTGAATTTGTATCTATGTGATTATTAATTTTGGCTCTCAGAATGGATGCAAGAACTTTATAGACCGTCGGTAAGCGTGATCGGTCTATAATTTTTAGGTTCCGAAGTACTGCCTGATTTATGGAGCAGGTGGGTTATTCCTGTAGTTAGGAATTGAGGTAGCGATCCTAGCTCTAGGGCAGACTGGAACTGAGCGGCCAAGCGAGCGTGCGAGCTTAGAAACCATTTTATCCAGAAATTGTGCAGCCCGTCTGGCCCTGGAGATTTCCAGTTAGATAACGGACGGACTGCACGGGTTACATCTTGGGGGCTGATCGTAATTGCCTCCATTTCTGGTATAAGATCGCACGTGCGCTTGATCTCACTCATCCAGTCACCCTCAGTGTGACTGACAGGAGCCGACCAGATACTGCGCCAGAACGAACACATGGCGTCATCATTCGGTAGGCACGTATCAGTCACACCTTGGTTAGGTCACTCCCAGGCCCTATAAACCCACCTTTCATTGCTTTGGAATGTGCGATTCTGAGTGTATCGCTCCACCCGCCGCTTATATCGACGAATTCGATTTGCCCATGCATAGACTTTCTGCTTCAGGAAGTCGATACGCTCTGTGACGCGGGTCAGATAATACCGAGGACTGATATCAGTCCCCGGAAACGCCCGCCTCACAAAGCGCATCACTCTGGGACGAGTGTTGCCCTGCCTGAAGCAGATAAGTTTACCAATGAGTGCTCTAGCCTCAGCAATACGACGTTCGATCCTGCCCTGCCAAGCTGGTACAGCTGGTCGAATAACTCTGTCAGTCTTTGGAAACTTGACATGAGCTACCCGACAAGCCGCTACAGCTGCACAGTATAGGATCGAATGAGTATCGGTGAGGTCTTCACTATTGTCAAAATAATTTGACAGCAGTGAATCTAGAGCACACACTAGCGCCCTATTTTTCTTATGCATGGGTAAACGAGGCAGACGAGGTCTAAGCTCAGGCGGTGTGGAGCGATACTCCCGTAATGCACACTCCAAAGCACTCCTCAATCGTTCACTGCACTGGGTACTCACGGTTATAGCCTCGTCATCATCATCTTCACCGACGTGGTCGGGTCGCGGTGAGATACTGGGTTGTAGTTGCACCGCGGCCAGTGGCGAAGCAGATGAGACACGGCTGCACCGTGATTCGAGGCGTAGTCTATCAAGTACGGCGTCATCCAACATACGGTTACGCTGGATGACCCGCACCTGATCCGACAGTCGTTGAGCCGAAACGTTGACAGCTGGTTCAAGTACCTGAAACAGAGAGAGCATCCGACCACGGTACGCAGTCAGGTTAGTTCCCCCCTCTGTAGCCCCATAGTATGAGCGCATGACGTTCTCATTAATGGATTGAGTCCACCGCATGCGCTGCACACTTCCACCGGCAGCGGGGACCCCATCAGAGGCCGGCGGGCCTCGAAGTCCCATGCTGGCCGGAGGGCGGCCTCTTCCTCGCCGACGTGCAGGTGGTGGTGTCGTCGGCGGCGAGAAGTACTCATCGCTCGAGCTCGACGCAACTGCAGCGGCCGTAATCTCTTGACTCACGGCTGGAGAAGGTCCCGGTGGCTGCGAGGCGGAGCTGAGCGACGATTCCGTAGGTGATGGGCGTGTGGATTGTAGTATTTGTGCCCGGCGTCTTGTCAACATCTTATTTTCATATTGATTCGTGTAGGAGTTTTTCTTACCAAAATGGCATGTTCTGCATTTCTATGTTATTCTGTTTTTTTTTAACGCATTTGGTTTGGTGGAACATGGTTTGGTGAACTATTATTATATTAAAAATATATATTCAAAAAGAATCGAGAAAAATTTTTGACAAGCAGGTTGACAGCCGGGCCACAGATTATTATTATTCCATTTATTTAATATATATACATATAGATTACATTTTTAAATATTAATATAAAAAATAAAAACATTTAAAAATATAAAAAATAGCAGCCCACCGGTATCGGGAACAGGGTCCAAGCTACCGGTGGTCAGGGCTCCATAGAGAGGAACCTCCTCACAATACGCGCCGTTTCCAGGAGCACTGCTTTCTGGATCAAGCCCTTGATCCAGCTGCCCAACGAGAGCCTCCTTAGATGTTGGTCGAGGCTCTTGGCTATTATACCATTGGCTGTGACGACTATCGGCACAATGATTGCTGTCTCCACATCCCACATGTCGACAACCTCGCGCGCCAGGTCAAGATACTTATTTTTTTTATCTATCTCAGCTTTCACGAGGTTCTCGTCATGGGGGACTGCTATATCAACAATCATTGTGCGACGCTCTAATCGGTCTATCACCACTATGTCAGGCTTATTGGCAACAATAGTCCTGTCAGTGATGATAGACCGATCCCAATACAGTGTAATATTGCCATTTTCGAGAACTGGGTCGGGCACATACCTGTAGTATGGTACTTCTGATTCCACAAGATTGTATTTCAAAGCAAGTTGCTGGTGAATAATCCTGGCTACGAGGTTATGTCTATGCAAATAGTCTCCGTTAGCAAGACGAGAACAGCCGGAGATAATGTGACGAATGGATTCTCCCGGTTTGTGACATGCCCGACATATGCCTACCGTACCATCCTTCACAATATACTTCCGATAGTTATTCGTCATCATAACTTCGTCCATAATCGCACAGACAAAACCTTCGGTTTCCCGGAAGAGGTCACCAAAACGTAACCAGGCTACGGACGCTAATGTGTCTACGTCAGACCCATGAAGGGCCCGGTAATAGCGCCCGTGAAGCTCCTTGCTCTGCCATACTTCTCTGCGGTCATTAGTATCTAATACTACAGGTTTGCGCCAATTCTCGCTACCTAAGGAGAGCGGAGTGAGGCCTTTGTCCACCGCTACCACATCTCGATGCATACCCACGTCGGCTTCTAGGAAATATTCCCTAAGGCTGCATACCTCGCGGTTGTGTAGGGTCTTTGCATTTAAAATGCCACGACCCCCGTACTTCCGCGGGATATACAGCCTCATCACCGATGAACGTGGGTGATGCATTCGATTTGCAGTTAGCGTAGTGCGGACCCGCCTGTCCAAGGCGTCAAGTTCAGTCTGAGTCCATTTGAGTATGCCAAAAGAGTACATCAATACTGGCATGACCCAACCATTGAAGGCACGCACCTTGTTTCCGCCTGATAGAAGACTATTCAGTACTTTATTCAGGCGGCCAAAGAAGCGTTCCTTCAATGACTGTTTAACATAAGCAACATTGATGCCTAGTGCCTCTGACATACCCAAATACTTGTAGGTTTCAGTTGAGCCGAGGGATCTTAGGTGTATGGAATCCGAGAGTTGAGTTCCCACGGATTCCATAATCTCCCCTCGCTTTACATGCATAACTGCACACTTGTCCACCCCAAATTCCATCCCGATGGCGCTACTGAAAGTTTCTGTTACCTGCAGTAGCTCCATCAGTTGCAGTTTGCTGGTGGCAAAGATTTTCAAATCATCCATGTAAAGCAAGTGTGATATGACCTGACCACCTCTTCTCAACTGGTAGCCTAGCCCCGAACCCTCCAGCAATGTACTGAGAGGGTTGAGAGCCAGACAAAACCACAGTGGGCTCAGACTGTCGCCTTGAAATATGCCACGCTCAATCCTAATCGGTTCGCTGTTTTCCTGGATCTGTCGACATCCTGGATAGCAAAGGACCGTCTTCCATTGCCCCATACATGACTCAAGAAAATTACGTAGTATTGGGTCTATTTTATACAACTCCAACACCTTCTTGAGCCATGTATGTGGAACAGAATCATAGGCCTTCTTATAATCTATCCAACATGTCGACAGATTCTTTCGGAAACGACGAACCTGTTGGTTAATGGCAATATCAATGAGGAGAAGCTCCTTAGTACCGCGGGACCCGTTCCCACATCCATTCTGAGAAGCAGACATGATTGAATTTGTATCAATATGATTATTAATTTTGGCTCTCAAAATGGAAGTAAGAACTTTATAGACCGTCGGTAAGCACGTGATCGGTCTATAATTTTTAGGTTCCGCTGTACTACCTGATTTATGGAGCAGGTGGGTTATTCCTGTAGTCAGGAATTGAGGTAGCGATCCTGACTCTAAGGCAGACTGGAACTGAGATGCCAAGCGGGCATGCGATCTTTGAAACCATTTTATCCAAAAATTGTGCAGTCCGTCTGGTCCTGGAGATTTCCAGTTGGATAACGGACGGACTGCACGGGTTACATCTTGGGGGCTGATCGTAATTGCCCCCATTTCTGGTATAAGATCGCACGTGCGCTTGATCTCACTCATCCAGTCACCCTCGGTGTGACTGACAGGAGCCGACCAGATGCTGCGCCAGAACGAACACATGGCGTCATCATCCGGTAAACACGTATCAGTCACACCTTGGTCAGGTCGCTCCCAGGCCCTATAAACCCACCTTTCATTGCTTTGGAATGTGCGATTCTGAGTGTATCGGTCCACCCGCCGCTTATATCTACGAATTCTATTTGCCCACGCATAGACTTTCTGCTTCAGGAAGTCGATGCGCTCTGTGACGCAGGTCAGATAATCCCGAGGACTAATATCAGTCCCCGCGAACGCCCGCCTCACAAAGCGCATCACTCTAGGGCGAGTGTTGCCCTGTCTGAAGCAGATAAGTTTGCCAATGAGTGCTCTAGCCCCAGCGATACGACGTTCGATCCTGCACTGCCAAGCTGGTACAGCTGGCCGAATAGCTCTGTCAGTCTTTGGAAACTTGACATGAGCTACCCGACACGCTGCAACAGCGGCACAGTACAGGATCGAATGGGTATCGGTGAGGTCTTCGCTATTGTCAAAATAATTTGACAACAGTGAATCTAGAGCACACACTAGCGCCTTATTTTTCTTATGCATGGGCAAACGAGGCAAACGAGGTCTCAGCTCAGGTGGTGTGGAGCGATACTCCCGTAATGCACACTCCAAAGCACTCCTCAATCGTTCACTGCACTGGGTACTCACGGATGTAGCCCGGTCCTCATCATCTTCACCGACTTGGTCGGGTCGCGGTGAGATACTAGGTTGTAGTTGCACCGCAGCCTGTGGTGAAGCAGATGAGACACGACTGCACCGTGATTCGAGGCGTAGTCTATCAAGTACGGCGTCATCCAACATACGGTTACGCTGGATGACCCGCACCTGATCCGACAGTCGTTGGGCCGAAACGTTGACAGCTGGTTATTATTATTATTATTATGTTATGTTTATCGAATGAAATAACCGCAAAGGACATGATACAAAATTTTCCGTAAATTAATAATTTTATCTTTCATCATGGACCATATATCGATGGATTACCAAGTAATGTTTCAATTAGTAGCTTATAATTTTCAATCAGTAGCGAAACAGTACCTAGCTCAATTTTGTGTTGTTTTTTTTTTTCATAAACTAAATACCTATTTAGTTTATGAAAAAAAAAATTATGACCTCATCAAATTCAATTGGATTTTAGTTAAATTAGATTCTTTAGGTACTCTACAGAAGGATTTAAAAAAAAATCTTAGTTCTTTATATAATTTGCACCGGTGCGAAGACGTAGCAGGTCGTTAGTACTATATACCTGTGTATACTATCTGTTGGAAATGTATTACCAAATAAAATAAGAAATAACAATTAGATACGTGTTGGGATCCTTCTCTTGTCACTAATGAGTTTGATTCATTACTTGTTACAGTTATCGACGTTCTGTTGATTGTTATCAGTGACTTACATTGTTTAAGTTTCTTACGCCTGTGTGTTAATAATTTCAAACGACTTACTTCGGGGATAAGCTTCTGAAGTAAGCATTTGAAGTTGTGTATTATTCAAATATTAGACTTCAAAACTAGACACATTTTGGCGTTGAAGAAATCCGCCCTACCGCGTACAGTAAACTTTTAATGTTTTGTTTGCCAGTCTTATATTATTTATATTACTAAGAACGGCGGTGTTCTTGTGGTTACAGGAAGGAGTTCTAGGTGGTGGGTTTGAACCCAGGTAATCATAATACTTTGTGACCTTTTCCTCATCACCACTACTCTTAAAATGGTGAAGGATAAGATCGAGCGGAAACCGAGAAGTCCTTGGACCGAAAGATCCAAAGACCAGTGACATCCACCAACCCGTAAAACCCGGGGGATGGATTACGGCACGTTTCCTCTCATAGAGAGGTGGCCTGTACCCCAGCTGAGGGAACATAAAAGTCTGGTTGTATTATATTACATTATAAAAAAGCTATACAACGTGTAACGGAAACCCCATATCTATCCAAAAGGGCTGAAGACAACATCTGGTATGGAGTCTCTATGCACAGTTTCAGCACAAAATAACTGACTCAAAGAATTGATACCAAATTATTGGTTTCATATATTTCTTGAACACCAATCATAACAAACGTATCACAGCACTACGAGGGTCAATAACTTTCCGCTTCACTTGCCAATAACACGATAATCCTTTTCGTTCTTCTTAATTTGAAAAATTCTGTATCTGGTATCAGTGTATTGGAATTTGTAATAAGTTCTACACACGTAGACTTAGAATTACAAAACCCTTGCCATATCGTTTGTTATCATCCAATGAAGCCATGCACTTGGTATGTATATACCCTTTAAATTACACGTTGTATACCTGGGTGTTATATTGGATTCCGCTATCTCTTTCGGGTAACCGTGACCGAACAGAGATAGCCAGAATACGAAACTCCCTTACTCACACTACACGCAATAATAATATTATCAATTAATGCGTACATATAACATACAAGATATCAGGGCAAGAAAAAAAGTAACGACTGCTGAGTAATGTCATTGACCAGTTTTCATGCAAAAAAAAATTTTTAGCAAAAAATAGAACCGACTTCCATATCAAAACACTACAAAGCCAAAAATAACTTTAATTTCGGAAGGCGGTGTCAAAAATGAAAATATATACAAAACTAAAGACACCGCCTTTCGAAATTAAAGTTATTTTTGGCTTTGTAGTGTTTTGATATGGAAGTCGGTTCTATTTTTTGCTAAAAATTTTTTTTCACGCTTTTTAGTGTGATGGTTTGTAATTTATCTAGTTATAAAAGCCATAATGTCAACAACTTATCACCTTTTACAAAATATTGCTTTTCCCTGTGCATAGCCGTTAATTTTTGAAAGAGTTCTCCTGACATTTGACCATCAGCTCTACATCACCATATGTATTGTGACGAGCATAAAGTGTTTGACATCCGTACTCAAGTAATCGAATCGCAATCCACGAAATACTTATTATTGAGGAGTTTCAGTGGCCATCTGTGTTCTTCATCATCAGTTCAACTTCCCCAAATGGTACTTTTCGGAAGCAACTGCTCAAGGTACTATAAGAAATACCCAAAACGCTATAGGTGTGCCTATAATATTTGAAGAGTTCCCTCGATTTCTCCAGGATCCCATCATTAGATCCTGATTTCGTAACAATGGGACCAACTAGAAAGTATACCCATTCAAACGCAAAAAGAATTTTTCAAATCGGTCCAGCCGTCTCCGAGTTATGAGGTAACATACATAAAAAAAAAAGTTCAAGATGAATTGTAAACCTCCTTTTTTGAAGTCGGTTAAAAATGAGGAAAAAGAAATTCGGGAAATGGTCTAAATTATAGTTATAAGATGAATGAGAAACCACCACTTAAAAGCCTGTCATTCTTAGTTTGGTTTTCGCAATAAATATAATTATTGTGAGTTCTCTTAGTCAGAAAGATTATTATAAAGCACACTTTATTAGACTATTATTGTAACATATACATGTATTTTATTATTATATATATATTTATACATATTTTCTTTCGATAATGACATTTATTTTACTTGTACACCTACCACATTGTGGTCTTTGTAACCCAAAGGTCGACTGGTAGAGAAGCCTTGTTGCATTAAGTCGGCCCATGTACCACTATTGTACATAAAGTTTAAATAAATAAATCATCAGAACATGTCTTGCCAGTAAGTTTAATCCCATAAAAAACAATACTTGTCAAAAACCCAAGTCTCGCAACTTAGTTGTTCTACCGTAAATAGTTGTGAGATCCATGTAATACCAAGTCGGTTATTAATTTATTCAATCCCTACTTAAGGGACCTTCTGTCTTAAGTTGTTACGTAATTATCTAACCTAACCACATCTTATAATGACCATATCAATATTAAAAATCTTTACCGTTTTAAATAAATAGATTGACTCGGCCATCGCATGAAAACACAATATACCTCACAAGTAATACATATATAAATTAAATTGTTTATTGCGATTGCCAAGTCAATCTATTTATTTAAAACGGTAAAGATTTTTAATATTGATATGGTCACTATAAGATGTCGTTAGGTTAGATAATTACGTAACAACTTAAGACAGAAGGTCCCTTAAGTAGGGACTGAATAAATTAATAACCGACTTGGTATTACATGGATCTCACAACTTTTTACGGTAGAACAACTAAGTTGCGAGACTTGGGTTTTTGACAAGTATTGTTTTTTTATGGGATTTCATTGCTTTTTGTAGAAAGTCCTACTTTTTTCCTTTCCGGTACCTTCTACATCTTGTATACCAACAACGAGTTTTCTTAAAGCCCTCTCTCTGTCTTATGAGCTTTTCTTATTTTTGTAGGTAGCCTTCCTTTTTTTATTTTCCGGTACTACTTCTTGAACTTCAGCTAAAGTTTTTTTCAAAGCCCACTCCCTGTCTCTATGTGTTTTTTTCGGAGGCTTTGATACGCACATATGAATACGCACGTACGTCTTTTGCATTAGTTAGTAATAATTAATGCCGCACTCGTCAAACGTCTCAGTTAAAGTTAATCCATAAGTAAGTAATTATGCAATTTCGGGTAATTTACTCTACTTAATACTCCCCAATACTCTTAATACTTCTTGCTTTTTTATTCCGTTGACCATTTAACAAGTTACCTTTGAGCATAATTATTATATCTAGGTACCTATCTACACTGGAAGACACGGTGGAGCATATTGTCGAGGTGTGCCCTGCATGGGTGGAGCACCGTCGTATCCGCATAGAGGCGATCGGCGGCGGCGACTTCTCGCGCCCTGCTCTGGTTTAGACCATGGTGCGAAGCGAGAGGGAATGGGATGCAGTCACCTTCTGCTGCGAAGCAGTCATGCTAGCGAAGGAGGAGGTCTAACGTGCGAGGGAGAGGCAACTATCTTCCTCGCGCCCCAGCCGCCGGGGGAGACGCCCCGGGCGTCGTGGATCGCGAGTCGATTTCTGGCCACTGTAGGCGCGGGCCTGCGGATGGCGAGCAGGGGTCGCTCACCGTCCGGTAAGGACCATGCCCGGGTCGGCGGCGCATTGTGTTCCACGCGCGCCTCAAAAAGCTGTTAATACCAGTGACGGGGCCTCATAGGGCCATTGCCTGTCGGGGTTTACGGGAAAGTTCCATCGAGATACCGTGGCCCCGGAACATTAGGGCTTACGAAGGAACAGGGTGGGTTTTTAGTCAGTAGAATTCTGATACACCCGAGCGGAAGAAGTCATTCGATGATATTTTTCACAAAAAAAAAGTACCCATCGACATCTATTATTTCATTATATTATACAGGCACACTGATTAATTAACTGCAAATGTAACTTTGTAATCCTATATATTTATATGGGATTACAAAGTTATTTATGCAGTTGATGTATCTAGAAAACTGGAACGAAATTGAAAAATATTATAGTTTTTCCTTGATTCATATACTAAACACTAATTGTATTCTAAATTTGAAGCTTCTATATCAGCTAGAAGTGCTTTAGACTTTTGATGATCGGTCAGTCAGTGAATGACAAAATTTACAAAATTAAGGAAATTTGACTCGTTATAATTCTTAAACTAGTAGTTCAAATTGAATTAAAATTTGAAATATACCGTGTTTATACAATGCCTGTTTGGTTACTGAAAATTCAGGCTTCTAGTTTTATCCACAACGAAGTTATAGGGGGTCGAAAATGGCCTGAATTGCTTCGAGAAAAGAATGGTACGGCCGTGCCGCTTTTTTGCTCGACTTGGCGGGGGCACTGCCGTGCCCCCAGATATAAGCCCTTTTTTTTCGGGGTGGGAAAATCATCGAATAACTTCTCCCGCTCTGGGTTAAGCGGACCCTTCTGCTTCAGACAGGGTCAGACTTCTACTGACTAAAAACCCACCCTGTCCCTTCAGCTGCCCGTAAGTTCCGGGGCCGCGTTATCTTGTTAGTACATTTCCGCAACCCCGGCGGGCAATGGCTTTATGAGGTCCCGTCACTAATGCTGACAGCTCCTTGAGGCACGCGTGGAACACGACGCGCCGCCGACCCGGGCCTGTTCCTTACCAGACGGTGAGCTACCCCTGTTCACCATCCGTAAGCCCGTGCCTACGGTGGCCGGAGATCGGACCGCGATTCCCGACGCTCAGGGCGTCTCCCACGGCAGCTGGGTCGTGAGGAAGAGAGTAGCCTCTCCCTCGCGCGTTCGGCCTCGTCCTTCGCTAGCATGACTGCTTCGCAGAAGGAGGCGACTGTATCCCATTCCCTCTCACTCTGCACCATGGTCTGAACCAAAGCTGGGCGCGTGAGGTCGCCGCCGTCGATCGTCTCCACGAGGACACAACGGTGCTCCGCCCAAGCAGGGCACACCTGCACTGTATGCTCCACCGTGTCTTCCGGATGGTCCTCACAATGACGACACCCGGGCGTATCTTCCTGCTGTATCCGAAACAGGTACCTCCCGAAACAGTCATGTCCAGTCAGTATCTGCGTCAGGCGGAAGGTGAGGACGCCGTGGCGTCTCTCCAGCCACTCCTCAAAGAGGGGACTTATCGCGGCGATTGCGGCGTGCCCAGCCTTCAGTTGCGACAGCCGCTCTTTCTATGTTGCCGTGAGATCACGCCGGAGCTCTGTCCGCTGAGCCGCGACTTGCCGCGGTAGCGGAGTTTCACCCCGGCATCGCCTCTAGATCCCACGGCAGCAATCCGGCAAGGAGGTCCGCTAATATAAGCCTTGGCTGGAGTCTTTAATTATAACTAACTAGAACCGCGCGAGGCTTCGCTCCCATGACCTTTATCACGATAAAAACATAACTCTCCTTTTTTGCAGTCAGGTAAAAAGTAGCCTAACCTTCCTCAAACTTCAAGCTGCTTCCATACCAAATTCAAATTCATCCAAATCCACCCAGTGTTTTCAAAGATTAGCGCGTTCAAACTAAAAACTTTTCCGCTTTATAATATTAGTATACATTAAATCAACTACAGGCAGCAGCCGACTACCTCAGAGGTTCACGTGCAGGATACCACATAAAAAAACATTTGTTGCCTTCAGGCTTGGTGTCCGTCCTAGTGAAGTGCTCAGGGTACCAGTTTTAACCATGAACAATATTGGAGGTTAAAGTATTTGGTTAAAGGGTTTGGTAGATAAAACAGCTTACAATAAATTTAATTTAACGTTAAGGTTTATAAAGGAGTAGGTAATTACAAAATGTGTAATATTTATTTTGACAGCACAGTCTGCAAGCATCGTTTATTTTGGCTTCTTTCTTTATTTTCCAAATATAATTTTCTTTTTCTATTTTTATACATTTTTCATCTCTGGAACATCAAAAACACTTGGAGCTTTACTTGCCGTTATAAGATTAGGAGGGTTCCAACAAACTGGAATTCCGAGAGAAGCTTGTGAAGATCGCTACCATTCGCGCTCGATTTTCAGTCTGAACGAAATTAAGTTAGGAGTTTCATATGTAAATAAAATTGGAAATTGCGATGACGTCACGTAGCACCCGCAAAATCCTGCTCCATTGCTGGGATATCTACTCAAATAATGGGTATTAGAAAGTCTGAGCTCATGTTAAATATTATTATACGAACTACATTTCTTGTATTTGTGTAAGGCTGTTACGATAAGTCAAAATCCCCCTACTTATGGGTGCTTTCATACCTTATGTATCCATCATAAGGCATGAAACATATTTGATATGGGTTAAACGAGTCAAGGAAAAGGAAGTTCTACGAAACGAGTGTGTTTGTTTTAGCTCGTTTACATGCTGCTGGAAAATTTTTATCTCGGAAGCTCCTTTGAGTTTGATCCTCGAGTTTGTTTTTTATTACAAGGGTAACATTATTACATGTTTACTAATCTTAGCGAGTTTCTTTAATTCCTCTTTTGATGGAAGGTTTAATGTCTATTTTATTTCTCGTTTGCCGAGAACGTTTTCTATTTAATTATTCAGTATATTTGCACGTTTCCGAACAACGATTTGGAGAGCTAGCCGATGCCCAGGGGAAATGTAGGCCAGTCTAAAATGTTGTTTGCTCTAACCTCATCTATTGTTCTTGCTACAATAAGAAGACATTTTGATCAATGAGATGTAGTATTCTCCTCGTATGAAATCTTTTAAAGATTTGTGCCACTGTAAAAAAGCTAGGTCATAATTTCTAAATTTTAAGGAGGAAAATATTACAATTACGTCATTCTTGGACCTTATGAGATTTTATTTCTTTATTAAGGAGTCGATTCTTTTAATTGGATATCTCATCTTTCATTTAACTGAATAGGTCGTGTAGCAGTAAATTAAAGAAGGTAGACAGAGTTCAAGACGATACTTCAATAATTAGTTTGTAATCAAATTAATTCAAGCTAATTTTAGAAATGCCTAAGAAATACACGGTGTGGTCGTAGTTGGAGGGTTGAACACTTTTTTTGTAGGAAAAACATATTTCACCAGCGAAGCCGCGGGCAAAAGCTAGTAGCAAAAATATAACAATGAATGATCTATTATAATTCTTGCTTGATGCTTGAAGAGTATGATGAAGAGATTGCAAGGCGTACTCTAAACTACGCGGTTTCCTGGCAACGGTCAAGCCATGAAAGTAGAACATTTGTAATACTTATTGTAGCAATAGCTATCATGTAATGAACAAGTAGCCATAATTTTATTCTCAATTCTTTATTGTGTACCATAATGTTACATAGTTGTTATGGATACTTATACATATAAGTACAACCATGGCGCTACATAAACCAATGTAGGAGAGAGGACGAAGAACATTAATTATATATATAAATATATTTATTAATTGACTTTGTAAAAACCATTTATTCTATACACTAATTTAAATTCTATAAACTATAAGAAAATATACACTTGAATAAAAACCCTAAACTATAAATATCTAAAATTAATCTAAAATATGGCGTCCAGAAATTCGTGAGCATCGCTGTCCACTGGTACTGTGCCCAAAAGATTGGTTGCATTGTCTCGTTGTATGCCAATGATTATCCTCTGTTCAAGGTAAAAGCCAGCCCTTGGGTCACACGAAGTTTCGACTAGGCGTCTGGAAAGGTCTTTAAATAATTTGTGAGCACTCAGACCCCATGATCCCAGGTTTTCAACCCCAAACGGCTCGAAAATATAAATTGAGTTCTGAAACTCCCTTCTACTCCACCCAGAGCGGGAGAAGTCATGAAAAAACTCTATAAGATAAGTCATTTGAAGATTTTCCCGCCACAAAAAAAAAGGTTTCACCAGGTCATCGGTGCGAGATTTAAGTTGTACAGATGCCAGCACATGAAGCTACCCGAAACTGTCAAATTTTCCCAATCAACCTTGAACCTAATTTCTTCAACAAGAAAATTTAAAATCTATTAAAAAAAATTGACAGATTGTTGTAGCTTGATGTGCTGGCGTCTGTACATTCCTGTAATTGGTGTTCACTTCGGCTTCATTTAGGTCCATCCTCAAGAAATAAAAACAGGAAAGTCTTTATTACCTGTAGCAATGACTTCTTCAACTTCTACGATGCCTTGCCCTCATTTATCTCGTGTTTCGCACAGGATAAGCAGCATCCTTCTAACGGTATCAGATCAATTTGGATCTATGAATTGCTAAATCGTTCGCATCCGTGTACTGTAGATGTTCACACTTCATTAAAGAGTGTTCATGACAGGAAGCTGTTACCTCGTTTCTTATCTCTGCATTAACAAAATCGAGAGCAAAAAACGCTAAGCTTTATTTAATTTACTTTATTGAAACTGGCTTTTGTCCGTGACACGTCTTACGTTTTTCATAATTTTTCATATTTTTTTTATAATATTTTTTATATATATACGTAATAAAAAAAAAAAAAAAATCTTACCTTACCTTAGTCTCTTTGGAGATCATCATCATTTGCTTATTATTAGTGTTTTACATGGTGCGACTTCCTATCTGAACTCCACTACCCAGTTGCTGGGTAACTACTAGTTAAAATGTTTGTATCCATTGAAATATTGAAAGGTGTACAACAAAGTATAAAATTTATTTATTTTATTTATTTATTTCTGGAAAACAAACAGTTACACAAAGCACTTAGTCTCTAGTATCATTAAGCAAACAATAACATACATATGTGTAACCCACTGCCATATCCACAGATTACATTTTACGACGTGATAAGGTTACAACACTCACAAAACAAAAATAATAATTATAAAAATAAATTAAAAAAAAAAACACAATATTAATCAAAAAACAGAAAAAAATAGCGTCAAAATAAAATTGAAATAATATGAAAGAAAAACAAACGTTACCAAATCATATTGATATTAAAACTAATTACAATTAAACAAATCAAAATAAATAATCAATAACGTAGGACAATAATTATAGTTGAATGTGTCACAAATCTGGTGCATCAACTAAGAATTTAAATAAGGAGATCTTAAACTTATTTGCAGACACAGTAAACAAGTCTAAGTCCCCAAAGACGATATTAAAATTGTTTGCCATACGACGAAGGGGTGCCTGAACCCCAGCGTAATAAATAAATAAACAGACAGGCTTTCGGATTTATAATATTAGTATGTATTTTTTACTGATATCACTTGCAAGTCTCTTTATCACTCTGGCGGCTGTCATCTAAAGAACCAGATTCTGGTTTAATCTTACTTCTGTACATTACTAAAAACTCACCACTACATACTGTAAAACTAACAACAACAGTATCCTGTCTTTAATTTCGAGCAGGCTGGACTGTTCCTACTTGGATGACTGCTATGCCATTTCCCATCGATGTTACAGCCGCGGCAAAGCGTCGGACAGTTTTGCTTTTGTTTGTTACATGTAAGAATTTGTTATTTATTCCAAACATAGGATAAGTTTCACTTTAGTTTCAAATGAGTCATGGTTACTTGAATAAATGAAAATATGAATTGAATTGAGAGCTAAATTCACTTTATCAGTAAAATAAATATAACAGATGCTCGCAGCTAGTTACTATATAAAATGTTTATAACACAACATAGGGCTATATTTATAGTTGCAAAACTTCTGAAAAATTCGGAATAATTCCGAAATACTTCTGGGAAAGTTTCTTTAAATCAGAATTATTCAAAATGAATTTAAATAAGGTCCTCTGTGCGCCGGCCGCTGCCGCCGCGCTGGCGCTGCGCTGCGCGCGCTGCGATGGCGGTGCGGGGTGCGGTAAGAGGGGAGATGCTCTCCGGAGAAGTTTTCCCCTCCGCGAGAAAGATTCGTACCCCGCAATCGAAAGTTTCCGAATATTTCGCCCGAATAATTCAATGGGAATTAACGTGTTTGTTTGTTGTGTGGTGGGTCAGTGGGTGAGTTAATTATTGTTCATTGCGAGAGTACGTATGATACGAGAGTAAAATATAAATGTTTATTTTATTATAAATGGGATTGAATAAGAATATGTTGATATTTTTATAGGTAGATATTTTAGCCTGCGATTAACAGGATTTTTATTCTTTTGTTTCTGGGTAAGTACCTACTTATTTCGAAATTGAATGCTATTTTTATAAATGTCAGTTGTGGAATAAAAAACCAGGCCTAGCATATTATATTTGTTTTTTGAAAAAGGGTTACTTACCTATGTTTTTGGTTAGTTTGTATGTAGCTCTGTACGCATCGCGAGTATTCGCGAGTCGCGTAGGTAGGTATTAATCATTACCTACCACCTACTTAATGCGTATAATAGCCCAGTCAATAAAAACAAATAAAGGCAAACCTTGCAAGCAAACACGTTTTGATGCGGTTTTCAGAAAAGTATTTGTTATACTTAGGTAGGAGCAGGTTTTGGTATATTAACCGACTTTAAAGGTCGATTTTCCTGGTTTTTTCTTGACAGTTGAAATATTCCCTAAGTTTCGGAATGGGGAATGCCCATCAGCCACACAAAAAAATGCTTGAAATGAACAACAATGAAATATACGCTAAATTGCAATACAAATCCTAGGGAACGCATAACAATTTCAATTATTATCAATAAACTAGGTAGAAACCAGTTTCAACCATTTTTCTAAAATATAGGTTAGGTGAAGGTTAAGAATTAATATGCAATAAATAAACAACAAAACAGCATTTAAATGTTTTAATCATCATTAAAAACCACTACCTAATATGTCATCAAGAAACTGTGCAGGAGGATATGTTTTGGATTGGTACCGGGCCCATGCAAAGTAACATATTTTTGAGATAGTATGGACACAGGTACCAACTGTTCGCCATCCCACTAGGCAGTTACAATAACGATGCTATAGGGTTCCACTACTTCCAGACAAAGAATTGTTAACTATTACGTAAACAAAATATATATGTTTTGAGAAATATGCCTATTTTGTATTTTTCCTCGTAGTAAAAAACAATTAACCCGGAAGAGCTAAATCTTCAACCAATGCATTATCCATTTCTCTGCTTATCTCAATCTTATACATACCATTACCTCGGGTATGTTCGCCATAGTATGAACGAGCCTGTTTTATTTGGTAAGTTCCACACACCAACAAAACCATTTCCCTGTATGTCAGTTGTGGAAAATCAGTAACATTGTTATTATTTACTATTTTGGAATTGTGCTCTGCGATGATTCAAATTATTATGTAAAACAGGTTCAGGTCCGTCGAAAAGCCGAGTCATCGTTTAGTGCAAAAGTCCGTGTTGAAAAATGGGTAACGTGTGCAGAAGTCAAATCAAAATCCTTAAAAAATGGCCACAGTCGTCATTAAATATCCTTAAAAGCAATCTGTTTAAAACTCAAGTCGCACACGCAAAACCATAAATCAATCAAGTAATCAATCTAAAAAATTAAAAAAATGCAGTAATGTTAGACGTCAGTAAGGCAAATGACATAATTATGATTCATACAGCCTACGATACGTTTTCCATTTTGAAAATAACTTGATTATAATTAATATTGACACACATACTACATATTATTTTAATTACATTTACGGTATAAATAGGTCGAATTATATTTTATATTAAATTCATAATTACTGTGCAATAACTATAAAATAGTTCGATAACGATTATTTGACGATTCTTATTTGGCTGAATGTCGATTACTCAAGTCAAATAAACACTGACCGCCAAGAAAAAATAAGAATGGAATAGACGGTTATCAAGTCAAATATTTTTATGATCGTGATATTTTCTCCCTTTTTTTTTTTTATAACGTGGTAAAATTATCAAATAAGTCCTCCCACTCCGGGCAGGGTGGGAGGGACTGTCAGACTTTTACTGACTAAAATCCACGGTGTTCCTTCAATAACCCTTTACATACCGGGGCCACGGTAACGGTATGAGTCCCACGACCCCGGCGGGCTTCGGCCCTCTGCAGAGGGGGCCTCGTCATGTTGCTGACGCTCTTTGAGGCGCGCGTGGAACACGACGCGCCGTCGATATTTTCTCCCTAGGTTTACAAAGTTAAGAATTATTTCATTATTCATATTTTATTCTCAATAGAATTAAGGACTATTAGTAGTTTCTGTCCATTTCAAGCATTTTTTAGGCGTTCCCCTTTCAGAATACTTCCGAAGTATTCGACGGGAATGATTCCGAATTTTTCCCGCCAGCATCTATAGCTATATTATATATTCCTTCACACTTTATAAACCGCAAGAATAAAGAGAATCTTATACCTACCTGAAAATTTCAATTTGAGACAAGCGTATCGAATTACGCAGCAGACACTTACCTACCTCAATAATTAATTACATTAGGCTGTAGGTATACTTGTATGAACCTGAGCATTAAATCTAAGCGATAAACGTAAAAGCCACTGAACAGATTTTTTTCATAAGGTATGCACCAATGGGTAGAATGATTATTGAGGAAGGTTTTAGTGTTTAATTAATTAAGTCCCTTTCACAAATGCACTGCAATAGAAGGGACGCGATAGGAAAGGGTCTGAATAAAATATTAAAAAAAAACATTTTACTTTGCCAGTCATATCAACTACGCGAGATATTTCTTCTGGTGTACCTCAAGGATCTCACTTGGGACCGGTCTTATTTAATTTTTTCATCAACGATATCCCAAACTGTTTCCAGCACTCAAATATTTACATGTACGCTGACGATTTAAAATTTGTCTAAGTTGTTAAAACTAAAGCTGATGCCTCCGACTTAAAGAGAGATCTAGACAGGCTCATTCAGTGGTGTCAACTCAATGTCATGCATCTCAATTCGGGCAAATGTTACCACGTAAAATTCACGAGAAAGTTAAATATAATAAATATTATCGAACACGATTATTATATCAATACAGTTAAAATGAATGAATTAGAAACAATTAAAGACCTTGGCATCACATTTGATAGGAAATTAACTTTTATCCCACATGTAAACTCTATTATAAAAAAATCCGCTAAGATGCAAGAATTCGTAATAAGAAATTCCAAACAGTAAGTGTTCCAAAACTAAAATTATGCTCTTCAACCTATATGTAAATGACCTTATCGTCGAGCTCAGCAGCAGGCGTGTCGGGTGCTCAATAGACAGGGTGAGTATCAATAACATAAGCTACGCGGACGATATGGTGCTGCTGAGCCAGACGACGAGGGGTCTCGGGGAGTTGTTAAAAGTGTGCGAGGTCTACGCCAATGTCCATGGCCTATTGTATAATGTTAAGAAGAGTGAGTACATGGTCTTCAAGGCCAACGATAAATGTCCTGATCTTTTTCTAAATATTACCCTAAATTGCTTGTGCATAAATCGTGTTGTGTTTAAATACCTAGGATATTTCCTTACCGACGGCTTTGAAGACGATGTAGACATTGAGAGAGAACGAAGGGCTCTAGTGGACAGAGGTAACATGTTGGCCCGCAGATTCTACCGATGCTCTGATGATGTTAAGGTCACCCTTTTCAAAGCTTATTGCCAGAGCTTTTACACGGGGAATCTGTGGGTTAGTCACATCAAAAGGTCGCTGGATTCCCAGCGTATCCAGTATAATAATATTTTCAGGATGGTGTTCGGGCTGCCGCGTTTCTGTAGTGCATCAGGGATGTTCGCACTATTTCGCACTGATGGTTTTCATGCCATTATTCGCAAGAAAACGGCATCCCTGATATGCAGATTGTGTGGCAGCCGCAACATGATCCTGAATACCGTAGCTGATAAGGTATCATCCCCATTATGGAAATCCCTTATTATAAGGGTTATATAATAATTTGTAATAATTAATAATTGTAATAATGTGTGTGTACCTATAATTTATGTGTTGTAATCGTTGTGTATGATGATAATTTAATTTTAACAACGATTATGACATGATAACTTTGTAATTTTTCTAATTTGTAATTTTAAACAATGTATCTTTGGACATCTGAATTAAATGATTTATTTTTATTTTTATTTAATAGCTTGATTCGGGGTCCAATGGAATATTGCAGCGTGGTCTGGTGGCCTCACTATGCTTCACACACATTACGAATTGAAAGTATTCAAAAGCGTTTTCTATGGAACTTGGCATTTGCGAGCGGAATAGGTAAAAAAATTCGTTCCTACAACAATAGACTGAGACATTTTAAAATAACATCACTAGACAAGCGTCGCCGCCTTATGGACGCAATGTTTGTGTGCAAAGTGATGGCCCATAAAATTGATTGCCCGTAGATACTGAGCCTCTTTAACTTCCGTGCCCCTTCCAGAATACCTCGGAAGCCAATAACGCCACTCTGCCCACCACAGAGTAGAACGGTTTTGGGTGCCAATTCTCCTGTGGCGAGGTAATGTAGGGTTGTGAACAGTTGCGGTGACCAAATTGATCTGCAATTTGATTTCTTGATCAAGGTAAAAGCCATAATTTATAAATGTAACGACATGGAGTAGTCATTATTATTATTAATATCAGTGTTAATTTAGGATTGATTAGAATATTAAGCCAACATTAGATCTTGTAGTGTGTACTTAAATTATCGATAGACTAATGTTATTTATAATAATTATAGTATAGATATAAATATAACTAATGCATGCAGAGTTTACCTTTAAGTGATTGTTACTTTAGTCTGCTTTTAAACACATTGTATTAGACATAAAACTAGTGTAAGCAATTGTTGGTGAACCTATTTAAATAAATAAATATCCTTAATACATTACGTATCTATGTATATCTACAGCACAGCCATTCGGGTGGATTTGTAAGGGTAAGCCACGCTTGTCGAGGACGTTCCGTAGATGGGTAACTTGCCTGCCTTGGCAAGCACGTTAAGTTGTGTTAGTACTGGCTATCAGTTGTATAACTTTGACAGTCGTTATGGGTAGTTAGCTAGGAGCCAGAAAATATGACACAATTCTGTTTACTGCTTAATATTGTACATCTAGTTTAAATGTTATGTGCTGTGCTGTCCTATTTGTAATAATTTTATGTATATTCGATCTAGTGAATAAGTCATTGGTGTGTCGTTAAATAAATAAATGTGTTGTATTTTAATTAAGCATTGATGTAACAATTGTTAGTAAACCAAATCTAAATATATATAACTCAAAGGTGACTGACTGACATAGTGATCTATCAACGCACAGCCCAAACCACTGGACGGATCGGGCTGAAATTTGGCATGCAGGTAGATGTTATGACGTAGGCATCCGCTAAGAAAGGATTTTGCGAACCGTGATTTACACGGGAAAAACTTCCCACGCGGGCGAAGCCGCTGGCACAAGCTAGTAAATAAATAAAGTCTTACCGAGAGGTATCGTGTTACCCAGCTACAGTTTATCTTTCTTGGTATCTTTTAATACAGAAAAATATTAAATTTTAATCAATTACCTTAATTAATGTAAGTATAGTTTGTACTTTACTTACTGTACACCGGCAGGGAATTCCACTTCTTTAACCGTAGATGCAATGAAAGTATTTGTGCGTATAGGTTAGGGTAGGTTTGTTTAGGTTTTCATGGAGCATCCTCACAAAATCGAAGGATTTGCTCTAGTATGTAGTCAGAAATTGATCACAAATATCTTATGATTGTGAATCATGCATGTAGGGACATGTAGTATAAGGCAGCATGAACATACCTACTTATATAGCTCTACATTGCTTGCTGCAATGCTTCGGGAAGATGCAAGTATGTGTGAGTATATGGTGAATTTAAATTGTAGGAAAACTTTACCTAATGTCAATCTGGTTACATCCTGTTTTACCTATCTGTATTAGCTAGACGATTAGTAGTCAAAATGTAACTACAATACTGTTGTATGTTTGATATAAACCCATACGCACGTACTTTGTACAACAATTCTTTTGTGTTGCGCAGTCGGGTAAAAAGGGAAAATATTAATAAAA
The DNA here is from genome assembly GCA_943138885.2 of Tholera decimalis. Lineage (NCBI taxonomy): Eukaryota > Metazoa > Arthropoda > Insecta > Lepidoptera > Noctuidae > Tholera > Tholera decimalis. Next base: position 22,595,807 of record OW964552.2, on the reverse strand, counting down.
ATATGTAAAAATGGTATTCAAACATAAAATGAATAATCACATCATTTCAGATACTTACCTCAAGTCCCAACGCTTAGATTAGGAAACATCTTCTTAAACGGATATAAATAAATACGTGTTCCGTACCCAAACGGTAACACGGGACCCTATTACTAAGACACCGCTGTCCGTCTGTCCACCTGACACCAGGCTGTATCTCATGAACCGTGATAGACAGTTGAAATTTTCACAGATATTGTATTTCGTTGCCGCTATAACAACAAATACTAAAAACAGAATAAAATAAATATTTAAGGGGGCTCCCTTACAACGAACGTGACTTTTTTTTTGCTCGTTATTGCTCGATATTGATATACGGCAACAGGTAGAAGCTTGAAATATTCACATAATATTTAATTATACATTCACTTTTAAAATAAATAATTAAATTAAAATAAAACAAATATTTAAGGGGGCGCACTTGGCCAGTTTTTTTTTAGTTTCACTAAAACTAGAAAACGGCTGGACCGGTTTCATTACTTAATCCTTTTTGTATTGTGTTTCCTATCATACAGGTAAGGTTTGAATGGTCAGAAAGATACATCTGTCGAGTCAGCTAGTTTTAGAATAAATATTTTCTATCTACGTCATTAAAACATTAACTCAATTAGAACGACTTACATACTACCTACTGAGTAAAAGTATATTTACCTACCTATAGGTATCTAAAGGTCATTTTCCAAGATATTTTGTACCTACCCATTTTGGAAACGCATTGTTTATTTACCTATTCAAGATTATAGAGCTTAGCAGATTCTTTCATCCCGGTTGCTAATGGTATCTCCAAATTGTAATTGTAACAAAGACTGTATGTTCCATCCAAACTGGTAAATCTACTTAACAGAGTAAATGGCTAGTCATCGTTATTAGCTTTTATTATTTAAAAGTCCGATATGCTGCTCACTATGACTGCGTATTTGGAAAAGATTTGGCAGAGATAATAGAATCTGAAATGATGTTAAGTTTATTAACACAATATTGTTTTCGTATTTTATGACTAGCTTGTACTGTTTGGACAGGTTCAATCAAATCTGTGTGCTTATTTCCTCAAAACATCACATCAAACATTTAACCGGCTTATATGATTTAACCAATTTAATTTTTTTATTTGTAATTACATTGTGCTGTGTTATTTGTTCTATATTGTCCTCTCATACCTATTGAATCCGTATTATGGGCACTTTGCGAAAATTAATGTTGTTTTGAAAAGAGTAACCATGGAGTTTCTTACGGGTTCTTCTCCATAGGAAATGACCAATTTTGAACCGTGCACTTGCTTCTGTTGTTTTATAAGTGCCCATGTAGGCGTGTATAAAATTAAATATGTTGAGTTTTTCTGTATGGATTGTATGGACTCAAGGTTTATTTCGGTGTTTCATCTAAGGTCTGTCCTAACTGACTACCTGAACTCATCTAATTTAAGTAAAAAGTTACTTTGGTTTGATAAGTTATGTAAGTCCGCCCCTGCCAAATCTCATCACCCTGCGCGTACCTTTTTTTTTTTATCGTGGTAAAATTATCAAATAAGTCCTCCCACCCTGGGCAGGGTGGGAGGGACTGTCAGACTTTTACTGACTAAAATCCACGGTGTTCCTTCAATAACCCTTTACGTACCGGGGTCACGGTAATGGGATGAGTCCCACGACCCCGGCAGGCACCCTGCGCGTACCTTGCAACGCTGCACTGCCCACCCTATTGTGTGCATTTCTGTTCGATGAATTGAATGTAGATAGGTAGAATATTCTTTATTGGGCCCCAAAATTGAAACACACCTAATTAAAAATATTGCTTAAGCTATGGTTACAATAGCGGTCTTATCGCTCAGAGCGATATCTTCCAGACAACCTTTGAAAGGACTTTACAAGGTTTAATTAACTAAATTAGTGTACTACAAATACTCATCAAAACAGAAAAACTAATTAAACTAATTAATTAAAATATATACATAATACTAGCTTTTGCCCGTGGCTTCGCCCGCGTTAACTTGTAATAATAATATCGTAATTTGCTGACTGCCGGACGGACCTAAATATGTGTATAAGACCCATTGTTCTTGCAGTTACTGCTTCAATCTGTTTGTCCCACCGAAGACCGTTATCTATCTGCACTCCGAGATATTTAATACTGTCAGCTCTAGTCAGTGTTGGACATCTACAGGATCTCGATATATTAGAGCACGAGTGTGCTATTAGAGAAAAATTGTGTGAAGGTGTTGTGTCACATCGAATAGCGAAAGGAATGTAAGTTGTTTAGTGTAAATTGAGTGTCAGTAGGTTTGAGTTGAGCCATTTCATTATTTTAGATAAAGCATCTTCTGCAGAAGTTTTAAAAACTATGTCCCAAGTAGGTCCATGGACGAGCACCGCGGTATCATCCGCATACGCGAAAATACTACAATTTTAAAGGTTCATTCTGCATAAGTCATTCACGTAGATTAGGAAGAGTGAAGGTCCCAATATGCTTCCTTGAGGGACTCCGTATGTTATTGATTCCTCGTCACTATAGCATGAGTCAATTTTGACCATGTGCGTACGATTTTTGAAGTAATCACTAAAAATTTCAAGCACTACCACGCACACCGACACGTCCCAACTTCACGATAAGTTTGGGAACAGAAACTGTGTCAAACGCTTCAAAAAAGATCTAGACAGATACCTAAGCATTTGGTTTTATTGTCTAGCTTACTAGCAGCCAGCTTAGTAAACTCCAATACGGCATCTTCTGTAGATACCTTTGGTCGAAATACGTGTTGATTTTAAGCAAGAATATGGTGTTTGTCTAAAAAGGTCCTTAAGCGCTTGTTTAAGATCTTCTCTATAATTTTGGACAAGGTAGGTAGGACTGAAATAGGTCTATAGTTATTAACACAGCTTCTGCTCCCTCCCTTATGAATGGGGTGAATTATCGCTCTTTTAAGTGCATTAGGAAACACACCTGTTTGAAAGCAGCAGTTGCATATGTGTGTTAATGGCGGGACTAATACATGACGGCCTTTCTTTAGCAGTGCAGAAGATATTCCGTTCCATCCTACGGCACAGTCGTCACGTAACTGGAGTATCAGAGATTCCACTTCTGTTTCATCAACTTCGAGTAGGGCAAGAGAGTCTATCGGAAGGTTTTGAGTGAAATCTTGAACAGAGGTAGGCGGGCGTTGATCAACGGCCGTCATATTCGGTGATAGTGCTTGTTGTACGATTTTCGCGGCCAGATTTTTACCGACATTACTAAAAAAGAGGTTTACCTCATTTAATGATGATTTGGGATCGTCTCGTATTTTAAGTAGCTCTAGAGTACTAACATTTATCTTTTGTGTGTTTGTGATTTCTTTTATTGTTTACCACAGTTTTTAGGATTGTATTTAGCCTTTTCTAGTTCATTTGTTTTGTGAGCTATTTTTAATTTCCGAAATAAATTATTGCAGAAATTCTTATAGCGCGTGTATGTATTTTTGAGAATTAGGTTATCGGGGTTGTTAGTTGAATTTATGTGCATTTTATCCCGATTTTTTATACATTTTAATAGACCTGGTGTCATCCAAGGCTTTATTGTTCTTTTTTGACTCGATATTTTAGCTATTTTTGTATGTTTAAAGTTAATTGTTTTTAGTATACTAATAAATCTATTCCATAAATAAAAGTAAAGTCTGTATTGTCTAGCTCAAGAAGAATAGCGTCCTTATCCAGGCGGGTGAGAGCCTGACAAGTTTTCCGCTGTGGGCTGACATTAGCTATAGATAAAATTATAGGTTTATGGTCCATTACGTGGGATTCTAGAACTAGGGTGGTACTTAGAAGATTAGACTTGAGGAGCAAAAGTTCATAGGAGGCATTTAACGTTAGATATTCAAAGCTCCGATCATTCCTATTAGTTTGGCTTCAATCAATATTCAGATCGCCCACTAAAACGACACTGGGACAGGAGGATATTTTATCATAGACATTTACCAAGCTTGTTGTAAAGTTGTCGTAGTTCTCTTTTGAGTTAAATGATGCAGAGCGATAAATGGCAACAACTGTGGCTTTTTGTTCCATTTGGCAAATAAGACAATTCCCACCATGAAAAATCGGCTCCTACACGTAATCCTGTAAACTTAATTTCGTGTAAATTATGACTCCGTCATTTTGATTGGCATTAGAAGCTGAAGAATAAGCCGTCTAATCCGGGGATGACATTGACCTTACTGAGCTAGCATTCCGTCAAAATAATAATGTCGAAATTGATATTTGTCCGGTTTAGCAAAACTTGTAGATGATCAAAGTTTTTATTCACACTCCGTATATTTATGTGTAATAAATTTATATTACTATCGGATGTGTTGATATAATTTCGGCAACCTTCAGGGTTACAGATATAGGAATTTCCTAGATCAATACGGTCAAGTTCGGTGTTAATAATGTTAAGGGTAGCCATTTATAATTAACATATATTTACAAGACAGTGGAATAGTAGATGAATTATTAGTAAAAGAAAATGACGAATAGAAGGTGTCTGTGTAATTATTATTAGGCGCTCTAGTGTGAGTTATTTTGCGAGAAAAAGTGTAAGTATATTTAATGATTTTGTGTGGTTCCTGATAATTCAATGTTGGTCGTGTGTTTTGTGTGTACGTGTATAGTTTTATACCTATTTTTACATAATATAGAAATAAGACAGCAATCGTATTAATATCATGAAATATCACTAAGAACAGTTTAAATAGTCAGATAGTAACATTGGGAAGATCTTGTAAGTTTTTTTTTCTGAGTTTATTAGTATTTGCTTCTCCCCTACTTGTTTACGAATAAAGATGTTACCATTGCTTATCCAACAAAAAACGTAATGGTTGTTTTTGGCAAATTATCGTGCTAAGTAGAATAGTTTTTTGGAACTAAATGTAAGTTTTTCAGTTACGAATACCGGCTTGCGCTTCCCTGGTATGCCAATCAATTCCATATTCAATTTATTTTCAATTGAAACTTAATTTTTATTATAGGACCGTATAGCCATGAGAAGATTCTGTTAAGTTTGCACTCTTTTAAACTCCGCTATAATCGGACGTGAGCTCGAAGTCGATGTGAGTTTTCCAGGCAGGCGATACACATGCCGAAGTTCAGATCCAGTGATAGGGGTGCCAACCAATTTGCTGATATTACAAACTGTATTCAACAGACTTGTGGTGGATTCATTATCTGACTGCGGAATATTTCTGATTCCTATTACTGAAGAGCGTGACTTAAGCTGCAAATCTGTTCCTGTCACTCTTTTAAATTTTCAACTTCGCTCTAGTTCTTCAAACATTTGATTCATAAAAAACATTGCTCTTTCGATCTCTGTGCTTGTTTTAAGGATTTCGATGTTAAACTGCTGTATATTTGTGTTTTGCGCCTTAACTTCACTTATGTCTGCTAATAATTTTCCCATTAAAGTGGCTTGTTCCTCTAGCATTTTGACTATTCGGTTATCTTGTTCTTTCTTCCAATTCTCGAGTGAATCATTTAATTCCTGCTGACTTGACGGAGACACGCTTTTTGGTAAGTGTTCTGATCTGGTACGTTTGTGTCTATTTGTGACATGATCACTCATGACAATCGCTGTACTTATATCAGATTCAGATTTAGTTGGGCTCATGGCGTTACTTTGTGATTTTGGTGGAGTACGCTACATATTAACCATGTTCTATAACTATCGTAAGTAATAATTTACGTCCGCCTGTTAACAGAAACAATAAGTGAACTAACAACACTACCGGTCCAATGTCGTAGTAGAAGATGCCTAGCATAGCCGATGCGTTGATCGGAGACGCACCGTTGCACGTCGTAGCCGTCGTAGTACAGAGGTCTGACGTCAGTTCGCGTAGCGTACCTCTTATTCGCCGCGGAGCGCTACTCGCACGGTGGCTCAGCGGTTCAACGTTCAAGTAGCCCACGCTGCAGCTGCTAGTTCAAATCTTGCCCAATCCGATACCACAGTAAGTTCACGTGCGTCATGGGCGTATTTAACACATTAAAACACTTAAAGAGGAACAAGGAATTTACTGATATCAACCAATCATAGAATTTAGAGACAAAAATTTCGGCGCACAACCAACACACGTCTACTCGCTATAACGTCCGGCGACTGACCCTACTTACACTTTGTCAATCATTCTTGTTGCCAAACGGTAAACCTTTTTGGGTGGTTAAAAAACGCATATAATATTAAAAAAAATCATTACCAGGGTACATCAATCCCCAAAAATAGACATACAGTATTTAAAAATATTTTTGTACACAAATTCATTTTTGTAAACTAAGTTTCTGGTTTTCCCGTCCTTGGCTAAAACGTGTAAATATTGTGGGCTTGATACTCGTGAGAATACTACATACAGTTGCCCATGGGAAAAACAGTATTATTCTAATTGTACACCTGCAACTTTCAGTGTCTGTCCTTGAGCTTTGTTTATGGTCATTACGAATGCTGTTTTTAGGGGTAATTGGAGTCTTTTGAACTGGGATGGCAAATCGGTCTGGATTAGGGGAATGTGACGAATAAATACGTTTTCATCGCTTGCTGTTCTGTCATAATTATTGCTTGCACAACATTGCGTCCAAGGGTGTAATTTGTAGTCGCCTGCCATTACAGAGGCTTTGTGCGTCCAGATTACGCATCAACAGGCCTGGGACACCCTGTCAATTCCAGAGAGTTGAGAAACTCTAGAGGGTACGACGTCACTTGCTCAATATCCATGACATTGTCGATGGATTGATACTCGACAACATCACCATCCATATGAGACATAATCTTTTCGTTGATCTGCCCTACAATTTCGTTAGTTGGTGCCAAAATTGCTCTTTTACGCAGCCATTCTCCATCCCTCATATTTGTTTTCTAACCCGAATAAACGTGGTTTATTAAATTACATAAGTTACAGAATTTAGAGCTCAAATAAATCATCCCGTTGATATCTGATGTTATATCACGGTGCAGCTGTACTCGCATGTTTGTACATACACACATCGACACTGTCTAGGGATATTTTGGATTTACTCAATTTACTCAAAATTTATTAAAAATAACATGCATACAACATTTATATATTATACTATATAAAGCTAAATTACCACTCACTGACTCACTGACAGAATTGTTCTCCCAGATGGTGGATGGGGAGGTGGGTATATTTTGACAGATTCGTAAACAAGTAACTCTCAAACCTACGGGAAAAGTGCCAAACCCCCCCTTTTCCCCCCCCCCTTCTCCCCCCCCCCTATCGTATCTCGGAAACTACGAGACCCGTATTTTTTCTTTTTACGGATTCGTATAGAGGAGGCTCGGTAAAGTAAAAACCATTTTTCAAAGTCCCCCCTCCCCGCCCCCCTTCTCCCCCCCTTTAGGCGGATCTCGGAATCTAAGAGACTTGGAACATTTTTTTTTCAGATTCATTTAGAGGGGCAATGCTTAAGTCGAAATACTTGTGCAACCCCCCCCATCACCCCCCCCCCCCTCTTTTTTTTTATTTTTTTTTCACAAGCTCGCGAGGTGCTTGCACCTCGCGCAACACGCAAATACTAAACCCCTCCATCAACCCCCGCCTTTTTTTTTTTTTTTTTCACAAGCACGCGAGGTGCTTGCACCTCGCGCAACACGCAAATACTAGTTATATTCTATTATATAAAGCTAAATTATACTATATAAAGCTAAATTACCACTCACTGACTGACTGACTCACTCATTGACATAATTGTTCTCCCAGATGGTGGATGGGGAGGTGGGTATATTTTGACAGATTCGTAAACAAGTAACTCTCAAACCTACGGGAAAAGTTCCAAACCTCCCCTTTTCCCCCCCCTTCTCCCTCCCCCCTATCCTATCTCGGAAACTACGAGACCCGTATTTTTTGTTTTTTACGGATTCGTATAGAGGAGGCTCGGTAAAGTAAAAACCATTTTTCAAAGTCCCCCCCCCGCCCCCCTTCTCCCCCCCTTTAGGCGGATCTCGGAATCTAAGAGACTTGAAACATTTTTTTTTCAGATTCATTTAGAGGGGCAATGCTTTAGTCGAAATACTTGTGCAAACCCCCCCCCCATTCAACCCCCCCCCCTCTTTTTTTTTTTTTTTTTTTTTCACAAGCTCGCGAGGTGCTTGCACCTCGCGCAACACGCAAATACTAAACCCCCCCATCATCCCCCCCCTTTTTTTTTTTCACAAGCACGCGAGGTGCTTGCACCTCGCGCAACACGCAAATACTTGATTTAGAGGGGCAATGCTTTAGTTTTTTTCACAAGCACGCGAGGTGCTTGCACCTCGCGCAACACGCAAATACTAGTTATACTATATAAAGCTAAATTACCACTCACTGACTCACTGACATAATTGTTCTCCCAGATGGTGGATGGGGAGGTGGGTATATTTTGACAGATTCGTAAACAAGTAACTCTGAAACCTACGGGAAAAGTGCCAAACCTCCCCTTTTCCCCCCCCTTCTCCCCCCTCCCTATCGTATCTCGGAAACTACGAGACCCGTATTTTTTTTTTTACGGATTCGTATAGAGGAGGCTCGGTAAAGTAAAAACCATTTTTCAAAGTCCCCCCTCCCCGCCCCCCTTCTCCCCCCCTTTAGGCGGATCTCGGAATCTAAGAGACTTGGAACATTTTTTTTTTCAGATTCATTTAGAGGGGCAATGCTTTAGTCGAAATACTTGTGCAAACCCCCCCCATCACCCCCCCCTCTTTTTTTTTTTTTTTTTTTCACAAGCTCGCGAGGTGCTTGCACCTCGCGCAACACGCAAATACTTGATTTAGAGGGGCAATGCTTTAGTTTTTTTCACAAGCACGCGAGGTGCTTGCACCTCGCGCAACACGCAAATACTAGTTATATTATATAAAGCTAGATTACCACTCACTCACTGACTCACTGACATAATTGTTCTCCCAGATGGTGGATGGGGAGGTGGGTATATTTTGACAGATTCGTAAACAAGTAACTCTCAAACCTACGGGAAAAGTGCCAAACCCCCCCTTTTCCCCCCCCTTCTCCCCCCCCCCCTATCGTATCTCGGAAACTACGAGACCCGTATTTTTTTCTTTTTACGGATTCGTATAGAGGAGGCTCGGTAAAGTAAAAACCATTTTTCAAAGTCCCCCCCGCCCCCCTTCTCCCCCCCTTTAGGCGGATCTACGAATCTAAGAGACTTGGAACATTTTTTTTTTCAGATTCATTTAGAGGGGCAATGCTTTAGTCGAAATACTTGTGCAACCCCCCCCCCCCATCACCCCCCCCCCTCTTTTTATTTTTTTTTTTCACAAGCACGCGAGGTGCTTGCACCTCGCGCAACACGCAAATACTTGATTTAGAGGGGCAATGCTTTAGTTTTTTTCACAAGCACGCGAGGTGCTTGCACCTCGCGCAACACGCAAATACTAGTATTTTTATAAAGCCCATTTATCAGACTACACTCCAGAATAAAAAAAAACACATTTTTTTGCGTAAACAAATTTTTATTAAAATAAAGAAAAAACGTGAAATAATGGTAAAACTAACAATAAATGTGTTTCTCAAGAAAAAGTGAAAAATAATGAAAACTTAATCTGTTTTTTGACAGTTATGTGAAAAATCAGTAGTCAGTAAAACCACCCATGACGTTTATAACGGTTCTGCAACGGTTTTTCATGCTTTTGATTAAGTTATCCAAGTCTTGGTATATTGTCCCAGGTCCGGCTAAGATGCAAAAAAAGTTGCTCTTCCGTCGTAATGTTTACAAGGAAATTCCTCAAAGCCCTTCTTTGGAGCATGTCCCACGCGTGTTCTATGGGGTTTAGGTCAGGCGATTGAGCAGGCCAACCTAAGACCGATACGTCGTGCTCCTGCAACCAGCTCGTCACCACTCTCGCTGTGTGCGGACGGGCGTTATCGTGCATGAGCGTGAATTCTTGGCCCATTTGTAGTCGATGGGGGTTGATTATTGGTACTAGCACCTCGTTACAGTATTTTTCAGCCGTCATGGTGCTTCTGATCCAAACGAGGACTGTTCTTCCACCAACACGAATTCTCGGCCAAACCATAATTGTCCCGCCGTGGCACGAATGGACTTCCTGAGGATGTTGCAGACGGCTCTTACGACCAGGAACTCACCAAACACATACACCTCTACGTGAATCGGGATGGAAACCGAACCGGGACTTATCGGTAAACAGCACTACAGACCACTGGTTATCTTCCCTGAGCAAATGTTCACGAGCCCACTTTAGTCGTCGTCCACGATTTCCTCGGCGTAGTGCTGGAGTACGAAGCGGTCTACGAGCATGAAGGTTAACTTCATGCAGCCCACACAACGCACTCACAGTTTGGTCACTCACAAGCAACTGGTGCTCTGACTGGAGCCTCTGAACCAACTGCATGGCCGTAACATTTGGTTGTCTTCTCGCGGCAACTTGCAAAAATCGGTCTTGCCCTTCTCAGGGTCCTAAACTATTCCCATGCCAAATTTCATCTAAATCGGTTCAGCGGTTTAGGCGTGAAAAAGTAACAGACAGACAGACGGATAGACAGACAGACAGACAGAGTCACTTTTACATTTATAGTATTAGTATGGAAGTATGGATATGGATATGGATTTGCATTTTAGTAAAATTGTGCTTTTGTTTGTTTTAAAACCGATTCATCTGGGGGCATGGCAGTGCCCCCCCCCCAAGTCGAGCAAAAAGCGGCACGGCCGTACCATTCTTTTCTCGAAGCAATTCAGGCCATTTTCGACCCCCTATAACTTCGTTGTGGATAAAACTAGAAGCCTGAATTTTCAGTAACCAAACAGGCATTGTATACACACGGTATATTTCAAATTTCATTCAATTTGAACCACTAGTTTAAGAATTATAATGAGTCAAATTTCCTTAATTTTGTAAATTTTGTCACTCACTGACTGACCGATCATCAAAAGTCTAAAGCACTTCTAGCAGACATAGAAGCTTCAAATTTAGAATACAATTAGTGTTTAGTATATGAATCAAGGAAAAACTATAATATTTTTCAATTTCGTTCCAGTTTTCTAGATACATCAACTGCATAAATAACTTTGTAATCCCATATAAATATATAGGATTACAAAGTTACATTTGCAGTTAATTAATTAGTGTACCTGTATAATATAATGAAATAATAGATGTAGATGGGTACTTTTTGTTTTCTTGGTGAAAAATATCATCGAATGACTTCTTCCGCTCGGGTGTATCAGAATTCTACTGACTAAAAATCCACCCTGTTCCTTCGGAAGCCCTAAAGTTCCGGGGCCGCGGTATCTCAATGGAACTTTCCCGCAAACCCCGACAGACAATGGCCCTATGAGGTCCCGTCACTGGTATTAACAGCTTTTTGAGGCGCGAGTGGAACACAACGCGCCGCCGACCCGGGCCTGGTCCTTACCGGACGGTGAGCGACCCCTGCTCGCCATCCGCAGGCCCGCGCCTACGGTGGCCCGAAATCGACTCGCGATCCACGACGCCCGGGCCGTCTCCCCCGGCGGCTGGGGCGCGAGGAAGAGAGTTGCCTCTCCCTCGCACGTTAGGCCTCCTCCTTTGCTAGCATGACTGCTTTGCAGCAGGAGGTGACTGCATCCCATTCCCTCTCGCTTCGCACCATGGTCTAAATCAGAGCAGGGCGCGAGAAGTCGCCGCCGCCGATCGCCTCTATGAGGATACGACGGTGCTCCACCCATGCAGGGCACACCTCGACCATATGCTCCACCGTGTCTTCCAGTGTAGGTAGGTACCTAGATATAATAATTATGCTCAAAGGTAACTTGTTAAATGGTCAACGGAATAAAAAAGCAAGAAGTATTAAGAGTATTGGGGAGTATTAAGTAGAGTAAATTGCCCGAAATTGCATAATTACTTACTTATGGATTAACTTTAACCGAGACGTTTGACGAGTGCGGCATTAATTATTACTAACTAATGCAAAAGACGTACGTGCGTATTCATATGTGCGTATCAAAGCCTCCGAAAAAAAACCACAGAGACAGGGAATGGGCTTTGAAAAAAACTTTAGCTGAAGTTCAAGAAGTAGTACCGGAAAAAAAATAAAGGAAGGCTACCTACAAAAATAAGAAAAGCTCATAAGACAGAGAGAGGGCTTTAAGAAAATTCGTTGTTGGTATACAAGAAGTAGAAGGTACCGGAAAGGAAAAAAGTAGGACTTTCTACAAAAAGCAATGAGATCCCATAAAAAACAATACTTGTCAAAAAACCAAGTCACGCAATTTAGTTGTTCTACCGTAAAAAGTTGTGAGATCCATGTAATACCAAGTCGGTTATTAATTTATTCAGTCCCTACTTAAAGGACTTTCTGTCTTAAGTTGTTATGTAATTATCTAACCTAACGACATCTTATAGTGATCATATCAATATTAAAAATCTTTACCGTTTTAAATAAATAGATTGACTTGGCAATCGCAATAAACAATTTAATTTATATATGTATTACTTGTGAGATATATTGTGTTTTCATGCGATGGCCGAGTCAATCTATTTATTTAAAACGGTAAAGATTTTTAATATTGATATGGTCACTATAAGATGTCGTTAGGTTAGATAATTACATAACAACTTAAGACAGAAGGTCCTTTAAGTAGGGACTGAATAAATTAATAACCGACTTGGTATTACATGTAGGGTAAGGAAAGGTATATTGGTGATAAAAATTAAAAATATTTTTTTAATAGGATTTGGTAATTAAGTATAAATTCACTTTTATTTTATGACAATATTTATTATTTGAAGTATATACTGAGAACAGTTTACGTAGCAAAAATCAAATAATTTTGAGAACAAATGTCAGTTGAATGCACAAGAAATCGTAAGGTAAGTTGGCGATATGGTCCGGTAGATTGGTGATACTAGGTTGTCAAATTGGTGATAGAATGGAAATTGTCGGTTTAATCACGTTGTTTTGAACTTAAAATAAAAAAATGTTTCTAAGCAACGACCACATCTGTAATATAACTCTATCTCGGGATCGACGGGATCAGTATCTTCAATAGATGAGCAGATCTCGTGATAAGGCGTCAAACAATAAGAACACTGGATCCATTTGGCTCCATTCCTTTTTTTTACATCAGCTGAGTACAAGACCTCACATAATCCACACTCCCAATCATCTTCTATCTCTTGAATTTTACTTTTTTTTTTGAGCAGGTTTTGCCGATGTTGAGGCTTGAGGCTGAAGGTTTTCTTGTTCTACATTTGTTGGTGTTAAGCATTTTGCGCTAGAATCTCTTTTTCTTGACTTCTCAGGGCGTTTTAAAGCTTTGGGTGTTCTTAAAATGTCCTCCACTGTGAGTATAGGACCTAAAGAATTGCTTTCAAATGCTGTGTTAGTCAAAGCTGAAGCTGCATAAAAAAAATAGCGCAAAATCAAAATAAAACGCATTCAAGGATTCCTCAAAATAATACCCTTCGAACTCTATACTAGACTTGCTCTAGTTCATTTTTAATACAAGCGCAAAATAAGTCTCAATTCAAAAACGTACTCACAATTTTGGCAAAAACACTAAGAAACAACGCTCACAACTTAAGGAATAAAAACTTACTTTGACTGAATCACAACGCCACTACAGCTTTTATAAATAATAATTAGTATAATTAATGATTTTAATAAGTTTTAGCACTCAAACACCAATTTTACCAATTAATTTTAACATAAATACGTAAACGCAGCCGATATTCACTAAAAAATGACGCAATTGATGCACCTTTGTCAAAAAAATTTGATTACGCAACGCAGGAACAAGATAGCGGAGCGCGAAACATATATCTATTTTCTTCACACTCGTAGCAGCTGGCTAGCTGCTGTCTGTTGTATGTGCTTGCATAGGGAACTGTGTGGTATTCTGTTTAAAAAATGTCATCAAATTACTTATCACCAATATACCTCCTCTTATCCTATCTCACAACTTTTTACGGTAGAACAACTAAGTTGCGAGACTTGGTTTTTTGACAAGTATTGTTTTTTATTGGATTTGTTTTTAAAGTTTGTAAATAAATCGTGATTATTGGACTGGAAATTGACTGGAAATTGATTCGTATTTTCCTCTTTGTTGAATCGATGACTTACATAAATTATGTTTTGCCCGACACGAGTCTCATTTCAAGACTACCTATATATGGTTAGCGTCAAGTACAGAAAGTTTCCTCAGATTGATCCACCTCCCTTGGCTCGACATCGACATTTACTGTGATTCGCAATATAAAGAACCAATTCGACTTGTAATTACATCGTCTGACAACTGTGAAACTTCATTACGGGTACCTATATAAAATTATTATTGAATGCTTTGAATATTCTATTAAATAATTTGATTTTGCAAAATATAATTACTGTCCTAATCTAAAACATTGTGTTATTGATCAAATGTGTTCATATTTTCACATAATATACCGAAATAATCTAAACTAATATTATGAAGAGGAAACATTTGTGTTTTTGTATGTATGTATGTTTGTAACGTTTTCACACAAAAACTACTGGACTGATTTCAAAAATTGTCCACCATTAGAAAGCTGCATCTTCACTGAGTGACATAAGCTATATTACATTTCCAAAAAAAAAAATAGGGATCCCTAATAAAAATACAATAATGTAACCCAAGGTGTGCAAAAATTTGTCATACAAAATCTGTCATCACGTGCACTGCGGAAACTATTGATGATAGGACAACAAAATGTTCTACATCTACAGTATTATAGAACGTATCAATATCTACAAAAAAGTCCGCGATACCATATGTCCAACTACTGTAGTTATGCCACAATAACTACTTTTTTACATTTTAAAAGTTGATAAAAATGCCGACAATAATCAAACCATATTGTTCACTAGCTGTGCCCGCGACTTTGTCCGCGTGGAATAGTGACTTTTCGGGCAGCATATTTCGATTTACATATACCGTCGTTTGGGTAGCTAAAAATTTACTTTACAGTAATGCTTCTCTGTATACGATATTTGACGTATGGCCATCGGGGATGAAAGCACACAGACTCCTAGGATTGCTAACCCGTGACATAGCCACATACAACTGACTGTGCGAGAAACAGCTGATACCTACTTAGATCTACACCCACAACTTTCAGCGTCTGATCTTGGGCTTTATTAATTGTCATCGCAAAACATAGGCTGACTGGAAACTGGACTCGTTTAAACTAAATGGAAAATTGTTTGCAATGAGAGAAATCCGAGGAATGAAAACACTTTCACCTTTTCCACACCCTGTTAAAATCTCTGCTTCTATCAGATTTCGTTGTAAATTGGTCACTTTTAACCTGGTGCCATTGCAAAGTTTTGGGGGGCTTAAATTTCTAAGAAGCATTATGGGTACGCCTACTTTTAATTTTATTTTATGTGCTGGTAGTCCAGGAGCATTGAGAGATTCTAAAAATTCTACTGGGTAACTTGTAGATTCTCCTTCTTCCATGACTCTGTTAATGGAGATATACTCAACATAATCCCCCGGAACATAGCTCAAAATTTCAGCGTTTATTGTTGCTGCTTGGTCGTTTCGTGGCGTCAAAATAGCTCTTTCGCAATGCCAGGAATTTTCGCAAGTTGGTATTTGCGGTGCTTTTCCATACACAGATGATATGAGGTCTCGCATTGATGAAACTATGTTGCATAGGTTTTCATTAAGAACAACTTTTCCTTGTTCCTTGTTCGGATACACACCGTTACCAATCTCAAGTAGCAAATCTGAAAATTCTTGAGCATTTTCGTTGCCTCCGATTTGCGCACGCATATTTAATGTCAAATGCAAAGGGATAATGTAATGCCACAGTCGAGAACTCTTTAGGCAGGCTCTAACTTCATCAGCCCTTGTTCCACGTGGTATTACAGGGAGAGTCTGACTTTCCCGACAGCTACAATTTAGGAGTCTTTAAGTCCAGAGGGAATAGGTTACTTTTAAGTAAGCGTGCTCCATCTTCGATCACATCATCACTTACTATCAGGTGAGATAGTGGTCAAACGCGAACCTATTTTCAATAAAAAAAATTAACAAAAATCGCCACTAAAAAGCATAGTAATGCCACCCATGGGTTGATCATTTTGCTTGACATCACGCAACGTTCTGTCTACTGCTTCTACGGCTTTTCGATTGGCCATTGTGGACTCATCCCATATAATAAGGCTACAATCAGGAAGAACCTTAGCTTTATCGCTGTTTCTTGAAATATTACAAACAGGGCTTTCTGTGCGGTGTAAATCGATCGGAATTTTGAACATTATATGAGCAGTTTTCCCACCTGGCAACAATGTGGCTGCTATCCCTGATGAAGCGACAGCAAGCACGATTTTACCTTGGCTTCGTACCTTCGCCAAAATAACTTTCGTAAGAAATGTTTTACCCGTTCCACCGGGTGCATCCACAAATAGCATTTCTCCCAAAGTACTATCAACGTTGCGGCACACCCGATCAAATATCAAACGCTGTTCATCAGTTAGCCTCAAGACATCAGTTTGTAAAATTTCGGCCAGGTCAATTGGATCACAATTGGTTTCCATCGCGTAATCTCTATTAATACGTTCACCGTTAAATGATGCCTCCAGCATGCCATATTGAGAGATAGGATTACCCCCAATAGATGTAACTATATCTTGAATAGCCAACAATCAACGATTCAATTGACTTTCACGTAATCTCTCCTCAATTGGGTTGTTATCATTAAGTCGTACGTGCCTAAAAAAATTTCAACCAATTTGTTCTGATACTTATACCACAACTGTGCAGCGTCAGAAAGTGCACAAAACACCAGCATGACTGCAAGCAAATGTCGCAACCGATGAGGACTTTCGCTAATACTTGCTTCTGACAAAGCATCATCCCAATGTTGATCCCCATCCAGAAAGTGACGTGCCCGGCAAGTGGCTTGGTACGTAGGGTGTACGATATTGTCAACCTTTCGGAGATTGGCAAAAGAAGTAGGCCCTCGGACAACGTGCAGCAGTAGGCGCAGGTAAAAGCATTCGGAGTTATTTGGATGAACCGTATAAACCCTACCAATGACATGATCTTTATAAATACCTGGTTAACCTACTACAGCTGTTCCACGTCTTCTGGGGTTAAAAATACCCTGTTGTTTATTATAGGTATAATACGATGGAACTTCGTTGTATAAGAGTGTCTTAGCAAATGCGTCTGTTTCGCAAAGAGAGCAGAGTGGTTCGTCTTGGGTTGTCCAAACGCTCCGCTACATTATCAGGGTTGAAGTATATTCTTTGTCCAACTGTGCCTTTCGTTGTTCCCCGTTTTCCCTATTTCGAGTTGTCATCATTCGAGAATGATTTCAACTCAGTCGAGATTCTCGCTGAGTCGATGTTTCTGCAGCACGAAACCTAGCCTGATGTTCCCGAGTTGCAGAGAGCCTTGTCTCACGACCTTTCTCAGATTCTTGTGATCGAACTAATCTCATCCTTTTAGCATTTCTGCTACATTGGGAGAGGTTGGATCTTCTTCGAGGCATTCTTACAATAAAATAGTACTAACTACTTAACACACAGTTATTTAGTAAACACGTACTATCGTAAACAGTTAAATTATAAATGCTTACAGATTATTACACTGTCTAAAATTATCACAGTTTAAGTAATAAGTGTTAAGACGTGTTAACCAAACGTACTAACTTTATAAATCAAAAGAATTGCCAGAAAATTCATTACTCAGCTTAGCTCAGGTTTTTTTTTTTTTACTTGGTAAATTCATCAAATAAGTACTTCCACCCCGGGCAGGGCCGGAGGCACTGTCAGACTTGTACTGACTAAAATCCACGGTGTTCCTTCAATAGCCCTTTACGTTCTGGGGTCACGGTAATGGGATAAGTCCCACGACCCCGGCATGCTTCGGCCCTCTACAGGGGGGGCCTCGTCATATTGCTGACGCTCTTTGAGGCGCGCGTGGAACACAACGCGCCGTCGACCAGGGCATGGTCCATGGTCGAACAGCGAGTTGCCCTTTACTCGCTGTCCGCATGCCCGCGCCTATGGTGGCCGGAGATCGTCGGCCGACGTCCGACGCCGTGGGCGTCTACCACTGCGGCTGGGCTGGAGGGAGGACGCCATCCTCTCCCTCACGCGGCCCGCCTCCTCCTTCGATAGCATGACTGCTTCGCAGAAGGAGGCGATCGCTTCCCACTCCGTCTCGCCCCGCAGCATGGCCTCGACCAGTGCCGGGCGCTAGAGGTCTCCGCCTATCGCCGCCGTGAGGACACGTCGGTGCTCTGCCCAAGCGGGCAGTCTTGCACCGTATGCTCTACTGTGTCCTCAGGGCGATCCTCGCAGTGGTGACACCCAGGCGTTTCCCCATTAGACACAGGTACCTCCCGAAACTTCCGTGTCCGGTGAGGACCTGCGCCATTGGGTAGGTCAGGACGCCGTGACGCCGATCTAGCCACTCCTCAAAGAGGGGTCTTACCGCCGCAATTGCGGCATGCCCGAGCTTGGCTCAGTTTAGTAATTAATTTTTAAATTAATTTTTAAGTTCATTAGAACTTATACTTAATAAAGAAAATCAAGAAAAGAAATGCCTAACCTATACCAAATACTTATAATATTTATATACAAACCCTAAATACAAATTAAGATAAGTAAATACCCAAAAATCAAGGAAAGAGTCGCCTAACCTATACCAAATACTTACAATATTTATTTACAAAATTTTAAAGAAAATTAAGAAGAAGAACCTAACCTACAAACCCTAAAATATAAATAAATGAAATATGCAAACAGTCAGTATTCAAGTGAATCGCAATAATCCAATGCAACTATTCGCCTATACTCTCCAGGATACTTGCGTTCGCTACGAATAACTGAATCCTTATGGCAGCGGCCATAAAGTTCGCCAATGTTCGCCGTGATTCTTTAAATTAACATAATTTTTTTATTTATGAACTGATTGACATGAAATAAACACTAAATGTTAAGTGAAGTTTACTACAATATATTAGTGAAAACCGCATCTAAATCTAATAAGCCGTTTTTGATATTAGCGTGCACAAACACACAGACAAACAGACAAAAAAAAATGATTACAATTTCGGGTTTGGCATCGATATAATAACAACCCCTGCTACTTTTTTTTTAATATATTCCCATTGTACAGACACCACTTTTCTACAATTTTATTATATGTATAGATAATTCTGTATTAATCCTAATCTCATTAAATGTTGTTATTTTATTAAAGATCGTTTCAATACCGGTCAACTACTTTTTAAATTATTAAAATCGGACATTCCATTCAAAAGATTCATTGATTTTAAAAATGTCAATCTAAAGAAAATAATGCAATAATTCTTACTATATACTATTAATACTATAAATGTAAAAGTTTGTGAGGATGGATGTATGTTTGTTACTCTTTCACGCAAAAACTACTGAACGGATCTGAATCAAAGAGCAATGCAGAGTGTCCGTAGTAACTTTGGCTCAATATAAAATTCTCACGGCCAGTGATGAAAATAATTTTATTGTGTGTAGTTCAATACTAAGAACTGTTTCTTAGCATTTAATATTGTATAGAACTGCTAACAAAAAAATATTGCATAAATACAAATATGGAATTTTGAGGTTATCACAATTTGACTATACATGTTTGTACACGCTAACATTTAGCACTAAAGTAATTACTTCTGTCTAATTAAATAAAGGTACTTTACTTCGAGAATAGAGGTCCACTGCTGTAACAATGAACGAACTTCTTCGCATTCTACTAAATACCTCCGCATTCGGAAAACATTCAATCCACAATTACTGCAACGTTGTTGGTTAGACATGGTCACAATAATAATAATAATAATAATAACTTTATTTATTTCTCCTCACAATGACAAACTTATTCTAGGTTTCACAAATAGGTTTTTTTTTATTTGTTAGCAATGTGAGGAGCTGGTGTCTGAATTAGGCGTAAAATGTCTGTATTACAAATCACCAGGTCCCCACCCCGCGGAAGAACAGAAAGTTTTACTTATAAAATAAAAAAAAAACAAACATTATATTACAATTTACCGTTATAGATAAGGAGATTTAGGATTAAAAACTTAAGTTATTATATTTTTGAGGGTAGAAATTAAAAATAAACTATAAACAAAATCAAGGCGCCTGTATTTGTGTGTAAATGCGAGTGTGTAGGTAATGTTAGTGTGTAGTGTTAAGTGTCAGGTGCGGTGTGCCGAGGTGTACGTGAGAAGGTTTTGGTGCAAGTTATAAACTTATGTCGTACTAATTTAATTTGAATTAAGTAGACTTTCTGTAAAATTATAATCCAAATTTTGTAACCAGTCCGAAACCAAAGACTTACATTTGGTTTTTGGCAAGGGATATATCGTTAAGGCTCGATTTACCTTATTGTATAAATTTGAACCCTGGTAGCAGAAAAACCGATGTGCAAACTTAGTTTTGAAGGGCGATGAAGAACAGACCATATGTTTGCGACGTTTGTTTCTGATTATTTCTGGATCAAAAATTGTTAGGGCATGTTGCTTAATTACCGTTTTTAGAATGAAGAGCTGTCTCACAGTAAGTACCTCCCATTTCGAGTAGAGATCAGTAGTTGGGTGATAAAAAGGTAAAGATAAACTAACCTTTAGAAGTGCTCTTTGTGCTCTCTCGACTTTTAAGAGCTGAGTTTTACATGTGCCACCCCATGTGGTGATACAGTATTCAAGCTGAGACTGACAGAGAGCATAGTAGACCGATTTTACAACAGATTTTGGTGCAGTGTTTCTTAAAGCTTTAAATATTACTATGAGTCTACGCACTCTCGCTGATAGAAGATTAATATGATCATGAAATTTAAGATTTCTGTCAATAATTACTCCTAAATACTTCGTAGATTCAGTGTTTTTAAGGTTAGGACACTGACAAATTGTGTCTGACTGAATAATGGATGTACTTCAACACTTCGAAAAGCAAAAGAGTCTCAAAAAACAGAGAAGGAAACGTAAACGCATGCACTTCGCAATATCACCGACAACAACAACTCAAAGAGAATGTAATACACTATGTTTTATTGTTTTACAACAACTGTTTGTGTTTGTAATGTCAATCAATTCCCTTTGTGTCACTTTTGACACTTGTTCGAGTTTTTATTTCGCAGAATAGTCAACATCGCCTTTGCTTGCCATGTATAAAAATAAATATTTAAATTATTGAGAATAAAAACTCTATTAGTTTTTATTCTCAATAATTAAAATATTATTTCAGATTTTTTATATAATTAAATGCGATTATTGTTCACCACATAGTGTTACTATTTTTAATATAGAAAAGAATACATAAAACAATAAAGAATTTGAAATAAAAACTGATTAATAAGTTTAATTGCAGCATATTGACAACTCAACCTTTTTTCGACAATTTCCGGTCAGCTATTTGTTTATTAATAAATCAATTCTAATGAAGAAGTTCTCGAAAGAAATTAAATACAAACTTATAGTTTAGATTTTATTGTATAGATTCTTATACATTAAAGATAAATGGCCGAGCCATTTTAAATTTAAAAGTTGTGTAGGCCAGGATCCGTCTTTGTTCTTTGGCAAGTAGATAGTTTACATCCTGGAATAATACATAGTCTACTTTTATCCCTTTTTTTTCAGTAACATTATTGTCAACGCGAATTGAGCATACATTTCATAGTGTGTTAGTATATCTTTCTACAATATTGAACTGAAGAATATATAATTTAAAAAACAGTATTGCATTTTTTGTACAATATTTGAGTAAGTACGAACATGACGAAAAGCAATTATGCCAAAAGGTCAAAATCATTTATTGTAATCAAAGTAACAATTAGCGAATTGATTAATGTTACTGAACATTCTTTTGACATGGGTCCCTAGTTTATTTTGGGGACAAACCCAAAAAGACAGGGTTGGTTTAATTTGGCCACTCCCTGGATCAATTCTGTCGCCGAACAAAGATAACCATGTCGTCTCTCTTTGATCGCAGGTGTTCGAGGTCTTCACAACTTAGAGATCAACGTTCCCAGTGCAGTTTTAGTTGGGGAGACAGTGACGCTAGAATGTAGCTGGCAACTAGAAGATGAAGAGGCTCTTTACAGTGTCAAATGGTATAGAGGACGGGAAGAGTTCTACCGGTACATACCGAAGGAACTACCCCACACCAGAGTCTTCCCACTGCCAGGAATTGAAGTTGATGTAAGTAGCCACATCCAATTAAGGTCCCTGTTTTTTAGGATAAATGAAGGAGTAAAAACGAAAATACATTTTTAATAAAGAGTAAGCAAGAAAATAATTCTCTTATTAATGATTTTCCCTTTTCATATTTCTTGAAGAGCACCTAAACAAGAAAAGTGAAAAAGTCTCGTTATAGCTTAGTAGAACAAATACCGCTTGCTTTACCAATACTAAAAGGAAAAAATAACGTGAAGCCAAGATAAATTAGAACGAAGTAAAAGCTTTTACGGTTGGTACTTTATAAGTGATGCAAGTTAAAGCTCATTTTCATCAAAAGATTTACAGTACGTGGAGACTGCGGGTACGGGCAATCTGAAGTGAGCACAAAAAGGAATGACCATTTCCCACACTTCGACAGAATTGAGACGTACCGTAGATTATTTGTCATCTGAAATAGAACAAAAACCTTTTTCTTTTCGATTTCGTTGGTATGAAAAATAATCCTTCAATATCTACTTCATTTGGAGGAGTACTCAAGCATTGTACACGTATATGTGGTGGCTAGCTACATCGGAAAAAACAATTACTTTTTTCAATGGTGGAGTCAGATTTTTCTAAAGGCAGTGACTATCTCTGATTATTCCTTTACTCTTCGTAAATCATTCTCAATTACGAGTAATACCCAACAATACACAGTCACTTAATAAAAACATTTCTCGCAAAACAGACCGGTACCAAATACGATCAATAAATTCCTTACCTCCTAGAGAATACTAACGTTATCATTATAACCACTCAATAGCTTGCTCATAACTTAACTTGCATCCACTTTATTCTTCTCCTGAGACCATATATCGTACCTAAGTCCAAAGATCGCATTCAGAAAATTCAAGCAAATCCATTCTTTAAAACTTTCCAAACAAACTCCACGTTCAAAGCTGATAAAAATGGAGATACAGCGTGTAATTTTATAGTTTTAAACATGGTAGCATAGCACTTATATTATATTGGAAGTCACTTTCGGTACCTTAGTAGTTTGTAAGATAGGCGTGAACACACTCTCTCCCGAAGTTTATTTATTAACTGCTCTTTTATGGGATGTTTACATTGCAAGCACTATTTTCAGAGCGTCAAAATAAACATTTGTAATGCTCAGTGCGGTCTCCGTCAAAGAATCGACCTTTTAATCACGTGTTGTTAAAGGAGTTTTAATTTTGAGTATTGATTATAAACAAAGCTGCAATCAGCTTGTAAAATCGCGTAAAATAATTTTGCATCTGTTCAGCAAACAATCTATATCTATCGTATAATCCACAATGTTGAAAAAACTAATGTTAATATCGTAGAACTCATACATATTTTAATATAACAGAAGGCTCTGTTAAAAATAAACGTACAACACACAAAGACAAAAGATCGTATCAAATTATATATTCTTTCTACTTTTCTTCAAACGGCAAAGATTACGAATTTACAGATTATTTGAAGATAATTTCATTAGCTTTATGTTAACGTAATACGCCTCCAGATATTTGAAGACTTTGAAATAGTCAAGCTTCAAGAGTTTCTTTTGTTTAAACATTAAAGACTCATTTGCCATAAATCTTTAATGATAATCTAATTATATTTACCAGTATTATTAATCTTCATTTTCTTTGTCAACAATACTTTTTCGAGTACCCGACCATTAGTGAGAGCAGACATTTTACAGAGAGAGAACCTAGGCTGAGTGAGAATACTTACTAATTGTTGTAAAAGTAAAGTTCTTAAAGTAATTACTTAGCTTAGTATTTATTAGTCTTCTTTTGCCTTCCAGGCAGGTAACTGTGTTGCTTTCTGGTGCTTAGACCTGTTATTGGTAAAAACGTGGATAAATATAATATAAAGTTATGAACACTTTAACGGTCAAGCTGGGAACATTTACCAGAAGGTTTATATCAATACGATAATCAAGATCTTCTAGTTTATTACTTTCTACAGTTTATTATTTAGTTTCTGCGAAACCTTGAGATGATCAAGCCACAATCTCTTTACTTACATCGTAATACTTTTAGTCTGAAAAGCGGCTTTCCGCAGCCCTTTCAGGGTTTGATAACGAACATAGATAAGGAATAACATAAATGAAATATGTAAATATCGTTGTTTATTTTATTTATTTAAAGACGTCGCAGGGTGGTTATCAGTAAAGGCTTACACATTATATTCTAAAACCCACGCAGTTTCACGGGCGAGTAATTTAAAACAAATGAACGTACGTATTTATGAACTTTTGCGAATTGACTAATCGGATAAAGTAACTAATGAAAATAAGGTAAATCACTTTCATCTAAGTAGATAAAAGGTACGTAAACCCTCACTCCACTTCTTTTAAAGTTTAACAACAATTCCTCAAATATATACGATAATTTCTTGATTTGAACCGATTGTTTTTCAAAGCGTTTTGGCGAGAAATTGGTATACTTGGTGGATGACTACTGATGAAACTAGGTACTAAATACGATACGAAGCAATTTGCGACCAATGAGATGCTACTCCCATTGGAACGCCGTACAGCATTAAAATAACAGCAACGGAGATAATAATATTTTTATTTGATAGCCACACTATTGTATTAGGTTTCAGTCTGTAAAGATAGTGTTAAGGAGGATTAAATAAATAAACAAATAAATTTCTTCAGCTGCTTTTCATTATCCTAATCGCGGTTTAGTGATAGAGGTCATAATTTCAGACTTATCCAATAATTGAAAAGTGTTATTGGTTTTGTATTTTCTTTTTTTTTCACACCGCCTTCCGAAATTAAAATTATTTTTGGCTTTGTAGTGTTTTGATATGGAAGTCGGTTTTATTTTTTGCAAAAAAGTTTTTATATTCATGCTTTTTAGTGGGTCAGTGAATTTTCCAAATCGGTTCGTAAATGACGGAGTTATGCGCGAACAAAAAACGCAATGCAGAGTAAACGAAAAGATCATCAACGTAAATATTTTTTTAGACTTTTGTTGATTTTTCAGAAACGGCTTGCCCGATTTCGATAAAATTTTCATGGGACCATTTGGAAAGTATACCCTTTCTAACAAGATAAGAATTTCTCAAATCGGTTGGCAAGCGACGGAGTTATGCGCGGACAAACATAAAAAAAAAATACAAACATCCGAATTGAGAACCTCCTCCTTTTTTAGTAGTCGGTTAAAAAGTTTCCCACTTTAAAGGACAAATCTTTTTTGCAGTCTATATAGAATTTTTTACTAAAACCTAAAAAAATATATTGTAAGTAAGCACTCAGTTAGTCTTGCAATCCATACTTCCATTCTAATATTATAAATTCGAAAATAACTGTCTGTCAGTCACTGTTTCACGCCTAAACTACTGAGTGAATTTCGATAAAACTTGGCAAGGCTATATATGACATCTTAGGGAAGGAAATCTTCCTAGATGGGGTGATATGGGGGATGAAAGTTTGTATGGGCAACCCAGCATTTTTTAAGTTAGGGATATGAAAATTCTAATTAATGCTTTTGGTAGGAAATACGGTTCAGCATTTTTGAAAAATCATTCAATATGGGTTGATTTTAAAATTCACAAAACTGCTCGATTTCCTTAAAATTTGCCAAGGCTACAGATAGCATCCTGAGGAAGAAAATGACCCACTTTTTGTTTTAGAAAATAATCCTAAAGATGGCGATATAGGGCATAAAAGTTTGTATGATTTTTTTTTTCCTGTGGGAAATTATCTAGTGAATCCTGCCGCTATAGATGGAGCGGAAGGGAGTGTCAGACTTCTACTGACTAAAAACCCACCTAGTTCCTTCAGTTGCCCTTGCGGTCCGGGGCTGCGATATCTCATTAGAACATTCCCGCAATTCCAGCATTGTATGGGTAACCCAACTTTTCTTAAGTTAGTGATAATTATGTAAATTCAAGTATTTGATTTTGTTAGGATATTAAGATATATGTGGTTCAGCGTTTTTGAAAAATCATCCCCTAAGGGCGTAAAATAGGAATTGTTTTTAAAATTCACAGTACTGAACGGGTTTCGTTAAAATTTACGAGGCTATAGATTGCATCCTGGGGAAGAACATGAGCTACTTTTTGTCTTAAAAATAGTCCTACAGGGGGCATGATAGTTTGTTTGGGAATCCAGCATTAATATATGGTACAGCATTCTGGAAAAATCATCCCCTAAGGGGTACAATAGGGGTTGATTTTAAAATTCACAATTTATATGAAAATGATTGCACTTACCTCTTTTTAAGGGATTGGTAATGTCAGTCATAGTTTGTATCTTGAGGTAACACTAATTTAGTCTTTATTTCATTCGACGAGTTTACAACAAAATTATTAGTGCCTACAATTAATTTTTGAACCAATGGATACGCGGTCACAAATTATTTGTTATTAGAGCCTTGTGTCTTTCTGCTTGTTTGAACGTGATTAATTCAAAAAGTACCGAACAGATTTTCATGTGCTTCGAGCGAAGCCGCGGACAAAACAAGTTCATAATAAAAATTAACGTAATAGCCTTG
Organism: Tholera decimalis; assembly: GCA_943138885.2. Lineage (NCBI taxonomy): Eukaryota > Metazoa > Arthropoda > Insecta > Lepidoptera > Noctuidae > Tholera > Tholera decimalis. The sequence continues at coordinate 22,569,117 of OW964552.2, read as the reverse complement.
TCTGTGTCTCACTTCCCATCCAACAAGGTTTGTAGAATATCTAAATACCAATCAGGAATTAATTAATCATACGATGTTGTGAATAATCAATGACAATAGCAGATAAGCGCCCTGTACCTGATGTATTAGTAGATAACCTTCTCGATACCTTCTCGAAATGTCACCTGTTCTAGAATTCATTTTTAGGATTAGGTACGATTTAATTGCCGTAATAAAATTGATAAAAAAGTGGCCAAGTCCGTAGAAGCAATCATAGATTTGCGAAAAAAAAATTTTGTTTTTCATTGTTTGTTTCAGTGTTTGTATAAATTACAAAGTTATATTTCCGGTTATTGAAAATATGCTATATCTCTTAAACTATATTCACACTAATTTTCGTTTTAAGTGTTCATTGAGTTCTACAGCGAATTTTTTTATTTATTGCACTTTTATTTTAAAATGTAGAAAGGGGGAACGACGACAATGGCGGCGCGTTTTACCACTTTAGAGGTGTTTATCTATCAAACGATTGTCTTTGAGAAAAATTAAGAAAAAAGTTTTAAAAACCTCAATATAATTTTTAAAGGCTTATACCGCTTCGTTCACAAAGTAAACTATTTAGTCTACTTATTTTACCTCGGAATCACTTATTATAATTTTTGTCTACATGAAGCGGTTCCTAGTATACACCTACCTACCGTGTAGTCCTAAAAGTTTCGGAATAAAGTGGCTGTGACATACGGACCGACAGTCAGACTTGACGAATCTATAAAAGTTCCGTTAGGCTAGGTTGCTATTGGCCTACGGAACCCTAAAACACAGATATACAACACACGAACAACGACATACTATCCAAGATGTAATACTTCCGATTGTATATCGACTTATTGATTACATTTAATCATGATATGCCGATTGAACTCGTAAAATTAAATGTCGAGAAGTGGATGTTGCTATTGTAGGCTGTCTGAGATAGTGATCAAGACACAATTCTGCTATCAAATTGTGTTAAAATGTACAATATAGTCAATATTTTGATATCTCAGCTTTGATTTTCACCACCAAAGGACCGCCCTTGTAACGACCATTTCATTAATGCGGGCTTTTAATAGATACGGACCCTTGACGAGCGAGACAAATTCGCACTTGACTGCCTGCTAGTTATCATAAACAATCTAATAATAGAGGTTTACATAGGGAAAGATAATGGTTCCTTTGAGAATGTAAGGTTATTGTCGTAATGACTGCAGGACGACAAAAGAACTCATACATTGAATAGTTTGTTCCATCTAACTTTGATGGGTGGTATTTAGTTATGGCTTTGGAAGCTGAAATAAGCAATTCCAAAGTGAAATCTGATAATTCTGTATAATTTTATAAGACTTCTAGGGCCAAATGCGACACCCAAGTTTTTGTACATATTATGTCGATGATAAAATTGGAAGTTTAAAAAAAACAGTAAACTCTTCCGATAAATTGGTCATACATGTGTGAACACGAACAGTGTTCAAACAAATTTTGTAGAGCTGAAAGGCATGAAAATAATGGTCTGAATATTCGCAAAAGAAAAGCAAAAAGCTTAAGTTTGATATTCCAGCTAAGTACTCTCTAGAGTTAAAGTCGGAGAGCTGCTCACCTGAAGTGAAGTCACAAAATGAATATGCGAATGATATACCGTTACGAAGTCAGTACCGCACAAACTTTGACGTTTATCTAATGAATAGGATTCAACTAAATAAGAGTTGGGTTTGGATTATAACAAACTATGTAGGTCTTATCTCTGAATCGGACCAACCGCAAAGGCTTTGAAATTGAAAAGGACGAATTAGAGGGTTATCGCAGAAGCTGGGGGTCATCCGATGTGTAAAGTGCCTATATGTATGTAGATCGGAGTTTCTGAACCTTTTTTAGTTTTATTTCTTTTACGACGGACCCCCTTGGGACATGTTTGTGGTCCCCAGGTTGAAGGTCCTCGCTAAAGATGTAGCGTACTCACTAGTAGGTAAATATACTCTTTTGAGTAGGTATGGGTAATTGACCTCACAACAGGATATCGGAAACAAGTTAAAAAGTGTAGCTTAAATTAAGTGATTCAAACTATATTTCACAAGATAGATTAATACCTTGTCCAAATACGACAGTATTTAAACTGCAATGTTTCACCAATCAACTATACAGATAAACTTGCACTGATGACAATTTATTCTAGGTTATATTGGTAATACTTGTTCAAAGTATGTACGTAAAGTATCCATTGAAATAATAAAAATAAAAATTTAATTCAGATATCATGATCCATATTGTTACATAATGTAAATTACATTATTACTCTTTTAACGAAGTGTCTCCAAAGTGTAGAGCTTGACCGCTACAGTCTTCAAGACTATGTTACTGATGCTACATCTACTATCCTGCATTATGTATGCAGGTACATAAAGCAGAGAATAGTAAATCTATACTAATATTATAAAGCTGAAGAGTTTGTTTGTTTGTTTGTTTGTTTGTTTGCTTGAACGCGCTAATTCTTTTAGCTTGAATTCTTTCAGTGTTAGATAGCCCATTTATCGAGGAAGGCTATAGGCTATATATCATCACGCTAAGACCAATAGGAGCGGAGCACTAATGAAGAATGTTTCAAAATCGGGGGATTTTTTTTCCACGCGGACGAAGTCGCGGGCGGAAGCTAGTATAGTATAATATAGTAGCATTATCTGAGAACATAGACTCTACTGTATGTAACTATATCGGGCAGGTGGCTACAACTCAAAACGCGTATTTTGCGTACGTATGAGCTCTGTATCATAGTAAATTTATGATTTAAAATTTTACATTCCATATAGTATCAACAGTATTCGGGAAATTCCATTAAATCTAAAGTAAAACAATACAAAATGATACCTCACGAATCGATCCATGTCAGTCGTAAACAAGGCGATGTAACTAATTCGTATTTTTATTGCGCACTAAAACATTTATTTCGGATGCCTTCCAATATCATGTTACATTAATCTTAATTTGTGGCACTATAAATTACTAACAAATTGTAGTATTCTGGGTACTTAGCCTTGGAAGGGTGCGTTTTTAAATATAACGTTTTTATGTGATCGATATGGAATACTCTAGTAATTTTATGGGAGGTGTTGGTAATTAGGCGTGGCTGAACACCGTGGATCGTTATATGTGACACGATATAGTGTTATTTTTCGTGATGAGGCATCGTAAATCTTCGCTGTGATTAGAGGTGAGAGACTGCATAAAAACAGGGCGTTTATAGCAATACTATTCATGAGTTGTTATCATTAACAACATGTTAGGAACGTAATCTCTGGGACGTATCATACAAATAAAATGACATTTTATTTCCCATAACAATTTTTACCAGTACTAGTTACTACTTCTTGCGAGTTTTTTTGGTTAGGGTAATTATGGAAATCCCAGTACCGTACATGTGTGTAAATTGTAAACAAATATAAACAAAATTAATCCGACCTGAAGTAGGCTAATCCTTTATTTCTTATCTCCGATCAATATTATCAATTTATTTCAGGTTTGATTGATAACAATATTTTTGAGCCCTACTTATAATAAAAGAATGTCTTAATTTAGTTGAAGTAGGTACTTGTTTCATCCGCATTTGTACGCTGCGTATACGTTTATCGAACGCCTACGCTGGACAAACGCTAGTGTGAAGGCGCTCTAAAATATGAATCCCCTAGTCTCTAAAGTAGTGCTTACTGCATCAAAGAGACCAGTGTCTTCGCCAGTTTAGGTTAGCACATATTATATCATACAATACACATGCAATAAAATAAAATTAGCTTATTTTAAATAAACAAAAGGAAAAATTTAGATCTAGGTTACAAATAAACGGCGGCGCGCCGTGTTCTGCGCGCGCCTCAAAGTGCAGTCAGCTTTATTGATAGGGCCCGATAGGACCATTGCCTTACGGGGTTGCGGGAATGTGAAATGAATGTTTTCGTCAGTAGAAGTCTATCACTTTCTTCCACTCCACCCACAGCGGGAGAAGTCTTTTGATGATTTTCCCACTCAGAAAAAAAAGGTTACAAATAAAACATTAGTTGGAACGTATACAAGTAGATGATGATTATAGAACTTTGTTTCTAATTTTAGTTACGAACAAAGCGTTTTCAAAATGTATATCGAATCGGAAGAACTGTCCTGCCCATCTGTGATATGACAGCAGCCTCTAATGTATTTGTCCCGTTCTGTAGATATCCCGTTCTGGTGCTCGGCGCGTGGTACTCCAGCAGGCGACGCCGGCGATGGCAGGCAGGTTCAGATGCGAGGTGTCGGCAGACGCGCCCACCTTCCACACCGAGATAAGATCTGCTCCCCTCGAAGTCGTCGGTAATTAACAGCATGTTATATTACGAACTGTCCTAAGTTAGTATGATCAGCCCCTGATTTAGAACTTTTCAATGTGTCTGCAGACGTCCCAAATTAACCTATATTTATTACACATATGACCTAAATTTGTTACGACAAGAAAAATAGCACGAGCGATTTTCTGAAAATATGTGTGTCCTAAATTGAGAGATAATTTCTAAATTGGGGCTAGTTTTAGTAAAATTATCATCATCTATCAAGTTTATATAGTTTTTTTATTTCTCTACCAGTCAACTTTTAGGTTAAAAAAACCACAAGTTCGCTTATGATGAACCCACTGTCCGATGGCTACATAAAATTATTAATTATATAATATATGTATATCAAATGTAAAAGTATCAACTGATTGAATAATTGCATACTATCACAGATTACAAGCCTTACTGGCCGATATTAATAAAAATCTATATCAGATTGCTAATATCGGTTTATCGGTTAATGCGTGCAGCAACCTTTGTACCATTTTACGAAAAACCGGAACGAGGAGTATGAATTCTAATTATTAATTGTCAAATATCCACCAACCACCAGTGCTCTTTCATATAAAAGCAGTGAAAACTGAAATAAAAACTATTACAATTGTAATGTTTAACATTAATATTTTAAAAAAAATTGCTGTAACACAAAATGGGTTGCTTTTAGTCTCCATTTCTTTTTATTTAATTAAATACAAACACCTTAACTGTAGTTTACATTACTTTTTTTTAACCCAGAATATATTAGGATATTTGCACTTCAATCTGTTGGCTATCATTTCGGTGGAAATATAAAAAATTATCATATTTTAGGAATCTTAATGTCAGGGCCGGCCAGCAATTGGCGTGAGATTAGGATTACCATAACTTGGGGAATTATTGAAGGCAATATATAACGACTTGGATTTAAATCTGAAATTAATTTTCAATTTGGTAACGTGAAGCCGGAAATAGCACAATCACAAAATGTGTGGAATGAAAAGAGGCTTTATACAAACATTATTATTAAATTGTCAGCGTGGTGTTCTTCGAAGAGGATCATTTGAGGAAACAACAATTTTGAATGTCAATGAAATTAAATTGCTTCGTATTCCTACATATAAGATACTTCTACTGCTACGTATACTTCGCCCGCGATTTCGCTCCATAGCACTCACCAATAATACACCTTACTACCAAAGAACATTTTTGGAATTGGATTATTTGTTCCGGAGATTAGAGGTAAAAAAATTATATACATAATATGTAAGTCTACAAACATACTATTTTTTTAACTCTTTATAATATTAGTATACATAGATCAAAAGAAAGAAATATATCTTATTGAACTGGCCCGTTGGTATAGTGGTCAGTGGCCCTGACTGCTATGCGCAAGGTCGTGGGTTCGATTCCCACCTAGGACAAATGTTTGTGTGATGAGCAAGGTCATTTGTTCTTTGTCTGGGTGTAATTTATCTATAATATGTATGTATTTAGAAATATATATGTATGTTTATCAGTTGTCTGGTACCCATACCACAAGCTCTGCTTAGTTTGGGACTAGATGGCGTTGTGTGAAAAGTTGTGGAATATTATTATTATTATTTTTAACTGTGATGAAGATTGCAGCTGCATAACTATACATGATGCGGCTGCTGATCTGCCTTTCACAACCCAGTTACTGGGTAACACGACTTCCTCTATGTGAGAAGGAATGAGCCGTAATTCATCACGCTACATGTGCAGTTTCGTCACGTTTTTTACTTTAACCGTTTTGAGAACAGTGATATTGGTTAAAAACCTTAAGATATATTATAAAAAGATCATATAAATGATAATATACATAAATATTGTCCGTACATATTTGTAGGTAGGTAATTACATCAGTAATTGGAACAAAACCTCTACGGTGACAGTGAATTGGGTCGAGTGCCTAACAGACGAACCTCACTGGAGAAGCTCTTCACGTAACGTAAACGACATTCCAGTACATTGAACAACATTACTGACACGGCGCTCACACACAAAATGCCAACGAATATTGTATTCTTGTGACTTCTGAACAATCAAACAACTGTTCGTTCCACGATCTTTAACTGCTGGACGGATTTACATAAAATTTAGTGTACTAATAGTAGTTGACTTTAGCCGGACACAGTTATAGACACCGTTTTAATAAATTCCATACTAGGTGAAACTGGGACAATACAGTCATTAAATGAAATATAGTCAAAGAAGTTAATCAAGTTTAGAAATTACAAGATAATATTACATCAAAAGTTTTTAGATTAGTCATAATGTTCAAGTTGATCATCTTTGTATAGTTCGTTGCTCAGATAATAACTTAGTCTGTGAGTAAGTATCTACCTACTTATAAAGTTAAGAGTTAGAACAAGGAAATTTTGAGTAATCTTGCAATATAGTTTGGTTCATTTACTTACTTACTAAGTTGAATACTATCAGCGTATCGTTTTACGAGAATGGGTGGTAAGGAAAACAGATTATTCACAAAGACATCGTTTCATCACCAGCTTTTACCAATTTGATTGAGCCTCCGTAGGTATAAGCATATGTACTTACTAACCTAACATGCCAAAATCTTCACATGCATATTTTAAGGAAGGTGGGTTTTCGGGGTCATTAGTGCTCAGAGTGGCTCCCCACTCTGAGCGCTAATGACCCCGAAAACACTCTGTCCACTAACCGAGTGATCCCTGGGTGGTAAAGTGATCACGTACCGTCGTTCACAATTAATATCAGGAGAGACCCCTTTACAGTCACCCCAGGAATTTTTCCTCAACAGGCGTTGCACAGAGGAGGAGCGGAGTGGTTTAGTAAGAGGAGACGGGACTTCTTCTAACTGCTCTTGGTGATTACCGAGTAGTTTTAGCAAAATAATCCTTCACTCCTTGGTCTTTTGCCCCGAAAGTCTAGTTGCCTTTTCAAGGTTTCCAAAAATAATAAATAAAGCTATAAGCATACTTATAACTTATAACACTTATTCAGCATATACATAGCTTTATTTCAATTAAGAAGTTGTTGTCTGCGAATTTGTTTTTTCGATTTTTTTATGTAAACTTAATCTTTTAAGTTGTTTTTGTATGGGAATCTTGAAAAATAATAATATCCGACCCCGGGTCTTTACCTAAGTCATAGTATGAAATAGATTGTCATCCATCCCCAGGCTGACCTCTGCAACCGTTGTTTAACCTCTAACATTCCACGTATGCCTTTTACTAAAAGCCTCCACGAGTACAACCAAACAAGTATAAGTTAATATTCCGAGAATAAAAAAGGATGCATTATTGATTCTACAAGTGTGAGATAAAGTTAGTTCCCAAATCCATTGTTTTCAATTAAACATATTTTAATTGTATTGTTATTATCTCCTCTCCATTAAAGATCGCACCGCACGTCGCAGATAAATGGGAAGATTATTAAATTGTAATCAGATTATTTCACCTTTAAATCAACCGTTTAGTTTGTAGAGACAAATGGTTTATGTTCCGGTTCCAACACTGCAATCTCGGATTAAATCAGATTTCCATTTCCCATTCAATTATTATCTAATTGGTTAATTTCTTATTACAACCCGTGCATTCTTTATTATATCAATAAATAATTTAAGTATTTTCCAGTAAGTATTTTCAATAATCGATACGATCATTTTCAGATATAGGATATCTGAAAATGATCGTATCGATTATTCTCCACTCTTCTTTACAAGAAGGCAAAAGTTCTGACTGTACGCCAGATATTCATCCAGCAGACTATTCTGATGCAATACAGTCTTCTTGAGTATACTCCCTCTATGTCCTGTGACAAAAGGCGCTACAATCCTGTAGGCAGAAGCCAACTGAAACTTACCACCATGCATTCCAGAAGCTACTTTTGTTACCTAGGTCCTTATCTGTATAACAAAATTAACAAAATCCTACGATATTTCAACTCAAAAAGACAAAGTGCAAAATGAAAGTAACTACCTGGCTACAGGAGTTAGGTTACGACGATACAGAAGAACTATTTGCTGTACTAGTGTAGGCCTCTGACTCTCGTTCAAACACACACACAAACACACATTCACTCTACCCCACGCACACACACACAATATAACGCACACTCTCACTCACACACATCTTTTTTTCTTTTTTTTATTAATAATTTTTTATAGTTATTTTATTTCTTGATTTTTGATTTCGATTTCTGTGTTGTATAATTTTCGACCATAATCTACTGTAAATTATTCTATGCAGAAATTTGTAAATTTTAAATAACTAAGGAGGAGGCCTGGTGTCCTGAAATACAGGCCATGAGTCCAGTCTCCCACAATATGTTTTATACTATTTATAATGTATTGTTAATGTGTAAAACCATTGTACCATTTACTTACAATACAACGTGTATCGGAAACCCCATATCTATCCAAAGGGGCTGAAGACAACATCTGGTATGGAGTCTCTATGCACAGTTTCAGCTCAAAATAAGTTACTCAAAGAATTGATACCAAATTATCGGTTTCATATGTTTCTTGAATACCAATCATAACAAACGTGTCACAGCACTACGAGGGTCGATAACTTTCCACGTTACTTGCCAATAACACGGTGATTCTCTTCGTTCTTCTTAATTTGAAAATTCTGCCTCTGGTATCAATGGATTGAAATTTCTATTATACTTCACACATGTAGACATAGGATTATAAAACCCTTGCCATATCGTTTATTATCATCCAAAGAAACCGTGCACTTGGTATGTATATACCAACGAATTAGGAATGATATATACCCTTTAAATTACACGTTGTATATTGATGCTGATTTTTATATTTCAAAGTGAATTTCAATCTGCTCACGATTATCATCAGTATTGATCTTGTTGGTTAAGGATATGGTTAAGGCTTGATATTGATCTTAATGTAGAATTTGAAATCTAATCCGATTTGCTAAAATCTTGGCCTATAACATTGATAAAGTGAGCTCCAAATTTTATGCGGTGGAAGTCCGAAGGCGCTTGGATTTCATGCAGACTTTATCTGGTGAATGCAGGTTCAGCATGAGACAGCTCGAGGGAGTAGTAGAGATATTATAAAGCTGCATAAATTACAAGCTTAGTTGATCTAGCCAGCCTTCTACGTAAAATACGAATGTTTAAGAGTTATGTACCACTTTGTCCTACTTTAATTTCGCCAGTCTGTTGTAGAATTTTTCATTCCAGTTCCTACCGTCATTTTCGAAATAACGTATAACCACCTGATTTATTCTTTAAGCGAAGAAACACAATAGTTCTAGCAAAGTAACTGTTATTACTAGGTAACACAAGTAATACAACGCTTCAAATGTAATGAAATTCTTGAATTTTCTGTTACTGAGCTGGAATTAATTTAGTAAAGACGTGAATGTAACGAAAATATGATACTTTTATGAATTTACCTGTTACAAAATTGTGAGCTAATTGAATTTTATTTTTATAAAATGTGATGTTGTGTGTTTGCACGCACTAAATTGGGCTTCGGTTTTCTCTTGTTATTTTAGTATTAAAACTAGGCTAGGACGTATTTGCACGATAAACCATTGTGTACAAGGTTCATTAATCCAATTTCGAAATAAGTCAATTTAAAAACAAACAATTCGTACCGTAAACGTTCGTTATCGGCATTTGCATCGATACTAAAACGTCGGCACCGCTCCATGTTGTTTACCGATTTCATTTGGGACCTTCAAGGCTGCTACTGTTCATGGTCACGCGACAATTATCGCTGAGGTATTACCACCAGACAAAGACACTAACATATTGAAACATGTATGTATGTACATACTTAGTAATAAATCAATTTATTTTTCATTAACTTTAAAACAAGCGCTTTCCATACTCCTTAGTCTAGGTGAATTTTGGAATTAAGTTCAACTGTGCATAAAGGTTGACAAAAAAAATGTCTATGTCCATCTTCAGGGCTAAAGATCTCTCGTATGTCTATGCTGTTTTGCTTTGATAAAGCAACAAACAAACAGTTTTTACTTTAACAAATGTGGAGTCACTTCCACATTTATAATTAAAGTATGGATTTTTTAACGCGTAACTCCACACGACTAATGTCACGTGCGTAGGTAAAGCGGCTCTTGGAGCAGTGTATAACTGTACAAAGCATTTTTCTCGTAGCGAATTTCTGGATGTTCTTTTCAAAAGTAAAATTCCAACTTAATTAATTTCTCAGTCTGAGAAACTGAGCTCACCTGATCATTTCTTTTTTCTCACCTGCTCTTTTATTATATATAAAAACCTTTTATTGAAACTTTTACGGCTCTTATCAGGTTTTATATATAGGAGATTGCAAATGGCATGTAAATGCGTGGAGTTACGCGTGCGTATAGTCACGACTGAGAGTATCACGGCCACGTGACACGCACGCTTAAAACGCGCGTACATAATACGAACACGCAGCTTGCATAGGCGAGAGCTATCGGAATATCCCCAAAGCTATGAATAGGTATCTTTGGGCTCACTCGTTCAATCGTAAACCTTACCTATACATCACTTTCCATTAAGACAGATCCCGGTCAGAACTGGTATCACCAAATTATGGAAATAGCTTTTAAAGGATACTATAACTAGCGTGTACTGTTAAAATGTCTGCTTTGTCTAACAAAAGTCCATCATATACTTTAAGGATACCAGTTTGCATTCAGTGGACACAAAATACGTGCGAGAAACATGCCAGCGAGTTTTCAAACATGCCAAAAATAAAGCATTTTGGAAAAAGCAGAACAAAGTTTCAAAAAGTGACCGATTCTCCGAAAAAAGTGACATACAAATTGGAATGCAAAATTATGGATGCAACCTATGCTCAAGTGTAGGACAGTACTACCTAATAAAGCATTTTTTAACGTGAATTTATCCAACGTCTCTGTCGTCGCCCCAAAGGTTAATTCAGTCAGAAAATGTGACACGATAAGCATTTATGTAGGTACTTTTGTAGTAGTAGGTAAAGTAAAATTGTAATAATCCAATCGGCGACAACGAGAAATTTAAGTTTGTTCTTCAATGTGCAATACAATAAGGTATAATAAATAATAAATAAAAATAAAAATAAAAATCTTTTATTTTCAGGCTTCTAAGGCCCATAGTGTTAGTCAAACAATTTACTTAATAACTATGTTAGTAAGAAACAGGCATACACAGACAATTATAAAGGATGTAACAAAACAAAAACAAAATAAAATAAAAAAATCACAATCAGAGGAAGGTTTATCAAGCCCCATGTCTAACGTGTAGCTTGATAAACCTATCCATTGTAGGCCCTTCTAGTCTTTCCGCAAAAACTTTCAGAACGCTATTGTTGCTTCCTCTCACTCTGCGTATTATAGACGCGACTTTCTTGCGCATGATCGCATAATAATCATCCGTATGCGCATCCGCGAACATCCCAGACGCACTACAATAATGGCAGATTTAATACCTTAGGCATTCTCTACCAGTCAAGAAAGTAACAAGACAGGTGCATAAAAAAAAACTAATATTACTAACATGTATACAACGTGTAACGGAATCCCCATATCTATCCAAAAGGACTGAATACAACATCAGGTATGGAGTCTCTATGCAAAGTTTCAGCTCAAAATAAGTGACTCACAGAATTGACCCAAATTATTGGTTTCATATGTTTCTTGAATACCAGTAATAAAAAATGTGTCACAGCACTATAAGGGTCATCACTTTCCGCGTCACTTGCCAATAAAACGATAATTCTCTTCATTCTTCTGAATTTGAAAAATTCGGTCTCTGGTATCAATGTATTGAAATTTCTAATATGCTCCACACATGTACACATAGGATTAGAAAATCCTTGCCATATCGTTTATTATCATCCAAAGAAGCCGTGCACTTGGTATGTATGTATATACCCTTTAAATTACGTTGTATAAGACATAGGTACTACTATTACACAATATATTTAAAGCAAATGTATGTAAGCTAATATATTTAAAGAAAATGAGGTGCTTGTGGCTGAATAATAAGGTTAAGCAACGCTTACTGAGAACTGTCCTTGGCTGGGTGACATCCTAACATGTCGATATTCTTTCGTGCCTCAGAAAACTTGTTAAACTGTTGGTTTCGGCTGCTATTTGTACATCTATGACAGACGTTACGGGTAGTCAAAAGTCATAAAATTTGACACTGGTCTGGCCAAGAAATGAAATGAAATGAAATATTTATTTTGTAAATTGGTTATAAATAACACTTTTACGCGTCATGTTTTTTTGCGTGTTAACTTTAGTTAGATGAGGCCGGTATTTCCTAACTCTGAGAAGAAACACCAAAACAAACTCAGAGGTCAAAGTCTCTTTTAAAGTCCAGACAATTTGTATTTGTATATGAGAAGCATGTAGGTTCATGTCTGTAGTATTCTGTTGAGGAAACCACGCAAATTTGAGCGGACCTGTCCAGACTGTGCAAGCATTCAGTTATCGTGTAGCTCAACTTAGAACTTAAGGAGCTCAACAATTTGACGAACAATACCAAATACGTAAGGACATTTGGGTAGACCACACAAGTACTCAAACTGCTTGACATCAAGGGGTATAGCTATTGAGTTGTGGAGGTCAGACAGGCAGACGCTCTATGTAAAACTCTAGTACTCTGCTGCATCCGGTTAGATTGGTAACCAAACCAGACATAGTTGGAAAACGGCTAAGCACATGATGATGATTATTTAAAGAAAATGGTTATCATAATACTTGTTTGGTCACTGGGACGTGTGGTACGAACATATGCAGGCGTCGACGGCATCACACGCGTAGCAGACGTGAAGACAAAGAGAGGAGTCATCACAAGAGGGTTCAATAATATTTGCCCTCTTCCCTTCGAAGACGTCAACAGGCGGGAGGATGTTCACGCATTAAACGCGTGAGCATATAGACGACTGACGTCACCGATGGCTGAGGCGGCGGGCGGCGGGCGCGGGGTGGAGCACCGGCGCGCAGCAGACGGTGAGCAGCGCACTCACTCGATCAGACAGCTTCTAAGGCACACGCGTCCCTCTATCGACCCCTCACTGTAACGCTACTTATTTTTGTTACTCAAATATATTTTCATATTATACAGTCCACTTGTTTCATTCATCTCCCTGAGATCTTAAACAATACATACCAATACATGATTACATATTACTAAGAATACTGTTAAGAAAATAATTTAACAAATTTCGATTTAATGCATATTGATTGGTGGCCGTTCTGGTATCAAGAGGAAGAATAAACTGTATATTATGAAAGGAAGTATGAACAAAATCGAGAGGGCAGAGTAAGAGAAGATCGTTAGTAAAGCGCAGGCGTGAGAAGAACATAGAAACTGAAACTAAGATAATAGATAAGAGGTGCTTTACCGTCATAGACCCCAAAATTGAACACTGAAACTGAAGTGTCACGCGGGTGCTATTCAGTACTATTCGCAATGTTTGTGAGGTCGAATAAGTAAAAAACTAGCGGTAATAGCCCGACTTCTACCCGCGTTCTTATAAGTAAACTTTAGAACAGTCAGCATAAATAGATACACAAATAATATACCTTACGATACCTACGTACATACACTAGTTTAAATTTTTTGTGTCCATAGTAATATTGTAAGGTGTACAATAAAGTATATAATAAATAAATAAACGATAGTACACGATTGTGTAGATATAAAACAACTCGCCATTTAAAATCCGTTGAAAAATCTACTGTTCGTAGTTTTTGTCGCACTAAATCCTTCTTGCCACACAGCTTGTTACAGCAGTTTAGATCGAAGGAATCGCATTAAGTTCTCTGTGAAGATTTTACTCTGCAGATTGGTCGTAATAACATTTCCTTGTGAACCAACGGGTCTCCATTTTGTATTTACGGCCATTTCGAAGATCGTCGCCATAATATTTTGTTAATGGCCGCTGAAACGATGCGATAGACGTTGACTCTGAAACGAAACAAGAAACTTTGTATTTCGTCTTCGTTTAATAGACCCCTCGAGCTCCATAACCTTCCGACTTACTACATTCGCGCACCTCTCTAAATTATAGGGCTTTACCTGTCCCATCATGACGTGATTCTCTGCCATGAATCACGACTGACGAGCTCATTTGTGCGACGTGATGCCGCTATACGGATTAATTAGCTTCAAAGGATTCTTGAGATCTGAAAGCCGCATTTTCAACGTTTCCCGTAGGTATAATCTGACTAACAAAGTTTACGGAATAGACACGATAGTTAAGAGTAGGTAGGTAGAGGTATACCTTTTCTGCGCACATCCTTATAATTACGGCGAGATTAAATACATCACGTATTCTCGGAACGTTCGTTGGTATTTATTTAAACGCTGGTGAGGGTTCATAAAGTAAAACAAATCCCTTAATATCAAGACATTTGATTGTAAGCGCCATGATTTTTTTCCTATCTGAAACGCACGCCGTGACCCACAAAGGAAAGTAAACAAACGTGCCATAAACACAGCTGCCTGTATTAATGTGATAGCTCGGGACAAAGTACGCCTTCGTTTCATTTAATCATAACCTTTATTTATAGTGGCTAAGTAAATACTTTTTGGAAACCTCATGCTGGTAATTTTATAGTTGTTTGCCTGTTAGTGTATATGGAATTCATGAATGTTACGAGTATATAAGCTTTGTCATAAAGACTGAATAAGTAAGAATATAACAACACATACACTCACATATTCATGAAATGTCGCGTATAAATGTATAATCATCATTTACGTATTGTTATTCCTTAAATAATCCTTTTCCTAACTATGTAGGTAACGACACGAACGCAGCTGAGTAGGTAGCATGGAACATCTACATGCCTCTTGACCGATTAATGGCTAACACGATACCCCTTAGCATAACTAGTGAGTAGGTGCGTACGTAATGGCTTTACGTGCTTTCCGAAGCAAGGAAAGCTGGTAAATAGGTTATGGTTAGGCAAGCGTGCTTCATCTTCGACCACATCATCGTTTAACACCAAGTTAGATGGTGATCAAACGCAAGCATGTCAACAATAAAAAATGTGTAAAATTTTATATGTAATAATAAACGCGTACGTTATTTAATCGATCATGATATTATCTTACCATTGCATAAATGTCGTGGCTCCATAATCCAATCTTCACACCCG
The DNA here is from genome assembly GCA_943138885.2 of Tholera decimalis. Lineage (NCBI taxonomy): Eukaryota > Metazoa > Arthropoda > Insecta > Lepidoptera > Noctuidae > Tholera > Tholera decimalis. The sequence goes on along the minus strand of OW964552.2, from coordinate 22,553,636 downwards.
CGCTACTGGCCTGTCAGCTAAACCTTTGCGGGCATTACACAAACTACGGCATGAAAGCTTTTGAGTGTTCGCCTAACGTTGTCCATAAAGGGAATTTCATGTTTTTGTCAAGAACAAACTTACATGGTCATATTCATCTTGACTCGTACAGCATTTATAACATTTACGCGCGCTCAGGCGAACGCTAAAACTGTATAACGCGCTGAAGTGATAATTAGCAAAATGGTACAGTTATCAAAATTCCAGCGGAGTGGTTAGTTACCCATATTTGACTGTCAAGCCCTTTACCACTTAACATGTAAAGTAACCGCGTTCATTAAAAAAATAAACCACGTACGTGCTAATTAACGTAACGATGCGACTTTGTGACGAGTGCGCTCGCAATAAGAACAGCATCAATATATTTCACGAAATTTTTATGACCCTTGTCGAATTTCCAACCAAAATTGATGCCAAGTACTTGCCAAAAGCCTTTTTCAACCGTAAATTAGCTTTTGATATGTTTGTTACAAAAACGCTGAACGTGTAAAACTATCTTTCGAATGGCCATTTTATTTTGCAACAGTATGCTAATATTATGATAGCATGTTGTACAAGATAAGCTGGTGTTGGAATCTTTCCAGCTGCGACACATTTTCTTAGTCAATAAAGCTTAATAGTGGCACATAGACGCTGGCTTGTCAGGCTAGATACAGGCTGCCTGGGAGCTTTTGTTATGACGCTATGGGAGAGAGCTGTATTCGACAGAAAGCCATTTGGGTTACATAATGGACACAAGCATTCTCCCAGGGTTTGCTCGAGCTCTGCTAGAGATTGCTAATTTGGTCGTTTAGAGACTGCATACCAAATGGCTTGGATACTAGGATCTTCTTTAAAAAAATATTTAATGAAATCGTTTAGTTGTTAATAACTAGTATGGAAGAAGGAATGAGCTACGCTGATAGGTACATTTGTTTCAAACTCCAACTTAACTATACCAACAAAACCAATTAGCTACCTACAGTCACATTTGACATGTCAAGGTATCAGTTAATTATTTACAAAGTTCAAGCTAGTTTCGAGAATAAAAATCTTTGTCGTACAGAACTAGCAAAAACTCAATGGACACATTTTAACTATTTTTAAATCCTGGAAAGCAGTGGTAACAGGCACGACTAACGAATTGTAGGTAGTGTTGCCCAAACGAGAGTCTCGCAAGAGTCTTGCAACTCTGTTACATTGTTCTGAGATCTCAACTACCGTTTAATAAATAGCAATAGGATAATCGCTAATTGCAAGACTCTTGCGAGACTCTCGTTTGGGCAACACTAATTGTAGGTCGTTGGTTTGATTGAACCCTGGCAGGCACATTACGTTGTGTAATTTTGATCATCGTCACTACTCTCAGAACAGTGAAGCAAAACATCGTGAACAAACCGGCGCTATATATCCTTACTAATATTATAAATGCGAAAGTAACTCTGTCTGTCTGTGTTACGCTATCACGCCTAAACTACTGAATCAATTTTAATGAAATTTGGTGCGGACATAGTTTAGAGCCTGAGAAAGGACATAGGCTGCTTTTTAATGCGAAAAAGGGTTGTAAAGGGTTGAAATAGGGCATGAAAGTTTGTATGGAAATTACGTCATTTTTAAAGCTAGACGCTTGAAACTTATTTTTTAGACTTTTGATTAGATATGAATAATTACGACATTCAAATTATGTATGAGTTTTATTTTCAAATTAATTAGCCTAAAAAATTAAAAATGCTGCCGAAAGTCACTATGCCGCGCGGACGAAGTCGCGGGCAAAGCTAGTAATTATTATATTTCCTACGACCTGAAATCCGACACAAACGACATCCACCAGTCCGCACTGAGCCCGGGTCATGGATTAAAACCCATTTCTTCTCATAGTGCGAATACCTGTGTCTCTTGGCAATCATGGGCTGATTATTTATTTATACTTTGTTATTAAATCGAGCCCCCACAAGGTCATACTACCACCAATACCTCAAATTTCTCAGCAAAAATGTATAAATGTACGTACGTCTTGAAATTATTCACTAAATCTGCACCCTAAATACACAATACCCGGATAATCATGTGTTAATAAAATAAGGGTCAAACTTTTTGAAAGATTATCCTAATATTAGAAGAAAAAGTTTCTTTTGAATTCGTTTATCTGATCCCAAAAACAAACCGGGACTATAAACTTCATATCAGCTTTAGTAACACAAAATAATTCCCTGTTGGTGATCAGGCGCGGTCGCAGCCTGCAATTTTGGAGGGGGTCGCTAATAATAAAATATGTCGATTAAATTAGACTTTATTGCACAATACACTATTGTATTGCATTTTTAGCGGAAGGGAGTGTCAGACTTCTACTGACTAAAAACACACCCTGTTCCTTCAGTTGGCTTTGTGGTTCGGGGCTGCTATATCTAGTCAGAACATTCCCGCAACCTCAGCAGGGTTGGCCGTATCGGGCCCTGTTAATTGCTCTTTGTTCCGCGCGTGAAACATGAACGCAACCCCGCGCCTACAGTGGTCGGAGATCAACATGCGATCCCCGACGCCCGGGGCGTCTCCCGCATCCACTAGGGCGTGAGAAAAAGAGTTGTCTCTCCTTCCGTTCCCGCTCGCCCCACACCATGTTCTGAACCAGGGCTGGGTGCGAGAGGACGCCGCCTTTGATCACCTCTACGAGGACACGGTGGTGCTCCATTCAATCGGGGTATACTTCCACCGTATAATCGGTTTATCTCCTATCCCATCTGCCCCGTTTGAGTTTGCCATCAGGGTGGTTGGCAATAGGTGACGTTTACCACTCCAGTGGTCAATGGTTCCTATTTTGTTTCATCTGCCCCCTTGGTAGTTATAGTACAGGCGTTTCATCGCATTTCGTAATGGACATTATCAAAGTAAATTGATAAATAACTTTAATTTCGATAGTCGTTGTCTTTAACACCGACTTCCGAAATTAAAGTTATTTTTCACTTTGCAGTGTTTTTTGGGAGTAGTAGTAGTAGTAGAGTAAAAAGTTTTTATTTCACTCTTTTAGTTGGTCGATTTTTAATTTACCTAGTTACAAGAGCCTAAATGACAACTACTTATAATCATTTACAAAATATTGCTTTTCCCAATGTTGGGCCGTTAATTGTTGAGTAGTTCTCCTGGTACTTCACCATCAGCTTCACTTCACCATATGCATTGTGATGAGCATATAATGCTTAATAACCACATTCAAGTAATCGAAGCGGAACACCTTCCAGTGTTCCAGTGGCCATCTGTGGTCTTCATCATCAGGTCCACTTCACAAATGGTGCTTTTCAAATGCAACTACACAAGTTACTATAGAAAATACTCAAATCACTATAGGTGTGCCTACAATATTTGAAGAGTTCTCTCGATTTCTCCAGGATCCCATCATCAGATCCTGACTTGGTGACAATGGGACCGATTTCGAAGTATACCCTTTCAAACAAAAAAGAATTTTCCAAATCGATTCAGCCGTCTTTGAGTAATCAGTGATCATACATAAAAAAAAAAATATACGCGTCGACTTGACCTTTTTGTTGTCGTCGATTGAAAAACATCACTGGCTATCATGACCAATAAAAATTAAGTGTGTGTAATAATGGCAAATAATTTTGGAACTCCTTTATTATTATAAAAACAATTTAAATTATTTATTTTTTTTTCTTTATTGGGTATAGTCACAGTTTTTTTCGCACCAGATCGCAAGTGAAGGATATAAAATATTTTCACAAAATGTAATAATCAGCAAAAACGTATGATACAGAAAAAAAATATTTAAATGATTTTCAATTGGTATAATCACAGCATAATTTACAATAATAGACAAGATTAACGAAACGAAGAGAACGAAAATCTTGCCAACATTATTTAAGAAAATACATTTTTTATATTACCTATTAAGATTACACTTTTCAATGTCCTATACGAAATACAAATAAACCTCTGAACTATGACGAAGGGGGCAACTGGATGGTCTTCACACAGTATCTCCCAAAACAACCATGTATTAGGGATGTTAGGGAGCTCCGTAACCGTAACCGACACTTTCAGATATCCGATATAAAAAAATATCCGTAACCGTAACCGAATCCGAAATAAAAGTTTCAGATAATATCGGATAGGGGCGGAGCCTAATTGAGACACGTTATGAAAAGTTGTTTTGATCAGCCGGGCGGCGGCCAAACACACAAGTAGACATGCGCAAAACAGTGCGTTAGAAAGTGATGTTATATGACATTACATTTAGTACCGGGGACTCCAAACATGACGCGTAATGAAGCGCTACACGAAGGTTATTGTAATGAAATTCTCGCGTTATAAAATGTAATACATCATTACATGAGATGAGATAGCGCGTTATGGTATGATGAATCTATTTGTATTTTACTTTCAAATTCCTTAAAAATCTAATATTCGTAACCGAAATTATCAGAAACTAACGGATAATCCGAAATAATTTCATATCCGTACCCTTATCCGTATCTGGTATAATAATCATTCCTATATCCGTATCCAATCCGTATCCTAAATTTCATATCCATAACATCCCTGCCATGTATGGCCAGTACCTGCGTCAGGCGGAACCCTCAGGGAGGGGACTTATCACCGCGATTGCGTCGTGCACAGCCCTCAGTTGCGACAGTCGCTCTTTTAATGCCACCGTGACATCGCACGGTGGGCTGAAAATCGGCTTTCATAGACTTAGGCATTTTATTTTGCAAGTGCGAGTTTTTTTGCCGGATATCACTTCTATTAGTTATAACAATATACAAAAATGACACCAGAATTGATTCTGCACAGAAACGAAGGAATTATAATTTTTTTACGAAAATTTTGTATGGAGCTAGTATGAAAAATCGAAATATCTCTAAAACGGCAGCGATAACCGTAATATCCTTATAGGGGGTTATAGTACTAATTATTTATGATTTTTTGACATACGTTACATAATGGTTGTAGATGCCTTTTTTTTTTTAAAATCGTCAAAATATTTTTATTTATTTTTACATATTTAAACGTTCCTTTTAGTGTTTAAGTTGAAGAATTCAGAGCTTTAACAACTCTTATCATAAAATAGCATCACCCCTATAGACCTGAAGGACTAGACAGAGGTGTGTAGTGTCTTGTTGATCTTGTAAGATTTCCAACAATACCAAATAGTTGAATATCAGTGTCAAAGTGCCCATGCTGTCGCTTCTTTTTGAAAGATAGGGGAATGAAATTGTTAATTGATCATACCCTAAAAGTATGATTACAACATAACCGGACACATAATAATAATAATATCCTTATAGGGGATTATAGTACTAACATTATTTATTTTAACATATGTCAAAACGATCCATGAACTGTGTCAAAGTTAAGAACATCGTTAGGAAGCATGCTTTTTCCCCAAATATTAAGAATATGTGAAAAAAAAAGACTGTATATAAACTTTTTATTGATAGGTAATTTAAATAAAACAGAAGTAACAAAAATAATATCTAATAAATTCAATTATACAAAATACATATTTGAAACTATAATTTATGAAATTATTAACTAAACATATTGGTACAATAAACTAACATAAATAACAAAAGAACATAAAGAAAAATAATTAAATTTTACAAATTTTCTTTACAACTTTCGTTGTCGGACTCCAATTCCGAGTCAGAATCCAGATCGGATATACCTACAAACTCGAACTCAGTTTCCGGAAACTGTATTAGGTCGAGAGTTTCAGCAAAAAAGGTTGTCTTCCTTTTGGCATCTAACTTCGGCCTTTGTGCACTTAGAAAAGGATCCGAAGAAACAACAAGCATATTTAGGATATCTTGATTAGAATCTTGCCTGCTTCTTTTCCGCGAATGATGTTCCCGGAACCTCCTAAAATCTTTGTTTCGAGACTCTAAGGCTTCTTCCGAGAGAGTCCCAATCGGGACAATATCATTTTTTTCGATTATGTCAGCTCCGTGTATTAATAGTTTATGTACGGTTGATGACATGTAGTACCAGTCGTATAATTCCACGTACTTTTCTGCTGTTTTGCGAGCAAACAACATATCTTTATGCTCATTACTTCTTGCTGCCCACTGTTTGAAGTCAAGTCTGTACGCAATGTGTAACAGACATTCCATGCAATTTATACGGGCATGTAGGGATGATAGGCCAAATTCATATATGTCAGAACACACAGTTTTTGATGTTACAGCATCTAAGTGGTTCATTTCTGTTGGTTTTGCTAAGCACAGGTAGCATGATGCATTTGATCTAGCTTCAGAAAGGTACGTGCAGACTTTTGCGTCGATCATTGTCATCATTAGTTTATGAGTCACCCTGTTACTATTAATGCACTCTGTGGGGTTAAGGGCCTCAATTTCCTCATCCATTTTTCTTTTGTTATCAATGACAACTGCATGGCTTTCTTTTACAAAAGTGAACTGAACCGGACGACAATAAAAAGTTGAGCATGGTTTCGGGTTTGTCCATATAGTATTATCTCCATCTGTCAGTTTCAGTGGCACCAAGGAGGTCATGAAAATGCTTGAATCATCATGCTCGCCGTCCATTTTCTGCTTGTATCGGCTTTGATTGGAAGCACCATCAAATCCCCACTTCGATATCAGCTTTAACTGCTTATTTTCCACATTATCAGAAAGACTTTGAAGAATCCGCTTCACCGTGATGTCAAGTAAAGCTTGAAGTGTAATTCTAGCTGATGAATCCGTAACTGATACTGATTGATTAGGAGGGTAGCATGCAAGCTTAGTTTGTTGCAGTTTATAGTAGGATGGGTAAATATCCTTAGCACCTTCCCGAATGGCAGTCTCTCGCAACGTAATATATTGCCACTTTGAAAGCTTAAGTGAAAGAAGCAATCCAAGTGCTTTCTCTGGTGTAAATATTACTGTTTTCTTAATGCTTTCCTTGATTTTAACGGCAGCTTCTGGATTTTTGATCATATAATTGATTACAGATGCGATATCTTCATAACCTTCTTCTTTTAAACGTGCTGCAGCTGCATATGCCAATTCACAGGAATCCTCGCCTATGTGCTCACTAGATCTTCTCTTTTTCTGTTTGCTTCCCAGATCTTTGAATGGTTTTCGGGACCTTTTTGTCATTGTTCCAACAGTCGATGATGTCGAAGGTTCTGGAGAGACTGAGCGTGCTCTTGGTATCTCATCAACAGTTGGTTCTTGATTTATTAAAGTTTGCACGCAACTCGGCCAATCAATATTTGCTTGCAACCACTCTCCGTACGTATTTCTAAACTTATCAAAGAATCGTTTAGATTTCTGCCACCTGTTTAAAGCAGCTCGCGTGAATCTCCGGCAAAATTCTTTGAGAGTTACTTGATCTTCGGCAGAAAGGCAATCGCCTATGCGGGACACAATTGCACTAAACAATACTTCATGATTAAATGAAGGACACTCACTTTTTAGAAGAACAAACAAATCTAAGTTGGTGATTAAACTTTCCATTCAAAGATTTTGTAGTCGCAAAGCAAATAGTTTTAGTGTTAGCAGTTACACGGTTGTGAACAATCTAAAATATGGAACAAAATTATAGCCCTTTTATTGTATAAAGTCAATAATTAGTTAACTACCCTCATTAAAGTTATAAAAGATATGATAATAAAAATTTATAATCGTCAAAAACATTTCGTAGAACTCATAGTAGAACTAATCAACATTAGCAAATCACATTAGCTCACTAATTATAAAAAGGTGAATGCAGTTCTTAGTTGGTATTGTTGCGAGATATTTCAAATCATTTAATCACTTAATAGGCTCATTAGAATCAGAAGACTACAACCATCATTCTAATTACTTAATTACTTGTCATCAGACTCATTAGATGACTACACAATATGTTATTTTGTATTTTGAACGTATGCAAGGTTTTAAAATTCCTTTTGTGTCGATATTATTATGTGTCCGGTTATGTTGTAATCATACTTTTAGGGTATGATCAATTAACAATTTCATTCCCCTATCTTTCTAAAAGAAGCGACAGCATGGGCACTTTGACACTGATATTCAACTATTTGGTATTGTTGGAAATCTTACAAGATCAACAAGATACTACACACCTCTGTCTAGTCCTTCAGGTCTATAGGGGTGATGCTATTTTATGTTAAGAGTTGTTAAAGCTCTGAATTCTTCAACTTAAACACTAAAAGGAACGTTTAATATGTAAAAATAAATAAAAATATTTTGACGATTTAAAAAAAAAAGGCATCTACAACCATTATGTAACGTATGTCAAAAAATCATAAATAATTAGTACTAAAACCTCCTATAAGGATATTACGGTTATCGCTGCCGTTTCAGAGATATTTCGATTTTTCATACTAGCTCCATACAAAATTTTCGTAAAAAAATTATAATTCCTTCTTTTTTGTGCAGAATCAATTCTGGTGTCATTTTTGTATATTGTTATAACAAATAGAAGTGATATCCGGCACAAAAACTGGCACTTGCAAAATAAAATGCCTAAGTCTATGAAAGCCGTTTTTCAGCCCACCGTGCATCGCGCTGGAGCTCTGTCCACTGTCCTGCGATTTGCCGCAGCAGCGTAGTATCACGCCGGCTTAACTCCACCGCGCGCCAATTGTGCAACCGCGCGTGGCCTACCGCCTTCAGATCCCATGTTTTTAGAAGATTCCGTGGTCCCAATGCTTTAATAATTAATAAAACAATTTAATGCGTTTAATTTGAAATGAAAATTTATAATTAAATATTTGTGAAAGTACAGAGAAAGTTTAAAAGGTAAAAATAATAATATATGGAAATAAATTATGGTCAGAAGTTAGCCCGGTCAGCTAGCCTATACTAATATGATAAAGAGGCAAAATTTGTAAGTAGGTTTGTATGTAGGAGGTGAACTCCGGATGTAATTAATCAATTCAATAAAAGACCGGACGGCATGTCTTTATTTCCTTGGAAGATGGGTAGGCCTTTAGTGTGGGACGCAACTTGTGTCGATACTCTTGCGCCATCCCATCTTCCTAGCTCGTCTTGCCGTGCTGGCGCTGCCGCTGCGGCTGCTGAGAACCTCAAGCGGCGGAAATATAATAACCTTGTTGGTAGTTATATTTTCGAGCCGTTTGGGGTTGAAACCTTGGGGTAGTGGGGTCCGAGTGCTCACAAATTATTTAAAGAACTATCCAGGCGCCTAGTTGACACTTCGCGTGACCCAAAGGCTGGCTTTTATCTTGGACAGCGGTTAAGCATTGCCATACAACGTGGCAATGCCGCCAGTCTTTTGGGCACACCAGTGGACAGCGATGCGCACGAATTTCTGGATGCCATATTTTACTTTATTTTTAGATGTATATATAGTTAGGGTTTTTATTTAAGTGTTTAAAGTGTTAAAAATTTAATGTTAAAAACTAATAAATAGACCTGATTACATTCAATAAATAAATAAAAACCTAATTTATTTGCTTGTAATATGCGTTACTGGTGAATGAGGCTATAAATTATTTCGAATTAAACACCAAGTTTTAGTGTATACGATAGCATTTGTAAGACACTGATGCCTGAAATAGGCATGAGATACCTGTGTTACGGGTCCCAAGACTTACAGTTTTACTAATTGTTTTCAATTAATTAATTACCGAAGTAGCAATTTGGGTTTTGATTATTTTACTAAAAAATGTCGTATACATTATCGAATAACAAAAAAAATAGTACAAAAAATAATTTTTGCAGAGGCACATATCAATATGAGATAATATGTGTATTCGTGTAATGGACAAAGATTTAGTGGATAAATCGATATAGGACATTTTCTGACTGTATTGATTTATTTATTTAAAGGCACAAGCCTCCTTTATGAGCCGAATACATGATTCTGACAATGAAATATTAAGAGCCATATACGAGGTAAATTACTTCTTCGCATATGGCAATTAATATTCCAGATACAATTTTAATGAGTAATAATTAACGAATTTTGATATATATTTCTCATTATTGTTATTTTTTTTTTTCATTGTTTTATGTAATTTTAATAATTTTAATTTTAATAATAATAATATTTTAATTTTACAATGATTCTATAATGATTGATTTTTATGTAATGTATTGATTTTTATATGGGATGTTTTCCTGAATTAAATGATTCTATTCTATTTTATTCTATGAGACGTGCAGCCAAGCAACCTATTGAAAATCTTGGTATGAATAATACCAAGATATAGTATGATAATTATTTTGTATCATAGGTACTATGTTGTTTGCACTGCAACAACCAATATTTCTCTTAAAAATTTTCAGGTAATAACTTACCGAGGACTGACAGTAATTTGGAATGGATGTATATCATCCTGTATTATTCATTTTTGTATGCAGAGGCTCCTGAATGGGGTCCAAAGCTGGTGTCAGACCGGTCTTGGTACGGCGTGGGATCCACCTTGCGAGCGACGTGCGCCTCTCCGCCTGCACATCCACCAGCTAACCTGACCTTTGCACTGAATGGACTGGAGGTGAGAATTGCACTTTTTACATCAAAGACTCCAGAACTTTCTAGGAAGATTCTTACCTGCTGCGGTTGCAGGAATGTTCCAACCGTGAGCGCAAGGGCATTTGAAGGAACAGGGTAGATTTTTAGTAGAAGTCTGTAGATAGGCCCAAGTAGAATTAAAAGCGGACTGTATTTCAAGGTTATATATTAGGTCTTCTACAATGGTCAAAATTGAAATAAATAAAAATCATGCGGTCGTGGTCGCGTTGTTGAGTGTGGAGGGCGCGCGAGCCGTCGTCGAGCCGCTGCGCTACCACGCCGTGCGCCGCCCGCTCCCCTCAGTTTGATGATGCATGTGTGTATAGGAAGTGTTAAGAGTCCCTAACAATTTTACTGCCAAAAAAGAGAAATTACCTACTTTTGTAGAACAAATATCTCAATAACGGCATAAAATATCATTTTTCTTTTAAAACAGCGTTAAACATTGTTTATTTATCTAGTATGTGGTCAAATTATAATTTAAATATCTACTCAAAATAAATTAAAAAAAATAAAATACAAACACGTGTTTTTACGAAATTACGTAATGCCAGGTTCTACAACTGCTTTTTTAGCTTAATGGGGGTGAATAACAATCTAAAAAAAAAATCCTGACCATTGGACATATAGTGCACTAGTAAGTTGACAAATTTTTTTTTTTAAATAATGTGGCGATGTACTTAAAAAAAAATTAGTAAACTCAGAAAAAACTCAATAAAATCCTTTGCAAAACCGTCACTTTTGAGTAAGAATCGGTTATTGAATAGAAAATTAAAAACTAATTCTGAATAATACAGGTATTTATCTACCAAATTATTATTTTTTATTTTAATTCTGAGCTCATATTTTATTGTAATAACATTTTCAAAGTATGCCTTATAAATCGATGCGCTTGCTCGATTTATTTTGAGTAGATTAATTTGACCACATATTAGATAAATATACAATGTTAAACGCTGTTTTAAAAGAAAAATGATATTTTATAACGTTATTGAGATATTTGTTCTACAAAAGTAGGTAATTTCTCTTTTTCGGCAGTAAAACTGTTAGGGACTCTTAACGTGTATGTTAACAGTGATGACTTTTCCATCGATTAAAACATTCTTAAAACAAGAAAAATATATTGGTAGTCTAGTCTCTATTGCCAGAAAACATAAAATAACGGAGCGCTCAGAAATTAGAATCAATCAATCAAAAAATCAATGTTAGTGCTGGCAACTAGAGGCTTTAAAAATAACTTTTTTAAAGATAACTAAAGTATCGCGCTGTAATAATAACTCAGATGGGTCAGTAGATCGATGGTTTATTAATATGGAAGGCTATACTGGCCGAGGACGGTTCTTTTACAGAGAAATAATTTGATTAACATCAGAGGGAGCAAATTATATTTTACTTTTGCTGTATCCCCGTTGTAAAAGAGGAGTCAATTTGGTATCATAAAAATGTTTCTTTTTTATTGATAATAGGCTCGCGTCTGATCACCATCTCACCTGATGGTAAGTGATGATGTGGTCGAAGATGAAGCACGCTTACCTAGAAGTAACCCTTTCACTCTTAACTAAAAGCCCCTAGGTTATAGCTATCGGGAAACACAGACTCCGGCAGGGAATTCCACTACTTAGTCGTACGCACAATGAAAGTATTCCAAAACGTTTCGGATGTCTTTATTAAAATAAGTTTCCTATGGCATAACGTATCGCGGGCATGCGGACAGCGAGTAAAGGGCAACTCGCTGTCCGACCATGGACCATGCCCGGGTCGACGGCGCGTCGTGTTCCACGTGCGCCTCAAAGAGCGTCAGCAATATGACGAGGCCCCCCCGTAGAGGGCCGAAGCCTGCCGGGGTCGTGGGACTCATCCCGTTACCGTGACCCCGGTACGTAAGGGTTATTGAAGGAACACCGTGGATTTTAGTCAGTAAAAGTCTGACAGTCCCTCCCACCCTACCCGGGGTGGGAGGACTTATTTGATAATTTTACCAAGCTAAAAAAAAAAAAAATATGGCATAACGTATATTTTCGATTCATGGTCAAAATACACATTCAACATCATCATCCGCTCGGCCTTTTCCCAACTATGGCTCACAGTCAAGCCGGTTGTAGCTGTGTATTTGTTGTTTACATGAAGCGACTGCCTATCTGACCTCTACAACCCCGTAACTGGGTAACTCTTTATACAGATCAGGTCAGATTTTCTGGCTTCTGATTACCCGTAACGACTGTCAAAGATGTACAAATGACAGCCGGGACTCACGGCTTAAGGTGCTTTTCGAGGCACAGAGGATTCACGATATGTTAAAATGGTCACTCATTCACAGACCAACCTTGGCAAGCGTACCAGGACCTTGAAGATCGACGGGGCCATACCTCATCTATATAAAGCCTGCAATACATGCTGGCCAAGCGTTGTCGAGTGAAGACCAATACTAATATGTAGACGGTATATCTGCCTTGTCTTGCTATCGAAAGAAGAAAGAAAGAAAGAAGAAAGAAAGAAGAAAGAAAGAAAATTGCGTTTATTGGCACAAAGAAAACACATTATAGACAACATTAAAAATAAAAATAAAACATTTGTGCCAAAAGGGCCTCAGCTCAGCATGTCAGGTGGCAATCCTAAATATTACCGCCTAACGCTGATTTTCAGCCGCAGCCCACGGATGCCACACGCTCGAACGTGCAATACACACGCGTAAACATTTCAGTTAACACCGCTTGAACGATAAAAAATTTAATTACGCGTTAATAATATGCATACATATTAATATCAATATAATCAATAAATTAAAATTAAATTAAATCGGAATATTAATCATTAAAATTGTAGAAATTACAAAAATTTAATAATTAAATAATGACCAGCATGTTTCAAAACACGGAGACGGCAGGCGGTACTCAAATCGCAGATGAATTTATTTTAATATTCTCATATTGTTCTTGATGTTCGAGTAAATACTGTTTTAGTTTTAACTTAAATGTTGGTATCGCTCGGTGTCCCTTGCCTAGTTGGTTGCGTATAGACAAGCGCCAGCGTGTATAAACCTCATTTGACGTAGCTTGTCACAACTTGCAGTTTTTCGCGATCACTTGCCTCACTTCGGAGCGGTGTTGGTTTTTCTGCACAAATCAAAGGCGTTCGCGCACGCTCGGCCAATAAAAACTGACAGCGCCCAACATGTAGGCGTCTCCTCAAAACTCGTCTATATTGGCCATTTGCATTGGCTTCCTTTAAATTTGCCGAACGTTTTGACAGTAACGCTTGCCTTGTGTCAATTTGTCTAGGCTCGCGTTGGTCTAAGCTCGGCCAACATGTATTGCAGGCTTAAAACGTGAGTCGTTCGAGCGAGAAAGAAGGATGGAGCTATACAACGTGTAATTTAAAGGGTATATACATACCAAGTGCATGGCTTCTTTGGATGATAACAAACGATATGGCAAGGGTTTTGTAATCCTAAGTCTACGTGTGTAGAACTTATTACAAATACCAATACACTCATACCAGAGACCGAATTTTTCAAATTAAGAAGAACGAAGAGAATTATCATTTTATTGGCAAGTGACGTGGAAAGTGATGACTCTCATAGTGCTGTGACACGTTTGTTATTACTAGTATTCAAGAAACATATGAAACCAATCATTTGGGGTCAATTCTGCGAGTCACTTATTTTGAGCTGAAACTTTGCATAGAGACTCCATACCAGATGTTGTCTTCAGCTCTTTTGGATAGATATGGGGTTTCCGTTACACATTGTATAGAGTGCATAGCTTCATCCCTCTTTCTAGCTCGAACGAGTCACGTTTTAAAGACTCACGTCATGGTATGGCCCCTGTACTGCTATTGTAATTCAGCTGAGAGTTCCGGTACCACGAGTCAAAATACACATTCGATTTCAATAATAACATAAAGAAACATAAAATACCTCCAAACGATTTAGCTTGTTTGGACAGGCCTTATGTTGTTCAAAAGAAGTCAATCCAATGCTTTTCCCAAAGAAGATCCTTAAGCCCTGTTAAAGGGTCAAGTAAACAATTGTTTTCTTTTTATAATTATCCAACCATCTCCAACCCATTTTCTGAGGATAAGCTTCTAAATCTGCCGATTCAGCCAAATTATTCCCGTATTACCAAGCAAAATATGTTAAATGCAGTTAAAAAGAGGAAATGTCTAGTCGTTAATGTAGATGTTTAACTGAAATTAAGGCCACAGGGTGGAGAGGACATTAGAAACAGTTAAGCCGAAGCACATGTTACACCGGGGATTTTACAGTTCGTACCAGCTTTTAACCGTAATAGTTTTACCTTATCTGTGAAAGGATTTTTGTAATGACCGAAAGTCCTTGCTATACTTACCAGAGATAAGATGTTATTAAAAATTTTCTGCCAAAATACTTGTGTTCAGTAGCAGCTAATAATTTGATTACAATACATTGGATCTAGCCGAGCGCTATACGCTCAAGTGACACAAAGCCATTTCTTTTAGAAATATGACTACAAATTTTCCGGAGCTCGACACAGTAACGCCAAACTACATGTGAAAAAGACATTTAAAAAAGTGGTTGATCAGCGTTGAGCGGGCAGCAGTGACACGAGTCCGCATGTCCACGAACAATGGTGCAGCTCCTACTTGTTTCACTTTGACACGACCGTTGTTGTTTTTGCCACCGTCACTGCCCCGCTGCGTAGGCCAGTTCATTAATCACAAAACAGCTCAGAGCTATGTATATAAGCTTCCTTTATCTAACGTAGAGCTGTGTAATATCCGTAATATTTCCCGCTCGACCGCCTTGCGTCTCCGAATTATATTATATTGTATTTTTTCTCAGATCGACATGGATTCTCTTACACACGAATTGCCATCGTGGTTCAAATGGGACCCGCCGCCGAAGGCAGAAACTACAACAACAGAGCAGCCGGATGATGATGTGAATTTTAATATTTTTCACGATGAAGGAAATATACAGTACTTGGATGAGTCGTATATAAATTTGCATAAAGAGGAGATAAGAAGGCCTTCCAAGGAGAGTTTGAAACCGGCGTTTGAGAGAACGGGTCCAGATAACAGGCTGCCTTCTGTGGGGGAGGTGTCGTTCGTGGTTAGGAACGAGGCATTCGAGCGAGGCAGTCTCCGGCTGACCTGCATAGCGAGCATATACAACCTGCACGCGGCACGCGCAGAACTAATTTTCGATATGGAGCAGCCAGAGGTTGCCTCCGTGCTAGGCGTCCGTAATAGAGCAGTAGGTAAGTGCAATCGATACTTCTGTATAGCGACTGCGGGCCGCGAAATAGCGCCCGGATAAAACAGTACGCCCGTATTCTGGTCATTGTATAATCTTTGATAGCCTTGACTTTGTCGCATTGTGGTGCAATTTCCTATATTTATAGACAGAGATAATGTATTATGCTTCAATATTCATTCATTATTGCATATACAACGTGTAATTTAAAGGGTATATACATACCAAGTGCATGGCTTCTTTGGATGATAACAAACGATATGGCAAGGGTTTTGTAATCCTAAGTCTACGTGTGTAGAACTTATTACAAATTCCAATACACTGATACCAGGGACCATTTTTTTTTAAATTAAGAAGATCGAAAAAAACTATCGTGTTATTGGTAAGTGACGTAGAAAGTTATTGACCCTCGTAGTGCTGTGACTCGTTTGTTATGATTGGTATTCAAGAAATATATGAAACAAATAATTTGGTATCAATTCTTTCAGTCAGTTATTTTGTGCTCAAACTGTGCATAGATACTCCATACCAGATGTTGTCTTCAGCCCTTTTGGATAGATATGGGGTTTCCGTTACACGTTGTATAGATAGTTTGTAGGATTTTTATTATATTTCATCATGCCGTTAATATTAGCACCATCATTTTCTACAGTAGGTCCAAATAAAATCCGAATGATCCGGGGATACCGCACGATCGCCGGCGAATCGGCCAACCTCCTTGCCGGATTGCTGCCCTGGGATCTGGAGGCGACTGCCCTCCAGCGCGTCTATGAATGGCGCGTGGAGGCGCGGCGCCGGGGCGTATCCCCGCTGCCTCGAGAAGTCGAGGCGCGGCGGGAAGAGCTCCGGCGCGATCTCAGGGCAGTATGGAGGGAGCGACTGTCGCAACCGACGGCCGGGCACGCCGCAATTGCGGCGGTAAGACCCCTCTTTGAGGAGTGGCTAGATCGGCGTCACGGCGTCCTGACCTACCGCATGACGCAGGTCCTCACCGGACACGGAAGTTTCGGGAGGTACCTGTGTCTGATGGGTAAGGAAGAGACGCCTGGGTGTCACCACTGCGAGGGTCGCCCTGAGGACACAGTCGAGCACACAGTGCAGGACTGCCCAGCTTGGGCAGAGCACCGACGTGTCCTCACGGCGACAATAGGCGGAGACCTCTCGCGCCCGGCCTTGGTCGAGGCCATGCTGCGGGGCGAGAGGGAGTGGGAAGCGGTCGCCTCCTTCTGCGAAGCAGTCATGCTTTCGAAGGAGGAGGCGGGCCGCGTGAGGGAGAGGATGGCGTCCTCCCTGCAGCCCAGCCGCAGTGGTAGACGCCCACGGCGTCGGACGTCGGCCGACGATCTCCGGCCACCGTAGGCGCGGGCATGCGGACAGCGAGTAAAGGGCAACTCGCTGTCCGACCATGGACCATGCCCGGGTCGACGGCGCGTCGTGTTTCACGCGCGCCTCAAAGAGCGTCAGCAAACTGACGAGGCCCCCTCTGCAGAGGGCCGAATCCTGCCAGGGTCGTGGGACTCATCCCGTTACCGTGGCCCCGGTATGTAAAGGATTATTGAAGGAACACCGTGGATTTTAGTCAGTAAAAGTCTGACAGTCCCTCCCACCCTGCCCGGAGTGGGAGGACTTATTTGATAATTTTACCACGTTAAAAAAAAAAAAAAAAAAAAAAAAAAGGTCCAAATAAAGGGTAAAATATAAATAAAAATTATAATAATATCAACTGAACCTGCTAAGATAATTACAGGAAAAGTAACTTCTCGTAGCATCTAGTAATAGAATGAATTGGTGAATTCTGGAATAGTCCTGGATCGGCTAAGGATAAAAGTGCATAGTCTGGTAATGCGGTTTAGATCCTGGTACAAACCAATTTCACCTATCAAGACTATAAATAGGGACTGAGTGTATTTATTTATATTTAAATTATATAATTCTTAATAAGATCTGTTTGAATAACGTTATTAATATTGTTTCAGATTCAACATCTCGTCTTTGGCGAATACCAACAACGCTAATTCCGTTACTTTACAGCGTGCGGTAGTTTATTTAATGTTTAACATTAATTAAGTACAAAATTATTTTTAAGTACTCGCTGCTCACGTTAAATGACTCTCATTGTGTACAAATTCATTGAACATATCTAATCTCATGAATTATATATATATATTTATTGTACCAAGACGATTTCTTTTCGAGAATGTAGATTGTGTGGCAAAAATCGCACAATAAATTCTAAAGTTGATTTAAGTAAAATGATTTATAATATTATTGTTTAGTAGTAGGTCAAACTGGCCAAACTTAGGTTAAATAAAATGAAATAATCAGGAAATAAGGGATTAGATGAATTGTATTATACAATTTTAGAAGTTGTTTAACAATAATAAGATAAAAACCCAACTGTTATTTCAACCATTTTATATTTTAAAATATTAGTTTCATATAGCGTGTAGAAAATAGTTTTATTTTAATTTTTTAAATACTATTTACTAATCAGAATTATATAAATATTGATATATTTGTAAATAATATCATCCCAAGGATAGAATCTGTTGAGTTTTAAATAAAAATATCTTGAAGGCGTTAAACGTTTCTGATGACACGGACTAAAACTACATAATTACATATTTGTAAATAATGTGATAGTCAAATAATTTAAATTATAAATAATAGTACACCTGTTTTAAAAAGTATCTAAAACTTAGAAAGCCTATGTGAACTTATCTTCCAGAGTTATAAATTACGAACGATATGATATAAGTAAAGTTTATTTTCATTATAAGTTGGGGCATATTTTTTACCCTTGACAAAGACTGATGAGTAACGATATAACGAGGGATACATGTCATGCGGTTCTGTTCTCTGTACATAAAATTGATTTATACTGAAATCTATACTAATTTATCGATATAAAAAATAATAATTTTATCAAAAACCATCGTCATTATCGAACAAATGGCGATTTTTAACACTTTTAATAAGAATTTAAATTTCGGACGTGTCAATAAGTTTAGCTACTTGTTATTAAAGATTTGTAAATATATAGCTATAATGTCTAATACTATGTAAATGAATATGAATGATAGATTAAAGAAATATGTTGGATTTGTCTAAAATAATGTTTTTTTTTTCTCCTAGTCTTAAAGATTTACCATACTTCGATACCTATATACATATATAACTAATTTTAGTTTCGGTCAATACTTAATGTAATAATTGTGCCCTACTTATTTTCCGTAGAAACTATTTACCATTCAAGTGAGGTACATTAGTTTGGTACTCACAGAACATTTTCATAAACACACACTCGGTCCCACATTGGCGGACGACCATCAAACAAATAATACAACACTTAGGCGATATTGATAGCCGACATTTTCGTTCATAGCTCCGTACTTAGGAAGAATAACGAAGTAATTTCCCCTTGGAAGAGTTCCACCTAAGCCTCAATCAATCATGGTAGGTGATTGAGTCCACAATAAACAGTAGAAAATCCAGCCATTATCCTTATGGAGAAAATCATTTATTGAGCAGTTATTGTCGGAGAAAATGGATTATTCAACTTCGAATCAAGTATGATATATTACTTGTGCCTACTTTAATTTGCGAAGGTATGTGAGTGTGAGTGCGTAAGATTTTTACTCTAGATAAAAATACAACGAAACTTTCCTCAGCACGTGTGCTATCGACAGAATGATGGATTAAAGAATAATTTGTTTATAACGAGGTCATATTATCGCTATATTTAAAGCTCGAAATGTACCTCTGTTTTTGTGTTGTGGCAACGTTTTAACCGCCGGAAAATCCATTTACGAACGTTTGGGTAATTTTGATACAAGCATATATGTAGGTACTTATTACATGGCCGCCCGGGGTAGGGCGCGCTTACCCACAACAAAACCAACAATTTATTTTCCAGTATTTACCGATGTCGGCATCCGGCGCTATTGCTAAACCAATAACAATCAGTTACCCCATTCTAAGGCTTTCGCCAGCCGACACTATTGTCTGGACTCTTCGTTAGGCGCTCTTTTCATTTACCCAGTTGCATTGATTGGACCAAATCCATCACTGCCCACAGACTTCCTTTCTGCCTGCCCATTGACTATTCCCTCAGTTTCGTGAAAATGAAACTTTATGAATTGACGACGGGGCTTGTAATCCCCTAGTAACTTTGAACTCAATAGGAACGGTTTTTCTGAGATCTCAAATGAAAATTTTATAAAATATATGTATTTCTGAAGTTATAGCAGTGTGAGTGAACGTTTAAAAGTTAAATATATTACAGTAGATGGATGGTTCGTGTGGAAATTATGTACTTTGAAAACACTTTTGTTTTTGATGTTCATTTAGTTAAAGTTAAAATCAATCTAGAGCCGCCGCGCTGAAAAGCTCTTGTGAACGGCGTGTACAGTGCTCAGTGTTTAAGAGTATGTTCCAAAATAACGGACTTGTAATTAAGCGTTTTAGGTATAATGTAAGAGTAGCTGAAATTGGAATATTATTCAATTCTCTTCATATCATAAATTCAATCGAGGCAAATATTTAGCTTTAGAAACAATTCTTTGTTCATAAGAAGAGGTACTTGATGAGCAATGTTTTAATTATTATTTATTTTCTGAAACTAACAGGAACTAAATAACAATAGCTCCAGAAATCAACGTTATTTAAAGAATTATCTGCGTCTCCTTTGGTCTCTAAGTTTTGAGCATTCCTTTCCCAAGATACTCACCTCACTCTCCTTGGCTAATGAGAATTGGCGTAAACCTGCAGTGCTAGACACTAACGATCGCAGGGGGATATGGCAGAGTAAGGAGCTTCATGGACGTTTTTTGCGGGCCCTGCATGGGTCCGACGTAGACCAAGTAGCGTCCGTAGCTTGTTTGTGCTTCGGTGACATCTTTGGGGAAACCGAAGGTTTTATCTGTGCAATTATGGACGAAGTTATCATGACGAATAACTACCGGAAATTTATTGTAAAGGATGGCACGTTTGACATATGTCGGGCATGTCACCATACGGGTGAAACAATCCTCCACATTATCTCTGGTTGTTCTCGTCTTGCTAATGGAGAGTACTTGCATAGGCACAATCTTGCAGCCAAGGTAATTCATGTGATAAATCAAACTTGCTCTGAAATATTCTCTTGTGGAATCGGGAATGCCGTACTATAGGTATGTGCCCGACTCAGTTCTCGATAATGGCCATGTCACGTTATACCGGGATCGGTTCATCATCACTGACATGTCTGTTGTAGCCAATAAGCCTGATGAAGTGGTGGTGGACCGAATCGAAAGATGTGCCATGATTACTGATGACTTAACCATCCCGCATGACGAGAACCTGTGGGACATGTGAGATGTGAACTCGGCAATCATCGTACCGATAGTTATTAATAGCCAAGAGCCTCGACCAATACCTTAGGTTAGGAGGCTCTTGTTAGGCAGCTGGATCAAGGGCTTGCTTCAAAAAGCAGTACTCCTAGACACGACGCGTAATGTTAGGAGGTTCCTCTCTTAGGAGCCCTGACCGCCGGTAGCTTGGACCCTATTCCCGGTACCGGTGGGCTACTTTTTTTTGTATTTTTAAATGATTTTTTTTAAGGCATATTTAAAAATATAATTTATATGTATATAGTAAGGAATAAATAGACAATAATAATAAAGACTGTTATCCTGAATTATTCTGTTTTTGTTAAAGTGTTAGAAGATATCTCTTAATTCAGTATGCCTTTTGGCATAGGCCTCCTTTAGCATTTTCCACTTATCTCTATCCCGGGCCACGAGTAGGGTTTGTATTTAAGTATAAATAATAATAATATCGTACAGTTACTACATGAAATAACTTAGAATCATTTAAATCTATCTAATTGATCAGTTTTATGTTTACGGAATTAAATTAATCATAATTAGAACACGAAAATTATGGAACGAAATTATTAATGTTTATTTAGCTTCTAAATTAAGTCTTTGCCACTTAAGCCGACCTCAGAGCCCACTTGATGCCTATTCAAGGGCGAGTGCTCTTTAAACTGAAAGGAAATCCCTCTGAGAAATGAATTAATCCGTGTTTCGCTGAGAATTTGTTCTTTACGTAAATCGGTTCGCATTTTTATCCTTTTCGAGCCTTTGTAGCTTCAGTGAACTAGGAATATTTGTAAGCATTAAGAAATACTTAAATATTTTGTATTATATAATGTTTTAGTTGATGAATGCTACTAAGTGCTCTGTTTTCATTAAATCAAGCATTTAGTTCAAATGATTCATTTGTAATATAAAACAGTTAAATAAGACATTGCTAAGGAGTTTGATGAGATTCTTCTTTTATACAGGAAAAACATTTAATATTTCATAAATATTACATAACTTTTCAGCGTACTTTTAAAATAAGGATGTAGTCATAGTTCCCACGAACAAAACAGCAATTCTGAGCAGGATATAAAAGCCAGAAGCAAGCCCTAGAAAAGCACCTGAGTTAAAACACAATTGACTGCGTTTTCAATAGAAAGAACCATTGATTCAGAAACGCAAAGATAATATCTGTGAAAACAAGGTTTGCAAGAGAGTTTGACATGAAATATTGTCAGTTTTCCGTCAATATGCATTGTAAAGTATGAGTGACGCGGCCGGTATCGACAGAGGATGACACGCGAGTGCCACATGCGACCTTCTGTCAACACGGACTTGTTTGCACTGACCTCGAGGTCGTGCCTCTAACGTCCATGCATGTGTGGCTAAATACTCATCATCTTTGTATCGATAGCGGCCACGGAATATGCCATATTTCGTGTAGCAATTTTGGATGACTGCGGACAGATTTTGCTGATTGCTATGTTGAATTTAGGAAATCCGTTTCATTGCGAGATTGGTTGACCTACGATGCCTATCAGGAATTGTGTCAGATTATGTGACATGCATAGGGGTGGCCTAGAGGTTATAGTCCCGAATTGGACGTGGGCTTAAACTAAGTCTGGAATCGGTGAAGGAAAACATCGTAAGGATATCGACGTTCTAGAACCGAAAATTCAAATACATGTGACATCAATCAACCCGCACTGGGCCAGAGTGGTAGATTACGGCCCATTCATAGAGACGAGGCTCGTGTCCCAGCAGTCGGAACGTTCTAGGCTAGTGGTATCAGGTATGTTATGTGACGTACACGCAGAGCCGGATTAACCCTGTCAGAGGCCCTAAGGCAGTGGCATTCTCGGGGCCCCTTTTCTTGCTTTGACTTATCAAATCGTGTGTGAACTGGAGAAACGCACATTAAGGGCTGTGATTTTTAATATATTTGTTTACTTATTACCAGATTCTTCTAAAATTGTTTTAATTCTACTAATAAATCTAACGACCTGTATTTTGTGAGATAACATTGAGGTCCCTGAGTTCACACGCACATCAAATTCTCGTTCGAAGAAACATGTTTTCTTGATGCGTTCACTAGATCTGGGCCCCTAGTTGATGCGGGGCCCCTAGGCAGTTGCCTACTCCGCCTAATGGTTAATCCGGCCCTGCGTACACGCGAGGCACTTGGGCGACGCCTATGCATCATTTTCTTCGGTTCACGGTACGTTTGGTAAGTTAGAACTTATGTATTTTATTAAGTACTTTTTTCTTGTATTGAGCAATACCCAACCAAAATAGTAATCTAAGCTTTGAAAGATGACACCTAGCTAGAAAAGGAAATTTCTTTAACACTCCAATAGTCGCGCGTTCTACCATTGTAGAACGCGTGTAGTTTTGTTGAATTTTGTCGCAAGTTGAAGGTCACTCACGCACACATTCTTAGTATTCCTCAATTACTAGGCAATAAACAATAGTAGTGTCCTTGCAGCGACGGACGCGGCCGCATATCTGTGAAATTTTGCGCCAAAAGTGAATTTCTACGATTGTAGAGCGCGCGACCACTCGCGTGACATTTTTCTCGTAAGTTGCCGTTCATGTTTTTTGTTGTAATAATGTTTATTACCTTTTTATTTATTGTTATGTTAATTTATTCTTCTTGTTATGACATGTACAACTTATTTTAAGGTTAGTAGTAACAAGAGTGGTCCTTTTTTTTCAGAGAAATGGCTTCCCGCAGTGAAGAAGAGAGAATTAGTAGATGGCTGGAGGGGGTAGACCAGTGTCTACTCCCTCCAGCCATCTACTAATTCTCTAATTCAGCCATCTACTAATCCTAGTGATATAGCAGAGAGTGACCCTGAAGATCGATTATTAGAAGAGGACTGGTTGGAAGAATCTCAGCACGATATGGACATTGGATACGGATATTGTGGACAAAATGTGCGGTTCGTACGACGTTTCCAGAAACTCTAAACGTTGGCCGCTCACTGTATTCTTTGATATGATGAATATAAGTGCCATAAACGGATATGTTGTGTATACAATAAACAAGGGCTACAGTAACAAGCCACGAAAAGATTATTTGTACTAAATTGGTTTTCAACTTGTCGATCCATGCATAAAAAGCAGAATAACTGTCGAAAGCATTCCAAAATCCCTGAAAATAAAAGGAAAACTTCTTTTGGGTCTAAATGATCCCTCTGAGTTCAACCCAGGCCCAGCGCAACCCTCAAACACCGGGCGTGTTGGTAAATGTTCTTTATGTGGCAGAGCGAGCAACAAGTCCACCAGGAAGCTTTGTTATATATGTAACAAGTGGATTTGTTCCGACCATCAGGTTTTTCTTTGTCCCGACTGTGCCAAAAAAGAAGAAATGGAGGTGGAAGACAAGGCTGATTAAGAAATATGAGACTTATAATTTTAAGAGCAAAAATTTTGCGTTTTCTTTTTTGTTATTTTCAAAAAGGCTGTTTTTTAGTTCCTAATATGTTTAAATATGATTATGTTTTGTTTGTTTTAGCTATATAATAATAAAGTTTATCTCAATATTTTTTTATTTATGAAACTTTGCTTTAAAACTCCATCATTAAATATGTTCTACAAATGTAGAGCGCGCGACTACTAACGTCCCAAATAGAGGCGCGCCTACTGGAGTGTTAATATAACGTATAGCGTTGGTAGGCTATTGGGGTGGTCTGAAACACTGCGAGTCTTGTTTATAAACCGTTTATTGTAAAAAAAAACTAGACATCGAACATAAAACCACACTTCTTAAACAATCTCTGGCGCAAGCGTGGGAAAAACAGTATGATACGTGGGACGTGGCACCGCGCAGCGCGTCTCGAAAAGCACTACCGTAAACTGCGCGCGCATCGGCGCAGGGGAAAATCACCCCGGGGTTGCCAACTACATACCTTACAATGTGCCAATGGTCTCACGCTATAGACTCCCCCTCGAGTCGTGAGAACGCCCTCGCTCACGATCTCGCACAACACACAATTTAACAAACGGGACAAACGTGCTTCCGTGGGCGTCCTCTGTGTCTTTTCGGGATCACGGGACGAGGAGGCGCGTCACCGCGGGAATGAAAACGCGTGAGCTCAGATACATGAAACTTACCTACAACACTATCCGGATTATCTAATTCTGCAATGCAGTAGGCTGTAGGACTAACCCTTTTTTCAATAACATAAGGACCATCTCTTTTAGGGATGAACTTGGCAGATATATTCCTAGCTGCATTACTAAGCACATGAGACTTTAAGAGCACCTGATCTCCAATCTCGAAAACTTCGGCAGGCTTCTTGGACTTGTCCGCACATTCCTTGCGTCGATCCTGCTGAGTTTCAACTCTTTCTCTAACCGAAACCAGACGGTTAATAAAACTTTCCAAATAGGGAGTAATTTGAGGAACAAAATTATCCTTGTTAAGAATCGACCTAATGTCGTGCTGCACGTCGATTGGCGAACGAAGCTCTCTAGCAAACATGAGGTAAGCAGGAGACGAACCAGTAGTTTGACAAACCGACGAGTTCATGGTAAACCTTATTGCGGAAAGGTGCTGTGGCCATGACGAGTGGTTGGTATCAACTAGACGTGACAACTGAAACTTCAAATCCCTATTTTTACGTTCAGCTGGATTGGCTGACGGATGGTATAAAGGTAACAACTCTTGACCTATACCTAAAATGAACATACACTGCTGCATAACGGCTGAAACAAACTGGACGCCATTGTCCGATATAATGCGTCGAGGAAAACCGTAACGGAGAAAATATTCTTCAATTAATGTACGGGCGCATACCTCCGAGGTTGCCTCCTTCAAGGCGTACAACTCGGTCCAACGGGTCGCTGTGTCCTCTACCAACAATATCCACTTCTCATTATTGTTTCCTTTAGGAAGCGGGCCAAACAGATCTATAGCCAGCACTTCTCCCCTTTGGTTCAAAACAGGAGTCTGTAAGAGTCCCGACGGCTTCGTGTTTGAGGACTTATACCGTTGACAGGTGGTGCAGGTCTTGATGTAGTCTGTGATGACCCTACGCATACCTGGGAAATAAAAACCCTTGAGCGACTTTACTGTACGTTCTATCGACTCCGTGATGACCCCCTATGTCGGAGTCGTGACACTGCTTTAAAATTTCTGAGCGGAGGGAAAACGGAACCACCAGCTGCGGTTCTTCACTATCCACATCAGCATTATACCTATATAAGACGCCTTGCTGCAAGAAATAGCCTCTTTCTGACCAACGCTTAACTCCTATAGATTCAGCATCAGACGTATCTTCCAGATCACTAATAATTTTCTTTAGTTCCAGGTCATCGAGCTGCGCACGCCGGAGATCAGCTGGACTTCTAGCAGGTAAGTCGACAACGACAGAACAAATTCCACACTGACTTCTATTTTCTTCTTTACAGGGCGGACGGCTGAGTGTATCTGCGATCACGTTAGCTTTTCCAGGCGTATACTGAAACTGAATGTTAAAACATTGTAGTTTAAGAGCCCATCGAACGAGCCTACCGGACGGCGACTTCAGAGTAAGGAGCCACTTTAACGGCTGATGGTCGCTACCTATAATGACCTCATGACCTTCGATATAACCTCTGAAACGTTCGACAGCCCACACAACAGCTAGCGCCTCTCGTTCTGTAGTACTGTAATTCCTCTCGGCTGGGATGAGCAGACGGCTAGCATACTCTATTGGGCGCTCGTCTTTACCTTCGCCCTGCAACAACACCGCACCTATGGCATAGTTGCTAGCATCCGTCCTTAACACAAATGGCTTACTATAGTTTGCTTGAACAAGAATCGGTGCCGAAGACAACCGCATCTTCAACTCTTGAAAGGCACGAGCCTGGTCTGATCCCCAAGACCATGGCTGATTCTTCTTCAGTAAGCGTGTCAGCGGCTCAGCGACAGCAGAGAAACTGGGAATAAATTTTCTAAACCACGAGCACGTCTGTAAAAAGGTCCTAAGATGACGCAGCGATGAGGGTGCCTTCATGTCCAGGACAGCACGGACTTTATCTTCGTCAGCTGACACACCATCCTGTGTTATAACATGACCGAGATATTTTACCTTGTCTCGTGCAAAGACACACTTTTCTCTGTTCGCGCGTAACTTGAACAACCGTAACCTCTCGAATACAGCGCGCAAATCTGAGATATGCTTCTCGAAGCTACCATCTGAAATTAATAAAAGATCATCTTGGTACGCTAGCAGGGTCACGTCTTTCAGTGAGGCACCTGCACGAAGTCTGTCTATGAGCCGCTGGAACGTTGAGGGAGCGTTTTTCAAACCAAACGGCATACGCTTAAAACGGAACGAACCAAACGGCGTCAGGAAAGCTGTTTTGTCCCTATCCTGTTCACGGACGGCAACTTGCCAAAAACCACTGCGCATATCAAGAGTACTCATGATACAATTTTTTTTTTGTAGACTGAACAAGCTCGTCTATCAATGGCATCGGATAGACGTCGGTTTTCGTAACCGCATTGAGCTTCCTATAGTCAACACAAAAACGTACCTTACCATTAGCTTTCGGCACTAGGAGCGCGGGAGATCCCCAAGCGGACTCACACTCCTCGACTATATCGTCAGCCAACATCTTGTCGAGCTCTGCCCGCATAAGTTCTTTCTTAGCAGGCGTCAACTTATACGGCGGGACTGCAATGGGGGGGGTTATCACCGGTATCAATAACATGCTCGGCATACGGAGTCGCGTCTCCCCCTGGCTCAAAGATATTCTCATATTCCACGAGGAGGTTGGCAAGAACCTGACGTTGTTCGGAAGTAAGCGAAGTCGCCTCATCGTCCCGGAGCACCTCTAAAGCAGCACATGAAGATACAGGTGACGAAACCTTTTCAAACTGTATTTCGAACTTTTGTTTACTATCTTCCGCAAAGTACCATTTACTTTCACCGAAATTGAACACAAGGTTAAATAAGGTAAGGAAACTTATACCTAACAAGCTTTCATTATTATTAGTTCCAGGAAAGATCAAAAACTTTATGACTCTAATTTTATGGTGTAGTGTCACCTTTACCTCCGTGGTAAGTACATTCATCTCCCTACTAACACCATCCGCCAACCTAACATTTTGCGTTGACGGCACTAACGGGTGTCCTAACCTGAGTAGGAGAGCGTAGAGCGTGTGACCGGCAATACAGCTAGTAGCTGCAGAATCCACGAGCGCAGTACCACAATTTCCCAGAATGTTTATATTTAACACGGGGCGCCGAAAAGGTAAATTACAACTATAACCATCATCTAAACTAGATACACAAGTATTATTAATACACGAAACACTTTTATCAACATTAAAGTTACATAAATCTCCTACAGCACATGTAGGGTTAACTTGAACGGACAAACTAGTGTTATTGAAATGCGAAACATTTTCATCAACATTATTACAATTAAATACATCACCCACGGCACGCGAAGGGTTAAATTTCAATGATAAACAAGACTTATCGTAAACATCACAATCATATACAACATGACCAATACAGTGACTTAAATCACCCGCGGCACGCGCAGGGTTACCTTGTATAAACATACGCGTTGGCGGGTTAACTCGCTGCGACGACGCGGGGACTGCTTCGGCGGTCGATCGAGCCGCGGGCCTCCGATGCGCGTCAGCGCGGACGTCGCCGGGGGAAGCGGCGGCGGCGCGGGCGGTGGCGGCCGAACGAGCGGGGACCGGCACGGCGGCGCCGGCGACAGGTACACGCGCTTTATAACAGACGTTGCGGCGAGCCAGGGCTTCGCTATGCGACGTACTGTCAACTGAATAAAACGCTTGCTGAACCGAACAGTTTTTACACTTAGATTTAATAACGTTCGCGGCACCACAGCCGTAACACTTTATTTCACTTTTTAGCTTTAAGTTACTCTCAATACTGTTATCACTATTATCACTATTGCGCTTTAAAAGTTTCTCACACATATCCTTTACGTGGCCTGAACGTTTGCAGTACGTACAGAACTGCTTCTTGTCCTTGATAACGGCGGCGGTGGCTGTCCCGGCGGACTCGGCGGCGGCAGCAGCGCCGGCGGCCGGTACATTCCGCGGCGACGATGACGTTGGCGACGACACTACGCGTGTACTCGTCTGCGTACGTGATCTCGCGGGAGACGAGCTACTAGCCTGACTGGGACTAGCCTCCTTCAGGGAATCCTCCACGTTACGGCACTTGTGCAGTAACTCTTCGAAACTGTTGACATTTTCTCTGCATACACGCTTCCTAATGCGTTGACTGAGCAGCCCATACGCCATATCCAATTGTACCTTTTCCGATAAGTCGTCCTTCGGGAACTTGGCCAACAGTGCACGTACCTTGGCGATGAACAAGTCGGTATGCTCCTCTCCTTGAGTCAACGAAAACAGTTTAACGTAAAGTCGGTGTGGCGGGTCACGGTCGCCGAAGGCACTCTTTATTCGTTCTAGGGCTTCCGACCACGACTTGGTAGACCGCTTTACCCCTTGCCACCATACTGCAGCAGGCCCCTCCAACAACATCGAAAAACCGCGTAGAGCATTTTCGTCAGAAACAGCGACGCAATCTTTATAGGTAACTACCGCGTCTACAAAATTTTCCAAAGATTCGTCCGCGCGGCCGCCATAGCGTGTCGTGCACTTCGCGAAGTTTCCATTCGCGCCAAATCCAAAGCCCGATGCTTGAACCTCCGAAACGTTACTATGCGGCGTTGACGATCGCACCTCGCGTAATAATTGCTGGCAGAACTCTTGTTGGGTTTGCTGCATGGTATTAAGCAAACTTGTGAGCGTTTCTTGAGACATTGTAATGTTGGCAACGGCGGCCGAGCCGCCATCATTGTTCGATTTCACGCGATCTTCAGACCGTGTTCGCGGCATTTTCGATACGATATGCACACGCTACTCGTATAACACCGACGAAACACAACACAGGGTTCGATATAAGTCCCAGATAGTCACTTGTAGTGTTAGTTGTAACACATGACAAACTTTTCACCACGAGTTTTATATACCTACACACGTTGGGCAGCCACTTATAGCGTTGGTAGGCTATTGGGGTGGTCTGAAACACTGCGAGTCTTGTTTATAAACCGTTTATTGTAAAAAAAACTAGACATCGAACATGAAACCACACTTCTTAAACAATCTATGGCGCAAGCGCGGGAAAAACAGTATGATACGTGGGACGTGGCACCGCGCAGCGCGTCTCGGAAAGCACTACCGTAAACTGCGCGCGCATCGGCGCAGGGGAAAATCACCCCGGGGTTGCCAACTACATACCTTACAATGTGCCAATGGTCTCACGCTATAAACGTCATATAACATTGAATATTATATTGCTTATATTTTTAAATTATACCTAACGGCAGCGTTTCCCCAAAAACGAACAAGGTGATTTGATTTGATTTAAAAACGTTATTCGCATTATTACAGAAAAGTATACCTCAAAAATCGTTATTAAACAATAGGTAAAGGTAATATTTTTTTTAAACAAACTTCGATTATTTTTACGTGAATCATTCGGCGTTTTTTTGACGTCAGCTAATAGGTTGTGTGTTATTAATGAAGTGCGGCAAGACCTTTTCACAACAGTATCTCTACTGTGGCGAATTTTGGTAACATAAACATTAGACGTGCTTTTTCTGGAGAGAGTAGCAAAAACATACGGTTATTTTTTTAAATGCCATATGTTGGTTAAAAAAACAATCAGTATTTGAGCTAAGAATAAGCAGAGCAAATTCTGTATTTGAATTTTCTATGGATAACTTCAATTTAGAATCGACAAAAAGTATTCAAATTCTACTAAAATTATAAATGCGAAAGTTTGTGAGGATGTAGGTATGTTTGTTGCTCTTTCACGTAAAAACTACTGAACGGATCTCAATGAAATTTGATAAGTTGATAGTTGACATATTGGAATAATACATAAGCTATCCCAGAATTCCTACGGAATCAGGATTTTCGCGAAGAAAATCTCTCACGTGAACGAAGTCGCGAGCAAAAGCTAGTTGATCATATGTGTAAAAAGTGTTCATGAATAAAGTTGTTCTAAAACCTCAGTAAGTTTTAAAATAGTTTATACCATACATCTGAATTTATTGAAAAGTAAACTAACGAAAAAGACTCCCCATTCTATATTATTTCAGTGACGTCCAAAGCGGCAATTCCAGGAAAGTTTAATGCGGCAACAAAAGAGTTATGTAGCTACAGAGTAGCCTATTCTAGCGCTAGTGCCAACAGAAACGTAAGCCTGATTTTCCGCTGTCTGCAGTTTATCATGCGGGCATAACAAACGGCTGCTTTGAGTCTGAGCTTTAGATATTTTATTTACACTCATTTATATTTAATAAGAAATACTAAACATAAAGCCTGCGGCCTAACATTTTAACAACAACGGTGGTTTGTTGAATAATTAGTAACGTTACTAGCGCCCGGATTGTACCCGTTTCGTTACGCGAATAAACGTTATTTTTAAATGAAAATTAGCACAGATAAATCCCTTTTCAGGATTGGTGGGTTTTTACGTTACTTCGACGTGATGACACACAAAATTGTTTTCTCAATTTAAATTTGTTTGCGTTACGAAGGAACAAGAATAGGGTATCCAATATTATCTGGTATTCTAATTTCTATGTAAATAATGTTTCTTTTGGAACCTATCCTAGATTCAAAAAAAAATCAACTGTCGTTTAATAAAAGCAAAAAACGTTGATTCATCTGATATTACTACAGTTGGGTGTATGAAAATCTTTCATACCAGAAGCATCAGAGGAGACTTACCATCACAAAGGCAAAACTGAAATATTTTGGGGGTTAAGTATTCTACCGGCAGACTGTTTTTGTGAGCTAAGTTTCTTAGGACAATATTATCGTTTTATTATAATGGCAAAACAATACCTCTAGTAATTTCTGCATAAAATAAAACATTTTTCTATGTAGATGATACTATTTTCTTAATATAACATACGAATCATTAATCATGTTAATTACTCTAGCTTCCAGTAGTGACTGTTTATTTTCGTATGCAATATTCTGCCAAACAAGTTCTCGATTGGTACCAAGAACTCAGGAAATCTCCTTGAGCCAGTATAGGTAGGTACTTAACCAAACTTTTAGATTGAGTACCCTCAGTTCAACTATTGTTTCTTTGAAATAATGTCGAGGTCAAAATGTTAAATTGCGATTGAAAGTAAGAATGATTTGTCTAGACAAATTATATCGAAACTAAAATATATCTTAAATATCGTCTCGTTACTGAGTATCAAATTAATCACATTTAAAAAGTATTTTTTGTTTCTATATGGTACAACGCATCAAGTCAGAGCAGATACCTACTTCCCTGAAACATTATTAAAATATATATTTTGTTAGAGATAATGTTTAAAAAAAATTATGGATTAACAGATTTTTTATAATCATACCTTCTATCGTTTCCGTATAAATAAGTTGTCTATATATGTTTTTTTTTTTTTTTTATTGATAATAGGTTCGCGTTTGACCACCATCTCACCTGATGGTAAGTGATGATGCGATCGAAGATGGAGCACGCTTACCTAAAAGTAACCTATTCACTCTTGACTTAAGACCCCTAGGTTATAGCTATCGGGAAACACAGACTCAATAATTGTTGTAATCCTTAATCCATTTGACTAATTATAACAAAAGCTTAAGACTTAGCGAGGCTTACGATTTTAGGTAGTTAATGACTTAGTGAATCTTCTAATCTAGAATCTTTATTGATATCTCAAGCCTGCAATACATGTTGGCCGAGCGTAGGCCAACGCGATCGTTGGCAAATAGGTACAAGGCAAGAAATAATATCCACACGTTCGACAAGTTCGTCGAGCGCCAATGCAGACGACCAATGTAGAAGAGGGTCTGTAGAGCTGCCCACACGTTGGCCGAGCGCAGGCGAGCGCCTTTGATTTGTAACCAAAAACCGACACCGATCCAAAGTGAGGCAAATGATCACGAGCAACGGCGAGCGAAGATAAGTTGCACCAAATGAGCTCTATACACGTTGGCGCTGGCCTCCACTCGGCCAACTAGGCAAGTGACACCGAGCGATAGCAAGACAAGGCAAATAAACCGTCTACATGTTGGCCTTAACTCGACAACGCTCGGCCAACATGTATTGCAGGCATCAAGAAATACCTAAATAAAAATAACAAATCATTTAGTCACGCGTAAGTAAATTGAGGCATTAACCAAAGCACTAGGATTAAAGCCACCTAGGAGTTATCTATACTAATATTATAAAGCGGAAAAGTTTGTTTGTTTGTTTGTTTGTTTGCTTGAACGCGCTAATCTTCGAAAGTACTGGGACGATTTGGATGCAATTTGGTATGGAAGTAGCTTGAAGCTTGAGGAAAAAAGGAGAGTTATGTTTTTACCGTGATAGAATCCACGGGAGCGAAGCCCCGCGTGAGTACTAGTGAGTGATAAAAGCTAATTCGATAATAGCTTTATTCATGCTTACTATCTAATATTTATTTATAATTCTGACTAATCATAGCGTCACAAAGTGATCACGACTACTACTTACTTCAAATGTAGTATCCGCGGTGAAAACCTTACCCGATATTCGCATGTAGCAAGCACAGATGTCTATAGATAATTATTTTCGTGACGTGAAATATAATTCTCGATAAGAATAGATCGATCAAGATGAAATATCTGAAGTAACAGGCGTGATCACTTTGTGACAATTTGATGGACTGCATGTTGTAAGTATTTTTTTTTTTCATAATTGATAGGTTCTCGTTGTTGTGACCACGGGCACACCTTATGAAACGCAGCGATGTGGATGAAGATGGATCATGCTATGGATATGCATCAGCTAGCCTAAGAAACTTGAGTTGAAAATCCCTAAGTTATAGGTATAAAGAAACACAGGTTACGACAGAAAATTCCACTCCTAAGCAGTAAGTATGGGTGGAATATGCACCATATACCTGTGGCTGATCACCCCAGACACATTTTGTAGTTTGATGATCCAATGCACGGAATAGATTATTAAAGGTTGGAATGGTAATGTGGGCGTGGTGAGCGCGCCACATTTATGATACGAAAATCATAGCTCGATCGATTAATTCATTCACCGCGTTTAGTGCGCTTCGGAATACTTTGGAACACAGAGCTCTGCTTTTAAATGCCGTGTTGTGCAATTATAACCTGTAAAACAAAAAGTTAGAGCGCAAGTATAGGGCAAGGAGGTATATCTTTCCATCAGTAAGTCGAAAATAACATTTAATTACAATTTTATTTGTAAAAAAGATAAATATATTCTGATCACTATGAAATTCCGAACATTAACAACATTATTGCAACAAGATACAAAAAATATACATTGCTCGATGTGTACTCGCTTAATCAACGCAATGACCAAGTCCGTTTACAATGTATTGCATCCTCTCACTTCAACCATTGACGTTTCGTCCTTTGCCCTGATTGGCAGTGATGCACGGCGCATGTTTATCGACAGTGAGTTACCATCAGTAGCAAGTTCTCGATTTAAGTGTGTGTAATTTATTTGTTTGCGTAATTCGCATACGTAACGGGCCTCTTGCTTGTAGTTGAGCTGTGGGAGTGGGAGACAAGCGGCAACACGCGTTCTCATAGAAATCAGGAACTATTTCCTTTCTAACCTCTTTTATCTGTTCTGTGATCCAATGGGATAAGCGGAATTAGATGTTTCAACGCCAATTTCTGAAGAGCCATCATCTGCATAGCCTTTTCCCAACTATGTTGGGATCAGTTCATATATAAACCAGTCCATCCGGATGCAGCTGAGTACTAGTGTGTTACATAGGGCGACTGCCTATCCGACACCCACAACCCAGTAGCTGAGTAACACGAGACGCCTTGGCAAGACCAGTATCAGATTTTCTGGATTCTGAATACCCGTAACAACTGTCAAAGATGTACAAATGATAATAATAATAATATAATAATAAAATCATTTATTTACCTCACATAATTCTTAACATCTCCATACTTACTACTTCTAACTCCATACTTCTTAAATAAATAAATAAACAATAAGACAAAAATAATTACATAAAATAATAAGATATACGAGTAGCTTAGAAATTTAGAAACAATATTAGGTACATGCTTATTTTTACATAGTTACAACATATATAGTTATGTTACAAGACTTTATGTGAGGAGCTGGTGTCTTAATTAGGCATGAATCCTGGTGTTACAGATCACCAGGTCACCACCTCATAGAACAAGAAGGTAAATATGAGAGTTTCTTGCCTATTAACTAAAAATTATAATTACAAAAGCATTAAAACAATGTATAGAAAATACAATATGAAAAAATTATAATAGCTGATATTTAATTAGCTTGGGTTTTGACGTCTGCGTGTGTGATTTCGTGAGTGTGCGTATATTTGTAGAGCGTGTAGGTGTGTTTGTGTTAGTGCGTGTGGGTGTGTTTCTGGTAGTGCACGTATGAGAAGAAGATTTACTGGAGGAAGTTTCTAAGTAGGTTTTCTGTTTTGTCATAGTCCAACTTTGTCAGCCACTTCATGACAACAGATTTGCATTTAGCTCTAGGTAATGCATATGTAGAAAGGGCTTGATTTAATTTATTATACTAATTACAGCTTTGGAAGCAATAGAATCTATGTGAGAGTTTAGTTTTGAGTTGGGTTGAGGTGCAAATTATATCCTTACGGCGCTTGTTTCTTAATTTATCAGGCTCGTATTTTAATTGGGAAAGTTTTTGAGTACCGTGTGCAGAATAAAAAGCTGTCTCACTGTTAATACTTCCCATTTTTTAAACAGATCCACAGTCGGATCCTAAAAAGGCAAAGACAGGCTAACCTTAATAATTGTTTTTTGCGCCCTGTTGAATTTTATAAGATGAGTTTTACTGGCCCCTCCCTAAGAGGTGATGCAATAGATGAGAAGAGATTAGCAGACCGCAAAGTAAACCGATTTAATTACATGTTTTTGCAACGCCTCTTAAAGCCTTAAAAATAACGATTAGTTTACGCACTGATGTTGGAAATTCATGTTTCTATCTATCATAACACCAGATACTTGATTACTGCAGTGTTGGTTAGATTAGGACATGAGCCGTTTACATCGTCAGGGTTAGAGCACGAATGAGAGATAATGCGTAACGAAGGATCAGGCTTATCATTGGTTTTAGTGGAGAAAGTAATGTAATTTGTTTTTGTGACATTTAGCGTAAAAATATTCGTGTTCAACCAGACAGTTACCATATTCATTCCTTTCTGGGCATTCGCGAAAACTTGCTCCCATGAGTGCCCACAAAATGATAGCCGATACCACAGAACAGATAAAACTTTTTACCAAAAAATTAAACCGACTCCCAAAAACACTGCAAAGTGAAAAATAACTTTAATTTCGGTAGTCGGTGTCTTTAGTTTTGTATTTTCGTTTTAGGCACCGACTTCCGAAATTAAAGTTATTTTTCACTTTGCAGTGTTTTTGGGAGTCGGTTTAATTTCTTGGTAAAAAGTTTTTATTTCACTCTTTTTAGTTGGTCGATTATTAATTTACCTAGTTAAAAGAGCCTAAATGTCAACTACTTATAACCTTTTACAAAATATTGCTTTTCCCAATGCTCGGCCGTTAATAGTTGAGGAGTTCTCCTGGTACTTCACCTTCAGCTATACATCACCATATGCATTGTGACGAGCATAAAGTACTTAACATCCATATTCAAGTAATCGAATCGCAATCCACGAAATACTTGTTATGGAGTAGTTTCGGTGGCCATCTTTGGTCTTCATCATCAGTTCCACTTCCCCAAATGGTACTTTTTGAGAGCAACCGCACAAGTTACTATAAGAAGTACCCAAAACGCCATAGGTGTGCCTATAAAATTTTAAGAGTTCCCTCGGTTTCTCTAGGATCTCATCATCAGATCCTGACCTGATGACAATGAGACCAATTTCGAATATATATATTATTAATATATATATTTTCTTTTTATGTACGGTCACCGATTACTCGAAGATGGCTGAACCGATTTGGAAAATTCTTTTTTTATTTGAAAGGATATACTTCGAAATTGGTCTCATTGTCACCAGGTCAGGATCTGATGATGAGATATACGCGTCGAATTGATAACCTCCTCTTTTTGTCGTCGGTTGAAAAGAGGTTAGAAAGGAAATAGTTCCTGATTTGTATAAGAACGCGTGTCACCGCTGATCTCCCACTCTTTAGCTCCACTACAAGCAAGAGGCCCGTTACGTATGCGAATTACGCACACAAATAAATTACACACACTTAAATCGAGAGCTTGTTACAGATTGTAACTCATTGTCGCGCGTAAACATGCGCCGTGCATCACGGCCAATCAGGGCAAAGAACAAAACGTCAATGGTTGAAGTGTGGCGCATGCAGTACATTGTAAGCGGACTGGGTCATTGCGTTGATTAAGCGAGTACACATCGGGCAATGTATATTTTTTGTAACTTGTTGCTATAATGTTGTTAATGTTTGGAATTTTATAGTGATCAGAATATTTTTATGTTTTTTACAAATAAAATTGTAATTAAATGTTATTTTCGACTTACCGATGGAAAGATATACCTCCTCGCTCTATACTTGTGGTCTGACTTTTTGTTTTACAGATTATAATTGCAAAACACGGCATTTTAAAACAGAGCTCTGTGTTCCGAAGTAGTCCGAAGCACACTAAACGCGGTGAATGAATTAATTGGTCGAACTTGATTTTCGAATCATAGTTGTGGCGCGTTCGCTACGCCCACATTACTATTCCAACCTTATTCATCTGTTCCGTGACCGAGACTAACAGTTTAACATGCTGTTCGTGGCACGGAAGAATCCCGATATGTTTAGATGGTCACCCTTCTAATGACTGATCATCAACCTTGAAGATTGCCCGGGCGGCTGTTATTGCCACTTTCTGAAGAGTAACCGATAAAAAGACAATACGCTGGCGACCCAGCATAGAGGTTCTGGGCTAGCCTTTGGAGCTTTAAGTCAAACAGTTTTCCATTGCCGATCACCGTCATGGCTAGTTCCTCAATCAACTCAAGTCCATCTGGTAAATAAATATAATTAGATTATGTTGCGCTAGCAGCTGCATCATGAAGCTAACACCTACCATGTTAACTCCATGATTCAGATGCTAGCGATATCCTAGCACAAGGTACGTGTTATGGAAAATGCAAAACATCGATATAAAAAACTCAAAGAACCAGTTGCCACAAGGATTTCTTTGAACAGCGTTATTTTCAATGTTTTCAGTAGTGATATAAAATTCAGTGACAGTCCACATAAATTAGATCAGCGAGTATCCTTTCTTTGAGAAAATGATACGGCGACGGAAGGAAAGATAATCTCATTAGAATGACGAACTTAGTTTGGGCTACTAACTAAGTTTGGCTCATAAATACGGGCACAAAATGTCTCCGCCAGCTGGCAGTGTCTTAAAAAGGATATCATAAACAAGTGTCGCTTGATCTTCGGGAAATAACAAGAGTTTATTACCAAAGTTGAAGCGCCGAAACTCCATTTAGAGAACCAAAATAATGAAACATAATGTTATTTGAATTGTATCCTTATTTCAAATGTGGTAGAATGTCCAAAAAATGTCAAGCCGCCACTCAAGTGTGTTACAAGCAGAAGCGCCTCGGTTTAGCTTTTGGCTCATGTGTATCTACAATATTAAATTAATGCAAATTAAAAATAATTTGCTTGAAATTGAACATACACGGCCGGGAACGTATGAAACGCCAAGAACTACGCACATTCCATTTTCCTATGGAACACGCTAAAATAAATTGTATACTTAAAAATTTACTGCGTGATCTTTTACAGCATATCACAATAAAATTAATTTACCAACAGTATGACTGCCTATTGCGTAAATGTTGATTAGATTTTGTTTAGTTCGTATCAGAATTGATATCGGTTAATAAGTTATAATCTAATATAAAATCAGATTGCATTTGAAATTAGTGCAGGCATGGCGGACAGCAACTTTTTCTGACGCAATTTTTTTATCGCTATCTTCAGATATTATGGTCAACTATCTTCGTAAGCAGTGGCGTCGCATTAAACGCGTGATTCTTAAAAAAACCGTGTTGTGTGGTCATCAAATGTGAGCTGAAATCTTGAAAAATCTTTAGAGAGAAACAACTTGATTCCTGTTTATATTCTTTTTTCAAATCTTTGTCAGCTTACTTTCTGACCCAAACATCTTACGTACCTGCGTATCAGGCCAAATTTAATTAGTTATGTAATTTCAAGATCGTTGCGCAAGCGTTTAAGATAAGAGTAGTTGAAAGTTTATCTAAAATTTGTTACCAAACACTACCTAAATAAAAGTGTCTGGTTACTTTAGAGTTGTATGGTCGCCTCTACTCACTCGATCACTGTCCTAGCCGCTTGAACGTGACGCCTCAACTGCCGAGTTTACGCTGAGGTCATAGAAAATGCATGATATTATCCTCAGTTTGAGCCAACTACATGTTGACAATGGAGCGGATTATTCATTAATAATAGTGATTCATTCGTTTAAAAAATGTTACAACAAAGTTTATCTCTTTATTATACTACATACCGCTCCATTGTCAACATATAGTTGGCTCAAACTGAGGATAATATCATGCATTTTCTATGACCTCAGCGTAAACTCAGCAGTTGAGGCGTCACTTCCGAGTGTCTAAGACAGTGATCGAGTGCTCCCATTAGTCCCCAGAGCGGCGACCATACAACTCTTAAGTAACCAGACACTTTTATTTAGGGAGTGTTTGTCAACAAATTTTAAATTACTTAATTAATTAAAATTTGGCTTGATACGCAGGTACGTAAGATGTTTGGGTCTGAAAATAAGCTGACAAAGATTTGAAAAGAGAAAATAAACTGGGATCAAGTTGTTTCTCTCTAAAGATTTTTCAATCACTGTTTTTTTTAAGAATTCAGCTTATTAACTCACATTTGATGACTACACAACATGGACTTTTTAAGAATCACGCGTTTAATGCGACGCTACTGCTTATGAAAATAGTCGACCATAATATCCGAAGATAGCAATAAAAAAATTAGCGTCAGAAAAAGGTGCGGTCCACCATGCCTGCACTAATTTCAAATGCAATCTGATTTTGCATTAGATTGTAACTTATTAACCGATATCAATTATGAGACGAACTAGACAAAATCTAATCAACATTTACGCAATACGAGTAGGCGGTCATACTGTTGCTAAATTAATTTTATTGTGCTATGCTGTAAGCGATCACGCAGTAAATTTTTAAGTTTACGATTTATTTTAGCGTGTTCCATAGGAAATTGAACCGTGCGTAGTTCTTGGCGTTTCATACGTGCCCGGCCGTGTATGTTCAATTTCAATTTAATTTGCATTAATTTTGATTTGTAGAGACACATGAGCCTAAAGCTAAACCGAGGCGCTTCTGCTTGTAACACACTTGAGTGGCGGCTGGATATTTTTTGGACTAGCTACCACATTTGAAATAAGGATACAATTCAAATAACATTATGTTTTATTATGTTGGTTCTCTAAATGGAGTTTCGGCAGTTCAACTTTGGTAATAAACTCTTGTTATTTTTCGAAGATCAAGCGACACTTGTTTATGATATCATCTGTGTCATACATCAATATGCCAACCATCGTTTATTTCATTTTCTACCACCCTTTCTTTAAGGTTGGAAAATCATCCAATGACTGCCTCCCAATCTGGGCGAAGTAGGAGGGTGTGTCAGACTTTTACTGACTAAAACCCATCCGTGTTCCATCATATGCCCTTCGTGTTCCGAGGTCGCGGTAAATCTTTCGAACAATGCCGCTACCCCGGCAGGCAAAGGCTCCCTTGTGGGCCCCGACAATTTTGCTGACACTCTTTGAGGCGCGAGTGGAACACGACGTGCCATCTACACGGGCCTGGCTTCTGTTGGGCGGCGAGCTACTCATTGCTCGCAACCCGCAGGCCCACGCCTACGGTAGCTGGGAGTCACCCTGCTATCCATTCACATTCATACTTAGAACTTTTAAGACAGAATTTAGAACTCCAAACGATTTCCAGTTCATTCTTATATCTAGGTTTTATTTTCGTGTGAAAATCCTTACAACTTTATGTCCTCTATAGGGTGGAAATACGAAACTTTTATTAAAACCACTATACAACGTGTAACGGAAACCCCATATCTATCCTAAAGGACTGAAGACAATATCTGGTATGGAGTCTCTATGCACAGTTTCAGCTCAAAATATGTGACTTACAGAATTGAACCCAAATTGTTGGTTTCGTATGTTTCTTTAATACCAATAATAACAAACGTGTCACAGCACTATGAGGGTCATCACTTTTTAACTGCCAATAAAACGATAATTCTCTTCGTTCTTCTTAATTTGAAAAATTCGATTTCTGGTATCAATGTATTGAAATTTCTAATAACTTCCACACATGTAGACATAGGATTACAAAACCCTTGCTATATCGTTTGTTGGTATGTATATACCCTTTAAATTACACGTTGTATATAGATTTATGGCCGCAATTACTCATGAGTTGTCCTGATGTATCACAGCGTGCCGCCATCAACTACTCTCACTGTTAAGGCTTGCTCCCCAAGTCTAAGTGACGTTACCAGCATATCCTATGGCAGCTGGATGTAAATTTGCGTCCTCAGGTTGAGGTGAATCTCTTGCTAATAAGAAGGGAAATTATGATTCACCATCTATTTGTAACCACTACCTCCTCTAAGAGGCGACGGAGCTTCTCATATCACACTTGCTTGCCGCCATGTACAGGACCACGACCGATTGCCAGGTTAATCGCTGCAGCAACCGCCGCGATAATGTGTAAACAGGCCCGTCAAGCTTCCCCCGGCAGAAGGTTGCGGGAATGTTCTAACGAGATACCGCGGCGGCCCCGGAACGCAAGGGAAGGAACAGGTTGGGTTTTTTAGTCAGTAGATTTGTGACACTTCCTTCTGCTCCACCGAGAGCGGGAGTAGATATCCGATCATTTTCTAATCCAAAAAAGGCCCTTCGACCTTCGACGCGCTTTCCGTATCATTCATACATCGAGAGATCCTTCAACCCAGAAATTAAGTGCCTATGAGTTTTCTTCCATCCACTCCATCATAATTCATAACGGGTCTTACCTGCTGTATTGTGGTGTACATGGAATATGAACAGACATTGAATATGGTGTAACGTAAATACGTTCATCTTTGTATATTTATAAATCATCTGAAAACAATCAAAATCTAAACATACGAGTATATTAGAAATTAATTTACTATGGCCAAATCAAATCTTGTATTTGAATATGTTCAGATATTCCCGACCAGTAAAAGGTTCATGTTTATTGCTTACCTTATTTACGTGACTCTTCATACGGGTGTCCACTTAGCAATAACATCCCTACCCTAACTTGGCATTTCATTTAATATTTAATAGGATTTTCTGTATAATATTTGGGCAAATTGAGTACGTCACACTTACCCGAATTTCACTCAAAGAACTTTTGGGTAAATGTTCTTCGGTCAATCGTTTTACGGTCGGACAATCATTCGGGCGATCATTCTTTGTGCAACAGATCACTCGGGTAAGCGATATTTATGCTGAACGATATTCGATCAAGTGAATAATATTCGAACATATATGACGCACTCGTCCAAATTACCTTCTTAAATTACTGGGTTACAGCACTAAGATATTTGAATTAGAAAGTACTAATTAATAAAAAATCGTATCTTCTTATAATATTTTTATCTTGCATATTAGCTTGTGCAGTACCTACCTAATTATCAAAGACTAGCTGTGCCCCGCGGTTTCACCCGCGTTAATTTGATTACAATCCGACTAAAAATATATTCCATTACTAGGTACTAAATTTTTTTTTCTGTAAAGA
Source organism: Tholera decimalis (assembly GCA_943138885.2). NCBI lineage: Eukaryota > Metazoa > Arthropoda > Insecta > Lepidoptera > Noctuidae > Tholera > Tholera decimalis. Next base: position 22,510,646 of record OW964552.2, on the reverse strand, counting down.
TTTTTTCACCGAAATTAAAGTAGCCTATGTATGATCCAGCCCATAAACTATCTGCACGCCAGAAAAACAGCGAACCGTTTCTCTGTTTAAGTAGAAAAAAGGAAAAACAGTATTTCTTATGTATGATATAGTACATATATATTTGCTTATACCCAAAGCATTTAATATTATCGTTTATGATATCGCACCTACATAACATGCATATTGTCCTTTAATCTTAATGTTTTGGCATACACTTGAAAAGCGGCCAAGCGGTAGTTGGACTCGCACATGAAAGGTTCTGCAGTAGTAAGCGTAGCGCAAAATAATGTTGTTTGTCATAGTGTTTCTATAAATGAAAAATGTATATTTGCTGTTATCTACCAATTTTTTATATTAAATCCCCTATTTAACTACTTTAGGGCATTAATTTCGAAAAACACTGAAACACATGATTTTTAATCTTAAATCAGAGTGATAACTACAAATATTCACGGTTTAAACTTAAAAAATTACGATTATCCATACAAAATTTCATCCCCTATTTAACTCCCTTAGACGTAGAATTTCAAAAAATCCTTCCTTATTCCTTGCCTACATTATAAGAGGAACCTTTGTGCAAAATTTCAGCTTTCTAGGTCTAAGGGTTTGGGCGTTGATGAGTTAGTCAGTCAGTCAGGACTTTTCTTTTTATTTATATAGATAATAATATTGTGTTGTCATGTTCGATATTAGGATACTACGTATGACTTGCACTTCCGACGTAATGCAAGTAACTAAATTAATCCAATATAATCTCCACGCAATATTACTGAACCTAAGCGGTCATTACATAGATTATGGTTTAACGCTCATTAAGGAAAATTATTTTTTAAGCAAATGGCCACACTATGTCAATTTGCGGGTAGTACTAATAGATAGATATGTATGCTTACAATAAACTTAAGTTTACACGGGTTTACAAATGTAATGGCGTGTAACATTGGGCAGCCTTATCACTAAAAACGATCTTTTATAGATTACTTTTGGATGGATTTTGTAAAGGAGATAAGATACGTAGTTAGTCCATGATGTACTATACAAAAATAGAATTAAAATAAAATGCATTTATTTCGAGTGACTAAGACTATGTTAGTCTAAACGCTTACAATAACATACACAAAGCTATTATTCTAAGATATAATTAAAATAATGGACTAAAAATAATTAAAATGATCACAATAAGATTAATTAAAATATGAATTAAATAATGAATTAGCTACAATTAAATTAGATATTAAAATAAAACATGCTAAAATCTTATTATGCTGCAGCTTACACGTAAATCACCGCAATGTCTCAAATCCATCCTGCCGGTAATCATCGTCAGGACGGTGTTGGTGCTGCCTCGCGAGGCAGCTCGCTTCCGCACGGTGGCGTAGAAGCAGTCTACACGCGCCGCCGCGAACATGCCTGAGGCACTGCAGTAACGAGGCAGCCCATCACCACCCTGAACGCGTTATTGTATTGGACACGGAGCGCGCTGTACAATGCCTGAGTATAACTATCTAGCCCACAGACTGCACGTGTAGAAGGAGGTACAGTACGCTTAGTAGTAGTAGCCTTCTTAAACCACAGACTCCGCATAGGTAAGATTATTCATACATATTTATACTATGTATTTTGTTGGTATACATTCAATATACATACATATGTAAAAGCAGAGAAGAATTCCATAGAATCACTGCTATTGTTTGAATTTGTATGTAATTTAAGTTGATAGGCGTATTAGTCATCTCAGCACTTTTCACTCATTTAAAGCTAATGAGATGCTAGTTACGAGGGGTGATCCAAAAGTAATGATAATCGGATATTTCCAGTTCTCAGAAAAATCCAAAAACGTTTTTTTTATAGCTTGTTTACCCACTAAGTCACCATGAAAAAATCATATAAATAGACCACGATTCCAGGGAGTTGCATTCATTTGAATACAAACCGTCGAAGTTGAAACATCAAAATGGAAAAAAAACGAAATTAGAGCTGTGATCAAGTACCTCTGTATGAAAAAAATGTCTACTAAAGACATACACAGCGACTTGGTGGAAGCATTGGGGTACTCTGTTCCTCCATATTCTGCAGTTGCACGATGGGCCAAGGAGTTTAGCCTGGGCAGAATATCCTCTGATGATGAACATCGCGAGGGACGCCCATCCACGTCTCTCACTGAAGAGAACGTTAAAAAAGTCGAAGATGTTGTAATGGCAGATCGAAGAATGACCATCAGGCATATAGCTGAGGTTTCAGGGATCTCATATGGCTGCATTCAAAGAATGCTTACGAACGAATTGCAAATGAAAAAGGTATCTGCGCGTTGGGTACCGAGAATGTTAACCGAAGAGCAAAAGAAGAAACGAGTCGACATTTCGAGGACGAATCTCGAATAGTTCCAAGCAGATAAGGAAAGTTTTTTGTCACTTTTTGTGACCATGAATGAAACTTGGATTCACCATTTTGATCCTGAAAGCAAGCAACAATCGATGACGTGAAACGAGCCTCCTCACCGACGCCGAAGAAATTCAAGGTGTCAAGTTCGGCGGGGAAGGTTATGGCATCCGTTTTTTGGGACGCTAAAGGAATCATTATGGTGGAATACTTGCAAAAGGGAGCCACTATAACAGGCTCTTACTACGCAGACCAAATAAGAAGATTGCGGAAGGCTATCAAGGAAAAAATACGCGGCAAATTGCGAGCTGGAGTGTTGTTTCAGCAAGACAACGCACCCTCTCACAAAGCCGCAGTTGCGATGGCTGCCATTCAAGAAACGGGTTTCGAATTGCTCGAACACCCCCCCCTATTCGTCAGGTCTAGTCCCCAGTGACTTCTACCTCTTTTCTCGGCTCAAGGAATACCTCAGAGGTCGAAAATTTGAAGACGATAGTGAAGTGATGGCTGCTGTTAAGGCGTTTTGGGAGAGTCAAGATAAAGATTTTTTTTTCTAAGGGAATCCTAGGTTTAGAAAAAAGATGGACTAAGTGTTTGGAGAAGAGAAGGAGGAGAGACGTTAGGAGACTACGTTTAAAAATAAATTATTTTTTAAATCATAATAACCGTGTTTTATTATGATTATCATTACTTTTGGATCACCCCTAGTACCTTACAAAAAGTTACATACTAAGAGATGAATATTGAATATCCTCGTAACTAGGTGTAGTATAATCGGCTTGCGGGTGACGGACTTGGGGAAGTCTGTCATGCCATTATATTGGCTTGGCAAGGTATCGCGAGAAAATTATGGCAGCTTAAGGAGCTGCTCATTCCTCCTCTCATCTAAGATGGGGTTACGACTACAAACTGCCACTGCTGGTGTGTGAAGAACGCCAACCAAAGAAAAAAATAAACCCAGCCCGAAAAGAGACACCGTGTGGCATGGAGTTAGGACAGTAGTCTGACAGACTACTGGCTTTACCTCACGCATATCCGTCTATCCCAAAAAAGGTAAAGTATATTCACAGAATAGAATATGTAAAAATCCTCATTGTATTTTATTATTTATATGTATGTATGTCGCCTGCCGTCCCATGTTGGTACAAGGCTTGTTTTTTATGCACCTACCAATCTTTGCTACACTAGGGTGACTGGTAGAGAAGGCAAGTTTAAGTCCAACTTTACACTTGTATTGCATACAGTTTGAAAAAAAATTCTTGAATGTTTACAATTTATTTGCAATGATTAAAAATGATCGAATTTGCAGTTGATTACAATCTAAACTACTATTACAAAGATGATACATTGTTTGTTATGGGTCATATTCAAAATTATTGTACTTTTTCACGTCCAACATAGTTATTTTTATAACAAGGCATAACTACTTATAAATTCTCTAGTAAACAGATTGTAAACTTGTTTAAATATAATACTAAACAATAAAATCTTCCATAAATCTTAATAAATTAATAATTTTAAATAAAATCTACCAAGGGGTAGATTTTGTTTCATAGAGGCAACCTGTGTCCACATTCATGGCGGTACTTTTAAAATTATTTTATTATTCAATATTAGTGTTACAATTCAGAAGCATTTTATTTCTTAATCGAGTATGATTCAAGCCCAATGAATTCGATAAATATATAATGATCTACAAAACGTGTAATTTATAGTTAATTAAATTATGCGTGTTCTGATTTCACTCATTTCTGTTATTCCTTTCTGTTATGTCATATTTTTATTCTCTTTATGGTAGTATATCAAAATTATTTTACTGTAACATTAGTCACTTAACTGTCCTACTCATTTACGAATCAAAAACGTTCGGCCATTTTGTTGATCATGCGGTGTCGAGATTTTTGTGGTGCAGTGATTATTCGACAATTGAGAGTTACATTTTACTGTGAGACATTTAAAGCATTGGTAAGTACTTTTATTGTTTTATAACTGTTAGCCTGTATATGGTAACCCTACTTATTAAATCGACCAATATTCGTGTCAGCTTGTATATGGTAACCCTACTGATTAAATCGACTAATATTCGTATGTGACTCAAACAATTATTCGTTCATGGTGACATTCGCTGTCACTCTCTATGGGATACAACTGACAGTTGGCCTTCTTGCTCGAGACGCCAAGCGGTGAACACGTGCAGAAAAGCTTCAGCATTAGTGTAATAAGTTGCTGCAATTTTAAATCTAAATCTTAGCGAGTAAGTACAGAATTTATTTGTTTCGGCGATGTTTGAGTGTTTTTATAGATATTGTGGAAAAGGAAGTAAATATGTTTTGGTCAAAGATAATGTGTTCAGTTTTATTGCGAACCCTTTTTCATTTCTGAGCTGTAGCTAACAGTTCAGAAGTGGGATCGGAAGAGAATTCTCATAATTTTCTTTTTTTTCACGTCCACAACGATCTTAATTTAAAAATAAGTGTACGTATATCTAAATTTATTGGGCCTACTTGAGATTGTGGAATGCATAATGTAAACAACTTCACAATGGTGTGCTTGTATGATTGTGGTTCTTACATTTGTTATTCCTATAAGATAAACTCGATTCCAAACCTTAACACTTGTATCTTAGAGGGGGTATTAGAATGCTAGTAGCAAACCTTATGTTTACCGGTTCTTATTCTCACTGTACGAATATTATTAAAAAAATAAAAATAAATATAATAATAATTAAAATAAATAAATTAATAAAATATAAATAAATAAGAAATAAATTAATAAATAAAATAAATAAATATTATTAAATAAAAAAAATAAATAATAAATAAATTAAATTATTATTAAAATATTATTATTATTATCTCTTTATTTCTAATTATATACATACAAATTACATTTTTAAATATTTCTATAAAACACAAAAAACATTTAAAAATATAAAAAATAGTAGCCCACCGGTATCGGGAACAGGGTCCAAGCTACCGGTGGTCAGGGCTCTCGAGAGAGGAACCTCCTAACGATACGCGCCGTGTCCAGGAGCACCGCTTTCTGAAGCAAGCCCTTGATCCAGCCGCCTAACGAGAGCCTCCTAAGGTGTTGGTCGAGGCTCTTGGCTATTAAGCCATTGGCTGAGACGACTATCGGTACAACGACTGCCGAGTTCACATCCCACATGTCGACAATCTCATGCGCCAAGTCAAGATATTTGATTTGCTTATCTTTCTCGGCTTTCACGAGGTTCTCGTCATGCGGGATGGTTATGTCGACAATCATGGCACGCCTCTCGTTTATTATTATTATTATTTCATTTATTTAATCTATGTACATATCAATTACATTTTTAAATATTAATATAAAAAATAAAAACATTTAAAAATATAAAAAATAGTAGCCCACCGGTATCGGGAACAGGGTCCAAGCTACCGGTGGTCAGGGCTCCATAGAGAGGAACCTCCTCACAATACGCGCCGTTTCCAGGAGTACTGCTTTCTGGATCAAGCCCTTGATCCAGCTGCCCAACGAGAGCCTCCTTAGATGTTTGTCAAGGCTCTTGGCTATTATGCCATTGGCTGTGACGACTATCGGCACAATGATTGCTGTCTCCACATCCCACATGTCGACAACCTCGCGCGCCAGGTCAAGATACTTATTTTTTTTATCTATCTCAGCTTTCACGAGGTTCTCGTCATGGGGGACTGCTATATCAACAATCATTGTGCGACGCTCTAATCGGTCTATCACCACTATGTCAGGCTTATTGGCAACAATAGTCCTGTCAGTGATGATAGACCGATCCCAATACAGTGTAATATTGCCATTATCGAGAACTGGGTCGGGCACATACCTATAGTATGGTACTTCTGATTCCACAAGATTGTATTTAAGAGCAAGTTGCTGGTGAATAATCCTGGCTACGAGGTTGTGTCTATGCAAGTATTCTCCGTTAGCCAGACGAGAACAACCGGAGATAATGTGACGAATGGATTCTCCCGGTTTGTGACATGCCCGACATATGTCTACCGTACCATCCTTCACAATATATTTCCGATAGTTATTCGTCATCATAACTTCGTCCATAATCGCACAGACAAAACCTTCGGTTTCCCCGAAGAGGTCACCAAAACGTAGCCAGGCTACGGACGCTAATGTGTCTACGTCAGACCCATGAAGGGCCCGGTAATAGCGCCCGTGAAGCTCCTTGCTCTGCCATACTTCTCTGCGGTCATTAGTATCTAATACTACAGGTTTGCGCCAATTCTCGGTACCTAAGGAGAGCGGAGTGAGGCCTTTGTCCACCGCTACCACATCTCGATGCATACCCACGTCGGCTTCTAGGAAATATTCCCTAAGGCTGCATACCTCGCGGTTGTGTAGGGTCTTTGCATTTAAAATGCCACGACCCCCGTATTTCCGCGGGATATACAGCCTCATCACCGATGAACGTGGGTGATGCATTCGATTTGCAGTCAGCGTTGTGCGGACCCGCCTGTCCAAGGCGTCAAGTTCAGTCTGAGTCCATTTGAGTATGCCAAAAGAGTACATCAATACTGGCATGACCCAACCATTGAAGGCACGCACCTTGTTTCCGCCTGATAGAAGACTATTCAGTACTTTATTCAGGCGGGCAAAGAAGCGTTCCTTCAATGACTGTTTAACATAAGCAACATTGATGCCTAGTGCCTCTGACATACCCAAATATTTGTAGGTTTCAGTTGAGCCGAGGGATCTTAGGTGTATGGAATCCGAGAGTTGAGTTCCCACGGATTCCATAATCTCCCCTCGCTTTACATGCATGACCGCACATTTGTCCACCCCAAATTCCATCCTGATGGCGCTACTGAAGCTTTCCGTTACCTTCAGTAGCTCCATGAGTTGCAAGTTGCTGGGGGCAAAAAGTTTCAAATCATCCATGTAAAGCAAGTGTGATATGACCTGACCACCTCTTCTCAACTGGTAGCCTAGCCCCAAACCCTCCAGCAGTGTACTGAGAGGGTTGAGAGCCAGACAAAACCACAGTGGGCTCAGACTGTCGCCCTGAAAAATACCACGCTCAATCCTAATCGGTTCGCTGTTTTCCTGGATCTGTCGACATCCTGGGTAGCAGAGGACCGTCTTCCATTGCCCCATACATGACTCAAGGAAAGTGCGGAGTATTGGATTTATTTTGTACAACTCCAACACCTTTATGAGCCATGTATGTGGAACCGAGTCATAGGCCTTCTTATAATCTATCCAACATGTCGACAGATTCTTTCGGGAACGACGAACCTGTTGGTTACTGGCAATATCAATGAGGAGAAGCTCCTTAGTACCGCGGGACCCGTTCCTACATCCATTCTGAGAAGCAGACATGATTGAATTTTTATCAATATGATTATTAATTTTGGCTCTCAAAATGGAAGTAAGAACTTTATAGACCGTCGGTAAGCACGTGATCGGTCTATAATTTTTAGGTTCCGCAGTACTACCTGATTTATGGAGCAGGTGGGTTATTCCTGTAGTTAGGAATTGAGGTAGCGATCCTGACTCTAAGGCGGACTGGAACTGAGCGGCCAAGCGAGCGTGCGATCTTTGTAACCATTTTATCCAGAAATTGTGCAGCCCGTCCGGCCCTGGAGATTTCCAGTTGGATAGCGGACGGACTGCACGGGTTACATCTTGGGGGCTGATAGTAATTGCCCCCATTTCTGGTATAAGATCGCACGTGCGCTTGATCTCACTCATCCAGTCACCCTCGATGTGGCTGACAGGCACCGACCAGATGCTGCGCCAGAACGAACACATGGCGTCATCATCCGGTAGGCACGTATCAGTCACACCTTGGTCAGGTCGCTCCCAGGCCCTATAAACCCACCTTTCATTGCTTTGGAATGTGCGATTCTGAGTGTATCGCTCCACCCGCCGCTTATATCTGCGTATTCGATTTGCCCATGCATAGACTTTCTGCTTCAGGAAGTCGATACGCTCTGTGACCCGGGTCAGATAATCTCGAGGACTAACATCAGTCCCCGCGAACACCCGCCTCACAAAGCGCATCACTCGAGGACGAGTGTTGCCCTGCCTGAAGCAGATAAGTTTACCAATGAGTGCTCTAGCCTCAGCAATACGACGTTCGATCCTGCCCTGCCAAGCTGGTACAGCTGGTCGTATAACTCTGTCAGTCTTTGGAAACTTGACATGAGCTACGCGACAAGCCGCTACAGCTGCACAGTATAGGATCGAATGAGTATCGGTGAGGTCTTCACTATTGTCAAAATAATTTGACAGCAGTGAATCTAGAGCACACACTAGCGCCCTATTTTTCTTATGCATGGGTAAACGAGGCAAACGAGGTCTAAGCTCAGGCAGTATGGTGCGATACTCCCGTAATGCACACTCCAAAGCACTCCTCAATCGTTCATTGCACTGGGTACTCACGGTTATAGCCTCGTCATCATCATCTTCACCGACGTGGTCGGGTCGCGGTGAAATACTGGGTTGTAGTTGCACCGCGGCCAGTGGCGAAGCAGATGAGACACGGCTGCACCGTGATTCGAGGCGTAGTCTATCAAGTACGGCGTCATCCAACATACGGTTACGCTGGATGACCCGCACCTGATCCGATAGTCGTTGGGCCGAAACATTGACAGCTGGTTCAAGTACCTGAAACAGAGAGAGCATCCGACCACGGTACGCAGTCAGGTTAGTTCCCCCCTCTGTAGCCCCAAAGTAGTAGCGCATGACATTTTCATTGATGGAATGTGTCCATCGCATGCGCTGCACACTTCCACCGGCAGCGGGGACCCCATCGGAGGCCGGTGGGCCTCGAAGTCCTAAGCCGACCGGAGGGCGGCCTCTTCCTCGCCGACGCGCAGGTGGTGGTGTCGTCGGCGGCGAGAAGTATTCGTCGCTCGAGCTCGACGCAGCTGCAGCGGCCGGAGTCTCTTCACTCACGGCTGGAGCAGGTCCCGGCGGCTGCGAGGCGGAGCTGAGCGACGATTCCGCAGGTGTTGGGCGTGTGGGTTGTTGTAATTGTGCCCGGCGTCTTGTCAACATTATATCATCGTCTGTATTCTATTCGATCTTCGTTCGTATTGCTTCATATGGGGTTTTTACCAAACTGGTATGTTATGCATTTCTGTTAGTTTTTTTTTTTAACTGATTTGGTTTTGTTGAACATGGTGCATTGTAATTTAATAAATATTTATTCAAAAGAAAATTTTTTGACAAGCCTGTTGACAGCCGGGCCACAGATTATTATTATTATTATTTCCTTTATTACATTTTATGTACATATTGTTTATATTTTTAAATATTTCTATAAAAAAAACAAAAAAAACATTTAAAAATATAAAAAACAGTAGCCCACCGGTATCGGGAACAGGGTCCAAGCTACCGGTGGTCAGGGCTCTTGAGAGAGAAACCTCCTAACAATTCGCGCCGTGTCCAGAAGTACTGCTTTCTGGACCAAGCCCTTGATCCAGCTGCCCAACGAGAGCCTCCTAAGATGTTTGTCGAGGCTCTTGGCTATTATGCCATTGGCTGAGACGACTATCGGCACAATGATTGCTGTATCCACATCCCACATGTCAACAACCTCGTGAGCCAAGTCAAGATACTTAATTTGCTTATCTTTCTCGGCTTTCACGAGGTTCTCGTCATGAGGGACCGCTATATCAACAATCACTGTGCGACGCTCTAATCGGTCTATTACCACTATATCAGGCTTATTGGCAACAATAGTCCTGTCAGTGATGATAGACCGATCCCAGTACAGTGTAATATTGCCATTTTTGAGAACTGGGTCGGGCACATACCTATAGTACGGTACTTCTGATTCCACGAGATTGTATTTAAGAGCAAGTTGCTGGTGAACAATCCTAGCTACAAGGTTGTGTCTATGCAAATAGTCTCCGTTAGCCAGACGAGAACAACCGGAGATAATGTGACGAATGGATTCTCCCGGTTTGTGACATGCCCGACATATGTCTACCGTACCATCCTTCACAATATATTTCCGATAGTTATTCGTCATCATAACTTCATCCATAATTGCACAGACAAAACCTTCGGTTTCCCCGAAGAGGTCACCAAAACGTAGCCAGGCTACGGACGCTAACGTATCTACGTCAGACCCATGAAGGGCCCGGTAATAGCGTCCGTGAAGCTCCTTGCTCTGCCATACTTCTCTGCGGTCATTAGTATCTAATACTACAGGTTTGCGCCAATTCTCGGTACCTAAGGAGAGCGGAGTGAGGCCTTTGTCCACCGCTACCACATCTCGATGCATACCCACGTCGGCTTCTAGGAAATATTCCCTAAGGCTGCATACCTCGCGGTTGTGCAGGGTCTTTGCATTTAAAAAGCCGCGACCCCCGCACTTCCGCGGGATATACAGCCTCATCACCGATGAACGTGGGTGATGCATTCGATTTGCAGTCAGCGTTGTGCGGACCCGCCTGTCCAAGGCGTCAAGTTCAGTCTGAGTCCATTTGAGTATGCCAAAAGAGTACATCAATACTGGCATGACCCAACCATTGAAGGCACGCACCTTGTTTCCGCCTGATAGAAGACTATTCAGTACTTTATTCAGGCGGCCAAAGAAGCGTTCCTTCAATGACTGTTTAACATAAGCAACATTGATGCCTAGTGCCTCTGACATACCCAAATACTTGTAGGTTTCAGTTGAGCCGAGGGATCTTAGGTGTATGGAATCCGAGAGCTGAGTTCCCACGGATTCCATAATCACTCCTCGCTTTACATGCATGACCGCACATTTGTCCACCCCAAATTCCATCCTGATGGCGCTACTGAAGGTTTCCGTTACCTTCAGTAGCTCCATGAGTTGCAAGTTGTTGGGGGCAAAAAGTTTCAAATCATCCATGAAAAGCAAGTGTGATATGACCTGACCACCTCTTCTCAACTGGTAGCCTTGCCCCGAACCCTCCAGCAGTGTACTGAGAGGGTTGAGAGCCAGACAAAACCACAGTGGGCTCAGACTGTCGCCCTGAAAAATACCACGCTCAATCCTAATAGGTTCGCTGTTTTCCTGGATCTGTCGACATCCTGGATAGCAGAGGACCGTCTTCCATTGCCCCATACATGACTCAAGGAAAGTGCGGAGTATTGGATTTATTTTGTACAACTCCAACACCTTCATGAGCCATGTATGTGGAACCGAGTCATAGGCCTTCTTATAATCTATCCAACATGTCGACAGATTCCTTCGGGAACGACGAACCTGTTGGTTTATGGCAATATCGATTAGGAGAAGCTCCTTAGTACCGCGGGACCCGTTCCTACATCCATTCTGAGAAGCAGACATGATTGAATTTGTATCTATGTGATTATTAATTTTGGCTCTCAGGATGGATGTAAGAACTTTATAGACCGTCGGTAAGCACGTGATCGGTCTATAATTTTTAGGTTCCGAAGTACTGCCTGATTTATGGAGCAGGTGGGTTATTCCTGTAGTTAGGAATTGAGGTAGCGATCCTAGCTCTAGGGCAGACTGGAACTGAGCGGCCAAGCGAGCGTGCGAGCTTAGAAACCATTTTATCCAGAAATTGTGCAGCCCGTCCGGCCCTGGAGATTTCCAGTTGGATAACGGACGGACTGCACGGGTTACATCTTGGGGGCTGATCGTAATTGCCCCCATTTCTGGTATAAGATCGCACGTGCGCCTGATCTCACTCATCCAGTCACCCTCGGTGTGGCTGACAGGCACCGACCAGATGCTGCGCCAGAACGAACACATGGCGTCATCATTCGGTAGGCACGTATCAGTCACACCTTGGTTAGGTCGCTCCCAGGCCCTATAAACCCACCTTTCATTGCTTTGGAATGTGCGATTCTGAGTGTATCGCTCCACCCGCCGCTTATATCGACGAATTCGATTTGCCCATGCATAGACTTTCTGCTTCAGGAAGTCGATACGCTCTGTGACGCGGGTCAGATAATCCCGAGGACTGATATCAGTCCCCGCAAACGCCCGCCTCACAAAGCGCATCACTCTAGGACGAGTGTTGCCCTGCCTGAAGCAGATAAGTTTACCAATGAGTGCTCTAGCCTCAGCAATACGACGTTCGATCCTGCCCTGCCAAGCTGGTACAGCTGGTCGAATAACTCTGTCAGTCTTTGGAAACTTGACATGAGCTACCCGACAAGCCGCTACAGCTGCACAGTATAGGATCGAATGAGTATCGGTGAGGTCTTCACTATTGTCAAAATAATTTGACAGCAGTGAATCTAGAGCACACACTAGCGCCCTATTTTTCTTATGCATGGGTAAACGAGGCAGACGAGGTCTAAGCTCAGGCGGTGTGGAGCGATACTCCCGTAATGCACACTCCAAAGCACTCCTCAATCGTTCACTGCACTGGGTACTCACGGTTATAGCCTCGTCATCATCATCTTCACCGACGTGGTCGGGTCGCGGTGAAATACTGGGTTGTAGTTGCACCGCGGCCAGTGGCGAAGCAGATGAGACACGGCTGCACCGTGATTCGAGGCGTAGTCTATCAAGTACGGCGTCATCCAACATACGGTTACGCTGGATGACCCGCACCTGATCCGATAGTCGTTGGGCCGAAACGTTGACAGCTGGTTCAAGTACCTGAAACAGAGAGAGCATCCGACCACGGTACGCAGTCAGGTTAGTTCCCCCCTCTGTAGCCCCAAAGTATGAGCGCATGACATTTTCATTGATGGAATGTGTCCATCGCATGCGCTGCACACTTCCACCGGCAGCGGGGACCCCATCGGAGGCCGGTGGGCCTCGAAGTCCTAAGCCGGCCGGAGGGCGGCCTCTTCCTCGCCGACGCGCAGGTGGTGGTGTCGTCGGCGGCGAGAAGTATTCGTCGCTCGAGCTCGACGCAGCTGCAGCGGCCGGAGTCTCTTCACTCACGGCTGGAGCAGGTCCCGGCGGCTGCGAGGCGGAGCTGAGCGACGGTTCCGCAGGTGTTGGGCGTGTGGGTTGTTGTAATTGTTTTTTAATAATAATTGTAATTATTATTATTATTATTATCATTATTATTCTTTGCCATTTAACCTTGATTTTTAATTTAATTTCCCGGGTGCCCTTTAATTAAGTTAAACGCTGAAGATCATCACAAAGATGTCAATAGCTTTGTTTATCTAACCTAAAACGATACAAAAATTCCAATTCCGACATCTCCATAATTTGCCCCATGATTTGAGAGATTTATACAGATTAAAAATATGCATACTTTACTTTCTTTTCCTGACTACCTACGTCGTAATTTTTTTTATATGGAACAATATTAATGACAAATATGGTGATGACTAGTCATTACTTATACTTGAGCCATTGATTTACTGCTGTCTAGCGATCGGTTTGATTGAAACATTCATTGTGACATTGACCTAGTGAATATATTGTAAAACAAGAATATCATAGCTGATGATTTGATGTTGATGGCAAAATGAAGATATTTCATACTTTTAACAGTTTCTCTCTTACATTATTTTGTGGCCCTATCCACCCACATGGACTGAGAATATGGACCCCTTAATCATAGTATAAATGCGCTAAGCTTTCAAATGTAAGTTTCAGATACACACATGGATAATGATGAAGAGCCCAGGTTAGAGGGCAGGAGGGAGCCCAGGTTTGAGGGCAGGAGTGAGCCCAGGTTTGAGGGCGGGAGTGAGCCCAGGTTAGAGGGCAGGAGTGAGCCCAGGTTTGAGGGCAGGAGCGAGCCCAGGTTTGAGGGCAGGAGTGAGCCCAGGTTAGAGGGCAAAGGAAGGGATATGGACGACCAGGAGATGGAACGGGTTACTACTGGAATGGCGGAAAGGAAAGAAGGAAGGACACTGCTTCCATCTAGGAACCGGAAAAGGCGAAATATTAACACGGATTCGGACAGCTCGTCACGTGGTGGTGCAAGCCGCGAGAGGACACAAAAATACAGAAGGAGGTCGCGAGCAAGGAGAGGTGGCTCCAGGCGGACGGAGCAAAGTAGCGACAGCTCGGATAACCGTGAGTCAACCCGAGCTTATAAACCTAGACGGAACAGGAATAGGGAATCTGAAACTAATACGTTATTAGATAAATTTTTGTCGATCTTAAGTAACGTCAAGAGTTCGGAAAAGTCCAAGCTGTCATTTAATAGTAATGTTTTGCCGGATTTTGACCCCCTAAGCAAAGAGCAAACTATGTTAGTATGGATCACTAAAGTAGAAGAATGTGCTGAAATATACGGTTGGTCCGAGAAGGAAATAATTCACTACGCTCTTCCTAAACTTTCGGGGGTAGCAAAAACCTGGTACCAAGGTTTACCTTCTCTCCTTTATACTTGGGGTGAATGGAAGAAAAAACTAATTGAATCATTTCCTTGTCGCGAAGACTACGCCGAACTCTTGACGGAAATGTTGGCCAAGCGTGTTAAGTACGGTGAATCATTGGAGCACTATTATTATGCGAAATTGAATTTATTAAATAGATGTAAAATTTACGGTAAACAAGCAGTCGATTGTGTCTTATACGGAGTAGATGATCGTGCTATTAGAGTAGGTGCACAAGCGGCTCAATTTAGTGAACCAGAACAAATTTTAAAATATTTTCGCACGGTAAAAGTAGGTCAAAATAGAGAAGTGTATGAAGCTAATATCAGGAATAGGAACGATCGTAAAGCCTCTTCTAATGCAACATCTCGGGCCCATCCCCAGAATCCGAAGTCTGGTACTATGAATTCTCACATACGGTGTTTCAATTGTAACGAAATAGGTCACCCCAGTTTCAGGTGCGATAAGCCCCCTATTAAATGTTCATTATGTGACAGATTAGGTCATCAAACTTCTAGCTGTTATAGAAATAAGTTTAAAAATGATACTTCTAAAAACGAAACCCAACCGAAAGATAATAATGAGAAACAGGTATCAGAGTTGACAATTGATGGGTCTAATAATAAATACATTTTAGATGTTAAAATTAATGGTAAAGCAGTAAAATGCCACATAGATTTAGGAAGCCAGTGTACGCTCATTACAATAAGTAAAGCCAACGACCTCTCCATGGACATTAAGTACCCACCTAATCTACCTGTGTTGAGAGGTATAGGTTCAAACCTGACCATTCCACTAGGTGTCGTTACTGCCGAAGTTGAAGTCCAGGGTATAAGAAAAGTTATAGACATTTACGTAGTGGAAGATCACGTACTGAGTCACCCTGCACTCTTGGGGCACTCGTTTACCGAAATGTCCGATCTTATAATTACAAAAACCCCAACTAATTTAATATTTAAAAGGATAAATTCTACGAAAGTACACCTGCTGTGTGATGATAGTGTTTTGATTCCGCCGTCCTCATTGCATGTGATACCAGTCAAATCTGAGCCATCTTTTAGTGGTAATGTTTACGTACGGGCGTCCCTTAGGGAGTTAGATGGAAAGCAATACTACCTTTTATCGGGTGAATACAACATCAAGGAAGGAAACGGTTCGTTACTTGTTTATAACGTATCGGGAAGCGAAATAAACATTTCTAAGAATACTTTATTGACTCGTTCTGTTAAAAGCGAATATTTAGACTCTACAGAAGTTCTTAATTGCTGTCAAATGTCTTTCGATTCCGTGGATTCCAATGAACTAATTAAGGGCGGCGAAAAGCTCAATGACTTGGAACGCTTACAGTTACAGCAGCTACTAAATAAATACCAAGACTGTTTTTCTAAAGGCCTAAAAGATCTTGGGTTTACTAAAGTAACAGAAATGGTTATTGAACTGGAAGATACCGAACCAGTCGTGTATAGACCATATCGCTTGTCCCATGCCGAAAGAACATTAGTAAATGACATGGTTCAAGAGATGATAGATAGTGGCATTGTGAGGGAGTCTTCTTCGTCTTATGCTAGCCCCATCGTCTTAGTCCAGAAGAAGACGGGAGAAAAACGACTATGCGTCGATTATAGAGCGCTTAACAGGAAGACAAAAAAGGACCATTACCCCCTTCCACGTGTCGAGGACCAACTAGACCAACTGGCAGGCAACCAATTTTTCACGTCTCTTGATTTAGCGTCGGGTTATTACCAAATTCCGATTAGTAAGGAGTCCTGTCATAAAACAGCCTTTGTTACCCCGGACGGGCAATTTGAGTATAACCGCATGCCATTTGGTCTTGTTAATGCACCCTCTGTCTTCCAAAGGACGATTAACAGAATTCTTCATGACGCAAAAATCAAATATGCAATCGTCTACATGGATGACATTCTTATCCCATGTAAAGATGTTCCTGAGGGTTTGAATAGATTAGAGGAAGTTTTAAAACTCCTAAAGCAAGGAGGTTTAACACTCAGGCTCAGTAAATGTAACTTCTTTCTAGATACCATAGATTTTTTAGGGTTCGAAGTAAACTCGTCGGGTATACGTCCGGGTGGCAGGAAAACCGAGGCTATCTCAAAATTTTCAACACCCAAAAACATACACGAATTAAGACAATTTCTGGGGTTATCCGGTTTCTTTAGGCGTTTTATTAAAGATTATGCTTTAATAACTTCCTCGTTGACGAACCTATTGAAAAAGGATGTTGCTTGGACCTGGGGTAGTAACCATGAAGAATCATTCAACTTAGTTAAAACATTGCTTACGCAACGACCATTATTGGCTTTATATGACCCTAAAGCAGTAACACAATTGCACACAGACGCATGCAAAGATGGTCTTGCAGGCATACTATTACAGAGTGATTCTTTAGGCGTATTCCATCCGGTCTCATACTTTAGCCGTAAGACTTGCCCTGACGAACGCAAGTTGCATTCGTATGAGCTTGAAACCCTGGCAGTGATAGCATCTCTAAGTAGGTTTAGGGTATATCTGCTGGGAATACCATTCACAATCTATAGTGATTGTAGCGCTTTAAGATCTACATTCTTAAAACGCGATCTAATCCCGCGAGTTGCACGTTGGTGGGTCCAAATACAAGAGTTCGATTGCACTATCGAATACCGACCCGGCTCCCGAATGACGCATGTTGATGCACTGAGCCGCGGACCGGTTGCGGCCCCCGAAGCCGAAACACACGTACTAGACATCCTAACTATTGAGAGTTCCGATCAGGACTGGATTGCCACCGTGCAAGACGCGGATGATGAGGTACAAAGGATTAAAAATATATTAGAGGATAAAACTGCGGATTTAGTCATGGATATTCATAAAAATTATAAAATCAAGAACGGTCGTATATATCGCATGGTAGGAGACGAGATTAGGTGGTTGGTTCCAAAGGGTGTACGTTGGCAGATATTGAAACGTAACCATGATGACCTAGGACATTACGGATTAGACAAAACTTTACAGCGTATACAACAGCATTATTGGTTTCCTAAAATGCGTCGTTTCGTCAAAAAATACGTACAGTCGTGTTTAGAATGTGCCCATCATAAGGCCCCTGGTGGCAAACGAGAAGGCGGACTGCACCCGATTGAAAAAGTCAGTGTCCCTTTCCACACGGTACACGTCGACCACTTAGGCCCTTTTATCAAGAGCAAGAGAGGTAACTGTTATTTACTGGTCTTGGTGGATAGTTTTACGAAGTTTGTGAATATAAATGCTGTCAAAAATACTAAGTCCCTCACTAGTATACGCGTAATAAAAGAACACATAAGTTATTTCGGGGTCCCCACACGACTAATATCCGATAAAGGATCTAGTTTCACTAGTAAAACGTTCAATGAATTTACAACACTACACGGAATAAAACACATTATTAACGCCGTAGCAACACCCAGAGCAAACGGGCAAGTTGAACGGTTTAATAGGACTATCTTAGATGCCCTTTCGACTTGTACTCATAACAAAGATGACAAATCCTGGGATGAATATATTTATGATATTCAAGTAGGTATCAATACCACAGTACATAAGACTACAAAAAAAACGTCTTCCGAGTTATTGTTTGGGTTTAATATAACTAGTAGGTCAGAAGGTATTTTGAACCCCGTTATATCCGATACCACCAATTTTATTGACTCGGAAGATTTGAATAGCATAAGAGATAAGGCAAGTTGTAGTATAAAGACACAGCAATTAAAAGACGTGGAAAGGTTTAATAGACATAGGAAATCGGCCAAAACGTATAAGATAGGAGACTTAGTGCGCGTTGAGAGGCAAGTTCCTCATGATGGCCAACCCCAAAAGTTAGTGATTAAATTCCAAGGTCCATATCGTATAATGAAAGTGCTACCCAATGAAAGGTATATCATTGAGGACACCCCTATGACACGCAAACACGGCCGTCGATATGAAGCCGTGGTAGCTATAGATAAAATTCAGCCTTGGCTAACATTTACTAGGAACTTAGAAAGTAGTGATGATGAGAATAGCGATAATAATACTGGTAAGGAACGGAATGAAGTAGAGATTTAAATTAAATCACTTGTATTGTATAGTAATCATGATGTTGATCTTTTACGAATATGAATTATTGTGTTAAAGTTTAAGGAATAGTGACTAAAATTAAGTATTACTTTCGAGATGTTATTTCAACCATAAAATATTGTAACCGATTTTAAGATTAGTATTATGGATAATGAACTGAAACAGAATAGTATATTTCTCTTGGGTGGATGATTATTGTAACTGATTTAAGATTATTATTATGGATAATAAACTGAAACTGAATAGTATATTTCTCTTTGGTTGATGATTAGATAATAATGTATTGTTTTATGGATTTTTTTTCTCTCTGTTTTCCTCTGTCCTTAACAGTTTATATGAGATTGTAAGCGCGAGGACGCACTTTGAACAGGATGGCCGAGCTGTTAGCCTGTATATGGTAACCCTACTTATTAAATCGACCAATATTCATGTCAGCTTGTATATGGTAACCCTACTGATTAAATCAACTAATATTCGTATGTGACTCAAACAATTATTCGTTCATGGTGACATTCACTGTCACTCTCTATGGGATACAACTGACAGTCGGCCTTCTTGCTCGAGACGCCAAGCGGTGAACACGTGCAGAAAAGCTTCAGCATTAGTGTAATAAGTTGCTGCAATTTTAAATCTAAATCTTAGCGAGTAAGTACAGAATTTATTTGTTTCGGCGATGTTTGAGTGTTTTTATAGATATTGTGGAAAAGGAAGTAAATATGTTTTGGTCAAAGATAATGTGTTCAGTTTTATTGCGAACCCTTTTTCATTTCTGAGCTGTAGCTAACATAACACAGCTTATAATAAATGGATAATGGTGCAATTGCTATAAAAAAAACGATTCGTAAAAGAGTAAGAATTGATACTGTGAAAGACATTTTTTTAGGTTAGACATAAGTAATTCATTCATATATGTTATCATATAGGTTACTTTTTTCTGTGACGTAACAGATATGAATGGTTAAGGTTTGTTCACATTGTAGTCAAATAAAACTACATTTTAATCACACCTACCCCACTTCTTTCTTATTTTTATATTAATAATTTTGTGAAGATAATCTTCACGAAACGATAATATGGATAGATTCGATCAAAATGTCTCCAGACAATATAAAACGTGAAAAATGTATTTTATCGATGTGCAATCAACGATTTATTGGTGGCATCATGAATATAATGTAATTTAAGGTACACACCCACGTGTGTCAGCTGTACCTTTACCATGCCTACACCCTATTCAAACTAGATTAATTAAGTAGGCAAAATGTAAACAAACCATAAAACTTATCCTATTTTTTTAATAAGGTAAAATCATTACACAGATCTTTAAAATGGGTTAAACTAAGCCTCCTGGCATCGTAAAATAGATTATGGTAAGTATGGGTAATTTATGGTAAAAAAATGTCGTTCGTTACATTTGTCTTTGCTTTGAGGTAGTGTTGAATAGTATTTTTTGATGGTTTGGAGATTGAAAGGGAAAGGGAAACTAGGGATTTTGGATTACTGCTCATGAGCAGTAGAAAGTCAGTTAAGTTTCCTTTTAAAACCCAAATAACACTTGATAGGTGATTTGACAGAGCTGCTTGGATCAGCCTTCCAGAAATAGAGGGTTGGAATGTACCTAATTATTATTTTGCACTTTGATTTACGTTTAACGAAACTCACTGTGTATTTGTGCTGAAATGAAACAGCATGAAAAAAACTGGTTAAAATTGTAAACTGATTACGAAAATTAAACTAATTTATCACTAAATTTGTTGTTTTGTTAAAATCTTACTAATCCCGTCACGTTTATGCACCCAGACCAAAGAGAAATAACTTTTATAGATCCTATTCAACTTTGCTTGAGACAAGAGGTAAATAAAAACTTCAAAAATGTCCTGTTTCTTTCTTTATATTATCTATTTATTTAATTTAAAACTTTTTATTTATTTTTTATCCCAAGAGAATTAGGATACACAATTTATAGGAACTACAAAACTTATATTTTTTATTTAAGTTTATAAATTTTAATATTTGTTGGCATTTTATCTCAAGCCATTTTGAATAGGATAGAGAAGGATATTTTATTTTTATGATAACTTCTAATTTTCTTTATAAAGTATGTGATTATAAACTGGCCCTAAAAATTCCTCTCTGTTACTTCTCTGTTATAACAAAATCATTTTCCTATCTGTTAACCTTATACCTTTTTTTTCGGCGTGTTAACGTTAAAGTTAACGTTTTAAAGGTGTCTGAACTTTTAGGGAAATATCAGGTAGTGTGGATTCTTACCTCACTAAACCTAACCTCCGGAACACACCTGCCTTGGAATATGCAGGTGGGGATTTCAGCGTGTTAGGCATCGAGTTGGCTGCCTCCACAACGTCTTTTTCTTCGAGCGGCATCGGCACCCTCTCTGTCTATAGTACCTAGTTGTTTCTGGGTGCTCAGTGGGCTCTACTCCAAACTGACTCCGTCTTGAGAAACTCATATTGCTATTCGACTTGTCATCGAACATCAAAATCATAATGAGTTTAAGACGTCAAAGAAAGGCTAGTGATCCGATCGCGAGAACTGATACAAATTCTTCATTCGCTGAGTACCATTCGTTAATTGTATATCGCCTTAGTCAGTTAAGTGTCTGAAAAAAAGTAGTTTTGATTATATTCAGATCGATCGGATTTATCGTGAATGGGTATTAACAATAACGTAAGTATCTACACGATATCTTTAGGATGCTTAAAATTTATTATATTATATTAGTTTACCACCTGATAGCCGTATCATTCAGAACCAATCTTGATGTGAAGGACGAGAAACGGTGTATTCTTATAATCTTTACAAGATGTCGTAAGCATTAATTATTTTGACGTCGTAGCCGATAATAGTGCGTGGTTTTCGTCATTTTCTTTGATAAGAATGGATCACTCCACTGATTAAGTATGTCATAATAGAGGATTAGTTTTAAATTGATAAGAATGCTTGCAAAACTGACAATATCTGTTGGTCATTCAACTACTGAATGATTGAAGAGTTTATCGATAGTTATTTAAATGTCACGCCTTACGCAATCACGCAATCACCAACTATCCTTTTTGTAGCTTAGCAATTTGAATCACAGCATAAACTTGTCCCGTAAAAGAGACTAAGAGACTGACGAATATAAATATTGGTGGATGGAGAAGAACGAAGATGCATTGAGTATAGCATGATGGTTGACTGGGGAGAATGGAAGAAGAAAAATAATTCCGTTATCATTTCGCATAACAGATAATTTAAAAATTTAAATTATACTTTTTTTTCGTTAACCCGATCCAGTAAAATGAACACTAAATTTTTTGTTCGGTCTGAAATCGAAGAATGCGGGCATTGATAGATATTTTCACACGATACACGGGAATATTATGGCCCAATATGGGGTGCCAAGAGTGGTAGTTTTCTTTTACGTAATTTCAATTAATCGTAGTAGGTGACTTTATGTAGTCTCTAAAAGCATGAGTTTATGAATAATCTAAATATATATAACTCAAAGGTGACTGACTGACTGACATAGTGATCTATCAACGCACAGCCCAAACCACTGGACGGATCGGGCTGACATTTGGCATGGGGGTTCCTTTTAGTATGTAGATACTCGCTAAGATGGGATTTCGCGAAATTCCCACGAGATCGGGATTTACGCGGGAAAAACTTCCCATGCGAACGAAGTCGCGAGCAACAGCTAGTATAATATAATAATACCTTTAAAACACAGCCAGAGAAATACATGTATCTTAATAGCTAGAATAAGTACATGAATTTGACAGTAATACATAGCCTGCTGTCTCCCAAACTAAGTAAAACCATGTATCTTGGGAGGCATCTAAATACATAAAAAAAAATCTGTACTAACGAAAGAATACCAACCGAGATTAAAGACGTAGAAATGTTGAAGCAGTGGGGGGACTTTCGTATTTGAAGTCCGCAAAAGCTTCCTTACGTACAGACTTCCGGTCTTCTAACGTTGTGTGAGTCCGGAAGTCCTGTTGAACAAATGGTCATTTATTCGCTTTCAGCTTGCCGTTTCATATTTTGTTGGCTACTGTAACGGTGAAATATCTTACTAGTATTCACAGTAACACTTTTTGTGAGTTAAAGAAAGTAAAATAGATGCCTTTCTTTGTAAATTCCTGTACCTATATATTAAGAAAGGCATAAAATCTACGAAGATTTAATACGTTTTACTTTTTGATCGAATAAAAGCTAGTAAGTGGCCACGTACATAGTTCATACTAATATAATATTTAGCTTCTATTTTATTATGAGCTCAAACATTAACGACTTTCATTTTTATGACACACAAAGGTACCCATTATTTCTGACACACAATTTATAATAAGTAAGTAGTTCCAACCGAATTTCGATCACGTCGGGTGGGCGGCACATCTCAACAGAAACTAAGTAAACTAGAGATATTATAGTGCACGAATGTCAGCGCAAATATAAGCACCAAATATAACGGCCAATGGCTTTACGTGCCTTGCGAGGCACGAGGCTATTACACCAGCTTGCAAACTCCGGGCTGCTACTGAGAAACTCTTGGATAAACCCAGTTTTATGTGTATGTGTGTCTACAATTTCTTTAAACAAATACTTCAAGAAAATATTAAGTATTCCACCAAGAATTAGCATATGGTGGAATTAACGCTTGATATTTTTCTGAAGTATGGATTTTCGCAACGTAACGCCTGATTCCATTCTGTATTTTTTTAATACTTATACTACTATACGTTACTTTATATTTATATTTAGTTCATTTTATAAAGCTATTTTAATGTAAATGTGAGAAAAGTGTGGACTCTAAGATCATTTCTGGACTAATCACATTGTTAATCGGTCTATATAAAATAATCCTCCTCTATATTCCAGTGTGTTTCAGAGTTATATTGAAATCGGTTCAGCTGTTCCAGAGATTAGCCTGGACAAACAAAAGGCAGACAAACAGACAAGACAAATTTTTTAAAAGTTTTGTTTCGGTAAGTAACAGTAAGTACTATAGAAAACTTTTTTGCAAAATAATAAAACCGACTTCCATATCAAAACACTACAAAGCCAAAAATAATTTTAATTTCGGTAGTCGGTGTTATTGGTTTTGTATTTTCTTTTTTTTCACACCGCCTTCCGAAATTAAAATTATTTTTGGCTTTGTAGTGTTTTGATAAGGAAGTCGGTTTTATTTTTTTGCAAAAAAGTTTTTATTTTCGCGTTTTTAGTGGGTCAATTTGTAATTAATCTAGTTATAAAAGCCAAAATGTCAACTACAAAAAAATAAAAACACGCGAACAAAAAACACAATGCAGAGTAAACGAAAAGATCATCAATGTAAAATTTTTTTTAGACATTTGTTGATTTTTCAGAAACGGCTTGTCCGATATCGATAAAATTTTCATGGGACCATTTGGGAAGTATACTCTTTCCAACAAAAAAAGAATTTTTCAAATCCTTCTTTTTTTTAAAAATAAAATTAAGCACATACAGACACTTCAATTTTATTTATATGTCCTACTAAACATATTTAAGCAAGGAGCAAGCGAGGAAATTTAATAAACCAGTATCATTTAAGCTTGCAGAGGAGACGTTTTCCTGCTTAAGCTTTTTGTTACATTTCCGATAGACTAGAATTAAACGGATTAAGGTGTACGGTGGACTTCGCAACGGATTGTTATGGATGCTTAGCGAATCGGACACAATCTTGTAATAGCCTAGTTGTTCTTAAGCGTATTTTTTTTTCTGGCGGCTTTATTATACTATTACATCATTTAAAATAGTATTGCTTAAAATAATTATCGATTGAAAACTTATCTAATAAATTAATGAAGTAATACTTAATAAGTAAGGGAAAATGAGTGTATAACATTTTGTTAAATAGATAGGAAATTTATATTATTACGGAAGTACAGAGAGTGGAGAGGAAAGGGAATAGTAATCGAAAGGATTGATGTATTGTGTAGGGTGTACAATTGATTCCGAATGAATGACAACATGACAGCGTAGAACAAAATGATGGTGTGTCTGTTCAGAAGTATGTGAAGAGAATATTTACCCTAAGACTAGGACAAGGGATAAAAGAAGCCTATATATAAACCTATAGGCTTGTTTCCAACATGCTATGACGTACCAATACCGGGTCTACCTTTTATAGCAGAATTTTTTACGTCATAATATTATTTTGCATAACAACGTATAGCATAATCTTTATTTCGCAAAAAGTTATTTCGTATACACTCATTTATCATAAATTCGAAACTCATAATTTTGTTAGTCAGAATCACCTTTAGGCATAAATTTCATGTCTATAATAATTGAAAAGCAGAACCATCATATCGCAGAAAATATCGCATACATTTTAGATAGATAGATAGATAGAATATACTCTATTGTACACCAATAATTGAATCACACTTTAATAACAATATTATAAAAAAGTGATTACAATGGCGGTCTTATCGCTGAGAATGATATCTTCCAGACAACCTTTGGAAGGACTTTACGAGCTTTAATTAAAATGGGGAGGGTTATATTAGTGTACTACTGTACCTATGCAAGCCCTACATTAGCATTATATACCTACCCAACATTACCCTGGACATGATAAATATGACTCTGCCACACACATTAAATATTATTACGGATATTGTAAACAGGTCAATAATGACGTCAACCTTTCCTGACCAATGGAAAATTGCCTCAATTAGGCCCTTGCCTAAAATCTCAAATCCATGTACCTTAAACGACCTACGCCCTATAAGTATATTGCCATGTTTATCTAAAGTGCTTGAGAAAATTGTTAGCCACCAATTAACGCTATTTCTGGATCAAAACAACGTGTTGCCTGACTTGCAATCAGGGTTTAGAAAACAGCGCAGTACCTCCACCGCATTACTGGACTACATGGTCTGCCCAGGATAAGGGGATGTGCACGTTGCTGGTCTTACTGGATTTTTCCCGGGCGTTTGACGCTATAAATGTTCCACTACTTTTAGCGAAGTTAATTTATTACGGTTTCGACTCTAAAGCTGTAAAATGGTTCCGGAGCTATCTTAGTGATAGAAAACAGCGGGTGGATCTGCGGTTGAGTGATGGGAGTACTCTTAGGTCGGCTATTATTCCTATAGAGAGAGGAGTCCCACAAGGCTCAATTTTAGGTCCCATCCTTTTCATTTTGTACTGTGCAGACATAATAAGATGCCTGAAAAACTGCAAATACCATATTTACGCTGACGATGTCCAATTATATATATCTTTTAAACCAGAAGACTATCATAGCGCCATTAGGGAACTCAATGAGGACCTTCTACGAATCGCCGATTGGTCTGGGGATAACTGCCTGTCACTAAACCCAAATAAAACTAAATACTTAATATTTGGCAGCAGACAACAGCTGGCTCGATTACCTAGTTTTTTTGACGTGAAGCTAATGGGTGAGCCAGTTGAGCGAGTGTATGAGGCGCGCAATCTGGGCCTTACCATGGACAGTGACCTTCGGTTTGAGAAACACATTGCAGAATCAATAAAAAACTGCTTTTATCGCCTAAAGGTCCTATACAAAATGAGGCCTTATCTGTCTGAACAAATAAGAGAACAACTAGTGGAAGCGTTGGTTCTGTCTAGATTGAACTACGCGGACACAGTTTACGGACCGCGCCTATTAGCTCGTACTGATAAGCTCATTCAAAGGGTGCAGAATGCTTGCGCTCGATTTTGTTACAGCATTCCTCGTAGAAGTCACGTGACACCGTTTCTTAACAAACATTTTACGCTAAAAATGAAATCGAGACGTAAACTGCACCTGGCGTGCCTTCTGTACGGAGTGGTCAAATATCAAAAACCGGATTATCTCTATAATAAACTAAGTTGGATCACTAGCAAAAGAGAATGTGGAAGGAGGCAGTGTTCACAACAACTTTCCTCTCAGCCCCATAGGACGGTAGCTTACAAAGGTAGTTTTCGCTATGCGGCATCAAAGGTGTGGAATAACCTGCCACCACCAATAAGATCGAGCAACACTATCAACACCTTCAGGAAACGCTTACGGCAGTATTTAATAGATGCACAAATAAAACAAGACATGGTCAACCAAAATATCTCAATAATCTGACTGAGTCTGATTTTTCAAATGATTTGTTTGTGTTTTGGTTTTGTATAAATGGTATAAGTAATCAATAAACTATTAGGTACAAGACTTTAAATTATTATGCAGCAAGCACACTTCCTTTTAGATCACGAGACGCTTAAATTTTTTATTTATTTTTACGTAAGGACAAAACATATAATATATACACACTTCAAAAGTGTCTAGGGATCAAGCATTTTTATGCGGATTTCTTGAGATTGAGATGTGGCTTTGTAATAAATTTATGATTTTATTAATTTATATGGATCCTTTTTGGTGCATTTCATAATTTGAAACAGGAACTGTTAATCAAATTCGAGTAAAAGATGAAAATCAGCTGTCAATATTTTCCCTATAAAAACATACAACGCATTGAAGACATTATTAGTGCTACTGTTTCCCTACTACTGATTAAAACCAACGTTATTATGGAGCGGCGACGTCATTTAAGCAGGGAAGAAATGCTCAGAGCCGTGGGAATGATAGAAGCTGGTTCCCGGCAACGTACTGTGGCTTTAGCTCTGAATACAAGTCAGAGTGTTATTAGTCGACTTTGGACACGTTACCGAAGCACTGGTACCGTGGCTGAGCGCCATGGAGGACGGTATCGCTGCACCACACGGAGACAAGACCGATACATTCAAATCTTAACTCGAAGAGCTCCAACAATAACCGCCATGATGTTAGCCGTGAGGCTTCATCACTCTTCAGGGAACTTAATTAGCGACCAAACAGTCAGAAACCGCTTGCATGAAGTGAACCTTCATTCCCGAAGACCGCTACGGGTACCACCTATAGCAATGCACAATCGTAGGATTCGATATCAATGGGCTCTTGAACACAGAAATTGGGCAGAAGAACAATGGCGTTTCGTGTGCTTTTCTGATGAGTCTCGTTTTGGTATGAGACCGGATACAAGACGTATACGACACTGGAGAACCCCTGGACGCCAACAGCGATTAAAATCCTGCCAGGAAGTCCATCCTTATAGTGGTGGAACCATCATGGTATGGGCGGGTATTTGGATCGGCGGAAGAACTGAGTTGATTTGGATCAGAGGCAACCTCAACGCTCAAATTCATGCTGAGACGATTGTATCTGACGTCATCGTTCCTCTACAAGTGCAAATCGGTCCCTTATTTCAGTTAATGCATGATAATGCACGACCGCACACCGCAAGAGTTGTAAGACAGACTCTCGCCGCAGCTAACATCAATGTCCTGCTCTGGCCTGCTCAGTCGCCAGACTTGAACCCGATTGAGCATGCATGGGATATGCTACAGAGAAGAGCTCTGCCGAATATGGAGGGTATCCAGTCGCAAGAAGACCTTTTTTTATTGTTGCAACGAACATGGGCGGCCATTCCACAGCGTGATTTGGATGAACTCATTTTGAGTATGCCAAACCGATGTTCTTGTGTTGTTAGTGTTCGCGGTAGAAACACGGATTATTAATTGTTTAAGTTGTAAAGAAAACTGTTATTTCAGTCTTTTTTTCGAACTTTAATGTTAGTGGTTCAAATGTCAAAAATCCCTTTATTAGGAAAATGGCAAATTTCTTTATTAATGCAAAGGTGACTTGGTTTATCGTTACTGTGACAAACGAAAACACTTTATTTGATGAATCCTTAAAGAAAATTTTAACTAATATCAATCAGGAGAAAAGTTATTGCAAAAATATATGTTGATCCCTAGACACTTTTGATGTGTGTATTATATTTCCTACAAAAATACACACACACACACACACACATATGTATAAATAAATATTATTAATTATTTATATTCTATACAAAGCTGGTTCACATCCGGTAGTCACTTCAACACTAGGTCCGGTTGAAAACCAGCGTCAGGCACTAGTTGTCTGGCATTTTGCTGAACCGAGCCTTTTTGGCGCAGTCGCGAGGCACACGTAATTTGTCTATTTTCGTGTAAATGCAAATATGTACTTAAATTGTTTTTCTTTTTTTTATATTTGGTTTCTTTCCTTTTGTATACTTTGTGTTGTGTGCTTTGTGGCAAGTGCTGAATAAAGTTTTTTTCTTTCTTTCTTTCTTTCTTTTCTCTACCCAGCATGCAAGCAAGCAAGCAGGCATGCAGCATGCAAGCAGGCATGCAGCATGGAAGTAGGCATGCAACATGCAGCAAGCATCGTTTCTGTCACAGCTCCGGCGCTGCGGGGTTTGGGCGGCCCCACGCGAGCTTGGTTTCAACAGATGACTCAGATGGTTTCAACGCTCACCACCGCAGCTTCGGTTTGCTGGCCGGCAAAGCCGGCCAGCCTCAGCCGCGGCGGCGGGCATTCAAACCTGCTCCTCAGCTCGCGGGCCGCCCTACGCGGGCTTGAATCACACTCTAGGGGTGGGGCTGACAAGACTGTGTAAAGTCGGATTTGCGGCGATTCGTTTCTGTTACTATTTTTTTTTTATTTGGGTTTTTATGATACTATTTAAATTTAACATTGAAAATGCTACCAAGTAACCGTCTATATAAGGTGTATCTATTCATACACGAAATATTTTAAGGGATATACCTATAGCTGGTAAAGAAACCATAGCAACAAAAAATTACCTAGGTATGTTATTTATAAAATTAAATCTAGGTATATAAATAAAACGAAAAGTCCTGACTGACTGACTGACTCATCAACGCCCAGCCCAAACCCTTGGACCTAGAATGCTAAAATTTTGCACAAGGATTCCTTTTCAACCGACGACATAAAAAGGAGGAGGTTATCAATTCGACGCGTATATTATTTTTTTATGTAGGATCACCGATTACTCGGAGACGGCTGAACCGATTTGGAAAATTCTTTTTTTGTTTGAAAGGGTATACTTCGAAATTGGTCCCATTGTCACCAAGTCAGGATCTGATGATGGGATCCTGGAGAAATCGAGGGAACTCTTCAAATATTGCAGGCACACCTACAGTGATTTGAGTATTTTTTATAGTAACTTGTGTAGTTGCATTCGAAAAGCACCATTTGTGAAGTGGACCTGATGATAAAGACCACAGATGGCCACTGGAACTACTCAATATATAAGTAGGAATAATAAGTATTTCATGTATTCCGATTTCTTCGATTACTTGAATGTGGTTATTAAGCACAATATACTAGTCATAATGCATATGGTGAAGTAAAGCTGATGTGGAAGTACCAGGAAAACTCCTCAACAATTAACGGCCCAACATTGGGAAAAGCAATATTTTGTAAATGATTATAATTAGTTGACATTCAGGCTTTTGTAACTAGGTAAATTAAAAATCGACCAACTAAAACGAGTTAAATAAAAACTTTTTACCAAAAAATTAAACCGACTTCCAAAAAACACTGCAAAGTGAAAAATAACTTTAATTTCGGAAGTCGGTGCCAAAAACAAAAATACAAAACTAAAGACACCGACTACCCTTTCAGTGTTTTCCGAAATTCAACCCCTAAGTGAGTTAAATAGGGGAAAAAATTTAAAAATTAAACATCACATGTTTCAGTGTTTTTGAAAAATCAGCCATTGAGGGCGTAAAATAGGGGCTGAAAGTATGTATGGGAAAACTGTTCGTTTTGTAGTTTAAACCATAAAAATCTGTATTTGGCCTTTTAGTTGGTAATTAATAATTACATGTATCAACATTTTTGAAAAATCAACCTAAAAGAGAGTTAAATTGGGGTATTAAAAATTTGTATAAGAAACCCGTATATTTTAAAGCTAAGCCACTATTGATGCTATACAAAAATATGATGGAAGTACTCTTTATTACCTACAAAAAGTCCACGAGGTAATATATCTATCATAGTTAAGTCTAAATAGCAACTTTTTTTATGTAAAATTTAAATGGATCGCTGATAGAAACAAAAGTATGAATGTACATATCGCAATATTAATTCTTATCCAAATAAATAGTTTTATCATTTTAAAGTAATTTGAAAAAAAAAAATTACTTTTTTCATTATTCGATTTGGACACTTAATTTCGAAGTTATCAAGAGTATAAACATGCAATACGCGAATGGTACCATTCGCGTATTGCATGTTTATACTGTAACTAGTATTTGCGTGTTGCGCGAGGTGCAAGCACCTCGCGTGCTTGTGAAAAAAACTAAAGCATTGCCCCTCTAAATCAAGTATTTGCGTGTTGCGCGAGGTGCAAGCACCTCGCGTTCTTGTGAAAAAAACAAAAAGAAAAGTGGGGGGCGTGATAGGGGGAGATGGGGGCGGTTTAGTATTTGCGTGTTGCGCGAGGTGCAAGCACCTCGCGTGCTTGTGAAAAAAAAAGTATTTGCGTGTTGCGCGAGGTGCAAGCACCTCGCGTGCTTGTGAAAAAAGAAAATGGTATTTTCGTGTTGCGTGTGCTTGCGAAAAAAAAAAAAGGGGGGGGTGATGGGGGGGGGTTTAGTATTTGCGTGTTGCGCGAGGTGCAAGCACCTCGCGTGCATGTGAAAAACAAAAAAAAAAGAGGGGGGGGGTGATGGGGGGGGGGTTGCACAAGTATTTCGACTAAAGCATTGCCCCTCTAAATGAATCTGAAAAAAAAAATGTTCCAAGTCTCTTAGATTCCGAGATCCGCCTAAAGGGGGGGAGAAGGGGGGCGGGGGGGGGGGACTTTGAAAAATGGTTTTTACTTTACCGAGCCTCCTCTATACGAATCCGTAAAAAACAAAAAATACGGGTCTCGTAGTTTCCGAGATACGATAGGGAGGGGGGAGAAGGGGGGTGAAAAGGGGAGGTTTGGCACTTTTCCCGTAGGTTTGAGAGTTACTTGTTTACGAATCTGTCAAAATATACCCACCTCCCCATCCACCATCTGGGAGAACAATTATGTCAATGAGTCAGTCAGTGAGTGAGTGAGTGAGTGGTAATTTAGCTTTATATAATATAACTAGTATTTGCGTGTTGCGCGAGGTGCAAGCACCTCGCGTGCTTGTGAAAAAAAAAAAAAAAAGGGGGGGGTGAAGGGGGGGTTTAGTATTTGCGTGTTGCGCGAGGTGCAAGCACCTCGCGAGCTTGTGAAAAAAAAAAAAAAAAAAGAGGGGGGGGGTGATGGGGGGGGGGTTGCACAAGTATTTCGACTAAAGCATTGCTCCTCTAAATGAATCTGAAAAAAAAAATGTTCCAAGTCTCTTAGATTCCGAGATCCGCCTAAAGGGGGGGAGAAGGGGGGCGGGGGGGGGGGGACTTTGAAAAATGGTTTTTACTTTACCGAGCCTCCTCTATACGAATCCGTAAAAAACAAAAAATACGGGTCTCGTAGTTTCCGAGATACGATAGGGGTGGGGGAGAAGGGGGGGGAAAAGGGGAGGTTTGGCACTTTTCCCGTAGGTTTGAGAGTTACTTGTTTACGAATCTGTCAAAATATACCCACCTCCCCATCCACCATCTGGGAGAACAATTATGTCAATGAGTGAGTGAGTCAGTCAGTGGTAATTTAGCTTTATATAGTATAATTAGTTTAAGTGTATGTTATATGCGTGTACCTACGCATATAACATACACTTAAACTAATTACTGGAACGATATCAAAAATTCTTTAGACTGAAACGGCAAGGAACACGGGCTATAATTGAACTATTTATTGATTAAATGGTCACCCATCCATGAATCGACCTCGGTAAGTGTTCCTTAACCTGGACGATCGACCCATTAGGCTGTTATTATTTAGCCAAGAGCTCCCACGTCATAACAGTAATATCACAAAATAGTTGTGTATTGTTATTTGTATATACGCTGTCAGTCTCGCTCATGTTTAGCGTTCCGTAGCCGAGTGGCAAACAACGGAACCCTTATAAATTCGTCATATCTGTCTGTCTGTCCGTCCGTAAGTCACAGCCTTTGTTCGGAAACAATAAAGAAAACAGAGTTGAAACTTGGTGGGTAGAAGTATTTTGTGAACCGCCTTACGATTTTTATCCTACTAATATTATAAATGCGAAAGTTAGTGAGGATGGATTGATCGATGGATGGATGGATGTATGTTTGTTACTCTTTTACGCAAAAACTCCTAAACGGATTTGAATTAAACTTTACAGTAGTAAGTACAGGGTCATACATCAGAATAACACATAGGCTACAATTTATAATGATTTTTTGTAATTTAGTCGTAATATAACGATAATTATCAAGTAAATCTGAAAAACATTTGCCCTTCGCGTGCGCTGCTAAAACCGTTGAAGATACACAAATATAATGTACTATAGGATTGTTTGTCTTAAATAGTTCTAAATAAAAGTCCGCAACAGCATATATCTACCTATTATGCGGAAGCCACTATGACCAAAATAGTGAACCATAAATACAATTAAATTGGAGACTTTTTTACAATGCACATTTTAGAATAATTATCAAACTCTTATCAAAATCGATACATTTGTTGTCGCTTTAAGTATTGAATGTAGATAAACTTTGTCTTTTACACTAAGTAATTTGAAGGCATAGTTTAAAAGTTATCATGATAAGATTGACTTGAATGGAGCTCGACTGACATAAATACGCACGGCGGGGAGCGGGAGGAGGGGCGATGTGATCCAAACCACGGAATAGAAGAATAAGGTTGGAATGGTAATGTGGGTGTGGCGAGCGCGCCACATTTATGATACGAAAGTCATAGCTCGACCAATTAATTCATTCACCGCGTTTAGTGCGCTTCGGAATACTTTGGAACACAGAGCTCTGCTTTAAAATGCCGTGTTGTGCAATTATAACCTGTAAAACAAAAAGTTAGACCGCAAGTTATAGAGCGAGGAGGTATAACTTTCCATCAGTAAGTCGAAAATAACATTTAATTACAATTTTATTTGTAAAAAACATAAATATATTCTGATCACTATGAAATTCCAAACATTAACAACATTATTGCAACAAGATACAAAAAATATACATTGCCCGATGTGTACTCGCTTAATCAACGCAATGACCAAGTCCATTTAAAATGTATTGCATCCTCTCACTTCAACCATTGACGTTTCGTCCTTTGCCCTG
The DNA here is from genome assembly GCA_943138885.2 of Tholera decimalis. Lineage (NCBI taxonomy): Eukaryota > Metazoa > Arthropoda > Insecta > Lepidoptera > Noctuidae > Tholera > Tholera decimalis. Next base: position 22,476,778 of record OW964552.2, on the reverse strand, counting down.
ATTGGCAGTGATGCACGGCGCATGTTTATCGACAGTGAGTTACAATCAGTAGCAAGCTCTCGATTTAAGTGTGTGTAATTTATTTGTGTACGTAATTCGCATACGTAGGCCTCTTGCTTGTAGTTGAGCTGTGGGAATGGGAGACAAGCGGCGACACGCGTTCTCATAGAAATCAGGAACTATTTCCTTTCTAACCTCTTTTATCTGTTCTGTGATCCAAGCAATGACGCGCCATGGCTAAAGAGACGTCGTTGACGAATGTGTTCATTATGCGTATTTTCTCTATAGCAAATTCAATTTTCGAAGCGATTTATTAATTCATACAATAGCATTGATATACTAAAAACCCAAGATGCACACTCAACGTCTCAAAAACGTCCGAATAAAATGAGTGCTTAATTCAAAATTATGCGCTCATGTCAAATAGTATCGCATCGCTCGCGTCTAGGTACACATATCAAAAATGCCGAAGTGTTCTTTAACATATTGCAAAAATATTACGTCAAAAAGGCTAAAAAAGGATGGGATATCGTATTTTCGGTAAGTAAAAGAGTTTATTGATTAATTTTTGTTGTTTTTATGACTGATTATAGGAATAATTTGTTATTTGGATTTAATTTGTCTTAAAATTTCACTCAAATGTCAAAATGTAATACGGCAAAGTTCAATGGCCGCTTTTTCAGTGTCAAAACAATGTACTATGGCATCTTTTTTAATGTAGTCGTATAATAAAGTTGAAAATTGAACAAGGTAATGGAGTCGATTTTTTTTATTGTTTTATTAATTTTTTATTAATAAGTTTTATAGTTTCGACCTTTATTGTATTTAGTTTTTGGCAAGTATGTTTACGTTACATAATATAAATAGCGACCAGACCCGGCTTCGCTTGGGTAATAGAGTTTATATTTGCTTAGATTGTGAGCGACGTCTTCGCTTGTGAGTGCTGCTTTGACGCAACAAGTCTCATTAAAAACTTAAAATTTTTATATTTTAGTTTTCCTCGTGACCCAATACGATGCGGAGAATGGACGTCCATCGTTAGCCAACAAAGGCAAGAAGATTTTTTTAAGCCTAATCATTCAAGCGTCCTTTGTTCAGAGCATTTTTTGGACGAAGATATTTACGTCACTGAAAAAGGCATAAGACGTCTTCGTAAAACGGCTGTTCCTAGCGTAGTAGTAAGTAACTCGTTAGATAGAAAAATAATTTGTCAAATAGTATCGTAGCTTCATTAAATTAATTTGTAATCATAATTATATTTTACAGGATATTGCACCACAGGACCTCAAAATTGTAAGTAACTGCGATGAAGAACGAACGGAAACTTATTGCCGCTGTGTCATTAAATAATATTTCGTATGCTAGATACTATTATCATTATGATGTTGCTTACAGATTGAAATATTGGATGATGGCGGTGATACTGAAGTCTGTCGTATGAGTTCAATGTTTTATTTGGAAAATGACAATAAATTCAAATCTCCTACTCTAAGCATAGGGTCAATTTTGGATTCACCTCGAAAAGTTAGTTTAAAAAACGAACTTCACAAGTGCCGCAAAAGGTTAATTAGCAAAGATAAAGTCATTGACAACTTAAGAAAAAAAAATTCAAGACTTGTAAAAAAAACAATTTTGCTAAAGAATGCGTTAAAAGTTTTAACGAAAAAATTTAAATTAGAATCAAATTTATGTCATGACATATCAAAGTTTATAAAACCAACTGAATTGTTTGATTCGAGTTTTCTAAACAGTCTATCGAAAAAAAGAGATGTTTTAAGTACCCTCCGCAAGTCAGAAAATTTGCTTTAACATTACATTTCTACTCACCAGCAGCTTACAGATATCTTAGAAAAATGTACAACACCTGCCTACCTCACACAAACACGTTGCATGATTGGTAGAAAAGTGTTGAAGCAAAACCAGGCTTTACACAAGAAGCACTTGATCGACTTTCAGAAAAAGTGAAAACCTCAAACAAAATTTTACTATGTTCTTTAGTGGTTGATGAAATGTCAATCGACAGCAAAAAATTTGGACTGGAAAGCAGTATGAGGGCTTAGTTGATTTAGGTATAGAAAGTAACGACTCAAATCAAATGGCTACTCAGGCGTATGTGTTTTTATTAGTATCTGTTAATGAGTCATGGAAAATTCCTATTGCTTACTTTTTCATCAATAGTTTGACCGCCGAAAATAAAACAAATTTAATAAAAATTGCACTCACAAAATGCCACACTGTGGGAATAAAGGTAGTATCATTAACATTTGATGGATGTAAGACGAACATATCTGCCATGAAACTTTTAGGCTGCAAAATGGATGATGCTCACAATTTGAAGCCTTTTTTTAAACACCCCACAGCTGATTACGATGTTTGTGTATTTCTTGACGCATGTCATATGATTAAATTGATGAGAAATTTATTTGAATCAAAAAAAAATATTTACAATGGCAATAATAACCAAATAAAATGGAAAATAGTCGAAGATCTTCATACAGTTCAAGAAAAACATAATTTACATTTAGCTAATAAATTAACTCAAAAACACATTTGGTTCAAAAATTCCATTATGAAAGTTACACTAGCAACTCAACTTTTAAGTCGCAGCGTGGCCAATGCGATTACTTTCTGTGATACGGATTTAAAAATCCCAAATTTTATCAATTCGGGTCCAACTACTGAGTTCATACTAGTATTAAATAATTTATTTGATATTTTAAATTCAAGGAATTTCAACTGCGGTGGTTTCAAAAGAGCCTTAAGTAACATGAATGCAAAAGACGTTTTTAGATTTTTCCAAACATCGAAATCATATTTACTATCGCTTTTCATCATAGTTCAAAGAAAACGCACCATCAAAAAAAAGGGAGAAACAAGAGTAATATTTTCTCAAGACAAAGTATTTGTATATAATTGCCAAGCAAATACAGGAATTATCGGGTTACTTGTTTGTATTGAAAGTGTACAACGTTTATATACTAGTTATGTGGAAACTGGTTATTTAAAATACATATTAGCCTACAAATTTAGCCAGGATCATATTGAGCTCTTTTTTGGCAATATTAGGAGTCAAGGAGGGTTCAATAATAATCCAAATTCCCGGCAATTTAAATCCGCATATAAAAAACTTTTAATGCATCTGGAGCTCGGTTCCAAATTTACAGGCAATTCTGTTCCTTTGGAAAATGTGCCTATTTTGAATTGTGGATCAACTGTATCGAACATTAACAACACTAGCGTTGGATACCGTTTTGATATGGAACATGAATATTTGTCAGTCGAAGATTGCAGTTATGATACATATCAAAATAATTGTGATATCCTATCAGGTTCCTTAAGTGATTCCAGGTCTGAATATACCTGTCAAATTGTTGGTTACATTGCGGGATTTGTGGTGAGACATCTACTAAAAAATATTAAATGTGAGATCTGCAAAGATTCTACACTAGCACGTAACAAATTATGGTTTCACAAACTAATCGATTTAAAGGATTTTGGTGGTCTATGCTACGCGAGTGAAGATGTTTACTCTGTATGTAGTAAAACAGAGGAGATTATAAGACGAGAACAGCGTATAAATAGTCAAAAAAACACAACCAAGGCCTATTTGTGTTCCTTAGTTTTAAAACATACCTTTCATTTAAATATATTTTCTAGTATTGACATACATTCCCGTGAACAACCTGCTCTATTCAATCATAAAATTAGTCTTATAAAAGCCATAATAGAAAAGTTTATAGACGTTCGTTTACATTATATTGCAAAAAAAACAACAGAAGAGTTGAAATCAAATTCAAAAAGACAACTTTACAATAAACTTAACTTATTTCAAGGAAATTAATGTGTGTCCTGCTGTTAAGTTTGAGTTGGTTTGAGTTTAAACTTATAATACGTACCTATTTTAATAATTTTAATACCTTTTGTACCAAAAATTTTAATAAACGATTTTAACAGTTAATATTTGTTTCATTGATATACACATGTTCTACCCAAAAACTTATTTACGGTCAGATAAGACTATAATTACGTATTTAGAACACAATTTAATAAACTTATAATACTAACAAAAATGTCTTATAAAAAAATTAGTATAAGGTGTAAGTCTCCACTCAAGGCCTTGTCCTATCGAGCAACGTCAGTCGTAAAATTTGATTGTCTTTCGCACACTGCATTGTAGAAACAACTTTAAACAATTGTCATAAGATGGAATTTGCAAAAACATATTTTATACTTATAGCATTACTATTACTACGTCGGTGGTGAATGTTTGGCGACAGATTCGAGCGTCACTTTTCTTCGAGACTGTGTATCTTGGGTTTTTAGTATATCAATGTACAATAGGCATATAATTATTTCTTTTAATTAGTGTATTTTTAGTAGAAACAGAGAATTGTTTTTTTTTTGTTTGTTTAATTATCATGTCAATAGCTAAGAGTGACAATGTGCTTATACCACGCATCCCAATAATACCCAATAACTTACCTTTTAATTTCAAACGTTTGCAGTTCCCACTTAAAGTTGCATTTTCAATTACCATCAATAAATCGCAAGGACAAACTTTAAAGTTAACAGGGATACATATAGGCAAACCCTATTTTTCCCACGGCCAGCTCTACGTAGCTTGCTCACGTGTTTCTTACTCGCAAAATCTACATATTTTCGCTTAACGAAACAAATCAAGTAACATAGTTTACAGGAGTATATTGCAGTAGGTAAGTAGGACCACCAAAACTAGTTCCCAACACCCAGTGTGTTATGCCAAATAAATTTCGGAGTATCAAGATTCTGCCAAATAGAACGAACCCGCCAATACCATCATGTTTCGGCAGTGCGAGTGAGACAAATATATACAAGATATTTTTTTTCATAACTGATCTTTTGATGCAATGACGTCATTGATATACGGGAGCCTATATTTTCTCACTTTCAAAGGAATTTCTAGTAATATTATATATTATTATGTATATGTAGCACACAAATTTGCCCCTACCCACTTTAATTAAAGTTTTGAAAGTCCTTCCAAAGGTCGTCTGGAAGATATCGCTTTTAGCGATAAGACCACCATTGTAACCATTGAATTAAGCAGTATTGTTAAATATAGGTGTGTTTAAATTTTGGTGGACAATAAAGTACATTCTATCATAGACATAGACTTATATGAGCACTTATAAGACGTCCGAAGTTAGTGCATTCGAATTGGTAATTTTACTGTGGCGAAGAAATGGCAACAAAACTCTGTTAAACGTAAACCTTTTTTATAAATGAATGATTTTTAAATTGCTTCCAGGATACAGGGAGGACAGTGGAGCTAAATAAAATGTGTCAAGTAAGTTTATAAAACAGCGTGGATCGAAATAGAAATGAGTTTCTGATCTACAGTGTTATACATTGTACATTATAGTAAAGAAACTTTACAAAAAGTCAAATTAATCTATTTTAAACAAAATATCTGACTATATATTATGTCCGTAAAGACAAACATCTTATCATACCATACAGTTCCCAAGTAATATTTATTAAATACATCAATTTGACAGGCCATATTGAGTAACGATTATAACATTAATTATTATGAATTTTGCTTCCCTTCGATTAGGTGCTCCCTGCTGTTCTGCTCATCGCTGTCACTGTGGCGAAGTTGTCAACAGCCTCGGTCACCACGGCCTTTCATGCGGCCGCAGCGCGGGTCGCATAGCACGGCACGCGAATATTAACGACATTATCCGACGAGCTCTTGTCACTGTCGGCGTTCCAGCTGTTTTAGAACCAAATGGCCTGGCACGCGACGATGGCAAAAGACCGGACGGTATGTATTTATTTCCTTGGAAGATGGGTAGGCCTTTAGTGTGGGACGCAACTTGTGTCGATACTCTTGCGCCATCCCATCTTCCTAGCTCATCTTGTTGTGCTGGCGCTGCCGCTGCGGCTGCTGAGAACCTCAAGCGGCGGAAATATAATAACCTTGTTGGTAGTTATATTTTCGAACCGTTTGGGGTTGAAACCTTGGGGTCGTGGGGTCCGAGTGCTCACAAATTATTTAAAGATCTGTCCAGACGTCTAGTTGACACTTCGCGTGACCCAAGGGCTGGCTTTTACCTTGGACAGAGGTTAAGCATTGCCATACAACGTGGCAATGCCGCCAGTCTTTTGGGCACATTACCAGTGGACAGCGATGCGCACGAATTTCTGGATGCAATATTTTAGTTTATTTTTAGGTGTGTATATGTAGTTTAGGGTTTTTATTTAAATTAAAATTGTATTCTTTCTCAAATTAAAAAAAAAAATGTGAAAAAAATTATTATGAATTGATATTCATAATAATTAGTGTGCGACAGAACAATAAATTAATTTGCATAATTAATAACAATCACGGGCACATTTGCTTTAATATTGTATAGGTTTTCCATACCAAAAATAAATTCATCATTTCTGACAATCTTAATATTAAATAGCACATTGATACAAGATGAAGTAATGTAGTGATCTGATTTAAGATAATAAACTTAGGAGTATTATGCTTGTATTTTTACAAGGCAGTCCAACATTTGAATCTATCAAGAGCACACGTCCACCGCAGTATATTTATTATAAAGAAAAGTTTTCTTATGGGAACGCAAACAGTGGCAGACACAATAACGGGGCACAAGTTGGTAAATTGGATTCGCGCCCCGGGGACGGGCGACGGCGGTAGCCGGTGATAGCGCGGGAGCAGGGGGAGGTTAATCACGTCACGCTGAGTGTGGAGAGTACCCGGGCCTCCATCAGTCCTCGATGACCTCGGCACCTTTAATACAAAGCAATAACACCAAAAACTTTTATCATTATAAACGTTGCAGGTGAAAATATAATTTCAAAGACTTTTTAAGATGAAAATTTCCAAGTGAAGATAACAAGTCTGGGCTTAGTATCTAGGTGAACAAAAGTTTATACATCGATATCGTAATACAAAAAGTGGCGACGGACTGAAGCCAGGATAATAAGTAAAGCAGGACTACATAAAGAAAATAAATGACACTGTTTTCCTGCGAAATCGCCGAGACGCCGAGTCTTTTAAAGAGTTAGGAAATCCCGGCTTCGCGGCGGACACTTGAATTTTACTTTGCTACTTAAGGTTAGCAGCTTTTTTCACTTCATTTTACTCACAAAGATAATTATTCCGTTATTTCTTTTTACAAATTAATTACGCAATAAAACTGCATCACTCTAATGAAAAGCAACACCCTTTTAATAGTTGTTTGGTTTAATTTACAAAGGGAACACCTGCAGCTGGTGAATGTTGTTATTCGAATTCAATTGTAAAAACTGACTGAGAACATATTTACATGGCATGATTGAAATTAATTTAGCGGGTATTTACATCCCGGCCGTCCGCATTGTACCTACGGCTGATATATTACTTTATTCATATCGACGATGTAACAATGGTACTATTTGATTTTCGTACCAAATATTCATGAATCCTTTCAAGGATTGTGTGCTAGTGTTTTGACAAGATAGTGTACGAAAACAGTCTCTACATACAAGGTCCATTCTTCCGTTAAACCTTCGCAGGGTTATGTTTGGATAATCCTCTATTTATGCATTTTCATACCTCTATTGTATGTATTCTATGTATATTTAAAATGCAAACTAGAACTTTATTTCTAGTTAGTTTTGCAGACTCAGCTTTGTAAGTCCAAGAGTCCAGGATATAGTTTTATTTGTATCGACAAAATAACAAAAGTTTATGCAAGAATAAATACCGATGAAAATAACGCTTCGTTGCTCACGAAACGAAAATTAAAGCTCACCTAGAAACAGTTTGTCTTTCGGTGAAGTTATAGACACCAATCATACAAATGGGATCCTAGAATACCTTGAAACAATAGGACAGTGCTTCTATTTATGCACAGATACAAACTTTAAATCCAATGCTGTCCAAAGCTTCACAAAGTAACTCCTTTCGATTTGAAGTGTTTGGAAATAAAAGGGTGCGTACATATTATTCTTTTTCTCCAAAGTACTGTTCAAGAAGGAGATGGGTCTTTTGAGTACGTATAGATACGACAAATAAGTCAGAATTTGTGTGTGCTTAATGGTTTTCAGATGACATGGAACTCAAGAAAGAACTCCATATCCGGAAGTGAAAATTCCACTAACAAGGAGAGTGCACGGGTTAGGGGAAACGGATTTTAATTATTTTTAGCGTAGTGATAGTATACTATGTGACGCGGGTTCGCTTTGATTGTTTGAAAATATGTAAATGTAAAAAGTAAATGTAAAAAAGCGGCATTTGTTTGTTGCTCTTGGTGTAGACATAATTTTTGTTTTGATTGTTTTTACCATGATTATCATTCAGGATCCAAAAAAAATGTTACGGAGGCAGACTCGAACCCGCGTCAGCAGGAGTACGAGTCTAGAGCGTTACCACTACGCTATTGCACGCTCAGCCAGAATTTTATATAACTTATATATTAAAAAGTACTCGAGGAACTTTAGTTCCATTTTTCATCGTTTTTTTTTGAGAGTTGCGCTTTAATATTGTATAGGTAATATACCCACATGGTATACTATCGCTACGCTAAAAATAATTAAAATCCGTTTCCCCTAACCCGTGCACTCGGTATGTCTAAAAATTTTGTAATTATCTTTGAGTTTCTGCAGAACTTCTACACATACAATATTTTATATTAATGTATAGACAATTTAAAGCAGTTTCCCATATTTCATTGAATGATGAAAACATGTATAGTATAAACCCGGCCAAGTGCATGTCGAGTCACGCATGGTTTAGGGTTTCGTAGCTGCCCATTGACAGTTAAATGTAATTTATTCGAAGTCTAGCAAAAAATATTACGGATACCTTTGTTGTGATCTCGCATTCTATAACCATGATTTTTATTCTTATAGAAAAATAACTAGCAATGTGAGTAGAATTCACGTTACTAGCAATCTTGTTAACCCCTCCAACTTCTGTCTGGAGTGGTTTCACGGTAAATTACACCCATGACAAAAAAACGCATAATATTTACTTTTTAACGTCACTTATATTAATTATTCAAATGCCTTTTATATAAGTATTAAAAACGTTTCTTTTTTGTAGAGGAGCAGAACAAATAAAGCTACTGTAAGCTTCATATTTCTCAAACGGGCCTCTGAATCAAAACTGGTTTTGACCGACCTAGTTAAAATGTTATACTGGTATATATTTCAATTTATCCTATCCAGCGATACCCCACACTATAGAATACATGACAAAACATCATATCCAATTTACCTATAAAATAGAGATATTTCAGATTTTATTTCCAATATTATAGGTTTGATTAGTTTCAACAATCATATCAAATTACATTTTACCAGCATCAATAGCCTCTGAGTTAATCCACATAGGTACGGGCAACCGGACGGACCTGATGTAACTATAGGGTTTCTTTGTTGTTTTACTTCGGAACCCTAAAAAGAATATATTTGAGTTATTTAATTAATATTCCGTTAAATCAAATAAAACAAAATAAGTATAACTTTTTAATAAAGTAACTAGGTATATAAAGTACCGTTTCCAATAACTGTACCTATTTACCCTGGATAATTTATTGCATATCTTTGAATGGAAACAGTAAGCATATACCTATGTATCATTGTATATATATCGGATATTTTATGTGAAACAACTAGTAGCAGAAAATTGTGAGGTAGGTATTTATTTTTGGAGCTATCGCAGAATCTTGTAGCAACGGGCCGAGTGATAGATGTACCCGCTCAATCTCTGTCTTCTCAGATTATTGAGAATTTACATTTACTTAGATAACCTGTAGTGACAACGAAGACACGATTTATTAACAAACATTTTTGGAGAACAACTTTCTTTGTTAAAAATTACTCCCGTCTAAATTAAAACGCATATACTTTGCTTAATATTTTAAAAAGAAAGTTTATTTTCACGAGCCAGATGGAATAAAAAGGTATATTTAGTAGAGAAAATATAGCGAGAACAACATTAACATTGATTTATTTTACAAAACCCTCGTTGTACTGCACAGTACCTAGAGATTTACCGACAATATGTAGCTATTCATAAAAACAATTGAGTGGAGAAACGAATGGAAACGTTCGGAACGTGCAATTCATTGCATTTCAGCTGGGAAATAATTGTTCGCAGTTAATGTTCACTGTTCAATACTTTTTCTTTAGTTTCTTGTAGATTACAACAATAACTTTATGAGTGCGCATTTTACATGGCTATACAAAAGAGGCTGAACGAACCTTGTTTTAAAAAATGTTTTTTGTTTTGTATTTATACACATCATCACATCACATCATGAAATTCATGAAAATAGCTTCAAAATATACGTGACTCTCTTGTGAAAAAGATCACGTTTCATATTATGATGTCACAGCTAGTATGATGCTTTCAGTAAATACTTAACAAATTGGCAGTTAAAAACAAATAACATGTAAGTAGCCGACATGTTAGCATGAAGCGCCACTTAGGGCGAGCCTGAGGGTACATCCGCGTCTCCGGTCCGCTTTTTGCTCGGAACGAGTTGCTACAAAGTGCTCTTCGGCGAGCCACTGTATCTCCCACTCGACATTAATGCATTCCATTACGAGTTATGCTACGGCCATGCAAATTAATGTTCATAATTCTTCGCTATTCGCTCTTCGGCGAGCGTCAATTCAAATTTGACGTATTACGCGAATCATACTATAGAGCATAACCAAATACGGTAATTGAAAATGGAGTTTACTTAGTAACAGCATTAACATGCTAAGCACGTTCAATGAGCGCACTTCGAATACGAATAACCCAACCTCGACGTGTATCATTCTTGTGTCGGCTCCCCGAATATTTTCGTCAATTTTCTCATTTCGAATGTCATCGTAAATTTTATCTGGTGTTTGTGCGGTGTTCGTAATTGCTGTTCGTCGATTGGGCGCGATCTGACTTACTGCGATTGTTGTGCGCAATCTAATCCAATTAATTTCTGGTTTTGTCGATATATGGGCGTACAATTACACTTATTTGTTCTCTTTGAACGATATCTATAGCAACTCCTTCGACAATATTATTACCAAGAATAGAATTGAGTTACTTAAGTCAGTCAGTTACGGACTTATAAACTTACATAGATACATTATATTGTTTGAATTAGCTTCATATGAATTACTTGTGTTTCACACTGTCGTGCTCTTGTCTGTCCCTAAGGCCCTTTTTTTTTTCTTGGGTGGGAAAATCATCGAGTAACTTCTTCCGCTCTGGGTTAAGCGGAAGGGTGTGTCAGACTTCTACTGACTAAAAACCCACCCTGTTCCTCGGCTGCCCTAAAGTTTCGGGGCCGCGGTATCTCGATAGAACTTTCCCGCAAACCCCGGCAGGCAATGGCCCTATGAGGCCCCGTCACGGGTATTGACAGCTCTTTGAGGCGCGCGTGGAACACGACGCGCCGCTGACCCGGGCATGGGCCTTAGCGGACGGTGAGCGACACCTGCTACCCGTCCGCAGGCCCGCGCCTACGGTGGCTGGAAATCGGCTCGCGATCCCCGACGTCCGGGGGTCCCTAAGGCCCTAAAGACTGATTAATTACTAACTATTTGATGGATTAATCAGAAAAATATCTTTCAATATACAAACCGTAAACAATTTACCTGAATCACGAGATAGGTAAACCTTACGGTAACAGATTCCACAAATGATTTTATCAACATTGGTGCAGCAACCCATTTCATTTATACAAGGTGTAACAGAATAAGTGCAATACCTCAGACACACCAATTAGAATATTAAATTATAAGTCTAAAACAACATCCGTATCTAAATAAATTGAAACCAAACCTAGACATTTTTATAAAATAGTTATCCTTACTAAACGCAAAACGTATGTGCGTCATACAATATCCTTACGCAGACGCAGACACTCATGCAATGTTAGCGGCCGATACGGACACGAGCGTATTTCTTTGAATTAAGGATTGTATTAATTTGTCATGATACTGTGTTTCCATTTTAAGTTAAATGAAAGATTTTTCCGTCAAAATGTAACACCTATTTTTTGTGACGGAAATCGATTCAGAAGCCGATTCTGAACCAACTACTTTCAGGAATTGCGTTTATTCTGTTACACGTTGTACAATCTCCTGTAATTGCCTCATTAGTGTAGTGGCGTGCATTGAATGTTGATTCACAGGTCGTGGGAAGTGTTTTGTTCACGTTCGAATCCGCAAGTGCTCTGTGGAATTGATGTTCGCACGGCTACGTTGCTTACTACGGTGCTACGAGCGTAGCGGTGCGCCTGCAACAACCGCTACGCACATTTTATGTCGTACTAACACATTTGTGTATAGAGGGGTTATAACCGAATGGTATCAACCAATGTTCTTGTGTGAAGTGCATCTTTATTCCCGAAAAAAGACCAAATGTTAGTCTAAAAATAAACCACCTTAATTGTTTCCGTTTTGAAATATAATTTATTACATTCAAAATCATATCCAGTGAAATTAGTACAGTATTGGTAATTCCTACAGTGATAAAATCTAGGCGTTCAATTACAAGATACCTAATTATAATTTGGAAGACAATTAAGAACGTACCCACCGTAAGAAAACTAATTAAGATAATCGTAAGTTAATCTCAGTTGTGTAATTATAGGCCGACAGCTTTTTCCCCACAACATTTACATTTCTCAGAGGATCAATTCCGACGGGAAAACAACCTTGGCAATCAAAATCATCCTTCAAAAAGGTGTTTAATTATCTTTGGCTAATAATTTCTACAGTAAACCACCAAATTGTAAGTAAAAGGTACAAATCACTACTTGTGATCAATATCAAAACTTCGCTTAACTATATTTTTGCAAGTTAATAATTTATTCCATTTAGGGAGTAAAACCTCACTACAAATTTACAAGTTAATATATTCGGTAATCGAAACTTTATATAGAATGTAACAAGCCTCTAAATATTCCAGGACAAGACAGATCCCGAGGGGCTCCAACCTCTACCACAAAATGCCTTGAAGCGCATATCTAAAGACCTCATACCTAATCCTTATGTCTCGGCAATTATAATCCTTCGAAATTAAACAAAACACATCCGCTGAAATTAGACACGCATTTGTGGGGAATTAAAATAAACGTTTCCTCCCGGTCGGTACGTGAGCGCTCGTGTAAAGAGGGTGATTAGAGCACACGTCGCGATGGAAAGGCGCGAGACGCCGCCGCGCCCGTGCCAGACGCACGCACCTTCAAACAACTGCGCCACTTCAAATTATTTGAATGCTGCTTACTGCGCAAACAATTTATCTCTAATGAGACAACGCCTCCACAGACCTGTGAAAAAGCATGTCCACATTTTCATATACCGCGAAATAAAATTCTGATACATTGCAAAAAATCAACGTTTTTACAATTCCAATGACCAGAATAAAGGCAGATCGCAAAAAGTTTTCACATAAAATGCCGCAATTCTTTTGTCGTGGAGAGGCAAATTTGAAATTGAAAATAGCAGTCAGAGCTGCACCGCTCTGGAGCCGTTTATTTAGGAACGGCGACTCCGCTTTGTTCTAATGTAGCCACGGGATGCAGGTGAAACTTTTATAATTTACTTCATTGCCGCTGACCTTCGGAATTGTTACTGAAGCAGCTACCAAAATTCATTACAAACTTTTATAAATGTACAAGTTCTAACGCAATACCTGCCCCCCAGCAGTCCGAGAGTCCACCTTTACCTCGCTCATAGCAATAACGTCGGCACGGCATTTATGACGAAGTGTGCTACGTAGTACCATCGTATACAAACTTCTGAAACCGCGTCGTCCATACTCTTTATATTTTTCAGCCAACTGAAGCTGCAAAAGCGAAGTTATTCCGAAAATTGGGCCAGTTGCAACGTATGATCCGAATTCTGATTATTGCAACGTAAAACCAGCATTGTGGCCCGAAAAAGGAGTATTAGCAGTCTCGTTTACTTATGTAGATAACTACGTCTGTGAGACATTGTTTTCCCTAAGTGCTCGCTGAAAGTAGGACGCCGGCCAATATTCGCACCACAGCAGAAACGCACCGCTAGTTGGACCGTTTTGTTCACAACTCAGCAATCTTAACATTAACTTTTATGTGTATACATGGAAAATACCCTTATGACGTGGGTACATGAATCGAGTTTTGTTTATATTTGTTTAGTCAGGCCTTGATGTTTTCTATCTCGAGCAGAAAATAAGCGTCACAATGACTAGCGCTCCATAATAAAATAAGCTTATACCAAATGGAAAAGGGATGCAACAATAAAATATATTTTTTATGCTACTTCATTAACTCTGGCACAACACTGTTGTTTGTGTTTCTAGGATACTGTTACATTTGGTCTGTTTTCGATTCAATACCTTTTGGTAGTTTAAAATCTGCTGCAGCGAGCGACTCAGCTAAATGGGATGCTTTGCTCTTAGTGACAGCTAGCTATTTGGAGCAACCACTATCATGTGTGCGGGGTTAATAACGTACATGAAGGATGTTATTGAATGGTTTCATACCTCGTGGTGATCAATCGTTTGCACTTTTGCTAGATGTAAAGTATCTACCTACTGCTAGAAGAAAATTGTAGGAAAACACCACGCCACGACAAACAAAACGATAACAATGGTTTTTTTTGTTAGCAAAGATTATGATGGTAAAAACAGACTTATAAATAATTAACCACCGAATACTGAATGGGCCACTTTGTTTCCATAACGACCGACGGTGGATATAAGAAGAAAAACTGGTCAAGTGCGAATTGGTCGAAAAGTCCCGAACGAATCTTATTATTGTAACGTGTTATAAAAAATGTATAGATAAAAGCTATCCTGTAATAATAAAAAAAAGATGGACTATTGTTTTTTTTTTTTTTAATTTTGTGGTACTGTGGTGTGAAGTCACGTTCATCAGCACATCACGTATAGCACATAGTTGAAGTTAAGATAGATAAGCTGTGTTCGTAGCCTTAGTATTAGCATAGTGTCACATACAAGCTATTTATATACGTTTCCAATTAAAGAAGGAACGTCAATTGACTCGTGCAGAAGTACACATCACATTGTTTACTTAAACCCTCCTCCCCCCTACGTCACATGGCGACCTTGCCAGTCGGCTGGACAGCGTTATAGTTGCCCGATCGGGGGCTAATCAGAATCACAGTTTAGTCGACTTCGGTCAGCTTCACGTCACGTCGAGTCACAGGCCATGGGGAGCACGACATCTAAGGAAGAAGTGATTATCACTCAGACGGCAGCGGGTGGTTCGAATGCCGCAACGGTGACGCAGGAGCAGCTAACAGCTATCAACACGGTGCTGTTGTTAATTGCTGTATGTTTGGCGGTTGTCATCATTGGCATGGCAGGCAGTCCAGATGTATATTATATTCCAATCAATTTTACCATTTCTCAAGCCGGGAAAAGTTCGGAAGCCTATAAGATTTAGCAGCCATTGAACGAAAAATATGCGATTAGGAAGTTTGCTGACGGACTTCGTAATCAGCATCTTGGTACTATCATAACGGCGCGGAATTTAGCTTGTTTGAAAGATGCTATCTGGGTAGCAGAAGACGAAGATTGTGCTTCGTAGGCGCAAGTCAAGATGTACCAACGCTGGCTCGCAAGGGGTGGTTTTTCTACGGGCAATAGGGATCGTGGAAATAGTTATAGGCGGCACGCTATAGGGAATGGACACGCGTAACAAAGAACAGCTGTTGGGCGTACGTACAAAAAGGTCAGCGTATGGCATAGCAGTGGAATGCGTGGTCGCCGATCGCAGCAATAATGCTCATTGTGGATGCGAGACTCAGCAAGGTCGGCGGCGTGTAGCGTGTTTTGAACATGCGCGGGGCGATGCTGACTCAGGCGCAGTGTCAATGTCACGGAGTAGCGAAGGCGGACAGTTGAATGAGACTCTGTTTTTTCGAGGCTAAACATATTTTAGCTTGCGATAGTATTAACTGGGTTAATTTACTAGCAAATAATGTAGATACGGAAAGGTTAGTAAATACGGGTGTGTCGATATCAGTCATTAAAAGCTATTTCTTGAAGAATAACGCTTTGTGCTGTAAAGTATTTAAGGAAGAGTTAGTGATTAATGGTGTAGGAGGTCGTTTGCGAGCTATACGCTATGTAAAAGAAAAGTTGTATTTAGTTGGACCGATGAGTACAAGAGGTCATTTTTGTTGCTTAAGGAAGCATTAATGAATCCACTGGTGTTGGATTATCCTGATTTTTTTGATAACAACACTTTTATATTGCAAACCGGGGCACAGTGGGTCGAAACGATGATTTTAGTGACTTAGGGATCAACTATGTTTTTTTAATTTTTTCTTTAAGCGGATCGATAGAGCTCATTAACTTCAATAATAATTGTTCTGACAATTTTTTTCCTAAACTTGCTCCTTTAGGTGGAAAAATGCATTTTGATATTTTTTTGTATGGAGCGGACCAAATTAAATTAAATTTCTGCCAAGTGGCGTGTGATCCCGCTTTGAAACTATATTTTTCTTAGGGGTTGTCCAGTCTACTATCATTTGATGATTTGAACATATGCATAAAGTTGCAACACTGCTAAATAAATGGATCGAAAAAAATTAAAAAAATACTTTGAATAAAAAGCTTCATTTTTTTATTTTCGGATGTTCTTTTAAGTTATAATTGATATGGAATAGTAAGTAAAAGCACTTAATAATTTACATAATTACTTAAAGACTAACGACAATACATTTAAAGGTCCCTGATTTGCTTGAATTTACTAAGTACGTATTATTTAAAAATGTGGATCTATTCATTTCTATTTGTTTATTTAATGAACTTATAAAATCTTTTAAATTAGATTTAATACTGAATAGTAAGTAAAGATACATGCAAATACAAATTAACTAAAGGTAAAAACTTAAAACTAACTATATACAACAACAAATTTACTATTTCCTTTCAGTCATGACATACAAACTAATAAAAATAATCAAGAAACTTACAATCTATCAATAATGTTATTCACTATCTTGTAAATTATCTACATCAATAAAATCTAAATCGGATTCTGAAGGAAAACTCAGCAGAAGCTCTTTGACTTTAGGAGAGAGAACCATTCTATTTGGTTTCGCCAATCGAGGCCGTAGACTTGTGATCTTTGGATCAGACGACAAAAGAAGATTGTGTAAAACATCCTCATTTGTCGTCGTTCTACTTACCTTTCTAGAATGACTCTCTCTATATTTCCTAAAATCTTTATTACGAGCTTCCGCTGCCTCTTCCGACAGTTTCCCTATAGGTATGACACCAAAGTTCTTTATTATGTCACTCCCATGTACCAACAATTTATGTACACTGGAAGGCATATAATACCAGGGATACAAGGTAACATACAATTCTGCCGTATCTTTACAAAATTCGGAAAATTTAGAAAGGTCCACGCGCTCTCCAGATGCAACGGCTTGAAGAATCACGTGAAACCTTTCTATCAAATCTTCACGAATCCCAGTTATGCGGGCTGTTGTTGCTGCATCCCTGAAAGATCTTCTGGCAGTATTGCCATCATTGGTTGTGCCTACTCCTTGTTTGACAATGTCGATGAGTAAACCGCATTCCCTCTTAAATGCTTGCTGTATAGCACTCTTTCTAAGGGACTGTTTTTCTTTGTCGTCGCCTCTGCAACTCCATTTTTTGAAGTCCAAACGATAAGCTGCAAAAAAAAAGAAATGTCACTTAAAAATAATCTCACAGGAAACTTCAAACATGAAAAAATATGAAGTAATAAAATTATATTTACCGATATGAAGTAAGCACTCCATGCATCTCTAAGGATGACATACCATACTGGTACATTTCCTCGTTTTTTTCTCTTTGAGAAAATGCCTCTAAATTGTTCATCTCTGACGGTTTTGCCTTGCAAATATCACAGACTGCTGCAGATGTATCCGACAAATATGATGTTATTTTGCCGTCTATCATCGTCAGGTACAATTGATGCTTAACTTCTACTTGGTGGATTCTTGTTGGCAGACGTCTTTCTATTTATTCTGTTATGTTACCCTTTATTGTTGCCACTGTTGTCTGGGTTTATTTGGTAAATTTAAACCTTATCGGACGACAATAGAAAGTCGATGATGGTCGGTCGTTTTCCCAAACAATTGTTCCATCAGATTGTTGAAGCCTTATAGGAACTAGACTGGCCATCAATATAGTAGAGTCATCAAACTCTTTCTCAGTCTTTTGTTTGTAATTACTTTGACCTGAGGCTCCATCAAAGCCCCATTTGCTTATAAGTAGTAACTCTGTTGCCGAGTCCAAATCCAAAGCAATTACATCTAAAAGCCTAGAAACCGTCAAGTTGAGTAATGCTTGCAGTTTAATAGCAGCTCCTTCTTCAGTTATGGTTATGTCTTCTTTCCCTGGATAACATTTTGACTTTGCTTGCTTAATTTTATAATAAGAAGGGTATAAATCAGACCCATTTTCACTGGCTGCTTCTCTTATGCTTATATATTGCCACTTACTTAATTTAAGTGAAACTAATAAAGCCAGTGCCTTATCGGGTGAATATGTACTACTGTTTGCTTTATTTGCACTTAAACACTGCTTAACTTTTTCTAAATCTTCGGGGTAATTTAGCAAATGGTTCATTATTTTTCCTATACCCTCATTTTCAGTGTTTCTTAAACTAGCAATTGTAGTAGCTTTCAGTTCATCCGGAGATAACGAAAGCGATTGGTTTATTTGACCAACGCGTCTTCGTTTTTGCCTGGAGCCCAATTCTTCGAAAGGTTTTCGAGGTGTAAATGTAGATGTTGAAGCTTCTGTAGCAGATGGTGGTAGATTTGCAACATCTTCAATATCACAAATCTCGAGCTTTTCCTGTTCAGTGTTCACAGTTTCAGTTTACTTCGGGCCAGTTTATCACACTTTCTAACCAATCACCATTTCTTCTTAAAAACGGTGCTAACGTGCGACTACTTCGTTCCCATTTTGCACTTAAATTTGAACAAAAGCGCGTACAGAATTTTTGGAGCTTAGCACTGTTCTCTTGCGTCACGTTTATTTTATTTTGTAGGTATTGGAAGAGTTTTTTACTATCTGACAGCGACTTAAGCTGCTCTCTTAAAATCATAAATAAATCTAAATTGTTAACTAAATTTTCCATTATAACGAAAAGGGACGATCACAATCACAATCGATGTTAATATTAGTACGAATAAACGAACACTAGTAAATATATAATAAATATGGTAATTTTATACTTCCAGTGACAATCAAATGTTTACTAATATTTTTACTACCCTCTATTGTTACCTTAGGGTAACAAGTTTTGCTTAACTTTACATTGATTTTTTGGCAGAAGCTTGTTTCCCAGAGCGAGATTTTGTTCGTTGTTTTTGTTTCTGAGGTCGATTTTTTGGTCGCAGTTTTGTTTCTGAGATCGATTTTTTCATCGCAGTTTTCAGTGAACCTAACTTATTTTACTGTAATCGATCGTGTAAATGGGTAACAAGTTTTGCTTAACATTACATTGATTTCTTGGCAGAAACTTGTTTCTCAGAGCGAGATTTTCACACTGATGGTTTTCATGCCATCATTCGCAAGAAAACAGCATCCCTGATCTGCAGATTGCGTGGCGGCCACAACACAATCCTGAAGACCGTGGCGGACAGGATATCATCCCCTCTGTGGAAGTCCCTTATTATGAGGGTTATATAATGTTTAGTAATTAATTATAGTCCGTGTTTAATTTATGTGTTGTTATAATATGTATGTGTGTGGAAATCTAATTTTTAATAATGATAATGGTTGATATTCTTTTTTTATTTTTTTATTTGTAATTTATAATCTTAACTATGTATATGGATCTTTGGACATCTGAATTAAATGATTTTTATTTTTTTTTATTTTATTAACATTAAATTAATGACTAAAAGTGAAAAACATTGTTTTTTATGAAGTAAAAAGTCAAGCTAATTACAGTCAATAGAAATTTTAGATAAATGATATCCACATTTTTAGGTAATACGTAATTAGTAAATTTAATCTAATAACGAACCTTAATATATTGTCGTTAGTTGTTAATTAATTATGTGAATTATTAAGTGCTTTTAATTACTATTCCACATCAATTTTAACTTAAAGGAATTTGAGAAAATAAAAATTATTCAATGTATTTTTTCGATTCATTTATTTGGCCGTGTTGCAACTTTATGCAAATGTTCATAGCATCAAACAAAAATGGTAGACTGGGCAAGCTTTAAGAAAAATATAGTTTCAAAGCGGGATCACTCGCCACTTAGCAGGAATTTAATTTTATTTGATCTGCTCCATACAAAAATATCACAAAATGCATTTTTCCACCTAAAGGAGCAAGTTTAGGAAAAAAAAGCATCAGAACAATTATTATTGAGGTTAATGAGTTCTATCGATCCGCATAAAGAAAAAAGTAAAAAACAAAGTTGATCCCTAAGTCACTAAAATCATCGTTTCGACCCACTGTGCGGGGGTATTCTGTGAGAAGTGTGTTGTGTAATGGAAACGGAAAACCCATTGCATATGCTAGTAGGTGGTGTAGGTGGATATCCTATAATAGAGAAGGAGTTATTGGCAATAGTTTCATCAGTTAAATATTTTAGACCGTATTTGTACGGACGGAGTTTCGTTGTAAAAACGGATCACCGGCCGCTATTGTATTTGTTTAACATGACTGATCCATCAAGTAGGTTAACTAAGTTTCGTTATGTTTGTATATTATTATGTAGTTTAGGGTTTTTATTTAAGTGTATATTCCATTATTGATTAAATACAATTGCATTTAGTTTCGTTTGTGTTTAGAAGAGTATGACTTTGAGGTTGAATATATTAAGGGGAAAGAAAATGTGCTAGCAGATGCGCTTTCCAGGATAGTAATTACAAGTGAAGATTTAAAAACCATACGTGAAAAGACTATATCCGTAATGACAAGAGCGCAGTACAAGCAGTTGGGAGAGCCAAATGTTTGTGATACGGAATCCATGGTATCTGAGACTGATCACCCTAGGATCGTGGAAGTTCTTAAAAAGCAAGGAAATGACATTGAGATATGTTTAAAGATAGAAAATGTTACGTAACACTGATTGTAAAAAGATATTTGTAACCTATGAATCTTTATCGGCATCATCGCGAGACGAGTTGTCGAAAGATTTAGTCACTTTTTGTATTGATAAAGGCATAAAAGAAGTTATTATTTTTAAACATCGTTATAACGTTAATTTTATTACAAAAATGGCAAAATATTTGAAGAGAAATAGTAGTTCCATATGTGGAGATTTTAAAATGTGTGTAGTGAAGGATTTACGGAGAGTGGAAGGAAAAGATGAGAAGAAGATTATTTTAAATGATTTCATATTTACCCACGAATGCAGGTATACGCAAGATGGTGAATAATATGAAGAAGTATTATTATTGGCCATCTATTGAAAAAGATGTAATGGAGTACATTGGTGAATGTTATAAGTGTAAGAAGCAAAAGTTTTCTAGACATACTAAATAACCAATGACAATAACTACTAATGCATTTACGTCGTTTGAGAAGATTTATATAGATACGAGTATAGTGGGACCGCTTGATAGGGACAAAAAAGGCAATGTTTTATTGAATACCTGCTATGGATAGGGGTTCTGAGTTCATTTCAAAGTAATGGTAGAGCTATGTAATATCTTGGGCATCAATAAAATCTTATCAACATCATATCATCATGAAAGTATAGGATCTTTGGAAAACTTTCACAAAACTTTAGGTGCGTATTTAAGGATACAGACGAATAATAATCCATCATCGTGGAGTTCCTGGATTCCATATTGATGTTTTTTCTTATAACACAACAGTTAATACTGAGACCAAATATACACCTTATGAATTAGTTTTTGGTAAAATTTGCAGGTTACAGTCTACAAGAGTGTTGAACCTTTGTATACTTTTGATGATTATCTTTTAGAATTTTAGTACAGATTGCAAAGGGTTCAAAATGATCCGAATGAAAATTAGCTAGCAAAGAAGTTAGCAAAGAAACATTGTCATGATAATAATCTTAATTCTATAACTTATAAAGATGATGATGGTATTGATAAAAAACGAAACAGACAATAAATTGGAATGCATTTTTAATGGACCGTTTGAAGTTGTAAAGGACGAGTCACCAAATGTCATAGGTGTAAGACATAAAAATAGAACAAAATTATATTGTAAGAGTTAGAATAAAAGTTTAAAATATATAGAAGAAAAAAAAAACATTGTACATGTGGTGTGAAATCACGTTCATCAGCACATCACGTACATATAGCACATAGTTTGAGTTAAGATAGATAAGCTATGTTCGAAGCCTTAGTATTAGCATAGTGTCATATACGAGCTATGTATATATATGTTACCAATTAAAGGAGGAACGTCAGTTGACTTTTGGAGAAGTACACATCACGTTGTTTACTTAAACCCGCCTCCCCCCTACATCACAGTACTTTTGTTTACGAGTACGGGGAGAAACTATTTTCACGTATATTTTTATATAATATGCGTCACACGGCATGGAGGAACTATTTTTATTGCTCCCCATAAGCAGGCGTCCGTCACTCGCTCAAGGCCATGCCTACCGCTTCGCGTATTGCCGTCGGTACATCCGACAGTGGGCTACCGCACGCCTGCCTGAGCCTTTTTAAATAATTTTGACAACGTCATAATGGATCGACCTAAAAACAATTGATTTTCCTCCGCTTTGCTCCTGTTTCCCTTTTTAACCGACTTCAAAAAAAGGAGGTTCTCAATTCGTCTTGAACTTTTTTTTTTTTTATATATGTTACCTCATAACTCGGAGACAGCTAGACCGATTTGAAAAATTCTTTTTGCGTTTGAATGGGTATACTTTCTAGTTAGTCTCATTGTTACAAAATCAGGATCTGATGATGGGATCCTGGAGAAATCGAGGGAACTCTTCAAATATTATAGGCACACCTATATCTTTTTGGGTATTTCTTATAGTACCTTGTGCAGTTGCTCTTGAAAAGCACCATTTGAGGAAGTGGAACTGATGATGACGACCCCAGATGGCCACCGAAACTACTCAATAATAAGTATTTCGTGGATTGCGATTAGATTACTTGAATATAGATATTAAGCACTTTATGCTCGTCACAATGCATATGGTGAAGTCAACGAATTAGGAATGATAGGTGAAGTAGAGCTGATGGTGGTGTACCAGGAGAACTCCTCAAAAATTAACGGCTCTGCACCGGGAAAAGCAATATTTTGTAAAAAGTGATAAGTAGTTGACATTTTGGTTTTTGTAACTAGATAATTTACAAACCGACCCACTAAAAAGCCTGAAAAAAAAAATTAAGCAAAAAATAGAACCGACTTCTAAAGTTAGAAAGTTATTTTTGCCTTTGTAGTGTTTTTATATAGAAGTCGGTTCTATTTTTTGCTAAATTTTTTTTTGATTATTTATTTGCGCGAAATTTTATTAAAATTAAAATTATTTACGCGGTTTCGGATACTTTCGACACTAAAATTTAATAATCGGGAATTCAGGGAAGGAAAAAATGCATCTATCATTTTATTAAACTGAAACATATTGGATCAACAAATAAAAAATAATTATTTTTCTATATTCGTTTTATTACCAATATCATCATATACAACCCTAGGACATTCGCTCGATGACGTGGGTCGCGCGGCGGGCAAAACAATCTCAACTCTCTGTGTGCGTACTTATGGTACATTTCTTCTCGCTGCAAACAGCTGGTATTATTATTAAGATTTTGTAGGCTATTATAGCGTAGGTATTTTTGCTTTTGTTTGAGAGTGATTTATCTATTACGAAGTAACTATTTAGTAATCTGTGCCATAAGTGACCTCATAGTAATATTTTAATTAATTCTGTAACACTTCATTTGAATCCCAGTAGTTCTTATATGTATGCACCAAACATCTAAATCAGTAGATCGGCTGTGAAAGACGGACCGACACATGAGGGTTTCTTCAAGGAATCCGTTTTACTGTGCGGACGTTCGGATCTTTAAAAACTAAATTACCTGACAGTATAGCAATCACCAAACTATTAGACAAGAAGGATGATAGATTGATTAACTCTTTATTGTACAGCATTACAAATTACAATAAAGGTCTTTCAAATAAAAGGGCGTACTAATGGGCGGTCTTATCACTAACGCTAACTAGCGATCTCTTACGCACAACCTTTGTATATATTTGACACAGAAGGAGAGAAAAATACGCAGGTAGTCCGTACTTATATATAATGAATAACTAATAAGCTACATATATTTTTAAATTAAATTAAAAAAAAAAACCTACATATATAAAAGAAGCGAAATACGCTAATATCATTTATGAAGAGATACAGTGATTTTATACCATATTTTTGTAAGAAGTAAAGATTTGTGCTAGTCTTACTGACATACGCAGAGCATTGCAGTCATGAGTTGCAAACGACTTATCAAAGACTGGCTCGGCACCAGAAATTAAATTCTCGCATTAAGTTCTCCCATGAGCTCAGACATTTTGCACGTGTGTCACGAAAGAACTTGCAATTTAAGTACGTAGTTATCATACGTACGTAATTCCACTCCTTAGCCGTACGCACAATGAAAGTATTCCCAAAACGTTTCGTGCGTATGGGTGGGATGTCCACCATGTAACGATGGCGCACCGCCGCTTGTCTTGTAGTCCGATGATGGAACGGGCTTGGTGGAATAAGACTGTGCAATTCCATCGCACACTCCCCGTTATGTAACCGATATAAAACTGACAGGCTTGTAACACGTCGCCGATGCTCTAGGCTCTGGAGCTTTGTCTCGACCAGTTTCTCGTTGCCGATGAGCCTTTTGGCCCGTTTCTCTATAGACTCAAGTGCATCAAGCTGGTATTTGGCAGATCCGTCCCAGAGATGAGAGCAGTACTCCATACACGAACGAACTTGCGCTTGCCAGAGGTTGAGCAGCTGTTCCGGTGTGAACTACCGTCTCACCTTTGCTAGGATTCCTAACTTTTTGGCAGCCAATTGAGCCTTAGCCTCGATAAATGGACCAAAATTAAGGGTGGATGTCAACGTAACCCCAAGAAGCTCGACGCGATCAGTTATCGGCACGGTTACACCACGAAAAGAAGGAGCCGGTTCAAATGGGCTCCTTTTTGCGGAGAAAAGACACGCCTAGGTCTTGGCAGCATTAAACTTGATCAAGTTGGCGTCGCCACACTCAGAGACAGCCTTCAAAGTCAAGTTCAAGCGCCCCACCATTGCCTCTCGGAGAGATTGGACTTGTGACCTACCAGCACGTGCGCTGGATATATATCTCTCAGCAACAGGGCTGTCGTCTGCATACCCAAAGGTACCGGGCATTAGCAGATCGTCAATATGCAGCAATCTAATTTAAATTGACGTGTTATGATAACCAATACGCCAAAATTAATATCATTTACTATGTTACCTGTTGATAATATACAACGTGTAACAGAATAAACGAAATTCCTGAAAGTAATTGGTTCAGAATCGGCTTCTGAATCGATTTCCGTCATAAAAAATAGGACGGTAAAAATCGGACGGAAAAAATCTTTCATTTAATTTAAAATGGAAATACAGTATCATGACAAATTAATACAATCCTTAATTCAAGGAAATGCGCTCGTGTGCGTCTCGGCCGCTAACATTGCATGAGTGTATGCGTCTGCGTAAGGATATTGTATGACGCACATACGTTTTGCGTTTAGTAAGGATAACTATTTTATAAAAAATGTCCATGTTTAATTTCAATTTATTTAGTTACGGATGTTGTTTTAGACTTATAATTTAATATCCTAATTGGGGTGTCTGAGGTATTGCGCTTAATCTGTTACACCTTGTATAGGTGAGTAGGAGACCTTTAATGATAATATAATGGTCGGTATAAATCTGCAACTACTATGGTGAATAGAAAAGTCCAGCAATATCATTTTATTTTTCACCATATCTAGACTGTGAACATAAGAATTTTCGAGATAGGGGTTAGTAATAGTTACTGTAAGTGGCTTGTTAATATTCCCGTAGCATAGCGCGATAGTATTCATGTGAGTTTAGTTGGGGCCAGGAAGTGAGCTGCAAAAAATAAACGGTGAATTAGAAGGGACTGCCGAACTGTTGTTATGAAGGTCCTTGAGACCATCAGAAAATTTAGAGTTAAGTATCCGTATTCCACTTCTTTTTTCGGTAAATCTTTCACTGTCCAAGCGGCCCGTTTGTGGAATGCATTACCCATAGATTTGAGGCGTGGACTATTTAAACGTAGTATGGACCATTTTAACTATTGAACGTGGGTAATGTTTGACAAATTAACTACGTTCAAAAGAATGGTGAAGAAGCATTAACTCTCACTATATTTTTTTCCTTCTTTTCTCTGTTATGAATTTGATGTATATTAGTATTTATTTATAAATTATACAACGTGTAATTTAAAGTGTATATACATACCAAGTGCACGGCTCCTTTGGATGATAATAAACGATATGGCAAGGGTTTTATAATTCTATGTCTACATGTGTGAATTATAATAGAAATTTCAACACATTGATACCAGAGGCAGAATTTTTAAATTAAGAAGAACAAAGAGAATCACCGTGTTATTGGCAAGTGACGTGGAAAGTTATCGACCCTCGTAGTGCTGTGACACGTTTGTTATTATTGGTATTCAAGAAACATATGAAACCGATAATTTGGTATCAATTCTTTGAGTCACTTATTTTGAGCTGAAACTGTGCATAGAGACTCCATACCAGATGTTGTCTTCAGCCCTTTTGTATAGATATGGGGTTTCCGTTACACGTTGTATATTCTGGTATGTATTTTATATTATTATGTTTAACTAATATTATTTATGAAATTGCACACTGACAACCCTAAGTCTAACTCCTTTCATTTCTGTTCATCCAAAGGTTGTCTGTAGGAGATTGCCCTGTGCGATAATACCGCCCATTATACAGTAGTTTTATTATTTGTATCCTTAAGCGTAATGTAAGGTGCATACCTAAAACAAGTCAAACATCAATGTAATTAGTAAAAGCCGTTGGTAAAAGCACATATATTTTCTGAACAGAAATAATTTTGCTTCAGCAAGTTTTGACTACTATTTATAGCTGTCTTTCACTGTTATTAAAAACAAGTAAAATGATAAGTTTGGAGTTTCGTCGTTTACTTTTGTTGTCATAAAGCTTGTGTGTGAATAATAGGTTTGATTGTACAAATCTAAGAAATCGAATGAGCCATGTAGTGCCTAGAACTGACTTTTGGCGAGAGATTCGTGAATTAAAACTGTTTCACGTTGCCTTGCGTATGTATAATATACATTTTATGGAAATTGACGAGGTCCGTATACCACAGGGGTCCCCTTACCGTTAGCTTAATTTAAATATAAATCCTAGCTGGAGGCTTTAATATTGTTATTAAAGCCAACTCAGGTAGGTCCAGGAAAACAGCCAACCTCATAGGATGCCCTGCCAGAAGCCACTCCCAAAAAAATTTTGTCATAATATTTACTTTTTCTAACAACTAAAAAATTAAGCGAGCAAGTTACTAAAGAGTGAAATTATGAAATTTATTAAAGACAAACTATATATAAAACGTTACACACATCCATATTTTCGTATTTAACTTAATGATTAAATACTAGATTTTATTTAAGGTAACGCTGACCTACATAGTTCTTAAGCTTATTTTGTTAATCTACTAAATGTGGGTCAAATGTTTACAAAATATTAGTTCGATTACCTTTATTATACCACTTGTTACGATGCCAAGATGCTGGCTCAGCACACTTGCAAACAAGCGCGAAGCATCAAATTCCACGAGTAGCGCTTCCCACGGTAACGACGAGTCCCTGGACTTTTTTCCAACCTAACATCGGTGGGAACAGACACTCGCGCTCATCGCGTATAATTTACCTACTTTTATTTTACTTTTAATTTTGATAATTTTTAAGAACTTTCAAGAACTTTTGTGAACATTTATTAAACTATTTTATTATATGAAACGGACTTTATTCTAAAAGTTTCCCGACACGCCCCACACACGTATCTGGCGCAGTCGGAAGTCGTCAAGGACTTTGAAAGTGTTGTCGTTGTGTGAATCACCCAAAAATCGGGCATCGCCGCGTCGACCGTCCTGACGAAGAACCTTCGGAGGCCAGTTGGGAAAGCTGCTGCTGCAGACATCGAGACTTCCAAAAATCGATGGATCGACGCTCGCCAGCAATAGTACAAATGTAAGTGAATTACATATATTCTTGTTAATTGGATGCTATATTTTTTTACGCAGTGTACTATAATTTTTCAAGATTTTTCACCCACGTAGTAATAGGGACCTTAGTCCTAGTAGGCGAGTTCAACTTCGGATAACCAGAAGTGACGCCAACCGTAACCTTGAACTCTTAAACGAATTAGATTTAGAAACTATGACTGTACAAACTTCAGTACCTTTGAGTCAGACGAGTCAGATGGCTTCGTCAGACTTAACTGATAAGATCCGGAACCAGGAAGTAGACCCTCCAATTTGGCTCTGATTAATGGAATTTTGAATAAGATAACTGGTACTGCTGCACGTACTTTGGCAACTAATGGAATTCCTAATGATTGGCAGGGCATAAGAACCACGTTAATTAACAGCTTTTCAGATCACAGGGACGAAACTTCGTTATATACTGATCTATCTCTTTTAGTTCAGGGCAGTGATACTATACAAGTATACTACGAAAAAGTTCAGCATTTACTGTGCACTATAATAACGTATGTCGAGTTGCATGAATCTGTAGGAACTACTGTGGAAGCAAAAAGAACTCTTTATAAAAACTTAGCTTTGCAGACATTATTGAGAGGTTTAGATGAACCGCTAGGTTCTAGGGTAAGGCGACCTTCATCTCTCGAAAGTGCTCTTGAATTTGCCCAAGAGGAATTAAACGTTCTCTATTTACAAAAGAGAAATAAGTCTCTACCCGCGAAGAAAAATCAGTATAATTTTTACGAACAAGCACCTAATACTACTAATGCACAGCAAAATTTCCGTTCATCTGATCCTAATTCATCTCACCATCTGCAAAATGTTCATTCATACATGCCACCAAATTATAACCCTACATTCCAAGCATACCCCAGACCTCAAATTCGAACCTTTGGTCCTCAATATCCTCCACAGCTCTACCCACCACCCGTACCACTAGAACAGTACAGGCAAACCTATCCCAGATCTCAAAACCCCACAAAGACCCAACAAATGTTTTGGGCTCCCCCTACCAATATGTCTACTAGATTCCGAATCCCATCTCGAGCTCCCCAAGTACCTCAAATAAATCAAGCACCCCAATATAATACCCCTACACCCATGAGTGGTATTAGTCATCCAGTCGCGCGTACTCTCCCACCCGCGAACTACAATGGTAAACGTAACCTTGCACCAAACCTCCCACGAATTGGAGAAACTCATTTCAATGAACTCTTACACGATAATACAACCTTAAATTTTCACGAATACGATCCCAATGTCCAAAATGTTCATCCTGCTATCGATACAGATTATCTTCATAATTTTATGAGTGGCCTTAAACCTGATCCAAATCAGAACCCCGTTGAAGGCACTGCAGAGCAAAATTTTTGCCCAGTTATAGAGAACAATGCCCCCGTATAGAATTAAACGTGCAAAGTAAACGTCATTTGCCCTATATCCAAATTAAAAATCCCCCAATTAAACTTTTGATTGACACCGGGGCAAATGAGTCTTTCATAAGCCCAGAAGCCTATGAAAAATTTTATCCCCACATTCCACTTGACTATCAACCATTCCTAGTTACAAATACGCATGTGACCACCCAAAACTACTACTCGCTAACTGTCCCTTGCTTTGAGGAATTAAATGACAATGTTCCCATAAAATTATTTCTCTACAAATTCCATAATTTCTTTGATGGTTTAATAGGTTGCGAACAGTTAAAAAAGTGGAATGCAAAAATCGACCTTGCTACTCATGCTTTAGAGACAGAATTCACAAAAATTCCTATCATTTCATATTACAATCCTCAATGCTTAAATTCTCACGAAATTACTATACCGGCCCAGACTACTCAATTAATTAGGGTACCTACTGACATTGCACAGGGAGACATCTATATCGAGGAGCAAACAATTTTCGGTTGTTACATTACCGAATGCATATCATTCGCGGAAAATAATCATACCATGATACAAATTTCAAACCCGTGGGATACCGATATTGTAATACTTATAGAAAATCCAATATGTGCACAAATTTTTAACAAAGAAACGTTTCCCATAAGCCACGTAATTGACACCACCTCACGTACCTATACCGCCGAGCGAACACGTCAAGTCTTATCGCAGTTGCGCATAGAACATTTAAATGCAGAAGAGACAGTCAATTTAATTAATCTTTGCAAAGAATATGCCGATGTTTTCTACCTAGACGGGGAACCACTTACCTTCACTAACGAAATCAAACATCATATCAGAACCGTAGATGATAAGCCAGTTTATAGTAAAACCTATAGATACCCTTACGTACATAGAGAAGAAGTTCGAAATCAAATAGAATCTATGTTAGAGCAAGGTATTATTCGTCCATCTTCATCGCCTTGGAATGCTCCGATATGGATTGTGCCTAAGAAAAGTGACGCATCTGGCAAAGTTAACTGGCGATTAGTCATTGACATTCGGCAACTAAATGCGAAAACAATAAACGATAAGTATCCGATTCCCAACATTAACGACATATTAGACAAGTTAGGCAGGTGTTTGTACTTCTCTACTTTAGATTTAAAATCAGGATTTTTACAAATTCAGCTAAATTCATCCGATATACCGAAAACAGCATTTAGTGTAGAGCAAGGCCATTTTGAGTACATTAGAATGCCAATGGGCTTGAAAAATTCTCCGGCAACATTTCAACGAGTTATGGACAATATCCTTCGCGGACTCCCAAATTGTACTACGTATATTGACGATATTTTGGTATTCTCAAAGTCCTTGCAAGAACATATAGTTAATTTGCGCGCCATTTTCGACCGTCTCAGAAATTCAAATTAAAAAATTCAGATGGATAAATCTGAATTTTTCAAACATGAAACGCCTTATATCGGTCATATTATCACCACCGATGGTTTCAAACCAAACCCGGATAAAATTTCAGCCATCCTAAATTATCCAGTCCCGAAAACTCCCAGGCAAATTAAGGCGTTCTTGGGTCTGCTTGGTTACTACAGACGTTTTATACCGGATTTTGCACGCATTACTAAACCTTTTACATCGTGTCTTAAAAAAGGTGCCAAAATAAATTTAACCCCAGAATATTTAAGCGGTTTTGAGCATTGCAAAACTCTCCTTACAAATGACCCCATTTTAATATACCCGGATTTCAGTAAAGAGTTTATCTTAACTACAGACGCGTCTAACGTGGCCTTAGAAGCAGTCCTTTCTCAAGGTCCTATTGGCTCGGACAAACCTATTGCCTATGCGTCTAGAACTCTTAACAATAGTAAAATTAATTACTCTAACATCGAAAAGGAATTGTTGGCAATAGTTTGGACTACAAAATACTTCCGGCCTTACCTTTTTGGCAGAGAATTTAAAATAGTAACCGACCACAAACCTTTAATTTGGCTTATGAATCTAAAAGAGCCTGGTTCACGTCTTACAAGATGGAGGCTCAAGTTAGCAGAATATGATTACACTATTGTTCATAAAAAAGGGAAAATCAATACTAATGCAGATGCTCTCTCACGTATTCAGATCAATCATAATGAAACTCAGTCTTTGTTCGTTAATCACTCCGATACGTTCTCCACATTATCAGCCGAGGAAAATAGTCCAACACTTTCTCACTCTACTCTCACCGCTGCAAGCAACAGTCCAATATATTCATCATCTACTCTTACTGCACATTCACCCGCGAACAAAGAAACACAGCATTCAATACAATATTCATCGTCCACTCTATCTGCTTATTCGTCTCCACAAAATATCATACATCAAGCACAAGTACACACAGCCTCACCACGTACTCAAACCATACAAACTAGTACAGAAAATCCCGTTCTAGATATTCCGATATCAGATGAACCTTTAAATAAGTTTAAGAGACAACTAGTAATCAAAGTAATAAGCGGTAATTTTAAAATTAGACCAACAGTAACCGAACCTTTTCAGTCTATGCAAAGAACTTCAGTAGAAATTAGCGAACATAGTTTGCAAAGTAATATTATAAACATTATAAAATCTCACGTTGATCCAAAAATCCGAACTGCTATTTTAATAAGCCCCATCGAAAAATGTTCGATATAATACCAATCTTGCAACAAACTTTTGAAAGTTCATCTGTAAACTTAGTTCTAGTTAAACATGAGGTAGCCAATATTAATGACCTCTCAAACCAATTAGATATAATAAAAAAATATCATGAAGGCCACACTAATCATCGCGGAATTACGGAAACCTATCTTTCATTATCTGAACGTTACTTTTGGCCCAAAATGAAAACCGAAATTACAAAATTTATAAACGAATGTAACATGTGCAGATGCGCCAAGTATGACCGCAACCCAGTGCGCCCACAGTTCAGAATTGTACCCCCACCAACTAAACCGTTTGAATTAGCACACGCGGATGTTCTAACTGTTGACCATGACAAATATTTAACTATTATAGACTCATTTTCAAAGTACGCTCAAGCTTACCTTTTACCCGATTGTACCTCACCCAATATATTAAAAGCACTTTTACACTTTAGTACTCATCACGGTTTCCCTTTAAAATTAACAACGGATCAAGGCACCGAATTTAGCAATCAAGTCATATCAGAATTTCTCCGTTTGCATAATATAAAACATCATATGACTAGTGCATATGCATCTAATGAGAATGGTATCATTGAACGTTTCCACAATACGCTTTTGGAACACCTACGATTACTAAAAATTCAGCACAAAAATGAACTCAGTCGAAATCTTATACCGTACGCATTAATTGCTTATAATAATTCCATCTATAGTTTCCAGAAATAACATCAAATGGCCTACACTTTATTTTTAACAAAGTGTAGGCCATTTGATGTTATTTCTGGTCACTTCGACCCTCGAAATCCTATCAGTTTAAATATGACGGACCGATATCTTCAAACTTATATTCAAGAACATCGTGGTCAAATGGAAACAGTTTATAAAATTATTCATGACACTGCATTATCCAGTCGCGAAGATATAATGACTCGACGTAATATCGATAGGGAACCAGTTTTAGACTGTGAACCAAATCAAACAGTTCACGTACGTAACCCAATGGCAAGTAGGCAAAAATTAACCCCTCGTTTTACTCAGGACAAAGTCGTAAAGAATTTACCTATACATATTTACACCACAAAAAGTCGTGGCCCGGTAGCAAAATCACGGTTGAAAAGACCACCGAAAAAATTATAGTTTTCATATCATTGATTCAGGTACCTATTACTGCTGCTAATATTCGTAGTAGGTACTCAAGAAATACTACCCTTTAATCTAGGTGCTACCAAAATTATATCTCATTTTCATATATTTTTACCAGACATTAACCTTCAAGAATTCGAGTTACATGTGAACGCTATAAAATCCCAACTTACAGATACTACATATAAACTAACCCATACAGATAGCTCCCTCTTTAAGTATCAAACTAGGCACCTATATGCGAAGTTAGATAAAGTTATAGTGCAATTAGATACCTTTAGGCCATCTAGAACTAAAAGAGGTCTGATCAATCCTTTAGGCACATTTATTAAAAGTATTTCCGGTAATTTGGACAATGAAGACGCCCTGAAATTCGAAAATGCATTACGCACTTTAAATAAAAATGATCAAATTTTGTTGCTATCATTGAACAAGCATATTACTTTATACAAAGAGATACAGCAGAATCAAATTATCCGAAATATTTCATTAAATCAGGTTAAACTGGAAAGGGCTCTTACTTTTGTCATGAATATGACTAATGATAATGAGCGAATTATTCACTACGCTCACCTTGTACAAGTTTTTGCAATAATAAGCGAAAATGTTCAAGAACTTTTGAGCGAAATTGACAGAATAGAGAATATATTGGCTTTTAGTAAAAATAAATCAGTTCACCATTCCGTATTTTCTATTAAAGATTTAAAAAATATACTATACTAAAATAATAAATATACTATAGAAATATACTTATAGATCTGATCAAATAATTGACATAGACATCAGAGATTATTACGAAATTCTTAGCCTAGCTTCATACTTTACAGAGTCGAAAGTTGTAATAGTCCTAAAGTTTCCCATTACGTTTAGCACAGACTATCAGTTATATGAATTATGTCCCGTTCCAAATAAGGACAGCCTAATTATACAACTGCACCTTATATAGCGTCAAATTCTCAGGAATATGTGTATATGGAGGCTGAATGCCCGAAGGTCAGTTCCTGGCACATATGCGAGCAGAAGATTGTCCACCGGATCTCATCAAGGTCAGACTGTATTCAAAAACTTATACAATCTCAGGAGATAGATGGAACGTGCAAACCCACGCCTATCTCTCTGACTAAGGAGGCCCTGATTGAGTTGAATAGCTAGCATTACATAATTACTTTACCCAATAGTACGAAGACTCAACTATCCTGCGATAAAGAGCGATTTGTAATGTTACAAGGCAGTTTTTTGGTCAACGTCCCTCAAGGCTGCAAGATTAAAACATCCGAACTTAGTATAATAAACCTGGACAATAAATTAGTCGGAAAACCATTAGAACTCATGGCTCTTCCACACTACGAAACACCAGTAAAGACACGGAGCTTCACCCTGAAGACTACGGATTTAACCAGCCTTCGGAAAATACAGAACCAAATCACTTCACAAGATGAAATTTAAGTCGAAACACTGGACACTATCGGAATCTACCATACGACATTTCCATTCTACATACTTATATTATTTGGTACATGTGCACTAAGCATCATCTATGTCATTCGTCGCCGTCGAGCTGGGAGAATTAACATTACCACACAAATTAACACCGAATTAACGGAAGATGAAAGAAGAGCCGCAACTTTTGGCGTCAAGGTCACCAAATAGTTGCTCATCTGGCAGGGGAGATGTTACGATGCCAAGATGCTGGCTCAGCACACTTGCAAACAAGCGCGAAGCATCAAATTCCACGAGTAGCGCTTCCCACTGTAACGACGAGTCGACTCGCGCTCATCGCGTATAATTTACCTACTTTTATTTTACTTTTAATTTTGATAATTTTTAAGAAGTTTCAAGAACTTTTGTGAACATTTATTAAACTATTTTATTATATGAAACGGACTTTATTCTAAAAGTTTCCCGACACGCCCCACACACGTATCTCACTGCAAAACGTAACTATTTATTTTGAAGTAAATTAAAGATAACAGACCGTCATAATAGTTCCTAATATTCAAAGAATAATTTAATCTCCTAAATCAAAAATAAAATATTATGAGAGAATTTCAGTTTTAATTATTGTCACAGTAGCTTTTGCCCGCGACTTCACCCGCGTTAATTTACACTGTCAATAATTCTTGTTGCCAAAAAACTGTACCGCACCTTTTTGGGTGGTAAAAAAATGCATACAATATTTAAAAAACCATCACCAGGGTCAATCCATCCCCAAAAAGAGACAGACAGTTAGTATTTGAAATTTATCTTTTTAAAACCAAAAACGTAGTTTACAACACATTTTTGTAAACTAAGTTTCTGGTTTTCCCATCCTTGGCTAAAACGTGTCGATTTTGTGAGGTTGATACTCGTGAGCACGCCACATACAGTTGCCCATGGGAAAAGCAGTCTTTTTCTAAATGTACACCTGCGACTTTCAGTGTCTGTCCTTGAGCTTTGTTAATGGTCATTGCGAATGCTGCTTTTAGTGGAAAGGAGACAGGGATTTCTGGGCCATATTGCAATAAGTTGAGATATGGTTTAAAAAACCGTCATATTATTTTTCTATTTCTAAATACAAAAAATTAGCCTAATTCACAATCTGGAAGACGAGAAATCATAAAAATAAGTTTTAAGTTACGAATGAAATGGGATATCGATTACTATAATCGATTAATGTGAATGAGTTTAAACAATTGAACACAAAACTACTTGCACCGGATTATTGATTCAATCAAAGTAAATAAATACATTACAATTAACGTAGTGTCAGTAGTTTAAAGAAATAAAATATCAACATATTATAAAGAAATCTTAAAGTCGATTCTCGTTTACACGATTTATTTATTTTTTTATTATAATTTTTATTTTTACATTTTTCTGTGCTGACAGTGACAGCCACAGAATAACTTTTGACAGTTCTAGAATGTCAACTAAAGCATAGTGTATTACATTCTCTTTGATGTCAATAATCACTCGCACAGATAACTTTAAATAAGTCAGAGAATCACTCAAAGAGTAAAGTAATATGAATCACTCGTTTCATAGTATTGTTTCACGCGCGTGCGTTTTGAGTGTTTCCCTCTGTTTTATTGATATTTTCCTTGACCACTGCTTTCTTCCTACGGACTTCTGATATTGCTAAACTTGTACGACCCTTGCTATCATACCAGTCATGGATAATCTCGTTTTCTCGCCTGACTTTGGCTCGCTTATTTGGATTTTACAGCCTACATATCGATTGGATATTGACACCATGGATCGCTGTGTTAATTGTGGTATAGCGAATAGTCGCTGTAATACACTTGGCCGATGAGCTTTAGATGATGTAACGACTGTCACTGATTCGTCATTGGCGTGCACCACAACCTGTAAGTACAAACTTGAAGTCACCTTTTCTAGCTACCCAGTATCTACAATGCTGGTCTACAGGTTTCTTCTTTTATTTTCCATAAACTTTATGCAGGAACTATAGTAACACTACATATAAAAGGCACATGGAGATTGTTTACTTGTTTGTAAGTTAAAACTTAACTGATGGTATATTTTATTGTAATCACGATTTATTGACTGGCTTCATCTAGTTTACATTTACGAAAAAAAATGACGTGTAAAAGTGTTATTTTTAACCTATTTGCAAAATAAACATCATTATTTCATTATTATTAAAAACTTTTCTCATCTTTCAGGTAAACAGCAGTGACTATGTTTGCCAAGCTTGTTAAGATTTGGCTCAAGGAACTTCTGTTGATGGAGCACAACAACTTGGCCACCGTAGTTTTTGTTTTCACTGTGGTCGTTCTCTTGCATCCGCCACCTACTTAACACATAATTATTATCCGGGAAAGTTTTTATTTTATTTTAAACATCATCTCCCTGGGGTATCTCCAAATTATTTGTGAGTTTCCTAATGTCCTCCCACTCAATACAACACAATTAATATAGTAAACAACTGTCTATTTTAACAAAATAGCAATCATATTTAAAAAATCAGCCGTATAATATAGGTTGTTGCCAATTTATTGCATAACCTTACTTTTACAAAACCACCTACAACTCTTCTCTCAGATTTCCAAAATTCGCCGAATTTTGAAGTGACGCTTTGTTAATATATAAGCTGTTAATCGACACTAATTTCATCTTTATACACCTTGGCCCAAGAATGCATGAAAGCGTTTCCGTCTCCTTTGAGTTTTTTGAACTGGAATGGCAAATCGGTCGGGATTATTGGAATGCGAGTAATAAATACGTTTTCACCGCTTGCTGTTCCTATCATAATTATTACTTCAATAAAATTGCGTCCAAGGTGTGTAATTTGTAGTCGCGTGCCATTACAGAGCCTTGGTGCGTCCAGATTACGCATCAACAAGACTGGGACACCAAGTTTAAGCCTCAAATAATGTGATGGGATACCCTTACAATTCCAGATAATTGATAAACTCTTCAGCTTACGACGTCAGTTGCTCAATATCCATGACATTGTCGATGGACAGATACTTGACATCATTACAATCCACATGAGACATAATCTTTTCGTTGATCTGCCCTACAATTTCGTTAGTCGGTGCCAAAATTGCTCTTTCACGCAGCCATAGCCCTCATATTTGTTTTTAAATCCGAATAAACGTGGTTTATTAAATTATCTGTATCTTGGACTATGTTACAAAATTCAGAGCTGAAATAAATCACCCGTTGATATCTGTTGCCACACGATCTTCTCCTATTTTCAAAAGGGCAGCAGCATATTGCCCCGATTTTAAAATAGAAATGATTCGTATATTAATTTGATTGGTTAAAATTTAAACGACACGGTTGGCGTAACGGTTGACTGGTGCATGACGTGGGTTCGACCCCAGGCCTAAACAAAGATTTGTACAGCCTACATGTAGTGTTGTGTAGTTTAAAAAAATTGTTTTGAGTGGTTCTTGAATACGCAATTTGAATGAATTGGGAGGGGGGGAAACAAAGTTCCAACACTCCTTTTACATCCTTAAAGGATGATTTCTGGGATAAAAACCATCCTATGTCTTTTCCAGTGTCTAAACTATCTTCATACCAAATTTCATCTAAATTGGTTCAGCGGTCTAAGTGTATTATGTGTGTGGGGAGGGCGGGGACATTATTCATTCCCTATACGAAATTCATTCGGCTAACGGAACGCTAAACATGAGCAAGACTGACAGCGTTTATGCAAATAACAATACACAACTATTTTGTAATATTACTGATATGACGTGGGAGCTTTTGCTAATATATAATAACAACCTGATGGGTCGATCTTCAAGGTTAAGGAACACTTACCGAGGTCGGTTCATGGACGGGTGACCATTTAATTAATAAATTGTTCAAATAAGACCCGTGTTGATTGCCTGTTAATTAATATAATGTAGCGCGTAGTCATTCGCCACCAGCGTGCACCCTGCAGCCCCCATGTCCGAGCCGGCGTTCCGCCTGCCTCCGCGCCCGAGTTGATGTTGCACGATCCTAGCACATTGTCCTTTTTAGTAGTGCGCCGCGAGCTTCCTTCCGATACACGCGTACGCGCGCTAAGGCGCGCGCCGGCCCGGTTGTCGTAATAAGTTTATATTAGAATCGCATAACATTCCAATAAGTACCTAATGTTTGTTCTCCCTGTATTCGCTTAATTTACAATATACATAACCAGTCAATTTACGAAGTTTAATTGCTCCTTCCCCTATAATAATATATTAAGTCGTAAGAATTTTTGAAATCGTTCCAGTAATTAGTTTCAGTATACATAATATGTTATATGCATACCATTCGCGTATTGCATGTTTATACAGATAACTTCGAAATTTATTGTCCAAATCGAATAAATTAAAAAGTATTTTGCTGCTAAAAAACTATGTATTTGGATAAGAATTAATATTGCGATACGAACGTAATCAACTTTTGTTTCTACCAGCGATCTATTTAAATTTTACAACAAAAAAGTTGCTATTGTAACTTAACTATGATAGTTAGATATATTCCCTCGTGGACTTTTTTGTAGGTAATAATGAGTACTTCAATCATATAGCACATCATTTTGTATAGCTTCAATAGTGGCTTATCTTTAAAATTTACGGGTTTCTTATACAAATTTTTCATCTCTAATTTAACTCCCTTCTGAGATGATTTTTCAAAAATGTTGATAAATATAATTATTAATTACCAGCCAAAAGGCTAAGTACAGATTTTCATAGTTTAAACTACAAAACGAGCAGGTTTCACATTCATACTTTCAGCCCCTATTTTACGCCCTCAGGGGCTGATTTTCCAAAAACACTAAAACGTGATTTTTAAGTTTTAACCAGACTGATAACCACCAATTTTCATGGTTTGAACTACTAAAATGACGATTTTCCATAGAAACTTTCATCCCCTCTTTAACTCACTTAGGGGTTGAATTTTGAAAAACACTGAAACACGTGCTTGTTATTTTTTAACCAGAATGATAACTACCAATTTTCATGTTTATACTACAAAAATGACGATCTTCCATGCAAACTTTCATCGTCTATTTAACTCACTTAGGGGTTGAATTTCGAAAAATACTGAAACACGAGCTTATTAGTTTTTAACCATAATGATAACCACCAATTTTTATGGTTTAAACTACTAAAATGATGATTTTCATTACCAGCTTTCATCCCATATTTAACTGCTTTAGGTGTTGAATTTCGAAAAACTACGAAACACGTGGTTATTAATTTTCAACCAGAATACTAACCACCAGTATCACCTCGGCTATTATGGTTCCCCTTTCACAAGACCTTCAGCAACGTCTGCTTCACATAAGCGTGTGTTTAGTGGGCTTAAGTTCAAGTACACTACTTAGCGCCGCGCCGCTGCTTTGCCACCTCGCCGCGGCCGCCACGTGCATTTACTTGATTTTAAACGGTACAACTAACTTAACGGTAAGTTAAATAAACCTTAATTAAAATATTTATTTTTTTCTTTGAACAATATCGGTAGGTACTCTACTTCAGTCGTACCCAGTTGGAGCATACTGGCCCACTGGCTACAGTTGTGGCCCATGGTCGTGGCGGCAAACATTGTATTTGATGTCAATTATATCACATCTATTAGTGAGCTAGCGATGTAGGAAAACATCGTTTGAAAACAGATTGACAGACAAATAGGTGTGTTTAAATTTTGGTGTACAATAAAGTATAGTCTATCTATCTACGTTTTCCTCCAAATGTGAATCTCGAAAGACGTACACAAGCTGAAGAGTTTGTTTGTTTGTTTGAACGCGCTAATCTCAGGAACTACGGTTCTGATTTGAAAAATTCTTTCAGTGTTAGATAGTCCATTTATCGAAGAAGGTTATAGGCTATATATCATCACGCTAAGACCAATAGGAGCGGAGCACTAATGAAGAATGTTTCAAAATCGGGGGATTTTTTTTCCACGCGGACGAAGTCGCTGACGGAAGCTAGTATAGGATAATAGGACTTATTCGTGTACTTAGTCAATACGATTGGTATTTTATTATATCCGCTAAGGTCGGAAATTATAATAGATACGACTATGTAGGTATTTAAATCAAAACACAATCTGCATTAAGCGTCCATGTGAACAGGATTAGAAGGTAAATATCGTGAAATAGACAGCAAAAAACAGGTGGAGTTTTGCAATTAATCAAAAAAAGCATTAAACACATATCAAAGAGACACATCGGAAAGTTGCAATTATTATGGTAAAGAAATAAATTCAATAAAGATTTGATTAAATATTTTTACTTACTTTAATGTACCAGTAGGTTTCAAACATGTTTCTTTTACAGAACTAGTTGTAATTGAAACATATTTATAGGCAAGTCAGACCAGCAAACTCCACCAGTCATCGACCTCATAGAAGACAGGGCCGCAATATCTTTTAACACTGTCTAATTACTCTAATAAATCTATAAAGGAAAATACAATTTGTTTAAGTGGTTCGGTATCAATAAGATTCCGTTACCAAGGCAGATATACTTCAGACAAGGATGTACGAGTAAAATGAAACTATTACTACCTTTAAATGCGCACCGTAACATTCGAACAGTTTGCTCTGTTCAAACTTCAAATTGAATTAAGTTCTCTTCTGGCCATTAATTAAAACTTAAATATAATTTCGTATTGAGCTGTGGGCAAACTGTGCTATGTTCAATAAACAGAACAACGTTAAACTTTTTTGAACCTGCCTTAAGATAACAAGAAGACGTGAAACTAATTAAAGTTTTATATTCGATCCTAGCGCCGTGCATCCGCCACTGTTGATCTTTCCCAGAGACTTTTGGAGCTAATTATTGCTAAAAGCCACATACTAAATTGCTAATAACACACAACGAGCAAACCTGAATTATAAAAACTCGACTTTTAATCGCAATTTTTATAGATTTCAGAAGCACTGCGTTGATTTGGTTTATAATTAATTGTATAGAAAAAAAATCAGTGCGTTTAAAACATATCTTGCGCCTCCAAATAATAGTGACGTTGTCGTCGTAATTGTTTTGATTAGCAGCTATACTTTTGTTGATAGCGCTGTAATCAAAACATATTTTTCCATAAACATGAAACATCGTCTAAACCATTCAACTCTAATCATTTGAAGATTGACTGATAAATATATTAAGATTATCACTTGAATAGCTGGGGATAGATTCTACACGCAGGAGAAGTCAAATCGATATTTTAATGACATGTTCGTTCGACCGGGAAGCATTATTGCCGCTCTAAAGTCAGCGTAAGGTTAATGTGCCTTCCTTATATTCCTCACTGCTGGGACCGTATCTAAACCCTCAACTCCGGTTTAGAATAGAAATTCATCGCGACTGTTAAAATCAAACTTCGCAGTAAGTTGTCTATCTGACTATTTTCGGCCTCTTTGATCAGTTTCTTCTAAAATTTTCGCAATTATCACCCAGTAGATTCCCTATATATATCATCTCATCATTAAGTTAATTTTTTTGGTGACACAGCTGTTACACGTATCAATACTTTGAATTTGCTCCTGGACTAAAAGAACAATGGCAGCCACCCATACATTAATTTGGGTGAGATTAAATTTTTGCGTCTTTAAATGAAAAATATCTTGTTTAACTAGGCGTCAACTTCTGAATTAGTTTGTGCAAGAATTTTTGTTCGAGAAGTCCGAGAATAATAGAAATTCAGTCATGAACTTTTTGTAGGCTATGTCCGGGTCAAGTGAAAATTAAAGAAAACGGAAAACAATCGAGAGCAACACAAGGCACAATGTGCAAGCGTCTGTGACATGAACATTTTTTAAAGTAGATTAGTTCCTGACGAAACAAGCTAAGGTCTTAGACCATGCTGCCTAGTAATCAGTTAACCATAGATTATATATATATTTTTCTTGAGGGTAATGTGACATGAACAATCAACAGTTGTCAAACCACGTTATATATTTTTTTGACTTGGGATAATAGTCTTTTTGCCAGTCATTAATTGAAAGTAATTCATTTATTTTTACACTACAATATTTTTACCTCCCTACAAAGAACACTTCCACTTATAAATAAACATTATTGTTAATTCATTTACTCCTTTTTGTTACAATAACAAACTAAAACTGATTTTATTACAATAATATTACACTTACTGTCACTTGACAGAATAAATACAAAATGGCATCACTAATTATTGTCAATGAAAAAATCAAATAACTTTTCATTTAAAATATTTTTTTATCCGGACTTAACTAGGTAATGTGATACTTTGAAAAAACGTAGAAAAACAATAGAACTGCCTTCGTATATAAGTTACTTTTAGACGCTAAAATTAAAGTCAGCTAAGCTCTCGCCATTGTTATTTATTACTTAACCGATCTTAATCGGCTCAACCATCGTCATCTATAATTTAATAGTACCTACAATCTACATATATCTTCGAAAAAGCCTGGGTTTAATTTTTCATGCACGGATTATGGATACCTCTGTGCAGATGAGTTGCATGTCACGTATTTTTTTATATATATTTTAATATTATGTCAATGATCCCTAATTTCAATAATAAAATGGCCTAATAATAATAATCTAAAAATGAATTTAAATAAGGCTAAAATCATGCACTTCAAACAACAACCACTAACATTAATTAATAATCTTGACATAAAATGTATATTAAATTATAATAATATTAACATTGACTCGGTTGACACTACAATTTTTTTAGGATTAATTATCGAAACAAAATTAAATTGGAAAGCACATATAGAGACCATAATAAAGAAAATAAATTCCTCAGCTTATGCTCTTTACACACTAGCCGAAATAACTAATGTAGATGCGTTGCTTACCGTCTACTATGGGTTGGTGGAGTCTGTCCTACGATACGGGATTATTTTTTGGGGTAACTCAACTGATAAGGACACAATATTCAAAACACAAA
The DNA here is from genome assembly GCA_943138885.2 of Tholera decimalis. Classification (NCBI taxonomy): domain Eukaryota; kingdom Metazoa; phylum Arthropoda; class Insecta; order Lepidoptera; family Noctuidae; genus Tholera; species Tholera decimalis. The sequence goes on along the minus strand of OW964552.2, from coordinate 22,432,936 downwards.
AAAATGTATTAGGTCCATGTTTAAATTAGAAATTACTTAGAGTTGTAGGGCTTATTTAGAAAAATATAAAATTTTGACTTTATCTTCCATGTACAACGTGTAATTTAAAGGGTATATACATACCAAGTGCATGGATTCTTTGGATGATAACAAACGATATGGCAAGGGTTTTGTAATCCTAAGTCTACGTGTGTTGAACTTATTACAAATTCCAATACACTGATACCAGAGACAGAATTTTTCAAATTAAGAAGAACGAAAAGAATTATCGTGTTATTGACAAGTGACGTGGAAAGTTATTGACCCTCGTAGTGCTGTGACACGTTTGTTATGATTGGTATTGAAGAAATATATGAAACCAATAATTTGGTATCAATTCTTTGAGTCAGATATTTTGTGCTGAAACTGTGCATAGAGACTCCATACCAGATGTTGTCTTCAGACCTTTTGGATAGATATGGGGTTTCCGTTACACGTTGTATATTCTGGTATGTATTTTATATTATTATGTTTAACTAATATTATTTATGAAATTGCACACTGACAACCCTAAGTCTAACTCCTTTCATTTCTGTTCATCCAAAGGTTGTCTGTAGGAGATTGCCCTGTGCGATAATACCGCCCATTATACAGTAGTTTTATTATTTGTATCCTTAAGCGTAATGTAAGGTGCATACCTAAAACAAGTCAAACATCGTTGTATACAATAGAAAATACAATGTTTGTGAGGTCCAACCCTAATCTGTTTCCGAGCATGGCTGATGTATTTCCACGCAATAGACGTGACAGCACTCAGATTTGCTTACAACAAGCTAGAACAGCTCTTATGCGCAAGAGTGTCTTTTGCATGGCTCCAATTATTTATAATAAATTTCCAAAAAGTTGGAAGCTTTTAAGTGATGTGCAGTTTAAATTGAAAGTTAAAAAATTCTTAACCGAAAGAGCTTACTACACGATTAATGATTTTTTATGTGAAAAGCATTTTAATTTATGACTATTATAACTTTTACCTATTAATTGACTACTTTAAGCGACTATAATTACTTTTACCTTTTAATTGACTACTTTAAATGACTGTAATAACTTTACTAACTTGTTTTGACTATGTTATACAAGCAAACTGTGACTGTGATATTTTAATTATTGAATTAAAATTGAATTGTTTTTATTAATTATTTAAATAACTTTATTAGCTGTGTAATTTAATACGAAATTATGAATAACTAGCTTTTGCCCGCGACTTCGTCCGCGTGGAATAGTTACTTTGGGCTAACGTTAAATTTAACCCCGATTTTGAAGCATTCTTCATTGGCGCTCCGCTCCTATTGGCCTTAGCGTAATGATATATAGCCTATAGCCTTTCTCTATAAATTGACTATTTAATTAAAAAATATTTTTTTAATTCGAACCAGTAGTTCCTGAGATTATCTCGTTCAAACAAACAAACTCTTCAGCCTTATATTATTAGTATTGATAGCTGTTGCCCGCGACTTCGTCCAGGTTTCCGTCGTTTTTCGTAAAAAAAAAAGTAGCCTATGTCCTTCCTCACGGTTCAGTGATTTTGATGTAACAGACAGATTAACTTTCGTAATTTAGTAGGGAAATATAATATGTCAATCTATAATACTGTTGAAAAATATCGCAATACCGAACTGCACAATATTATTGTTAATAGCTGTGCCCGCGACTCCGTCAACGTGTAACTCCTTGTGTGTTATTAAGTTAATGTATTGGTAATATTGTTTAGATCACGTTCACATGAGGCTTAAGTACATATAGAACGAAAATACTTCAGCGCAAAGCTTCCGGGTAAACTATGTTGAAAGTTGACCCGTCCGGCACGTGAACATAAAGATTTCTAGAACTGCTAACCCGGGAAAGAGCGACGTACAACTGACCATGCGAGAAACAACTGACACCGAGATCTACTCCAGCAACATGAAAAGTCTGCCCTTGAGCCTTATTAATTGTCATTGCATAACACACCGATACTGGGAATTGCGTTCTTTTAAATTGGAATGCAAAATTATTTGGTATTATGGGAATACTGCGAATAAAGACGGTTTCTCCTGCACCGCAACCTGTTAAAATTTGAGCCTCGATTATATTTTGTTTTGCAACTGGGTTACTTTTAGCCGAGTTCCATTGCAAAGATGTGGTGGTTTTAAATTTCGGAGCAGAATAATAATCAGAAAGCTTCGAACTGCTAAGCTATCGGGAGTTACACGTGTTATTGTGAGTCAACCATAAAAGATAGATAAATGCTGTCGTGGGATATTTTTTATATAATTTTAAGGAGAACATTTCCGTCATAAATGATTTCTGTGTAGCTTTAACCATTAAGGTTGCACTCGCGACGGAAGCTTAAAAAATGGAGTAACTTCTCCCGTTTTCCCAACATTTCCCTTCACTGCTCTGCTCCTATTGATTGTAGCGTGATGAAAAGTATACTATAACCAGCTCAGGAGTATGAAAAATAATTGTACCAAGTTTCGTTAAAATCCGTCGAGTAGTTTTTGTTTCTATTACGGTTATACAGACAGACAGACAAAAATTTTACTGATTGCATTTTTGGCATCAGTATCGATCCCTAATCACCCCCTGATAGTTATTTTGTAAATATATTTCATGGACAAAATTGACCTCTCTACGGATTTATTATAAGTATAGATTATAATTTACATATACTCACCTTAAATATTTGTATGCCATTGTATAAATATGGCAAACATGACGACCTGTGTAAACTATTTCTTAACAACTTGCATGCTTTTCTTTTGTATGTATACTCATGTTTGGACAAATAAAATGATCTTATCTTTTCTTATCTTATCTTAAATATCCCTTAACAAAAACAAACACGATGGCCTTTACATAAAAAATGTATCATTCATCCAAGTCGTAAATTATAATGATACAAATCGTTTTTATTATTTTGATTGGGACGATCGGTGAATCTATGAAGTCACATTAGTACAATTACAAAATTGTAACATGTAACGTTGAAATGGAGGTTGACTCCGTTTCTACAAAGCAGGCTCAAAAAGTGATTCCAATAGAAATAACTTTTAAAAATAAAGCTTTAATCATTTTGACATGGCTTCTGGTCCTTGGTGTCATGCGTTCTCTTTACTTTCTGGTGAATTGTTGCCAACAATGAAAATATGAGAGAAAAGTATATTTAAAAAAGAACTAACTATGACCCTAAATAATTAAATATTATTCTTAAATTTGATGTGAGCCTCGGTGTGAGCGCAAAATAAAAGTTATTAATTATCGCTATTAAGTTTTCTTTGCAAACCGTACTTTTCGAGTGACATTTGACAGATAGAGGTCATTGACGTTTCTATTCTTATTTGAAACACATAGTACATAATTTTAGAAATTAAATAGACAAAAAGCGTACAGAAAAACGTATGGCTATTAAAAACAAATTAAAAGGCGTTTGGAGGACATACAAAATAGGCAACATTTATGCAGTTTGTGGTCTAACTGCCAACTACATTATACCAACTTTAATATACCACATGGAATAACGTTGTGATGTTTGTGAGTCGTAACAGTAGATATTTATTATTATTGTAAGATGACCTGATTTTGACGTAAAGTAATAATATGACAAAAATATTTGACATGAATGTATTCGATGTCACTAAATAAAAAAAAATGAAGTTTCATTTACTGTCTTCATTTTTGGACAGTTTCGTTGAGATTTATTTCTCGCTATATCATTTATCTTGCTACATCAGCCCGAAAGATACAGTAGGTTTCTGTAGGGGGTCTCAGATCTTTACGAATTTATGAAACAACAATATGGTTAACAGTGAAATGAAACTTGTTCCAAGTATATTATTATTTAAGAAGTTAAATCTGTGAGACTATCTGATTACGCAACATGACTTTTTCACATTTGTGGAGGGTGGAACCACTAGATCTAGAATTACCCAATAAAATACGAACTTTTCATAAATGCTCTAGTCTTTACTATCATTTTTACATAACATCTTTTGTTTTCTTCTTTTTTGAATAGGTATTGACAAATAAGTATAAAAAGATTATTAAATAAAAAAACATATACTGCCAATTCTAAAATATTATAATAAGGTTGGTCGGTCCACAACAGCATTATTACCGTAATTTTAAACGGGGCATTTCCACTAATTAAGGTTTTGTTTCATATTGTATTTAATTGGGAACCGTTTCGAAGTTAGCCTTTTTTATAATTACTTCGTTTTCCAAATCCCCGCGTCACACTTGATGGACAGGAGGCAAAAAATGCCGCATAAACCATTTTTTTATTGTTTGTCATACCCTCTTCTTTGTTTACTTTTACATGCTAACTAAGAGTAATCAAAAATACTATTTTAAACAAACACAAGGTATTGATATAATTTTAATCAGGCTTACCGTATAGCCATTGAACAAAGATTATAAATACTAAATGTTATAACGCAATAACTGGATAGATAAAACTATGAGTTGAGCATACTCCTATATAAACGCTTTCTACTGATAGTAATGTGTTATAGGCAACAGTTCTGTTAGCTTTACTTTCATTACTGAAGTAGTCAAATACCTACTTGTTTCGTGAATTTATTGTGATAGAAAAGTGTTTTTATAAAATGACCGACATTTATGAGAAAACCAGAATGTCGACTCGTGTGGACCGTTTTAGAAAGAGTGCTGCGGAGCGGTATAGCCTAGACGAGGAAGATGTACACATTGGCCACATACTCTTGGAGGCTATGTACGATGCTCCGGATATGATCAACCAGGTATCGGTCTATATTTTGATGACTACATATCTGACTATTTTCTTACTAATATTATAAAGTTTGTGAGGATGGATGTATATAACATGTAACATAATGCACATCCTGAAATTAGTTTGTTCAGAATCCTTTACTGAATCGATTTTTATCTTTTTTAATTAAAAAATTACCGAAATTTTTATCCCAAATCTACGTAAATTACAAATTACACTTTTGCTGTATAGTAAAAACAAACTAACTATGGGCCGTAAATTAAAGTAGTAACTTTTTAAATGCAGATTTATAAACTCTTTTGCAAAAAAAAACGGGCACTTTAGATTTTTTTCTCTACTTCAATGAAGAAGAACAAGAAATAGGTTTTATTAATTTGACGATGTATTGGCATGTTATTTGAAGCATCCTGGCATGATTCTTTACGTTCCAAATTTAAAATTTGAAATTAATAAAAGAAAAATAATGATAATTGTGGATTATTTTATAATTGCTTTACTAATGGCGCGAATTACTGAAACGATTTTTAACTGATTACGATATTTTAAAACTTTTTGGATATTTTCTGCAAATTAAACAATTTAATCTTTCTTTTTACATTAAATACCACTTTTTGATATGAGTGATAAAGCGATAAGGGCCGGTAAAATTATAGCCCTACTTGAAGAAGGTTGTTCGCAAACTTACGTGTCTCAGCGGCTAAATGTGAGTCGTTCGACTGTCCAGAGGACTTGGCAACGATATCAAGAGACCGATTCGGTCAAAAGAAGACCCGGTTCGGGATGAAAACGATGCACAGAACCAAGAGATGACCGATTTTTGGTGAATCAGGCGTTGCGGAATCGTAAAGCGTCAAGTGTGGACCTGAAGAAGAGCCTTGAAGAAGTAAGAGGAGTAGAAGTTAGCTTGTGGACGGTCAGGAGGAGGCTTTTGGCTGCCAATATCAGGAGTTACCGCCCAGCTCGGGGCCCTAAATTACTCCGTGAGTACCGTGTTGCTCGACTTCAGTTTGCTCGGAACTGTGCTTCATGGACTCTGGAGGACTGGAATAAAATATTGTTTTCTGATGAAGCTAGAATCTCTTTGTGTGGAGAGGACCAAGTAAAAAAAATCTTGTCTTTATTGCCGACCACTTCTTATTGTTTGGGCGTGTACATCGGTTTTAAAGAATCCGTCGTTTTTTTTTTTCTTTTAATTGCCCGAATTCACTTCACGCGCATTAATTTACACGATTATAAGTATACAGACTACGTCAAAGCAATAAATTTCATTTAATTAACTCAAATCCACCTTAGAACGTAAATTTCCTTAGGTGCCCGTTTTTTTTGCAAAAGAGTGTATAAATTCCGTCATTCAGTACACATTACAGAAAAATGAAACTCATTTGAAGGAAGTTAAAGTCTTAAAAAACCTGTTTAAACAAGTAAAACTAAAAATTCAGAGTATGTATTACGATAATAACATTATTTTCTAATTGGGGTGTTTGAGGGTGTGCGTTAATTACGATACATGTTGTAGATGTATGGATCTGAATGAAATTGGGTAAGTAGATAGAAGACATCCTTGAATAACACATGGGCCTTTTTCATCCGGGAATTATTAAGGGATATATAACGGGAATGAAATCGCGGTCAGTAACTAGTTAGTCATATTTTAAAGTAATCCTATAAATTATAAGGTTTGAACTAGTGTTGCCCAAACGAGAGTCTCGCAAGAGTCTTGCAATTAGCGATTATCCTATTGCTATTTATTAAACGGTAGTTGAGATCTCAGAACAATGTAACAGAGTAGGTACATTTTGAGCTTGAATTGACATAGGCCAACCAAATGAATCAATTTAATTGAGACTCTTGAAGACTCTTGCGAGACTCTCATTTGGGCAACACTAGTTTGAACCAATGTTAAGCTTGCACTTAGCTCATCATGTTGATGGCGCTGATAGGTACTGCGCCTGCGGCAAATCTGCAGCAGCTTGAATATGACTATATTTTAAGCCAGTTATGCTTGAAACTCACGGATTGTTGTACTCACAGAATTTTCAAAATAACTAGTTGATACTTCCCGTAAGCCAAGGACTAGGTTCTTTCTGTATTCTGAGGGCTAGATTTTACTTTGGCCAGATGCTGAACATAGGTCATACATGTGGCAATGCCACCCGGTTCTTGGGCACGTTACTAGCTGTCAACGTATTTTTACAAATATAATATACTTACTCCGACTTACGCCTGATAATTTAGATTCGCTTTGTAATAACTTTAATAAATCATGTTAAACAAATCCATAGTTAATTACTTTTACCTACCTAGATATCAGATTCAGTTTCAATAAAATGCCTGATTGATGTAAGATTTATTTAATAATCAGCGTTATTCCTCAGAAAACATAATTTAATTGTATATCTTGCTCTAGGAATATACTGCAAATTCTCTCTTATGTATTCTAAAATGATTGTAAAATGATCATAGTACTTAAATTAAATTAACTATAACAAATAATGTATGAATATAAAAGTGCGGGGAACTCATAGCTGCAATTGCTAGGTAATAATTTAACAGGAAAGTAATAAGACGAAACCAAAGTGCGGTAAAACTGAAATAACTCAGTAACAAGTACGTGTTCACGTACATAGTTTACGCTGCAGCGACTCTCACGTACACGTGAAGTGTTTGTTCATTTGACCTAGTACTACTGTAGATAAACTACCTGCCAGTACAGATCGTTAAATTGGTTTAGTGCCAAAATAAGTAAGAAACACAACATGTTTTTTTTCCGTTTTACCATTTTTTTTTTATTTGAATTCATTTTTGGTTGATGAAGTTTTGACCAATACAAATCTCCGCTATAACACAGCGTATAACGTATTTTTTGTATCATAATTTCGTACTACGTAATTATTACATCCAAAGTATTTTGCTAATCAAACAATAAAAAAATTCTAATCAAATCTTAATTAAGTATTCTTAGCGAGAAAAGATCTAACAAACTTAATTAAAGCCTAATTTATTCTTAAGCAATATCAGTATTTTTTATCACAAAATTGTTTTCTGAAAAAATATTTTTACATTAGCAATGATTGATCATGGTCCGGTCCTGAGACGATTATACAGGAAACTTTTTATGGGCTCAGAGTAGCACAGAACGCCATAAAACGTTCCATGCTCGGCATCAGACTAGTAGATCGGGTTCTAAATGTCGAAATCTGAGGATGTACGATTGTCCCCTAGTAAGACACGGTGATGGCAGGTGGTGTAAAGCTTTGACCGATAAGATAAGATAAGATAAGATCATTTTATTTGTCCAAACATGAGTATACATACAAAAGAAAAAGCATGCAAGTTGTTAATAAATAGTTTACACGGGTCGTCATGTTTGCCATATTTATACAATGGCATACAAATATTTAAGGTGAATATATGTAAATTATAATTATTCATAATTTCGTATAAAATTACACAGCTAATAAAGTTAGTTAAATAATTCATAAAAACAATTCAATTTTATATAATTCAATAATTAAAATGTCACAGTTTACTTGTATAACATAGTCAAAACAAGTAAGTAAAGTTATTACAGTCATTTAAAGTAGGCAATGAAATTGTAAAAGTAATTATAGTCATTTAAAGTAGTAATTTTAATAGGTAAAAGTTATAATAGTCATAAATTAAAATTCTTTTCACCATTGATATACTAAGTATATCAATGCTTTTCACATAAAAAATCATTAATCGTGTAGTAAGCTCTCTCAGCTAAGAATTTTTTAACTTTCAATTTAAACTGCACATCACTTAAAAGCTTCCAACTTTTTGGCAATTTATTATAAATAATCGGAGCCATGCAAAAGACACTCTTACGCATAAGAGCAGTTCTAGCTTGTTGTAAGCAAATCTGAGTGTTGTCACGTCTATTGCGTGGAAATACATCAGCCATGCTCGGAAACAGATTTGGTTTGGACCTCACAAACATTGCATTTTCTATTATATATATGGAAGGTAATGTCAAAATTTTATATTTTTCAAAATAAGGCCTACATCTCTGAGTAGTTTCTAATTTAAACATGGACCTAATACATCTTTTTTGTGCTTTGAATATTGTGTCCTTATCAGTTGAGTTACCCCAAAAGATAATCCCGTATCGTAGGACAGACTCCACCAGCCCATAGTATGCGGTAAGCGACGTATCTACATTTGTTATTTCAGCTAGTGTGTAAAGAGCATAAGCTGAGGAATTTATTTTCTTTGTTATGGTCTCTATATGTGCTTCCCAATTTAATTTTGTGTCGATAATTAATCCTAAAAATTTTGTAGTGTCAACCGAGTCAATGTTAATATTATTAAATTTTATGTCAGGATTATTAATTAATGTCAGGGGTCGTTGTCTGAAGTGCATGATTTTAGTCTTATTTAAATTCATTTTTAGATTATTATTATTAAGCCATTTTATTATTGAAATTAGGGATTTATTAATATCATATTCATATTGATTTTTATTTTTACACGGAATCGTTACAACACTATCATCAGCAAATAGGCTCATAGGTTGTTCGGTAGATTTAGGCAAGTCATTAATATATAATAGAAAAAAGGGAGCGCCTAATACACTTCCTTGTGGAACACCATACAATACTTCACGTTCTCGGGATGAATGGATTTCTTCTCGTTTCATAGTGAAATTTATCCTACTAACTTCCGTAATTTGCTTTCTTTATAATTTCAGAACATTACCACGAATACCATATGCTTCAAGTTTTTTAAGCAAAATGTTGTGATGAACATAGTCGAAAGCCTGGGTCATATCACAGAATATAGCACAAACCGGGATATTATGATCCATATTCGTCATTACCGTTTTTATAAAATCGTAAATCGCCATGTTTATCGTCTTTTTTTCTCTGAAACCTTTTTGTTCATGGCAAAGGATATTATTTTTTTCTACATAAGAGTTAAGTTCCCTATACATGTATTTTTCAAATACTTTAGAAATTACGGGGATTAAAGATATTGGTCTGTAATTTTGCATTATGTCCCTGTTTTCCTTTTTAAACAGTGGCTTCACTACTGATTTTATAATGCCTCTGGGAATGTACCGGCGGAAATGCTCAAGTTAATTATATAACTTAGGGAAGGGCTTATCTCATAAGGCACTGCTTTAAGTATTCTAGTGGATATTCCATCATATCCAACACTATTGGTATTTCTAAGCGTATTTATAATTTTTAATACGTCATTTGGTGTACTCGGGGCCATAAACATTGAATCTTTTTTGTTCAAAATATGTTGAGTTACACCAGATCCCGCATTTTTATGGGTTCAATTTTATCAATAAAGTAATTATTAAATAGATCTGCTATGAGGTTTGGCTCCGTGACTGTTTTATTATTTACCTTAATCTGATCTATAAATGGTTTTGGTTAATTTAATTTACTTCGATTAATGATTTGCCAAACAGTTTTGGACTTATTCTCCGAAGTTTTTACTTTAAAGCTATTTTGAGCGCGCTGTGTCAATTTGACAATTTTTTTATATTTTTTAGCATAGCTTTTAAGTCGCATTTTATTTATTGGTGTAGGTTTTAGCCTATATTGCCATAGAAGTTGTTGTTTTTTCTTGCTGCAAATCTTAATACCACGTGAAATCCAATTTTGCTTTTTCTTAATCTTTGCAGTTATACCGATATAGGGAAAACGTAAGTCATAAAGTAATCTAAATAAGTCTATAAAATAATTATATGCAGCATTAGGGTCATTTGTTTCATATAGTTCTGAAAATGTCGATTGGCGTCCAATGACTGGAAAGAGGAGTGTTGGTCATCCAGCCGTGAGATGGGCAGACAATGTTGTTGCCGTCACGGGTATATCCTGAATGAGACTGGCACAGGAACGTTGAGCTTAACACAAGCAAAGGATGGCCGATACCCAGTCTTAGAAGAGTACATCATGGTGATAATGAGCAATGATACTTAGTCTTTATGTCAATGTTCGACAATTTAACGCTCAATCATAAATACAATCTATATACAGGGCTACTGGTAACTCGACGTATTCCTTGCAGGACGTCATAGTAGGGTTAAAATGCAACAAATTAAGCCACCAAATGTTCTCCCGAAATTCAGTAGTTTTTGAGTAAGTTCGATTTTTAGTTTTTTATGAAAAATTCCAGATTAAATAATTTGGAACAAATTTAAAAATGATTTACGGAGCGACTGTACTAAAATTTAAGTTATTATCATAGTTGATGACGTAGCAGAGTTTTGTTAATAATTAAAAGTTCAAAAAAGCCTTAAACCTTGGCAAATATCACTAACCAAACATTTATTTTTTTGTAATTTTTGCCATTACTTCATAAAAAATGTTTTCTAGTGCAGAAAAACATACTACGCCTGATGTACAAATTACTAAGAAAATATCCTTGTCTTATCAGCTATTCAGAAAGGCATGATTGTCAATACTTATGCATGTGTGCAAGGGAAGAGAAAAGTTCTATGGGGAGCAGGTAAAATTGCGGGACGGTCAACCTATTGTTTCGTATTCGTATTATTCGTAGTTTTACCTGCGCTTGAACCCCAAACACTCGACAAGCTCTGTGATTGGTCACTATTGCTCTTATCGGCATGACACGGGGTGCAACTTTACAAAATCTGGTCGTCAGCGTTAGTTAGTCTCAACTCTACGTCGCGCAAGCTTATGTTTTGTTATCTGACTATTTACCTATCTGTTGCCGCGTATCTTGCTCTTGTGCTGTGCTGTGCTATGCCTTCATAAGTGCTGACTATGTTGCATATTCTAATCCTGAATACGCTGACATAATGTACTGCTACGGACTTTGTGACGGTAACGCTGCTGAGGCGCGGAGAGAATATCAACTTCGCTTTCCCAATCGCCGACTCCCACATGTTAGCGTCTTCGGTTCAACCTATCGGCGAATATCTGAAACTGGCAGCGTACAAAGAAGCATACAAATTGACACTAGTCGTTCCATTGCGGCGGTAAGACCCCTCTTTGAGGAGTGGCTAGATCGGCGTCACGGCGTCCTGACCTACCGCATGACGCAGGTCCTCACCGGACACGGAAGTTTCGGGAGGTACCTGTGTCTGATGGGTAAGGAAGAGACGCCTGGGTGTCACCACTGCGAGGGTCGCCCTGAGGACACAGTCGAGCACACGGTGCAGGACTGCCCAGCTTGGGCAGAGCACCGACGTGTCCTCACGGCGACAATAGGCGGAGACCTCTCGCGCCCGGCCTTGGTCGAGGCCATGCTGCGGGGCGAGAGGGAGTGGGAAGCGGTCGCCTCCTTCTGCGAAGCAGTCATGCTTTCGAAGGAGGAGGCGGGCCGCGTGAGGGAGAGGATGGCGTCCTCCCTCCAGCCCAGCCGCAGTGGTAGACGCCCACGGCGTCGGACGTCGGCCGACGATCTCCGGCCACCGTAGGCGCGGGCATGCGGACAGCGAGTAAAGGGCAACTCGCTGTCCGACCATGGACCATGCCCGGGTCGACGGCGCGTCGTGTTTCACGCGCGCCTCAAAGAGCGTCAGCAACATGACGAGGCCCCCTCTGCAGAGGGCCGAATCCTGCCGGGGTCGTGGGACTCATCCCGTTACCGTGGCCCCGGTATGTAAAGGATTATTGAAGGAACACCGTGGATTTTAGTCAGTAAAAGTCTGACAGTCCCTCCCACCCTGCCCGGAGTGGGAGGACTTATTTGATAATTTTACCACGTTAAAAAAAAAAAAAAAAAAAAAAAAAAAAAAAGTCGTTCCCGGAGATACATGGCTGAGGATGAGGAGCTGATTCTTCAACGTTTTATTGATGACCCTAACATATCAATAAACATCGTAGCGCGTGAGCTTGGTATATCACAGTGGAAAGTCTGGTCTGTAGTTTACATGTCAGGCTGACATCCATACCACTACCAACCAGTCCAGTCATTAGAAGAGAGAGATCCACCGAGACGGCTTGAATTTTGTCGTTTTATGCTAAGTGCCGAAGGCGAAAACTTTTTAAAACACATTCTGTGGACTGATATGTCATGTTTTGACCGTGATGGTATCATAAATTACCAAAACTTACATTACTGGACACCAAAAGCAGAAGGAAACCCTAAAAAACTGAAATCAACTGCATCCCAGCGTAAGTTCTCGCTTAAATTTTGGATGAGTATTATCGACGTCAAATTAATTGGCCCACATTTTTTACCTCGAACACCAAATGGAAACTTTATGAAGATTTCCTAAGAAATCATTTAACTGCACTCTTCACGGATGTACCAGAAGAAAGAAAAACAAACATTATTTTTATCAACATGACGGATGTACAGCCCACTTCCGAATCACAATTCGACAATTGCTGGATGAAAACTATCCAAACCTATGGATAGAGCGTGGTGGGCCAATTCCGTGGCCTGCACGAAGCCCTGATCTGACGCCGCTAGACTTTTACATCTGGAGTCATATGAAAGACCTAGTTTATGTGACCTAAGTAAATTCAATTGAAGAACTAAGAAAGAGAATAACAGATGCGGTGGACCAGATGAGGGCAACAATCACATCAAGAATCACAAAAACCGAATTGAGGAAGCGAATAAGAACGTGTATTTGAAACCAAGGGCAGAAACGAGACGTGTGAAATGTGTGTAATAAAAGTTTTTAAATTGATTGATTTAAAATAATAATAATTAATGTTCACGAAATTGTTTAATTTGATATTCCGAGTGAACATTTTTGTGAGACACACACCTTTCTGTATTAAATCAAATAAGATTTTCATAATGTAGTCCATGACTTTGTATTAACTTTCATACCTTTTTGGATAGCTAATAAGACAAGGATATTTTACTATTCATTTTTACATCAGGCGTAGTAATTTTTTTTAAACTAGACAATTTTGTATGAAGTAATAACAAAAATTAAAAAAAAAAAATGTTTGGTTAGTGATATTTGCCAAGGTGTTAGGCATTTTTGAACTTTTAATTATTAACGAAGATCTGCTACGGCAAAAACTATGATAACAAATTAAATTTCAGTACAGTCGCGCTGTAATTCATTTTTAAATTGGTTTCAAATGATTTAATCTGGAATTTTTCATTAAAAAACTAAACTAACTAACTCAAAAACTGCTGAATTTCGGTAGAACATTTGGTGTCTTAATTTGTTGCATTTTAACCCTACTATGACATCCTGCAAGGAATACGTTGACTTACCAGTAGCCCTGTATATAAAAGCGAAATAACACTATCTCTCAATCTCTCAATACTCTCAAATTTTGCATGGGGGTTCCTTTTGGTATGTAGATGCTCGCAAAGACGGGATTTTGCGAAATTCCCCGGGATCGGCATTTACACGGGAAAAACTTCCCACGCGAATGAAGTCGCGAGCAACTGCTAGTATTCTTATAAAATAAACATGTTGCATTATCCAGATCGATGCCACAACGGGACAGGAAGAGACTAACGCATCCGTGGCAGAACGCACGTGTCGCCTAGCCAGTGCCATGGTTAACGCTGGCCTTAAGACCGGAGACCCAGTCATCATCATGGGCAGCAACCATGTGGACCTCTGCATCCCTTACTATGCCTGTCACTTCGGAGGATACCCCATGTGTGCCATCGATCCTAGTTGTGGACAAAGTAAGTTTATTTAAACTCAAGAAATACCATATAAATAAAATTATGTGAATGGATGAGTATCTAATTTCAAATTAACTATCATTACAGACGATCTAACTAGATTATTTCCTAACATCTGCCCAAGGATAGTGTTCTGTCAGAAAGCATGTGAAGAAAAGATCAAACAAGCATTTGAGGAAAACAATCTGGATGGAACTATTGTCATATTTGACGACAAAGAATCAGATCTGGTAGCATTTGTCAACTTGCATAACGGTACACAAGTCGAATACAGGTAAATAACTATCTAGAAACACCGAAACAAACCCTACATTACATATCCCAAGTACATATCCACATGTTTATATATATAGCTACGATTAGGTACAGCAAGATAAGAATTAGTAGCAACCGTTTATGATCTCAATTTGTGGTTGGTTGGTTTTCATTAACATTTGATAAGGAGATCCCGATAATAATCAGTTTTTATCATAACAGGTTAGTTAGGTAGGCATACATTGTCATGGCGATGGAGGTCCAATTTTGTAACTTTGATATTTTCAGACCAGCGGTTTTCAATCAGTCACAAACTACAGCATGGTTGATCTTGACCAGTGGAACTACTGGCCTTCCAAAGGTCGCAATTATTCCATTCAGCACATTACTTAACGGAATTCTCAATTGGTGGTGAGTGAGCACAAGTACGCACACATACTGGTAGTTTTAAGCTAGGTTTTGTTTGTTTGGTTGCAAATATAATTACTAACCCAACTGTGTAGAGAGATCCTTCACGGTTGCGTCAAAACTATATTGCATACGAGTACAAAAGGTCCGACCTTTCAGGGATGTATAAAGTTTGTTCTATATCAACACTGTTTTGCTTTAAGATACACAACGGTCTTACATGGCTATTAAATATATATCAATAACTAATCAATTAATTACAAACACATGCTCAGAACTTTGCTACACCGAGCATGCCTCGAAGGTTGTTGCAAGTTCGGTTCACAGCATCACATATCGATAAATAACAAATTAATGGTATTAGTTCTGTCCAAAACTAAATTGTTGGGACTCACCACACAGTTCAAGTTACTCGAACATTAATCATCGGTACTTGAAGTTTAGTGTGATACCCGTAAGGTTGATGTTAAACTTTCTGCTTTTGCAAACCACCGGTTTTGTATTTTTTTTTGTGTTAAAATCGTCAAAAGACTCCTTCCACTCGCGGTCTGAGTGAAGTGAAAGGGAACGTCAAACTTGTTCTGACTAAAAATTGACCCTATTTCTTTAGCTGCCCTTACGTTCAGGGGCTGTAGCCCCCGAACGCCTGTAGCTCGTAGGAGCAGATACCGTAGTATCTCCTTAGAAAATCCCGCAACCCAAAAAGGCAATGACCCTATCGGAAAGAAACTTATTTCTCCCTCACGCGTTCAACCTCCTCCTTCGCTAGCATGACTGTTTCGCAGAAGGAGGCAGCTGCATCCCATTCCCTCTCGCTCCGCACCATGGTCTAAACCAAGGCCGGGTGCGAGAGGTTGACGCCGCCGATCGCCGCCACGAGGCCACGGCGGTACTCCGCCCAAGCGGGGCACACCTCCACCGTATGCTCCACCATGTCCTCCGGGTGGTCCTCATGAAGATGTAACCCAAGCGTATCCCCCGCTGAATCCGAAACAGGTACCTACCATAACACCCATGTTCGGTAAACACCTGCGTCAGGCGGAAGGTGAGGACGTATCCACTCCTCAAAGAAGGGACTTACTGCCGCGATTACAGCGTGTCTATTCGCAAACCGTCTGAAAGCAGCACATCAGCAGCAGAATGCCTAAAAAAGTCTTTTATTTAAAACGTTTTTCCTTGTGTAGGAAACCGTTTCCGGATAGCTGTGATATCATCTTTGCTATGGCAACACTCCAGTGGGTCTCGTCGCTTATACACTACATATCCTGCCCCTTGAAAGGCTCCATAAGGCTCCAATCATCAGCGCCACTGATTCCCAGGAGCATCGTCGAAATTATCAACAAATACAGGGTAATTATAACGATACTAGCAATAAACGATAAAACACATAGATCTTATTTATAATCGCTGACAACAGTTGTTACTAAGTTTTACACCTATTTGATATTTTTTTTTTGTTATTCAGCCCACTGTTACGGCATTCACGTGCTATTTATTGGGCCATTTTATGAATGTGGCAGAAAAAACTTGTGACTTATCGAGTTTCAAGTACATAGTTATTGGCGGCAGCGCTATGGATAAGCCGATACTGGACAGATTTAGAGTAAGTCCTCATATTATAATTATTATCCTATATAGTTAGGTCCATTGTACACTATAAAGAAAAGAATTGCTATTCTAATTGACCTAATTTCATAAACTGGTCGGGCTTCCAAGCTTTTTATTTACCGAGAATAAATATGTAGCGAGGACATCTCTGTTAACTTCGAATGTATCTTTCAATTAAGGAAAAAATACTAGGACTTACTATATTAGTCTTACATAGGCTTATTTCCTCAAAATAATTATTAATGTAAAATGTCATCTACACCGACCATGTTCTCAGTTTTAATTAAAATCTGTTTGTAGAGTATGTGCGGTGCTTTCTTATACCTGGCTTACGGGATGACTGAGTTATTGGCACCCATCTTTGATTACGATGACGACACCCCATTTGGTTCATCTGGCAAGCCACAATCTCATTACGAGTTCAGGGTATGTATCCTTTTACTTAATACACGTATAGACAGACCCTTTATTCATATTGTATTTATATACTGATTTTTTTAATGGCTGTTGAAATATTCGGCATCACTATGACGCATAATTACAACACAACAAACACAAAACAACAAACAAACAAACAAATTATAACTGTCATATATAACACCTATCAGGTCAATACTACCTAATTATTGATCACGTAAATGTTGTTCTGATAAATCAACCTAATGACTGATAAGATGCGTTAGTGAAATGTATTTTCGGAATGGGTATCTAAAATACAAATATAGTATATAATATAGTATAGTAATATAAAATAATATATAGTTGACCTACTTAAATTATGAAGTTCATTACAGCTCGTGGGTGACGATGGCAAACCTTTGGAAGGATATCACAAAACTGGAGAATTATGGCTAAAGGGCGACGCGTTCTTCAAGGTAAAACGTATTTCATACACATTATTTAATTATTTAAGACAGCTCAATTGCCTCTATATGGATGCGTATGTTCTTGTCAACCTATATTTATGTACAATGTACCTTTATTCATTTCGTTTAGTTCAGTTTCGTTTTTTAATGTTAGATGTTTAAGAACATGAGAACGATTTCCAAAACTCAATCCGTAAAAAGGTACGCCGTCAGTAAATCCGTGGACCGCGGATGATTATGCCATAAGGATGAACACACATTCATAATTTACCTGCCCGCTAATACAGCTTCAGTTCCGACTTACACAGTTATTCAATAAAGTATTCTGAATATTAATTTTAACTGAAATATCTATCCCAACGATTCATGGGTAAAAAGCAAATCCTTTAAAATAGAAGAATCAAATAGCTACCTAATTGTCACACGTGTTCGCAGCTTTGAACGTAGAATGAAGTCTTTATTATAATTGAGTTTAATTTGCTTGGCGAGACACCTCCAAGTTTGTTCACATCATTGATGTTTTTGGGGCAATATTACTCAATACTTATTGAATATCCAGGGTTATTTAAATAATCCCGAAGAAACAAAGACCATGCTCACAGATGACGGCTGGTTCAAGACCGGAGACATGTTTTACAAGGACGAGCAAGATTACTACTACTTCGTAGAGCGCAAGAGGCTTTTAATTAAGCACTACGGTTTTATGGTAAGCGTATCTATGTTTTCACTATTTAAACTGCATTTTTCGTCATAATTTAAAACTCCAATCTTAAATCTCATATATTAAAATAGCATTAAAGATAACATCAGAGAATAAAATGCACGAATAAAATCAACGGATATTAAAAATCCCAATGATGCGTAACATAGCAGTGCAATGAAATTTAACGTACCGATTTGGACAAAAAGTTTAATTCAACATAATATGAATGAGTTGGCAGAACCTTTAACAATAACATAAGGCTAAAACTCAGTCAGTGTAAACTTAGTTAAACTAAGAGGCATTGCGCACTGTCGACTGGTCACTGGGGACTTGTTAGACGGCGACTGTTTTTTTGTCTTCGCATGTCTTCCTATGAGGTTGCCAAGGACTTATGGCTCCTACACGCTTAGGGCACTCCCGGCGCACCACAAACCTTGGTTTAGGGCATCGCGCGTCTCACGGGGATGGCAGCTAGGGACAGGCTTAATCGAACAATGCCGACGGCTACTGCGACTTACTATATTTCAAATAAGTTTTACGGACTTCAACACCGGGAGTGACTCGGCGACATGCCGTACAGTGGAGAGCATAAATGACTGCTAGTCGCCGGCAACCAATAGAAGCACAGGTTGAAATGGAAGCGTTCAAACTGCATGCAATTGTCGAGACGACGGGGCGAAGTCCACAAAAATGTCTCAAGCTTTCGATACAGAAAAAATTAATATTGGAAATATGATTCGAAAAAGCTGTTTAGCTAGCTAGGGATTTATCCAGAGACTAATATTCTAATCGGGATTTGAAAAAAAAATAGGGGCAATAAATAGTGGAGTTATTTGGCGGTGAGGGGATTACCAGACAAAAAAAAACTTAGAAAAGTTACATGTTTATTGAATTTTTGATTTGAAGATACTCAGTCATAAAATTAATTAACCAAAATATATCTGTATGATTTATTACGTCGCTTAGCTCTTTAACAATATGGCTCTTTTTCTAAACCAGGAATGCACAGTGTATGTCTCTCTCTCGAATAGTTTTAAAGAACACATGATGGTGATATTACTAGATCTAAATTCACATTAATAGATCCGTGAAAAATCTCCCACTAATATTAAAATTAATATGTCGAATGAACATTAATAATATTATAATTATAATTTAACATTAATATAATATTATAATATAAATTAATATAATAATAAATTTTTAACCAATTTTGCTCTTGTTGGTTGCGATAAACATATTATTATTAATGTTAAAAAACCCTTACATGTTCTCGACGGATCTGGTTTACAACAAATTTCTGATTCTGTATATTCTGAGCTCATGTTTAAACGCCACAAAAAAATAGAACTGTGTAAAATTTCTCCCAAAACGCATTTTTCACGTCACTACTCCCACTGCAAAAAGTTATCTAGCTATTTTTAGTTAGTTCGTATTCAAGTCAGCAAATATCCCGCGCTTCAAGCATAGTTAGTTCGTATTCAAGTCAGCAAATATCCCGCGCTTCAAGCATAGTTCCTTCTCTCAATAACCACAAACTACTTAGCTTAATGTGTTTTTCGAGGCACGGAGAAATTTTGATATGTTATGGTCCTACCACCACAGACCGACATCCGGATGTTTTTATTTAGCCATGTGTTGCACTTATTTATTTAATATTGCAAAATTACAGGGTAATTTATAACGCAAAATATTTTATACATTCCTTACTATTTTCATTCTTAAAAAAAAAAAAAAAAAAAAAAATGATGTAACCAATAATTATTCTATTACAGTTTTTTCTCTTTATTATTGGTAACGCTACTATTGCAGCTACTTCGAAGTCAATTCTGCACGAATTTATAAGAAATACTTCACTCAGCTTGGTTTCCCGGCCCTGGTTGCCTTTTTATTGGTTGCCGAGAGAGCAAATCTTCGGCAACCAGCGGCAGTACGTAAAGGCTCCTATTTATCTCGCGCTCTGATTCATCCAGTGGCGCATGGCCTCATCTCGGCTCTTAAAAGAAAAGAGAAAGTTAAAGACTGAGTAACAAGATTTGGTAAAGAATTTATTTTTTAAGAAAATATCTACCAAATCCTTACTTATGCGATTAAAAAACAGTTTACAGACATCGTTTAGCATTATTCAAATAATATTAATACCTATATATGTTTAAAATGATACTATGAAAACAGGCTTTTCACATGAACAGTTCCATTCATTTTTGAAACCTTGTTAACTCAGCCACTCAAAAGTGGTAACGATGTTATGAAACGGTTCAAGCCGTATTCGTTCTTGCAAATAAATTAATTTCGTGTAACCAAGTAGGCTTGTGAATGTTCTTATTACTTAGATAGGCGTTTTATGAATACTTGGAATTTTACTTGTTGCATCACAAGACATTAAGTTTATTATTATCTATACCTATAAAAATATACGTAGATGACAATTTCACTATTGTTTGTTGACAATGTCACGGATTGTTAATAGTCTTCTAAAAAACTTGTGACCGGAACAAGTTTTTTAGAAGACTATTAATAACCCGGAGGTTTTAATCCACAAGAATATTATTATGCTCTTATAGAGAACCCAAAATAATGATAGTTAGTAATATATTTATTCAAAAATTTTAATTATAAAGTACAAAATAAATATAAGAAGAAGCTTTTTGATGCATTAAAACGAAATTAGATTGAAGAGATATCATTACATATTTTTGATAAATCGATGTTGTATTTCCAGCTTTCACCGTGGCATATGGAAGGGATCATAAAACGTCACCCTTCTGTGGTGGATGCCTGCGTAGTGAGCCTGCCTCAACAAGATTGTGCCGAGCTGCCCATCGTGGCGCTACAGATGAGGAACGGAGACTTGATTGACAAGAAAGAGATCTTTGACTTAATTAAAAGTGAGTGATTAGATCTTTTAACAACTCATTTATCTATTCGCGTAGCTTACAGTATCACTTAGTGTTTGTGGTAGAACATTATTCCAGTACCTACGTTTCTCACTAACAGTATCGCAATATAGCTACTCAGATTTGTTAGGTATTGTCTAAAACTGTTACCTGTTATGAAAAACGTCAAACAGCAAATGATTTTCAATTATTTTAACTGAACCAGTTTTTAAACGAGCCCTTTCATAACATTTCCAAAGATAAAAAGGTATTACATAAAAAAAAACTCATAAAATTCATCGAAAAGTTGTCTCTATTTTATGAACTACATTTTTCTTTTATCTGCATCATTTTTTCCATTGAAAATCGTACGATACGATAACCATTGGAAATATTTGATTTAATATGTCATAATCGGCCAACTTATTTATATTTATCAGGTAGGTACCTACTAAATAATCTCGATCACATAGTTGTATTAAGTACACAGATAAGCAGAGGAACAGGTGTCAGTGTGCCACAAAATTAATTAGTAATTTTTACATTTACGTGAGGAATATAATTATAAACTTCTCTTTAGTTGGGGTTTCATAATAGAGAACTCCCATCGTTACAGGTAAGTAATAAATATCAGGGACAGAAGCCACCTTGTGCTAGTTATTATTTAATATCTGGTACTGATTAAATTTCAAGGTTTCACGAATCAATTTATTCAGAGGAATATGAACTGGAGTAATAAAAACTTACATAAGTATTACCTACTTAGCAGGGATATTTTATTTTTTCCGCTTTCTATTATTGTTTCATGGAGTCAAATCAAGTATTTATTTGCTTATGTTTTTCCGGGTGGAAAAATCTTCAAATGACTTTTCCCGCTCTGGGTGGAGCGGAAGGGAGTGTCAGACTTCAACTAACTAAAAACCCACCCTGTTCCTTCAGCTGCCCTTAAGTTCCAGGGCTGCGGTATCTCGTTAGAACATTACCGCAACCTCGGCAGGCAATGCCCCTATGGGACCCCTTCACTAGTGCTGACGACTCTTTGAGGTGCACGTGGAACACGACGCGCCGCCGACCCGAGCCTGGACCTTACTGGAGTATCAGCTACCCCTGTTCTCCGTCCGCAAGCCCGCGCCTACGATGGCTGGACATCGACTCGCGTTCTCCGACGCCCGGGGCGTCTCCCGCGGTGGCTGGGGCGTGAGGAAGAGACTTGCCTCTCCCTCGCGTGTTCAGCCTCCTCCTTCGCTAGCATGACTGTAAAAACATGTATTTGCCTACAAACGCATAAAACGATGAATTTTGTGAATTTGACATGAATGTACACAAAACGTCAGTATGAGCTAAACCGTCAAGCTTTAAAATGTTAAGCTGCTACAACATTGTTGGATTACACTTGGATTGGAACCATCGCGTCATCATACCCATTCCGGCAGTTTGTAAACTAGCTAGCGAGATCATACGATTTGCGATGATATTGTTTTCTAATGTCGGCCGAGTGATTTTCTAATGAGTTATCACTACCACGGAACGCAAGCACGCCCCACCCTGAGCGGAAGACGGCATTTGATGATTTTCTCACCTAAAAAAGTGGTCTAATCGTTAGATGTTATAATTTGTGGGTATCCATTATATTTTACTAACTTAGGCAGTTGTCCGACTACCGGCGAATAAACGACTAACTATCGGTGATTTATTCGCTCAAGAAACGCAAACACATTCCGTGTAAGCGAAAGAGCACACACTGCCGGCGACTACTCGCTTCACTAGTTTTGTCGATAAGCGACAAGAGCTGTCAAAGATAATACTCGCTCAACGATCACTTGGCGGTCAGAACTCACGCTGAGAGACCAACCAGATGATAGCTCAGCGACTAAACTATCGGAAAAACACACTCGCTGCTCGCCAACTCGTTTTCAAATGCTAGCTCTACTCGCTACTGGTTCATCGTCGGCGGTGGAACAACTGCCTTACGCATAAAAATGTATCCATACCCTCAAGTTATAACTACAATGTTAAACTTTGTTGGTTTTTTTTACGGAATTTAAGGATGGGAAATCATCTAATGACTGCCTTCCGATCTGGGCGAAATGGGAGGGTATGTCAGACTTTTACTGACTAAAACCCATCCGTGTTCCATCATATGCCCTTCGTGTTCCGAGGTCGTGGTTAATCTTTCGAACAATTTCGCTACGCCGACAGGCAACGGCGCCCGTGGACCCCGACAATTTTGCTGAAACTTTGAGGCACGCGTGGAACACGACGCGCCGTCTATACGGGCCTGGTTTCAGTCGGGCTGTGAGGGCCTTGAGAACCGCCTCGCCCTCGTGCGTCCCACCACCACTTTCGCTTCCATAACTGTTTCGTAGAAAGAGGTGACTGCTTCCCATGCCTCCTCGCTTCGGACCATGGATTGAACCAAGGCCGGAAGGTGGAAGCGAAAAGTCGTCGCCTATCCCCCTACGAGGACACGACGGAGGTCTACCAAAGCGGGGCAAACCTCCACCGTGTCCTCAGGGCGATCCTCGCTGTGGTGACACCCGGGCGTTTCCTCCCGCCGAATCCGATACAAGTAACTCCCGAAACAACTGTGTAGTTCCACGTTAAAATACAAAGTTATAATATAGACGTTAAAAAAGACAGTTAAAATTTTCACAGATGCTGTACTTTATTGCCGCTATGACAACAAAAACTAAAAAAAAATTTTAGCAAAAAATAGAACCAACTTCCATATCAAAACACTACAAAGCCAAAAATAACTTTAATTTCGGAAGTCGGTGTTATTGGTTTTGGATTTTCTTTTTTTTTCACACCGCCTTCCGAAATTAAAGTTATTTTTGGCTTTGTAGTGTTTTGATATGGAAGTCGGTTCTATTTTTTGCAAAAAAAAAATTATTCACGCTTTTTAATGGGTCGGTTTGTAATTTATCTAGATACAAAAGCCATAATGTCAACAACTTATCACCTTTTACAGAATATTGCTTTTCCTGATGCATAGCCGTTAATTTTTGAGGAGTTCTCCTGATACTTGACCATCAGCTCTACATCATCATATGTATTGTGATGAGCATAAAGTGTTTAACATCCGTACTCAAGTAATCAAATCGCAATCCACGAAATACTTATTATTGAGGAATTTCAGTGGCCATCTGTGGTCTTCATCATCAGTTCAACTTCCCCAAATGGTACTTTTCGGAAGCAACTGCTCAAGGTACTATAAGAAATACCCAAAACGCTATAGGTGTGCCTATAATATTTGAAGAGTTCCCTCGATTTCTCCAGGATCCCATCATCAGATCCTGATTTTGTAACAATGGGACCAATTAGAAAGTATACCCATTCAAACGCAAAAAGAATTTTTCAAATCGGTCCAGCCGTCTCCGAGTTATGAGGTAATATACATAAAAAACGATCTGCTAATGCCCGGTACCTTTGGGTATGCAGACGACAGCACAGTTTCTGAGAGATATGTGTCCAGTGCGCGAGCTGGTGGGTCACAGATCCAGTCTCTCCGTGAGGACATGGTCGGGTGCTTGAACTTGACCTTGAAGCCTGTCTCCGAATGGGGCGATGCCAACCTTATTTAATGCAGCTAAGACCCAGGCGTGTCTCTTCTCCGCAAAAAGGAGCCAATTTGAACCGGCTCCTACTTTCCGAGGTGTAACTGTGCCGATAACCGACCGTATCGAGCTTCTGGGGGTAACATTAACTTCTACCCTCAATTTTGGCCCGTTTATCGAGGCTAAGGCTCAACTAGCATCAAAAAAGTTGGGAATCCTAGCAAAGGTGAGACGGTACTTCACACCCGAACAGTTGCTCAATCTCTATCAAGCCCAGGTTCGGTCGTGTATGGAGTACTGCTCTCATCTTTGGGATGGATTTGCTAAATACCAACTGGATGCGCTTGAGTCTATCGAGAAGCGGGCCAAAAGACTCATTGGCAACGATACACTGGTCGAATCAAAGTTCCAGAGCCTTGAACATCGACGACGAGTTGCAAGTCAATCGGTTTTCTATCGGTTACATTTCGGGGAGTGTGCGATGGAATTACACAATCTAATTCCACCAAGCCCGTTCCATCATCGGACTACGAGACAAACGGCGAAGCGCCATCGTTACATGGTGGACATCCCACCCATACGCACCAAACGTTTTGGGAATACCTTCATCGTGCGTACGGCTAAGGAGTGGAATTCCCTGCCGGAGTCTGTGTTTCCCGATAGCTATAACCTAGGAGTTTTTAAGTCAAGAGTGAATAGGTTACTTTTAGGTAAGCGTGCTCCATCTTCGACCACATCATCACTTACCATCAGGTGAGATGGTAGTCAAACGCGAAACTATTCTAAATAAAAAAAAAATTAAAAAAAAAAAATCAAGACGAATTGAGATCCTCCTTTTTTTAAGTCGGTTAAAAAATAGAATAAAATAAATATTTAAGGGGGCTCCGATACAACAAACGTGATTTTTTTTGCTAGTTTTTGGTCGATATTGATAAAGACAACAGGTAGACGCTTGAAATATTCACAGAATATTCAGTTATATATTCACTTTAAAAATAAATAATTGAATTCAAATAAAACAAATATTTAAGGGGCAAAAAAATCACGTTTGTTGTATGGGAGCCCCATACAACAAACGTGATTTTTTTGCCGTTTTTATAGATAATGGTACGGAACCCTTCACGCGCGAGTCCGACTCGCACTTGGCCGGTTTTTTGTTTCATTTTTAGGATCCCCTTTATATAGATTGGCAATACATGGATATTATGATCACTATAAATTATCAAATTGTAAAATACTTTACACTTGTAATAAAGTAAGATCAATTTTTTTATACATAATAGCTATGATAAATATTATTAAATGGTTATTTTAAGTATTTAAATTTTGGTTCCCTCATAAATAGAAAAATACTTTATCTTAACATAGTATAAAGCAAAGTCACTTCCCTGTCTGTCTGTATGCTTAAATCTTTAAAACTCCGCAACGGATTTTGATGCAGTTTTTTTCAATAGAAAGAGTGATTCAATAGGAAGGTTTTTAAGTAAATAACATGAATAATATTAATAGTAGAGGAACACTGATGATTTTTGAGGTTTCTAATGTGATGTCGCAAATAAACACATTTTTTTGCGCTTGCATTGCAAACGCTGGCTGAACCCTACAAGATAGATCAAAATAATGTACTACAGTATTGTACATCTTAAAAAGGTCAACAAAAATCTGCGATGGTATATGTCTATCTCTTATAGATAACCCACAACAACCATTTTTTATCCTTTACTTTTTTCGAGAAATACGAGCATATTTTACGAAGCGATTTTAAGCAATACAGCATTAATCCTTATCCGATTAAGTACCATAAATACATTGTGCATTTAATAAAAATCAATATTGCCCTTTACAGCATGTAATTTAAATGAAATAAATGAATAATGAAGAGTAGTAGAATGAACTTCGAGTGGCCCTATCAAAAGGCTGTCAATGTTATATATAAAGACATTCTACAGTACATTTAATATAAACATTGCACCTGTGCGAAGCCGGGGCGGGTCGCTAGTTTCAAATAAAAATATAATGAATGACAAAAACACAGTAAGTTATGCACTGCAAGTGGTCTCGAAACCTCATGACAAATTAGATGTTAAGAGACCAGTCGTTAATGTTAACCGTATTATTGCATTATTATTGAACAACACTTTTATTATAATAAAATGATATTGCAAAATACAAAAACTACCTAAGACCTGTGACGGATTTGAATGCACATGTTTTTGGGGGGTAACCACTTAATGTAGCTGTGTCTACCTAAATGCATTGCTTTGAATAATTTAGTTTATATGAGATACTTTTTCATCGAATTGATAAATAACCAATTTTATGGTTTGAAAGTCTCAATTTCTCAGGTTAATAACGCTCGACTGTGGCTACATTTCGTTTTCAGCTATAAATTCATGGCAGAAATATCCAATCGGCCTAGTTTAACATCACGACAAGTCTATGATTGTTTTTATAACGCGATTAATTTAAAAACCGTATTTGCATACGAATTTAAAGAATAAAAACTTTAACATATATGTATATAAGTCTTTTGATTTATATGAGCCAAAAATATTTCTTTCATTTGCTGATTGCAGCTCACAGAATAATTAAGGTTTACTATACCCTGTTTTTTAATCTCAGAGACAAAGTTGACATCACGACGGTTACCAGCTTTTGCAATTCTTAAATAGTGATGTGCCACTATCGAAACTTAACGTTAGTGAAATTATTATCGATTTTTTTATAGTAAGCTATCTTGAAATCATGTGTGATGGTGCTTATTTAAAACGTAATAATACAAATAGGTAAAATTGATCATGCAAAACATATATTTTTAATTGTATTTTAATTACAGGTTAATCAGACTCAGATAATGACTCCATATCTGAGGAATATTCTGAATCATCAGAATCGCCACCTACTTCTATGACAAACCTATCAGTAATGTCGTCAACTACACACATCAAAAGTGTCTAGGGATCAAGCATTTTTATGCGGATTTCTTGAGATTGAGATGTGGCTTTGTAATAAATTTATGATTTTATAAATTTATATGGATCCTTTTTGGTGCATTTCATAATTTGAAACAGGAACTGTTAATCAAATTCGAGTAAAAGATGAAAATCAGCTGTCAATATTTTCCCTATAAAAACATACAACGCATTGAAGACATTATTAGTGCTACTGTTTCCCTACTACTGATTAAAACCAACGTTATTATGGAGCGGCGACGTCATTTAAGCAGGGAAGAAATGCTCAGAGCCGTGGGAATGATAGAAGCTGGTTCCCGGCAACGTACTGTGGCTTTAGCTCTGAATACAAGTCAGTGTTATCAGTCGACTTTGGACACGTTACCGAAGCACTGGTACCGTGGCTGAGCGCCATGGAGGACGGTATCGCTGCACCACACGGAGACAAGACCGATACATTCAAATCTTAACTCGAAGAGCTCCAACAATAACCGCCATGATGTTAGCCGTGAGGCTTCATCACTCTTCAGGGAACTTAATTAGCGACCAAACAGTCAGAAACCGCTTGCATGAAGTGAACCTTCATTCCCGAAGACCGCTACGGGTACCACCTATAGCAATGCACAATCGTAGGATTCGATATCAATGGGCTCTTGAACACAGAAATTGGGCAGAAGAACAATGGCGTTTCGTGTTCTTTTCTGATGAGTCTCGTTTTGGTATGAGACCGGATACAAGACGTATACGACACTGGAGAACCCCTGGACGCCAACAGCGATTAAAATCCTGCCAGGAAGTCCATCCTTATAGTGGTGGAACCATCATGGTATGGGCGGGTATTTGGATCGGCGGAAGAACTGAGTTGATTTGGATCAGAAGCAACCTCAACGCTCAAATTTATGCTGAGACGATTGTATCTGACGTCATCGTTCCTCTACAAGTGCAAATCGGTCCCTTATTTCAGTTAATGCATGATAATGCACGACCGCACACCGCAAGAGTTTTAAGACAGACTCTCGCCGCAGCTAACATCAATGTCCTGCTCTGGCCTGCTCAGTCGCCAGACTTGAACCCGATTGAGCATGCATGGGATATGCTACAGAGAAGAGCTCTGCCGAATATGGAGGGTATCCAGTCGCAAGAACACCTTTTTTTGTTGTTGCAACGAACATGGGCGGCCATTCCACAGCGTGATTTGGATGAACTCATTTTGAGTATGCCAAACCGATGTTCTTGTGTTGTTAGTGTTCGCGGTAGAAACACGGATTATTAATTGTTAAAGTTACCCAATAAAATTTTAAAGAAAACTGTTATTTCATTTTTTTTTCGAACTTTAATGTTAGTGGTTCAAATGTCAAAAATCCCTTTATTAGGAAAATGGCAAATTTCTTTATTAATGCAAAGGTGACTTGGTTTATTGTTACTGTGACAAACGAAAACACTTTATTTGATGAATCCTTAAAGAAAATTTTAATTAATATCAATCAGGAGAAAAGTTATTGCAAAAATATATGTTGATCCCTAGACACTTTTGATGTGTGTACATATAATTGGGCCATAGCCCAGATGAGACATTTCATCTTCGAATTTAATTACATGGTCTTTACAGTCTTTCCACCGCTGCGGAGTCACTAGACGAAGCCCTTTTTTCAAAAAGGCTTCGTACTTCATTGATTTTGTATGTTTTATTATTTTTAGGAAGATGCCCTTTTACTTGAGTCCAGATCAACCCAATCGGGTTTAGCTCATAGTGCTATCGCGGACTAATTTGTAGGCCTTTTTAAGATATACATTTCCGTAGTATATTATTTTAATGTATCTCATAGCCAGCGCTTGCAATGTAAGCGCTCGAAAATCATTTTTGACGACTTCATCACACAATATAGAATTTTCTCTATTTTACAAAGAATTAATTAGAATAATTTGTGTACATTAATCTTTGGGAATAAATTATCTAAATAACAGCGAAAACTGTATCAAAATCCGTTGCGCGGTTTAAAAGAAGAAAGCTTAGAAACAGACAGACAGAGGCTGACAGCGACTTTCTTTTATACTATGTAGTGATTGATAGATAGATAGATATATTCTGTATTGTACACCATAAAAGTAAAACAATAAGGACTTTACAACTAAAAAGGGTGATACAATGGGTGGTCTTATCGCTAAAAGCGATCTTTTACAGACAACCTTTGGATGGATTTGACACATAGGAGAAAATAAATACGCAGGTAGTCCACGGTATACTATTTATCTACGTAAAATATAAAAACAATAAATAAAATTCTTAAAACATATAGGTATATATAAATATAAAAATAAAAAAAGAAACAAAAACATACATAATAACAACAATTTAAGAAGAGAGATAAAGATCCTTTACCAAGTTTTTAAAAGACGATAGGATTTGTGCTTGTCTTAATGACACTGGCAGATCATTCCACAGCCTTGCTGCTTGAGCTGCGAACGACTCACCATAATAATTGGTAGCGTGACTCGGTACCGCAAGTCTTAAGTTTTCTGATGATATCTAGATTTGATCCTAATAAAACAGTTCTAGTTGAAGGACTAAATACTAATAAGATAAAGAAAATGGCGTGATGACGTCTAAATTTTTCTTTGTTGAATTTAAATGCATCAATCAAAAGCGTCGCGTGTATTGTTATACAAAAAGTCAATGGTCACGTGGTCAGATTTCTCTGGCAACTTATAGCGCGTCGTGCGACCGTGTGTAAATATGTGAATTTTAATGATACGCTTTGGAATATAACATTTTGAAGAGATTCGAATTGTTAAAATAATGATAACAAGTTAGGATTCAACAAACCGGTATCGTGGTACAACACTGCACAAAAGAGCTGGCAACATTATTTGAAAAGTTGACATTTTAATGTGACAATTCTGTCTCTGAGATTAAAAAACAGGGTACACTGCTCAAAGCAACACGTATTATTGCATTTTTGTAAGAGAACTAACAATCTTGTTAACCCCTCCAACTAAGCCAAATTGCCTTGTGTCTGGAGTGTGTTCGCGGCAATAGTTAATGGGTGGGGTTCGAACCTGCGACCTCTTGATCACAAGTGCGATACCTTAGCCATTAGGGTATTGTCATTTTATTTCAGTATCTATCTACTCGTTATATTTTTCATTTAACTGAACAATCATCAACATTTATAATTATTTTTCGTGATAATGTCTTTGATAAGAGAAAAAAGTTACACCCGTCCCATTGATTGATTGATTTTATAATCGGCTGCGATTCACAGTCGTATTTAATTCCAATCTAAAATGCGACGGCGAAAAAAACACCTGAAATTAATCAATTTATCCAATCAGTTCTAAAAGCCTGATTGCCTTGTGACGTCAAGGCAAAGAATAGTCTGAGAGAAAACAAATATATTTAGTTTATTTCTTAGGTAATAAACTAAGTTCTTCAAATATCAATTATAGGTAGCCTCGTCCGGAAGATTTATATTGCCCATTTCGTCTCTAGCGTTGTCAGTTAGATAAGTAATAACCCTAAGATAATAAAAATAATCTTGATTAAATGGATTGCATTATACACAACTGATGATCGATGTGAAACCAAGCAAACAGGATTCACCCCTTTGAGGCTCAACATTTGAAATAATATTTATAAATTCCCTTTGGTGGTATTAATTTACATAATAATTTCCAAGAAAATCGTAATCAAGTATCTCAAAGATGCAATCAATTGAGAAGGAAATAACTATGTACTTAAGTAATTAATATTTGTAATCAAATATTTATAATAATGGCATGCTAAGCAGAATGATTGACATTCGAACAATCATCTGAGGGAATAATTGTCGAGGTCCATGTAGATACATGGACCTCGACAATTATTCGTCGTAGTCGTAGTTTGCATACAGTGTAGTAGGGAGCACATTCTGTTGCCTTGATTTTTCAAGAGCCACACGACTAAACGATTTCATTCTTCATTCTTAATCAATTGCTAATTTATTGTTTTCAGAGAACATGGAAGGGAAGCGATTGGACGGCGGCGTTTTCTTCGTAGATTCATTACCCATTACGTCCTCCGGCAAAATACATCGGATAAAAGTAAAGGAGATGGCACTCGCCGCACAAAAAGATGAAAAAATTTTCTTTAACTGAACTAGATTAAGTGCCCGTGTTCGATTTCATCAATAATAGTGGCCACTTACCAGTAAGGACCTAAGTATTGATAGTCCTACTTTTAAGGTGTTGTGAATTCTCACTCCCGAAAATAGGAGTTGTGAAAATAAAACTGATATAAATAGAATTTTATCCATAGAATTATTTCTAATATTGTGTGTGTGTGTTAATGTTAAATAGTTGTGTTTTCTTAATTGTGTCTTATTTTAAGACGAAACCATTTTGTGAATATAAAAATATAAAAATAATATCAAATAAGATACAATAGAAATTATAAAATTTTGAAGATACCTGTTCAAATTACTTGTCTAGATACATATTTTCGCTCAAAATTAGATAAGTTTAAGTTAGTTTAATAAAAAAAATTGCATTTGTACCAGCTCCATGCTTTTGTTGTTATATTCTATAAGTGATTGTTGCACTCATATCCTACATATCTTATGCATGATATTTTTAACTTAAAATTAGTGTCTACAATTGTTAGTGACACAATAAATACCATCAAAATAAACGTTGGCAATTGATGGTTACTAAACTTTTTTTTAATTAATTATTTTTATTTTATTTTATTTATTTAGAGAAAATAAACAGTAAACCATTACATTAAGTTGAAGAAAAAATACAATATTAAATGGGCAAATGTGCCACCAACAACATTTTCCACAAAATACATAAAAGGTTTCTGCAATGAATGCGTTATAATTTAAAACCTTCCAACTATAATGCTTATATTAATACTAAAAAGCAATTAAATATGAAAATGATGGAAAAAAAATGTAGATTGAATTATAATGAAAAATAATTGAAATAAAACAATGGAGATTGAAATTTGAATTTAAATAATAAGAGATCGATTTTTTTATTAATTATGTTATTTATCGGTTGATAAATAACATAATTAATAAAAAAAATCGATCTCTCGAAGATACTGAGTCAATAAACAATGGTTATTGATTATTGGCTCAGTATCTTAAGCACTCTATCTTTGAATTGAGCACCAGAAAGAACGAACATGTGAACAATTACTGCTTTATTAAGGTGTCTAAACATCGAGCGGCAATCGAGCGCGGCTGCCGCACGCGGCCCGCCGCCCTGTGTTTAGACGACTAGCTGCCGCGCAAACATTAGTCGGGTTTGTCCTAACTAGAGCGCGGTAGAAATGTGTCCTAGAAAAGAACAGCAGTATTTTATTCTTCATCTGAACTGGTGGTGGAATCTTGACTACAAAATCTGAGTAGGAGAGCTAGAACTAGCTATTACTTTCTAATGTTTTATAATTAATAATTACTGTATTAGTGTAATTATGTTGTAATTGCTTGAGATTTGCATGCCGCAAGGCGTAATATGTTTAAATTGTGCTCTATTTCTTTTAACAAGTTTATACCCATAACCCATATTAGCAAATAAATGAAATTTGAAATTGAAAAAGATCCATAAATCCAGCGCTAGAATGCTTAATCAAGGGTCCATTCTATTTACCACTAGTTACGATGGTTTTTTTTTATTTTTGATACACTTAATCAATATTATTTGCAATTCTATTACCTATGATTTCTTAAAAAAATCAGTAATCCCATACGGATCTACTATTTTTGGTAAAAGCTTTTGGCTTTTGGATTATCATATACTTCCTTAGAGTTTTGGCTCTTTGGAATATTAATTGATGCTTCCTGACTAATTCAATCAATTCCTACAAAAGGTTCCGGTGAAGATATTTGTCGCTTACGAAATTATCAATAGGGTGTTAACATAATTATTATCAATAGGGCAATTTAGTTTAGTCATGCTAGCGAAGGAGAACAACTTTCTTCTTCACGCCCCAGCCGCCGCGGGAGACGCGAGAGAGCAAGGGTAGCTCGCCGTCAGATAAGGAACAGGCCCGGTTCGATGGCGCGTCGTATTTTACGCACGCCTCAAAAAGCAGTCAGCAACATTGACGGGGCCCGACAGGGCCATTGCCCGCTGGGGTGCGGGAATGTTCTAACAAGATACCGCGGCCTCGAACCACAAGGGTAACTGAAAGAACGAAGTACGTTTTTAGTCAGTAGAAATCTGAAACCCCCTCCGCTCCGCCCATAGTGGGAGTTATATTTTATCCTAAATAACAATTCCGATGTGCTTGTTGTAGCAACAGTTACAGTTCAATACTATTATATGTATAATATATTATGTATATGTACCCTGTATGTTTATATTTATGATAAAGATTTGACTTGGCTTGTTTTTAAAGACTAATAAGTAGGTACAGTACCGATAAACAGGAAGTTTACTAACTTGCGTATCTAAGACTTAACGAAGATAAGTTGATTAGACAAATATAACATAGACAGTAATTATCATTGAAAACTAGAATTAATGAAAACTAGCCAACTCAAATCTTGAGTTCGAATTACGTGTTCTTGTTACTAAAATTTAAAGATATTCTTCATAGAATTTGGCACCTATATCTGTATATCTCAATTCTGTTGCCGGCCTCCTCTATCTCTATGAGAGAGAACGTGCTATTGTCCACCACGCGGGCCCAATGCTAGTTCTTTTATATTCCGAATGAGCTCACTCTTGACATAATATTGCAATAAGACCCCGAGACCCCCTAAGAGAGATTATCCCGGGAATTCCCACTGGATTGGGATACTCGCGGGCACACCACGTATTAAATAAATTCCTACACGGAGTCACTGGCACAGCTAGTTCCTCAATAATATATTCAATCACGCTCAAATTTTTGAATTGCTCGATGCGAGTCAATCAAAATTGAGCAATCAAGTCCTGCGTCACGTTTAATGTCATGACAGAAGATCGACAGCATAGTAACTCGCAAGGAACCTTTAAATCTCTTAAATCAAGATAAAAAGATTATGATAAAATTTCAGTTTTACTATCATATTTTCTGCAGTGATTGATTATAATTTAATGATTATTTTATGTTCCTAATAATATAGTATCATCAATATTGGCTGATTTGTGTAAAACGCTGATGCATTTTTAAATGTCAGACCACTAAAGATACCTACCATTTTGGAAAGACACTATCGTTATCGTTCAAAATTATTTTGATTACTTAGCTTTGATAGATTCAACTGAAGGTAGCCTACAGAGTACAGCTTTTACCAAATTGTTCTTA
The DNA here is from genome assembly GCA_943138885.2 of Tholera decimalis. Taxonomy (NCBI): domain Eukaryota; kingdom Metazoa; phylum Arthropoda; class Insecta; order Lepidoptera; family Noctuidae; genus Tholera; species Tholera decimalis. The sequence continues at coordinate 22,398,053 of OW964552.2, read as the reverse complement.
AAGTCGGTCCGAAGAGACCATGTTCGTTACCGGAGTCACAAACTAAAGGTAAAAGTAGGACAAAAGATAGTGGTTTTATATACCTACCCATAAAATTATACTTACGTCAATTTTAGTCGAATAAGGACTCAATTTTCATAAGATTTTAGCCAAACGTTATTCGCTTCACATAATCACGTGTTTAATGGGCTTAAGTTAAAGTACACCTACTTAGTGCCGCCGCCTTACCACCTCACTGCGGTACTAACTAACTTAGCGGTAAGGTAAATATGCCTTAATTAAAATCTATTTTTTATGCAGCATGCTGGCCCATTGGGTACAGTTGAGACCCATGATCATGGTGGGCAATGTTCTCGACTTTTTTTTTGTTCTGAGTTGGGAATCCTCATGGATGTCCTCCGCCCTGGGGCGGGCGAAGGGGTCTTCAGACTCATACTGACTAAAACTACCCCGTGTTCCTTCGTACGCATGCGTCGAGGGTGCGGGAACACATAAGTATTCTTCAACGCGACCCCCGACTAGTGCCGGCCCGCGTCTGCGGGCATCTCTTAAAGCGGGGGGAGTGAGGTGTTTTGCTCCCCCTGTGACTACTGTCGACTTGGGGTCAGGTTTTGGCTGTGTTTAAACTCAGGCAAGCATTATATTTAATGTCAATTATATTAAACAACTACTCCCATAGTGATAAAGGAGAAAACATCGATTGGAATCACCGACCAAAATCTGATTACAATATGACGTGTCACCGACCAATCCGGTCAACAAAGACATACAAAGTAGCGGCCTGTATCACCGCAGTAGGAAATAAATAAGCTGATTACAGTGAGCTTTTACGTGTATATTATACGTGTTTTGACAGTATTGCTTCTCACCTTTTTTTCTAGAAGTGGAAATCCTCAGAGATATCTTCCACCGTGGAGTCGGCGGTGGGATCTGTCAGATAGATAGATAGATAGAATATACTTTAATGTACACCAAAATTTAAACACACCTTTTTAACAATATTGCTTATTCTATGGCAACAATGGCGGTCTTATCGCTGAAAGCGATATCTTCCAGACAACCTTTGGAAGGACTTTAAAAACTTTAATTAAAGTGGGGAGGGCTAAATTAGTGTACTAACTACATTACTCATAAAAACAGAGAAACAAAAAATATTAAAATAAATAAATGTATATGCAAATATATATATATACATATAAATACAATGTAATACATAGGTAATTAAATAATACAATACATATAATGTGTTCTTTAACATCAAGTGGAGAGAAAACAAAAGAATAGTCATAAATTGGAATGAAAATAATTAGCAACCGAGCTTACTGACTCAAACCACCGGTGTTCTCTTGATCGTTTGCGTCCGGATCTGCGGGTGCAGATGTGACATCTGCTGCGTCGGACTGCCGCCAGCGGGACTCGTCCCGAACACCTTTCTCAACGTGTAAGAGAGGCGTGCATTGAACACTATAACTCGACGCAATCACAAGTCTGGACTACCGGGGAGAATGTCGATGAAATCGTATAGAAGGCTGGAAAAGCTGTCTACATCGCAGTTTTTTATTTGTTTTCACTTATAGGAAGAGCGCTTTTTTTTTTCGTTATAAAATTATCAAATAAGTCCTGCACCCCCTACTGTCAGACTTTTACTGACTAAAATCCACGGTGTTCCTTCAATAACCCTTTACGTACCGGGGCCACGGTAATGGGATGAGTCCCACGACCCCGGCAGGCTTCGGCCCTCTGCAGAGGGGGCCTCGTCATGTTGCTAACGCTCTTTGAGGCGCGCGTGGAACACGACGCGCCGTTGACCCGGGCATGGTCCATCCGAGAAATGCTTGCATGTCTAATTTAAACCCGTACAAAGCCCTGGCAGGAATAATAATTTAATCGAAAGTTAAGAAATAAGATTTGTCGGAATACGCGCATACCTATATATTTACTTGAATGAAGACTCTGATAAACAAATATATGTACACAAGTAGTACTTATTCGTGTAAGTATTTATTACGATTGAACGGGTATTTTACGATATCCGATAAGACCGGAAATCATAATAGATATAGGTCTTTATATCAAAACACACTGTCCATACTGCGTCATGTGCCCAAGATTAAATCCAATGATAAATATAATTTAACAGATTGTAAAACCCAGGTAGACTATTGCGATCAACCAATCTGATTCACTATCGTAATAGATTATAGGACCTTCCCATATTTCACCGATCAAAGCACAAAACTCAAATCATCTTCAACTCACTCATTTCAATCAAGCAGCAACATCGAAAAGCTGAATAAATGACAGGAGAAGAGAAGGACTCCTTAACATAAAATAAAACTTCAAACTTAAAAGTTTGTTAGATTATTATTAAAAAAAAACATACCTACATATAAATATATACTCTTCTTCCTTCTTCTTTTCTTTTTTCCTTCTTTTGCAGTCGAATAAAAGTAGCTATAACCTTCCTCAAACTTCATCTAAATCCACCAGTACTTTCGAAGATGAGCAAGCTTAAACAAACAAACAATCTTTTCCGCTTTATAATATTAGTGTAGTTTCTAGTGAAAACAAAACCTACGACCTACTCTCAAACCTAGCAAATATACACAAAAACATTTCATAAAAATCGGTCAAGCCGTTTCGGAGGAGTTCTGTAACAAACACTGTGACACGAGATTTTTATATATTAGATAAAAGACAGATCAGCAAGTTGCACCGGATATCGACCTCAAAGAAGACGAGGCCACACTACCTTTTAACTCCGTCTAATATCTCTAATAAATTGATAAAGGTAAACTCAATTTATGGAAGTGGTTTGGTATCAACAAAATTCCGTTAACAAGACAGGTATACTTCGGACAAGGATGTATAATGAAACTACAGCAACTATAATTACGCACTGTAACATAGAAACAGTTTGCTCTGTCCAAACTTCAAATTGAATTAAGTTTTGTTCTGGCCATTAATTAAAACTTAAATATAATTTCATATTGAGCTGTAGGCAAACTGTACTATGTTCAATAAACAGAACAACGTTCAACTTTGTTGAACCTGCCTTAAGATAACAAGAAGACGTGAAACTCATTAAAGTTTTATGTTCGATCCTAGCGCCGTGCATCCGCCACTGTTGATCTTTCCCAGCGACTTTTGGAGCTAATTATTGCTAAAAGGCAAACACTAAATTGCTAATAAGACAGCGGGGAAACTTGAATTATAAAACCTGACGTTGACTCAGAAATTTACTAAATTTTACGAGCACTACGTTGAATTCAGTTAATATTGAATTTTCTAGAAAACTTTTTGATGCGCATATCTTGCGTCTGCTGATAATGGATCAGTCGCCAATTTTGTATCAATCAACGTGGCCAAGCTATAGATTATAGTGACGTCGTATGAGATTATAATAATTAGTAGCTACGCTTTGGTTGATAGCGCGCTAATGAAAACATATTTTTTCACAAACAATACAAAATATTGGAACGAAGTTCCTTATCGCGCGTTACGAAAGGGGGCTAGCCGGAAAAAAATCATACGAAAAGTTGTAACGACACTTTTTAAGGTGTGGATATTCGTGAATCAGGCTTCATTTAGGATACATTAGAACCTTTTTTTTCCGTAACCATTTTTCTCCTAAACTATCAATCACAGGATCTTTTAATTGCCACCAATATATTATATTAAGTAATGCCGATGGGACCATGTGCTTATTTTTGCCAATAACTTTCTTAATTATTTATAAGGATTTTTTTACGTAATCGCTACTCGCAAATCGCGTATCCACCCCTCCGGGCGCCCAGTAAATCAGTGCGGGATGAGACGCAGTGCTGGACGGACCTGTGACACTTTTCTCCGCAAACAAAATTATTGTCGATAGCCCAACCAATTAGATTTTTCTTTGTTTTATGTATAGTGTGTGTAAATATTAGGTTTTAGTGTGTAATTAGGTATAACGTTGTAAATAATAATTACTACTTGTCGTAAATTATACTATATAAAGCTAGATTACCACTGACTGACTGACTCACTCACTCACTCATTGCCATAATTGTTCTCCCAGATGGTGGATGGGGAGGTGGGTATATTTTGTCAGATTCGTAAACAAGTAACTCTCAAACCTACGGGAAAAGTGCCAAACCTCCCCTTTCCCCCCCCCCCCCCCCTTCTCCCCCCTCCCTATGGTATCTCGGAAACTACGAGACTCGTATTTTTCTTTTTTTACGGGTTCGTATAGAGGAGGCTCGGTAAAGTAAAAACCATTTATCAAAGTCGCCCCCCCCACCCCCCTTCTCACCCCCTTTAGGCGGATCTCGGAAATTAAGAGACTTGGAACATGTTTTTTTTAGATTCATTTAGAGGGGCAATGCTTTAGTCAAAATACTTCTGCAACCCCCCCCATCACCCCCCCCCCTATTTTTTCTTTTTTTTTTTTCACAAGCACGCGAGGTGCTTGCACCTCGCGCAACACGCAAATAGTAAACCCCCCCATCTCCCCCCATCACCCCCCCCACTTTTTTTTTTTCACTAGCACGCGAGATGCTTGCACCTCGCGCAACACGCAAATACTAAACCCCCCCATCACCCCCCCCCATTTTTTTTTTTTTTCACAAGCACGCGATGTGCTTGCACCTCGCGCAACACGCAAATACTAGTTATACTATATAAAGCTAGATTACCACTGACTGACTGACTCACTCACTCACTCACTCACTCATTGACATAATTGTTCTCCCAGATGGTGGATGGGGAGGTGGGTATATTTTGACAGATTCGTAAACAAGTAACTCTGAAACCTACGGGAAAAGTGCCAAACCTCCCCTTTTCCCCCCCCCTTCTCCCCCCTCCCTATCGTATCTCGGAAACTACGAGACCCGTATTTTTTTTTTACGGATTCTTGTAGAGGAGGCTCGGTAAAGTAAAAACCATTTTTCAAAGTCCCCCCCCCCGCCCCCTTCTCACCTCCTTTAGGCGGATCTCGGAAATTAAGAGACTTGGAACATTTTTGTTTTCAGATTCATTTAGAGGGGCAATGCTTCAGTCAAAATAATTGTGCAACCTTTTTTTTTTCTCACAAGCACGCAAGGTGCTTGCACCTCGTGCAACACGCAAATACTAAACCCCCCCATCTCCCCCCATCACCCCCCCCCCCTTTTTTTTTTTCACAAGCATGCGAAGTGCTTGCACCTCGCGCAACACGCAAATACTAAACCCTCCCCATCTCCCCCCATCACCACCCCCCTTTTTTTTTCACAAGCACGCGAGGTGCTTGCACTTCGCGCAACACGCAAATACTAAACCCTCCCATCTCCCCCCCCCATTTTTTTTTTTCACAAGCACGCGAGGTGCTTGCACCTCGCGCAACACGCAAATACTAGTTATACTATATAAAGCTAGATTACCACTGACTGACTGACTCACTCACTCACTCACTCACTCATTGACATAATTGTTCTCCCAGATGGTGGATGGGGAGGTGGGTATATTTTATCAAAGTCGCCCCCCCCACCCCCCTTCTCACCCCCTTTAGGCGGATCTCGGAAATTAAGAGACTTGGAACATGTTTTTTTTAGATTCATTTAGAGGGGCAATGCTTTAGTCAAAATACTTCTGCAACCCCCCCCATCACCCCCCCCACTATTTTTTCTTTTTTTTTTTTCACAAGCACGCGAGGTGCTTGCACCTCGCGCAACACGCAAATAGTAAACCCCCCCATCTCCCCCCATCACCCCCCCCACTTTTTTTTTTTCACTAGCACGCGAGATGCTTGCACCTCGCGCAACACGCAAATACTAAACCCCCCCATCACCCCCCCCCATTTTTTTTTTTTTTCACAAGCTCGCGATGTGCTTGCACCTCGCGCAACACGCAAATACTAGTTATACTATATAAAGCTAGATTACCACTGACTGACTGACTCACTCACTCACTCACTCACTCATTGACATAATTGTTCTCCCAGATGGTGGATGGGGAGGTGGGTATATTTTGACAGATTCGTAAACAAGTAACTCTGAAACCTACGGGAAAAGTGCCAAACCTCCCCTTTTCCCCCCCCCTTCTCCCCCCTCCCTATCGTATCTCGGAAACTACGAGACCCGTATTTTTTTTTTACGGATTCTTGTAGAGGAGGCTCGGTAAAGTAAAAACCATTTTTCAAAGTCCCCCCCCCCCGCCCCCTTCTCACCTCCTTTAGGCGGATCTCGGAAATTAAGAGACTTGGAACATTTTTGTTTTCAGATTCATTTAGAGGGGCAATGCTTCAGTCAAAATAATTGTGCAACCTTTTTTTTTTTCTCACAAGCACGCAAGGTGCTTGCACCTCGTGCAACACGCAAATACTAAACCCCCCCCATCTCCCCCCATCACCCCCCCCCCCCTTTTTTTTTTTCACAAGCACGCGAAGTGCTTGCACCTCGCGCAACACGCAAATATTAAACCCTCCCCATCTCCCCCCATCACCACCCCCCTTTTTTTTTCACAAGCACGCGAGGTGCTTGCACTTCGCGCAACACGCAAATACTAAACCCTCCCATCTCCCCCCCCCATTTTTTTTTTTTCACAAGCACGCGAGGTGCTTGCACCTCGCGCAACACGCAAATACTAGTTATACTATATAAAGCTAGATTACCACTGACTGACTGACTCACTCACTCACTCACTCACTCATTGACATAATTGTTCTCCCAGATGGTGGATGGGGAGGTGGGTATATTTTATCAAAGTCGCCCCCCCCACCCCCCTTCTCACCCCCTTTAGGCGGATCTCGGAAATTAAGAGACTTGGAACATGTTTTTTTTAGATTCATTTAGAGGGGCAATGCTTTAGTCAAAATACTTCTGCAACCCCCCCCCATCACCCCCCCCCCTATTCTTTCTTTTTTTTTTTTCACAAGCACGCGAGGTGCTTGCACCTCGCGCAACACGCAAATAGTAAACCCCCCCATCTCCCCCCATCACCCCCCCCACTTTTTTTTTTTTCACTAGCACGCGAGATGCTTGCACCTCGCGCAACACGCAAATACTAAACCCCCCCATCACCCCCCCCCATTTTTTTTTTTTCACAAGCACGCGAGGTGCTTGCACCTCGCGCAACACGCAAATACTAGTTATACTATATAAAGCTAGATTACCACTGACTGACTGACTCACTCACTCACTCACTCACTCATTGACATAATTGTTCTCCCAGATGGTGGATGGGGAGGTGGGTATATTTTGACAGATTCGTAAACAAGTAACTCTGAAACCTACGGGAAAAGTGCCAAACCTCCCCTTTCCCCCCCCCCCTTCTCCCCCCTCCCTATCGTATCTCGGAAACTACGAGACCCGTATTTTTTTTTTACGGATTCTTGTAGAGGAGGCTCGGTAAAGTAAAAACCATTTTTCAAAGTCCCCCCCCCGCCCCCTTCTCACCTCCTTTAGGCGGATCTCGGAAATTAAGAGACTTGGAACATTTTTGTTTTCAGATTCATTTAGAGGGGCAATGCTTCAGTCAAAATAATTGTGCAACCTTTTTTTTTTTCTCACAAGCACGCAAGGTGCTTGCACCTCGTGCAACACGCAAATACTAAACCCCCCCCATCTCCCCCCATCACCCCCCCCCCCCTTTTTTTTTTTCACAAGCACGCGAAGTGCTTGCACCTCGCGCAACACGCAAATACTAAACCCTCCCCATCTCCCCCCATCACCACCCCCCTTTTTTTTTCACAAGCACGCGAGGTGCTTGCACTTCGCGCAACACGCAAATACTAAACCCTCCCATCTCCCCCCCCCATTTTTTTTTTTTCACAAGCACGCGAGGTGCTTGCACCTCGTGCAACACGCAAATACTAAACCCCCCCCATCTCCCCCACCCCTTTTTTTTTTTCACAAGCACGCGAGGTTCTTGCACCTCGCGCAACACGCAAATACTAGTTCTTATTATAATATTAAAGACTCGGTTTGAACGAGATCGAGTCAGCAGTTTTTGAGATACAGCATATTTCCTAAAACCGCAAATATAACTTTGTAATTCATAGAAACACTATGAAAAACAAAGTTATTGGGCGTAGTTGTAAAAAAATGTAAATAAGCTAGTTTTAAGAAATTTGTAAGATTTTTTTTTGTCACATTAATATACATATTATATTATATTATTATAGTTACTGCGGAACCCTTCATGGGCGAGTCTGACTCGCACTTGGCCATTTTTTTTCATTACCTAACAAGTAAATAAAATATTAAGTAGATACTTACAGTTTTATTCTTTGGAATTTCCTCTTGTATGTTATTTTCAAATTACGCTTCTTGCGTCTTTTTTTGTCACCCATTTTAATATTATAATAAGAACTAGTATTTGCGTGTTGCGCGAGGTGCAAGAACCTCGCGTGCTTGTGAAAAAAAAAAAGGGGTGGGGGAGATGGGGGGGGTTTAGTATTTGCGTGTTGCACGAGGTGCAAGCACCTCGCATGCTTGTGAAAAAAAAAGGGGGGGTGATGGGGGGAGATGGGGAGGGTTTAGTATTTGCGTGTTGCGCGAGGTGCAAGCACTTCGCGTGCTTGTGAAAAAAAAAAAAGGGGGGGGGGTGATGGGGGAGATGGGGGGGGTTTAGTATTTGCGTGTTGCACGAGGTGCAAGCACCTTGCGTGCTTGTGAGAAAAAAAAAAAGGTTGCACAATTATTTTGACTGAAGCATTGCCCCTCTAAATGAATCTGAAAACAAAAATGTTCCAAGTCTCTTAATATAATATTTACACACACTATACATAAAACAAAGAAAAATCTAATTGGTTGGGCTATCGACAATAATTTTGTTTGCGGAGAAAAGTGTCACAGGTCCGTCCAGCACTGCGTCTCATCCCGCACTGATTTACTGGGCGCCCGGAGGGGTGGATACGCGATTTGCGAGTAGCGATTACGTAATAAAATCCTTATAAATAATTAAGAAAGTTATTGGCAAAAATAAGCACATGGTCCCATCGGCATTACTTAATATAATATATTGGTGGCAATTAAAAGATCCTGTGATTGATAGTTTAGGAGAAAAATGGTAGTAAGTCACAAAAACAGAGGCCACTTTGCGTATTTATTTATGATATTTCAAATATATTTTTATTTTTTCTGAAGCCAAGAGGACACGCTTTACATTGTGTAGATTAATATATATAATTTTGAAAAAAAAATCTTGTAAGGGTTACGGAAAAAAAAGGTTCTAATGTATCCTAAATGAAGCCTGATTCACGAATATCCACACCTTAAAAAGTGTCGTTACAACTTTTCGTATGATTTTTTCCGGCTAGCCCCCTTTCGTAACGCGCGATAAGGAACTTCGTTCCAATATTTTGTATTGTTTGTGAAAAAATATGTTTTCATTAGCGCGCTATCAACCAAAGCGTAGCTACTAATTATTATAATCTCATACGACGTCACTATAATCTATAGCTTGGCCACGTTGATTGATACAAAATTGGCGACTGATCCATTATCAGCAGACGCAAGATATGCGCATCAAAAAGTTTTCTAGAAAATTCAATATTAACTGAATTCAACGTAGTGCTCGTAAAATTTAGTAAATTTCTGAGTCAACGTCAGGTTTTATAATTCAAGTTTCCCCGCTGTCTTATTAGCAATTTAGTGTTTGCCTTTTAGCAATAATTAGCTCCAAAAGTCGCTGGGAAAGATCAACAGTGGCGGATGCACGGCGCTAGGATCGAACATAAAACTTTAATGAGTTTCACGTCTTCTTGTTATCTTAAGGCAGGTTCAACAAAGTTGAACGTTGTTCTGTTTATTGAACATAGTACAGTTTGCCTACAGCTCAATATGAAATTATATTTAAGTTTTAATTAATGGCCAGAACAAAACTTAATTCAATTTGAAGTTTGGACAGAGCAAACTGTTTCTATGTTACAGTGCGTAATTATAGTTGCTGTAGTTTCATTATACATCCTTGTCCGAAGTATACCTGTCTTGTTAACGGAATTTTGTTGATACCAAACCACTTCCATAAATTGAGTTTACCTTTATCAATTTATTAGAGATATTAGACGGAGTTAAAAGGTAGTGTGGCCTCGTCTTCTTTGAGGTCGATATCCGGTGCAACTTGCTGATCTGTCTTTTATCTAATATATAAAAATCACGTGTCACAGTGTTTGTTACAGAACTCCTCCGAAACGGCTTGACCGATTTTTATGAAATGTTTTTGTGTATATTTGCTAGGTTTGAGAGTAGGTCGTAGGTTTTGTTTTCACTAGAAACTACACTAATATTATAAAGCGGAAAAGATTGTTTGTTTGTTTAAGCTTGCTCATCTTCGAAAGTACTGGTGGATTTAGATGAAGTTTGAGGAAGGTTATAGCTACTTTTATTCGACTGCAAAAGAAGGAAAAAAGAAAAGAAGAAGGAAGAAGAGTATATATTTATATGTAGGTATGTTTTTTTTTAATAATAATCTAACAAACTTTTAAGTTTGAAGTTTTATTTTATGTTAAGGAGTCCTTCTCTTCTCCTGTCATTTATTCAGCTTTTCGATGTTGCTGCTTGATTGAAATGAGTGAGTTGAAGATGATTTGAGTTTTGTGCTTTGATCGGTGAAATATGGGAAGGTCCTATAATCTATTACGATAGTGAATCAGATTGGTTGATCGCAATAGTCTACCTGGGTTTTACAATCTGTTAAATTATATTTATCATTGGATTTAATCTTGGGCACATGACGCAGTATGGACAGTGTGTTTTGATATAAAGACCTATATCTATTATGATTTCCGGTCTTATCGGATATCGTAAAATACCCGTTCAATCGTAATAAATACTTACACGAATAAGTACTACTTGTGTACATATATTTGTTTATCAGAGTCTTCATTCAAGTAAATATATAGGTATGCGCGTATTCCGACAAATCTTATTTCTTAACTTTCGATTAAATTATTATTCCTGCCAGGGCTTTGTACGGGTTTAAATTAGACATGCAAGCATTTCTCGGATGGACCATGCCCGGGTCGACGGCGCGTCGTGTTCCACGCGCGCCTCAAAGAGCGTTAGCAACATGACGAGGCCCCCTCTGCAGAGGGCCGAAGCCTGCCGGGGTCGTGGGACTCATCCCATTACCGTGGCCCCGGTACGTAAAGGGTTATTGAAGGAACACCGTGGATTTTAGTCAGTAAAAGTCTGACAGTAGGGGGTGGGAGGACTTATTTGATAATTTTATAACGAAAAAAAAAAAGCGCTCTTCCTATAAGTGAAAACAAATAAAAAACTGCGATGTAGACAGCTTTTCCAGCCTTCTATACGATTTCATCGACATTCTCCCCGGTAGTCCAGACTTGTGATTGCGTCGAGTAGTATAGTGTTCAATGCACGCCTCTCTTACACGTTGAGAAAGGTGTTCGGTTGTATAATATGTATATTAATGTGACAAAAAAAATCTTACAAATTTCTTAAAACTAGCTTATTTACATTTTTTTACAACTACGCCCAATAACTTTGTTTTTCATAGTGTTTCTATGAATTACAAAGTTATATTTGCGGTTTTAGGAAATATGCTGTATCTCAAAAACTGCTGACTCGATCTCGTTCAAACCGAGTCTTGGTTGAAAGATTACATTAAGATCTATAGACATATCTTTTTTGTAGATTTTTCACTCCATTATTATAGAAGTTAGAGGGGGGGGGGGGGCACATTTTACCACTTTGGAATTGTATATCTTTTAAACGATTAACTTTATGAGAAAGTGGTCTTAGAAACCTCAATGTCATTTTTAAGACCTGTCTATAAATACCACACACGCATAGGTTTCATGAAAAAAAATATTTCAGTTTTAGTTCCATGTATGGGGAGCTCCCTTAATTTTAATTTTTTTATTTAATTTTTTTCTTAAATTCGGAAAGCGGTTCACAGAATACATCTACCTACCAAGTTTTACATGTATAGTCCTAAGAGTTTCGGAGTAAAATGGCTGTGACGACAGACATGACGAAACTATAAGGGTTCCGTTTTCGCCATTCGGCTACGGAACCCTAAAAATGCACTATCTTTCAAAACTTAGTTGATACCATACTTATATAATTGCAATAACTTTTAAAGTAGGTATACACAAAATTAGTAGGTATACGGTACAGAGGGTCTGTACCGTATACCTACTAATTTTGTATATAACATAAACTAATACGAAAAGCGAATTACGCGTTACGAAAGGGGGCTAGACGGAAAAAATTCATACGAAAAGTTGTAACGACACTTTTACCGACTTCAAAAGAAAGGAGGTTCTCAATTCGTCTTGAACTTTTGAAGTGAAAACTTCTTTAGGGGAGTTGAGGTGGGAGTTGAGGGGGGAGTTGCGGGTCAAGTTGCGGGTTGAGTTGCGGGTCGAGTTGCGGGTCGAGTTGTGGGTCGAGTTGCGGGTCGAGTTGCGGGTCGAGTTGCGGGTCGAGTTGCGGGTCGAGTTGCGGGTCGAGTTGCGGGATGAGTTGCGGGATGAGTTGAGGCATGAGTTGAGGGGCGTCTCGTGGGGAGTTGAGGTAAAGAGAGAGAGAGAGAGGGCAATGGTATACCTTTGAAATTTCGTAAATTTTTGAAGGTTTCACTTCTACCACGTGTGAATTGCACACATGTTTTTTTTTACAATTCCTTCACTAATTAATCGAAAGGAACTTCGTTCCTCCGGGTGTCCCTTGACACCTCTCAAGTTTTTTTTTTATTTTTTTATTTTATGAGGTCAATAATACCTTTACAAACTCTTATAAATATAAATTCATTTTACATCGTAGAATTCGTCAGTATCACTGTCGATGGGAAAAATGCCCAGAAATCTGGTTTTGAATAGCAATACTGATTCATAGACCGAAAGAAAGGTACTGACCTTTCTTTCGGTCTACGAATCAGTATTGTATCAGTTAGTCAATCAGTAGTGCCCAGAGCACTGGCTCTGGGCACATGAAGGGTTGACTAATCGTGTAATAATTTCACGAAAGACTTGATGCGCACTTGGACTGCATGGGCCTAACGTTTCAACCCAAACAGTCAAATATTTTTGCCCCGTTTAAGATTTTCTGCAGTTGTAGAAGCCGCTTCAGCACAGCATGCCGTGCTAAGAATATGGGATGGGGCAAGGTTTTCGACACAAGATACATCCCACACTAAAGACCTAACCAAGTTCCAAAGCATTATTATCATCGCGTCTGGCATCTTCCCATTGTCACGCGCTAAACCATTGCGTTTTAAAGCCGACGATGGTACTCCAGAGGTGACAGGAGCCCGACGGATGACAAGAAACACTGTATAAAACTGTTAATTTCTAGGAAAGCTGATAAAATAATATGTATTTTAAGATTTTCTACTCACTTGAATAGCTTGGGATCGTTTCGACACTCATGAAGATTATCGGGAAACATTATTGCAGCTCTAAATTTAGCGAGAAATGTGCCTTCTATATATTCCTTACTCTGTAAACTACAATGGTATAATTTACTGTATTTATAAATACTTTGATTAAAGGCTAGCATTTAAGTGATCTCAGAGAGGATGACACTCAAGACCGAAATAAAGACAGAAATAAAGTTTCATCCTAGTTCGGCTCCAGTTCTAAAACTTTCTGAACCAAATATTCTTTTAAAGCATATGCTTTAAAATAATATGTAAACTACATACATCAAAAGTGTCTAGGGATCAAGCATTTTTATGCGGATTTCTTGAGATTGAGATGTGGCTTTGTAATAAATTTATGATTTTATAAATTTATATGGTCCTTTTTGGTGCATTTCATAATTTGAAACAGAAACTGTTAATCAAATTCGAGTAAAAGATGAAAATCAGCTGTCAATATTTTCCCTATAAAAACATACAACGCATTGAAGACATTATTAGTGCTACTGTTTCCCTACTACTGATTAAAACCAACGTTATTATGGAGCGGCGACGTCATTTAAGCAGGGAAGAAATGCTCAGAGCCGCGGGAATGATAGAAGCTGGTTGCCGGCAACGTACTGTGGCTTTAGCTCTGAATACAAGTCAGAGTGTTATCAGTCGACTTTGGACTCGTTACCGAAGCACTGGTACCATGGCTGAGCGCCATGGAGGACGGTATCGCTGCACCACACGGAGACAAGACCGATTCATTCAAATCTTAACTCGAAGAGCTCCAACAATAACCGCCATGATGTTAGCCGTGAGGCTTCATCACTCTTCAGGGAACTTAATTAGCGACCAAACAGTCAGAAACCGCTTGCATGAAGTGAACCTTCATTCCCGAAGACCGCTACGGGTACCACCTATAGCAATGCACAATCGTAGGATTCGATATCAATGGGCTCTTGAACACAGAAATTGGGCAGAAGAACAATGGCGTTTCGTGTGCTTTTCTGATGAGTCTCGTTTTGGTATGAGACCGGATACAAGACGTATACGACACTGGAGAACCCCTGGACGCCAACAGCGATTAAAATCCTGCCAGGAAGTCCATCCTTGTAGTGGTGGAACCATCATGGTATGGGCGGGTATTTGGATCGGCGGAAGAACTGAGTTGATTTGGATCAGAGGCAACCTCAACGCTCAAATTTATGCTGAGACGATTGTATCTGACGTCATCGTTCCTCTACAAGTGCAAATCGGTCCCTTATTTCAGTTAATGCATGATAATGCACGACCGCACACCGCAAGAGTTGTAAGACAGACTCTCGCCGCAGCTAACATCAATGTCCTGCTCTGGCCTGCTCAGTCGCCAGACTTGAACCCGATTGAGCATGCATGGGATATGCTACAGAGAAGAGCTCTGCCGAATATGGAGGGTATCCAGTCGCAAGAAGACCTTTTTTTGTTGTTGCAACGAACATGGGCGGCCATTCCACAGCGTGATTTGAATGAACTCATTTTGAGTATGCCAAACCGATGTTCTTGTGTTGTTAGTGTTCGCGGTAGAAACACGGATTATTAATTGTTTAAATTACCCAATAAAATTTTAAAGAAAACTGTTATTTTAGTCTTTTTTTCGAACTTTAATGTTAGTGGTTCAAATGTCAAAAATCCCTTTATTAGGAAAATGGCAAATTTCTTTATTAATGCAAAGGTGACTTGGTTTATCGTTACTGTGACAAACGAAAACACTTTATTTGATGGATCCTTAAAGAAAATTTTAATTAATATCAATCAGGAGAAAAGTTATTGCAAAAATATATGTTGATCCCTAGACACTTTTGATGTGTGTATATGTATGTTAACTAACTATGTTTATGTACTTATATGTAAACTGTATTATTGCTTTTTCATAAATAAAATTATTATGATTAAACCGATATTTTACCAATTTATTACTAAACCGACCCTTACCTGGCAACCTTAATCGGAATAACCATCGTTTGAAATATAATATGTAGGTACATATATCATCTCGATTTTCTAGTTTAACAACGGGTTATGGATATCTCTGCGTAGATGTCATGCCCCATATTTATTTTTTAATATTAATTCTCAATATAATGACAAAAACAAACACGATATTCTATAAATAAAAAATGAATCATTCATCCAAGTCTTAAATTATAATGATACAAATCGCAATTTATTTTGATTGAGACGGTCGATGAATCTACGTAGTTTCACTTTTTACCTACCTAATATAATTCTAAGGTAAAAATATTATTTTACATGCTGTATGCAAAGACCACGTACTTCAATTTAATAATTACTTGACTATTATTGTTATTCAGCATATAATATGTATGTATTTGTGCGCCTTTGAGGCAAAACATGACTGTGATTTAATTTTATGTAACATCTTGCATGCCATGTGAGTGTATATGAACAAATAAAGTTATCTTATCTTATCTTCTATAAACTGAGCTGTCTTGAAAAGCAATTCCTTAGGTGGTAATCAACATGCCATTAAAAATAAAAAAAGTTTTGCCTCTTTCAGGCAATAAAAGGTATTGATAGATATTGAAATGTAAAGAGATTTTCGATGAAAATTTACAGTTATGTAGCATTTAGGGTTGCCACCCGTACTTTATAATAAAGTATTGTACGTTATTTCAGGTAATTGTACTCTATACTTTATGAGAACAATAAAGTACAGGAAAATACTTTATTTCGCATGATTTGATTTCTTTAAGATTTTGAAAAGATTAGTCGTAATAAACAAAGCGTCTGAATTTGATAAAAAATTAATTACTTATTTACTTTAATTTAAATATAGACTGTAAAGATGCCAGCTGTACCTACAATTGTTTAGTAGATATACTAATTTGATACAAACTGCAAATGAAGCTACGAAACTGAAATTACGAATTTGGGTATGCAGATGACAACACTGTCGCTGAGATATATATACAGCGCGCGTGCTGGTTGGTCACAGATCCAGTCTCTACGAGAAGCCATGGTTGGGCGCTTGAACTTGACTTTGAAGGCTGTCTCTGAATGGGGCGACGCCAACTTGGTCAGGTTTAATGCTGCTAAGACACAGCCGTGTCTATTCTCTACAAAAAGGACCCAATTTCAAACGGCTCCTTCTTTCCGTGGTGTAACCGTGCCGATAACTGATGGCATCGAGCTTTTTGGGGTTACGTTGACATCCAACCTTAATTTTGGTCCGTTTATCGAGGCTAAGGCTCAATTGGCTGCCAAAAATTTGGGAATCCTAGCAAAGGTAAGACGGTACTTCATACTGAAACAGCTGCCCAACCTTTATCAAGCACAAGTTCGTTCGTGTATGGAGTACTGCTCTCAGGCCAAATACCAGCTTGATGCACTTGAGACTATCGGGAAACGAGCAAAAAGGCTCATTGGCAACGAAAAACTAGTCGAGACATAGCTTCAGAGCCTTGAACATCGGCGACGTGTTGCAAGCGTATCGGTTTTCTATCGGTTATATTTCGGGGAGTGTGCGATGGAATTGCACAGTCTAATTCCGCCAAGCCCGTTCCATCATCGGACTCCTAGATAAACGGCGTCGCGCCATCGTTACATGGTGGACATCCCACCCACACGCACAAAACGTTTTGGGAATAGTTTCCTTGTGCGTACAGCTAAGGAGTGGAATTCTCTGCCGGAGTCTGTGTTTCCTGATAGCTATAACCTGGGAGTCTTTAAGTCAAGAGTGAATAGGTTGCTTCTAGGCAAGCGTGCTTCAACTTCGACCACATCATCACTTAACATCAGGTGAGATGGTGGTCAAACGCAAGCCTATCAACAACAAAAAAAAAACTGCAAAAAGTAATAAGAAATATATTTTTAAACATAACTAGCTGCCCACCCTAGCTTCGCCTGGCTGAAATTTTACTTTCGGGATCATACAGTTTTCTTTCCAAACCCTATCCAGACAATTACGAACACAACAAAAAAATAATTAGGTAGTCAAAAAAATGCAGTCGTTCTGAACTAATGCGCTTACGTACATATACATTCGGCAATTAATTTTTAGTAAGCAACCCGCCCTGGCTTCGCATGGGTTCTTTACAGAAAATATGAAATAGCTTATGTTACTCCGAGGAGATGTAGCTTTCGGTAAAATTGGTTAAATCGTAACAAACAAAAAATCAATCAACTTTCCTCGTTACACATAATATTAATTTAGATGATAAGGATTAATACCGTATTTGTGTAGATACCTTTTACATTACCGCTTTATAATTGCCATTTTTTTTTTTAAGTATTAAAATGCACATAGGTAGGATGTTATCTTTAATATATAGACATATCCCATCGCGGACTTTTCTGTAGGCAAGGGCGGATCCAAATGCTCAAGCCAACTGACGTATTTAAAATGATAAGTATTAGTAAAGTATTTGTGTAAATAGCTTTCCAATTACCGCTTTATAATTGCCCTTTTAACGTATAATATAGTATTTTATCCGTAAGAGATAGGCATATGCCATCGCGGACTTTTTGTAGACCTTTTTAAGGTGTACAGTACTGTGGTACATTATTTTGATCTATCTCGTCCGGTTCAGCCAGGGTTTGAAATGTAAGCGTAAAAAAAATGTTTATTAAGCATCACATTAGAAACCTCTAAAATTATCATTGTTTCTTTACTATATTATGCATATATTATACATAAAACCTTCCTCTTGAATCACTCTATCTATTTAAAAAACCGCATCAAAATCCGTTGCGTAGTTTTAAAGATCTAATCATACATGAAAATAAATTGTACTTTATTTTGATGCTATGTACTTTTTTTTCTTACCTAATTTAACCAATGTACTTTATCTGCAATAAGAAAAGGTGGCAACCCTAGTAGCATTCGACGTTATAACAAAACGTTGCTCTAATTTATAAAGGAGGAAATACTTATTCAACAACCCGGGTGGCAGTTAGAATTACATGCTTTATATATTTCACTATAGTTATAGGCCTGGAGCTAGTCCCATTTCGAGCTGAACTATGTCCAGGTTTAAGGTTTTGCTTTTGCTAAAAACATTGGCACCTATTTACATAGTAGCAGTACTTTTTACAACAAATAGTACAGTCATGTTACATAGTTACAGACTAAATTAAGAAATTTGAGTTGGTAGGAATAATATGGTAACAGAAAACAGACATTGACTTCTTACCACGGTTACATCGTAACCTGTATTAAGGAAGTCAGCCCTTAGTTCTGACAGATAATAATAATATTTTTATTTGGAAAAATACACACATCAAAAGTGTCTAGGGATCAACATATATTTTTGCAATAACTTTTCTCCTGATTGATATTAATTAAAATTTTCTTTAAGGATTCATCAAATAAAGTGTTTTCGTTTGTCACAGTAACGATAAACCAAGTCACCTTTGCATTAATAAAGAAATTTGCCATTTTCCTAATAAAGGGATTTTTGACATTTGAACCACTAACATTAAAGTTCGAAAAAAAGACTGAAATAACAGTTTTCTTTAAAATTTTATTGGGTAACTTAAACAATTAATAATCCGTGTTTCTACCGCGAACACTAACAACACAAGAACATCGGTTTGGCATACTCAAAATGAGTTCATCCAAATCACGCTGTGGAATGGCCGCCCATGTTCGTTGCAACAACAAAAAAAGGTCTTCTTGCGACTGGATACCCTCCATATTCGGCAGAGCTCTTCTCTGTAGCATATCCCATGCATGCTCAATCGGGTTCAAGTCTGGCGACTGAGCAGGCCAGAGCAGGACATTGATGTTAGCTGCGGCGAGAGTCTGTCTTACAACTCTTGCGGTGTGCGGTCGTGCATTATCATGCATTAACTGAAATAAGGGACCGATTTGCACTTGTAGAGGAACGATGACGTCAGATACAATCGTCTCAGCATAAATTTGAGCGTTGAGGTTGCCTCTGATCCAAATCAACTCAGTTCTTCCGCCGATCCAAATACCCGCCCATACCATGATGGTTCCACCACTATAAGGATGGACTTCCTGGCAGGATTTTAATCGCTGTTGGCGTCCAGGGGTTCTCCAGTGTCGTATACGTCTTGTATCCGGTCTCATACCAAAACGAGACTCATCAGAAAAGCACACGAAACGCCATTGTTCTTCTGCCCAATTTCTGTGTTCAAGAGCCCATTGATATCGAATCCTACGATTGTGCATTGCTATAGGTGGTACCCGTAGCGGTCTTCGGGAATGAAGGTTCACTTCATGCAAGCGGTTTCTGACTGTTTGGTCGCTAATTAAGTTCCCTGAAGAGTGATGAAGCCTCACGGCTAACATCATGGCGGTTATTGTTGGAGCTCTTCGAGTTAAGATTTGAATGTATCGGTCTTGTCTCTGTGTGGTGCAGCGATACCGTCCTCCATGGCGCTCAACCACGGTACCAGTGCTTCGGTAACGTGTCCAAAGTCGACTGATAACACTCTGACTTGTATTCAGAGCTAAAGCCACAGTACGTTGCCGGGAACCAGATTCTATCATTCCCACGGCTCTGAGCATTTCTTCCCTGCTTAAATGACGTCGCCGCTCCATAATAACGTTGGTTTTAATCAGTAGTAGGGAAACAGTAGCACTAATGATGTCTTCAATGCGTTGTATGTTTTTATAGGGAAAATATTGACAGCTGATTTTCATCTTTTACTCGAATTTGATTAACAGTTCCTGTTTCAAATTATGAAATGCACCAAAAAGGATCCATATAAATTTATAAAATCATAAATTTATTACAAAGCCACATCTCAATCTCAAGAAATCCGCATAAAAATGCTTGATCCCTAGACACTTTTGATGTGTGTACCTTTTAAAATGTTGAACCATGAAATTTTGCATTCTGACGAAATCGTCTCTCCATTGGTGTATTTGCTGCAAGGCGATTCAATCTTTGGATTAATAAATTATTAAATGAAATGCCTGATGAGGTGATTAAAAATAATTATGCGACTAAAATGTTTATAACTAATTAGAAACGACATATCGAATAAAAATACTGAAAAAAACGTAAAAGTGAAGAATAATCGTATAACTAAAAGGAAAATGTCCATTTGATAAAGAAGTTTTGGCCAAGCAACGCCCACGAAAGAAACAAATTGGAGGCATAAGGGTTGACATCATAGATAATATTCCACGATATATATATATTCCACAACTTTTTCACACAACGCCATCTAGTCCCAAACTAAGCAGAGCTTGTGGTATGGGTACTAGACAACTGATAAACTGATAAAGAAACAAACATTATTTTTTACATAGAACTCGGTTGAATTTTTATAAATCACTAGTACTCTCGCGGGGCTTCGCTCCCGTGGATTCTATCACGGTAAAAACATAACTCTCCTTTTTTGTAGTCGGGTAAAAAGTAGCCTATAACCTTCCTCAAGCTTCAAGCTACTTCCATACCAAATTTCATCCAAATCCACCCAGTACTTTCGAAGATTAGCGCGTTCAAGCAAACAAACAAACAAACAAACTAACAAAATTTCCGCTTTATAATATTAGTATAGATAATATAAAAATTCAATTTTAACAAAAAACATACTTATAGATTTTAGTAGCTACGTAATATAAGTTGTTGAGTATGTAACTTGTATGTTTTTATGATTAACTTACTTGTGGTGCAATCCATTGCTGAAATATAGACCGAACTTCCACATTGCTCAAAGTAAATCTCTTAAGTCTTCGTGTATCCACTCCACAATTGACACAGAGATGACTCCGTGGTAAACTGGTAAGTTTGTCTAAATCAGGTTCCATAATCGTGTCAAGTCTTTCGTGAAAAACAGGTAGGGTCTGCATTGGCAGGTCGATGTCGTCGTGGAAGGCGGTTACAGAACTCAATGTAAAGCCAAGGTCATCATCGGGAACGATTACAGGGTCCATAATCAAAGTCGTCAGAATATCAAATAGAAAAACGCAGTAGGTAGAAAAGAAATCACGGTTTACAAAGAAACAGAACTAAACAAAATGTTAAATGACAGTCAATTGTCAATTACGATTTTCTTGACGTAGGGATGACGCTAAGAAATCAATTTATCGAAAAATCTATATTTTTGAGAAACTGGAAACACGGAATCGATTAAATGGTTCGTATTTAGAAGCTCGGTAATGGACAAACCTTTTTTTGTCTCTAAATAAAATAATAAAAGCGAAACAACTACATAATGAAAATAGATTTTTCATACATCGATTTTTGGAAACCGGTTTTAGTGTATCAATTTTTTTTTCAGTAAAAGTTACCATCCCTAGTTTGACAGGATTGACCAGCGACCGGAAGCGTAAATAAGGCAATAAACGATTGAGTTTCTTGATTAAATCGGCTTTTAATTCCGGAGTTTTCATTATCAATAAATAATAGCAATATTTTAGTTACTAAATGGGTATTTTTTTTTGTATTTATCATATTGATGGGCAAAACATGGCCAAGAATAGACGTTTCCCTTTCATTTTCCGTGATTTAAAATATAGTCATTTGATAACTTAACAGGTCAGCTATTAGTTAATATTCCACACAAGCTTGAAATACCTCTACACGGCGTGAAAGCTGTTACAATTTTATTAGCTTACTGTAAGAGACAACCTTAGCTGTGATAGACATAATTTCTAATTTATTTGACAAAGGTCAAGGCTATGCGGGAACGCCGCAGTTGCGGCGGTAAGACCCCTCTTTGAGGAGTAGCTAGATCGGCGTCACGGCGTCCTGACCTACCGCATGATGCAGGTCCTCACCGGACATGGAAGTTTCGGGAGGTACCTGTGTCTGATGGGGAAGGAAGAAACGCCTGGGTGTCACCACTGCGAGGATCGCCCTGAGGACACAGTAGAGCATACGGTGCAAGACTGCCCCGCTTGGGCAGAGCACCGACGTGTCCTCAGGGCGGCGATAGGCGGAGACCTCTCGCGCCCGGCACTGGTCGAGGCCATGCTGCGGGGCGAGACGGAGTGGGAAGCGGTCACCTCCTTCTGCGAAGCAGTCATGCTATCGAAGGAGGAGGCGGGCCGCGTGAGGGAGAGGATGGCGTCCTCCCTCCAGCCCAGTCGCAGTGGTAGACGCCCACGGCTTCGGACATCGGCCGCCGATCTCCGGCCACCGTAGGCGCGGGCATGCGGACAGCAAGTAAAGGGCAACTCGCTGTCCGACCATGGACCATGCCCGGGTCGACGGCGCGTTGTGTTCCACGCGCGCCTCAAAGAGCGTCAGCAATATGACGAGGCCCCCCCTGTAGAGGGCCGAAGCCTGCCGGGGTCATGGGACTTATCCCATTACCGTGACCCCGGAACGTAAAGGGCTATTGAAGGAACACCGTGGATTTAAGTCAGTACAAGTCTGACAGTCCCTCCGGCCCTGCCCGGGGTGGGAGGACTTATTTGATAATTTTACCTCGCATTAAGAAGAGTAAGAGAGGCGTGCTATTTATGCACTTGATCCGAAAAAAAATATAAATAACGACCAAAATTGCTCGCAAGAATTAAATAAAAAGAGCAAAGTTCGACAGCGGCTGCACTCCCTCTCTCTCAAAGTGCACCTCAGTAATATCCGAGGTCTGCACTCAAATCTCGTCGCAGTCCACCACCATCTTGAGACTGAAAAACCTGCTCATTTGTTTCTTTCGAACACGCATATCAGAAGTCCGTCAGACGTGTCTTATCTTTCATACCCAGGGTTTACCTTGGAACACAACTTCAAACCACGTGTGGGTGTATGCATGTACGCCCGCGACGTCGTCTGCTATCGGCGTCTCCGCAACCTTGAGGACTCCAGGTTCTCTACGAGTTGGGCTCTGGTGGACACAGGCATGGATAACATTATTTATGCCTGTGTCTACCGCTCGTACAGCGGAGATCAGGAGACAACCAGGCTCACACAGTACATCAGTGAGGCGGCAGATGCGGCCCAGCAGCGGTACCCTTCTGCTCAGTTTGTATTACTGGGGGACTTGAATGCCCATCACCAGGAGTGGCTCTTCCCATACCAGTGCACGGATCATGCTGGGCGAGAGATGTACAATCTTGCGCTTGCATTAAATCTCACTCAGCTAGTCCAGGGAGCAACGAGGGTACCAGATGTTGAGTCACACACAGCCAATTGCTTGGACTTTCTGCTGACTACAGATCTAGACCGCTACTCGGTTACGATTTCTTCACCGTTAGGTAGTTCCGACCACTGTCTGGTGAAGTCTGTATCTATCTACTCCCCGCCCCAGCCCAGCCTTAAAGGCACTCGGCGTGTTTGGCGATACAAATCAGCGGATTAGGATGGCATGCGATCTTTCTTTGCATGTTATCCTTGACAGCCTACTTGCTTCTCTTCAAACGATTCATCGTCGTGCGCATACGCCGTGGTGGATGTTTTGAGACAAAAGATGGAGTACTACATTTCGTTCTCTGACCAAACATTGTCCGGCAAAGTTCGACCTAGATTTGGCGTCGAATGTGATCGCGCAGAAGCGCTTAAACACGTGGCGTACTAGAATGCATCGATGCTTGAAACTGCAAAACAAATGACGTGGATCAGAAGAAAAGAGGCTTCAACAGGGCTGCCAAGTCTTGCAAAAAGATTTTGCGGAGGGCTCAGTTCGATCACGTTAGCCGAATTGGGAATAAGCTTGCTTCATACCCTGCTGGCAGCAAAGCGCTTTGGTCCCTGGCGAAGTCAGTCAAATCGAACTTCTGTCGCCCCTCACTACCACCATTGCACAAACCTGACGAGTCTCTGGCTCACTCTACTGAGGAAAAAGCAAACTTGTTTGCCGCTCTTTTTGCGGAGTCTTCACGTCTGGATAGTAGTGGCACTCACCCTCCTGATACTCCTATTAGATGCGAGACGTGTATGTCGGATATTCGCATACATCAGAAGAACGTTCGTATGCTGCGTAATCTCGACGTGAACAAAGCTAGTGGCCCCGACGGGATACCAGCAATTGTTCTTAGGACTTGTACGCCTAAACTGTCCTCGATCTTGACACGCCTGTTTGTGTGTGTGAGACTGGAAAGGTGCCGAAAGCATGGAAGCTGGCTAACTAAAACCAAAAAGATCAGTCGTGCCGACCCGGCCAACTACTGGCCTATTTCAGTCACGTCCATACTCTGTAAGAGCGTGTGAGAGAGCGTGTACTTAATAGCAAGCTCCTGGCATACCTAGAAGCCAACGACATCCTCAGTGACCGACAATACGGCTTTCGAAAAATCCGGTCAGCTGGGGATCTTCTAGCGTATGCCATTCACATTTGGAGTGAGGCCAGTGAGAAGTACAGGACGCATTTGCTGTTTCCCTTGACATCTCAAAGGCCTTCGATAGGATCTGGCACGATAGCTTTATTGTTAAGCTTCCTTCTTTCGGTTTACCCACTCAACTTTGCGTTTGGATTGAAGACTTCCTGAGAGATCGGTCCATTCGAGTGGTTATTGATGGCTGCTCGTCTGGCCAATTGGCTATTAATGCCGGGGTCTCTCAAGGGTCGGTTCTCTCAGCAACTTTATTCTTGCTGCACATTAATGATCTGCTTATGCCCGGTACCTTTGGATATGCAGACGACAGCACAGTTGCTAAGTGATATGTGTCCAGCGCGCATGCTGAGGCACAGATCCAGTCTCTCCGTGAGGACATGGTTGGGCGCTTGAACTTGTCCTTGAAGGCTGTCTCCGAATGGATGCCAACTTGGTCAAGTTTGATGCAGTTAAGACCCAGGCGTGTCTCTTCTCCGTAAAAAGGAGCCAATTTTGACCGGCTCTTACTTTCCGCGATGTAACCGTGCCGATAACCGATCGTATTGAGCTTCTTGGGGTAACACTAACATCCAATCTCAATTTTAGTCATTTTATTGAGGCTAAGACTCAGCTAAAAGCAAAAAGTTGGAAATCCTAGCAAAGGTCAGACGGTACTTCACACCGGAACAAATGTTCAATCTGTATCAAGCTCTGGTTCGGTCGGGTATGGAGTACTGCTCTCATTTTTGGGATTTGGGGCGCTTGAGTCTATCGAGAAACGGGCCAAGAGACTCATTGGCAACGATTCACTGGCCGAATCAAAGCTCCAGAGCCTAGAACAGCGACGACGAATTGCAAGTTTATCGGTTTTCTATCGGTTACATTTCGGGGAGTGTGCGATGGAATCACAATTAATTCTTCCGCCAAGCCCGTTCCATCATCGGACTAGAAGACAAACGGCGATACGCCATCGTTACATGGTGAATATCCCACCCATACGCACAAAACGTTTTGGGAATACTTTCATTGTGCGTACGTCTAAGGAGTGCTATTCCCTGCCGGAGTCTGAGTTTCCTGATCGCTATAACCTGGGAGTATTTAAGTCACGAGTGTGTGAGATTATACATATAAAAATAGATATACATACAAATATGCATATATATATATAATATATGTACAAAGGATGTTGTTATTTATAAAAGTAATTAATTATCAATATCTATTTATTATGTATTTACCGATTAATTATCAATTTAATCGATATTACCATAGTTGTCAGGTAGATTATGGAAATAATTAGCAGTTTTTTGTAGCAATATCAATTTATTCATTTATCGCACGGTTCGGAAAGGGTTGTTTTCTGTGGAGAAGAACCGGCAAGAAACTCCACAGTTACTCTCTTCAAAACATAATTCATTTTCACATAAACATCAATTCACTATATGTACTTTACAATATTACCACAATGTGATTACTATCGTTATAACTTATAGCTTTATTTACTTGTGTATCTACTATTTCATTACTCCATTAAATATTATATAAGTAATGTTATTTATAGAATTAATACCAAATGTTCATTAAATTATCACACAATTATCAATTCCTAACACTGTCACATTAAAGTAACAAATACAAAATAATTAATTTATATTCAAATACAATAGCAATACGATAGGATTTTTATACCAATTCTACACATAAAATTATTAGAAAATATTAATAAAAGTTAGAAACAACACAAGTTCACTTAACTTAGGTCCGTTCGGTGTGACTGCTCCAGAGCGACTGTGAGTGACTGTGTCTAGAACGACTGAGCGGCGGCTTTTATACACAGTATAAACAAGTGACGTCATATCGTACGATTTTAAAACAGATTTGTTAACCTTTGTATTTTAACATTAAACTATAATTAAATGATATAAAAATACAGTAAATATGTTGAAATTAATTTGTTCAATTACATATTAGTCTTACGATGACAGAATTAGTAAACAAACGTTATTTTTTAAATAACGTTCAAGTATGCTGTTATACAAGACAACAATGAAAGAACAGTTTAAACTATCTTATAAATAGGTTTCGTAATAGTGTTATCAAGGTTTAGATAATAAATAGTATAATGTTGTGTATCACATGATAAAAAGGTTATAATTATTATAGTGATATTTTAATTTGTGTTCAATTAAAGAAACAAACTTGAGTTAATGTAATAAACCAACTGAAATTATTTGAATAATCCATCAAGTGAATAATACTTTAAGGTAAGCGTGCTCCATCTTTGACCACATCATGACTTACCACCAGATGAGATGGTGGTTAAACGCGAGCCTATTATCAATAAAATAAAATAAAAATGTAGGTTCTACTGATGTGATGTTTCCTAACTACAACCGCTTAGTTGCTAGGGCTAAGCTAAATCTTAATATTTCGCAAACGGATCACTGGATCGGAAATTTCTCTTTCCACACTCCCATTATTTTTGAACGACATATCCGATGATACCCCATATGCAACACTACGGGTAGATGAGATAAAAAAACATCCCCACTTTACGTAGGGGAGGAGTGTACCCTGAACATAAATTATTTTCATGATTTTATATTACCACTTTTTTGGCGTGATTAATATGCAATATATATATATATATATATATATATATATATATGTGTAATTATGCATTATCCATGCCAAATTTCAGTATTCTAGTACTAAAAGTTTTTGAGCTAAGCCGCGGACGGACGGACGAACATGGCGAAACAATAAGGGTTCCTTGTTGACTATGGAACCCTAAAAATATCAGGTGCAGGTATACCTTAATTACGCGAGCAGGGGTAGCCCACCGTCCGGTAAGGACCAGGCCCGAGTCGACGGCGCGTCGTGTTCCACGCGTGCCTCAAAAAGTAGTCAGCACCATTGATGGGAGTTGATAGGGCCATTGCCTGCTAGTATTGCGGGAATGTTCTAACGAGATACCACAGCCCTCGACCGCAAGGGCAACTGAAGGAACAGAATAGGTTTTTAGTCAGTAGTAATCTGACACTCCCTTCCGATTCACCCAGAATGGGAGGAGTCATTTGATGATTTTCCCAACGGAAAAAACTAAAAAAATAAAGGCATACCTTTATATAGTCCTCGTCACGTAAGTTGGCAAGGTTTTGGCGTAGTGGGGGTAAGTTCACGCATCGTGCACTTAGTGGAAGAAAAAAGTGGTCACTTTTACTGCTTGCCATTATTCTATGGTTATTTCCATCATTTATTTTTAATCATGTCTGTTCAGAATAATGTTACAGAAAGAAGAGGAATTCATTCCTTAATTCGGTATTATAAATAAATTAGAAATAATACATAAATACATTTAAAAGTGAAAAAAAAATATTTAAATAAAAACATCACGAAACGTTCTCGCCGTCACAATTAGTTAATAAAACTGCTTCCCCTTCTATTCTTCTTTTTCCCGTTGTCCTAAAGACAGTGACGAATTCTGAATTTCAACCTTCCTTAACTATAGTGTCTAACTGTTCTTTCTGTTTTAATAGTCTGCGTGAAACGGTATTTGATCCTGGCATTGTAATCAACGTAACACAAACTAAATTTAAAACAACAACTCGTAACAAAAACAAAGGGTACAACTTAAGTGTATTCGGGAGCAAATTGAACGAGAACCACTGACGCACCAATCGCGTGCTCGGAGCGGCGCTACGTCATTCCCCGCGTCCCGCTGACAACCGCTGACACCTAAAAATCGACTTCTGCGCATTGAACGACTCTTGCCAAGTTATTTTAATACTACTATACCAAACATAAAATCATCTGGGGTCACGGCAGTGCCCCCGCCAAGTCGAGCAAAAAAGCGGCACGGCCGTACCATCCTTTTCTCGAAGTAGTTCAGGCCATTTTCGACCTATAACTTCGTTGTGGATAAAATTAGAAGCCTGAACTTTCAGTAACCAAGCAGGCATTGTATAAACACGGTACAGGTATTTCAAATTTCATTCAATTTGAACCAGTAGTTTAAGAATTATAACGAGGCAAAGTTTCTCAATTTTGTCACTCACTCACTCACTCACTGACTTATCGATCATCAAAAGTCTAGGGCACTTCTAGCAGACATAGAAGCTTCTAATTTAGAATACAATTAGTGTTTAGTGTATGAATCAAGGAAAAAGTAAAATAATTTTCAATTTCGGTCCAGTTTTCTAGATACATCAACTGCATAAATAACTTTGTAATCCCATATTAATATATAGGATTACAAAGTTACATTAGCAGTTAATTAATCAGTATACCTGTATATATGTATGGAATAATAGGTGTAGATAGGTACCTATATTTATGTTCAAAGGTAACTTAACTTTTAAGAATAGGAGTATTAAGTAGAGTAAATTGCCCGAAATTGCATAATTACTTACTTAAGGATTAACTTTAATCGAGACGTGTGACGAGTGCGGCATTAGATATTACTAACTAATGCAAAAAACGCACATGCGTATTCATATGTGCGTAAAGTTGTAAATAACCGCGCTCGCGGTGCTTGCGAGCACGACGCGCGCAAAAGTGAATGTCCCCGAGCGAGCGGCAGCCGCGATCATACGCGCGAGCGACCTTTTGCTGTTCGGATGTGCCTGAGCAATTTCAAAAAAAAAATGTACCCCCGGATTTTGCCTTGTCCCTCGACTTTAATAATTTATTTTGTTGAGATGAATGACTTCTAGGAGATTATATTGATATAAATGAAATAAACATATGTTAAAATATACAAATTAACTGTAGTTTTGTCGTTACTTTAATAAATATAAAAACTTACGATGATTTTAAAATACTGAAGAACATCGAAATTACCTGTCCCCTTCCCAACTAGCGTCAGACAACCTTTAATTTTAAAAAAAATCCGTGTATTGAGAGTGGTTTATAAATATATTTGAATTCTCAAAAGTTGAATTTATCAGTTAAAAGTATAAATAATATATTTTCTTACATATTTTCTATAAAAAATAAGTTTAAAGTAAAATCGTAAATTTTGGCCAACCGGAACATTCAGTTTTGTGACCGCTCGTTTTCAAAAAAATTCTTCCTAATCGTGGAAAGTATTTGGCACAATAGTAGCACAACATATTGTACTTCATCGAGAGACGCTATTTTGCTTTCATTGTTAAAAGAATTAGCTAGCAGTGCGGACTTATTGTTGAAGTGTTCCGTGTTTCAATTTCTTGACTCGGGTATGTGACCAAGTTTTACTATTATAAATCACTTTTCTATAAACATTGTTATTGTTGACACATTGCAAAAGTTGTATAGTATTTGATCCCGAAAAGTTAATACTGCTAAGTACGATGAGTAATTTATAAACAATTTAAAACTACCAGAAGGTTGTATTATGTGACCTCCGTTTTGTGACTTATTCTACGGTCACATTTAACGGAACGGCAAGTCACAACAGGTCGGAATGCATAAAACTTAGTTTACATTGCTATCCTTGCTGACCGAATTAATTTGATTTTAAAGTTTTAAATTAAATAAGTTCTTTTTTTAATTTATATTTCAAATTTATAGATCATTGAAGTTTGCTGACGACATTTAAATGTTAGGTAAGCTTTTCTTAACTTTGGTGGATATTGCAATGCCGCTTACTGACGCGGAGAAAACTAGAAGATACAGAGAGAGATTAAAAAATGTATACCCGGATGCTGCCCAATGCAAAAAGAAATTTAGATCGACTGAAATCAAAATGTTCAATTAAGAAAATTTGATAGTTTGAGATAGCTCGATCTGCTGGCGTCTATACAATTTATAACAAACCTAACCAAACCGTGTATAACCTCAAACACAATTATTTTATTGTATGTAAGTACACCAGTACCTACATTATAATAATTGGGTTTGAGGTTTCTTTTGTGATTTCACTCATTATAGTAAGGTAAAAATATAAGAATACTTAAAATTATTGTTTTATTTCTTACCTACTCGATTCTTCAAAATTTTCAGTTATTATTGACTTTTACTTAACAGAAAAAAAAATATATATATATATAACTAGTTCCAATTTGAAAAGTAGAGCTGATAATGTTTAAATCATCATTTGATATCAAAATTTGTTAATTTGTTTAATATTCTACTAACTATGTAGGTCGGTATTATTTTGGCAATTAATAAATCATGTGAGCACAGCCTTATGATTTTAAGACTTCCATTTTGTCACTGTCCCTTCAAATTGTTGGAGTTAAATCTATGAAAGATGAATTTTCACCTTTTATTTCCATGCAATCACAAATATGTATAGCGTCATTATCTATTGCTTTTAGAAAATGTACGCATATTGAGTAAAATATTATGTTTTTGGAGTAAAATTAAAAAAATGCCAAGTAAAAAGCGACATAGTCACAAAACAGAATAAAAAACAATATTTTTGTGTTAATCCTTAAAGCTGTGGCTATTTTCTTTGATTTACCAATGAAGTGCATGTATTAATTGTTTAAATAAATATGAAAATGGCTTATACATTATGGCTTATTATTTCATACTTTCCGTAAAATTTGCTTTTAAATCTAGTCACACAATGAAACCAGTTCTGCCACCAAGTCAGTTTTGTTTCGATATTACAGGATAAATGCCTCGAATTCAGCGTTCCTTTTTGTTTTCCTACATATTAAACTATATTACCTATTACATTTTGGTCAAATAAAAAAGAAAAAAATATATTAAAAATATAATCGAATTTTAGAGCAGGGTACACTTTATTTTGAAATTGCTCGCCTATAAATCTTACCTATAAGTTTGCGATTTTCATTCATAATTTCGATTCCAATATTAGTTTGACGACTGAAAGGCTACTCTCATTGGTTTACTGATATTATTTGCTTACGATTTGGGCGTTGTTTGGATAATTTTAATGTATATTAATACGTTGTAATCTTACCTTAAGTTTGCGATATAAGTACGTTTATAATTTCGATTAGATACTATTATTACCTACTTTGTCGATTGGGAGGCTTGCTCAATGATTAACTGATATTATTTGCTTACGATTTGGACGTTGTTCGGATAATTTTAAAACATATTAATACGTTTACGTTAGGGCTTCCAATCCCGCAGCCCGAATTCAATCTCGGTTTTTGCGGGACTACGAATTTTAAATCCCGCAGGATCTCGGTATTTGCGGGATCCCGCATATTGAAAATATTCACATTCATATAAGGCAAATAAAACAATGAATTAATCAACTAACTCCACATTTATTTACGTATTACTATTAGTATGAGATCAATCAAATTACACCATTTTTTCTTCACAAAAAACAGTAACGAATACTGAATAAAAAACTTTACTGATATTTTAGGCTATATACTTAGGCTACTACTGACTGAAATTCGGCTATATTAGGTTACTTAAGCTGTAAAAAACGGGCGACATCGGCCCCCGTGTTGTTTGCAACACTGCCGAGTGCCGGACGCTAGTGTTGCCAATTTTGCAACTTTGTCGCTAGATTAAGCGACATTTTGATTTCAAAAACGACTTTTTACACCGATTTAGCGACAAAATAATTTAGCGACATTTCTTGCGCCTTTTCTAATTTGTTTATCATTTTTTAAATATATAAAATTCAATAAGATTTGTGAAAAGCGCGATTATGACGCGGCTCTTGATTATTGTTTGTCGAGGTTTGTATTTACTTTATGGTCTGTGCCATGACCACAAATAAAGTTCATGCCAATCATAGAACACTCTGTGTTTTTACTCCATGGTCTCTTCTCTATGCCATGACCACGAACTTCGTGCCAATCTTAAAATATTTAAATATCAAGGTGAAGTTTTAGCAAGTTATAGACAATTTCTAAGCAGGATCACTACTGACACTATTGCAAACACGTAATAAAATTTGAATTTCGTGAGCTACCTTTGTGGATCCATCGTTACGGCAATGATCTCAGCAAGTAAGCTCATTTAGCACAGAACACTAATAACCTACGGGTCGTTTAGTCAAAATATTGGTTTGAAATTTAACCGTAAGTCCATTTTTTTATTGATAACAGGAAACCTAGTCAACAACCATAAAAAAACCATTCACAAACTATTTTGTTTTCGCCAAATAACATCTAACGTCATCTAGCGACTTTTGAACTTTAAATCTAGCGATATTTGCTTTAGTCGTGTTGGAAACACTGCCGGCCGCCAGTCACCGAGTGATCTCGCTCGCCACAAGTCGCATGCATGCTTTTTTTTCAGTCCCGCAAATCCCGCAGAACCCGCGCCCGTAATCCCGCAACACGCGGGATTGGAAAATGAGGCAGGATCCCGCAACACCGAGATCTCGGTATTCTAGGATTGGAAGCCCTAGTTTAAGTACTTAATTTAAAGTCACGTTCATCTATTAATCGTATTTCTGCATAATCAATCAATCAATCAATAATTTATTTGCACGAATGTAGGTACAATAAAAATACAGGTGGTAAATACAGTTTTCAGAAATGAGCCTTGTACATTCTGCCTTGAGACAGGCATGCAAAATTTTATACAATCAGTTATAAACCAGGTATAATATAAAAATGTCAATTTAGTAATGAATACAATTATAATCTAGAAAGATATTGCTGCATATCAAATTATAATGTCACAGTTAATTAACATTAATAAAATTTAAATTAAATTAATATTTTACATCTATTTAAAATGGAAAAAAAAGAATACATTTATGTACGTCAAAATTAACTTGGTTAATATAATTGATATTAGAGATAAGTCAAGAATAATACAATTAAATACATTAAATTAAATTCCTTTGATATTTTAGGACGTCAGAGTTAATATTTATTTACAAATAGGTTACTTTTAGGTAAGCGTGCTCCATCTTCGATCACATCATCACTTACCATCAGGTGAGATAGTGGTCAAACGCGAACCTATTTTCAATAAAAAAAAATATATATATATTAAATATGCTTATGTAGGTAATTATAAAGTTCTATCCATTAAAAAATCATTCACTGAGAAGTAACATTTTTCTATTAATAAAGCCACTAATTTCTTTTTAAAGTTTTTAATTGAATCGTTTTTTTATAAAATCAAGCAACTTATTGTATATGGTTGGTCCCATACAGATAAATATTTTACTTAACAACGCCGTATTACAGAAATCGATATGTAAAACATTTTTGTATTGACTTCCGACAGGTCGTTTTCTAGTTTCTGATATCAAAGGAAATACATATATATAATACTGTTATGGTGTACAATAAAGAATATATCTATCTATCTATCTATCTACATTTTTATTGACTTTTACAAAGAGGGCCATTTCTAAAATGTACAAGGACGGAAATGTAAGCACTTTTAGATACTTAAACTTTGGTTTGCAGCTGTCTGTAATATTTAACCCACACATCGCTCTGATGCAACGTTTCTGAGCCCTAAATATGTGTTCCTTTGAGCTGCAACTGCCCCAGAAAATAATACCAAATCTGAGAACTGATGCCACCAGACCATGGTAAGCTACTAAAGTAGTTTCAATGTTAACTTTTTTTGTTAAATTTGATAGAACATATGCGCTTGTATTCAACCTTTCGAATTTCCTCTGCTTGAGGTTTCCAGTTTAACTGTCTGTCAATATAAATACCTAAAAACTTTGCTACTTCTACTTGGTTAATTTTCTTTTTATTGTACTCTTCAGCTAAAATTGTGCGTTGATGGAAGTGCATAATACTAGTTTTTTTTTTTTTAGTTAATGTCTAAGTTATTTTTATCAAGCCAATGTACGATGTCTTCTAGAGTCTTATTTACAACACGTTCATAGCTATCCGATTCCTTGCAGTTTAGTAGAGCGGTGCTATCATCGGCAAATAATACCATTGGGTTATCGACATGAAGTGGCAAGTCATTTATATAAATTAAAAAAAGAGGCGGTCCCAGCACACTGCCCTGTGGTACACCATATCTTATTTTTCTGCATTCGGATCGGTATTTTATTCCACTCTTTGTCTTAGGATAGACTAGGAATTCTAGTTATTTCTGTGTATTGTTTACGATCACTGAGGTATGATTTAATAAGATTGAGTGGGGTTCCTCGAATTTCATAAATGCTCAACATATTTAGTATGATGTCATGGTTGACGAAGCCTTTGTCTTATCTGTTAAGATTGCGCAAATAGGTATTTTTAACCGAATTCAAAAAAGGAGGTTTACAATTCGTCTTAAACTTTTTTTTTTATGTATGTTACCTCATAACTCGGAGACGGCTGGACCGATTTGGAAAATTCTTTTTGCGTTTGTAAGGGTATACTTTCTAGTTGTTACGAAATTAGGATCTGATGATGGGATCTTGGAGAAATCGAGGGAACTCTTCAAATATTATAGGCACACCTATAGTGTTTTGGGTATTACTTATAGATCCTTGAGCAGTTGGTTTTGAAAAGTACCAATTGGGGAAGTTGAACTGATGATGAAGACCACAGATGGCCACTGAAACTACTCAATAATAAGTATTTCGTGGATTGCGATTCGATTACTTGAGTACGGATGTTAAACACTTTATGCTCGTCGTAATACATACGAGTATGGTGATGTAGAGCTGATGCTCAAGTACCAGGAGAACTCCTCAAAAATTAACGGCTATGCATCGAGAAAAGCAATATTTTGTAAAAGGTGATAAGTTGTTGACATTATGGCTTTTGTAACTAGATAAATTACAAACCGACCCACTAAAAAGAGTGAAAAACAATTTTTACAAAAAATAGAACCGACTTCCATATCAAAAGACTACAAAGCCAAAAATAACTTTAATTTCGGAAGGCGGTGTGAAAAAAAAAAGAAAATCCAAAACCAATAACACCGACTACCGAAATTAAAGTTATTTTTGGCTTTGTAGTGTTTTTTGCAAAAAAAATTTTTAGGTCTTCCGTCCTTCTTAGGTAAGTTTTTTATTATTTTTAATTGAATTATCATCATTCAGAGGCACTTCTGGAAGGAGCACTTCATTATTATTTTTATTCGAATTATTATCATTTGGAGGCACTTCTGGAAGGACCACTTCATAATGGCCGCCTAAGTAACATCCAGAAAATCGTAAACGTTTCACCGGATTACCAGAATCACCATCGAAAGATCCTCTCAAAAGGCCGTTTTCGTAAACCTCGAAAGCATATGGATACAAAGCGGCGCGAAGGCTGCCATAAGTTCACGCGGAACCATAAGTAGTTGTTTTTACCAGTGTCGTCGTGTACAAATCAGCTTTAATAGAGGGGTCTCCGCGCTCGTCACAAGTATACAGTTGTAACTCATCCCAATGCGCTACCACACACTCGACAATAGCAAGTCTAATCTCATACAACGACTCAATATTCACATATATAGAGAATGAAAAAGAATTAAATAAACACGAACCATCTCCAGGTATAGGGACAACCCAGTGTGGGCAAGGCTGATCATTCACATACAGTATTACTGAACCCATTGCGTATGCCATAGTTGGTATGTGTAATACATGTGTAATACTGAGCTGCAGTTTTGTTCACCAAAATTGCAGCTCAGTATTACACATTAAATAAATAAAACTAAAACTTGCACTGAGGAAATACGGACATATTCAAAAAATTACATTAAAATATATAGACAAGTCTTAAAAAAAGCCAGGCGGCTGGCGGTCAGGACGGAGATTAATAAAGCAAATTATTCCTCAAAAGCTATATGGCGAATTATAAATAGACACAGGAATAAAGATCCTAAAAGGGATGACTATAAAAACATGCGGCTCAAAGTTAATGATAAAATTGTTACAAATCCCCAGGAAATAGTTGATATTTTCTCAAAATCTTTTGATAAAGCTGACAAAGTTAGAGATTCTAGTACTTTTGAACAAGCCATGAAAACATTGCAAGAAAATTGGTTCAGAGTTGATGAAGAAATGACGTGTGAACAAGTGACAGCATGTGAAATAACAAAAATTGTCAATACAATGGCAAACAAGAGATCTTATGGTTATGATGAAATACCAATACATGTAATTAAAGATCATATCGTATTATTAGCAGAACCGCTAGCACATTTTATTAATATGTGTATGTAGAGCAGTATATTCCCTGAACAACTAAAAATAGCAAGAGTCTTACCTATTTATAAAAAAGGTTCCAAATTAGATCCCAACAATTACAGACCTATATCCTTATTACCTATAACATCGAAAATTTTTGAGAAAATTCTTAAAAATAGACTGCAACGACATCTATATCGCAATAAAATACTAAATATCAGACAATTCGGCTATCAAAAATATGTGGGAACAAATGATGCAATTGCTGCATTAATGGAGGAAGTAGTTGACAAGATAAATAAGAAACTAAAAGTTGTACGATTATTTCTAGACCTAAGCTCTGCTTTTGAGTTGAGATCGACTGTGTCAAAAGTTTTGACACAGTCGATCACAAGCTTCTATTAGCAAAAATGGAATATTACGGTGTGAGAGGGTCGGTTCTAAATCTATTCAAATCTTACTTAGAAAATCGTAAGCAATACGTGGAAATTAAAGTAGTTGAGGATAATTGCGAAAGAGTTTATAAATCAGGCCATAAAATATTACGAAAAGGAGTCCCGCAAGGTTCAATATTGGGGCCAATCTTTTTCATTTTATTCATCAATGATTTGATCAATTACATGCAAAACCATATTGATACAGAACTTGTTCTTTTTGCTGATGACACAAATGCTATACTGTCTGCTGGTGATATAGCAACTTTAAGTAATAAAGTAAATATGGCACTAGAACTCTTTAATTCATGGTTCACTATTAATACTCTGAACCTAAACACAAGTAAGACGAATGCCATGTTATTTAGGACGACTTCGAGAAATAAGGACATGATTGACATAGCTTTGAATAATAAGAATATAGACTTAGTAGACAGCGTTAAATTTTTGGGTATTCACATTGACGAAAGGTTAAACTGGAAAAAAGAACTGTCAGTAGTAGAAAGTTCAATTAGCTCGGCTTGCTATGCCCTCAGAAGTCTTCGCGATGAGGTATCTATGGAACACTTAAAAGCGGTATATTATTCACTAGTCGAGTCCAGACTTAGGTATAGTATTTCTTTATGGGGAGGTAGTTATGCGTACAATGTGAACACTGCGTTTGTCGTTCAAAAAAGGGCTTTGCGCACTATGGTGAGAATTCCACAGTGGGAATCATGTAAGCAGTATTTTAAAGATCTGCAGATATTAACTGTCCCTTGCCTATATTTGTTAATTATACTTACCGACCTCATGAAAAAGCTTAACACGGTGGAAACTACCGAAGTACGGAAAAAGCGAGAAGCCACAAGGCGTAAGGATTTGCAGTATGACATTCATCCACACATTAAAGTAGTAAGTCATGCTGCAGGCTTTCAAGCTGTCAAGTGTTTTAATAAACTCCCTGTTGAATTTAAGACCTTATATAATATTACTCAATTTAAACAACAACTGAAATCGTTTCTTGTAGAAAAATGCTATTACACACTTGAAGAGTTTCTCTGTGACACATACAACTAGACTGTATTAACTTATTGTCCCTATTTAATTGACGTATTTTTTATTTTTTAACCGACTTCTGAAAAAGGAGGAGGTTCTCAATTCGGATGTTTGTTTTTTTTTTTTTTATGTTTGTTCGGGCATAACTCCGTCGCTCGCCAACCGATTTGAAAAATTCTTTTTTTGTTGGAAAGGGTATACTTCCCAAATGGTTGCATGAAAATTTTATCGACATCGAACAAGCCGTTTCTGAAAAATCAACAAAAGTCTAAAAAAAATATTTACATTGATGATCTTTTCGGTTACTCTATATTGTGTTTTTTTGTTCGCGCGTTTTTAGTTTTTTGTAGTTGACATTTTGGCTTTTATAACTAGATTAATTACAAATTGACCCACTAAAAAGCGCGAAAATAAAAACTTTTTTGCAAAAAAATAAAACCGACTTCCATATCAAAACACTACAAAGCCAAAAATAATTTTAATTTCGGAAGGCGGTGTGAAAAAAAAAAGAAAATCTAAAACCAATAACACCGCCTTCCGAAATTAAAATTATTTTTGGCTTTGTAGTGTTTTGATATGGAAGTCGGTTTTATTTTTTTGCAAAAAAGTTTTTATATTTTGACATTTTCAATGGTTGATCTGTAGGTAAACCTTTTGGTGTTCGTTTTACAATACAATATCTATTTGACATAATTTGGACATCGTCATATAGTGGACTTGCTTAATTTAATTGATATTATTATTTAAATTTTGATTATTATTATTGTTTTTACTTCTGACTTGTAATGGTTGAATTTGTATTTATTTTTAATTTTTACTTTGTTTATATTTGACATAATTATACGATTTGTGTAACAATGTTATTCTAGGAATATTATTTGAAATGGTATATTGTAATTTATTTTATTTTGATTAGTTTTTGCTGTATTGTAATAATGCCTACTTGTCAATTTTTTTTTTATGTTTGTGTGTATTTAGAGCGATAATTTCAACACAATGTAAAAATTGTTTATGAAATAAATAAATGAAATGAAATTAATTGAAAAAGAAAAAATATTTGCCAAAGTATTTAAATTATATTAACACTCTCGAAGCGCATTTTCCTCGTCTAAAGACAATTTCAAGAGAAATATATCAAGTACAGAGTATTTGTAACATTTTAAAAGATATTGATGAATCATTAGAAAATTCTGACGTAGAAAGAATAAAAAAACACGGAAAACAACAAAAAGTTGGCAGTATTGTTGTGGAAAGTGAAGAGTCACATGAAATTCTAGAGGATGAGGTCGTAGATAAACATAAGGCTACGTTTAAATCTCTAAAACTAAAGTGTCTTGATACTCCAAGACTCGAGTGCATGTCGTGTATAAAACTTTGTTATTCAAGAGATACTTCATCTCTAAACAGGTTGAGAAAAGCTATAGACACCAGTATTTAGAATAATCTTCTCAGCTATTACAGAACCAACAATCTAGATCACAGCCCATATATTTGTCACTCATGTTTACAAAAAATTAGAGCAAATCAACTGCCAGCACCCTGTATTCTAAATTATCTACACGTTAGTACTGTTCCACCATAGATGACCGAGATATATTAATTCAACGCGCCAAAGCATTTCAGGTAGTAATGCTAATGAATCCCGTGGCAAAAAACGTCCTATATGGATCTCACAACTTTCTATGGTAGAAGAACTGAGTTGCGAGACTTGGTTTTTTTGACAAGTATTGTTTTTATGGAATTCATTATTTACATGAAATGTCATCAAATCAAATGAGTCCCAAAAATGTGCTAGTTTATTGCTTTTTATTTAAGCTGTCGGCTTTTTATTTTTCTGACATCGTATTCGAACGTATTCCATTTCAGTACCTAAATCAAACAAATAAAGTCAAATTTACTGTTTTCATTTTTGGACAGTTTCGTTGAGATTTATATCCGTTATATTACTTGTCTTCCTACATCATATTGTTAAATCTGTTTGTTTAATTATTTTTTTAATCAGTAAAATGAAACCTACTCATTCTAAGTACTATTTAACCAAGTTAAACCTGTAAAATTAGTTGATAACGCAAAAATTGCTTTATCACATTGAAGCCGTAATTTTAAACAAGCTATTTCCACTAATTAAGGTACTGCTTCATATTGTATCTAAACGAAGGCGCTAACTTTATTAAATTAGGAACCATTTCGGAATTATAATCTCCTTTTTGTTTACCTTTAAATGATAACTACTGGTAACGAAAAATACTATATTCAATCACACACAAGAATTATATTTTTATCAAGTTTACCTATAAAATAAAAGATTAACAGATACAAATCAAAATTTTATAAAATAATCACTGTGTAGATAAAAATAATGAGTGGAACATATATAAACGCTTTCCACTGATAATAATGTATTAGAGGCAAAAGTGCTGCTACCAAGACTTTTTGACTGTTATAGTAATAAAATAGTTGTTTCGTGAATTTATAGTGATAATAAGTGTTATTTCAAAATGGCCGACATTTATGAGAAAACTAGAATGTCGACACGTGTGGACCGTTTTAGAAAGAGTGCTGCGGAGCGGTATAGCCTAAACGAGGAAGATGTACACATCGGTCACCTAACTTTGGAGGCGATGTACGAAGCTCCGGATATGATAAGCCAGGTGCCAGTCTATCTTTTTACTTCCACATATCTATCTATTATTAAACGTATTTGAAGTGATAGTATCTGAATGAAGGTGTAAACTTTATCTCTTCCAAAAATACGACTATACCACGGCTTACAACATATTCTAATTAACTATCATTAATTTCATTTTGCTCATCAAACGATAAAAAAAATGTAATCAAATCTTAATGAAATATTCTTTTCGAAAAAAGATCTATCAGGCTTAAGTTTGAATATGTTAATTACTTAAAACCTCTTTTTTGGTGGAAAAATTATCTAAACACCTCCTGCTCTGGATGGAGCGGAAGGGAGCATCAGACTTGTACTGACCTAAAATACACCTTATTCTTCACTGCCCCTAAGTTCCGGGACCACGGTATCTCGTTAGAACATTCCTTCAACCCCAGAATTAATTAAAACCTAATTTATTCTTACGCAAATATAATTTCAAATTGGTAAATTTCGTTAATATATATTATATAAACATTAAAAAAATATTAGCAATGATACTTAACCGACAATGTTTAAGATTTTAGTGGCTAACATACAATATATTTTTTGAAATAAAAATAATAATAAATATTTTGCATTTATCAGATCGATGCCACAACGGGAAAGCAAGAAACTAACGCATCCGTGGCAGAACGCACGTGTCGCCTAGCCAGTGCCATGGTTAACGCTGGCCTTAAGACCGGAGACCCAGTCATCATCATGGGCAGCAACCATGTGGACCTCTGCATCCCTTACTATGCATGTCACTTCGGAGGATACCCCATGTGTGCCATTGATCCCAGCTGTGTACAACGTAAGTTTATATACATAAGAATTTAGACATACCATAAAAAATAAAATATTGTTACTGAAAAACTTATATGAAAAAATATGTAATCTAATTTCAAATTAACTATCCTTACAGTCGATCTAACAAGATTATTCCCTGACATCTGCCCAAAGATAGTGTTCTGTCAGAAAGCATGTGAAGAAAAGATTAAACAAGCATTCAAAGCAAACAATCTAGAGGGAACTATTGTCATATTTGACGAAAAAGAATCGGATCTGGAAGCGTTTGTCAAGTTACACAACGGTACACAAGATAAATTCAGGTAAAGAACTATCTAAAAACATTACACCAATTACGTGACCTAACGTATGAAGAAATCAGTTAGATATGCCATGTTTATAATGAATGAACCTGTGGGAATACCGGGATAAAATATAATAGCTTAATCTCATGCATGCTATTAAAGAATTGCTATACAGGGTGGTAGGGACATCGACGCACAAACACTTAACAGGGATTCGGTACATGATTCTGCAATGGAATTTTTCGTTGGCTTTTTCTTCATTTTCAGGTTTTTTCAGCAATTTTTTACTGAAAACTGTATAAAATGTATTTTATACATTCTCATTGGGTTAACCCAATGAGAATTTATTTATAAAATAAAATTCACTTGTTTCACTCAAAACAGCAATGTAAATAAAACTCGAAAGGGCTACCTGATCAGCTGTTTTGCTAGAGTTAATTTGCGAGGTCAATACAGCTGATCAGGTAGCCCTTTCGAGTTTTATTTACATTATAAATTCTCATTGGGTTAACCCAATGAGAATGTATAAAATACATTTTATACAGTATTCAGTAAAAAAATTGCTGAAAAATCCTGAAAATTAAGAAAAAGCCAACTAAAAATTTTCCGTCGGTTTTTTCTTAATTTAATAAAATTAAGAAAAATTCGACGGAAAATTTCAACGCAGGGGGGTCCAGAATCATGCACTGAATCCATGGTAAGCGGTTGCGCGTCGATGTCCCTGCCACCCTGTATTTCTCTGTCTTCCACTGATAGTCTCACCAAAAAGTGGTTAAGCCGTTCCAGGGATTAGCCCATACAAATAGACAGATAAACAGTTATTTTGAAAAAAAAAATGTGTTTTAATATCGTGTAAATACATAAATGTAAGCACTTGAGAAAAAAGTGATTTTGATATATTTGATAAATCACAGACAGATACTTAAATTTGATTTATATTTATAGATTACATCAAGACAATAATTGTACCAACTTCATAGGCACAATGATATGAATAGTTTTATTAACATGTGATAGGGAGATCTCGAAGATAGTGACTGTTTGTTTCGTGACAGATTAGGTAAGTATGGATTGTTATTTCACGCATGTTGGTACAATTGTGTATGTTTTCAGACCAGCTGTATTCGACACGTCTGAAACTACAGCATGGCTGATGTTGACCAGTGGAACTACTGGACTGCCAAAGGTCGCTATTATTCCATTCGACACATTACTACACGGAATTCTAAATTGGTGGTGAGTACGCAAATACAATTTTAGCTAGATTTTTTTATATGGACATGACGCAACTGTTAAGAATTACTAGCTTATTATTGCGTGATATCTAAATTAATTAAGCCATAAAACAGCTCTAGTATAGCAAAAGCAATAAAAAGATAAATAATAATTTAAAATCATAATCCGCGGCTTAGACATCCAACTGGCTGACTAGTTGGGGTGTGTGAGGATTATAAAGGTAGTCGGTATTAGCAATTGAATCATCAATTTCACAAATCTAATCAATTAGTTAAAATGTATTTCAGAATAAAGTTACTATGTCTCATTGACAACAATGCACGTGTCGAGTCAAAGATCCAGAGCCTTGAACGCCGATGACAAGTTGTAAGTCTATCGGTTTTTCTATTGGTTAGATTTCGGGTAGTGTATCATGGAATTGCACAAACTAATAACTCCAAGCCTGTTGCATCATCGGACTATAAGACGAAGAGCGATGCGCCATCGCTACATGGTGGACATCTCATCCGTACGCACAAAACGTTTTGGGAATACTTTCATTGTACGTGAATGAATTGTATATCGTACGTACTAAGGAGTGGAATTCTTAAGGTCAAGAGTAAATAGGCTACTTTTAGACAAGCGTATTGAGAGGTGAGACGGTGGTCAAACGCAACTCGATCTATACAACAAAATAATGTAAATCGAAATGCAGGTATTAGGCTCCGTTGTATGGATCCTCCAGTAATACAGATTCACTAAAAAACTAAGAACCTACGTATATTGTAAACAAAATGAAGTGCATTTGGTTTCAATAAGCAACCCCTCACGGATGTATAGATAGTTTGTTTTATATCCAACACTGATCTGCTTTAACATACACAACGGTCTTACGTCGCTATTATATATCAATAACCAATCAATTAATTACAAGTACATGCTCAGAACTTTGTTACACCGAACATGCCTC
Source organism: Tholera decimalis (assembly GCA_943138885.2). Taxonomy (NCBI): domain Eukaryota; kingdom Metazoa; phylum Arthropoda; class Insecta; order Lepidoptera; family Noctuidae; genus Tholera; species Tholera decimalis. The sequence goes on along the minus strand of OW964552.2, from coordinate 22,354,071 downwards.
GAAAGTTGTTGCAAGTTCTCAAGCTCGCAGCATCGCATATCGGTAAATAATAAATGAATGGTATTAGTTGAAGTTATGTCCAAAACTAAATTATTGGGACTCACCTCACAGTTCAAGTTACTCGAACATTTATCATCGGTGCTTACAGTTTAGTGATCCCCTTAAGCATGGTGTTGAAACTTAGTGATTTTCACTCAGTAATTTATTTATCAACCGACAAAAAAAAACGGAGGAGGTTATCAAGTCGACGCGTATTATTTTTTATGTACGATCAGCGATTACTCGAAGACGGCTGAACCGATTTCGATAATTCTTTTTTTTTTGAAAGTGTATACTTCGAAATTGGTCCCATTGTCACCAAGTTAAGATCTGATGATGGGATCCTGGAGAAATCGAGGGAACTCTTTAAATATTATAGGCACACCGATAGTGATTTGAGTATTTTTTATAGTAACTTGTGTAGTTGCATTCGAAAAGCACCATTTGTGAAGAGGACCTGATGATGAAGACCACGAGGAATAATAAGTAGTTATTTGCCGAAAAAGTACACTTTACATAATTATGACACCTATTTAGAATTCAAGAAGACATGTTAAAAAGATATAATCAATGACCTCCATGCTAGGAAAACTTACGTTACAGGGGTCATCCATCCGTTCATTATTCGCTATACATATAAAAAGATGAGAACAGTGCACTTCAAAATATCAACACAAATAATAAATTAACTTAACTAACAATGTTTTAATGCAAAAAATAAACAACATAAACGTTAACTGTGCCAAATTTGCTACGTTTGCGTTATTTTCATAAAAAGGCGTACAAAGCTTTAGCCTCACTTATTTCATAGATGATCAACTTGCTGATCCATCCACAACTTTGATCATGTGGTCCATTTTTATTAATGTATTACCCCCTACATCCAAAATTATAAATATTATTATTGTAGAAAATATCAAGATGGTTTAATCCAACTTCTCTACTAAAAATTTTAACTTCCCCATTTGCCATAAGTTTCTGGTAGATCTATAATTGAAATATTTTTGTTGATGCAGGAAACCGTTCCCGTATAAATTTGAAAGCATCTTCGCTATGGCAACACTTCAGTGGGTCTCATCACTTATATACTTCATATCTTGCCCCTTGAAAGGCGCCACAAGGGTCCAGTCATCAGCACCACTGACTCCCATGAGCATCGTCGAAATTATCAACAAATATAAGGTAATTATACTAATAATAGCAATAAGAGATAATACACTTATATGTTATTTACAGTTTCTGATAACAGTTGCTACTAAAATTTTTACACCTATTTGATATTATCTTTTTTCTTATCCAGCCCACTACTACAGCATTCACGTGCTTTTTATTGCGTCATTTTATGAATGCGGCAGAAAAAACTTGTGACTTATCCTGCTTCAAGTATGTATTGATTGGCGGCAATATTATTGAAAAGCCAGTGCTGGACAGATTTAGAGTAAGTACTCACATTATGTTATCCGATATAGGGCCGTTTGTACACTATAAAGTAAAGAATTGCTGTTCTTTTGAGCAATTTTCATAAACTCCTCGGGATTCCAAGCCGAAGTTTTCTGAGAAGAAATATGTAGCGAGCACTGTTATCTCTGTGAACTTTGAATGTATATTTTTTGAACTAACGAAAAAGTATAAACCTATAATAGTGTTACTGAGACTTATTTACTTCCTCAAAACGCGTTTTCAGTTCTAATTAAAACGTATCTGTTTGTAGAGTATGTGCAGTGCTTTCGTATACCTGGCTTACGGGATGACTGAGTTATTGGCACCCATCTTTGACTACGATGACGACACCCCATTCGGCTCATCTGGCAAGCCACAATCTCAATATGAGTTCAAGGTAAGTACTCTTTTACTTAATACACGTGTCTTTGTATGGTTGCAACTTTCGAAAAGTGCGTCATTACTATGAAGCAATATGATGGTTGGTTATAATAAAGATTTTTTTTTTAAGAGAGTCGAGAGAGAGCATTCGTAACCCTGTGGTAACGGGGCCGAATTGCAAGTTCTAGGTGGTGGGTTCAAACCCAGTCAAGCACATTAATTTGTGTAATCCGTAACATCTCCACTGCTCTTGAAACGATGAAGAAAAACATCGTGACCAAAAATCTGAACTGATGTGACAGCCGCCAACCCGCACAGGGAACGCGTGGTGGATTACGGCCCATTCCCTTTTATATAGAGGAAGCGAAGTCCCAGCAGTGGGAACATAATAGGCTGAAAAATAAATAGACTAGTTATAATTTTTAAAACACTAATTATACGTACGCAGTGAATACAGCACTCCCGCCGGGGTTGCAGAAACGTACTAACAAGATACCGCGGCCCCGGTACTTAAGAGCAGCTGAAAGGACAGGGTGGGTTTTTAGTCAGTAGAAGTCTGACACTCACTTTCGCTTAACCCAGAGCGGGAGAAGTTACTCGATGATTTTCCCACTTAGAAGTAAAAAGTATATACAGCAATACGTTAGTCGTAGTAATACATAGCTACTTAATTGATTACATTTTTTTTCGGATACCTAATATTAGGTATAAAAAAGTTGACCCAATTAAATTATGAATTTATTTACAGCTCATTGGTGAGGATGGCAAACCTTTGGAAGGAGCTCACAAAACTGGAGAATTGTGGCTTAGGGGCCAAAACACTTTCTTCAAGGTAATATATAGTAATCTCATAAACATTATTCCATAATTTAAGTAAGGAGAATTGTCTTTGTGGATTCTTAAGGTGTTGTTAACCTATATATGTATGGGCATAAGTTATTTAAGTCCCCTATTTGAGGAGTGGCTTGAGAGACGCCACGGCGTCCTCACCTTCCGCCTGACGCAGGTACTGACCGGCCATGGCTGTTTCGGGAGGTACCTGTTTCGGATACAGCGGGAGGACACGCCTGGATGTCGTCATTGTGAGGACCACCCATAGGACACGGTGGATCATACGGTTGAGGTGCTCGTGGAGGCGATCGGCGGCGGCGACCTCTCTCGCCCGACCCTGTTTTAGACCATAATGAGGAGCGAGAGGGGATGGGATGCAGCCGCCTCCTTCTGCGAAGCAGTCATGCTAGCGAAGGAGGTGGCTGCACGCGTAAGGGAGAGACAGTTATCTTCCTCACGCCCCAACCGCCGTGGGAGACGCCCCAGGTATCACGAGCTGATCTCCGGCCACCGTAGACATGTCTGCGGACGGCGAGCAGGGGTAGCTCACCGTCCGGTAAGAACCAGACACTAGTCGGAAGCGCGTCATGTGCCGCGCGCGCCTCAAAGAGCAGTCAGCACCATTGACTGGCCATTGGAAGGGCAACTGAAGGAACAGGGTAGATTTTTAGTCAGTAGAAGTCTGACACTCCCTCTCGCTCCACCCCACAGCGGAAGTCATTTGATGATTTACCACCCAGAAAAAAAAAACCTGTATGATATATTTGTACCTGCTTTTAAGGGTTCTGTTGCCAATTGGCAAAAAACGGAACAATTTTAGATTTGCCATGTCCGTCTGCCTGTCCGTCTGTCCGACCATTGTCACAGCCATTTTATTCCGAAACTATCTACTACTACTACACGACTACAGAGTTGAAATTTGGTAAATAGATGTATTCTGTAAACCGCTTTCATCAAACCTGCGGGGTGTATATAGATAGGTATTTAAAAATTATGTCGAGGCTCCTAAGATATGTTTTTTTTTCAAAGCCAGTCATTGGTATTACTCCCAAAGTGGTAAAATGTGTCCTCCTCCCCCACCCACACTTTTAAAATAATTGAGGGAAAAATCTAAAACAAAATATATGCTGTTTATTATAATAAAAACTTTCAACCAAAATTTGTTTGAACGAAATACATTTAGTAGTTTTTGAGATACAGCACATTTTCATAAAGTGCAAATATAAGTTTGTTATTAATACAAACAATATGATAAACAGTTATTTTACATAGCTACTGCGAAACGTTAGATGTTTGAGAACGAATTTTTCAGAACTCAATCCCTAAAAAGTTACGCCGTCAATCCGTGGATGACTATGCCCTAAAGATGAACACACATTCATAATTTACCGGCCTACTAACACAGCTTCGGTCCCGACTAACACAGTAATTCAATAAAGTATTCTGACTATTATAACTGAAATCTCTATCCCAACGGTTTGTGGGTAAAAGCTGATCTTTTAAAAAAGAACAATCGAATAGCTAATTGCTACATGCGTTTGCAGCTTTGAGCGTAGAATGTCAAAGTATATATTGATATATATCGTAGAAAGTCTGTATTATAATTGAATTCAATTTGTTTGGCGAGGTAACAGAAAAGTATCTCGCCAAACAAATTGAATTCAATTATACCTTCATGTCCGTTTACGTTATTGACGTTTTTGCGGCAATGTTACTCAATGTTCCTTACATATCCAGGGCTATTTAAACAATCCCGAAGAGACGAAGACCATGCTCACAGATGACGGCTGGTTCAAGACCGGAGATATGTTCTACAAGGACGAGCAAGATTACTACTACTTCGCGGAACGCAAGAGGCTTTTAATTAGGCACTACGGTTATAAGGTATATAAATAATCTTTTCACTATCACACAAACACACAAATGCCTTAAGTATAAAAATAGAATGAAAAAAAAGGAATAAAATGCACTAATTATGCGTAATATAGAAATGCAATCAAATGAAATCTACAGATTGGAAAAAAACATTTTGTTCCAAATAATATTAATGGAATAGCAAAATCTTTAACAATAACGTAAGGCGAAAACTCAGTCAGCGTAAACTTAGTCAGACTTATTTCTCTCACGCTCTGATTCATCCAGTGGCGCACTGTCTCGAGTCGGTTGATATGCGACAAGATAAAACTAAGTCTTATTTTGCAAGAAAATATCTACCAAATCCTTACTGCTTGTCTACTGTTCGACGTTACCATTTTAAGAAAACATTTCACAGGCATAACTTCACATTATTCAAATAATATTCATATCTAATACCTATTATTTAAATAATGTGAAGTTTTTAAACATCCACGATCCAAGATTGATGTTAGATAACATCGCTCTTGTAATCATTAATTGATGTTTAAAATTATATTGATTCATTTTAAAACAGGGTTTTCACATGAACAGATCCATTCATTTTTGAAATCTTGTAAACTCAGTCACTCAAAAGTGCTTACAATATTATGAAATTGTTCTAGCCGCATTAATTCTTGCTGATAAATTAACTTTGTGTAGTCAAGTAGGCTTGATGTTCCTATTACTAAGATAGGCCTATTCCTATTACTGTGAATACTTTAAATATTGTTTTAATAACTTGTTCAACGATTTTTTATTTAATAATATAAATATTAAATTGGAACCCTCCAATTTTTCTAATATTATTATAAGTTCAATGGGATCCCTTTGCGTCGCGCAGTAGGATAATGAGACGGTTTTAAGAACGTAATATTTGTTTTCCTGTTTTATTTTAATATATCTATGTTTTTGTTTCCAGCTTTCGCCGGGGCAGCTAGAAGGAATTATCAAACATCACCCGTCCGTGCTGGATGCCTGCGTCGTGGACCTGCCTCATCCAGACTGTATCGAATTGCCCATCGTTGCACTGCAGACGAGGAACGGAGATTATGTTGACGCGAAAGAAATCTTCACCTTAATTAGAGGTGAGTCGTTTATTCTATCTTTTCTCAATCTTTTACGTATTAACTTATAAAATACGAGACTCATTAATCATATCGCAAAAAGCTAAGCAGATTAGATTAGGTACTATGTGGTCTAATGAAAGACGTTCCCAACAGACAAACAGCAATGCAGCATGTATTAATTTCTACAATTTAAACAGATTTAAACCAGCCCCTTGATAACATCCAGATAAGTATGCATTACAAAAAAAAAAAAAAAAGGAGTCAGTAAGGTGTCTCTATCTCATAATCTTCATTTTTATATTATCTTAATCATGTAAATAGCTATTGAAAAAAACGTAAGATACGATAACCATTGGAAATATTTGATTTAATATGTCATAAACGGCAAAATTATGTATTTATCAGGTACCTACTAAATAATCTCGATCACATAGTAATATTAAGAATACGATAAGCAGATAGACAGGTGTCAGTGTGCCATAAAACTAATTAGTAATTTTCACAATTATGTGTGGAATATATAAATTTCTCTTTAGTTAAGGTCTCACTATGGAGAACTCACATCTTTACATGGAAGGAAAAAATATCAGAGACTATAGCCAACTTATGCTTTTTTTTTTTAGTTACTATTTAAAATTAGGGACTGATTCAGTTTCAACTAAATAACTTTAGTTGAAACTGAATCAGTCCCTAATTTTTTGCCTAGAGTTCTTGAGATTAACATCAGAAGAACTCTAGATACTTAAAGCTGTTTGCCTATATGATTTTCCAAAAGAAAAACCTATACTGATTGTAAAACCTAGAGTAACATATAACAGTTGGTAAAAAAACCAGTATACACCGAATACAACAATTTAAATAATTTGTTGACTAACTGCAATCATAAATTCGTGTTTTCATCTGATGATTCAAGAAAACTCATATCGCATGTCATAATTACAGTTGTAACAGTTGGTCCGTACTTTGCGCAGCAATAACATTCATTTGTAAAATAACGCTCGACTGTGGCTACAGTTCATTTTCAGCATCAAAATCAAGGCAGAAATATGAAATTTGACTGTTTCAACATCACAAGTCCTTTGATTCAGTTTTCAATGTGGTTATTTCAAAAACAACATTTGCTTATGATTGTAAGAAATAAAAATACTAACATATACGAGTAAGTCTTTTAATGAAACGAGCTAGGTCCGGCTTGAACGACACTCAAACCCATGCATTGCTTTTACCAAAAAATATTTCTGTCATGTGTAAATTGCAACTCACAGAATAATTAACGTTTATTATACTGCTTTTAGAAACGCTTTATTGCATTATGTAGCTACTCGTTATATTTTAATTAACTCAGCTACGATTCATGAATATTTATTATTATTTTTCGCTCAGCATATGAGATGAACATTTATAAATTTCGTTTTGTGGTATTATTAAAGGAAAGTTGCAATCAATTGAAAAGAAAATGTATGTAGGTTATTAATAATATTATGATCGCAATGCTTGGTTCTAATGTCAATCTTCTGTGAGTACGCTTAACGAGCTCAGTGTTTCTCCGCTGGCCGTAGTTTGCATTCAGTGTCGAAAGGGGCACAATCTATTGCCGCTCACGACACCTTACACGTTTCAGATTTATCACTAACGGCTAGCCACACGACTAAACAATTTCATTATTATTCAATTCCTAACTTATTACTTTCAGAACACTTGGATGGGAAGGCAGTGCACGGCGGTATCTTCTTCGTAGATTCATTACCCATTACGCCCTCTGGCAAAATACATCGTATAAAAGTAAAAGAGATGGCACACGCCGCACAAAAAGCTGAAAAGATTCTGTTCTCGTGAACTAGATAAAAGTGCCAATGTTCGATTTCGTCAATAATAGTGGCCACCTACCAATGAGGATCTAAGTATTGATAGTTCTAGGTTTAGTGTGTGTTGTGAATTCTCACTCCAGAAAATAAAAGTAATTTATTTCTAATTGCTGAATGTGTTTGTGTGTATGTGTTTAATGATGATGTTTTCTTAGTTATATCTTATTTTATGTCGAAAATATTGTGAGTCAATAAGCTTAAAAAATTAATTATAATATAAATTAAATGTAATGTTAAATTGTGATGAAGTAGGTAAATTAGAATTAATTATTCCTTAACATATCTAAGGACCATGTCAAATAAATGATTTTGTAACATGATGGTTTTGTATTTTATTCAATAAGCAAACAACGACAAGGAAGAATTACCTACAATAATGATGACTGGATTACATAAAATTTAACATTCAAAGTATCTGCCATTTTATCAAAAAGCTCTATACCTATTGAGTTACAAATTTTCTAAAGTGCCAAACTCGCAAATAAGTTTAAGCCTATTGTTTTGAATCAGATTATTATCAAGCCCGTACAACTGGTTGTAATAATCAGCAGTTTCTAAGTTATCGAAAATATCCCTTAAAATATTGGATGTTTACAGGCACAGAAATCTAACTGAAACGAATCAAAATTCAGATATCACTATATTGGCTAAACTGAATAAATTCTTAAACATAGAGTATTTTTTGCGTATTTTAAATAGTAGGTAGTGAAGCCAGAAACTCAAATTCCTCTATTCAAAAAGAATCCTCTAACCTAAACGGTGTTACTAGAAATACTGATCGCTCTTTTGAAAAAACTACGATAAATTATCTGGAATTGATACTTTGAACCATGCGAGTGAGCATAGCATACGAACATAAGTTTAGTGATTCCTCTCACGGTAGACACTTCGCGTTCGGCTGCGGTATCTCCATAAACCAAAGTTGGATCGGCACCGGAACGACTAGTGCCATCAAAGTTTTGAATTCGCATTGATTGAACGAACGCCTCTAGTGACATGACCTATCCCAGTTTTATACCACTTTAGTATTGGAGACACACTCACAATCCAATTTTTATTTTTCGCATCAGAAGTGGAAAATTAAAGCAAACTGTTTTTTAAAACATGCCGATTTTGGTTTGTAATTGGCATGAAAGCTATCCGTATCTTTATGCAAACTAATTTCGCTAGATAAATTTTTGTTGGAAATAATAAAAACGATACGTGTAACATTAATTGAATCCATTTATTAACAAATTCACCGAAACACGAAACAAATAGGTGTTCTCGATGATCCCCAAACTAGACTATGTAGTATGTCTACACCTTGGCGGTGTTGAGATAAAAATAGAAACAATGACAACCTAAGATTCAATGAATATACCTGGTTGCTTCAAGATTTCATTACCAATTTCTATCACAAAAATCGGATACCTATCTAACTGAAATCGTAATTCGGAAACCATTTTGTTTCCTCCAGTTCCTACGGAAATCAGATTTTTTTATTCATACAACGCAATATCAAAAAGCAAATTCTCGACCTGGTTCTGAATAAAACTTTCCGTACCTACTTTTCGTTCGTAATTAGGGCACCACTTCCTTCCTACAATAAAGTAAATTTTTAACTTGTAATATTAAAAGGTTTCCGATAAGACATGGAGAACTTAAAGAAGGAGACAAAAGAAAACCTTTTGAATTTCAAAGTAATAAGGAGCTCAATAAAATGGCAACGACGACAGTAACCTACAACAATAAAAATTTTCGTAACGACCAATTATTATTTTAAAACTGATTTAATTTTTCATCATTATGTTACTTTATCGAAGCCTTTTCAATATTCACAATTTATGATTCCTTTAAATATCTCTGATGTAATAAGACCAGTTAGGTATAGTATAAATGTATATATGTGTAGTAATATATGTATGTGTAGACATAAATGTCTAGATTATAATATACGGGAAATACAGCAAGAAACAAGTTTAGGTTTGCTTTGTGTATTATATACTATGTATACACTATTACCATGCATTGTAAAATTTCACAATCCATATCCATAGCATATAAATAACCAATCAACAAAAACACTTTTAGTTGCGGTTTAATCCGCTATAGCAGAACAAAGCTGCGCTTTCTGTCCCAATGGATGCACAAGATCTACACGATTACGATAATTTCTCAAGGGAAGGCATACCTAAACACAGCGTAGGTATACATGCTCTCCAGAAATTACAAAAGTGACAATATGTAAGAAATATACATATATTACACTGAATACCACAAGACCGCTTTGTACTTCTACGTAATTTTCAAGGCTAATGAAGTGTCGGTAAATTGATTGCTTCACCCAACTTATTGGCGGCGAAGTGAAAAATTCAATCAAACCCTACGAGACAAAAACCGGAACAGGAGCGGATGCGTCAATTAATTATCGTGCGGACGCGGTCTAATCAATCCTCCGGCTACAAGGATGAACCTGCTTCTGTCTTACTAGCCCAATTAATCTGATGATCTGTATCCCGTTTTTACTGGACTTTTTTGTTTCCCGATAAAATCTTCTTCTATTCAAACTTTACCTACTCCCAATTCAACTTTATTTACCAAACCAGCTCAAAGAGTAGGCACTTACTCTGATGCCTGCTATCAGACGATCTGTATTCGAAGTATATGTTAATTCGCTTACTGCTCGAATAAAATGATTAATTGTAGTGACATCCGGGTAGCGAATGTATGTCATATTCGTATTACATATGAAATTAATTGCAGCTGTTTTGCCGTCATAACCAAATTGCCAACTTATATTAAATATTTTATTTTGAGCTCGATAAAACCTGGCAGAGAGTTATTTAACTCTCTGCCAGGTTGTGTTCTTGCATTCGTAAAAGATTTAAAGTGAATGTCGATTAGTGAAAGTCTTTAATTTTCTTTGAGTTCAACCCTAATGCGCCATTGATTACTGTTTTATGACTCAATTGTAATCTAGTAGCAGCCACAGCAAGTCTGGGAAAGCTTTTTCATAATTTATTCATTAGTTCGTAACGCAATATTTTCAAATAATAAAATAAAGTCTACCACCGCGTCTGTCTGTTTTCAAATTTTCATGCAAATTTCACCGATTCATGAATAAGGTTAAAATGTATTTATTATGGTTTTGTGTGAATTAGAAGAATGAAACCATGCAAAGCCGGGGCAGGTCGCTAGTTTGTAATAAAATTTTATGATGGTGCAAGATTATCGACACAAGTTGCGTCCCACACTAAAGGCCTACTCATCTTCCATGGAAATAAAAACATGCCATCCGGTCTTTTGCCATCGTCGCGTGCCAGGCCATTAAGTTCTAATACAGCCGGAACGCCGACGGTGACAAGAGCTCGTCGGATAATATCGTTAATATTCGCGTGCCGTACTATGCAACCCGTGCTACAGCCGCATGAAAGGCCTTGGTGATCGAGGCTGTTGACAACTTCTCCACAGTGGCATCGATGAGCAGAACAACAGGGAGCACCTAATCGATGTGGCAATAAGGTCACTCTGAACTGCTTTACAGAACAGCTCATCCCACCGCCTCTGAGATGATGGGTTGTCGGGTGCATTTAGATTCAGGCAAGCGATTCTCCAGGTGTCCATAGCCTCGGTGAAGCACGGCACATTGAAATCAACAATCAATCTATCGAAGAAGTAAAAAGGACTTTGGTCCTTTTTGTGTAGGGTGCTTATATCCTTTCAGGCAATGTGCGAGCTATAATAAGCCACCACTAAGATATTCCTGTCACACGTGGTTACACAAAGTGCATTAGCACCACTTGAGCTACGTACTTTGAAAGGGATAAAAGAGTGATAAAATTTTATGAACGTAACGTAACAGAAGCGATCAGTTCTTGTGAGCGCTACTTTAGTAACAGTCGCAGATGTACGTGACGCGTTACACGAGACGACTAAATAATGACGCACCAACAGTTGCTGCCGACACTGCCGCGCTACGCACACACTTATTCATTATTTGTTGAGTAGTAATTATATTAATACTAGATATTTAAAAATCCTTGTATCTTTGACATCTAGGTTGAAAAATATTTAAGGTTTTGTAGATTCGATAAAAAAGTATGTTAGATCTACGGTTTTTCTGCCATGCGAAGTAACTTTTAGTCAGTTTAGTCCAAAAGCCGTCTCTTTCCTTTGTATCATTTTAGTACTGAAATACATGTAGATAAAGCCAGAAGAAGGAAATACAAGAAATCTGTGATCCTAATGTCTACGACCTACAAGTGAAGCGTTGGAAGCATGTGCCGTAAAAACATGTTCCAAAATCGTGAAATAAGTAGACACCGACGGGCTGCTGGCAGAAGTCGCTAGCCTGACGAGGAATTCACTGACACATTTTCCATTTTCCTCGAGCTCTTGAGACTTCGGTACATTCTAGGAGAAGCCACGATGAATCATGTTTTGTTATTTGTGAAAATTATATGACACATATAGCCAAATAAAAGTTTAAATCCAAACTAAACCAAATAATCTGTTTCTAAACAAACTTCTACATCATTAAATCACCTCAGCAGTTTTAAAAACTTTTGTAGCACAAACAGAACGACTTGTAAAGCCAATTTAATAATCGTCAAAATCGGTATCATTATCTCTTAAAAGATATCCAAATAATTGCATAATTTCGGATAGCGGCTGCGGGTAATGGTGTCATAAAAATAAAATCGTTTAAAAACAGTATCGTGATGAAACGAGGGCTATGAAAAGTCAATAGATCTTCGATTACAAGTAATTGCGGAATGCGGCTCAGCTAAGCGTTTCGTGATCTGCAGTCGCTTGACGATTAACTTTGATCGGTCAAAAACCTCGGTAGTCGTACACTTTTTTTAGTAGGTTGGTTAGTTAATATCCCCATCTTATAGTCTCTTTTTTTTCATAATATTTGTTGTAAATTGTGGCCTAGATTCGTGGTCCCGGATGCGTGTGTCGGGGACTCGGGGCCGCAAACGTTCGTCGTTCTGTAGACGAAGTAGACTGACTCTGACATCACAATTCCGCTAAAGAGAGCGCCACAGCCTTCCGCTACAACCACAACTATAGTTGTTTTCGTGAGTTCACTCTACGTGTTCGTATCCATCCATTTCTATTATAACTGGAAAGTTTGGACAGTGCTGAACTATGCATAGCGGAACACGAATATTGATACAAGCACAGGATACAAGTAACTTAATAACAAAGTCGATGAATGTAAATATTCTGTAACTATCAACGATGTAGGCATAGAATTAACACTTAGAAATGTTTATAATAACAAGTTAAATAAAGCACTTCAGTGCTGTCTTTTGTGGTTTTTACACGTCTTGAAATAAGAATAAATTAATGGTTTTTATTTCGTGTACATAATGTACTTTTTTTAAGTTGGTGCTTTCTATTTTGTAGCTTTGAAATCAATTTTAACTTTATTTTTCAATAGAGATCATTTTCAAATGGTGTAGATTTCATCAGTGGTTGATTTAATAAAATTCTTTGAAGAGATCTACTCTTGATAATATGAATGGAACTATCCTGAACCACCTACAGAATTCTAAATGTCGGAGACAGATTACTTACCTACATAAGAGAAAAACGAATTAAATACCTTAATAAAAAAGCTTCGTAGCTATCAAATCTTTAATATCTCAGCCTCATTCAAAAAACATCTTGCTCTGTAAATCTTCAGCTAAAAGACTAATTAAAAAAGTTCAATTTTTTTACTTTGAACACAATAGCATTCCTTTGATTGTTTGAGAGGGTATTGTGTAAGTGAAAAATAATAAAAAGTAATTGAGAGCGGATACAGGGAGACCAAAAGATCCGTTCTCAACGTCACTGGTTTAAAGGGCAGATAAACGACTTCAAAGCATTTTAAATTGAACATCACATCTTCAAGACTAGAAAAAACCGGTCAAGTGCGTGTCGGGCCACGCGCAGTGTAGGGTTCCGTAGTTTTTATAACAGCCAATTGCGTGTCGTATTCAATATGAAACTAGCGCGATACAACTGACGCTTAGCGCCATCTATCGACATTTCTATGGAGTTGTTCGAAATTTTCGAGTCAAATACAATTGGTCGACTATTACTCGTAAACCTGTAAAGCCCACTTATGTGTGATAGTTTTCCTTTAAACTTCGTTATATATAGGTACTACTGCTGTGTCATTTGGATTTCTAACTACAACCGTTTAGTTGATAGAGGGGGGGGACACTTGACTCTAACGAAAATTGGTACTTTAGAGCTTGATAATTGAAAAAATTATCATCCCACTTTACATGTAGGGGAGGTACCCTAAATAATTGTTTTTTTCAAAATTTTATTTTACCACTATTTCGGCACCATTAACGTGTATACTCATGCCAAATTACAAGTTTCTAGTACCAATGGTTTTTGAGCTAAACCGCGGACAGACGGACAGACAGACGGACATGGCGAAACTATAAGGGTTCCTTGTTGACTACGGAACCCTAAAAAAAGAATAATAACACATTTCCTTAACAATTTAATAAGCGAATATTTTGAGGTATTCCTCGAAGCGCTACCATTTTGAAGCGCACCTAATGAAGCGTAATAACATCACAAATAACATGGTATCGGGAGCGCTACTAAAAGGTGCGCTCCGAGGAATAAAAAAAAAGCGCTTCATTAGGTGCGCTTCAAAATGGTAGCGCTTCGAGGAATACCTCAATATTTTAAATTATACTGATGTTTAATTGTGATTCTATTTACAAGGTTAAGCAACGCTTGCCTGGGTCGGTCTGCAGATGGGCGATCATATTAACATAACGACATTTCTCCGTGCATTGGAAAGTACCTACGTTAGCCGTTGGTCTCGGCTGTCATTTGTACAGACGCCAGCACATGAAGCTACCCGAAACTCAAATTTTCCCAATCAACCTTGAACCTAATTTCTTTAACGATAAAGTTGAAAATCTATTAAAAAAAAAAATCATTTATTGCAGGTCCATGACCCATATAAAATTAAATTAAAATAAATAAATAGAATTAAAGAAATTTGACAGATTGTTGTAGCTTGACGTGCTGGCGTCTGTACAAATTTGGCAGTCATTATGAGAATTAGTAGTTATCAGAAAATCCAACGACAGTCTTGCCAAGGGTTATCGTGATGCGGATAGATAGGCAGTCGATCCATGTAAAACGAGTCAGACTCGCCCATGAAGGGTTCCGTAGTAACTATAATAACATAATATAATATGTATATTTATTTAACGACTAAAAAAAAACTTAAAAAATTTCTTAAAACTAGCTTATTTACATTTTTACAACTACGCTAAATAACTTTGTTTTTCATAGTGTTTGTATGAATTACAAAGTTATATTTGCGGTTTTAGAAAATATGCTGTATCTCAAACACTGCTGACCCGATTTCGTTCAAACCAATTTTGGTTGAAAGTGTATATTAAGATCTATAGACATATATTTTTTTAGATTTTTCACTCCATTATTATAGAAGTTAGACAGGGGAGACACACCTTTTACCACTTTGGAAGCTTATATCTTTTGAACGGTTGACTTTATGAAAAAGTGGCTTTAGAAACCCTTATATCATTTTTAAAGACCTGTCTATAGATACCACACATGCATAGGTTTCATGAAAAAAAATATTTTCAGTTCTAGTTCCATGTATGGGGACCCCCCTTTATTTTAAATACTTTTTAATTTTTTTCTTAAAATCGGAAAGCGGTTTACAGTATACATCTACCTACTAAGTTTCACATGTATAGTCTTAATAGTTTCGGAATGAAATGGCTGTGACATACGGACGGACAGACAGACAAACAGACAGACAGACGGACAGACATATCGAAACTATAAGGGTTCCGTTTTTTGCCATTCGGCTACGGAACCCTAAAAATAGTACTCAGCTGCATCCAGTGAGACTGAAACCTGACCTCAACATAGTTCGGTAAAGGTATGACCTTTCAACCTCTAAAGCAAGAGTAAACAGGCATCTTCTGGGCTCGCTCGTTCCATCGTAGACCTCATCTATCGCTTACCATCAGGCGAGATCGAGGTCAAGAGTGGGCTCATTCTGAAAAAAAAAAAGGCTAAGGAGATGATGATGCTGCATTAAGTATCTACTATATTCAGGCAAATTTTTACGATCATAGTGGGTAATATTCAGGTACAAACTTAATTTTGGTATACGTCATTTAAGTTTCCATTCAAAGTATATATATCTTGATTGGACGACCACTCACGTCAATTCTACATCCACAAATTTTAGAAAAGGATATGAGCTGTACGGAGCGCTATAAGAGAATCGAATATATCCGGCAACATTTCTGGGCCCGATTTCGAGACGAATATATCTCAACTCTGCAGCAGAGATCCAAGTAGTTGACATCCTCCAACAATGAGCTCAAGTTGAACGACTTAGTCCTTATAAAGGACAAGACTCTTCCACCATTATTATGGCCATTAGGAAGAATCATCAACGTTTACCCTGGTGTCGACGGAATCAATCGTGTTGCTGAAGTGAAGACGAGGAGAGGCAACATTTGGAGAGCATACAATAACATTTGCCCTCTTCCAGCTCAAGACATATAACTTCCTCAACACTCATCTCAACGTGGGCGGGAACTTGTCGAGAATCGAACCTCGACACCTTCGCGCGCTGCAGGCAGCGCCTCCGAGCCGCTAAGCCAGGCGCGTCCAGGCGGTGCGGAGTGCGGCACGGGGGACGCGGGCACCGGGCTGCGCGGGCGCGGGCGGCGAGGAACGGCCGCGTCGCGGACTCGTAACTTTGAGTCTAACTTATGCAGCGCCGGTCCGTTTTACTCCCTCAGTTCTCATTGGCATCTAGTGGCACTTTAAAGTGGTAATTTCTTCTAGTAACCCTTTTACTGTTACCTAGCTATATCCACTTTTACTCAATACAAACTAACACATTGGTCAACACAAAGCCTTTTATTAATAATCCTTGTTAAAGTTGCTACATTAAACATTCAGAGTATGGTCACGATTCAGCCTTCAATAACCCACCCCTTGAATTAATGTTAATCACATGTTTACATATAAAGGCGGCAATTAAAATAACGTTAAGCTTTTTGAAATTAGACGATAGTTCAATCGATTGTTGAGGATAGTTTTACATTAATTACAAATCAATGTTTCTATAAATATGAAAAAATAAAAAATATACTTGATAGAATAAGATAACTTCACCTACATTGTCAGCCTATAAGGTTAGGCTTCCTCTCTATTAGAGAGAATGGGCCATAATCAACTAATTTTACGGACCTAGGACATCCCGGTTTCCTCATGACGTTTTATTCACCGTCTTGTGGGCAGTGGTGACGGTGAAATTTACACAAAATATGCCTGCCTGAGTTTGAACGATCTACAACTCGTGGCTGTAATTACCTAATTGCGGAAAATGTACTTTCTTGCTATGATCTCCGGGATCAACTTGGAGTTATGCCACACACTGCAGCCGCGGCTCCGTAAACAGAAAAAACGTCCGACGCGCCGCGAGAAATCACGCCACACGCGACGCCCGGAACCCGGCGTGTCCATAAATGAGGCCTTATAGCAATATAAGATGCTGTTAGATAATGATGATATTTCTATTTTAAGAGTCACATTTCATTCAGAAAACATTGTGGAAGACTGGTGTCTAAACTAGTGTAGGGGTCAGGACACCAAACATTTTTTAAATGCAATTTTAAAAAAGAAGTATTTGTATACGTAAATGCAAGACGTAAAATTGTTTCAAATAAAATATTTAAAAAGCTCCTCCCTATTACTTGCTATTGCCTCCAAAGATCCGTACTATCAAAGACACTATAATACCGGGTGCTCTGAAACTGCTGGATCGGATCTTTGAATATTTATGAGTAGGTCCATTCTAGATAAGGTTCGACAACATGGAATAGAATCGTGGAAAGAGTTACAATAAGGAATATATAATGGTACACACAGATAACTCAGGTATACGAGAATTACAGGGCACTAGATTTATTTCCCAAAACTTTACTCCCATGGCATGCACGGTCATACAGCAACACACACACACAACTCAAAACAAAAGTCATATAAGCGTACTTATACAACGTGTAATGGAAACCCCATATCTATCTAAAAGGACTGAAGACAACATCTGGTATGGAGTCTCTATGCACAGTTTCAGCTAGAAATAAGTGACTCACAGAATTGACCCCAAATTAACGGTTTCATATGTTTCTTGAACACCAATAATAACAAACGTGTCGCAGCACTATGAGGGTCATCATTTTCCACGTCACTTGCCAATAAAACGATAATTCTCTTCGTTCTTCTTAATTTGAAAAATTCGGTCTCTGGTATCAATGTATTGAAATTTCTAATAAGTTCCACACATGTAGACATAGGATTACAAAACCCTTTTTATTTTTATTCGTGGTAAAATTATCAAATAAGTCCTCTCACCCCGGGTAGGATGGGAGGGACTGTCAGACTTTTACTGACTACGTACCGGGGTCACGGTAATGGGATGAGTCCCACGACCCCGGCAGGCTTCGGCCCTCTACGGGGGGGCCTCGTCATATTGCTGACGCTCTTTGAGGCGCGCGTGGAACACGACGCGCCGTCGACCCGGGCATGGTCCATGGTCGGACAGCGAGTCGCCCTTTACTCGCTGTCCGCATGCCCGCGCCTACGGTGGCCGGAGATCGTCGGCCGACGTCCGACGCCGTGGGCGTCTACCACTGCGGCTGGGCTGGAGGGAGGACGCCATTCTCTCCCTCACGCGGCCCGCCTCCTCCTTCGGAAGCATGACTGCTTCGCAGAAGGAGGCGACCGCTTCCCACTCCCTCTCGCCCCGCAGCATGGCCTCGACCAATGCCGGGCGCGAGAGGTCTCCGCCTATTGCCGCCGTGAGGACACGTCGGTGCTCTGCCCAAGCGGGGCAGTCCTACACCGTGTGCTCGACTGTGTCCTCAGGGCGACCCTCGCAGTGGTGACACCCAGGCGTTTGTTCCTTTCCCATCAGACACAGGTACCTCCAGAAACTTCCGTGTCCGGTGAGGACCTGCGTCATGCGGTAGGTCAGGACGCCGTGACGCCGATCTAGCCACTCCTCAAAGAGGGGTCTTACCGCCAAAATTGCGGCGTGCCCGAGGATTACAAAACCCTTGCTATATCGTATGTTGTCATCCAAAGAAGCCGTGCACTTGGTATGTATATACCCTTTAAATTACACGTTGTATATTGTAAGAAGCTGAAATGTTCGAGTAACCAACTCGGCATTATATATCATTACGTGTTGGTGTAGCTTTTTCATCATCATCATCATCACAAGTACTCATCTGCATCCGGTTAGACTGGTAGCCGACCTTCATAGTTGGAAAAAGTCTAAGCAGATTTTAAGAGAATTTTAAGCTTAAGTGTATGGTCTCTGAAGGAGCATACTTTGAAGTCGATAAAATACTTTGGATGAATAACTACATGTTGTGTATTATTGATCGTTTCTTCGATACTTTCTTGATTGAGTATTATAAAGATAAAATACAGGTGCCAAGAGTTCTGAGCCGACCAATATAGTTGGGAAAAAATCTATGCAGATGAAGCTACTTAAATATCAAAACACTCAGGTACAAATTTACAGAATCTATGTAGAGCTGGGGTAAGAAATATAAAAAGCCCATGTGTAATCACCAAATCTCCACCCCACCTAAAATAATATCAATAACATGTCAATGCTTTTATAACTTAACCTATATTGGACTTTGTAAAAAGAGAGATTTTAACAAGTCGAGAGCACTTCAATTAGCGCTTATGATGCTGTTTGGAGGCGTCAGATGTATGTGTTTGTTTTGCTTCAAGTAGTTAATGTCAGTGACATGAAACGTGCTAGAGTCGACAGAAACTATGGGTACAAATGTAAATATCCTAATGATACCTGATTTTGAGCCGTGTGACCTTGTGAATTTAATCGAAATTTATGCATCTACATTTAATACCGCATTTACACATTCGTGTTCGTCGTTCGCCTCGACACTCGCCGAAAATTCGACGAAACATTCGTAAACGAATGCTGTCGCGAACTACTGTTTACACATTCGCGGAGTGAATCATTTTGAAATTCGCACACGAACATGGAAGACGTGAAAATAATCGCAGCGTGCGCGCTACATTTAATGAGTTTATATAATTAACTAGTATTTGCGTGTTGCGCGAGGTGCAAGCACCTCGCGTGCTTGTGAAAAAAAAAAAAAAAAAAAAGGGAGGGCGTGATGGGGGGGGGGGGTTGCAGAAGGAAGTATTTTGACTAAAGCATTGCCCCTCTAAATGAATCTGAAAAAAAAATGTTCCAAGTCTCTTAATTTCCGAGATCCGCCTAAAGGGGGTGAGAAGGGGGGTGGGGGGGGACTTTGAAAAATGGTTTTTACTTTACCGAGCCTCCTCTACACGAATCCGTAAAAAAAAAATACGGGTCTCGTAGTTTCCGAGATACGATAGGGAGGGGTGAGAAGGGGGGGAAAAGGGGAGGTTTGGCACTTTTCCCGTAGGTTTCAGAGTTACTTGTTTACGAATCTGTCAAAATATACCCACCTTCCCATCCACCATCTGGGAGAACAATTATGTCAATGAGTGAGTGAGTCAGTCAGTGAGTCACTGGTAATCGAGCTTTATATAATATAACTAGTATTTGCGTGTTGCGCGAGGTGCAAGCACCTCGCGTGCTTGTTAAAAAAAAAAAAAAAAAAAAGGGAGGGGGTGATGGGGGGGGGGGGTTGCAGAAGGAAGTATTTTGACTAAAGCATTGCCCCTCTAAATGAATCTGAAAAAAAATGTTCCAAGTCTCTTAATTTCCGAGATCCACCTAAAGGGGGTGAGAAGGGGGGCGGGGGGGGGGCGACTGAAAAATGGTTTTTACTTTACCGAGCCTCCTCTATACGAATCCGTAAAAAAAAATACGGATCTCGTAGTTTCCGAGATACGATGGGGGGGGGGGAGAAGGGGGGTGAAAAGGGGAGGTTTGGCACTTTTCCCGTAGGTTTGAGAGTTACTTGTTTACGAATCTGTCAAAATATACCCACCTCCCCATCCACCATCTGGGAGAACAATTATGTCAATGAGTGAGTCAGTCAGTCAGTCAGTCAGTGAGTGGTAATTTAGCTTTATATAATATAAAGTTTATCTCAATATTTTTTAGTTATGAAACTTTGCTTTAAAACTCCATCATTAAATATGTTCTACAAATGTAGAGCGCGCGACGACACACGCGTGCTTGTGAAAAAAAAAATTGGGGCGATGATGGGGGGAGATGGGGGGGGGGGGGTTGCACAAGTATTTCGACTAAAGCATTGCCCCTCTAAATGAATCTGAAAAAAAAATGTTCCAAGTCTCTTAGATTCCGAGGAGAAGTGGGGCGGGGGGGGACTTTGAAAAATGGTTTTTACTTTACCGAGCCTCCTCTACACGAATCCGTAAAAAAAAAATACGGGTCTCGTAGTTTCCGAGATACGATAGGGAGGGGTGAGAAGGGGGGGAAAAGGGGAGGTTTGGCACTTTTCCCGTAGGTTTCAGAGTTACTTGTTTACGAATCTGTCAAAATATACCCACCTTCCCATCCACCATCTGGGAGAACAATTATGTCAATGAGTGAGTGAGTCAGTCAGTGAGTCACTGGTAATCGAGCTTTATATAATATAACTAGTATTTGCGTGTTGCGCGAGGTGCAAGCACCTCGCGTGCTTGTTAAAAAAAAAAAAAAAAAAAAGGGAGGGGGTGATGGGGGGGGGGGTTGCAGAAGGAAGTATTTTGACTAAAGCATTGCCCCTCTAAATGAATCTGAAAAAAAATGTTCCAAGTCTCTTAATTTCCGAGATCCACCTAAAGGGGGTGAGAAGGGGGGCGGGGGGGGGGGCGACTGAAAAATGGTTTTTACTTTACCGAGCCTCCTCTATACGAATCCGTAAAAAAAAATACGGATCTCGTAGTTTCCGAGATACGATGGGGGGGGGGGAGAAGGGGGGTGAAAAGGGGAGGTTTGGCACTTTTCCCGTAGGTTTGAGAGTTACTTGTTTACGAATCTGTCAAAATATACCCACCTCCCCATCCACCATCTGGGAGAACAATTATGTCAATGAGTGAGTCAGTCAGTCAGTCAGTCAGTGAGTGGTAATTTAGCTTTATATAATATAAAGTTTATCTCAATATTTTTTAGTTATGAAACTTTGCTTTAAAACTCCATCATTAAATATGTTCTACAAATGTAGAGCGCGCGACGACACACGCGTGCTTGTGAAAAAAAAAATTGGGGCGATGATGGGGGGAGATGGGGGGGGGGGGTTGCACAAGTATTTCGACTAAAGCATTGCCCCTCTAAATGAATCTGAAAAAAAAAATGTTCCAAGTCTCTTAGATTCCGAGGAGAAGTGGGGCGGGGGGGACTTTGAAAAATGGTTTTTACTTTACCGAGCCTCCTCTATACGAATCCGTAAAAAGAAAAAAATACGGGTCTCGTAGTTTCCGAGATACGATAGGGGGGGGGGGGGGGGGGAAGGGGGGGAAAAGGGGAGGTTTGGCACTTTTCCCGTAGGTTTGAGAGTTACTTGTTTACGAATCTGTCAAAATATACCCACCTCCCCATCCACCATCTGGGAGAAGTCAGTCAGTCAGTCAGTGAGTGAGTGAGTGGTAATTTAGCTTTATATAATATAATAACTAGTATTTGCGTGTTGCGCGAGGTGCAAGCACCTCGCGTGCTTGTGAAAAAAAAAAAGGGGGGGGTAATGGGGGGGGTTTAGTATTTGCGTGATGCGCGAGGTGCAAGCACCTCGCGTGCTTGTGAAATAAAAAAAAGGGGGGTGATGGGGGGGGGTTAGCAAAAGTATTTTGACTAAAGCATTGCCCCTCTAAATGAATCTGAAAAAAAAAATGTTCCAAGTCTCTTAATTTCCGAGATCCGCCTAAAGGGGGTGAAAAGGGGGGCGGGGGGGGGGCGACTCAAAAATGGTTTTTACTTTACCGAGCCTCCTCTATACGAATCCGTTAAAAAAAAAATACGGGTCTCGTAGTTTCCGAGATACGATAGGGAGGGGGGAGAAGGGGGGGGAAAAGGGGAGGTTTGGCACTTTTCCCGTAGGTTTGAGAGTTACTTGTTTACGAATCTGTCAAAATATACCCACCTCCCCATCCACCATCTGGGAGAACAATTATGTCAATGAGTGAGTGAGTCAGTGAGTGAGTGGTAATCTAGCTTTATATAGTATAATAATGTGCTATCTATATCTTTAATGTGCTCACTGGCAACCCCATACTAGTAGACATACGGTTCCAAGCATCGTTTATCTTTTGCCTATTTTTATGGTTCTGATGTTTTGGGTTCCAAATGAGCTCTTCTTTTTGGAATAGTTCAAGGAATTCTGTAATCCGCGCTTAAAACTCCACTCCATTTTGACAACACCGCCTGTTGGGTCAGGCCCTGGCTGTCAACTGAATGCAGGTGAATGTGTAAACAGTAAGTTCGTGTTCGCCATTCGTGCCCTTTGATTCGCGTCCGAAAAACCGCTGTCAACGCGAACGCGCGAATCGCGAAGCGAAGCACGAGGCGAATAGCGAACGCAATGTTTACATATGCGTGTTCGTTGTTCGTCTCGTCATTCGATTCGTTATTCGCACGAATTGGTCTGATAGTATTGTTTGTTATCGAGTTAAATTAAATACTTGGGTCAAAGTTTCCGCTAAGAGACGTAACGAGTGTGTGAATAGTTGATTACGTATCCATAACATGTGACCGGTTTGCTAGTGGAAAAAAAAAGAATTTCTTTGACTTTTAAAGTTAAAAAGAAATATATTTGACCCCATATAGGTAGTTGAATTTATAAGAAAGGTGACGTAAAAGTATTATTTAAATGACCAGATTGAACGAAAACGTATCGGGAACGGTAATTATTATACTATTTGTCTGTAGTACAAGTCTGTAGAGGTCAGTTTTTAAAACACGTGAGTTTTAGCGGGTTTTCTGCATAGTTATGTCTATAAACCAGGTCATATCACTAATCATAGTAGCTCAATTATTCGGGATTAAATACTAAAGGGACGAAATAGTTGTAATGTTTTGTTAGTTTGGAAAAGAAAAGGAACTATTGCAGTTGTAATCACAAATAAATTCAGTGTAAAGTGTAAATCTTGTACAAGAATCCGGAGGCATCTTATTACAAAAATTTAATTATTAGAAAAATATGATACCGTCCTAACTACTTGCTTTTTTAGAAATAGGTACCTAGTAGTCGGATATCATATTTTGTTACGGAACGCAATTTAGTGATAACTTAACTACCTGCTATTATGAATGATAATTAAAGAATTATTAAAGAACAGTGTTAAGACGGTAGTTTAATAAAAATAGATTCGGTTTTGACGTAATGATATCGAAATTTATGTTCTTGATTCTTAATGTGATTGTGAGGTATTGATTGGTCGTAACGTAATAGTACTATCTTGTTTAATGTATAGACAAATAAGCGATAGACTGACATTTCAGTTGCATTGAAAACATTTAAAAATAGTAGACGTATCACGTTCGTATAGTGTGAATAAGTATATTGGTTAATATAGTAAGGAACTAATGTTATTATTATTACTAAATAGGCCATGGGTCGTTTATTATTGTGAAAGATTTAAAAACACGATATTAAAATTAATGTAAAATATGAAAGCTGGTCAAGTCAGGATAGTTGTGCTGAGTGTATATATTATGTAACATTACAACAAGCTTATATAGTAGTTAAGACAAACCAATAAGGGCCGTTCGTTTTGAAGAGTTCTTGGACTAGTCCAAAAACTCACTATCTTTACGCATTATCTAGATAATGCGTAAAGATAGTGACAGTTATTGTCCTGTGCTTAGAGACGTTGATGTGCATACTATGTATGTCAGAGAAATATGAAAATATTGTCGAAAAGACAATATGAGAGGAAGTGAGAGAACAAGTAAATGACGAGAAGGAGTGGCCGAGGTGGAGAATAAAACCCTTAATAATCGATATTTTGAGTAAAACACGTGTTGGCAAGTTAAATAGATTATACAGGCATTTATTTACAACTAGCCCTATTATGCTTACTCAATTTATGCGTGTTATGGTTTAATATAAAAATATAATTCAGGGTAGGAGTGTTGTGCTGAAACAGTTACTGCCTAAGACTAAAGGAGTAAACTAGACCAGGCACTACTTCGGACTAAAGGAGTGAACTAGATTTCAGATTTTGTCTAAGTTTAAAGTCAAAATTCTATGATTTGGGCAGATCAGTACATCAAAAAAACTTTTTTGTAAAAAATAAAACCGACTTCCATATCAAAACCCTACAAATCCAATAAAAACTTTTTTGCAAAAAATAAAACCGACTTCCATATCAAAACACTACAAAGCCAAAAATAATTTTAATTTCGGTAGTCTGTGTTATTGGTTTTGTATTTTCTTTTTTTCACACCGCCTTCCGAAATTAAAATTATTTTTGGCTTTGTAGTGTTTTGATATGGAAGTCGGTTTTATTTTTTGCAAAAAACTTTTTATTTTCGTGCTTTTTAGTGGGTCAGTGAATTTTCCAAATCAGTTCGTAAATGACGTAGTTATGCGCGAACAAAAAACGCAATGAAGAGTAAACGATAAGATCAACAACGTAAATATTTTTTTAGACTTTTGTTGATTTTTCAGAAACGGCTTGTCCGATTTCGATAAAATTTTCATGGGACCATTTGGAAAGTATACCCTTTCTAACAAGATAATTAACAAAGAATTTTTCAAATCGGTTGGCAAGCGACGGAGTTATGCAAGGACAAACATAAAAAAAAAAAATACAAACATCCGAATTGAGAACCTCCTCCTTTTTTAGATTTTGGTTAAAAATAATATTAATTTCGGTAGTCGGTGTTATTGGTTTTGTATTTTCTTTTTTTTTCACACCGCCTTCCGAAATTAATATTATTTTTGGCTTTGTAGTGTTTTGATATGGAAGTCGGTTTTATTTTTTGCAAATAAGTTTTTATTTTCGCACTTTTTAGTGGGTTAGTTTGTAATTAATCTAGTTACAAAAGCCAAAATGTCAACTACTTATCACCTTCACCAGCAGAGTAAACGATAAGATCGTCAATGTAAATATTTTTTTCAGACTTTTGTCTATTTTTCAGAAACGGCTTGTCCGATTTCGATAAAATTTTCATGGGACCATTTGGAAAGTATACCCTTTCTAACAAGATAATTAACAAAGAATTTTTCAAATCGGTTGGCAAGCGACGGAGTTATGCAAGGACAAACATAAAAAAAAAAATACAAACATCCGAATTGAGAACCTCCTCCTTTTTTAGATTTTGGTTAAAAATAATATTAATTTCGGTAGTCGGTGTTATTGGTTTTGTATTTTCTTTTTTTTTTCACACCGCCTTCCGAAATTAATATTATTTTTGGCTTTGTAGTGTTTTGATATGGAAGTCGGTTTTATTTTTTGCAAATAAGTTTTTATTTTCGCACTTTTTAGTGGGTTAGTTTGTAATTAATCTAGTTACAAAAGCCAAAATGTCAACTACTTATCACCTTCACCAGCAGAGTAAACGATAAGATCGTCAATGTAAATATTTTTTTCAGACTTTTGTCTATTTTTCAGAAACGGCTTGTCCGATTTCAATAAAATTTTCATGGGACCATTTGAAAAGTATACCCTTTCCAAAAAAAAAAAATTTTTCAAATCGGTTGGCAAGCGACGGAGCTATGCCCGAACAAACATAAAAAAAAATTAACATCCGAATTGAGAACCTCCTCCTTTTTTAGAAGTCGGTTAAAAATGATGCGTCTCGTAAGGTTTCCTAGGCCTAAAGGGGACTAGAATATTTTTTTCTAATGTTTCAAGTTTAGGGAAGAAGTAAAGATCAAGATGATTCTCCTGATGGCGGTGTTCTAATACTTGTTTTATTTTAAGAGGGTGTCGAGCCTACGAGACGCGCGGAAAATAGGTATTTACTGCAGCGGGCTAGTCGTGTGCGTTGTCACACACACAATGACAAGTTCGCTCGAGGCCCGCTTGCCGTTGCACGACGAAGTTTGCTAACTTCGCATTTTTTAATTTTTTGTCGTTATGTTGAATAAACTTGAAAAGCGAATATTAATTATTTAGATGGTTTTATTTATCACGCTAATATTATAAAGGCGAAAGTTTGTGAATGAATGTGTCTGTTTGCATGTTTGTTACTTCTTCACGCTCAAACGGCTGGATGGATCTAAATGAAGCAAGTAGGTACGTAAATAAATCACAAAAATAAATTTAATAAATTATACCTATTATATAAAAATTAACGTTTGTTTTTACATTATCCGTTCCCTCACTATTCATCCTATTGCAATAAAACTTTGATTTTATTTATTAAACTCCTCAGATTTTTTTTTAAAGAATGCTAGCAATGTGGGTACATTTCACATTACTAGCAATCTTGTTAACCCCTCCAACTAAGCTAAATATGCTTGTGTCTGGAGTGGGTTCACGTCAATAGTGTAC
Organism: Tholera decimalis; assembly: GCA_943138885.2. NCBI lineage: Eukaryota > Metazoa > Arthropoda > Insecta > Lepidoptera > Noctuidae > Tholera > Tholera decimalis. The sequence goes on along the minus strand of OW964552.2, from coordinate 22,327,064 downwards.
TGGGTGGGGTTCGAACCTGCGACCTCTCGATCACAAGTCCGACACCTTATCCATTAGGCTATTGACGCTTCGAACCTGGGTAAGTAGCAAGTTAGGGTAGATGGGTATGCAGTGCTTATTTGAATAATAAAACCAGTATGAAATTAAAAAAAAAATATTATGTAATGTCATAATAAAACCAGACTGAAATAAGTTTTGTTTATTAAAATTTCATTTAGTGCTCGTTTAAATTCTGATGTACAGTCATATTTTTAATAACATTCGGTACTTTATTATATATACGTGGGGCCATACCAAAAAACATTTTTTCATTAATGCTGTCTAGCGAACTTACTTCGCAGAGAATATAAGCGTAATTTATTTCATAACAATATATGTATCAAGTGTAACTTAATTTAAAATCCGTGTATTTTGCAAAGACAAATTTTCTCGAATCATCTGAAGTTATGAATATACTGAATGGAAATCCATCTAATGCAATCATTCTTGCCAAAACATCATCGAGGCTATCGTCGGCACTTTCAGTAAAATAATCATTTAACTTTCGCTTGGCTGGCGGCGGTGCTGTATTCAGATTATCAGAATCTAGACTTGTTGAAGCTGATATAAGCTTGATGTTATGTTTTGATGACGAATGTGTATGTAATCCCTTAGTCGATCCATCCAAAGTCTTGAGAATGGCTGAGCATCGGTTACATTTGGCACTATTCCTATCCTTCGCAACTAAAAAATAGCTCCACATTGACGTCGTATCACTGTGTTTTTTATGTTTAACAAAATCTCCCGCCATTTGAAATACTTAATTTCAGATAATTGACTTTTAAATTTAAATGACGTAGGTCGTGGGTTTAAATTTAGAAAATATCTTGTAATGACCAAAGTTTTAAATATAATTAAGCATATCTTAAAACTGGAAACATATCTTACATCTATACAATAATATAGGTTATCCATCAGAATTCAGACAGGCTTTAATGTCCTCTCATAGGTATAATACAGGTTAATTAGGTAATTAACCTGTATTATAGATACATTGTAAGAATGATATTTTAAAAGAGTAACTGTGGAGTTTCTTGCCGGATCTTCTCCATAGAAAACGACCAATTTCGAACCGTGCCCTGCGCCAAACTGCTGACGTTTTATAAGTGCCCATGTAGGCCTATGTGAAATAAAACATTTTGAGTTTGAAAAAATCACAAGAAACAGTAGTAGGTATCTCTACTACTAAGTAGAGATACCTACTACTGTTTCTTGTGATTCTGACGGCTCGCGGTTGAATTTTAAGAAAAAAATTAATTCATTTCAAATTAATTCAATTAAATAATTAAATTTCAATTTGAAATTAATTTTTAAACTGGCATGATTGCTCTATGTTATCTCTTAAAAAATAGTCTTTTTAAGAAATAACATAGAGCAATCATGCCAGTAGCGTGCAACCAGCGCACCACGCACCATGAGACCATAAGTCTAGTTTAAGCATATACTAACGGGAACCCGTGTGAAATTAGTACTTCCCACAATATGATTATAAATTAAAGCCTGTCTGAATTCTGATGGATAACCTATATTATTATATAGTTGTAAGATATGTTTCCAGTTCTAAGATATGCTTAATTATATTTAAAACTTTGGTCTATACTGTCGTATAGACCAATTAATACAGCACAATGGAATTACAAATAAAAAATATCCGATAAGTTGGTCATCATGTATGTCATTGATATACACTATAAAAAGGAAAGGGCCAAGAATTGAACCTTGCGGAGCACTCATCTTGGCTAGGGATCCTGCAGATGTCGCTCCATTAACAATAACTTTTTGTTGCCTGTTTGATAAATATGAAAGAACAAGGTCAGCAGAACACGAATCCACGAACTCCGTAATGGTGTAATTTACAGATCAGTGTTTTGTGGTCAACGCAATCAAAAGCTTTGGAGAGGTCTCAAAATATGCCAATTGCATCCTGAGATTTCTCCCAAGATTCCAGAATGTGACGGATGAACGCTACTCCTGCGTCTGTTGTTGACCTACCTTTCGTGAAACCAAACTGCCGACTATGCAGAATTCCATTTGAGTTAAAATATGATAGCATCTGGTCCAGCATGATTTTTTCGTATATTTTGCTTAATGCTGGAAGCACATATATTGGTCTATAGTTAGAGGGATCACTCTTACAACCCGACTTAAAAATTAGTACTACTTTACTATGTTTCATTAAATCGGGAAAATTACCGCTGTCTATACATTAATTAAATGTGCCTGTTAGGATAGCAGCAATTGAGTCAATAATATTACCAAGAACTCTAACAGATGCACTCCATAAGTCATCAGTGTTTGTTATGTTAAGACTTTGGAATGCTTTTTAATTACATCAATAGAAATGGGCTTAAATGAAAATGTTGGTATATCCTTATTGAAGTTTTCCTTTAAAAAAGATTCTGCTGATAATGGCGAAGAATATAGAGATTTAGTAACCTCTACTGGAATATTGGTAAAGTAATTTTCCAACTTCTCAGCCACTTTTGACTTATCTGAGATGACCTGATCATCGATGTTCAAAGTCAAATCATTCTAACCCTGTTGGTTTGTGTTTCCAGTTTCTTTGTTTATCACCTTCAACACAGTTTTTATTTTATTGTTAGAAATGCTAATTTTATTACTTTCTGATTTAGATTTAGCTTAGGGCGCATACTATTTTAAATATCTTTGAGAAGTTTCTTACATAATTATGGAAGGCTTCATCGGAAGTCAATGATTTTTCATGGTATAAGTTGTATAAATTGTTTCAGCTTATTCTTATTCCAGCAGTGGCCCATTCATTAAATTTAGATTTATTACTCATTTGAAATTTTTTAACTGGACATGCCTTACTAAATTCGTGGCATGGTGAAGAAAAAATATCCTTTAATTTTCATTGGGGTCATGGGAGTCAAAATTGGCCATTGAAAGATTACTTTACATGTTATCATTAAAAACATTAATTTCTTTTTAGTTAGTGGCCTAAACTTAATAGTCTTATTTAATTGCCGCTTTTTAACCAACTCAAAGGATACTAGTTGACCTGTATGGTCAGACCTAACTCCACTAATTTGAGACGAGTATTTTATGGCACAATTAGTATAAATATTATCTATGCATTGAGCTGATGTTGCTGTTATTCTTGTTGCTTCCTTGTATGTGCATTTTAAGTTAAATGAACCAAACAATGAAGTAAGCTTGCAGTGTTCAGGTGAATTTACTAACAAATCAATATTTAGGTGACCACAAACGAAAACTAATTTATTATCTCTTATAAGCTTAGGTACTTAAAATTTCTCCCATTATCATTAAGAATGATGACAAGTTTGATGCTGGTGGTCTATAAACACTTAAGAAAGTTTGGCCTTCAACTTCTGTACATGCTACCTCACACAAGCAATCAACAGAGCAAGCGGTGATATATTTTTGTTCCTTATATCTAAGAGAATTATTACGTAATATTAAAGTACCACCTCCTACTGAGGACCTGTTGTATGCACTAGTAACAGAAAAATATTAATTTTAAACAACATTCTATATGGTTTTAGCCAGGTTTCACAAAAACATAAGATATCTATATCATATTTATCTATTAACATTTCCTCATCTAATATTTTGCCGAAGAAACGATTTATATTCTGATGATATAGTAAAATTGTGTTATTATAACTCTCCTTTGTCACATCTAAGGGTTTAAACAATTAATTTCAGTATTATTAGATACCCTAGATAATACTGAATAGTCACTTAACCTAGGATCAGTTAAATTGTCAATAACCCAGTGTAAATTGTAAGCTAACAAAGTAGCCAATGAACTTTCGTCGTAAATTCTAAAATGAATGTAAGGATTGCAATCGGTATGCCCAAAAACCTATTACACGATGTTTGATGCAATATTTTGCAATCGACCACGTTTGCTGAGCAAGCGATATAATGCGGTCGCACTAAGTTCGCCGCGAGCTTAGTGTATTTCGAACAGCAACCGGGTGCACTCATTTTCATCATTTAGCGATAATTTTAGCCCTCACGTTACTTTGTTAATTATACTTAGCAATAAACCCTTGAAGGTTATCAGTGTATTTAACTTAGTAGACACACACGATATCCATATTGAATGTTGGAGAAAAAGTTGCATCCACCAAGGATGCAACTTTTTCTCCAACATTTGCAATCACCACCCCCAAAAACCCATTATACGATACCCATATCGAATGTGTGAGAAAAAGTTGCATCCGCCATCTTGGATTTTAAAATGAATGCCAGATTTGCAATCACCACCCCCAAAAACCCATTACACGATACCCATATCGAATGTTTGAGAAAAAGTTGCATCCGCCATCTTGGATTTTAAAATTAATGCCAGATTTGCAATCACCACCCCCAAAAACCCATTACACGATACCTATATCGAATGTTTGAGAAAAAGTTGCATCCGCCATCTTGGATTTTAAAATGAATGCCAGATTTGCAATCACCACCCCCAAAAACCCATTACACGATACCCATATCGAATGTTTGAGAAAAAGTTGCATCCGCCATCTTGGATTTTAAAATTAATGCCAGATTTGCAATCACCACCCCCAAAAACCCATTACACGATACCCATATCGAATGTTTGAGAAAAAGTTGCATCCGCCATCTTGGATTTTAAAATGAATGCCAGATTTGCAATCACCACCCCCAAAAACCCATTACACGGTACCCATATCAAATGTTTGAGAAAAAGTTGCATCCGCCATCTTGGATTTTAAAATGAATGCCAGATTTGCAATCACCACCCCCAAAAACCCATTACACGATACCTATATCAAATGTTTGAGAAAAAGTTGCATCCGCCATCTTGGATTTTAAAATGAATGCCAGATTTGCAATCACCACCCCCAAAAACCCATTACGCGATACCTATATCGAATGTATGAGAAAAAGTTGCATCCGCCATCTTGGATTTTAAAATGAATGCCAGATTTGCAATTACCACCCCCAAAAACCCATTACACGATACCCATATCGAATGTTTGAAAAAAGTCTTCATCATCACTTTCACTTCCTCAAATGGTGCTTTTCGGGAGCAACTGCACAAGGTACTATTAGAAATACCCAAAACGCTATAGGTGTGCCTATAATATTTAAAGAGTTCCCTCGCTTTCTCCAGGATCCCATCATCAGATCCTGATTTCATAACAATGGAACCAACTAGAAAGTATACCCTTTCAAACGAAAAAAAAATTCCAAATCGGTCCAGCCGTCTTCGAGTTTGAGGTTACATACATAAAAAAAAGTTTAAGACGAACTGAGAACCTCCTTTTTTTTGAAGTCGGTTAAAAAGCAATAATAACATCACAAAATAGAAATACGTACTTTTTATGAGAATGGCGTTTTTTTCGAAAATTTGCGCCAACTTTCTTCTAATAATATTTTTTTTTTACATTTTCCCATAATAAAACAAATATTGAAAAAAAAATGTTAAAGAAATATATATTGAACAATAAAAAGTAATTGTTGGGTATGCATAATAAATCGTACTCAAAAAACAAAAAAGTTGCATCCGCCATCTTGGATTTTAAAATTAATGCCAGATTTGCAATCACCACCCCCAAAAACCCATTACACGATACCCATATCGAATGTTTGAGAAAAAGTTGCATCCGCCATCTTGGATTTTAAAATGAATGCCAGATTTGCAATCACCACCCCCAAAAACCCATTACACGTTACCCATATCAAATGTTTGAGAAAAAGTTGCATCCGCCATCTTGGATTTTAAAATTAATGCCAGATTTGCAATCACCACCCCCAAAAACCCATTACACGATACCTATATCGAATGTTTGAGAAAAAGTTGCATCCGCCATCTTGGATTTTAAAATGAATGCCAGATTTGCAATCACCACCCCCAAAAACCCATTACACGATACCCATATCGAATGTTTGAGAAAAAGTTGCATCCGCCATCTTGGATTTTAAAATTAATGCCAGATTTGCAATCACCACCCCCAAAAACCCATTACACGATACCCATATCGAATGTTTGAGAAAAAGTTGCATCCGCCATCTTGGATTTTAAAATGAATGCCAGATTTGCAATCACCACCCCCAAAAACCCATTACACGGTACCCATATCAAATGTTTGAGAAAAAGTTGCATCCGCCATCTTGGATTTTAAAATGAATGCCAGATTTGCAATCACCACCCCCAAAAACCCATTACACGATACCTATATCGAATGTTTGAGAAAAAGTTGCATCCGCCATCTTGGATTTTAAAATGAATGCCAGATTTGCAATCACCACCCCCAAAAACCCATTACGCGATACCTATATCGAATGTATGAGAAAAAGTTGCATCCGCCATCTTGGATTTTAAAATGAATGCCAGATTTGCAATTACCACCCCCAAAAACCCATTACACGATACCCATATCGAATGTTTGAAAAAAGTCTTCATCATCACTTTCACTTCCTCAAATGGTGCTTTTCGGGAGCAACTGCACAAGGTACTATTAGAAATACCCAAAACGCTATAGGTGTGCCTATAATATTTAAAGAGTTCCCTCGCTTTCTCCAGGATCCCATCATCAGATCCTGATTTCATAACAATGGAACCAACTAGAAAGTATACCCTTTCAAACGAAAAAAAAATTCCAAATCGGTCCAGCCGTCTTCGAGTTTGAGGTTACATACATAAAAAAAAGTTTAAGACGAACTGAGAACCTTCTCCTTTTTTTTGAAGTCGGTTAAAAAGCAATAATAACATCACAAAATAGAAATACGTACTTTTTATGAGAATGGCGTTTTTTTCGAAAATTTGCGCCAACTTTCTTCTAATAATATTTTTTTTTACATTTTCCCATAATAAAACAAATATTGAAAAAAAAAATGTTAAAGAAATATATATTGAACAATAAAAAGTAATTGTTGGGTATGCATAATAAATCGTACTCAAAAAACAAAAAATTAGACTTATGTTATTCAACGGATTGCTGCAATACATACGTACACAATAGATCGCGAATTATCGTTACCGGCGAAACGCTCCACGATGAGACGTGACCCCTCTCTGAGCTCCCGTGGACGACTGAATTTTCGACCGGTGTACGTTGCGTATGGTTCAAAATAGCGCGCAAATTAGAAGAAAAAATTAAAATTAAAACAACCAAGCGACATTTTTGAAATGTTAAAGCTGTAAATGATAGTATGATAATTAGAGAATAATATGAATTGAAGTTTATGAAAAAACTCAACAGTTTACTATCAAAATTCAGCGACGCACGAGCATGTTTTGTAAGGATTTTTGTCCAACTTTATGTATTTTTGTTTAATAAACTATAAAATATTTTTAAATTTTGCCAACTATGTTTGCTAACACATTTATTCTAGTGTTCATTACATATTTTTGTATGGTAATTAAAGTACTATTATAGGTTATATTCCTTTAGTAGTGAAGACCGTTTTGAGTTATTTTACTCGGCGCAGCCTTAAGATGCATAGATTTGGCTTGTGTGTGTTGTCGGTGTTGGTTGGAGTGTGCCTGAGGTCATGCACGATGCAGGAGGGCTGTGTTGGCAACACCGAGTGAAGCTAGCGCGAGTGGTACTGTGGCGGGAAACGAAGCGGTTACACCGGTCGACATGGCGCGATCACCGCCTCTTAGTAAAGCGTGATTAAATTTGACTATCTTTATTTGTGAATAAACAAGTTATTCCTCACTTTTGTCTTGTTTATCAATCCCTAATCAACTGTACCAGTAAAAATAGTTAACATTAGTAAATTTTGGAAATGTAGGGGAATCCGGGAGAGTTGAACCCTTTTTCAACCGACGACAAAAAGAGGAGGTTATCAATTCGACGCGTATATTGTTTTTTTTATGTATGATAACCGATTACTCGAAGACGGCTGAACCCATTTCGAAAATTCTTTTTTTGTTTGAAACAGTATACTTTGAAATTGGTTCCATTGTCACCAAGTTAGGATCTGATGATGGGATCCTGAAGAAATCGAGGGAACTCTTCAAATATTATAGGCACACCTATAGTGATTTGAATATTTTTATAGTAACTTGTGTAGTTACATTCGAAAAGCACCATTTGTGAAGTGGACCTGATGATGAAGACCACATATGGCCACTGTAACTACTCAATATATAAGTATTTCATGTGTTCCGCTTCGATTACTTGAATGTGTACTCAAAAAACACTGCAAAGTGAAAAATAATTTTAATTTCGGTAGTCGGTGTCTTTAGTTTTGTATTTTCGTTTTTGGCACCGACTTCCGAAATTAAAGTTATTTTTCACTTTGCAGTATTTTTGGGAGTCTGTTTAATTTTTTGGTAAAAAGTTTTTTATAACATACGGAAACCTCTAAGAAAATATGTTTAACTTTTATTTTACATGAGATGACAGAAATAAAAATACGTTGAAATGTCAAGTGTATAAAAAAGTAAAAAAAAGAAACAATTTATTTTACGCCCGCAGCTACAATAGTTTATTTTTCAATCTGTCAACCGTTTAAGCCCGGTTGGAAGATCGATGTAAATAATGTTTTTTTTTTACTTATTTTGATTTTTTTACAGAGTAGTAGAGAAATGCGTAACCAATATTCGTAAAGTAAGTTACTTTAATTTTAGGTTAATAATCGGTGGTGTTTTTCGGTTTAGAATTATCGTATGTTATGCCTTATCCTATGTTGCTGTTTCTTTATTTTTTTTTATGGATTTTGTATTTTACTTCCGTTGAAGCTTCGAATTCGTTATAATAATCGGCATGGTTCAGATAATATATTTGTGAATTTAGCTTAAAATAAGTCAATATATTCATGCTATTTATTTGTTATGCATGGATGTGTGTTTGTTTTCATATATTTAACAATTTCTCTACTAACTAGGATTTTTCTTATAACAAAAACCTATTATAACCTACTAAACTATTACCTGCGGGGTAATTGCGTAACACACTTACAGTAGGAATCGGTTTCATTATGTTAAATCAACAACACTCACTGTGGTATTTACGTTGTTGAGTAGACCAATATTTCGAACATATGAAGCAATGGATTAGCAATATACGTCAAAATCATTCAGATCTTGATTTATAGTGTGTTACGTAATTATTGCGATGCTTATTATATGGTGACGTTTAGAAGTAGCTTAGGAAGTATGTAAATGATAAATAAGTGGTTTTCGTACTTTTCAGCTTCCCAAAAGATCGTAATATAAAAAAGGAATGGATTGATGCCACAGGCATGCCACCAAACTGGTACCCTACAAAAAATAGCTCGGTTCACTTCAGCGCAGAAATGTTCCAGCCTCTAAAGAAAAGTCGCAGGCTTTTTGAATGGACAATTCCAAAATTAAGAGTACAACTGATTTTTGCAGAAGTGGGTTATATTTTATTTTATTACTGAAAGCTATTCTCATGTTTTAGGGCATTCATAAAATTAGTCATTCAACTTTTCAGGATTCTATACAACCTATACGGCTGGTATGTTCCGATCAAGAGCGTAATGTAAGTTAAAATCAACTTCTATTTGACCTATCACTATGATAATTAAATATTAAGATTTAAGTCGAAAGCTCCAGGGTAGCCCTTAATACTTAGTAGGTAGTACTTAATAATAATTATGTAATGTTATGTTCTTAATAATATGTTTATTGTTATTATAATATTTTCTGGACATGCCATTTCTTATTTGGTTCATTTTCAGGTGCCCAAAAAAAAATGTATAATAATAAATGGAAGAATCGATAACTTTCCGATTTAGTCAATCACTAGCGTATATGTAAAATAAATTGCTTTTGCACAGCACAACGATAGCGACCGATGTTTTTGTGTGGGTAAGTTCTACAGTTTATGGTAAATACACACTGTGTTTGACGGAATAAGGTTTATTATTGATTGTATAATACGTTCTGATTTAAGAAATGCGGGTGTGCGCGCGAGTGCGTATCTATTGATTTTATTAAACTGCATGTGTAGTTGTTGCCCCGCCCAGCGCCTAACTGGGGACACACGGTTCCGATATAATTTCGTCTGTTGACCACATCTACTTATTTATTTTATCTATGGTTAACACTGACGTTCTTACAAGAAATCTTTACAATTACGAAACAAACACAATAGACTTTACTGGAAAAAAATAAACAAGAAATTAATACTTATCAGTCTAATAATCTTTTAGAGATCAACAATCAGTCTCAAATGTTTCAAAGCTACACGTAAAATCACATTTCGAAATATTTTTTGTATTGTTAAGCCTCGCATTCATGACATATGAAATTATCTTGATCTGTACTGGTCAATCCAACACATATCTCGTGGACATATCTTTTGCAGGAAATACACAGTCTCATATCCAAAACTTCTTCACTTTGGTACACAAAACAATACCAGCGGTTATCTATACCCAGTATTTCTTCGAAATTGTCATCACTAGAGCTTTCAGTATATGGGATAGCGCATTCGTCATTAGATTCGGTATTACTAGTTGGCCTATTCGTTTTAACGTCTTTTTTTTCATCTTATTTTTTTTAATTGCACTTTTTGTTTTTTCTGATATTTGTTTTTTTTTTCATTATCACAATCTGTTTCGCTTCCACTGTCCTGTAGAATTTTCCTTTTTTTTTTTCGATTTCCCTATGTTAGGCCTCTTTCCTTTCTTTTGCTTATTTTTTGTAATATCGATACTAGAAATATGAAATAACGTAAGGGACAAAACTAAGGTTTTCAGGAGAGCAAAAATAAGATATTTTTCTTACAAAACTGGCTATAATTTTTTAACTATATGTTTTATGTAAAAAGTGTCTAGGACAAAGTTTCTTAGATTTCTTCATTCTTTGAAGCTAAAATAGTAAAAAAACAATAAAGCCTACAGTTTCAAAGATAGCATGTCCCTTAAGTTAAATAATAATGAATACGAGTGATATACGTTGACAAAATTTTAGATATAAATAAACGGCATTGATGTATGGGACACTTAAGGAAATAAACATATAGAGTTTTTCAAAGTAAAAGTCTCTTAATGGTACATTCTATATTGTTAATGATGTTAACAAATATAAAAAATAGAATTTTATACATTCATGACCTACTATGCCTATGCCATACAGTTTAAAACTACTTGCTAACTCATAGGGATAAAAAATAAACGAATAAAATAGATCAAAACTTTTATTTGTGCTCACTAATTCTCTTTTATAAACGCAATTTAGGTACTGTCGTAAATTACGTTAAGTATAACATTATTAAATTAAATCACAATAAAAAATAGCTATTTTGGCTTACTAAAATTAGACTCATTGTCCCAAAAGAAAAATAAAATTCACTTAAAAAATAAAAAAAATCAACAAATCAGTCTTATGTTATCATTAAACGTAAAAAAAAAACAAATTAACTTCTTCCTTAATAGAAAGCCTACAGTTAAATTGAAATAGTCTCAAAAATTAGTCTTTATCTTTATCAGTCTCATCATCGTCGGTGTCATTGAGCCTATCTTTAATTATACTCTTATTAGGAAGATTCAAATATTATATTGTAAAACTGAAATTGGCAGTTTTTCCTTATACAGAAATGGTAAGCTGTCTATGCTACTAGACACAGCTAGATTTTCTTCCACTATCTTTAAGTTCGATTTTTGAAATGTATATATTCGAATTTTCTTGAAATGCAGGTCTTTGTTTTTGAGAGTAGCAGGAGTAAAAACTGATTCAGCAAAATCATTGAAATCAAAGAAATCCTGATGTCCTAACACATTCACTCGATAAGTTGTAAGTGAATAAATTGTAAATCCGTAATTGGCTGTAAGATTAGATATAAATTACTATAAAACATTGTTTTAAGAGCTGTGGATTTTGTTATAAATAAATAAATAAGCACGAGGTCTTTTTCTGGCTGATTCCCTAAATGATGGCCACTGGGAAGGTCCCCAAACGATCAGTTTTTTAACCTCCCTTTCAATGATAACATGCATGCTATCTACTGGCATGTATGTATGTCCAGCTAATAAGTAATTTATTTGAATCGTTTGTATATTGGCAGAACGTTCCAAAAAATATTTTGACATTGAGAAAATCACTTTGTATTTATTCTGCCTCGTACAGTTATCACTACCTCCCATGGTTAAACCGGATGGAACACTGGCTTATACCGCGCAAGAGAAAGCAAGTTTATTTGCCACCCTCTTTGCGAAAAATTCGCGTCTTGACACTAGGTCTAATTTACCGCGTAACTTACCTCACTGTGACTCCGTAATGCGGGAAATTGTAATTCACAATAAAGCGGTCCGTAAAGCCCTTTGTAGTCTAGACGTGAACAAGGCCAGCGGACCGGATGGAATACCTGCCCGAGTCCTTAAAAGTTGTGCTCCAGAGTTGTCACCTGTCTTGACTCGCCTGTATCGCCTTTCCCTCAGAACCGGAGTGGTACCAGTGTCCAGGAAGCTTGCTAATGTGCAACCAGTACCCAAAAAGGGAAGCCGTGCTGATCCTGCCAATTATAGACCAATCGCCTTAACCTCCATACTTTGTAAAGTGATGGAAAGGGTACTCAACAACAAGTTTCTGGCATACCTTGAAGACAATGAGCTCCTCAGTGACCACCAGTATGGCTTTCGCCGTGATCGGTCCACCGGAATCTTTTTGTGTATGTCACGCACTATTGGGGCGAGGCTATTGAGAAACACGGTGAAGCCCTTGCGGTGTCTCTTGATATCTCAAAGGCCTTTGACAGGGTTTGGCACGCCAGTCTGCTGAGCAAGCTTCCTGCATTCGGTATTCTTGCTAGCTTATGCAACTCGATTTCCGACTTCTTGAGTGAGCGGTTGATCCGAGTGGTCATTGATGGCTGTTCGTCGGATCTTATGGCAATTAATGCCGGTGTTCCTCAAGAGTCTGTTCTTTCTGCGACTCTTTTTCTGCTGCATATTAATGGAGCAGTTGGGTACGCGGATGACAGCACAGTCGCAGAGAGATATTTATCCAGTGCTAGAGCTGGCAAGGACGAAATTGCCACTCTCAGAAAGGCCATGGTAGAGCGCATGAATTCGACCTTAAATCTCGTTTCCCAATGGGGCGACGACAATCTGGTCAAATTCAACTCTTTGAAAACACAGGCTTGTCTTTTCAGCGCTAAAAGGAGCCCATGTCAATTATCCCCTACTTTCCGAAGTGCATCTGTGCCAGTTACCAACCGCCTGGAGCTTTTGGGCATGGAGTTGACGTCAGACCTCAACTTTGGCTCAACCATCGAGTCTGGGATGTTTTCATTAGAAATTGTTGGCATATGGCAAGTATGCCAACAATTTCTAATGAAAACATTAGACATAAATCAAACAATTATTTTATACACAATTAAAAATGCCTACGCAGGTTTATCTCGTCCAGATGGTCGCAAACGGTCAGCGCGAAACAAATATGACGAAGCCACCAAACTTGCTGCAAAAAAGTTCATTGAAATGTTACAAGCTTTGCCATCCCATTATAATAGAAAAAAGTCAACAAAATATTATCTTCCAGAAGAATTTAAAAATACATCTAATTTATGCAGAATATACTTACGTTAAAAATTGTAACGAGAAATCCGAGGCATTCTTAAGCGAAAAGCTTTTCATTAACCTATTTCGAGAGTAAAACATAGCCTTTCATGTCCCTAAAAAGGACAAAATAATGTTCCTTGTGTAACAAGTTGCACCGTTTTGCGTGTGTGACAGAGAAGCATAATAATATTCATTCAGATAAATTTTGAGAAATAGTACGGATCACGCAGTCCTGTGTGATGTTAAGGACAAATCAATTTATTTTCGATGCTGACAAATTAACGTAAGGGTCATCAATATAATTATGATAATTTGAGTCACAATTTAATGTAAGGGACATGGTATTTGTACCTTCTCAGGGAACACTAATGTATAAGACAAAAATAAAACATCTCAAATTATGGAATAACTTATGTAACCTGTTGTAAAATGTACTCGATTTTTATTTAATGTAAATACCAAATACTGTGAGTAAAGAGATTTACATTAGTTTTTATAAAAAATATAAATTTAAATTTCATATACAGCCAGTTTCTAGAAAAAAAATGGTCTAGGCCAACGGAAAATATGTGATGTAAAGGAAATTTTTTTAAAGATATCGAGATTTTAAATATACCAATCGATAGAGCAAAAAATTCCGAATCCAACGATATATATAACTCATTTTCGACAAAATGTCCCTTACGTTATTTCATATTTCCAGTATCGATATCCCACTTTGTGGTAGATCCTCTGTAGGGTCATTTTCTGGTGTTTGGGTTAGAATTTTGTTTTTCCTGGTTGTCGACCACGCCTAGTATTCTTTATTGGTGCAGATTTTAGGTATGATTTTATTATTTCTGGCGTTATGAATGAGATTTGCTCACTTGTGAATGATACTAGGAGTCACTTCAACTTCATCTTGGTTACTTAAAAATGAAGTATTATTTCCTTCTGATATATCTTGACTATTAGATAACAAGATATAAGATTCCAGAGAATCTTTTTTCAGTTTGATGAAGCATACTCATAACCTAATTTTATTGCTTCTATGTGAATCAAACCATAATTCATCGTACTGCAAATATTCAACCAACAGTTTTTCTTCAGGAATTGTGAATATTTGTGAAGTTTTATATGAACTAGCTTTTTCGTCAAATACTTGAAGTTTTTCTTCATTTTTACGTACCGACGTAAAGTTGTCGTATCGATCTCGTATTTTACTGCTATTTTTCGAAGAGAAGCTCCAGAGTTAACTTCTGCAATAGCATTTCTATTTCCTGCTTTATGAATTTCTTGCGGCTAGAACCTTCCTTTCCATATAGTTATTCACCTGAAAATAACATTAGTAAGTACTTTTCAGCTGGGCACGGACTAATAATATTTCTAAGTGCTTATTTTCCTAAGTAAACATTTGTCATTGACTTCAAACCGTAAAAAAAAAACATCGTGAGGTAACCAGCAAGTCCAAAAATCTAATAAGTTTGAGGATTTTTGATTAGGGAATAAGGTGAAGTGGTTCAATTCCATGCATTGAAATGAAATGAAATATTTATTTTGTAAATTGGTTATAAATAACACTTTTACACGTAATTTTTTAGTGTTTTAAGTTAAACTAGATGAGACCGGTGTTTCCGAACTGACTACTCTGAGAAGAAACACCGAAACAAACTCAGAGGTCAACGTCTCTTTTAAAGTCCATACAATTCGTATTTATCAAACCATATGAGCAGCATGAAGGTTCATGTCTGTTGTGTCTTTTGAGGAAAGGATCACGCAGATTTGAGCGGACCTGTCCAGACAGTGCAAGCATTTGTCAGTTATCGTGTAACTCAACTTCGAACTTAACGAGCTCAACGATCTGACGAACAATACCAAAGTAAGGACATTTGGGTAGGCCACACAAATACTCAAACTGCCAGACATCAACTATAAATTACAGCATAAAAAGAAATAATAACCTACATATTCCTCACATTCACAATAATAAAAATAAAAAAGATTAAAAAAAATGAAATAAAAAGTATATAGAAAGTCAATAATTAACTTAGCAAAGTATAAAGCAATAAAGCAGCAATAATAACTCAGGAATAAGTAGGTATATCATTGGAGCAGCTCATTCCCAATCCTTTTTGTCCTCTATATAATCTTTAACTGTGTAAAAAGCTTTCTGACATATCTTACGTTTTATAAATAATTTGAATTTATTAATGCTTAGTTCTTGAATATGGCTAGGAATGTTATTGTAAAAACGTATACATTGGCATCTAAACGAACCACTTATTTTTTTAGCCTTGTTTTAGGAATAACATACTTATCTTTGTTCCTTGTATTTACATTATGAATATCACTGTATTTTTTAACAGATTAATATTTTTGTATGCATACAAAAGATTCTCGTAAATATACTGAGATTGCACAGTCATAATAATTATCAATCTCTTTAAATTTGTCTCTTAATGTTTGTTTAGGACTTAATTTATAAATAGCACGAATAGCCCTTTTTTGTAGTACAAATATTGTGTTAATATCGGCGGCATATCCCCAAAGTAAAATTCCGTATGATATCACGCTGTGAAAGTAACCGAAGTAGACTAAGCGTGCTGTTTCGACATTAGTGAAGTCACGAATTTTTCTCACGGCATATGCTGCAGAACTAAGCTTTTTTGACAACTTATCTATATGGGGGCCCCACTGCAGCTTCGCATCCAAAGTTATACCCAAGAATACAGTGGTATCTTCGGGTTTCAATCTCTCACCCTTTATTGATACACTAGTATTCACTTGTCTAACATGAGGTAATGTAAATTTTATGCATTTGGCTCATTGAGAAGAAGATTATTTATAATATTATTTTTATTTTAATATTGCGCTGTAAGATAATAGAAGATTATTAATATTAAACCAGCTAACTACAGTTGCAAGAGCACTCTTTACTTCATCAGTAACCTGCTGCTGACGTTTGATTTTAAATAAAAGAGAAGTATCGTCAGCGAATAAAACTAAATCATGATTTTTTATCAGGTACGGAAAATCATTTATATAAATAAAAAGGGACCTAAGATTGAGCCTTAGGGAACCCCCATCTTAACCACAGATCCCGAAGATCTTTTACCGGTCACATCGACTCTCTGAATCCTTTCACTCAAGTATGAGGTCAGAAGATTCAGAGAGGCGTCCCGGATTCCGTAGTAATCATCCAGTCATTGACCACCTCTACCCATTACAGCCGTTAAGATTGTTGTGTATAACGGGCGTTCCTATTTCAGATAACAATCTTTCTATAAAAACATTATATTCAAAGTGACAAACGAAAACCAATAATTTGCGGGAGAATTGAATCACTGATCATATCTCCCTAACGTATTTTGGGTCAAATTTCCCTATCCTACCCTGTTTCACTGTATCACGTGTTTCTAGAAGTTGGTTAATTCGGAAGAATTAAACACACTACATGTTTGATATTATGATAATTCAGTAAGTAAACAAAAAAAAACGAAGTGCGTACCTTTATAACAATTTCAAGAAGTAACATAAAAACATAAAAAACTTTTTTTTTCTTCGCAACCAATAAAAACGTGTGTATACACTTCGCTCACTGTTAAACCGACGCAATGGTGGCCAATATGGCATCGCACCAATGACAACCGTGAAACCACAGTACTGCCAACCGATAACGAACCAGATAGCGCGAACTTTAAATGTTTTATTTAATGTGGAGCATCTCTCCCACCTGGTCATGTCTCCCGGATTCCCCCTAAAAATAATCTTAATCCGAAGTCGAGTCTTCATGTGAGTGTTGACGGCTTTTCAGCGGCATTTTCGAGTTGAGTCACCCTTGAGATCATCCCTGTCGCTGCCCGATACTGAGTGCCTTAATGGAGAACGACGTGTGAAATTTTCGGCCAAACAAGTAGCATATGTGATAAAACTAATGACCAGAGGTAAGTCACCTGCACCTGCAGTATGCGAGAGTTCATTTACCCAGAGTCCTAGCTATGTTTTATACTCTATGTCTAGAGCATTCTTACTTTCTGCAGACTGCGGTGGAGTGGACGGTTGCCTTGGCGGTTGTAGCAGAGTCATACGGTCTTAGGGATCATCCTCGTTAGTTCCGCGACACAATGGACTCTGTCGCTTTATTGGGCTTTATCCGATGGGCCTCACTGCTCGCTATTGGATAAGGGGCATGGATTGATTGCAGTGGGACCCCCATTCCACTGGCCGTAATTGGCTGCTACGTGTCTCCTTATATCCCTATCGCCGAATTCGAGGAATATCTATACCGAGTAGCAAACTACATTCATTACAAATGCTCGCCACGTCCGGTTCTCGTATTGGGTGACTTCAATGCTCACTCCAGAGCATTCCAGAGCTCTGGGGAAACACTCGAGACACGCCGAGGAGACAAGTAGTACAAGACTGACAACATCACTTGACCTACGACTCCTAAATCAGGGGTCCGTGTCGACATGCGTTCAGTGGCAGGGGGAGTCAATTGTGGACCTCACATGGACGACTCCTTCTGTTGCCCGCATAGTGTCGGGATGGAGGGTAGCGGATGAGATAGTGGCACTGTCTGACCACCGCCACATTGTCTTCAATATTAAACTGTGCCCTTCCAATATCTCAAGCCGTGCAGTTTCTACCACACCGACGCGACGTTGGGCCCTCAAGCGACTCAATAGAGATATGCTCATTGCAGCTGCTAACGTCGTGGCGCGGCCAGAGTAAGCTAGATCTCAGGAGATGTTTTTCGATCCAGAGGAGGAAGCGTTAGCGTTACGTAGAGGCCCATGGACTCAGGTACAATGCGACCAAAAGTGGGCTTATGCTACTTAAAGCTGGACGTAAAAGCTACGAGTCTTTATCACCCTTAAGTCTTGGTAATACGCCGCTCAAAAGAGTGACTAAATTTAAGTATCTGGGTCACTTAGTAACTGATAACCTAGGTGAAAATTGTGATATTGAAAGGGAACGTAGGGCGCTGGCTGTCCGATGTAATATGCTGGCCCGTAGATTTGCTAGTACCACACCTAGCCAGGGAAGTCAAAATTACCCTCTTGAGGGCGTTTTGCCAATCCTTCTACACCTGCAGCCTGTGAACCAGCTTTACGCAAAGGGCGCACAGCGCCCTGCGGGTCCAATAACAATGCTTTTATGGTGCTGTTGGGATTACCACGGTTTTGTAGAGCCTCCGGTATGTTTACAGAGGCGCGAATTGACGACTATTACGCTATCATTAGGAAGCGGTGCGCTTCTTTATTGAGCCGAGTACGCACCAGCCACAACAGCATCCTGAAAACATTGGCGGACAGATGGGATAGGCTTGTCCTCGAATACTGGCTCCGCTTGCTTGCGACTCCATCGAGACGTATGTAGGCTGTTTATAATGCCATGTTATGTTTTATTTTATTTTTTGTCTTATGTTTTAATTATGTATTATTGTATTGTTAATGTCATATTTATTATGCATTGTATTAAGTATGGGTATGGTGCCTGAAAATAAATTATATTAATTCATCCAGATTCGTTCAGCCATTTTGATGTGATCATGGATCATGTAACAAACACCCATACGCTTACCCTAAGTTTTGCGTTTATAACATAAGTATAGATTGGTTCATCACAATAATTCGAATGTAGTAGAACATCGTTCTTATTTTTCGTGTGAAAATCATCGAATGGTCATCCCATTCTGAGTGTAGCGAACCGGAATGTCAGGCTTCTACTAAAAACCTTCCTCTGTAGGCTTCCTCCGGAGCCGCAGTATCTCGATAGAACATTCCCACTACCTCGGCAGGCAGTGCTCTGACAAACTGTTCCTTGATGCGCTAGACTCCACCCTCACACACCTTTCTGAAACACTACATATGTATACATAAGCATTTATCAGACTAAAACTCAGTTAAATTAATATTCCTAGCCACGTTTACACTTAGTTCAAAAAATCCTGCTACCTATTAATCCTGAAAGCATTACATTTTACAAGACACTTAACTAAAACCCGAATCCCGGTAAGAAAGCAGGTATCAAACAAACCCGGCTCATTATATTCTTACTAACTTTGATCACCCGAGAACCGCAAGAGGAATTTTAAACAACTTTTAGTTTATTTCAAAGTGCTCCCCAGGTATACAGAAATCTAAATGGAATACCTGAATACTGAGTGGATTTGTTGGTCAAAAGTAACGTGCTATTTAGGGAGATGTTTTATGTTGCCCTTACTTACGAGTATATTATACAAGTAGTCCACGAGATTTCTAGTTTCAAGGTGGACGTAGATTTTTGAAATCGGAAAACGAATTACCTACTGAACTTAAATGGAACTGGGATGAGCAAACGACGTTGCTGTAATGGCGGATCTATCCTGGATGCGGCCAAAAAGACGGTTCTGAATTTTACACTGTCCGCATGTATACTAATTACCTTTAATGTATTTTAATAACAATATTCGCAACTATCGCGGCAAAATAAGGATCATTATATTTTCACTTAAATATCATGATATTACCACAGCGCAAATATTAAAAGGTTTAAACCGTATTGTTGTTACAAAATAAACACAGCTTTGTTCGCCTCTTCCCTCAGCTCTGGTCGTTTATGAATACTAAAATACAATGTGCCGCATAATGGCAATATAGTCTATAATATAAAATATTGATTACGGATTTTGTTTAAATTTTATAAACTCATCCTGTCTGCACAATCACCGGCCGCCATTAACACAACTGAGTCAGCGGTTCTTTTCATAAAAAAGAATGAAAGAATTTACTCTGGGAAAATTAAAACCTAGACCGAGAGTTAGTAAGTACAGGCCCATAACCGAGTAAGTTTCGTTAACAACTTTTGGTATGATAACATTTGCTGAATACGAGTACAAGAGACTGTTACATTTAAATACCTTGCTTAAGGCTGTTGGAAAAATTGGATTGCAATATAGGCGTACGAACATTTCGTATCTCGGGGCAATTTATTACGATTCTAATGATTAGAAATAAGAATAAAAGACATGAAAATTCAGAACAAACACAACGTATGTTGTTACTGGTTCGCCTAAATATTACTAATACTTAGTATTATTATTATACTTTTACTTGACAAAATATCCTGCTAACGTTTCATAGAAAACATCGGTTTCTCGGGTACTTTGTTATTATAAGTAGGCAGTTACTTACTGAAGAGTTCCAGTCAAGATGGAGACCGGTATGCATGTGATTTTGATATTATTTAAATGAAGAAGCTATGAAGGGGGAAAAGGGGACCAAAGACCATATTTGGACTAGGTGACAAGTGATATGAAACAAAAGGGATAGAAGTGATAGCGTGATGGGTAACAGAACAGAATGGAAAAAAACGTGTTGCTTAAACCCAAAGTTTGGTCAAAACTGACAAATGCTTGAACTGTTCAGTCAGGTCCCGTAATCTGTGGGTTTATTTCCTCAAAAGAGCACACCTTACCTACATTAGCCTACATGGTTGATATTATACTTTGACCAGTAAAGATGGTACGGATATTAAAAGGGACTGAGTTTTCGAGAGTATCTATTTATGTATGTATGCCTTTTTCTCCCGCAAATCCTGTAGCCTGAATAGCTAGGTCGATTTTATATATTTGCCTTAAACCCTGCAATAAAATAGGCTATTTTTAAGTGTAATTTGCCGGCTGCCTAAAAATAACAACATCAAACTAAAAGACGAGAGAAATTATGTACATATAGATTTTTTAGTCAACGTCCAAATTTTAATATATTAATCTTTGGCGAAAATCATTAAATACGTGTTTTTTAGGGTTCCGTAGCCGAATGGCAAAAAACGGAACCCTTATAGTTTCGTCATGTCTGTTCGTCTGTCTGTCTGTCTGCCTGTCTGTCTGTCTATCCGTCCGTCCGTATGTCACAGCCATTTTATTCCGAAACTATTAGAACTATACATGTGAAGCTTGGTAGGTAGATATATTCTGTAAACTGCTTTCTGATTTTAAGAAAAAAAAAATATAAAAAGTATTTATAATAAAGGGGGGCTCCGCATATATAGAACTAAAACAAAAAAAAATATTTTTTCATGAAACCTATGCATGTGTAGTATTTATAGATAGGTCTGTAAAAATAACACTGAGGTTTCTAAAACCACTTTTTCATAAATTCAATCGTTTAAAAGATATACGCTTCCAAAGTGGTAAAATGTGTCGTCGTCGTCGTCGTCGTCCCCCACCCTTTAACTACTATAATAATGAAGAAAAAAATCTAAAAAAAAATATATGTCTATAGATCTTAATGTAAACTTTCAACCAAAATTTGTTTGAAGGAGATCGGGTAAGCAGTTTTTGAGATACAGCCTATTTTATAAAACCGCAAATATAACTTTGTAATTCATACAAACACTATGAAAAACAAAGTTATTTGGTGTAGTTGTAAAAAATGTAAATAAGCTAGTTTTAAGAAATTCGTAAGGTTTTTTTGTCAAATATATTATATACATATACATATTATATTATATTATTACTAGCTGTGCCCGCGACTTCGGCCGCGCTGAATTGTGACTTTCGGCAGCATTTTTAATTTTTTAGGCTAATTATTTTGAAAATAAAACTCTTACATAATTTGAATATCGTAATTATTAATATCTAATTAAAAGTCTTAAAAGCTTTAAATATGACGTTATTTCCATACAAAGTTTCATCCCCTATTATGACCCCTTACAGCCCTTTTTTCGCATTAAAAAGCAGCCTATGTCCTTTCTAAGGCTCTAGGCTATGTCCGTACCAAATTTCATGAAAATCTGTTAGGTAGTTTAGGCGTGATTGCGTAACACACAGACAGACAGAGTTACTTTCGCATTTATAATATTAATAAGGATAGTTGCTACAGAACCCGTCATGGGTGAATCTGACTCGCACTTGGCCAATTTTTTCTTTTAGTATCACTCAATACAAAAATATTGTGATATCACAAAGTTATCTATAAAAAGTTAATGTTTCTGGACACCAATGCGCCGTGCGTACGCGCTAGGTAACTTACGCCGGCCGGCCCATCCCTCGCGCCGCCGCAATTCATTCATAACACAATAATAAATCAAGTTGCAAATTTTTACTTCATTCTTTCACGGGCTTAAGGCCGTCAATTAGCAAAAGGTTTGTGCTATGTTCACTATAATTAGAATGTAATCCTTAATGAATCAGTAAAACTAAATTAAATAATTAAGAACTTTAGACCTTATTAAAAAAGATGCCAAAACTTTATGCTATTAGGCGTATTTAAAAAATTTGAATCAACTTAACTATATACAAATAATTAAACATCTAATCAAAATTGTCTTAGAACATCACATTAACAACTCTTTAATAAATGTTCAAAATGCATACCGTTTCTCTATAAACAGTCTTACACGTTTTTGCACATTATTTTTAACCGACTTCAAAAAAAGGAGGTTTACAATTCGTCTTGAACATTTTTTTTATTTTTTTTTTTTATGTATGTTACCTCATAACTCGGAGACGGCTGGACCGATTTGGAAAATTCTTTTTGCGTTTGAAATGGTATACGTTCTAGTTGGTCCCATTGTTACGAAATCAGGATCTGATGATGGAATCCTGGAGAAATCGAGGGAACTCTTCAAATATTATAGGCACACCTACAGCGTTTTGGGTATTTCTTATAGTACCTTGAGCAGTTGCTTTCGAAAAGTACCATTTGGGGAAGTTGAACTGATGATGAAGACCACAGATGG
Organism: Tholera decimalis; assembly: GCA_943138885.2. Taxonomy (NCBI): domain Eukaryota; kingdom Metazoa; phylum Arthropoda; class Insecta; order Lepidoptera; family Noctuidae; genus Tholera; species Tholera decimalis. The sequence continues at coordinate 22,303,814 of OW964552.2, read as the reverse complement.
CCACTGAAACTAATCAATAATAAGTATTTCGTGGATTGCGATTCGATTACTCGAGTACGGATGTTAAACACTTTATGCTCGTCGCAATACATACGAGCATGGTGATGTAGAGCTGATGGTCAAGTACCAGGAGAACTCCTCAAAAATTAACGGCTGTGCATCGGGAAAAGCAATATTTTGTAAAAGGTGATAAGTTGTTGACATTATGGCTAATTACAAACCGACCCACTAAAAAGCGTGAAAAAAATTTTTTTTCAAAAAATAGAACCGACTTCCATATCAAAACACTACAAAGCCAAAAATAACTTTAATTTTGGAAGACGGTGTGAAAAAAAAAGAAAATCCAAAACCAATAACACCGACTACCGAAATTAAAGTTATTTTTGGCTTTGTAGTGTTTTGATATGGAAGTCGGTTCTATTTTTTGTAAAAAAAAAAATTAATTTTGTTGAGCACGACAGTGTCACTTTTCACTTAGTCGAATGCACGTACAATTTGCTCATTTAATTGGTGCTTTCACCACTAAGTATATTATAAGATCGCACCATTTCGTAATACTTGCGGTAGGAATACATTGTAAACAAAGTCACGATAGCACGGGGGGCACCGGCGGGATGCGCTAATACGTAAGTAAGCGCTTACGTCGCGTGCGGGTGCGCGTGGCCGACTAACGATGTGTCGCGCAGGTGTAGCGGGGCAGGGGTAAGCGGGGTGCGCGCTGCTCTTTTTAACCGACTTCAAAAAAAGGATCAATTCGTCTTGAACTTTTTTTTTATGTATGTTACCTCATAACTCGGAGATGGCTAGACCGATTTGAAAAATTCTTCTTGCGTTTGTACAGGTATACTAACTTATTGGTCCCATTGTGATGAAATCAGGATCTGATGATGGGATCCTGGAGAAATCGAGGGAACTCTTCAAATATTATAGGCACACCTATAGCGTTTTGGGTATTTCTTATAGTACCTTGAGCAGTTGCTTTTGAAAAGTACCATTTGAGGAAGTTGATCTTATGATGAAGACTACAGATGGCCATTGAAACTACTCAATAATAAGTATTTCGTGGATTGCGATTCGATTACTTGAGGACGAATGTTAAGCACCTTATGCTCGTCACAATGCATATGGTGATGTAGAGCTGATAGTCAAGTACCAGGAGAACTCAAAAATTAACGGCTACGCATTGGGAAAAGCAATATTTTGTAAAAGGTGATAATTTGTCTACATTATGGCTTTTGTAACTAGGTAAATTATAAACCGACCCACTAAAAAGCGCGAAAAACATTATTTGCAAAAAATAAAACCGACTTCCATATCAAAACACTACAAAGCCAAAAATAACTTTAATTTCGGAAGGCGGTGTAAAAAAAAAGGGAATTAAAGGCCGACCGAAAAAGCAATTTCATCAACTTGCATAAAAACAGTCATGTTACAATTATAGTCTTTCTTGGCGTATGGGTTGTTATGATGCAATTTGTTTTTCAAAATATCTTAACTCGTCTTATACAAGTTTCACGCCATGCTGCATATTTAGATCGTTGTACGTATCGATACTGCATCCGTACGTGGTAAAACATCTGCAACCTAACTCCCACCGCTACGTCGCGTCGCCGCGTCGTCCGCGCATGAACATCGATTATGACCCCACACCCTAGCTACGGCGTAGCACAAGCTATACGATCTATGCCTGTCGTAGCAAGGGTCAAGCGCGCTACGAATCTTCACCTCTGAAATATAAAGAAAGATTTTTAATTTTTTATAATGTAAATCTAATTTGCTGGATTAATAAACAGAAGAAATGAAAGTAATAAAGATACGGTATTACACTAGCGTAACACTGTTGTCCTACTAACTGCTTCGCCCTACCATCAATGTTTACAACAACTTGGTTTCCAAATACCAATTATAATTTATCAAAACAATGGAGTCACTTGTACTTACTCATCAGTTTTGTTTAATATTACACGCCCAGACACAGTGCGGTTACCAGACATACATAGGTATACACGGTAACTACCGCTTACCGAATTTGGGTTGTATATCATCAAAATCGACCCGAAATGTACAACTAATCTTTTATTAGGTAACTTGCTTCTAGCATAGATTTCGCTGGAACGAAGACTCCAATAATTACTCATATCGAGGAGCTCATGGCTAAATAATAGGAACTCAATGTTAAGCAACGCTTGCCAAGGTCTGTCCGTAAACACTCCTCGTATTCAGCTGCTTTTGGTTAGACTGGAAGTGGACATAGTTGGGAAAGGGCTAAGAACATACTCATATTCCTATGAAAACATATCGCGTTTATATATCTAAAAAAAATTGTCAAGTATTACTGAGTGCCAAAACCACTGACTTGGAAACCAACGGACTTGCCCTAGCTATGAAATTAGCGTGCATACCTACAAAAATCGGGCATATAAGATGGCTGGAGTTCGTAGTGTTGTATCTGCGAGCAATATGCCCTTTTTTATACTGGGTCTCTTTCTCTTCAAACTGAAAGACGATAGTGGATGCACTGCTGCTATTCAGCAGAAATTGGAAATACAGACGGCTACGTTCTGGTATGGTGATCGGGAACTGGAAGAAGTTGCGTTGGAAAGCCTTCTAATAGGTGGAGCGACGACCTGGTCAAGGATGTGGGAGTCCGGTAGATGCGAGACGTACAGAGCCGATTAGTGTGGCGACGCTTGGCGGAGGCCTATGTCCAGCAGTGGACATAAAATAATAACAATGTTTTATGTGACAAAAGACATTTATTCCGTTTTGAACAATTCAATTCAACAATTCAATCTAAAACAATTCAAAGGTTTTTCAATTATTAAAAATAAATAAGACTTTCTTTAAAAAAAAACTAAGTAATATTTATAAAATGTGTCCTTACAAGTCCTTGTGTCCTTGAAGGAAGTCGTTGTGAGGAACATTGATGCGAGGCATAAATTTGTTTAGGCTGAAAAAAAAATAGTCACATAAATAAATTGTTTATTTTAAATATTTCATTCATTGAAATTTGAAATACCGCCAATACAGAAAGTATTTAACAAGATATTGATGTTGAAATAATATCTGTTCTATGCAATTTTTGTTTAAAAACATACCAGCATAGTCGATGTAGGCACTGCATTGTCATGTAACCTTATCACATCAAGGGTTCTGTTCAAACAAGATTCATCTGTCTGTTGTGTGTTCGAGTGTTTTATGTCTAGAGTTTATATTTTCCGAACCAGAATAGCTTCTATCCATTTCTCTTTTAAACTTTCTTTTCCTGGAAACCTGTGGATTAAAATATCACTCCAATATATTTCAAACACTATATCAATATTATCGACACTTATCCGCGCGAACATCTCACATCACTAGCCTTACAATTGTAAACAAATGTAAGTGCAAATGTAAACAATGCAACGAAATATAGAAAATAATAACGTTTTAAGCCATACCAAAATGACTCAGGTTGAAATAATATTCAAAAAAATTTTTTTGCAAGAAATAGTACCGAGTTCCATATCAAAACACTACAAAGCCAAAAATAACTTTAATTTCGGAAGTCGGTGTTATTGGTTTTGGATTTTCTTTTTTTTTCACACCGCCTTCCGAAATTAAAGTTATTTTTAGCTTTGTAGTGTTTTGATATGGAAGTCAGTCCTATTTTTTGCAAAAAAAAAAATTTCACGCTTTTTTGTGGGTCGGTTTGTAATTTATCTAGTTACAAAAGCCATAATGTCAACAACTTATCATCTTTTACAAAATGTTGCTTTTCCCGATGCATAGCCGTTAATTTTTGAGTTCTCCTGGTACTTGACCATCAGCTCTACATCACCATATGTATTGTGACGAGCATAAAGTGTTTAACATCCGTACTGAAGTAATCGAAACGCAATCCACGAAATACTTATTATTGAGGAGTTTTAGTGGCCATCTGTGGTCTTCATCATCAGTTCAACTTCCCCAAACGGTACTTTTCGGAAGCAACTGCTCAAGGTACTATAAAAAATACCCAAAACGCTATAGGTTTGCCTACAATATTTGAAGAGTTCCCTCGATTTCTCCAGGATCCCATCATCAGATCCTGATTTCGTAACAATGGAACCAACTAGAAACTATCCCCATTCAAACGCAAAAATAATTTTTCAAATCGGTTCAGCCGTCTCCGAGTTATGAGCCTTCCGAAATTAAAGTTATTTTTGCCTTTGTAGTGTTTTTATATGGATGTCGGTTCTATTTTTTTGCTAAAAAGTTTTTTTTTCATGCTTTTTAGTGAGTCGGTTTGTAATTTATCTAGTTACAAAAGCCAAAATGTCAACTACTTATCACCTTTTACAAAATATTGCTTTTCCCGGTGCAGAGCCGTTAATTTTTGAGGAGTTCTCCTGGTACACCACCATCAGCTCTACTTCACCATATGCATTGTGACGAGCATAAAGTGCTTAACATCCATATTCAAGTAATCTAATCGCAATCAACGAAATACTTATTATTGAGTAGTTTCGGTGGCCAATTCTGGGGTCTTCATCATCAGTTCCACTTCCTCAAATGGTGCTTTTTGAGAGCAACTGCACAAGGTACTATAAGAAATACCCAAAACGCTATAAGTGTGCCTATAATATTTGAAGAGTTCCCTCGAATTCTCCATGATTCCATCATCAGATCCAAACGTGACGACAATGGGACCAACTAGAAAACAAAAAAAGAATTTTCCAAATCGGCCCAGCCATCTCCGAGTTATGAGGTAACATATATAAAAAAAAAAGTTCAAGACGAATTGTAAACCTCCTTGAAGTCGGTTAAAAACAAATATTACTATTCGAAAACAAAATGTTTTTATTTTTTTAATATTTAAATATTCACTAAAAATATTAAATTGATACGTAAATAAAAGAAACGCATTCATAAATAAATTGCGACGTTGCCATCCTTCAGGTACGCGTGTACAGTGTTTCTAAAAAAAAAAACATTTTGTTTTCGAATGGAAATATTTTTTCGAAACGCTTTTTGACGTATGTGTGTCGATTCGATAGATATTTGTATAACTATTCTTCATACAGTAAAATATACCATCTCCATAGGTACAGACGCCAGCACATCAAGCTATAACAATCTGTCAAATTTCTTTAATAGATTTTCAACTTTATCATTGAAGAAATTAGGTTCAAGGTTGATTGAAAAAATTTGACAGTTTCGGGTAGCTTCATGTGCTGGCGTCTGTACCTATAGGTACTTTTCCTATCCAATGGTCAAAACTATTACTCATCCAACGCCATTCAACTGTTTCAGAGTTACATTTGTATTTATAATACTACTAGCTGACCCGCCACGACTTCGTTCGCGTGATATCCTACCCCTACCCAACCGATACCCTACCCCTATCCTACCCCTACCCTACCCTACCCCTACCCTACCCCTACCTTACCCCTACCCTACCCCTACCCTACCCCTACCCTACCTCAACCCTACCCCTACCCTACCCCTACCCTAACCCTACCCTACCCCTACCCTAACCCTGCCCTACCCCTACCCCTACCCTACCCCTACCCTACCCCTACACTACTCCTACCCTACACCTACCCTACCCCTACCCTAACCCTACCCCACCCTACCCTACCCTACCCCTACCCTACCCCTACCATACCCCAAACCTACCCTACCCCTACCCAGCCCTACCCTACGCCTACACTACTCCTACCCTACCCTAACCCTACCCTACCCCTACCCTACCCCTACCCTACCACTACCCTACCCCTACCCAACCCCCACCCTACCCCTACCCTACCACTACCCTACCCCTACCCTACTCTACCCCTAACCTACCCCTACCCTACACCTACCCTACCCCTACCCTACCCCTACCCTACCCCTACCCTACCCCTACCCTACCCCTACCCTACCCTTACCCTACCCCTACCCTACCCCTACCCTACCCCTACCCTACCCCTACCCTACCCCTACCCTACCCCTACCCTACCCCTACCCTACCCCTACCCTACCCCTACCCTAACCCTACCCTACCCCTACCCTACCCATACCCGACCCCCTACCCGACCCCTACCCTACCCCTACCCGACCCCTGCCCTACCCCTACCATACCCCAAACCTACCCTACCCCTACCCTACCCCTACCCTACCCCTACCCTACCCCTACCCTACCCCTACCCTACTCCTACCCTACCCCTACCATACCCCAAACCTACCCTACCCCTACCCTACCCCTACCCTACCCCTACCCTACTCCTACACTACCCTAACCCTACCCTACCCCTACCCTACCCCTACCCTACCACTACCCTAGCCTACCACTACCCTACCCCTACCCAACCCCCACCCTACCCCTACCCTACCCCTACCCTACCCCTACCCTACCCCTACCCTACCCCTACCCTACCCCTACCCTACCCCTACCCTACACCTACCCTACCCCTACCCTACCCCTACCCTACCCCTACCCTACCCCTACCCTACACCTACCCTACCCCTACCCTACCCCTACCCTACCCCTACCCTACCCCTACCCTACCCCTACCCTACATCTACCCTACCCCTACCCTACCCCTACCCTACCCCTACCCTACCCCTACCCTACCCCTACCCTACCCCTACCCTACCCCTACCCTACCCCTACCCTACCCCTACCCTACCCCTACCCTACCCCTACCCTACCCCTACCCTACCCCTACCCTACCACTACCCTAACCCTACCCTACCCCTTCCCTACCCCTACCCTACCCCTACCCTACCCCTACCCTACCCCTTCCCTACCCCTACCCTACCCCTACCCTAATCCTACCCTACCCCTACCCTAACCCTACCCTACCCCTACCCTACCCCTACCCTACCCCTACCCTACCCCTACCCTACCCCTACCCTACCCCTACCCTACCCCTACCCTACCCCTACCCTACCCCTACCCTACCCCTACCCTACCCCTACCCTACCCCTACCCTACCCCTACCCTACCCCTACCCTACCCCTACCCTACCCCTACCCTACCCCTACCCTACACTACCCCTACCCTACACCAACCCTACCCCTACCCTACACCTACCAATTTTCAGCCAAATCGGTTCAGCCGTTATCGAGTTATAAATAGTGTAACTAACACGACTTTCTTTTATATATATAGATTATGAGTGAAAGATGAAAAGTCTAGGTTAGCTCTCACAAAATGATAAAAAATATATTTAAAAAAAGGTAAAATATTTTGTGAACACAATACAGAAGTTTTCCTAAACACAATTTTAAATTCGGGGGAAAACCTTCAATGACCAGGATGTATGGGAATTTCATAGGTGTTCTGTCCAACGTGAAACCGAACGCACCCTTTGGTTGGCAACATTATTCTATTGTCTACAACTTTTTTCTCTTTGACGTTTCCGTTCCTTGTAAAACTAACTGCCTGCTTGTTGAGATTGATTTATTGGTTCTTTTTAAAAATCGTGTTGAATCTGCGCAGTTAAAGATAGATTAATCGTGATCAGTGACTAATTGAACTCTAGAATCCCGAATTGAGTGGAAACCTGGGATATTTTGAACTACCACGCCGAATGTCGTCCAGCCTGTCTGACTCGCGAGATTTGCTAAACGTAGCAGAGTTGTGCTGTGATGCTATCTGGACCACGCCATCTGAAGACCGGCGCCTTGTGAACGTCCATGAACACTTGTCCACACTACACTTTTCACTTACTCATTTCATGCTTATACACACACTTTGGACGTGGCCTCAGGAAGGTCGAAGCTTGGCGTCTACAGCTCAGGTAAGTGGTTAGTGTTAAATTGTGTAAAGTAATATTATATTGACTGGCCTAAGGCCATTGGTTAAGCAACGTTTAGAGCTCCACGTACCGTGGACTGTTCGGACACACCAGTATCGTTGCGCTGGCTTCTTGTAGTCTTGAACAATTTTGGTAGCAGGGCGTGGCTTATAATATAAGATCCACTAAGTAAATTGGAAGTTTTGAACTTTAGTAAAAATAACTTAATAAGTTTGAATATATTGTTGTGTCACCCGGGCTCAAATTGTATTTGTTATTTATACTGTAGCCCCTGTTGTTGTACTGACAAGTAAGATTTATTTGCGAAATTAGGAATTATTAGGTTGCATTTTGGTACATAATTTGGTATATTTGTTGTAATTAATAATTCAATGTCACTAATCTGAATTTAAATGTTTATCCAAATAATAATCACATATTTTTTAACATAACAAGACTTGAATTGTGTGTATTGGTTTATTGCTTATTGTGATTATTGGATTGTGTGTTGTTGGTTGTCCGGCATAATATTATACATTTAATTGTTGTTGTTAATTGGTGTTGATCCAGCACAATATTATACATTAAATTGTTATTTTTTCTGTAACTAGCCATCCTTAGCAAGCTAAATTCATACTTGGAATAAGTGCAGGGTCAGATTTAGACTTGAAATAAATCGAATTTAAGTTTTATTTTGGTGAAATTGCTAGGTTGGCTAACAAGTCATTGTTTGTTTGTTTAGTGAATTTTAACCTATTGGTATAATATTTGATTGTTGCAATGGCCTCATTAAGGGCAGTCAGGGAGTCTGCTGCCGGATTGACCTCACAGTTGAGATGGTTCACATCGGCAGCGGCAACGGTTGAGCGTTTGGAATTGGAAGAGCTCACCCTTGCTCGGTATGGGTGCTTGAATGAGAGGATCAAGGCAGCTGATGCTGCGCTCACACGCTTCTGCGAGTTCATCATGGACGTGGATTTGGGGGTGATGGACCAGGCAGCCCGCGATAAGAATTTGGGTGACTATGACCAGATTGTCCACCTGGGGGATGTCATAAGTCTACGAGCGCGGGAAATTTTGAAGAGCCGGGTGCCTGATGCGGCCAAGCCGCAGACCCCCGTTGTTGCAGGCCCTGGACTATTGGGTAGGCTGCCCACCCTGGAGCTGCCACATTTTGACGGTCGCTTGGACCATTGGCTGGGCTTCCTAAATCTTTTTGAAAGTCTTGTGGATGCACGCTCGGACCTCGGACCTGCCCAGAAGTTGGCCTACTTATTGTCTGTCCTGGAGGGCGAAGCCAGAGCCTTGGTGCAGCACTTGCCGGTGACGGATTCCTCCTACCCGACCGCTCTGGAGCTTCTCTCCCGACGGTATCAGAACAAGCGCTGCCTGGCTGATGTGCACATCGGCCAGATTTTGGGACTACCGGCCATTGCCAGCGCGTCGACGTTGCGCACTGACTTGCTGAACCCGTTGGTCTCAGCGACCAACGCCTTGAGACGCTTGGAGTTACCGGTAGAACATTGGTCCTACTTGTTGGTGCACATAGTGCTGCAGTTGCTCCCCGCGGAGTTGAGGTCGCGTTTTGAGCAGAAGTATGGTGGGGATAGTGCCACCCATCTTCCCCCCTTTGACGACCTCCTCAAATTTTTGGAAGACGAGTGTCGATTTTCGGATAACACTCGTAGCGCCACGGGGTCACCCCCACTACCTTCTCGGCCTAGAGACCAGGGACGGACTAGGGCTCGGGGGCCTGTTGATGTTCGCCCCGCCCCCCGTTTTGCTGGCGCCCGGAGTCCTCGGGCTAGGGGGCCTGTTGATGATCGCCCCGCCCCCCGTTTTGCTGGCGCCCGGAGTCCTCGGGCTAGGGGGCCTGTTGATGTTCGCCCCGCCCCCCGTTTTGCTGGCGCCCGGAGTCCTCATTATTGCGACTTTTGTAAGGCAACGGGGCATGTCATGGCGCGTTGCCCGGCCTTTTTGAATTTGCACGTAACTGCCCGCCGCCGCATTGTCAACGCACGCCGTTTGTGCTTCTCGTGTTTGGGGGCCCACTTCCATCAGGACTGCCCCAACCCCCGCCCGTGTAGAATTTGTAAAGGGTCCCACTTGGAGATTTGTGCGCCAACGCGAACCGCTCCAGCAGACCAGCTTTTGAGGGGGGTTCGCGCAGGGGGGGTACCCCGGAGACGAGCATCGGGCTGAGGCCCGCAATTCTGTACGTCGCACTCCACCCCCCGCGCAAGTTGAACGGGAGCCCCGCGAGCGCAATTTGGTCTCCCCTCGTCAGGGAGAACGCGCATTGGCTGCTAGGCAGCAGTGGCCGGGTCGGCGCCGCTGCCTTTCCCCTCCGTTGGCGGAACGTCCACGGTTGGAGTCGCGCCCTCCACCATTCGGGCATCCAGTGGGATATGCCCCTCCAGTGATGGCGAGCGGCTCGGGACACCGCGCGGACGAATATTTTGATTATTGGCCTCGTCGTGAACGAGGGCAGCCTGGATGCGGCGATCGGTCGCCGCCCAGGCATCGCTAAGAAATTGTCGCCTGCCCCGCTAAAGGACCCCCCCCCGATCAAGACGGTTTTGTTGCCAACGGCCTCGGTCAAGGTCTGGGGACCCTTGGGTGACTCGATTGTGGTCTGTGCCATTTTGGACACGGGAGCCCAGGGTTGCCTTGTGTCGTCTTGGTTAGCGGGACAGGTTGGCCTGAAGGTGAACGACTTTTCAGGCAAGATTTTGGGAATTGGCGAAACGGCTGTCACCACTGTTGAGGGAAGGACCTGGTTTGAACTCACCCTTGTGAGTTGTCTTTACCCTAAAATTGGTGCTCCTGCCCTTGTTATAACTGAACTTGGTTGGGACGAGCCACTTCGGGAAACCCTGTTGGAAGACTGGCTCCAACTTGTATCCGCACTCCCTGCGGTGTTTCTTGTGCGTCTTCTAATCCACGTTGCGCATACTTTGGGTGGAACTGTAGACATTTGGGCTTCTTACGCCTGGACGGACAGTCAAATTGTTTTGTGTTTGTTGAAAATTTGTTGAAATTGAACTCTAGAATCCCGAATTGAGTGGAAACCTGGGATATTTTGAACTACCACGCCGAATGTTTAATCTGCGCAGTTAAAGATAGATTAATCGTGATCAGTGACTAATTGAACTCTAGAATCCCGAATTGAGTGGAAACCTGGGATATTTTGAACTACCACGCCGAATGTCGTCCAGCCTGTCTGACTCGCGAGATTTGCTAAACGTAGCAGAGTTGTGCTGTGATGCTATCTGGACCACGCCATCTGAAGACCGGCGCCTTGTGAACGTCCATGAACACTTGTCCACACTACACTTTTCACTTACTCATTTCATGCTTATACACACACTTTGGACGTGGCCTCAGGAAGGTTGAAGCTTGGCGTCTACAGCTCAGGTAAGTAGTTAGTGTTAAATTGTGTAAAGTAATATTATATTGACTGGCCTAAGGCCATTGGTTAAGCAACGTTTAGAGCTCCACGTACCGTGGACTGTTCGGACACACCAGTATCGTTGCGCTGGCTTCTTGTAGTCTTGAACAATAGGTAAGAAGCACCAAGACTTTGTAAAAGATGGGCCGTTAGGTGACGATAGTAGACAACTGTTCCTTAGGATTCTGTTGTACAAAAAGGAACTGTTATAGTTCCCTCCTGTTCAATGCATTCGTCCGCGGTTTTACTCAGAAACTACTTTTAGCGTTATAAACCGTCAATTCGGGATACGTAAAAAGTATCCACCATGTTAGTACGTATATTAACGAAAATACAAGAAAAATGGGAATGTGATTAAATAAATTAAAGTTTCGTTATAATTGCATAGAAAAATTACTTTAAACTAAGTGCTTTGTAAATGTGGAATTTTATTGTAAAATTTCCTATAATATTTTACATGGTTCAGACTCAGAGCACGAGCTACTACGAAACCACACACTATGTGCTAAAGAAGTTCTTTAAATCTTGTTTAGGTATTAAACAGGGATAAATAGTAATGTTTAAATAATTTCGTAAAAGCTCGCAAAGATCTTAGTGCTATTTGAATATTTCAAGAAGACTCGCGTTAGCAAGCATTACAGTAAAACGGAATATGTTAGTTCAATTTACATAATATTGCCACTTTAGTTTCAAATACATTTATTTTATTTTAATGGCACGTAATCATATTTTAAGTCTCTTTGAAAAAAAATGCACTCTCAAGAGGAGGATGTTAATTACAATAAATAACGCAGAGCTAAAAGTCTCATAGGTGACGTGATTCTGGCAGGCAAGCTTCACAGCTCGGTCAACAAAAATGGGTAAAATTGATGATGGTTCACGTGTCATAGGACATTTATTTTTCCCCGAAAAAAGTTATTGGAGACGGCTTTCTTCGGCTAACATAACAGGATTGCATTATTTGCTTCATATTAGGTATAACTTCATGTAAGACTTAATAATAGCAGGCGTGAGGAATCTACGTATTTCTTATTTTAAAAAAAGTAACGAGTATATTCATGGGCAGTTATAGTTGAGTACGGAGAAAATCTGAAAACTAGTAATACATATTATAAATAATTATTAGTTCGGTACTATTCAAGTTAAAGATAAGGTTGTACTGGTTTTTATTATCAGTTATTGTAACAGTGATAGAAGCACACACACGTTCTCGTTAAAATTTCAACTGTTTGCCTTTCACTGTTCAAGAGATATACCCCGTTAATGGACGGCTGTCCATTATGGGGGTATATCTACGGACGGGTGGATGGCTCAGAAACAATGTTCTGTTGGATATTTGGCAGCGGAACCTTAAAACAGTGACCTTTGTCTTTTTGAACCTTTTTTAGAAGAATTAACATTTTCATACAAGTATCTAACTTTCCCTCTGGCTGTTTGATATTTTATTATCTTTGATATTTCAAAAGTATCTGTGAATCACTCTATGAATGTGTAATTAAAATAAATAGTTTTATTTGTTCTGTTTACTACGTAGGTTTCTAATACTTACGTTGTTAAATATAGCACAGACTCCAATTATTTATTTAACAACATTAGATTAATACGTCGGTATTTTTATCATCGTGATGTAGGTGCATAATAAGTAATATATTATAGTTTGAAAAAACACATTTCCACTAAATTTTATACAATGTATTTTCTAAAACAAATCTAAAATTTTAGAAAAACTCACCTTTCCAAATTACTACATCACTGTCTACTATGTATGAATTAAGATTTCTCTCAAATAAAAATCTCTAATTTAGTTATGTAATTATTAACCTACAAATGATATGTCTCTGAATGACCTATAGGTTGCCTACGCTATGTGCATTAAATGTTATAAAAATATAAATAAATGCTTGCTTAGTTATTATTTTAAAGGTTAAAACAGAAATAATTGAATGAACTCGTCGTGTAAAGGCCCGGCTTGTGACGATGATGACATTGTCGTAGTTCGCCATTTAATATTTTTAATAAGCACTTGTATCATCATGCTACCCTTTCGCAAGCCATATAATTGTATTTCGCGCTTCTCTGTTCTGATACGGCTATATTTTATTTTCTATTACACCCGGTCAGCAATAAAATAAAATTACACTTTTTTAATAACACGCTCTTTTAAATTATTTTTCAACCGACGACAAAAAGAGGAGGTTATCAATTCGACGCGTATATTTTTTTTTTTTTTTTTTTTTAATGTATGATCATCGATTACTCGAAGACGGCTGAACCGATTTGGAAAATTCTTTTTTTTATTGAAAGGGTATACTTCGATACTGGTCCCATTTTCATAAACGTCAGGATCTGATGATGGGATCCTGGAGAAATCGAGGGAACTCTTCAAATATTATAGGCACACCTATGTGGTTTTGGGTATTTATTATAGTAACTTGTGCAGTTGCTCTCAAAAAGTACCATTTGAGGAAGTGGAACTGATGATGAAGACCACAGATGGCCGCCGAAACTACTCAATAATAAGTATTGAGTGGATTGCGATTCGATTACTTGAATATGGATGTTACGCACTTTATGCTCGTCACAATGCATATGGTGATGTAGAGCTGATGGTGAAGTACCAGGAGAACTCCTCAACAATTAACGGCCCAGCATTGGGAAAAGCAATATTTTGTAAAAGGTTATAAGTAGTTGATAATCAGGCTCTTGTAACTAGGTAAATTAAAAATAGACCAACTAAAAAGAGTGAAATAAAAACTTTTTACCAAAAAATTAAAACGACTCCCAAAAAACACTGCAAAGTGAAAAATAACTTTAATTTCGGAAGTCGGTGCCAAAAACGAAAATACAAAACTAAAGACACCGACTACCGAAATTAAAGTTATTTTTCACTTTGCAGTGTTTTTTGGGAGTCGGTTTAATTTTTTGGTAAAAAGTTTTTTAAAGCCAAAATACGAGGCATGTTTTCGCATATACGCAATAAACGCAGCACCCGAAAGGTTTTCCCTGAAATTCTTATTCCAACAACATTAAACGAGAAAAATAATAATTTAAAAATACTACTATTTTTGGATAACTTAATTTTTTATTTAGAATAATATCTCCGACAAAAGCGGCGAGCTCAAAGTTAACTATCGTTAACTTTGAGCTCGCCGCCCTATTCAGGTCCAAGAGAAGAAAACCTTATCGTTCTAATTACTCTGACTACTAAACATCTCTTGAAGGCGTCAGTGAAGGCCAGAAAGGCTTCAGCGGACTTAATTCTACCAAATAATTTAGTAGCGTGCACTTTGAGAGAGTAAAGTCATTTAAATAATTTAATTAACAAAGAATCTAAAGCTTACGGACTTCTCATTTATTATTTCCCAAAAACGGAGTAGGTATCTTACTTTGTAACTTTTCGTCATGTTTGAACATCGAGTAAACAGAACATGGGAGTTTTATATTCATTAACGAATACGCACCAGGAAGACTTCACAGTCTTCACAAACACGTGAAGTTGTGAATTCAACAAATCTTCATAATAAGTGTTTTAGTGGTGAGCAGCAAAAGTTCCGGCGGCGTAAATCACGTGATTCTTAGAGAAGGTAGTTAGGAAACCACAGGAGTGCCGTAACACAGCGCCCTCTGCGGCCCGCACTAGGAAACTGAAAGTAATAGATGGACGCCTTATATTTTCGCCAGAGTTAAAAATCACTAAGGTGCGTAAAATTATTATGTTTTCTCTTTCAACTGTATCAAACAGCAATGTAAAACCTGAATTTTATAATTTCTAGTAAATTACAATATATGTGAGCACAAACAAATTGGAAACTATTTCTCTCTCAGACTGCAATGTTGTCGTGGTCACCACGACTAACGTAAACGTATTTGAGCGCGTAGCGCTAGGTAATAATACTATACATTAGGAGTTCGTGGTTTTCAGTAATACCGAGAAAATTACTGTGTCTGAACCGTCGACTGTAAGGCAACTTCTTAATCGACTAAACGCACGAAACGCGACCAGAAAAATCACCTTTCAAACCCATAATAAGATAAAAACACACATCGTGTCTTGATGTCCCGTATTTCATAATGTCATCTTATCATTTGCAAAATGGAGCTCGATAAACACATGCATCGGCAAACGTTGCCATCGCACGCAAAAACGGAAATGGAAAAGTATTTCCATGTAACCCACGAGAATTGTATTTTCGTTTTCCTTTTTAACTTTTTCCAACTCAAACGAGCTATGAAACAGCTATTAAACAACAAATGAGCCTCATAATCTCCCTGTACACTTGTAAGTTTGGGAAACTATCGTAACATAAAATACAATGAACGTATTTCCTTGCGGAGTGTGCTGGCGTGCTGTAGCCAACTTTGATTCAGTGTTGGTGTACGTGTGCTGATATTGTAGGTAAATCACTAGGAGTCACTAGGGCTCCACAGAGCGGAAACATAAACAATCCATAGTCTCATCAAAACAGCCTATGAATGCCTTCGGCTATCTTTCGTTTCAAAGATGTTTCTTTCGGTAGGAGTCTATGACGCAATCGCTTTTTCAATTGATTTTGCTTTAAAAATAAAATGGATAGGTATAGCGGTACTTTTTTCTACATCTTTCAAGACGGCCAGTCTCTTGGGATGTTGAAAAGCGCTGACATAATGCCACCGTGTAGACGACTGGCATTTTAAATCTCATTATCATATTTTACTTCCCAAAACATAATTATTTTACTTAGTGGCCATTAATATTCAGTTAGCTGTTTTACATTCTGGTTTAAACCAACAAAACATGGACTGCCATTAGAATAACACTAAATGATCGACAGGCACGACTGAAATTTAATAATTATGCGGCTTCATTATGCGGCAAGATATTAACAAAAACTTTGCACACACACAAAAACAAAGTCAATATGTTTGAGGGTGTAAGCCAACGCGGCTCTCCGAATGAAAATGTACTTTATTGCTAATATTATTCTAAGAGGATGCTATTTCCAACCCTAACGCTTTGTGGCAGAATTCTTCGATTTCGTCCCTGGGTGACGATATGGAAGCCTTATATCCCGACACAATAAAACTGTATTGTCCATAATCACGAGATTATCGTAGGAATAGCGTTTGCGGGAATGCAATCATATCGTGTCCTTTGATACACGGACTGAACTACAACTCAGGGAAGTTAATCTTGCCGATAACAGAGATGACAGGGTTTTATTTGTCGCAGTGGTATTGTTTCTAGAACTAGATGATTCCGAGAAATGCTGTGTTCACACATGGTTGAACGTTAATACATTTTACCTATTTACTACTTCCGTTTCTAAAATGAAATGAATATTTAAAGCAAATAAGTTATATTTGAAATCATTCTTTGTAGTTCCTGCAACAACAACAACAATTTTATATTATGATATTCATATTTTTAAGCCCACCTGCACAATTGATTCAAATTTCGAGAGCGATATGACACATTATAACGTTGGACTAATCGGGATTCGAATAAGGCAATTCAATGACTTAGGCGTCATGTAGGTATAAAAGGTCTCAACCCTAACATATCGAAGTTTTGACATTAAACGTCAAAAGACATCATAAGTAATGAGAAGGAAAATACGTGGTACGTACTTGCAAATGCCGGTCTCGAGCTAAATCGAGAACTCATTAGCAAGTCGAACAACAAGATCGCAAGTCATTGCATAGCACGAGACGAGAGGGGCGAAGGGAGGTAGGGGAGTGTTACGTGGGGGTAATTCATCCACTAGGTATAGTTTCAATTCAATGTCGCCTTACCCTCGTGAACCGTGCGAGAACCGACTCATTACGCTTCTTTGTGCCTTCGGGCATCCCATTCATTAATCCATGTATGAAACATTAAGGTTCTATGCTAACCTATTGTTAACCTTAGCATAATACTGTGCTCGGCCCACTAAATGCCTTTTACTTTACTAGACCCACCACGGTGTTATTATTTCTTAATAGTGCTGCATTATTATGGGCTGAGAAAACGTTTATTGTTATACAAGAATACAATGACGTTATTTAGGGAAAATATTTTATAAATCTAATTCAATTTATATTTGTAGCGTTTACTTAGTTTAATCGTTTGGCTTGTTTCCCTCTAAATTCTCCAAGCTCGGTATGATAAAAGTTAGTTATGCCAATATTATAATAAACTTAATGAAAACGTAGGAATGGGGTTCAAATCATAAATTCAAACTAGAACCAAAATTTATGAACCAGTTGATATGACTAGAGTTTACAGACCCAAATAAATGCAGGTAAAATAGCAAGTAAAAGTAGCTTAATATCTGCTCCACAATCACCATTGTTGGGAACTCCGTACTCAAATGTTGTTAAAGCGGACAGAAGTTTTATCGTCAAACCACTTTTCATATTTGATATAAGATAAATATAGCTGGTTCATGGTTATTTTAGGAACTTTATTTACCCTACTTTAGCCTTTGTATGTTGCTTTAGTTGTGATTCCTGCTACATTACATTATGCCAGCGTATCTGCGTTGTCTTTTATTTGTTATTGCAGATACAATTCGTCTAGGCGTCTGTGTTATTAGGAAGGGTTTTTGTGTTGTCTCCGACTGACACGATGCGTGAGAAAAATGATAAAGAAAAATAAGGAGTAAGATGAAACATTTTCTTAGTGAGAAGGAAAAAAGAAAAGGACCGTTTATGTAAACACATTTCGTAAGGTTAACATTATCAAAGAATTCCCTGCTAATAAACATTAGTTATTAATTGCAGGAATACGATTTTTTCATAAACTTTCAGGCATTCTTATAAATGTAATCTTTAAAAAAAAAGCTGTAAATATTCCACCGCTTTCATCGATAATAAACAACCACAAAATATAATCTGGAATACGAAAACTCGTAGTGTAACAAAGATCTGTACAAAAATTGGCTTCGAATTTCCCCAAAGAGTGAGCCGGAAACATAACATTTTACTACTATTGCAGCATTCAGTATAGCTCATTACTCTTACTGATCTTACTGATTACTTAGTTTACGTCCAAACGTTCACAAGATTCTGTCGAGAACAAAGACGATGTTGCGCACACAACTACATAACATATTCGTACTTTACATAGTCTTGCGACGTGTCCAAACTCTGAGCACCGAGTTCCACGCAACCCATGAATTATAAAGTAATGACAACTGAACACACAGGTCAATGTTTGGAGACTATATAAATAATACGCTCTGAGACCAACATGGTTACAATCCCAAACCACACATGCTACATAACTGATTTTGAACAGTACCTATGCATGTGTAGGAGAATACATTTATAAATAAACAGAACAATAAAAGCCCACTTACCGCTATAATAAAGTTAGAATACACGATCAACTGGTTATAAAAGTACTTGTGAATGTTTCTCAGAACACTTAAAGTTATAGTTATGATGCTTCTGATCCAGAATGATATGTATTCAAAATGCCGAGCCTTCGATGTGTCGCCGTTTTACATACAGAAGCACTTTAGAGTAAGTAAGCTTACTCTGCCGGAACGAGGCGGGGACGTGTGTAGGTATAAGAAACATCTTTCAGCTTTATATGAAATGCTATCCGATCGGTTCTCGATAAGAACCGAGCCTAGTTTTAGAACGTGACATGTTAGAAGTGGGCTGCCAATAAATCTCTTAGGCCGTGACTAACATTTATTGACCACTTCGCTGAGCCTGCTAGCTGTAAAAGATTCAGAATATTTTAGAAGTAGGAATTCTCTACTCTGTGGGATTCAATAAAATAATCTTTAATTTCTATAAGCGTCATCTTTGGTAGATGACAGAATATGATACTATGGCGATTGATTTAAATGTTTAACGTAGGTGAAATTCGAATTTGAACAGAAGACATAAACTACATCAGCCGCTTATCAAGGCGCTTAATGTCGTAAAAACTTATCGAGGGTAGTTTCACGGCGTGAGTAAGGATACCAGACACAGTATGGTTGTGGCCACGAGCCAGCGATGTGTCACTGTGCTAACTTTCGTAAAATACAAGTACCTAGCAAACACGTAAGGGTGATAAATTATTTTCATAAACTGAGAAAGTACCTTGGACGTAAGACAGCTGATGTTGACGAAACCCCACAAAGACGTAACACACTTGACAATAAAACACTATCTCCCCAAAGGAGTCGTTTGAGTGCTCAATACGTATTTTAATAGACAGTTTCAACTTCACCTCTCGTTCTGGTAGTATTCGGAGAGTAGAAACATTTGTTCGAGCGGAAGCAAACAAAATTTTATGTTAAATCACGTTTTCAGCACTAGAGGGAGGAAATCGTTTTATTGAAATAAGAAAATTTCAGTTTAATTCGAAGTTTTTTTGTTCTGTTTTCAATGTTGAGCACGTAAATCGGTTCATATCTTTGTAGAGCAGATTATATAAAACACAAATGGAATACAAAATACAAAATTGCGAATTCATTCTTGTTGTTTTCTACTTGAAGCAGAGCGAATAGTTTGATAATTATAGTAGATAATATTCATCAAGTAACATGACTCATGGTGTTACGAACAATATTCCTTAACTCTATGTTATTATCCATATTGTAATCACTTAACCTAAAATATACACCTAACACTAAGGTGGACAACTTCAAGCAGCGACTCACTTATAATCAATCGATTCTTTTCGCCACAAAGTACAGGAAAGACGATGTGCTTCCCTCGGCGCACCCAGGGAAGCACATCTTTTTCTCATCGTTGTATAAAAACAGTTGACTTCAGTAAACATCTCTGATGCACTATACAAACGGCAAAATCTCATCAATATCGTTGTACGATTTCTGCGGACGGGCGGACTGCATGTGCAAAAACTGAGTGCAGTATGCTCAAGACAAGGTTATTTTATCACCCCGTGAGCAACGTGGAAATTTGCCAGCTATCATATTTGCCCTAACCGGCTACGCCCTTTGCTCTCTAAGAATAAATTTCTTTCGAATTGCATGCACACACTTATAGCTACTATCGCCCTTTACCACGGTCCATACATATTATCCGCCATTTTTATTTGAATGGAAAAGTCATATTAAATATGCCACTCAAGTTCCTCAGCTCGTAAACGAGCTGAGGAACATCCAGGCCAGAGATTATCCATTTGAATTCCGTCTTATTACGTAATAAAAATACCACAATGAATGAAGCTACATTGGTTGCTTGTACTTTTATGTAGGGTGTTTTGAGAATTTTAATTTGAAAAATTCTTTTCTTCGAGCCGTCTTAGATGAATAGGTAAGTAAGCGTTCATTTTATATTCTCATTCATGTTTTTCCACTGGGATTATTCGATTGTTTTCTTTTCTAAGTTAAAAGTCCTTAACGCGCAACTGAAGAACGTTTTCCTATATTTTAATGATGTCTGTTCTTATCGACTGTTTTATTAGACTTTTCTATACAACTTCTTCTCCTTTACGATGTTTGTAAGCTCCGGAAGGCAAGGTGCCGCGTTAGTGTCACATAAAATGTACCTACTACAGCTATAATGGGTGGAATTAACAGTAAATCGCAACAACTTCACAATAACTTTTCCAAGAGAACTTCAAGTTCCCAGTCGTGCAGTGTTAACGTAACCCGTTAAAGTAAATAAAACTAGCCCTAATTCAGGTAAGTCTTAAAAATAAACTTGCTTTAAACCGCTTAAAATGAATGTAATGTACGTTAACTTTTACTTTAAAAGTTTCACAAATACTTTATATTAATGTCTTTAGAACTTAAAATATTTTGATCGATCCGCATTGACATAACAAGTCTCCTGGGTTCTTTTACAGGTTTGTTTTAATACAATGCTTCAATTAGTATTAATTGACCTTTTAAAAGTACACTAGCTACTGACTGCAACGTTGACCACTTAACGGTAGGAACTTACAAATACCTTATAATGACGGTTTTTTCTTTCCGAAGGCTTACATGATCATGATTATGAATTTGGTTTCAAATATCCGGTTTCCATGACACAAAGCTTACATCCTTCTACCTAATATCCTTTCACTCTTTGAAAACTACATACATATTTACTCAGTAGGTCCGGAGATGTGGGCTTAAAAACGTACAGAAAAACGGAACAGCTACACAAGTCAGCTAGTTTAGTCACTAAGTTAATTCTCTATATAATAAAGATATTAGAGGAATACAACATATGTAAAGGTGTTTTTGTATGGCTTTCTTGGGCTACTGAAGTTTTAGTAAACTGAAAGTCCTTGAGCAAAATAATTATAATTATAGCATATGAATGACAGTGGTCATAACATTGAAATGGGTTTCGTCATTGGCGTTTAAATGATAAACTGCTGTAGTTTCTTGGTCCTGCTAATCCCACGGACTGTACGGTTTGGTGGGTCTAACATAATGATACCGAATAATATTTTATATATTTATTTTATCTAATTCAACTATATTTCAGATAAGCTGACGTATTGCTGAACTTTAAGGTCTCTTAAATGTTAAATCAACATCTTTAGGTATACCCTTTGCGTTGGTACTATGAAACATTGTGGGAATAATACGATTAGTTAACAAAGAGTTTACTTTTTTTATTAATAAAACAAGTAATATAAAAATCTAAAAAAACCCGACTGCTTTACTAAAATGTAAGAAACAAGCACATATTATACAAAAAGTGACAAGAAGACGGAACCCACGCGTTTGGCTTCTGCAACGCCACATAGGTAAAAACATACATACATACATACATAGACTGTGAAACACATTACCCATTTTTGCGTTGCGGAGTTGGGTAGTAATAACTATCTTGTACAAAACTTTCCTGTAAAAAAACTGTTGACTTACTTGACTTAATTTCCTATTACCCCTAGACGGGCAGACGGCGTCCACAGTAGTCTGCCGTGATTCTTTAAAAGGCAGTCTGACAATTTACCGATTTTGAGTTAAACATTGAGCGACATCAGGAAAAAAGGCGCGTCAACCTATCTAACCCCTTTTTCTGAAACTGATTTTGCGTTTGAGATATTTTTTTTTTAATAAAAAGCTGTGAAGTGGCTTTGATACTAGTGCCAAATTTATAATAACTCAAAATCGGTAAATTGTCAGATGACTGCCTTTTAAAGAATCACGGCAGTAGTCCTCCATTGACATACGTCTTTAGCTTCCCGCTTCACTTCGTTCCACAAAAGAACTGTTAAACAGGGATAATTTCAGATAAAGTACGTTTTCATCAATTCAGTGTTCTAATAAATATATAAACATTAACTGGGGCGGGAGTTTGCCAGTTGGTGCTTTGCAAAGACAGCTTTTCGGCAATTGGAAGATTTATGAGGTCGTATTAATACTGGCATAGCTATCGACGCAAAAAGGGATGTTAAACCTGAGTCCAGACGTATCTCACTAACTGATCCTATAATATATATACATATAAAAGAGGCTGATGCAGCTAAAGATATATAGGATAACCGCGAGCTTTTGAGGGCTTGGTACAAAGCTTGAAACTAGTTTCAGCATAAAACATTATGTGAACAAAATAATGTCATCCGAACATCTCGCTCCAGGACTAGTTGGAAATGGCTGGTACATTAATGCTGGCCTGCTTACCCAATCCTTACATTCCGCTTCCGACGCTCGCCCGCGACGGTCGTACCGCTCCGCGCTCTCGATCGTTCCGTGCCTGAGTCATCGCTACGCTTCGTCACGCTCGCCGTGACGTCACTCGTAGTCGCCGACTACGACGCCTGGTCCGGATCCGCCTTTTTCGAGGCGGTGAAGGATATCCTGTTTCTATAACAGAGTATCGTCAAAAACAATTTGGTTTGGCCCCTTCAGGGTAAAACCACAGTTTCGTGGTCCTTGGTTGGAAACCTCACGGTGTCAACAATACCAAGGGGGTGCTGACCCGACGCACCCGCTGATCCCCTTCAGGGTGAAGCAGTAAATTGGAGTCGAGTGCTAGGTTTTGGCCTTGGGGGATCTCCTAGTCAAACCTAGTTACTGAGTTTCCTTTTCAGCTACACACCTAGTGTCGGTTGGGTGTGTCTACCCCTTCGCACTAGACCCAATAGGGCCCGGTTCGCACAATAAGACTGGCGACCGGTTACAAGCTTAGGGCTCACCATTAGGTACTCACCTCCCAGTCTCTACCCGACTGGGAGGGTTACACATCCCCGGACCCATCCATCCGGGGAGTTAGGCCAGTTAGGCTTTAAATAGGCCCCCGCGGGAGAGAAATCTCCAAAATTTCCCCATTCAATTTTGATCCAATTGCCAATCATGGCGAACTCCAATATTTTGGAGATTCTGTTAGAAATCCTTAGGGAAAACCCTACTATTTCCGCCAAATATGGCGGAAAAATCAAGCGTGAAATCGCTAATTGTCCCCCGGCTACCGAAGCCAACGTCGCTGATTTTAGTGACGCGCTTGACAGCCCATTATCTCCCCCGCTTGCCGATCAAGGCATCCCGGTAGGTCAGTTCACGGAAGTAATTATTAACTCCGATCCCATTGTTCGTCAAACAACGAACGACTTCCAGGTAGATAGCCCTTTATTGCCCCCGCCCGCCGACAAAGTCGTGCCGATCGCCCGATTCCCGAAATCACCCATTGTTTCCGGCCCACCTGCTAATCCCATTGTTCCTAAAACAATTGACGCCGCGCAGGTGTGCGCTGCACCTGAATTCCGTGAAATGGACACCACCGAACCTGTGTCCAATAACAACTCTGACAATGATTTGTCATCATGCCCCTCGTCCTCGGAAGACGACTTTCAAGTCGTCACCGGTGGCAAGAGGAAGAAAGGGAAAACCTCCCAGGCCAGCAAGGCCAAAAAGACCACCGCGTCGCCCCCGTCCCCAACTCAAACGCCCGTTCGACCCGCTAGCCCCGCCCCAACTACCTCTGCTCGAGCGCAGAATAGTCGTCCCGCCAGCCCGATAGCCCAAACTTCCTCAGCCCAAAGGAAGCAACGCCCTCCGCCCCCCTTTTACATCCAGGACAAGGGTAAATGGACTGATGTGTCCAAGATGTGTGTTCTCGCTCTAAAATTAGCGAAGCGCGCCAACGCCCGCCAACAGAGAGAGGCACCTTCTTCTCAAATTCCCCAACGTCTCGCTCCTCAGAGACCGTCCCCGTGGAACAGGCTAAACCACGAAAAAGCCTTTCCCTCCTTGGCCCCTGCCAAACCTTTGCAGGCACTGATGGATATACCCATCGCAGCGCAGATCCTGCCTATAGCCGTGGCTACAGAGCCCACAGCCAGTCACAAACCCGCGCCTCAAACCACTGCTGCTCCTGCAGTCAAACAACCGCCCAATCCCTCACCCGTCGCGCATGGCGAGGCTTGCGCCCAGACTATACTGCGCCATTATAGGTTATTTATGACCCGCCAAGCCAGATCTCTCCGCGATGCCCTTCTGGCTGCCGAACAGCAGAATAACGGCAAAATTACGACGGCAATGTACAGCCAAATATTCAGCACACACAGTGATGTGGTGCTAGGTCTCGACCAAATGGATGCGATGGACTGATCCAATGGATTCCCAACGCACAAACCACACTAGGCCTCGATCCCTCAAATTAAGTTTTTTCAACGCCAATGGAATTTTCAACCAACGCGCCGAAATAACTAAATTCCTCCGCGACCACCAATTAGACGTCCTCCTTATACAGGAGACCCTTTTGAAACCCCACCGCGCTGATCCCAAAATTGCGAATTACCGTCTAGTTCGCAATGACAGAACACGTTGCCACGGCGGCGGTACCCTTATTTATTATAGAAAGGAGTTATACTGCATCCCTCTGACCCCACCCGCGCCTCTCTCTCAACTAGAGTACTCTGCCTGTCGACTAGGCATGACTGGTCATCCTCCGATAACCATCATCTCTGCCTACCATCCCCCACCATCGGTCGCGTCTCTTGCTTCAGACGATCCTATCGCGCTCACCAGCGATCTCACGACTCTCTTCGGCCTGAGTGACTCCGTCTTACTAGCGGGCGATCTCAACGCCAAACACCCCGCTTGGAACAGCAACACGACAAATGCCAGAGGCAGAATCGTGTATAACCTAGGCGCGACCCTAAACTACGACGTCATCGCTCCGATGACTCCCACCCACTACCCACACGACCCCAACCATAACCCCGATGTCCTCGATGTGGCGCTCCTAAAGAATGTAAACCTCCGTTTACACTCCATAGAAGCGCTTCACGAGCTCAACTCGGATCACCGTCCCGTTATCCTACACCTAGGTTCCCGCTCGGGTAACCATGATCCTACCCAACCTCCTCCGACCCAATTGATCACCGACTGGAGGAAAGTAAGTGAAAAACTGAAATCCACCACGTCGCCTCAATTGGACACCATTCCTGACCACATAGTCTCAGTCGCTGACACGACGGCGGCGATCGACTCGCTTACAAATCACGTACAATCCGTCCTGAACGATTGTTCAAGGGAAGTTCCTGTAGTGGAAGACCACCGCTGGAAACTCCCGGACGATGTACGGAATCTGATAACCGAGAAGAACGCAGCCATCCGTGCGTACAGCGCTTTTCCCTGCGCCGCAAACAAAGCTCACATGCGCAACTTACAGCGTGCTGTAAGGAAACGCATTACCGAGCAGCGTAATGCGAGCTGGGACAAGATGCTGAGCGAACTTGAGCCCACCCATCTTGCCTTCTGGCAGCTTCAGAGGAAGTTACGATCCACTGAAGAGGCCACAATGCCTCCTCTCATTCGTCCCGATAAGAGTGTCGCCTTCGATAACTCTGAAAAAGCAGAATGCCTAGCCGACAGCCTAGAGTCCCAGTGTTCTCCCAGCTCTCAACCAGTAGACCAAGCCCACCTCGATATGGTGAACGCTGAAGTCGAACGTAGAACTTCCCTTCCGCCCGTCGAAGATCCCGATAATCCACTGGCCCCCATCACTCCTGATGAGGTCCAGGATATCATTAAAAGTCTCCAACCGCGAAAAGCCCCTGGCTCCGACGGCATCACCAATAGGGTTTTCAAACTTTTCCCCGCCCAGCTTATAGTGCTAATGACTGCCATCTTCAATGGTGCATTGAGCAATAATATGTTCCCCGCAACCTGGAAACAGGCCACCGTCATAGGTATTCCCAAACCAGGCAAGCCCAAGTCTGACCCGTCTAGCTACCGTCCCATTAGCTTACTCAACATCCTTGGTAAAATCTATGAAAGGCTTATATATAAGCGGCTCAAAGATTTTGCCGAAGCAAAGAGTCTTATACCCAATGAGCAGTTTGGATTTAGAACCGAACACTCATGTATCCAACAAGTCCACCGCATCATAGAACACGTCAGCGCCGGCTTCCAACGGGGCGCAATAACGGGAGCCTTATGCTTCGACATAGCGAAAGCGTTCGACAAAGTCTGGCACAATGGCTTAATCTATAAGCTATACCAACTCGGCGTGCCTGACCGTCTCGTGCTCATCCTACGGGACTTTTTATCGAATCGCACTTTTCGTTACCGAATTGAGGGGGAGCTTTCCTCCCCCCATCCCATTCGCGCAGGAGTTCCTCAAGGCTCCGTACTATCCCCCCTCGTTTTCACGCTATTCACTAGCGATATCCCCAAGCATAAAAATACTCAGCTAGCCCTATTTGCCGACGATACGGCTATCTATTATACCGGTCTTAAACCCGATGCCATCGCTCGCACTCTCCAAACTTCCGCAAACACTCTGGCCAAGTGGTTCCGGAAATGGAGAATCGAAGTCAATCCAGACAAAAGCCAGGCAGTCCTCTTTTCTAAGCCGCGGATAAACCCACCCTCCCCCCGTCCGATTACCATGTACGGCAAGCCGATCCCCTGGGAAAAGCAAGCCAAATACTTAGGCGTGGTCCTCGATAAACACCTTTCCTTCGCTGAGCACATAAAGCAGGCACGTTCGCGCGCCGCTTTCGCTCTAGGTAGGCTCCACTTCATTCTTAGCTCCCGCAGCAAGTTATCACTCAGGTGCAAGCTGCGTATTTTCACCGCGGTCATCCGTCCCATCATGACCTACGCCTGCGTTGTTTTCGCACACGCAAAGCCCTACCTCCTCCACAAGATGCAGACCCTTCAAAACCGATTCCTCCGTAGAGTCACGGGAGCCCCCTTTTATGTTCGAAATGAGCTTCTTCACGTAGACCTCAAGATGCCCACCATCCAGCAGTTCATGAAACGTGTCTCCAAGCGTTTCTTTGATACTGCAATCCAACATAGGAATCCCCTTATCATATCGGCCGCCCAATACGAACCCTCGCGTATCTCTAAGATTCGCCGACCAAGGCACACCCTTGTCACTCCCGATGACGCAATCACCCTGCTCCAAGAGAGCCGTAGGGAAACCAGTACAGTAGCACACAAAAACAAAAACCGACCGTCCTTCCGTCCTCGCCGCCGAGGCCCGCCGCGACGTCCCCGTAATAGTCCGCCCCGACCCTTGCCAGAGCCAGCCCGCGACGCTGAGCCAGTAGCTTTAAATTCCCTTATTAATAATAAAAATGATATGATCCAGCCTGTCCCTAGCTGCCCTCCCACTGCGACGCCCTAAGCCGAGGTCCGTACCCCACAGGGGGTGCCCTTAGCGTGTAGTCGCCTAGTTTGTAAGTTTTCTAATAAGCCCTGGCTGGAGGCTTTAATTAATTTATTAATTAAGGCAACCACAGGCAAGCCCGGTTAAGCAGCCGACAACCTCAGAGGTTGACCTGCGAGATGCCACACACAAAAAAAAAAACCCAATCCTTAGAAGCCCATGATTATGACTTTGTCAATTTTCGTGGCAAAATATTACTAATTCAATTTAACAATAATTAAAAGAAGTAAGAACTACAAACACAATCGCGTTTTACTCCAAAAAACAAAAAGGAAAAAAAAACGTCAAAAGGGCCGAAATATTTTCACAATAAAAAATATGGCCATTTGAGTAAGTACTTATAATTGGGCACAAAATATATGTTTTTAAATATAGTCATTTATATGTATATTAGAAGAAATCCGTTACAAACTTCTACCGGTTGCAGAGACTGAAAACAGTACCTACTACTACTATGACTGTGGTACAACATAAATAAGAACTAACCTTGCGTATCTATCCTTAACACTACATTAATTTATCTTTAAGTCTATAAAATAAACTATTAAAGCCACAAGCAAGCGAGAGGTGACGCAAATACCATTAGTATTAAAGGTACATTAAATCAAAAGTCACTTCAACAAAACTAGTATTTTAAGCTTGTTATAAATGGGTCTTATCTTAAGGGCACTTTGGAGTAATTCTCGGAGAAAAATCTGAGCTAACTAGATAGACACTTTGTACTTATTATCTATGTGTGTCAAGCCAAGCAAAAGAAAAAACATTAATGTTAAAACTAAATAACTTTGGCTAAACTATTTTAAGACACAAGAAAAATATTTAAAATAAAGACTAAGATGACGACAAGTTTCAGCCAATTAACATATTATGATATTATGACATCCGTAGGTACTTACGTAACTACCCAAAACTAATAATCATCACCTACGTCCTTTTCACTCAGTTCGATTAAAGTATTTATTTATTTATTTTATTTATTTTATTATTTATGTACACACAGTAAAATATAACAGGACAACATAATTATAATATTTGAGTACAAAGGTACTGCTTATTTCTTAAGAAATTTCTTCCAGCAGACCTGCGAAAGGAGAAGTGAAAAAGAAATGTAGACAATAGTGTGTGAGAACAAGAAGAGAAATAAAAATTAATATGTGAAGTCTAAAACTAAAACTAAAATATTAAGTATACCTACACATACTTATAATGCAATAAAAATAACATATACTTAAATAAATACATAATGTAAGAATATATAAACATATAATATAAATATATATGTCGGAGTTGGTTGTCAATTACAATTAGTTATTGTGGGTATTCATCATATTTTCTTAAGAGTTGATTTTCTTGTTATGAATTTAAGTGATCTTTCAGTATCAATTACTGTCTGATAAATCGAAACATAATTTATTAAGTACTTAGTGTACGCACTAATTGGTTTTTGGCAACTTATTTCGATAAGTGTGACTGATAGTTTTGGTCAAAACAATGGATGACATGTTTCTTTAATTTAAACTTTGTGAAATCACCATTGTTTATTATCGATAATTACTCTTGTATTATTTGATTATTTTATAACGTAAGTCTCATTAGATTTAGTACGTTTTGTATCAAGTAAACACGTGACGCACTTCTTTGCGCCAATGGACAGAGTTGGAGGGATTTCAAAGTGCGGGTATCGTCTTATAAAAGACCGTGCACTTGGTAAGCTCAGCAGTCTGTCTTCGGATCTGACTCAATAAAGAGCTTCCCTGCTCCCGACAAAACTGTCGGTTTATTTGGTACAGCGCTGCTGTATATTTACAATAGCTGTATAACCCTGCTATTAGCAAGCGGATACACTTTGTAATTGGGTGGTTTGACCACTATACGAACTGTGACCTTGAGAGGGTCTGTTCGCCTAACTGTATTCTTTGTAATTGGGTGGCTTGGCCACTATACGAACTGTGACCTTGAGAGGGTCTGTTCGCCTAACTGTATTCTTTGTAATTGGGTGGCTTGGCCACTATACGAACTGTGACCTTAAAAGGGTCTGTTCGCCTAACTATATTCTTTCTTTGTAATTTGCTTTATCTTTTACCTAGATTGTATGGACTTTAAAAGAGACGTTGACCTCCGAGTTTGTTTCAGTGTTTCTTCTCAGAGTAGTCAGTTAGGAAACACTGGCCTCATCTAGTTTGCAAAATAAACATCATTATTTCATTACTAGTAAACTCAATAAATAAACATCTGTGTTTGCTTGTACCAGCGTATTTATTCCAATAAAATCGGGACTCCAAACCCTGATGCTATACCTCTCGGCACTCCTCCTGATCCTACATATAAATAAATAATTAACACAGTTAAGAGGAAAGGTAATGCTCTTTTAATCGACATTTGAATAAAGATATAGTTTTTAAATCACGAATGCTAGGCGGAAGTGAGTTCCACAATCTTACAGCATGGACAGAGAAGGAATAAGAGTAGTAGCTAGTTTTATGAGGATGAGATTTAAGGAGGGATCTAAGGTGTGATCTACACGGTACGTCGCTAGAACGAACGTAAGAAAAGCGCTCACGCAGGTAGGTAGGGTAAGACGGGTTGTGTAAGATGTTGAAGAGGAGACACAAAATCCTAGTGTTCCTGCGAAGACGGTGTATCTAACTATATAAACGAAAAAGCTATGCATTTTCTGATAAATGCTTGCACTGTCTGGACAGGCCTACTCAAATCTGTGTGCATCTTCCCTCAAAAGATAGTCTCAGACATTAACCTAGTTTTCATACGATTTGACCAGTACAGATTGTATGGACTTTAAAAGTTTCTTCTCAGAGTAGTCAGTTAGGAAACACCGGCTTCCTCTAGTTTAAATTTATGGAAAAAAATTACGTATATAAGGATTATTTAATAAGTAACTGGCAAAATAAAGATCATTTATCATTTAACAACATCATATAAGTGACTCCCATACCCTAACCTGTGCAAGATCGGCATTATGTAGCCTAGATAAAGTCAAGGATAGTTTTTTTTTTCTTCATATATATATTATATAATTTCATTAATAATTTGAGAGCAGTACTCCATACACGACCGAACCTGGGTTTGATACAGATTGAGCAGCTGTTCCGGTGTGAAGTACCGTCTCACCTTTGCTAGGATTCCCAACTTTTTTGCTGCTAGTTGAGCCTTAGCCTCAATGAACGGACCAAAATTGAGGGTGGAAGTTAGTGTAACCCAAAGAAGCTCGATCCGATCAGTTATCGGCACGGTTACACCACGGAAAGTAGGAGCCGGTTGGAATTGGCTTCTTTTTGCGGAGAAGACACACGCCTGGGTCTTAGCTGCACTGAACTTGACCAAGTTGGTATCGCCCCATTCAGAGACTACTCTAGAGGTGGAGAATTGGTGTTCTAAAGTAAAAGCTCAAGCTTAGTCTAAGCACCAGTCTCCTACAATACGAAAACTGGTTGTCCCATTAGTGGCAAACCTAACTGTAACACTTTTATTGTGGTGAGAAATAAATGATTATGATTAAGAATACAGCTGGCGCGTTTAATGCTTAAAGTAAGTAGAAGAAGGTTCTTAATCAAAAATTTGACCACCAAAGCAGTTCTTTAAACCAATAACAAAATCTAGAAAAGGAAATTCGTATGCGTATAACGGACAAACGCAGCCGCACAAAGGCAAAGCCCGGTTCATTTCGATACAGTATCATTCTCTTAGTGGTACGGAACGTCGGCCTTTTGACTACACCTGACGTTTGTGTATCCAACTACCAAAACTAAATATTCGATGACACTGAAAACATGTGTGGTTTTTGTAGAATTTTCAACTAGAAGCGTCAATCGCTTAGTGATCGAGAGGTCAAGCAAGTTGGAACCCCACCCATTACACTAGTGAACCCACTCCACACTCAAGCATATTTAGCTTAGTTGGAGGGGTTAACAATTATTGCTAGTAATGTGAATTCTACCCACAGTGCTAGTTGCGGGTTGCGGGAATGTTCTAACGAGATACCACGGCCCCGGAACGCAAGAGCAACTGAAGCAGCAGGGTGGGTTTTTAGTCAGTAGAAGTCTGACACTCCCTTCCACTCCACCCACAGTGGGAGGAGTCATTTAATGATTTTCCCAGCCAGAAAGAAAATACACATCCATATTTAGCTTAGTTGGACGGGTTAACAAGATTTCTAGTAATGGGAATTCTTGTTAGTACTATTAAAAAAATAGGTTATTAAATCGAGCCATGCATGCACACAACACTTCTGGAATAAGTACTTTCATTGTCCGTACAGTTAAGGATTGGAATCCCTTAATGTCGGAGTCTGCGTTTTCGGATTGATACAACCTTGACCTTGCGGTAGGCAACAAGACAGTTTTATTATTTTCAACGCACAACGTAGCCGAAGTCATTGACAAATAAGGAGCGTTTGAATTTTCACGCGCAACGTTATCACCTGTCTGTACGGGCGACGAATCGAGTGTCGCGTGAGCGGCAGACAGCGAGGACCGCGCGGAAACATTTTCAACTACCCGGTTGTTTAAATTGTTAAAGTTTCCCAGATGTATTAGCAAACAAGATATAATTTTAATTTATCTCGAAAACTTTATAGTGTTTATAATTTAATTCCAGCGTCCACAGGTAAGTATAT
The DNA here is from genome assembly GCA_943138885.2 of Tholera decimalis. Taxonomy (NCBI): domain Eukaryota; kingdom Metazoa; phylum Arthropoda; class Insecta; order Lepidoptera; family Noctuidae; genus Tholera; species Tholera decimalis. Next base: position 22,271,431 of record OW964552.2, on the reverse strand, counting down.
CAATCTTGCGGCTAGAAAATAATGTTATTTTTGGAGGATCGTTCGATTAATGCATGAACGCTATCACCTTCGTGCTGCGTGTGACCCTTTTCTAAAAATCTATGACAAATGCGAATACCAAAAATTTTGGCAACATTTAAATACATAGCAAAAACCTCCGTTTTGGCCTCCGCAATTATCCGACTATAAGCGTATATCCTGTACTCCCTCTTGGCTTTTTCTCTTTATGTAGGCAGGGGAAGGCAAAGGCAACTGGATGATGAAGTGGACATTGAAGTATTTCATTCGACCCATATCAAAGACGGTAAAGTTATGAAAAGAAAATTTTCTTTTGTAATAAAACGAATTAACTTCTTATTAAGCCATTTGCTACATGTGGGATGAGACAGCTAGAAGAGGTTTGAATGAATTATTCAGTTGCCTTTACAACTACATAAAGAGAAAAATTCAAGTGGGAGTAAAGGATACAGGCTTATGGTGGAATAATTGCGGAGGCCAAAACCGTAAACGTATCGTTTTGTAAATATATTTACCAATGAATTCCTATTATTTAACATGATTACCCGGATCCCAAAATAAATCAAATATTTTTCGACTTCTTCACTAATTTTTGTGCAACACTTAAATTTGCAGTTTTCGCATGGGTGCTGCATATCTTTTTGTTTTTGTTCTTTATCATCCCGTGATAAGTGTGTTTTACCAAGATTTAGCAATAATTTTCTTCTTGTATCAATTCAATTCTCTTTTTTGCACATTATCCTTCTCTTTATAATGTCAATAGTAAAACGTTGTTTTCTCCTAGACATAACTGTTGATAAAGGTCAAGAGCATTCACTGAAAGCGTCACTTGCTGATGATGTTGCACTAGAATCAGTGACTAAAACGAATGGTGAAGTGATTTGTGAACTGAATGGACGTACAAACATCAGCTTCAGAAATAGGTTCCGGAAATTACAACTCTGTTTCAAACGAAATAAATTCAGGAGGTATGGGTGTGATAGAGCGCGATCGAGGGCAATCAGTTAATTTATCTGGACTAGCATTTGGATTATAATGTATTCCAGCAGAGGTCGTAATAGCGTCATTATCAGCTAAGGTCTGTTCAAGCGTGCTATTTCTCAAGAGCGGTAAGCTGTAAGCAATATATAAATGTCGTTTAAGAATACATTTCATACAAAATTTAAAGTGGTTTTAATAAATCTCACTAACCAGCTTTTATCAAACGATTCTATATTGACTAAATTACCGTACATCTCTGCTTGTAGATCACTTAACTGAATTAATACATTTTCTGTGTCTGAGTCTGAAAAAAAAACAAACAAATGAGTTAAACCAAAGTATATAGTAGTATACTTAATTGATTTAAAGAAACAAAACTATGGAATTCCTCATAAAAACAATAAATCATACATTCTTAGATTGAGACATATGCAAAAAGTCCGACGTATAACAGAAAGGTGGCAGATGTCTGTTTTTACGTCGGACCGTAACCTCAAAATAAAGTTTTATTTCATTACTAGCATTAATATTGAACTGTGAAAACTATCATTATCATAACATAACTATGTCACAGTTACAGATACTCACCTTCGTAGGCATTTTGCATTGTTTTCTTTAAGTTTGTCAAATCCGAAATCTCATTTATTTCCTTCTGTACACCTTTTTGGGCAATTTTTATAAGTAATTTATTCCTTGAGGCACTTATTTTTTAATATTAAATTATATTTTAATGATTAATTTAAGGTTGAATGCGTTAAACATTGGCAATTTTATAAAAACGCACGAAAACAACCAGTACACACTAGAAATGTGACAAGTGACTGATGTCTTTGTTGACGTTTCATTCATCCGTCAAAGTTCTGAAGTAAAAGCGGACAAATACAAATGTCCGTTTCTACTGCGATGTTTTTTTTTTTTTAATCGAGGATAGATGTCTTCATTTACGTGCCAGATTTTCTTCATTATTTTAAAATTTGAAATAATTAGATACGGTTTATATAAGCTCATTTTTGTAAAAAAAAAGCATTTTCACAAAAATGTAGATATCCGTTTCTACTTTGCTGCCATTACGGTGGCAAATCGAACATGTATTTGTTGACCTGCACATTTTAATATCATGAAATCATTACAATTATGACAAAACTTATGTTTGTTTACAAGATCTAATCTATCTTTAGCATTTTGATTCATTAAATGAAAACATTTAGAAAGTGGATGTGAATCAGGGGACGCACATACCTTGCAGGAATGTACTGGAGTGTCCGGTAGTATTCATGAAGGCTTGGCTATTTTTAGAGTTATATGAGGATTTATTCTTACGAACTTTAGAGGAATTAGAGTGATTACGAAGCGTTATTATTTTACTTTGTTCTTTTAAAAATTGCGTAAGATAATCGAAAGTAGGTATTGCGATTTGACTATGCGATTGTTCGAAAAGGTTAACGACCTCTTTATCGAGTTTACTGAGTGCAATATCAGTTATTATAAAATCTGACAAATCTTTTATGTTTAAGCGACGTAAAGCGGCTTGTACCGAATGAAACAATCAGTCAATGAAGAGTGAGTAGGTTATCTCTAGGAAAACGAGCTCCAACCAAAGATATATAATAAACTACGTCATTGGCTCCAACATCTACCAAATAATCGCATTCCATTGGTTTGAAAGTGGAAAAACTCGAGTCTATAAACAATATATATTTTTAATTACTACATCAGTTATAAGTCTACTGCCGGAAATAAGTCATCAAATCTAAAGATTCGCATCTGGGTCATTAAATAAGGTAAAATTGCACCCAAACTGGGAGCGGGAGGGAGTGTCAGGCTGACTAAAAACCTGCCTTTTCCTTCAACTGCCGTAACGTTTTGGGGCCACGATATCTCGTTAGAACATTCCCACAACCCACTTATAGAAGTGTTTTACCCGACCTGGGAATCAAACCCGATAACTCATGCTCAGCAGTTGCGCTTGTGACCACTCGACCAAAGAGGCAGACAAAAAAATTACTGATGTACATAAATAGGTTACATGTATAATAAAGAGTACCTATATCCAAATTGCTTTAAAATAAATATTTATATCTTTGACCCTTGACTTGCAACCCTAACATTAAAAACTTTAATCTTGTTTGAGTTTACTTTATTCGTGTCAATAGGTAGCCAACCACAACCTTATTTCTTGTATTGGAGAAAGTTATATGAATCTATTAAAAATCAATTCAAACTATGTCTGCTTCATCGCATTCAGCACCTTTCACGAAAGCTTTCAAGAAAAAGTTTGTTACAAACTAGTGAAACTGGATAGGAAGTTTGTTCAAAACATAAAACTCTCAAGTGCAAGAAGAAATGTCATTACAGCCAGAGGTGAGCGTGAATTTGGCCTCTTTCCTCTTCATTTATAATATTAGCAAACTCTCGCAGAAACTTTCTTAATTAGACTCGCGTTAACCGAAACTTAATATAAAGTACAGTCGACTTCTGCTCTTTTAAAGTCACGTAGATTCAACTTCTATAACTTATAACTCTTTTTGAGTTCAGTCCAGTGAGAAACTTGGATATCTCGGTCAACTTTTTACACTACGGCTCGTTACTAGCGTACTCACATGAAGAAACGTGAATAAAAGAACCTTGTTGGGTTTGTAAGATTTAATAATAGCCCACTCTACTGAATTACTACAGAAATACCGGCGGTAATACACTTATTGTTAACATAAATTGGTATTGCAGTACAACACCATTACGAAAGACGATAAACCCATATTCATTCATTCATTGAATAGATTACATAATGGCGACTAAATAACAGAAAATACCACATTAGTATCCGGCGTGCTACATTCGCGATACATTTTATCTAACATGCATTGCCTGGAGGAAGTTCCTATTTTACGCAATAACTCAGCTTTATGAGATAATGGCATTTTCGTCGTGGCTGCTAACTTGGTACAGCAGACATGCTATGTAGTTAATTCTCGATCAACGTTCCGGTGAACTTTAATTCCAAATTGTAAACAGCGAAACAGTTTGTAACTTTAAGTCCGAAGGGTATAAAATCTGTTCGTGTAAACAAGACCGCAGTGTGGATCAAGCAAATGATTTCACTTCAAGACGACATAAGTTTAAAATTAGGGCAGTTTTGCGTGAGAGTCCCAACTCATTTAAAATACGCTGAACGGGTTAATTAAGAGAACCAGCGGTGTGTGAAATTGTAAACGTATGTGAAAACATTTGGCGGTTTCTGGGAGACCATCCACCGCCCTTATTATTTACCTGAAACAGTTTATTGACCTTACATTTAATACTTCGAATGAGCATGTTTCTACATCGTAGAACTCCCCTTGTCTAAATATGTTACGATTCTGTAAAACATATGGTCAAGGTAGACATATATAATTGATACATGACTTCGTAAAGCCTGCCCAATATTTTATATTCTTACATATCTAAATATATATAACTCAAAGGTGACTGACTGACTGACTGACTGACTGACTGACTGACTGACTGACATAGTGATCTATCAACGCACAGCCCAAACCACTGGACGGATCGGGCTGAAATTTGGCATGCAGGTAGATGTTATGACGTAGGCATCCGCTAAGAAAGGATTTTGCTAAATTCCCACGGGATCGGGATTTACACGGGAAAACTTCCCACGCGGGCGAAGCCGCTGGCACAAGCTAGTTAATTGTATATATTACAAACATTGACAAACTTTATATAAAAACAAAAAAATATCCCGAAAATGAAGTTTTTCAATGCACATACCGATACAGGATTTTTTGTAATAATATTCTGAAGAAGAAAATAAACTATGAAAAAGATATGATTGACAAAGCCGGCAAAAACAGCAAAAAAAATGTGGGAAACGGGTAAAAATATCCCTCATATCCCTCATACTTCAAAAATAAAAGATAAACCAACACAATTAATTTGCCCTAACAGTTCCATAACCTCAGTCAACGACATAAACACATTCTTCGCTAGTGTTGGCCAATCATTAGCTGAAAAAATTACTCCAAATAAAACTCAGATATCACACTACAATAGCTTATCCCATTTCACGTACTCTAACGATAAATCCATGGTATTTTTACCTACAGACGAACTCGAAGTAAAATCTTTAATTGCTAACCTTAAAAATGACTGTGCAGTGGGAGTTGATTACATCTCAGGAAATTTCTTAAAACAATTCAGAGGCAGAGTGCAAGAGGAAAGTTTGTTCTTGGCTTCAAGGTACTGATTACGATACAACAGAATCTTTATTGAAACCCTTACAATAACATAAATTCACTAACAATACCATAAAAATCTATCACATGCACACCAAACACAAACACGCGCTCGCGCGCACTCACACACACACACACCCTCACACACTCCTCTCCACACACACCCTCACACACTCTTCTCCACACACATTCACATATTCTCTACTGAACGTTAACCTACCAACCGCTTAGCTTTAGTTATAATAATTGTTTTTCCTATGTATTTTTCTTATTGTTATTACCAATCGTTTCATTAATGTTTTATTTCATATTGTATTAATATCATGTTCATTTAATACAGGTCATATGTAAAAATTGTCCGACGGAGGGTAAGCCTGGTGATCTATAATTCAGGTTTTACCTTCAACAGACACTAGTCTCTATGTAATGTGCCATGTGACATTGTACTGTGTTCGTTCTTGAGAAAATAAATAAATAAAAAATTGTGTCCTGAAACAATGTTAAAATACATATAAATCGATAAGAGTGAATATTCTTAGGGCAGAGCGAGGGGAGCCTCGAATTATTTACCTAAATATAATCAACGTACATAACAATCGCGGGGTCTGATTAAGTGTCAGAAACAAATCGTTCCCCAAAGCTCTTTAGAAAGAAGCTGGACAGTGAATTGTAGAAAAGTGAACGAATTCCATTAGCGGAAGTGGAGTTAAAGCCGGGCTTGCTTGATAATTTAGCTAGAAGTGAAGTCATCCATACCAACTCATTACTCGGCGAGTGATCATGCTTTTACATTGGACTGACAAAGGATTATTGTGTCTTAGCTTTTATATGTGAGTACGCCATCAGATCACTTACTCACTTGCGAAAAAGCCGCTTTATCGCAGCATATAAGAAATTTATCAAACCAAAGTATTTCGAACTGTTCTATTGAAGTTATTTTTTATTGACTTAATTGAAACTCAATGTATGTATATCCTAATAACATGGTGAGACCTTGATTATTGCAAAAAAAATACACAATATTACTTTTCGTCACGCTCAATCGGTATAATGTAAATCTTCTGTTTTTCACTAAAACAAAAACAATTTTATAATATACTGATTTATTTTATACCCATATAAAATAATATTATTCAAATCAAATCATTTTGAAATTGCCTCAACTTTTCACGCGATTACGTCAAACAAGCAAGTTTCCCAAAGTTTTTCTATTTGTTATGTTGGAGGAGATAAATCCAATTTACTGAATAATACAATTAGACACGATTTAAAGCCCGAAACTTCTTATAAAGATATATTTTCGTTCGTCTGAGAAATTACGTATCTCAGTGTCGCAGACAAATAAGTACCTCCCTAAGAACGTTGTCAAGTAAACGTGAGTCAAATTAATTAATAAACGTGTTTTCTTATTTCTATTATGAAAAAGCTGTTATAATAATGAGGCAATGCAGGTTGACTTAATTGTGTGGTCTAACATTTTTATGTTTAAATGGAACATAAAAATGTGGTATATCTTGACTGAAAAAGATTTTAAGAACAGAAGACATGCTACTAAGTGGTACGCAATATAACGGAATGGTTTTTATTCAATCATTCAATACAGTGAACGTCTTCAATGAAACTATGACGTAAACGCAAATTGTATGATATCAATTGCTTAGTAGGTAGGTTCCTAAATGAATTTCTACGAATAAGTAGATTAAACTGAAAGGACAATATGTGAATAAAAAAGAAACAGATAAACTTCTTTCCCCAATCAGGCAAAATACCACAATGTTTGTTTTTCACCGCTGTCAACGTCTACATCTAAGCTTCCTCGATTTTCGTCAGCCAAAAATACGATGATTGATGAACTAGTGCACCCGGAAGCCATTCTGGCATCGAGAAAAACTTTGTCTTCGCAAGCGGAAGCCGCATTGTTTTTTATTCTTGGCCTGACAACGGAAGCAAAGGAAAGCAACAAACATCTTTGTCGATAAATTGCTCGCACCATTGAGTTTTCACAACTCTTTATTGTTATAAAAAACGGATAAACTCTTTTGTTCTTATTTTAAACTGTAAATTAATTTGACTGGAAGAGAATAGCTAAGCAAGCATTAAATATACTATTACTTTGAAATCATATGTAGTGTTAATTCCGCCAAGAGCTATAATTATGTTCATTCTTGCATACTTTATAAATAAATAATATTACTTATAAAAGAAATTTTCACTCATGGACAGCCGCGCCGAGTCCGCGTTCGCAGCGCAGCAGTCGACGAGTCAACATCTCCTGAATATGCTCCGCGGAGGGGCGAAACACGTGTCGATTGTGATTTGCATGTGGTATATTTTTATTGCATCACTTACAGTGCTGCATACCTACTGCATGATAGAATTAACATCTAGTTCTTGGTGGAATTAACATTTGATACATTTTCAAAGTATTAGTTTGATATGGATTTCCGCAAAGTAACGCTTGATTCCATTCTTAATATACAGAATGGAATCAATCGTTACTTAGGTTACCGTTACCTTACTGCGGTATTATATACTACTAGCTTCCGCCCGCGACTTCGTCCCCGTGAAAAAAAAATCCCCTGATTTTGAAACATTCTTCATTACTGCTCCGCTCCTATTGGTGTTAGCGTGATGATATATAGCCTATAGCCTTCCTCGATAAATGGGCTATCTAACACTGAAAGAATTTTTCAAATCAGAATGGTAGTTCCTGAGATTAGCGCGTTCAAGCAAACAAACAAGCAAACAAACAAACAAACAAACTCTTCAGCTTTATAATATTAGTATAGATTTATTACAATTTCATTAATTAAAAGCTCAAAAGTATAGTATTGTACAGTTAAGTACATATTGATTTTCCTCAGCACAGTTTCCCTCATTGTCCTCACATTATCACGTAGATACTTGGTCCTAGTTTTCACGCCAGTCTTACTCACTGTCAATTGTCTTTGTCACAGATGGCATGTTACATTTCCGGCGATTTATTGGATTGGTAACTTCTACGATTGCATTAGATCCTATATTGGTATTGATAAAATCGAATCTGTCAGTTGATAAAAACAAGACTGAATGTTATAGTTAAGAATAAAACAAAGATCTGTAAAGTAGGTACTTACATCTAATGTAAGTAGATGAAAAGTCGATGAATTATTACATGTAAAGGGCTTTGATTAGTTCAACAGTTTGTAAGATCAACACGTAAGCCGTTCTTAATACCTCAGCACTAAAAACTAATCTGCAAGCTTACGTACTCGAGACAAGAGCTTGCATATATTATTCACAACACTGTGATTGCACAGCTATCTCTGATATCTTTGTTAGAACCTTAATAGAAATATAAATCTCCAAATCTGTAGGCTGACGATTTATGGAGCCACCCAACTTACCCTTTTTATTAGTCACGTCTGCAACATGAAATTTTTTCTCTTTTCACTACTTTATCTGCGAGCATCGAATATTTTTACAGCGAAAGAGCACAGCCACAACGAAGCGAAAACCATTACAGGGCGAAAGTTATAGACCTCATAAAACAATAATGTTCCGACGTAACTCCGAAAATGAATTTAGGCGTAAACGATGTAAAATTAATCTGTTTTAATGTCTACATTTTAACAATATTGCCAGTGTCAAAAGTCAATTTATTTACGGCCTGATTCTTTTATTAAAAAAAAACAATAAAAAAATAATGGAACGATTGACCAATCGTAATCAAGCGGTTAGTAACCTACCTGGTAAATGGCAAAAGCTTATTAAAATTACTGGCATCGTTATAAAAGTGAGATGTAGTCGTAGCATTAGTTAGTTATGTGCACTAATTGCCTATCTATCTCGAACACAAGAGTATCAGATTACATAACATAATTAGCCTATAATTTTCACTCTTCTGGGACACAGGCAAAAAATACAACATTAAAAACTACCCAAAATATGATGATGGTCCTAATCTATTAAGTATACCTATATACTGATGATAATACGGACTTAAGTATGAATTGACCCATTAAATACCTACTCTAATTTAAAAAAAACACGATCACCAAATTTGAAAGTCAAGTGTCGGTTAATGAGGCGTTTAATTATAACATTTGTTTGGTCTATTTTCCGTGCGAACGGTCGAATTTATTGCCAATCAGACCATGACACGTCCGCGGACCGCACGACATTAATACGTAACACTTTTATCCCCCAGTCGTAGATCGTGACTGAACACACAAATAATATTAACGTTAGGTAGCTAGTACACATAATTGCTGTTTGGTAATTGTGTAAAAAAATAAAAAGATACCAGTTGTATAAAGAGATTAAGCAATTTGGAAATGTCTTCTTTTCCTGTTTGGGCACATAATTGTCATGATTTTGAGCTGACGTTTTCAATACCATATTTAAGAGTGTTGATCTATATCTGACTAGCTTTTGCTTGCTTCGTTTGCGTGGGAGGTTTTTCCCGCGTAATTCCCGATCCCGTAGTAATTCCGGAATAAAAATCATATCCTATGTCCTTCCCAGGGTCCTAAACTATTTCCATGCCAAATTTCATCTAAATCGGTTCAGTGGTTTAGGCGTGAAAAGGTAACAGACTGACAGACAGAGTTACTTTCGATTTATAATATTAGTATGGAACTATGGAAATACAGCAAAGAATCAAAAGAAGAAAAAAAAAACATTCTCATCTTTCGCAATAATGTCGCCTAATGGCTTCATATCTGTGATTGGTCTAATTTTATTTTATTTTATTTAGGGACAATAAACAGCTACAATATGTGTTGAAACAGAGAAAAGATAATACATGATATGAACAATATTGCAGCCCACTACATTATCCGCATATTAACAAAAGAAAAAGAGTGCTACTAGATAGGTAATAAATAAGTAAATAAATAATTACATCACATTAATAATAAATGAATTACATCATGCAAAATTGAAATTGAAATTAATTACAATTGAACATTGAAATTCATTGCAATGAATAAATAATAATAAAAATGTAGACTATAGATTCCTAATAACATTAATGGGGAATAATAATTTTCATAACATTACATTTAAATTTGGATTTTGAGCATAAAAAAATATAAATATTAACCAATTTACAAATATAGGATTCAACCATTCAACGCTTAGGCAGTGCAAACCAGAATTAGTTCGACAGGTATTAACAGCAAATAGATTACCTGCACGGATACAACGCATATTAACAGTGCGTGGAACTACAAAGTTTGCTCGTGAGATCGATACAATCAAAATCACCATGAACAATACAGAAGCCTCCAGATACTTACGTCTAGATTCTAGGTTGATCTGCCTGTATTTATGTAGTAATTGCGAGTACGACAATTATACGTTTTGTAGCATCTGTAATGTATGGCTAGTAGAAACTTACGCTGGACTTTTTCAATCTCGTTTACGTATTTCGGGTAAAACGGGTTCCAGATAGGGACAGCATATTCTAATTGTGACCTTACAAGGGTCTTATATAGGTAAAGGGAGGTCTTATATAGGTATGTGGAGACCTGCTTAAACTCAGTGGACGATCTCATAACAAAACCATACATCTTAAATGCATTATTTACAATTTTTTCTACATGTTGGTTTAAGGACAACTTATCATCAAATATCACACCAAGATCTCTAACAGTAGATACATTACGAGTTCTGTGTCGTGCAATAATAATAATAATAATGTTTTATTCAAATAACATGTTTACAGAAAAGTATATATAGTCCAGAACATAAATATATATAATAGTTCTTACAGGGTAAATTTAAGTGCTTGAAAAACATTGGTAAAATGGTGATTTATCTTATTTTCAATAGAGGTCAAATATACTGCTTACTATAATGTAGCGACTTGCCTGATGTAGGTTTATAAAAAAACCTGTTTCAGGCCATCACTTTACATCTATAATATACAAAAACAATAAATCAATTAATCGCTAATTTAAAAAGAAGATACTTACAATAATTACAGCGACTAATAGATTAGGAACTAAAACTAAATTATTTCTGGATTTCTAGTAGTTTTTCCGTGTCTGTATAATTGAGTTTTGACAAATATTCCGAAACTATTAAATTTCACCTATTATAACTTAAACTATACACTGTTAGCCCTCTGTTAATCTTGTTATACAAATAGGGTCCTAAAAATAAATAAAATCATTTAGCAAAAGCATGTTTAGTCTGAGAGTTAGGACAAACTAGACCTTTTCGCCTTCTATCTGACGGAACTGGATTAATATCAAGTTCAGTGTGTTGAAGTAAAACTATATCCCATGAAAAACAATACTTGTCAAAAAACCAAGTCTCGCAACTCAGTTCTTCTACCGTAAAAAGTTGTAAGATCCATGTAATACCAAGTCGGTTATTCGATTATTCAGTCCCTGTCTTAAGTTGTTACGTAATTATCCAACCTAACAACATCTTCCAGTGACCATATCAATAATAAAAATCTTTAAAGTTTTAAATAAATAGATTGACTCGGTCATCGCATGAAAACTCAATATATCTCACAAGTAATACATACATATATAAAATAGATTGTTTTTGCGATTGTACTTTACTTGTACTTTTGATAAGTACTTTTGAAACGCATTGTACACAGTGCAAGATATACATTGTATTTCATTAAAATTTGTATCTAAGAAAAAGTGCATTGGAATAACGGTACTAGGCTGGCATTCCCTTGTGTGCCTATAATTATTTTATTTAGGTTCAGCGCAGCAGAACTTTTTCTTACATATCTTCTATTCCCCGTTATTTCAATTAGGTATCTGTGTATACATACCAGTATAATCGATACGATCTTTATTAGATCGCCCTCTACCCCTATTACCATCCAGATTTAATTCGAATTAACAAGTCTTTATAGTCCCTAACGAACAGAACAACTACAACTAGGTACCACTAAGTCTATATCATCCTAAGGTTGTAATTGGAAAGACAATTTTTTCAGCAAACATCAATTATCAAGGATAGTTAATTAAAAAGTTTCATAGGGACATGTGTCGGGAATTGCATTAAATAAATAATTTACCATTGAAGCAATTAACGTTGAAACCTGGCCAATTTTGGCCAGTGACCACGAAACACATTCGTAAGAAAAACCTTATTGCGCTTAGAGAGTACCTAGTGTTTGAAATAAGAAACATCAATGTTCATGAAACTACACAGGGCAGATGTTGGTTGTTTCTTTTAATCATTAATTTACCAATGAAGCAGTAAACGTTGGACGCTGGCCAATGCAGACCAGTGTCTACAAAACACGTTCCTAAGAAAAAGCATTCTCAGAAGCTACTGATTTAGGTGTTTGAAATTCGCTATATAAACAGATTATTGCCATTCAACGTGGCAATGCTGCCAGTGTTACGGGCACTTTTCCCATTTATAGCGATATTGAAGAAATTTTCGGCACCCCTTTTATATCAGTTGTACATAGTTTATTATCATTAGATCTTTGTGTTCTGATATGTAAATAAAACCGGTCAAGTGCGTGTCGGGCCACGCGCAGTGTAGGGTTCCGTAGTTTTTATAACAGCCAAGTGCGTGTCGTATTCGATGACTGACCGTTTTGTACCATGCTCTAACTAAAAGCCAAACATGACTAGCTAACTAATTTGACTTCCTATACAAATCCTCACCTGATCCGACAATTTTGCACGGAAAGTTTTAATTTTTTTTAGAGATTTGTATAAAACTTGTCATAGCCGGTGTTTTGAATTTAAATACGGACACAGAGCTACACTACTCAATCGTCACAAGAAACTAGCACGATACAACTGGCGCTTAGCGCTATCTATCGACATTTCTATGGAGTTGTTCGAAATTTTCGAGTCAAATACAATTGGTCGACTATTACTCGTAAACTTGTAAAGCCCACTTATGTGTGATAGTTTTCCTTTAAATTTCGTTATATATAGGTACTACTGCCGTGACATTTGAATTTCTAACTACAACCGTTTAGGTGATACAGGGGGCGGACACTTGACTCTAACGAAAATTGGTACTTAAAAGCTTGATAAGTCACGAACGGTTTACTTAATCAAAAAACGTTATACGTGAAAGACCTATCCAACGATATCCCACACTATGGGATGAACGGAAAAACAAAATTATCATCCCACTTTACATGTATGCGAGGTACCCTAAATAATTGTTTTTTTCAAAATTTTATTTTACCACTTTTTTGGCGTCTTTAACGTGTATACTCATGCCAAAGTACAACTTTCTAGTACCAATAGTTTTTTAGCTAAACCGCGGACAGACGGACAGACAGACGGACATGGCGAAACTATAAGGGTTCCTTGTTGACTACGGAACCCTAAAAATGGGTTAAATGTTTCAAATGTGTTTCTGAAAATTATGGAATGGGTCAGGGTGGGAAACGATCAGACGTAGTGGCAAGATCCTGGCACCCATATCCTGGAGTGGACCGCGACCAGGATGTGATGCTGACTGACAGGTTAACTCAGCTTACTTATGTGCCAAGGTATAACATTTTCCATTTAATCGTCAAGTGTTCTAATCCTGAGAAAATCGCAATAGGCTCGCGTTTGACCACTATCTCACCTGATGGTAAGCGATGATATAGTCAAAGATGAAGCACGCTGGCCTAGAAGTAACCTATTCACTCTTGACTTAAAGACCCTCAGTTTATAGCTATTAGGAAATACAGATTCTGTCAGGGAACTCCAGTCCTTAGCTGTACGCACAATGAAAGTATTCCCAAAACGTTATGTGCGTATGGGTGGGATGTCCACGATGTTCGTCTTGAAACATAGAAAAAAAAAAAACAAAGAAAAGAAGTCCATTTCATCGTCAAGTGTGCTGATTCTGGGAAAATCGCAATACCTGTGATGTTTTTCCTAGCAATGAACATCCTCCACTTGCTAAAGTATATACACAGTCATCAAATAGGTTCTACTCGATAAAATTGAACTATTTTACCTTAATTATTCTTCAATTTACTTAAACTTCCACCCACCTTAAGTACTTACTCCACCAAAACCTAGAACTTTGTCGTTTATGTCGGTATTGGTAGAATAATTTAGTTGCTTTCAGCAGTTGCCACCTACTTCAACGTTTACCTAACCTAAGTAAACTAGACAATATTGCCAACTATTCTACAATGTTCTTTGATAATTACTTTAATAGGAACACACATAACGTACCTCCGTAATATCAAGCAATATGTGTTAGTAAATATAATTTTGGGCTGTTGATTGTCTCGCTTATTCTTGTCTAATTGAGGCGAGCGTAGTGATTGATACCGTTTGTATACATAGGTATTCCCGAAGCTCTATTGCGTAGTGAAAAAATAAACGAGATCAGTCGCAAGCACATACATTTTGGTTTTGCATCCGTTTTACTTTTATTTATTCCTTACTTTTTTTTTTCAAATTATGGAACTGATGATACAGTTAAATATGATAACGAATGACGCAGTAATCTATATATTTTAATTTATTATAGTAATTGTACCCCTTTGTCCAAATTTTAACCGTACAAAAATTATTCCCTTACGCATAATTTTTGTACGGTTAAAATGTAGTGTGAGATAGAGTGCAGAAAGCTTATATTTTTGTAATAACATTTAAACTTATAATTAAAATTAATTATTAACTGGGCGACCACTAGTGTCATTAATTACACAATTATGGTGCAGGTTCCTACAGGAAAAATCCGATGAAGAAGTCTTACGGACGTCGAATCTAATCAGGTCCCACTCTCAGTTGTCACACGTATAACTACACGGCACTATTACCTACCACTGGAATCTCTGGATCGAACAATGTGGAGTACTAAATAGTGACTTGTTTCGTGTGTATGCTCCCCACATTTCTTACAATGAATTTGATAAGAGACGGCTAAGTGATTCCACCAAATGTGTAAAGGAACATACATCATGTCATAGCTGTGAGAACCCATCCGTGTGTCAGGGAGGGTGTTATATTAACTGTATATATATTATATATATTATATATATTATAGATATATTAATATAGGCTAATTGCTTCTGCACAACACATTTGCTGGGTTATTATGAGTTGCCGTTATATCATACATAATAAATAAATGGTCTTAAATTATTTACGACAGGCCTACCAACATGCGTAAAGATAACACATTTCTATTAGCTTTTTCGCCGATTCTATACGTTGTAAGTTACATGGAAGCATCTACCATGTACCTAATTAAAACCACTCCTCTTGCTTGACTTAAGAGGTCGTCGACGTTTTTTGGTGATACGCCAAACATTTCTCCTCACTACGGTATGCAAAACCGGCCCAAACACAAAGGCGACGTTCAAATAATATCCGTATAAAACGTCAATAAAAATCTGATTCCGGAGCCCTTCCTACAACAAAGTAAAATTACTGCGTGGCAATTGACATGCGGATATGGAAATAAGATGGAGGAACACTCATTCATCCACACGTCCGCACTCGTATCCCGGCATTGAGGATTCCTGTGTATCGTCGCATGGAGACATGACCTTGTTCTTTGTTCTCGAACCTTCATATCTTAAGATCCTTCATTTTGAAAGGGGATTCGTTATCCGCCAGTTATTCTGTTCCAAACATTTATAGATTTCAAAAAGAGATTTCATACTCATTTGCATGGGACTAGTGTTTAGTAGACTGAATAACATGCGTGAGCTTTTAATGTTAGATATAAATAAGTCTATCCAGGATTTAAATAAATAGAAGATTAGAACATGCCAGACATATGTGCAGTGTTTTTTTCTAGTCTATCCCTATCTATTAAACATGCCCAATTTTCGACAAATATAAAATGTAGAAAACTTTGATTGTACAAATCTTATCATAAAAATACGGGGCCATGCTATCAATAAAGTTTCAAAAGAAGTTCAAGGTTCTTACAATCCTCAACTAAAAAAAACAGTGGACAAACTTACCTTGACCTATGACGTCGAGTCTTATTCAATCTGTGTCGATGGCGAATGAAATGAAATACTTATTTTGTAAATTGGTAATAAATAACACTTTTACACGTCATGTTTTTTTGCGTGTTAAGTTTAGTTTAGCTAGATGAGGCCGGTATTACCTAACAGACTACTCTGAGAAGAAAAACTGAAACAAACTCAGAGGTCATAGTCTCTTTAAATGTCCATACAATTTGTATATGTATATGAGAAGCATGTCGGTTCATGTCTGTGGTGTTCTTTTGAAGAAATAACCACGCTTGAGCGGACCTGTCCAACAATTTGACGAACAATACCAAAGTAAAGACATTTGGGTATGCCACACAAGTACTCAAACTGCTTAACATCATTAAATAAATTAAAGTAAAAACAACGAAAAGGAATAACCTACATAGTCCTCACATTAACAATAATGAAATAATTATATAAAACAAAATAAATAGGTATATATGCAATACTTAAGAAAGTGAATATTTTAATCTATAAAAAATAAATCAAAAATCAAAATTTAAAAAATAAAAAAGGCTCACGTATATCACTGGAGCAGCTCGTTCCCAAGCCTTCTTGTCCTCAATATAATCTTTAACTGTGTAAAAAGCTTTCTGACATACCTTACGTTTTATAAATAATTTGAATTTATTAATACTTAGTTCTTGAATATGGCTAGGAATTTTATTATAAAAACGTATACATTGGCATCTAAACGAACCACCTATTTTTTTAACCTTGTTTTAGGTATGACATATATATTATGTGTCTTTGTTCCTTGTATTTACACTATGAATATCACTGTATTTTTTATACAGATAATTTTTTTGTGTATATACAAGAGTTTCTCTTAAATATACTGAGATAGCACAGTCATAATATTAATCTCTTTAAATTTGTCTCTTAAGCGGTGCTTAACACATAATTTATAAATTGCACGAATGGCCCTTTTTGTAATACAAATATTGTGTGAATGTCGGCGGCATTTCCCCAAAGTAAAATGCCGTATGACATCACACTGTGAAAGTAACTAAAGTAGACTAAACATGCTGTTTCGGTATCAGTTAATCCACGTATTTTTCTAACAGCATATGCTGCAGAACTTAGCTTTTTTGACAATTTATCTATACGGAAACTACAGTAATTCTTTTAAAACTTTGAAAGCAAGAACTAAGACGCTATTTTCTCCGTGGGACTACAGTAATGGCTCGCTGAAATGTTTATGGCGCTCGCTTCGCGTCCTGCGAGCCTGAAACAAATCTCAGATCGCAATAAATCGTACGCTCTAGGTACGTACCGAGATTTATTCTTTGATTAGCGTCTCTCTATTCACCGGATACGTAGGTACACAGCAGAAAAAGGCAAACAGAAAGGATTACAAACCTATAAGCACTTAGTACCAACTTATACGGACAGCACCCAGACCAAAGGAAAACATCAAATACAAACTTTAAGCTAACATTTATTTTAATATTTTCTCTTGTTTTTACTTAAGTAAAAATGAACCCATCTTAATCTTAAGCTGTCTACCCGGGATAAAATAAATTGGCTAAGAGACTGATCCTCATTTCCTATTCAAGATTTTATAAAATGCGACGTAAAAATTCCGTGCGCTAACTGAAACATCAAAATGCTAAACTGTAAAAGACTGTGACGTAGACTGGTTACATTTGCCCATCGTTTAAGGAAGCGGTTGACCACATTACTCCATAATATTATCGAGTAGAGATTTATTATTTATTGTAAAACTAGCGACACGGCCCGGCTTCGCTCGGGTAATAGAGTTTATATTTGCTTATATTAATTTCTAGTCCAGTAATTTTTATTTTGCAGTAACTCATAAGTTAATAATTTTATTGACATAGTGTAAAAAGCAATATTTTATTTAAATAAGCCATAATTTTATTGTAAGTACAAGAAAACATGGTTATTGTGGGTTATTCTTGGGAGATAGACATATACCATCGCGGACTTTTTTATAGATCTATAAAAGAAGAACAATCCCGTCATACATTGTTTTTTTATAACTCAAAAAGTTTTGGCAGCGTTTTCGATAGGCATAATTTTTCCCCACATGTTGAAGTAAATCATCGTATTTCATCCAATTTACACAAAACCTTAACTTATTAGGTGAGTAAATAGGCATCTTCTGGGCTCGCTCGTCCCATCTTAGGCCTCATCTATCGCTTACCATCAGGCGAGATCGAGGTCAAAAGTGGGCTCATCAGTAATAAAAAAAATAAAAATAAATCTAAGCATACATAGGGACAGCCAGACAGCGGGAAGGGAAACAAAGATTTATACTATGTAGTGAAAAATAAAAATAAATCTAAGCATACATAGGGACAGCCAGACAGCGGGAAGGGAAACAAAGATTTATACTATGTAGTGAAAAATAAAAATAAATCTAAGCATACATAGGGACAGCCAGACAGCGGGAAGGGAAACAAAGATTTATACTATGTAGTGAAAAATAAAAATAAATCTAAGCATACATAGGGACAGCCAGACAGCGGGAAGGGAAACAAAGATTTATACTATGTAGTGAAAAATAAAAATAAATCTAAGCATACATAGGGACAGCCAGACAGCGGGAAGGGAAACAAAGATTTATACTATGTAGTGAAAAATAAAAATAAATCTAAGCATACATAGGGATAGCCAGACAGCGGGAAGGGAAACAAAGATTTATACTATGTAGTGAAAAAATGTGGTGCAACTGTTTTACATGAATCAGTTATATTTACGTTAAAGTTGCGGTTTCATCGCTTACCCACGAGAAAAACTATGGATGACCTGAAAGAACTTAAATAAAAAGCCCAACTACGTGTCGGACCATACATTGAGTTCCTTAGTTACCTGTCCCATTAACTAAGGCGGAAAGGAACCTCAATTTTACTATGTTTATGTATGTTTATTATGTTTATACTCAACAGAGCTATCCAACAACACATGAAGCGATAGACGAAAAAAATAACACGTTCCCCTTGTCATGTAGGACCGTACGACGTACGACGGACGGACGGATATGGTGAACCTTTTGTTCCTTGTTTTACTATGGAACCCTAAAATAGGATATTGTTTGTCTGCGGTCTACTTATAAAATACAATAAATAAACTTACACAAGGTGTAACAGATTAAGTGCAATACCTCAGACACCCCAATTAGAATATCCTACTAATATCCTACTTATCCTACTAATATTATAAATGCGAAAGTTTGTGAGGATGGATGGATGTTTGTTACTCTTTCACGCAAAAACTACTTAACGGATCTGAATGAAATTTGGTAAGTAGATAGTTGACATTCTGGAATAACACATAGGCTACTTTTTATCCCCGAATTCCCACGGGATCGGGATTTGCGCGGGAAAACATTCCTACGCGTACGAAGTCGCGGGTTGAAGCTAGCCAGTTATATTTACGTTAAAGTTGCGGTTTCATCGCTTACCCAAGAGAAAAACTATGGATGACCTGAAAGAACTTAAATAAAAAGCCCAACTACGTGTCGGACCATACATTGAGTTCCTTAGTTACCTGTCCCATTAACTAAGGCGGAAAGGAACCTCAATTTTACTATGTTTTAAGGCAATAATACTCAACAGAGCTATCCAACAACACATGAAGCGATAGACGAAAAACATAACACGTTCCCCTTGTCATGTACGACCGTACGATGTACGACGGACGAACGGATATGGCGAACCTTTTGTTCCTTGTTTTACTACGAAACCCTAAAGTAAGATATTGTTTGTCTGCGGTCTACTTATAAAATACAATAAATAAACTTACACAAGGTGTAACAGATTAAGCGCAATACCTCAGACACCCCAATTAGAATATTAAATTATAAGTCTAAAACAACATCCGTAACTAAATGAATTGAAAGTAAACCTAGACATTTTTACCCGACTGCAAAGGAAGGGTTATGTTTTTCGCGCGTATCTTGTATGTATGTATGTATGTTTGTAATATTCTTTATTACCTCATATCTCCAGAACCGCTGAACGGATTTACATAATTAAGGTATCGTTAGATTCGTCTTAGCAGCCCAAGTGTTCTTAGATAGGTGACATTTGAAAAAATCAAACATGGCGGCTGTGCGAAGCCATTATACCTAGTGAAAAAAAAATGTTTTGTTTCGAATACCACAATATGGGTATCAATTTAAAGGGCTTATCGCAAGGATTTCAAAAAGGTATATCATATTTATCATTAGTGTAATACTTTTTTTTTTTCTTTGTGGTAAAATTATCAAATAAGTCCTCCCACCCCGGGCAGGGCCGGAGGGACTGTCAGACTTTTACTGACTAAAATCCACGGTGTTCCTTCAATAACCCTTTACGTTCCGAGCAAAAATAATACAAAGAGAAAGTTTAATAATATGAACTTAGAGCTCTTTCACTTTCTTAATGGAGGGGTGCCAATGTGACATGACCGGGAAAATTAAAAAAATCTTAATAAATATTTTAACTGAAAAGTTGAAAAAAAAAAATTAAAAAATCTAAAATACCCGACTGCTCAACTGAAATGTAAGAAACAAGCACATTTTTATTTTAAAATGTGACAACCAGGCGGACCCGTCAAATTTAAAAAAAATACCTACGTTCAATTGGGTCTCGCCTGCTTGTCATTTTTTTAAATGTAAATGTGCTTGTTTCTTGCATTTCAGTTGAACAGTCAACAGTTTTTAGATATTTTAAATATTTTTTTTTATGAAATAGTTATAAACTAAACTTACCAAAACGTATATGCATCATACAATATCCTTGCACAGACGCATACACTCATGCAATATTAACGGCCGACACGCACAGAAGCGCATTTCCTTAAATTAAGGATTGTATTAATTTGTTATGATACTGTGTTTCCATTTTAAGTTTTATAAATGATAGATTTTTCCGTCAAAATTTAACACCAATTTTTTATGACAGAAATCGATTCAGAAGCCGATTCTGAAGCAACTATTTTCAGGAATTGCGTTTATTCTGTTACACGTTGTTTACGTTAACCTTAGGTTCGTAGAATAAATGCCTAAATTTCATTTTGTAAGAGATAAATAAAAAGTTTTATAAACAACATCCGATCCCAAAGGAGTATAAATCGATTAAACCTTCATCTAGCGAGATGGTGAGTTGCTGCTAATGTGGTTAGTAAAACCTTCATTGTACTACAATTCTAACTTCCTTGGGGAAATCAGATGTTTTCCATCTTACCTCGCCATTATAGAAGTCAGTGAAAAACGAGCTATAAAAATACCTACTTACATTTAAAATAAAGAAATTAAGCTAAGCATTAGGTGTCTGGTATACGACTATACGAGTAACCTACCTTCTATAAAGTAGATAATAAGCAAGTGGCTGAAAGTGAAAATAAATTGTGTTATTATTTGCTCTTAGGAGGCTAATTTTCATAGTAAACTTAAGTGACAATATCGTCTCGACGACAAGCAATGTCAAAATATAGAAAAATTGCTTAGGTTACTTAAGTAGTGGCTTGGTGATTGTCTGCTGTGCAACGGTGTGATTCGGTGCGGATTCGATTCGAGTCTGTGTTTCCCGGTAGCTATGGCATTGTCCCACCGCCGACAGGGTGGGACAATTGCAAGACAACCTAGGGGTCTTTAAGTCAAGAGTGAATAGGTTACTTTTAGGTAAGCGAGCTCTATCTTCGACCACATCATCGCTTACCATCAGGTGAGATGGTGGTCAAACGCGAGCATATTTCCTATTAAAAAAAAACTACTTCCCATACAATGACGATGAAACAATTAAGTAGATTATTAAAAAAAAAACGTCCAGATACGACGGTTTTCTAACGAGCATAGAAAATATGATAATAACTGTGCTTTAATTTCATTTATTTCATAAACAATTTCAACATTGTGTTGAAATTATTTACTATAACTACTTTACACTACATTCATTATTTTTCACTTTAACTGCTTTATAGGAACTGTAAGCAGTTAAAAAAATGCATTTTTAAAGATTTATTCACCTACAAGTAGTATAAAACAAAATGGCTTCTGGCCTAAGTACCTACCCTTAGATCTTTCTTAATCAATCAGGCTTAATCACTCCACACTGGTACCACATTAGTATATACATACTCGTAGCACCCGTGCACAGCCAGGGCAGCTGTGTTATTCTGTAAGTACTCATTCTAAACTTCGAATCTGAATCCGCTGTGAGTTTATTGATTGGCATTCTAAAAACTCGGTTGTTAATTCGAATTTACACTAGCGCTACCCTTGCGAGCGTGTTAGCGAGTTGAACTAAAGATTTTGACAGATAAAGTATGTGATGACGTGAGAAGTGGCATTCGGTAAGGTTATTCCTCCATCACTTCGACGCTGTTTACAGAATGCAAAATCAAGGTCACTTTGAACCATAAGCGAAGTGACAGTGAATAGCTATGTGAGATGCGAGTTGTTGTTCGAATTTTACAGAATTGACGTACAGGTCGCTAGAGTATTACAATCTAAAAAAAGTAAGAAGTGTTTGTGAAAATTCCTTAAAATATTAGAATTGTCGCTTACAAGAAGGTATTAGCACAGTGCCGCACGATTCTCCGTGCCTAGGTCTGACAGACTCAAAAAGCTCCTTTAGACATAAAATTTATTTACAACGACACAACAATTGAAACTGTACAAGAATTCTCACTACTCGGTTTTATCTGAATAAATAAAATTTGAATTTGAATTTGAATTTATCCATAGACACAAATTTAAATTAGAAATCCCATGTAAAAAAATTAGGCAAAAATTGTCAAAATTTGCATATGCTCTTCGCGAAATTAAAAAAACGACGAATCTTCATACTGCTCTAGTTACGTATTACGCCTATGTATACTCATGGTTAAGTTATGGCATAATACTATGGGGAAACAGTACACACGCATCAACACTTTTCACACTCCAAAAACGACTCATCAGGATATTAGTAAATATAGAAAACACAGCCAGCTGCACACCCCACTTTCAAGAACACAAAGTGTTAACACTTCCCTGTATATATGTATATCTTGGAAATGTGCAAATTTGTTAGACACAACCAAAACCTATTCACTACATGAGAAAACATACAAACTCACTATACATTACGACACAAAAATAGGCTTAACTTATAAGTAGCGGCACGAAACTTTAGCGGTGACCGTTATTGCGCTATTATTAAGTAAAAATTAAGGTACCTGAGGGGGGCTAGCGGGATGAAGGGCGGCCGTGCGTAGCGCCGATTGGCTCTCCAGCCGCATTATGTTCCCCGCGCCGATACGACGCTCCGCGCACATCCCGTGTACAGTCACGTCATTAATTGTATTGTTATTGCTGTTAATTTTTGTTGTTGTTTTTTGTTAATTTTGAATTTGTTTGTTAAATTTAGTTTTTTAGTTTGTTTGTGACTTTAAAGCGAATATACCTAGAAGAAATACTGTTTTGAAAAGACAGGCAAGGTATGGTTTATGACGTGAATTGCTTTTTAAAAAGGGAATCTAACGAATTAATTGATTCTTTGAAACAAATTAAAAGTGAGATTGACGAAGCTACAAATACTTTACTCAGTCATTCGGACAGCATCACTGTAAATTTGAGAATGGTTCTCTGTAGATTCAGATTCACTGTAGATTGTCTGATTCAGATTAGACTTAAATCTAAAATAAAAATTTTCAAATTAACAAATAATGTTTTTATTTTTTATACTCCCCACAAAACTTGTTAAAAATTATATCTTAGGTACCTACTATAAATCCTTGGACATTGGAATTGGAGATAAACTATTTATTAAAGTATAGCGTCGTTGCGCTTGCAAAAGTCGCTATGTGGTAAATAGGCATGTGTGTATTAAAATAACGATTGAAACTGCATAAAAGAACGAAAATACTATTTACCACATAGCGACTTTTGCAAGCGCAACGACGATAGGTAATATTATTTGCAAGCGCGACAGTACTCATGCGCAGCTATCCTCTACATTTCGTTTAGCGCTAGACCTACTATTTGACATTACATTAAAATAATGTCATTAACGTTATTTAGCTAATAATTGTATTGCGTGCGCGACAGTACCCATGCGCAGCAATCCCCTCCGCGTATCGTTCAGCGCTAGACTTACGTGCCGCTACTTATACCTGGTGGTTCCAAGCTGAAAATACAATCTACAAGCACATTAGTTTTGTCAGTAAAAGTCTACAATAAATTACCCGATATACTTAAAAATGTACAAAAAAACAATATATTTATAAATAAATTAAAACAATTTCTAATCAATAAGTGTTATTATGAAATAAATGAATATTTTAATGATAAATTAAATCAATAAAATATAGTATTGTAATAAATGTATAAAATAGTAAGTATTTAAAGTAATATTTAATAGTAATATTTTCGTAAACAATATTTTTTTTGTAAAATGTGTTTTGTTCCAATAAATTATCTTATCTTATCTAATACACATTCTATATATTTATAATAATTGTAATAGCCCTCTTCCTCTTTTTTAATTTGCTGTGCCCGACAGGATCCACAATGATCTAAAACAATGTATACCTTGCCTTGTATGTAACTACCACCTTTTTTTTTTGTCTAGGTGGGAAAATCATCGATTGACTTCTCCCGCTCTGGGTGGAGCGGAAGGGAGTGTCAGAATTCTACTGACTAAGAACCCACCCTATTCCTTCAGGTGCCCTTAAGTTCCGTGGCCGCGGTACTCGCTAAAACATTACCGCAACCCCGGCAGGCAATGGCCCTATACGACCCTGTCACTGGTGTTGAAAGCTCTTTGAGGCGCGCGTGAACCCGACGCGCCTCAAAGAGCTTTCGCCGACCCGGGCGTGGTCCTTACCGGACGGTGAGCGACCCCTGCTCGCCGTCTGCAGGCCCGCGCCTACGGTGGCCGGAAATCGGCTCGCGATCCCCGACGCCCGGGGCGTCTCCCGCGGCGGCTGGGATGCGAGGAAGAGAGTTGCCTCTCCCTCGTGCGTTCGGCCTCCTCCTTCGCTAGCATGACTGCTTCGCAGAAGGAGGCGACTGCATCCCATTCCCTCTCGCTCTGCACCATGGTTTGAAACAGGGCCGGGCGCGTGAGGTCACCGCCGCCGATCGCCTCCACGAGGTCACGGCGGTGCTCCTCCCAAGCAGGGCACACCTCGACCGTATGCTTCACCGTGTCCTCCGGGTGGTCCTCACAATGACGACACCCGGGCGTGTCCTCCCACTGTATCCGAAACAGGTACCTGCCGAAACAGTCATGTCCGGTTAGCACCTGCGTCAGGCGGAAGGTGAGGACGCCGTGTCGTCTCTCAAGCCACTCCTCAAAGAGGGGACTTACCGCCGCGATTACGGCGTGCCCATGTAACTACCACCTATGTTCACATTGTGGAATGCAAATAAATGTATTGAGTATTGAGACTGACATGGCAGACTGCGTAGTGAATTGAATAGCACGTCAATCTCTCCCCAGATAGTTCCGATGTTTACGTTTAATCAGCTCGTGGCTAGAATGTTTGATTTATACAAACTTGTGTCCACTACAGTTCGATTCTGAATGACGGTTCACATTCCAGTGTTTATTGAAACAATACGCGAAACTTGTAACGGAAGTAGGTACAACTACAATTTTCCAGAACGAAATTGGAATCAATACATGACCTGTAGTTAAAAAAATATATAGCTAAATCGAGAGGTTGTGACAAGGAGACGATATTGCAGAATATGATTGATACAACGCTGGCTCGTTGTTTTAATAAGCAATCACGTTTCGTTATTCATGTAAAATTTATAATCAATCACAGGCCACAGCAAAACCGGTTTTGAGGGCATATCTGGGGGAGACCTGTGTCCAGAGAATTAAGGCGTTTGCTCCGTATAAACTGCGCCCGCTACAAGTAAAAGTTCAATTAAATAGCCATCACTCAAAATGATCTATCTACACTGCGTGGCCGTAGAGCAAAATGTTCTACGAAGTCCCTTTTCCGCCTCAGAAAAATCGCAACCTACTGCAGCAGTTTCCTGAAAATTTGTAACGTAACGCAATCGCTTTAAAAATTTGTAACGTAACCAGTAATTGGTATTTGGAGTTATAACCGAGCGGGAAACAAGGGGACCGTGCCGCTGCAATTGATGGGCTTCGTGTTGTCTTAAAATTCAAACAGAAATGCCATTACCTTGTACTCGCATTTACTTTGTAGGTATAACCAATAATTACGATACGAGATATTTATAGGACATCTATTATTACACCGTTTTCATATAAGCAACTAATGTTTAGTTGTATTTGAACCTATTATTATAATATAATATAATAATATAATCTTTATTTATACTAAAAATGATTACATATGGAGTCCCTGACTCCCGTGTTAGGTGATAAACCTGTGTTACAGAAGCCAGTGCCCTCTCCCGGGAGGAGATGCAAGGATTAGGTACATAATTTAAAAAAATCTATTTAAACTTAAAGATTAAAAAAAATGATATCAATAAAGTTTGTGTATTTGCGTGCTTGTGTATGTGAGAGTGTTTGCGCACGTGGGTTAGTGTGTGAGTATGCGTGTACGTGTACGCGAGTTTATGTATGTGCCTGCGTGACTCATATACCTACTAAATCTCCTGTGTCAAATGAGACATATGAGGTGGTCATATGTAGTATAAAGAGGTGTAATGTCACGAGGAAGTAATAAGAATATTTTCCGTATCCTCGTAACTTAAAGACAGCAACCACGGAATAAGTAGTTCCCTGACTTTATGCCTACAAAGAATATAAATTGACAGTTTTTTTATTAATTTTATTATAAACTATTGAACTAAGAGCACGATAATGGCGCCGTGCTAGTGCAGAACGACAAAGAACCGACGAACAAACAGGAAAACCAATTCATCGACTAGTAAGGTTTGTATCTAATGGCATCCTGGAATGGCGACGTATTACTGTATGGAGAATATACATTTTCCTCACTGTAAGCACTTATGCTTCAGAGTACAACTGGGCTGTGGAGAAGTCCC
The DNA here is from genome assembly GCA_943138885.2 of Tholera decimalis. Taxonomy (NCBI): domain Eukaryota; kingdom Metazoa; phylum Arthropoda; class Insecta; order Lepidoptera; family Noctuidae; genus Tholera; species Tholera decimalis. Next base: position 22,244,277 of record OW964552.2, on the reverse strand, counting down.
TTTTACGAAAGTGTAGCACTAGCTCTGCTGTGCACAGAGTGGACCTACCCAGACAGTGCAAGTATTTATTTGCCCCCTTCAGTGAAACCTTGGAACCGCGCCTGGTAATAACAGAGAATTAATTTCCATCTGCGATCACTTTAGCTGCATTTAGACAGATTGAATGGAAACCTACGCCAGCACAGTTGGGGAACTGCTACTTCTGGGGTAAGTATACTTACTCCTGTGCCCAGTAAAATTTGTATTCCTTCCGTGTGCTTTCAATACCTACCTACTCGTACGTGAACTTGGCTGGTAGTTTTACAAGCAGGACCATTTTAAGCCCTGACAGGCACGACAATGTCGTAGGTACTTAGTAATTACAGATTAGGTGAGATCAGTTTCCTTAATTACATAATAATTTGAGTTAAATTATCAGATTAGGTTATTAAAACTTGTTCACCTCTCTAAGTATTAATTCTATACCTACTTTTTGTAGTAGTGTAGGTAAAGTGTTTATCGGGGCCCTGTAGGGGCATTGCCTGCCGTGGTTGCGGAAATGTTCTTACGAGATACCGCGGCCCCGGAACACAAGGGCAACTGGAACAGGGTGGATTTTAAGTCAATAGAAGTCTGACACTCCCTTCCGATCCACCCATGACCCAGAGCGGGGCAAGTCATTCGATGATATACCCACCAAAAAAAAAACGTAGTGTTTATGTACTAACAAGTATGTAAAGCGTCTTTTTAGTGGCATAGTATTCGTCTAGTAGGTAATTCGAGGAATTAATATTTTACCGTCGGCAGTTGCGCTATGTTAAACTGAAATGTATATACCTAGCTGTTTATTCAGGTACATTCAATTTGGAAATGACTAGGAAGAATGATTAATTGACCTTTGCCAATTCATTTGTTGTACCTACCAAACTGATGCTTATAGCACAGGAATCCTCTTAGTCCAGTTAAGTCCAGTTGCACAGGTTTGGTATCTTGCCACTAACTTATAAGGTAAGTATGTAAGTACATAATGATTTAATGTCATGAACAAATAAATAGTTTGTATTATTTATTTTGCTAAAAAGCTTAGTAGAAGGTATTTTATGGAGAGTTTAATTGAAGTATTTTGGGTAGAATACATCGTCCATGAGTGCTAAGAATCAGAAATTCCTTTCTCGTACCTACTTAAAACAAGGACGTAAGAAACCATGTTCCTACATTTGCGAGCGTGTCAGTCCGGTTTCCGTTCCTTGGGCCTTGCATTATTAAGAAAGTTTTAATAGTACCGTAAAACGTGGCAACTTGACCATATTTAGAATATAGATCATAGAAACTTAAACTATTTGTTTATAATTATAATACATTTGGCTCACTTTACCGTAATCGTCAATCACGAATCACGTGTTTCTATAAAAACACTTATTTTAACCTGTAGAAAAGAATAAACAACATGGGTAAACATCATTAAACATGCCAATTTTTTGGCAACTTTACCTACGCACCGTATTCATCATGTATTGCATATTAAAGAGTAGTTGAGGTAAAGATGGCCTAAATTACGATTACTACTTTTAAAAATGAAAAGAATATGTGGAAATCAATAACGATAACGGCAACACAGACAGTAGGTAAAGTTGCCATGGGGTTCATTGTAATCTACATACAAATAATTTGTAACGCTCAGGGTTGTCAAAAAACCAAAGTGTTTTTATGAAATACAGTAATACCCCGCTTTACGCGAGGGATACGTTCCGGAAAAAATCGCGTTAACTGAAATTCGCGTATATCGAGGTTTATGATTAAACACAGTCAAAATTTAATACAAAACAAAAAATGAATCATTTTAATCAATCACTTTAATTCTAAGAGCACTTTATGCAATACATACTATTAATTATGTTTTACGGAAAATACATCTATTGTCTTTTGGGTAGCGTTTTTTTTTACGTTCTTGTAAAATACGTTCATAACACCCAACACAGGTACATTCAATTTGGAAATGACTAGGAAGAATGATTAATTGACCTTTGCCAATTCATTTGTTGTACCTACCAAACTGATGCTTATAGCACAGGAATCCTCTTAGTCCAGTTAAGTCCAGTTGCACAGGTTTGGTATCTTGCCACTAACTTATAAGGTAAGTATGTAAGTACATAATGATTTAATGTCATGAACAAATAAATAGTTTGTATTATTTATTTTGCTAAAAAGCTTAGTAGAAGGTATTTTATGGAGAGTTTAATTGAAGTATTTTGGGTAGAATACATCGTCCATGAGTGCTAAAACAAAAAATGAATCATTTTAATCAATCACTTTAATTCTAAGAGCACTTTATGCAATACATACTATTAATTATGTTTTACGGAAAATACATCTATTGTCTTTTGGGTAGCGTTTTTTTTTACGTTCTTGTAAAATACGTTCATAACACCCAACACTGTTTTTAATTGTTTGACACACGGTGTGTCTTGACCGTGTGTCAAACAATTAAAAACAGTGTTGGGTATGATTTAATGTCATGAACAAATAAATAGTTTGTATTATTTATTTTGCTAAAAAGCTTAGTAGAAGGTATTTTATGGAGAGTTTAATTGAAGTATTTTGGGTAGAATACATCGTCCATGAGTGCTAAGAATCAGAAATTCCTTTCTCGTACCTACTTAAAACAAGGACGTAAGAAACCATGTTCCTACATTTGCGAGCGTGTCAGTCCGGTTTCCGTTCCTTGGGCCTTGCATTATTAAGAAAGTTTTAATAGTACCGTAAAACGTGGCAACTTGACCATATTTAGAATATAGATCATAGAAACTTAAACTATTTGTTTATAATTATAATACATTTGGCTCACTTTACCGTAATCGTCAATCACGAATCACGTGTTTCTATAAAAACACTTATTTTAACCTGTAGAAAAGAATAAACAACATGGGTAAACATCATTAAACATGCCAATTTTTTGGCAACTTTACCTACGCACCGTATTCATCATGTATTGCATATTAAAGAGTAGTTGAGGTAAAGATGGCCTAAATTACGATTACTACTTTTAAAAATGAAAAGAATATGTGGAAATCAATAACGATAACGGCAACACAGACAGTAGGTAAAGTTGCCATGGGGTTCATTGTAATCTACATACAAATAATTTGTAACGCTCAGGGTTGTCAAAAAACCAAAGTGTTTTTATGAAATACAGTAATACCCCGCTTTACGCGAGGGATACGTTCCGGAAAAAATCGCGTTAACTGAAATTCGCGTATATCGAGGTTTATGATTAAACACAGTCAAAATTTAATACAAAACAAAAAATGAATCATTTTAATCAATCACTTTAATTCTAAGAGCACTTTATGCAATACATACTATTAATTATGTTTTACGGAAAATACATCTATTGTCTTTTGGGTAGCGTTTTTTTTTACGTTCTTGTAAAATACGTTCATAACACCCAACACAGGTACATTCAATTTGGAAATGACTAGGAAGAATGATTAATTGACCTTTGCCAATTCATTTGTTGTACCTACCAAACTGATGCTTATAGCACAGGAATCCTCTTAGTCCAGTTAAGTCCAGTTGCACAGGTTTGGTATCTTGCCACTAACTTATAAGGTAAGTATGTAAGTACATAATGATTTAATGTCATGAACAAATAAATAGTTTGTATTATTTATTTTGCTAAAAAGCTTAGTAGAAGGTATTTTATGGAGAGTTTAATTGAAGTATTTTGGGTAGAATACATCGTCCATGAGTGCTAAAACAAAAAATGAATCATTTTAATCAATCACTTTAATTCTAAGAGCACTTTATGCAATACATACTATTAATTATGTTTTACGGAAAATACATCTATTGTCTTTTGGGTAGCGTTTTTTTTTACGTTCTTGTAAAATACGTTCATAACACCCAACACTGTTTTTAATTGTTTGACACACGGTCAAGACACGGTCATCATTATTGTCTATACTCTGCAATATGTCCAAACCTGAATAAATTTTTGAAAGAGTATTTTGTATTCCCCCTGAAGATAAAACTTTCTCTTCTACTTGTTCTTCCACATCATAGATAGGATTATTCTGTAACTCGATCAGATCTTCATTGCTGAGAGGATCGTCGTGCGGTGCTACAAGTTCTACGAGATATTCTACCGCGACATCTTCAAGTTCAGACCCCTCAATCATTACAGCAATGTCTTCAAGCACTTGTCTCTGCATCTGGACAATTGTTCTAGGTGATTCCACTACATCTGGCCAAAGATTACGCCACACCCCGTTCATACAACTATTTTTAACTTCCTTCCAAGCCTCTTCTATGTTGTGAATAGCTTTCATAATGTTGTATGACTTCCACCAGTCTCGCAGACTGTCTTCCTTCCCTATCAGTTTCATGAATTAGTTGGCTAAAAGTGCGGCATTGGTAATAAGCTTTAAAGTTTGCTATTGCTCCCTGGTCCATAGGTTTTAATATTGACGTAGTGTTTGGTGGAAGGAACTTCACGTACACTTTTAAGTCTCTGGGTTGGATGTCCTGGGGCATTGTCTAAGAGTAAGATAACTTTAGGTTCAAGCCCATTTCTGTCACATTAGGATTTGACTGAGTTTTCTGCGGTTTCGTTTTATGGCGGCCATTTTGGCTCTGAAACAAAAGGTATTAAATAAAACTAAAGCTCACATGCGCGCAAATTCAATATAACTTATCATCCAGGATATTCACTATTATGTTGTGAAATTTAGGTATTCGAAAATGGTTACATACACACAAACAAGAAATAAACACTCATGCTTGATTTAGTGCCAACCCTAGCTACCGGTAAAGTTGCCACAAAGCAACAGTAATCAGTGTAACGGTAGTCAGTGGTAACTTTACCTAACCTCAACCAACATTACCAAAGCAGTTTTTTTTTCAATAAATTAATGAAAATGCAATTGCTGACATTACAACAGTAATCCCAACCGTATTATACATACAATATCAAAATTTCACTTACCTGTGATAAATAGTTAGGGCTCTGTGAGCACAATTTAGCAACCATTTACTCCTAGCACGTTTTCACACAGTACACTGTGACAGTCATTACTGACTTAACAGCAGTTCTGCCTCTACGCAAAATATGATAAATGTTGCTTTTTAATGTCTAAAAAATACTACTATTACAAAATAAATTTCTAGTAGGCAGATTTTTGAGGTAAATGAGTTTATACCGAATACCTATAGTATGGTAATGTTACCGAGGGTTCGGTAAAGTTGCCACGTTTTACGGTACCTACAGATGTTATAATATTGTTATGTACTTAATGTACGCGTCTGTACCAAACTTGTAAGGTGTATTACACTAAACATTTTAGAAGATAGCATAATGTACTACGCAGTCGCTTTTTTGTAACTACCTAAACTTGGTCGGGTTATCATGGTCTTGCACTTCCTAATAATTTTTATTTTATTATCTCGTTAATTATTGCATGTACTACGCTGAAATTTGACAGGTATAAAACTGAACTAAGCAACTAATTATTGATATAATATTCAACTTATACTCGTATATCCACATACAGGTTTATCGTTGGCCAAAAAACTCCGCGCGCATTGTGACCGTGAAATAAGCGAACATGGAGAACTGAATATCATCATAATTTGTTAGTTACTTACAGGATACTAATGAAACTTCACATACATTTGAAGGTACCCAACGAGCACATTAGTGGAAATAGCAGCCTATTTTGTTACTTTGGGCTGTAAAAAATTAATAATATAATTAATATTCAAAAAGCAGTCCAGAGTTGCATATCTGCATCCGTAAACGTCTATAGTTATAAAAGTTACTTAAGGTGCTATAAGCTGAATCAAATACTACCCTAGGGTAGTATTTGATTCAGCTTATAGCACCTACCGTGGACTACCTTCACAGTAGTCCACGGTAGAACTCATTTACCACTTACACCTTTATATGAGAGTTACGAAGGTCATTCTGCCACTCACAGCTGCATAGTAGTTTCCATTGTAACTTGTATAGGTTATAGTTATAGTAACCACTATTATACCACTATAAGTTTCATTATAGAAATAATAGAAACTCTTATGCATACTATAGTTACAAAAAAATCATCAGTGTAACTAAGGCCTTTAGTAGCAATAGTCATTCCTTGCAGGCTCAATCCATTCGCCATTTTACAGCCGCTTTTGTAACTATTATAAAACAATTAATAAAATGGATGCTAAACGAATAAGTACGTAACTAGATCTTATTTATTTATTTATTTATTATATACTTTATTGTACACCTTACAATACACTTAAGGATACAAATAATTAATCTTATAACCTCAAAAACAGGAAAATAGGAGCTTTTTGTGGCTGTGAGTTGCACTAGGGTAACAAAAATCACTGGAAGCGTTAGAAGGGTGAAAATTAGCGCTATGATTCTCAAAAGGGAGTTATTAGAGCTCAAACTGCAGGTTATGACTACAGTACAATGACGCCATGATTTTTTAAGAAAACTTATAATTCACTTGCAAAATTGAGTTGATATACATTGGTTTTTCAGTTAAATGTTCATTAAATGTACCGGTAAACAATCGGCCACTTGCAAATAGTAAGTTATCGACACGTAAAAATACGGAAATAAAATTTATTCTGTATAACAATTAAAAAATATCACATATCTTTTGTTAATTTTTTAAATATCATAAAAGCGCGTTAAAATTACTCGAAAATTATCTTATATATCTACAGTAAACTGGACAGCGTTTTAAGTATCTTTATATATCTTGCTAATACAGAATACAAACATTTACTTCTTTTTATTTTATTTTCATGATGGCGACGAAAACACTTTACCAAAATATTACAAACAATGTCAACTGAAGATATACAATAAAGAACTATAATCAATTCATTCGTTCAAAGTAGTTCAAAATCATTCAAAAGTGGCGCTACGAGAGCTTTACTATAGCGTTAATAAATCGTTATAGCTATTAAGGAACCTTTATGCAACCGTTGTGCAGGTTAAATGGAACTTTAGGTTGCATAAAATGGCGCCCAAATAGCGCTAAAGCGGCTGCTTTAAGTCTGCAGTCACTGATTTGAAAACACTCTCTGTCTGCAGTAGACGCTCTAGCGCTTACGTCTATTACCAAAAGTAATAATCGGATACGCTCCAAAGCTCTAATGCTGCCCATTTGTGCTAGTTGGGTAGCTACGAAATAACGTTTAAAGTAAGTCTTTAGAGCGTTGCTTTGGAGCTCTTATTTAGAGTGTTAGGAGCTATTGAAGTGTTTTATATTTAATTAAATAACCTTTAAATGGTGCATTATTTTGGTTTTTTTTATTGCACAACTAATTACAACCAATTCCTAAGAAAAATAAGTACAAAAGATGATAAGAATCTGCTTTACCGTTTCAGAGATCCAGCGTTTTTCGCAAACGTTACTCCAGCAGGATCTCGAATAACTTCGCAGCCGAACAAAGAACTAATACAAAATAAGGTGCAAAATTTACCTCGTCTAGATAGCTAATTATAAAGCTAATATTTGTTTCAATAATCCCATTAAAAAAATGTCTGGCTGCGGTAACGTTATAAACGTTACCCATGTGAAATAACTAAAAAACTATAAGTGCAACAAATTTAAAAATCTGCGCAACAATTACAAAATCTGAGCAACTAATTATCTATAAGATTTAAATGATTATTTTCGACATTATTTTACTGGGGTAACGCACACCTAAACTGGATGATAAAATAGGGCTCTTTCCCTTAATTATATTTTTGCTTTATCGGAAATGGTATAGTGGTCAGTGGCCCTGACTGCTGTGCGCAAGGTCGTGGGTTCGATTCCCACCTAGGACAAATGTTTGTGTGATGAGCACGGTCATTTGTTCTTTGTCTGGGTGTAATTTATCTATAATATGCATGTATTTAGAAATATATATGTATGTTTATCAGTTGTCTAGTACCCATACCACAAGCTCTGCTTAGTTTGGGACTAGATGGCGTTGTGTGAAAAGTTGTGGAATATTATTATATATTATTATTATTATTTTAACAAATATTCTGGGAAAATTTCACGTGGTTAAATACCTATCTGGTAAGTAGGTTCTGCAAAGTATTCCAAAACTCTCAAACTTTCGAACTTCTGCTTGTCCATCATAAAGATATCTTTGTGATAGACAGGTAGAACGCTACAGATTTCTGACGTTTGTGACTAATTTTGATTATTATTTAAAGTTTTTAAACTAATTGATCTTTTACAATTCCTAAATAATTGATTGGACCTACAAGTATCGACGAAACCAGAATTATGTCCAACTCACCCTATCACGTGTTATACGGGCCGACAGAAACACGGATAGAGTTAAAAAAAATTTTTAGCAAAAATTAGAACCGACTTCCATATCAAAACACTACAAAGCCAAAAATAACTTTAATTTCGGAAGTCGGTGTTATTGGTTTTGGATTTTCTTTTTTTTTTCGCCTTCCGAAATTAAAGATATTTTTGGCTTTGTAGTGTTTTGATATGGAAGTCGGTTCTATTTTTTGTTAAAATATTTTTTTCACACTTTTTAGTGGATCGGTTTGTAATTTATTTAGTTACAAAAGCCATAATGTCAACAACTTATCACCTTTTACAAAATATTGCTTTTCCCGATGCATAGCCGTTAATTTTTGAGGAGTTCTCCTGGTACTTGACCATCAGCTCTACATCACCATATGTATTGTGAAGAGCATAAAGTGTTTAACATCTGTACTCAAGTAATCGAATCGCAATCCACGAAATACTTATTGTTGAGGAGTTTCAGTGGCCATCTGTGGTCTTCATCATCAGTGTAACTTCCCCAAATGGTACTTTTCGGAAGCAACTGCTCAAGGTACTATAAGAAATACCCAAAACGCAATAGGTGTGCCTATAATATTTGAAGAGTTCCCTCAATTTCTCCAAAATCCCATCATCAGATCCAGATTTCGTAACAATGGGACTAACTAGAAAGTATACCCATTCAAACGCAAAAAGAATTTTTCAAATCGGTCCAGCCGTCTCCGAGTTATGAGGTAACATACATAAAAAAAAAAGAGTTCAAGACGAATTGAGAACCTCCTTTTTTTGAAGTCGGTTTAAAAAGGGTTCTTGATTTCACACTTCAAATCGCCATAGATGATACATATAAATACTGCAATGCAACGATAAACAACATCGCTCAATTTATTTATTTTCTTCTTCTTTGGCAACTGAGCCGGTGCCGACTATTCTGCCAGCGTCAACATCGCTCAATGAACTGTCAGAACCTCATGGTCTTGACAGTTCAATGAGTGATGTCACTCAAAATATTTTTTTTTTTTTTGAAAAAAATAAAGCCGACTTCCATATTAAAATACAGCTACAAAGGCAGAAATAACTTTAATTTCGGTAGTCGGTGTTTTTGGTTTTGTATTTGCTTTTTTTCACACCGCCTCTCGAGTTATTTCTGGCTTTGTAGTGTTCTGATATGGAAGTCGGTTTTATTTTTTGCAAAAAAAAAAAATTTCACGCTTTTTAGTGGGTCGGTTTGTAATTTATCTAATTACAAAAGCCAAAATGTCAACTACTTATCATCTTTTACAAAATATTGCTTTTCCCGATGTAGAGCCGTTAATTTTTGAGGAGTTCTCCTGGTACTTCACCATCAGCTCTACTTCACTATATGCATTGTGACGAACATAAAGTGCTTAACATCCATATTCAAGTAATCGAATCTCAATCCACGAAGTACTATTATTATTGAGTAGTTTAGGTGGCCATCTGTGTCTTCATCATCAGTTCCACTTCCCCAAATGGTGCTTTACGAGAGCAACTGCACAAGTTACTATAAGAAATACTAATAAATAGCGTTTTGCTATAGGTGTGCCTATAATATTTGAAGATTTCCCTCGATTTCTCCATGATTCCATCATCAGATCCTAACGTGATGACAATGGGACCAACTAGAAAGTATACCCTTTCAAACTAAAAAAGAATTTTCCAAATCGGTCCAACCGTCTTTGAGATATGAGGTAACATACATAAAAAAAAGGTCAAGACGAACTGAGAACCTCCTCCTTTTTTTTTGAAGTCGGTTAAAAAGATAACACAAGAAGGCACATTTAAACATTCTGTTATTTATTAAGTGTAGATAAGATTGAAACAAAAACGGTGTTGTTTTTTACTGCTACTGCTTTTTCCTATACCTACAATCGGTTTCAAAAGCTTGCCTATTCTCTACAAACATCGTCAAAATTAAAAAGCTTAGTACCTACCTATCTAAATAGGTATTATCTATAGGTAATTCCTAGAACATTAAATAAACGTATGTATAAGTATCACAACCATATAGGCACCTGATAGAATATTTGGACGTCCGACTTCTGATTTTCTATTACCTATTGCGACGAAGCTCATCAGCAATACAAGCAAATCAACAGATTTAATACCGGTTTTATAAATAAAATTATATGTTCAGAAAAAATATATATATATATAGTCATTATATATTAAAACTAGCTTTTGCCCGCGACTTCGTCCGCGTGGAATAGTTACTTTGGGCTAACGTTAAATTTAACCCCGATTTTGAAGCATTCTTCATTGGCGCTCCGCTCCTATTGGCCTTAGCGTAATCTATACTAATATTATAAAGAGGAAACCTTTGTATTTTTGGATTTTTGTATGTTTGTATTGAATAGGCTCAAAAACTACTGGACCGATTTCAAAATTTCTTTTACCATTACTTAGAGGGATTCTTCCGAATCCGTATAGGCTATATTTTATCCCGGAAAATAGATAGGATTTTTCGTGGTAGTGAAAATTGTGGAGTAAGGCGTCGAAAAAACTGCCGTACGTTAACGATTCTCGCGAACGCTGCCTATATTTAATATAAACATTGCACCCGTGCGAAGCCAGGGCGGGTCGCTAGTGATACAATATAGCTGTGCCCGCGACTCCGTCAGGTAATATTGTTTAGATCACGTTCACATGAGGCTTAAGTACCTAGAGAACGCTTCGACCGCGAGACGCGTCTAGCGCGGCGATCGATTCTCAAAAATAATCCTTATAGCATGATTCAGTATTCACGCGCGATGGCTTATTATTATAAGCGTATTTCATGTATAACTTTGGTGTTTCTATACCGATTTATATGATTCTTTTTACGGTATGGCATTACGGGAATGGCAAAAAACGGAATCTTTATAGTTTCGACATGTCTGTCCGTCTGTCTGTCTGTCTGTCTGTCCGTCCGTCCGTCTGTCACAGCAATTTTATTCCGAAACTATTAGGACTATACATGTGAAACTTGATAGGTAGATGTATTCTGTGAACCGCTTTCCGATTTTGAGAAAAAAATTAAAAAATATTTAAAATAAAGGGGGGCTCCCCATACATGGAACTAAACCTGAAAATATTTTTTTTCATGAAATCGTTGCATGTGTGGTATCTATAGACAGTTCTTTAAAAACGACATCGGGGTTTCTAAAACCACTTTTCCATAAAGTCAATCGTTTAAAAGATATAAGCTTCCAAAGTGGTAAAATGTGTGTGTGGCGGACACAACCTCTAACTTATATAATAATGGAGTGAAAAATCTAAAAAAAATATATGTCTGTAGATCTTAATATAAACTTTCAACCAAAATTAGTTTGAACGAAATCAGTTCAGCAGTTTTTGAGATACAGCATATTTTCTAAAACCGCAAATATAACTTTGTAATTCATACAAACACTATGAAAAACAAATTTATTCGGCGGAGTTGTAAAAAATGTAAAAAAGCCAGTTTTAAGAAATTTGTAATTTCTTTTTTCAAAACAAATTTATTTGGCGCAGTTGTAAAAAATGTAAATAAGCTAGTTTTAAGAAATTTGTAAGGTTTTTTTTCGTCAAATTTTGCATATTATATTATAGTTACTACGGAACCCTTCATGGGCGAGTCTGACTCGCACTTGGCCAATTTTTTTATGGAATAGTTAATAATGTTAACTTTTTCAATTAGGGGTGACTGAGAGTGTTATAAACGTAAGAGTAGACAAATATTATAATCAGAAAGCTTCGAACTCCTAACCTATCGGGAGTTACACGTGTTATTGTGAGTCAACCATAAAAGTTAGACATATGCTGTCGTGGGATATTTTTTATATAATTTTAAGGAGAACATTTCCGTCATGAAATGATTTGTGTAGCTTTAACCATTAAGGTTGCACACGCGACGGAAACTTAAAAAATGGAGTAACTTCTCCCGTTTTCCCAACATTTCCCTTCACTGCTCTGCTCCTATTGATTGTAGCGTGATGAAAAGTATACTATAACCCGCTCAGGAGTATGAAAAATAATTGTACCAAGTTTCGTTAAAATCCGTCGAGTAGTTTTTGTTTCTATAACGGTTATACAGACAGACAGACAGACAGACAAAAATTTAACTGATTGCATTTTTGGCATGAGTATCGATCCTTAATCACCCCCTGATAGTTATTTTGGAAATATATTTCATGTACAGAATTGACCTCTCTACAGATTTATTATAAGTATAGATAGATAGATTATATATTAATTATAGTCTATTCGCAACTATGTTGAGCTCGGCGTCCAGTCTAATTCGATGCAGTTTTTTTTTTTTTTTGCTTTTCCCCGGTCATGGAAACACCAGGATCTTGTATATCTAAATTCTCATTCATTCCAGTTCTATCATTTATTCCTCTCGTACTTTCATTCTTCATACTTTATCTTTCTTTCATACAACCTTTCATTCTTAGCCGGGTGGGACTTTTTTTCGATGCAGTTGAGTAAATAATAGTGTTTTACTTTGAGCGACTGCCTATCTGACCTTCACAACCCAGTTGCTTTGTAACACGATACCCTTTGGCAAGACTAATGTCAGCTCTTCTGGATTCAGACAGCCGGGACCAACGTCTTAACGTGGCTTCTGAGGCACGGCGGAATCTCGATATGTTAAGATGGCCATCACATACCTACTCGCCCACGTATCAACCTTGGTAAGCGTTGCTTAACCTCGAAGATTATTATTATTTAGCCACGAGCTCCTCTTATCACAATAAAAAAAAACTTGTCATAATAATTAATTGACTTTTATTGTATCAATCTGACAAAATCACTGAAAAAAAAAAAAAAAAAACTTACCTACCTACTTACGGGTAAGTTTAAAGTGATTTTTAACAGACTTCTAAAAAAGGATGAGGCATAGCCGATGTTCCACAGGGACGGTTCCAAGACCGATGGCTGCGGAACACCGCACGACATGAGGAGCCGACCGGCACCGTCACGTCCCCGGTGACGCCTCTAGCCTCCAGGTAAGCCCCTACTGTACGGCGGAGGTAGGGAGGCACGCGATGGTATTTCAGAGCCTCCCGAATACAACTCCAGAGTAAGTGGTCAGTGGGTCGTCTTAGTTGAATGCGTTGGAGATGTCCAAAGACACCGCTAGCACCACCCCACCCCGGGACACCGTCTCCTCCACCAGGGCCCTCACGCGCATGATGGCGTCTATGGTGGAGCGCCCCCGACGAAAACCAAATTGGTTGTCGTCCAGGTTCGGCCCCTCCCTGCACAAGTGGCTGACGAGGCGATCTGCGATAATACGCTCAAAAAGTTTGCCCGCCTCGTCGAGCAGCACTATGGGCCGATACGCGGACGGTGAGTCCGCAGGGCGCCCCTCCTTCCTGAACAGGACCAGCCTCTCCTCCTTCCACACACTGGGAAACTGACCCTGCTCGAGACATGCCGTGAAGAGCCTCTAGCTCCTTCAGAGCCAGGACGAGAGTTCGATAACCTATAATGAAATTTATCAATTTTTTGGAGTCGGTGCCAAGCTAGATAATGAAACGACTGGTAATTCCAGAGTATTAGAGGTTAAATAATTATTAGAGGTTAATCGTAGGTGAGGTTAGGTTTATTAATAGGTCTACCATTGACGCAATTATGCGAGTAAGAGCTCTGGCGGAGGAAGCAGTGTCCCGGGGCGAGGTGGTGCTGGCGGTGTCCTTGGACATCTCCAATGCTTTTAACACTCTGCCCTGGAGTTGTATTAGGGAGGCCCTACGCTATCACCAAGTGCCTCCCTATCTCCGCCACGTGATCGGAGCTTACCTCACAGAAAGGTATGTCACCTACAGGGGACGCGACGGCAGAGGCCGGCGCGAGAAGTCGTGCGGCGTTCCACAGGGCTCGGTTTTAGGACCACCCCTGTGGAACATCGGATACGACTGGGTACTGAGGGGTGAGCTACAGCCGGGCGTGAACCTGACGTGTTACGCTGATGACACGCTGGTCACGGCTCGGGGGAGCTCCTACAGGGAAGCAGCGTTGCTGGCTACAGCGGCGGTCTCACAAGTTGTAAGCCGGATCAGACGCCTGGGCCTGAAGGTGGCCCTGAACAAGTCTGAGGCCATCATGTTCCATGGCCCCCGACGGGCACCACCGCCGGGATCATACATCGTGGTTGGAGGGACCCGGATCGCTGTCGAGTCAACCATGAAGTACCTAGGATGCTTGTACCTAGGATGCTAGGTGCTCGACGGCCGTTGGGACTTTGGCCCTCATTTTCGGCGGCTGGCGACCAAGTTGATGGGAGCGGCAGGCGCGCTATCAATGGCCCGAGTACTGCCTGCAGGCGGTTGTACATGGGGATCGTGCGGTCCATGGCCCTATATGCGGCCCCAGTGTGGGCAGGTGACCTGATGGCCTGCAGCATCGCAATACTGAGAAAACCACAGAGGGTGATGGCCGTGAGAGTCATCAGAGGGTATCGCACGATCTCCTATGAGGCGGCTTGCGCACTGGCCGGATCCCCGCCGTGGGACCTAGAAGCGAAAGCCCTTGCGTCACTTCATCGGTGGGGTGAGGAGGCGCGGAGTCGGGGCATAGTACTGGTGCAGCAACAGCTCACGCTGCGCCGGTCACAGCTCCATCAGGTCCTGTTGGCGGAATGGCGGGACAGGCTTATGCGCCCTACCACCGGCCTCGTTACTATCGAGGCGGTCCGGCCAGTGCTCGATAACTGGCTCGGGAGGAGGCACGGCTCTCTATCTTTTAGGGCGACGCAGGTGCTCTCGGGTCACGGCTGCTTTGGGAAGTACCTGCGCCGCATAGGCAGAGAGCCAGACGCTCGGTGTCATCACTGCGTCCATTTTCGGGAGGACACGGCGCGGCATACGCTGGCAGAGTGTGCAGCTTGGGAGGAGCCGCGCCGTGCCCTCGTTTCAGAAGTGAGAAACGACCTGTCGCTACCGGCTGTGATTCGTTCCATGGCCAGCGGCGCAGCGTCTTGGGACGCGGTGATCTCCTTTTGCGAAGTTGTCATGTCGCAGAAGGAGATTGCGGAAAGGGAGTGGGAGATCTCGAGTGCTCTCCCGGCCCGCAGAAGGCGCACCGGGCGTCGACAGAGGGCAGACGATGCCCTCTGGCGGCCCCCCTAAATGGATCCAGGGACGGTGGGCTTGGGGATACCCATCGTCACCTATAACATGAGACCCGAGGTGGCGGCGAGTTTTGTTCCACGCGCGCCCTTCTTAGAAGTCACAGGGGAGCCAAACACCTCACTCTCCCCAATTATAAAAAAAAAGATGGGGCTTGCAAAGGCGGGCTGCACTAGTCGGGGGCCGCGATGTTGAATACTTATGCGTTCCCGCAGCCCCCTGCGCATGTGTACGAAGGAACACGGGGTGGTTTTAGTCAGATAGAGTCTGACATACCCCTTCGCCCGCCCCAGGGCGGAGGACATCCATGAGGATTTCCACTTCGGAACAAAAAAAAAAGGTTTATTAATAGGTATAGGTAGGTTATAGTATTATTTTTAACTTTTTAGTGCTTTTATGGTTTTTTGAAGCCGGTTTCTTTTTTTTTCAAAAAAAAATACCTATGTCAGATTGATACAATAAAAGTGAAAGCGAATTAAACATAATATGTAGTACGTAGAACCCACAGATGATACATATAATTACTGAGAGTAGAACCTGAGGTTTAATACCAAAAATAAATTCATACAACCAAATTCGAAACCCGTAAGTAGGCCTTGTTGCCAAATCTAATTTTACAGCAGACAACCTAGGTACATAATCAAACTTAGAGCATTTAGGTTAAATGCTATAAGTAATCAAAACAAATAAGAGAGGTGTAAGTAAATATTTACCTATGTATATTTTTACCGCTAACGTAAAACATAATTACTATCCTATTCCTCTTTTACTGGATTGGAATAATGACACAGTGTCCATTTCACGCCAATGAAATCCATTCCCTGACCATTTCATTACGTTCCAGATGGGTGAGTGCCTGTTAGCAACGACATCTTTGTTCAGCAACATAGGTACACCAAAAAAAAAACAATATTTAATTGTGCCGTAGGTCTAGATTATGAAAACATAAATGTATACATACAATTGAACTGAATTTCTCAAAAAGGCAGAACACTACCAAAACAACATGTTTCCTACGTAAAAGCATTATTGACTGACGACTGTAGCATCACCTACCCAAAACGGATAAGACGAGAAAAATATAGAAAAACATGGGATTGCGCACCTACTAGGTATTTAATTTCATATTATGAGATTTATTTTTACTGAAATACGTTAAAAGCAAAAAACATCACTGAAACATTATTTTAAATGGCAAATAACATTGTGACTGGACTCTGGTCTGGTAACACTGGTATTAAATGACATTATGTTATCTGTGGCGGCTGGCGGGTGGTTCGTAATTTTGTATACTTTTCTACTCGAAAAATAAATAAATAAGGATATTTCCCATCCAGAAATTTCGACAATAACATTTGTACGAAAACTTAATACATATTCAAGGATTATAGTACAATATTTACATCTATTCCGACTAACTAAAATGGTTCAACCAACCTCGAAAGTTTTAGGTAAGTTTATGTCGTTTCAATGTTCAAAGATAATGTTATCTCGGTTGTCTCATAACAACAACATGAGACGATATTGATAAGTTATAATATTGGCTATTTATTGTGTTATAACTTTGTTTTGTAAAGTAAATACTTCCTCCAAAAATTGTTAGGACCGTTTCAGGACTAAAATGTAAAATTTTAACTAGGTACTTCATCCGAACTGCTGTTAGTTTCCCTAAAAAGTTTTTTTTCATTCTAGAAATGGGGGGGTTAAAAAAAGTTTACATCAACAAATCACAAGTTGAAGCACAAATCAAGACCATACTGGAGACACATCCTGTAAATGATGATAACTTAAATGCGTGGCTTATAAAAGCCATCACCGTTGTTGACTTGACAACCCTATCAGGCGATGATACAAGGTCCAATGTCTTCAAACTTTGTATTAAGGTAAGTTAAAAATTAATTCAACACCACAAAAATCATGTTAATTTACAGTCAGAACTTATACAAACAATCTCAAACTATTTAATTCAGTGTTCTCTATCAAATTGTATTTGTTTGTTGTATTGTTCAGTTAATATCTGGTATCAGGTGCATACCTACATAAAACTAGATGATTTTAGTGATGTATATTTAAAAGTAAGTTGTACATTGTCCACAAATTCAATCTAAGCAATATTTTGCATTGTGAGGCACAATCTAGTTTAGTGCCATTTTGCACAATTTTACCTGTTTGGTGATGTCACAAAGTATACAATGTTACATTGTGAATAGGGCTGCCACCTTCTAAATTGCTGGCCCAAGACAAAGACTTCAAAAACCCCAGACTTGGGTAATATAGTAATTTTTCTCTGGAAACCCTAGAACTATTTTTGAAGTTTAAAATAAAAACAATCTTTTATTTTGGTTCCATTTACTGATAAAATTATAGAGCTTTAGAATTTTTTTAATGTAATATTCTCTTTGAACATAAAATACTATAAGAAAATAATTGAGATTGTGCTTTTTCGCACCCGTAAGACAAATAAGTGTCTGGTTTCACCTTAATGCTTATTGCAAAAATCCCCCGAAAGGTTCCCGGACATTCCATACTAGGACAAATAGGGGGTAACCCGGATGGATGGCAGCCCTAATTATGATAGCTGTGTTTGCCAAATAAGCATCTTTTTTTTCTTTACAAGCCATTCTTCTTTCTTTCTTTCCTAATACTAACTTTACTAATACTTTCCTCTATTTCATTTTTATTGTAATTTTCAGGCTGCAAATGCTTTGCCTTCAGAAATACAAAAAGATCTGGGATTAAAAGAAGCCATTAGAACTGCAGCCGTGTGTGTCTACCCTAACAGGGTGAAAGATGCATATGAAGCTATAAAACTTATGAAGCTTACCAAAGAAATTAATATTGCTGCAGGTTGAACTATTTATTTTTTCTATTTATGATTAGAACCACACATTACACTATTATTTATTTATTATTATATACTTTATTGTACACTTTACAATATTTATATGGATACCAAAGGTAAAACTAGTTTAGGTACAATGGGTGGTCTTATTGCACAAGGCGGTGGCGGTGGTCCGCTTATCGAAGCTAAGGCTCAACTAGCATCAAAAAAGTTGGGAATCCTAGCCAAGGTGAGATGGTACTTCACACTGGAACAGCTGCTCAATCTGTACCTATCAAGCTCAAGTTCGGACGTGTATGGAGTACTGCTCTCATCTTTGAGATGGATCTGCTAAATACCAACTGGACGCACTTGAGTCTGTCGAGAAGCGGGCCAAGAGACTCATTGGCAACGATGCACTGGTCGAGTCTAAGCTCCAGAGCCTTGAACATCGACGATGAGTTGCAAGTCTATCGGTTACATTTCGGGGAGTGTGCGATGGAATTACACAATCTAATTCCGCCAAGCCCGTTCCATCATCGGACTACGAGACAAACGGCGATGCGCCATCGTTATTTATTTATTTAAACTTTATGCAGCACAAAACGTTTTGGGAATACTTTCATTGTGCGTACGGCTAAGGAGTGGAATTCCCAGCCGGAGTCTGAGTTTCCCGATAGCTATAATCTAGGGGTCTTTAAGTCAAGAGGGAATAGGTTACTTTTAGGAAAGCGTGCTCCATCTTCGACCACATCATCATTTACCATCAGGTGAGATGGTGGTCAAACGCGAACCTGTTGTCGAAAAAAAAAGACAGAACTATTGCACTATTGCCGTGAACCCACTCCAGACACAAGCATATTATTATTTTAATTATTTTTTTTTTTAATTCTACCC
The DNA here is from genome assembly GCA_943138885.2 of Tholera decimalis. Taxonomy (NCBI): domain Eukaryota; kingdom Metazoa; phylum Arthropoda; class Insecta; order Lepidoptera; family Noctuidae; genus Tholera; species Tholera decimalis. The sequence continues at coordinate 22,225,159 of OW964552.2, read as the reverse complement.
ACATTACTAAACAAGATTCAATAGATTTCTTTACTTCTAAAGTAAAGAAAGCAGTGATGGCCCAGTGGTTATGGGCCTTTGATTTGCTAGTTGTGGGTTCAAACCCAATCAGGCTCATATAAATTACTTTGTATAATTTATATCAACACCACTGCTATCAATCACATTGGTGAAGGAAAACATTATCAGGAAAAAGGCATGAGAAGAAAAATTTGGAGACATGACATCCACCATTGTGTACTGGGCCTGCATGGTGGATTACGACCAATACCCTGTAATGAAGGGAACGCCTGTTTCCCAGCAGTGACTGAATTATTATGACAAGTAAACAAGTATTTTGTTAGGAAAATATCATTAAAAAAAATAAGATTTTGGTGGAATTAACACTAGATATTTCCCTGAAGTATTAGTTTGGATTGCCGCAAAGTGCCATAACACCTGGTTCCATTCTCTATATCAAAAAATTATCTTATATTATTTTTTCTTTATAGTCGCCACTGGTTTCCCATCTGGACTTTACCCATTAGAGACAAGACTGCAAGAAATCAACTATGCCATATCCAGTGGTGCCTCAGAAATTGATGTGGTCCTTGACCGCAGTCTAGTTCTAACAGGGCAGTGGGATAAGTTGTACCATGAAGTTCAGCAGATGAGGAAAGCCTGTAATACGGCTCATCTTAAAGTGATCCTCGGAGTTGGTGAACTAGGAAGTTACGAAAATGTAAGTTTTAATGATATAAAAATTAAAATAAAAAATATACCATTGAATAATTACAACCAACAGATAATTTAAAATATTCTGAAAACAAACCTATTGTGCCTGATGTTAATACTTGTAAATTATATGTTATTCAGCTATCTATTCTTAATAAAATCATTTGTTGAAATCTGCACATATACATCATTGTGACAGTGGTGGGATTCTATTGAATAGAGCTGTAAGACTTTTTTTTACCTATTTGTATTTATACACGGATAGAATTTTCTTTTTACCAAGTGTTGAGCTACTGGGTTGTAGAGATTATATATATTATAGACAATCAAAGCATGTGAAATACTGATTGATATTGACAACTAATTCCAGTGTTTCTTGGAAAAGGCCCGGCATAAAGCCTTATTCTTTCTTATGCAACTGCAACAAAGCCAAAATGGAGGTTTATTTCTATGCTGTTTATACTATTCATACTTTTTATACTATTCTATTTTTGCGCTTGGTTGCGGAGTTGCCCGACATACATTGTTTCCCTCACATATAACAAATTGTATACTTTTCAACTTATCTGAGTTAATAATCTTTGTCACAGATTTACAAAGCTTCAATGGTATCAATGATGGCTGGAGCAGACTTTATTAAGACATCAACTGGCAAGGAAGCAGTGAATGCAACCCTGCCTATTGGCCTTATCATGTGCAGAGCTATAAGAAGACATTACCAAGCAACAGGTGTTAGAGTAAGTTTTTTTATTGATGATACACTCAGGTTTGAGCACCATCTCACCTGATGGTAAGCAATGATATAATGTATGTGTAGCAAGCATACCTGGAAGAAACCTAATTGATGCTTGTACCTCAGCAACAATAATAAGCAAAATCCAATACTTACATCTGATTGAATTCCTCTGAAACGGCTTGACCTATTTTTATAATATTTTTTTGGGTATATTTGGTAGGTCTGAGAACAGATCGTTGACATTTTCTTTCTCACTGGCAATAATGTATTTATTTATGGTAAAACAATGTTTGCTAGTTTAGATAGTATAATCGATACGCCCTATCAATAATGTAGGATCTGAAAATATGCAACTTTACAGCAGAGCAGTTTAAAGTTTAAAAGTATGATAAAAATGTTATTTTATAGATTTTGAATTGTGGAATGAGTGTCATATATCCGATTGCCCGTTAAGTTCATGTAATGTGTTCATGAAATTGATTGATTAAGTGGTAAAATTGGCACATGAAGCCATTTTGCACGGACTAATTTTATTAGCTTACGTCGGATGTGGTACTTCCTTCAATTATGATTAGATAAGCACATAGGCCCTTTATGACGGGTTTTTTTTTTAATATCAGTTGTTAGGTCGATAGCAGACCTAATTCGTATGACATAATTCGCCGCCCCCGGAGAACAAAATGATAACTACAAAAATGCAACTTTTCAGGAAAAATTCTCCTTAAATACTGGATGTAGACAGATGATTGTCAGCTTTTAAAGAAGGTTATTTTTTGTTTGTTCTAAATTTTTAAGTGAAATACGCCTAAGTATCAAAATAGAGATATTATTTCAAAAATAAGAAGTTAGTCTAAATTAATCATCATCTAAGTTGTATAACGTCGATTATCATTTTATTCTCCGTACAGCCTGACCAGAATTAAATATTGTACTCTTCACTTATTATCTTATTCTACGGGTTTTATGGAGCAAGTGATACTGATAATACTGTAATATAGTCTTAGTATCGTAAATATTGTAAAAATGAAACTGAAAAGGACTTTGAATTTGGCTTCCTAATGAAAAAATGACATGGTAAACACATCTTATACAAAGCGACTGGGTGGTTTTTTCTTTATTCTCGTAACTTAGATTTATTTTAAATCTTTGAATACTATTGTAATATTTTGTAACTTCGTAAATACCTGTATAAAAATTAGGAAAAAAATTGAGCGGGTGTATTAGTACCCACAGATACCGAAAATGATATAACACTAACACTAAGATAATGGCTGTTATCATTTTATTCTCCGGGGACGGCGAATTATATTATCATACTTTTTCAAGTAGGTACTTTTATGTACTTAATAATAATAAAACGGCAAAATTCAGATCCAGCGTTGTTGATAGGACGTGTCGATATACTATTTAAAGGGTCAAATACATAGATGCAGATCAAGAACTACGTATGTTTAATAGATTAACTTCGTTCTAGGTTGGCCTAAAACCCGCTGGTGGCATAAAGACAGCGAGGGACGCGATCAATTGGTTGGTCCTTGTGCACACAGAATTAGGACCAGAATGGCTTACACCGAAACTGTTCCGTATTGGAGCTTCTAGTTTACTTGATGAACTTGTAAATAGCATTGTTTAAAACAACTAATTTTACTTATGTAGTACATTTAATTAAGGTGCTCATATAATAAGTAATAATAATATAAGTATGAAAGATATTTTGATGAACATTGACTTGGTGCCATATTTTTAATATAGCTTTATGATGTATTTTTTTATTTTTGATAAGTATTTATTATAAATTATATGGACAATAGGGTGTCCCTTAAAAAGTAAAAAAAAAAAAAAATTTGAAACGCATACCCTCTAATTTTTTTATAAATGTTAAAAAAGACTAATATGAAATTTTATCTTTCTAGCATGATCGCAACCCGTGCCGACTGAGCTTCAAAGTTTATTGAAAATCTTGTCTTGTCCTCATATATGGGTCGGCAATAAAACTATTATAAATGAAACAAATAAAGTGAATAAAAGGTAAAATAAAATAAATTTATATCATAAAATTAATCTTTATTAAAAGGAAAAGAATAACAGTCAGCTAGAGTAACTCCTCTTAAGTGTAGTTTTTTAAAGTCCGCATTGAAATATCGATGTTCCTACACACAACGCAATAAGAACTGTTTTTGTTCTTCTTCTGCTGTTAATTTGACAGCCCTTTCAGCGGTATCATTCACAACTTTCAAACGATTTATTCAGCGTCCTGAAAAGCTGCATTATCATTCCAACAACATACATCTTCTAGAAGAAAACCGTCGTCCATCTGAAGTCGTGATGGAAATGTTTTCCGATACAAAATAATCATCCCCAATTATTAATTCGTTTTATCTACAAAAAACATGAATAAACAAAAAACAACAAAAAATTTAAAAAACTAAACATAAATACTTGCTTACCGAAAAGGTTTTGGGTCATTTCTTCCTTCGATGAAACATAACGTTTCTGTGATTGCTAACTAAAATTTCTGTTTAACTTGGCGATCATTTTATATTTAGCTTATCAACTTCATTATCAGAAAGTGGTACTATGACAGTCTCTTCACACTAATACGGACTTAACTACGCTTTAGAAATTGTTGTATCAATTTTTCGTACTCTTTTACCTTATTCAAGAAGCACAAATCTTGGTTAGGTGCTTTACTTGCAACTCGAGCCAAGATTTAACATACATAAGCAAACATACACGTAAACGTGACAATAAAGAAACAAACATCTTGAAGAGCCTTTTTGTCTTTCGCTGTTATTCGGAGTTGTGATTGCAAACACATTTTGAAGAATAGATCGCTCTCGCCATCCATCATGCCTGATGCTGTGCTCCAGGGGCCTGAGTTTTTTCGTGTTGTGACTCCAAGTCATTTGTAGTGGAAGTAGATGCTAACTCTCCTCTCTCTCGCTAACTCTCTTCCAATCATCTTTGCCTAACTTCTCTCATCTTTTTTCTGTGAATTTTTTGTCAACGGCACCTAAGCATAGTGGTCGACCTGGCTCTCTTTGTTTCTTAAAAATGCCTTGAATTCCTCTATTTTCATTCTTTCAAAGGCATCAGCATGTGCAATAATATCAAATAAGTTATCAAGGTAAAATTATATTCACGATTCTTGGACGTGGCCGGAGTCTTCGTACATTTTTTTTTTGCAGATCTCCCCAAACATGATATAAATCAATAAGTTTCTTCACGCATTTTAGGAAATGTCTTTGTGAGAATTCTTGTTTTTACCTAAAATATACTGTACTCTTTAATTACAAGACTGGCATTTTCACTGACAGTCAACTAGACTTCGTGAATATTATAAAATAGAACAGCGAGAACTTGTCTATTTAACGGTGATTTTGCACCGGTTATTTGATGGCTAAGCAGTCCGACATTGAAAATATTTTGTTTGTCACTCCTTAACCCTACCGACATTTATATGCAATAAGGAATAGGCACTAAAAATCTTAAAAATCATGTATGAATTGACTAATAAAATACTCAGTTACAAGCCTAAGCGCGGTACCCGCGCAATTTGTATGGACAAGTTTCAATCGCAAGTCGGCACGGGTTATGCTAAGGTCTTTACGAAAGTTTTAAGAAGGTATGCGTAAAAATATTTCGACATCGAAATTTAAGGGACACCCTAATGGACAACTACTTTCCTTGTAATATTTTATAACTTTAATTAAGTAATTATCAAAGTAAATATAATTATTTCTTAAGTTTCATAAGTATGTAGTTAAGTACTTACCAAAAAATATATTTTTATAAGCATTTGTACATTTTTATGTGTAAGTATGTGATTTAAGAATGGATGTTTTGTTTTTTATATCATATAAGTACCTAAAAATAAAACACATTTCCATTTTGTAAAAGATTTTTGTTTTATTTAATTTACCATATAAATTATTTTATCTTATGCACTATATGACACTTATGGTAACAGACCTAAAATATCTTACACGAAAACCACTGAATGCGTTTAATTAGCTATAAACACAGAAATCTTAATAATAAGGCAATATTAAGATTTCTGTGGCTGTAAATAAACATTAGGTAAACTTATGTTGTGACGACTGAACTCCCTTTACCGACACAAATCGTAGTTGGAAGAAATACGATTATTTACAAAAAAGAAACTATATTTACAATATTCATAGTCCTCATAGGTCATGAAGATTTGATAATTTTATCTATAGGTACCCGATAACAAGTGACATCACATGTGTTTAACAGCCAATCAGCTGTCACATCCGAGGTTATCCGGAAAATGCGCTTCATACCAATACAAATCTATTTTTATTTACATATTATTGTTCATATCGTATCGTAGAAGCATATACAGGTATATGAATATGAACATTACTTAGATAAAACTACGGTACAAATTGGCATTTTCTTGCTGTGTCTTCTGGGTACTGTTATCTTCAATAAATTTTTGATGTTCATGACTGCTTTTCTACGGGTTCTTCAGCATGGAAACCGTACTCGGGGTGTGCGCTATAGTTCACAACACGGAGTTTCCCGGCCCTGTCCATGTAGCCGTAGTGTCCCTTCACCAGGCCATCGTTGTCTCGCTCTTCATACCGGAATTGGCGGTTTTTCCTGCAATATTGAACATTTATTAGAAAGACGTGTTACCAAATTCTACATGATTTTTCATGTAGAATTTGGTAACACGTAACACGCAGCAACCCACGCCTACACCTTCACATGAGAAGACGTTCTTCAAAAGCGTTATTAAGGAAATTTTGCAAGGTCGTGCTACGATCTAGAAAGTATTTATTTCAATGATAAGTGTCACCTTAGTTCTTAGTGTGGCATCGAGTTGCCACGGCTAGCATGCCGCAGATAAATCCCTAAGGGTTTGTGTGGTTTATGTTAATAAATTAATAAATTTATCGGCATGTTTTAAATAATAAAAATAAAATAAAAAAGTCTGGCGGACGGGAAAGATTACATTCAGAGCTGGTTCAGTAGCTGTCAGATATAGATGTCGTTTGATTTAGCACTGAAAAGTGCCTCGGTTGAGATTGAGTCATCGTGGTGAAAGGATTAGTTACAGTTACAGTTAAACTCTGCTTTACTGTGTTCAGGATGCGCCGGGCGTTTGGAATCGCTATACGGTGTATTTAACACCACTCAAGGAGGCTCCTTTCATGCAGTCCAGATTATATTATGGTATAGTATCGAATCATTCTAAAGCTTTGTTTTTACAATACATACCCTTTACCAGTATCGTATCCGAACTGGTAACTGTGAGGTCCCTTCATGCCGTGCATCCTGAACTCGGTCCTGCCGTCAGGGGCCGGGACTGCTGGGCTAGCATCTTGTGCGAGAGACGGTGGGGGTTCCTGACGTAGAGGAGCTGGTCGTGGTCCATAGTGCACAGGAGCAGGGCGTCCGTGATGCGTTGGGTACGCGTTATCTGGAACATTATACACGATTGCTACTTACGCCAGTCAGTCAACGAGTAATCGCAATAATATCTTCGCACTTATTCTACCAAATTCTTGCTTAGTAGTTGATGTAAGATAAAACAATTATCATCGTCTGCTTAGCCTCTTTCCAGCTATGTTGGGTTCGGCTTCCAGCCTAATGGGATGGTGCTGAGTACTAGTGCTTTACATGGCGCGACAGCCTTTTAGACCTCCACAACCTAGTGACAGATTTTCTGGCTTCTGACTACCCGCAAAGAAAGAAATTACAGCTGGGACGAAGATTTCAGGAACAGAAGATTAAGATGGACCACGACAAGCGTTGCTTAACCGTATAGACCCGTGCGACTGTTTTTATTTAGCAACCAGCTAAACAATAGCTGTCCAATTATGTACATGTACGGAATCATCCTAAAACAAGAAGCATTCATCAATAACCAAATTCAAATGAATGCATACCAACGTAACTTCTACGTCGAGTGTATGAAATATGTATATGTATCTTTAACAATAATATTATTCAGTAGCTCGTTGAAACTGTTAGAAGGGTCAAACAATCTTTTGAGATTATTACAGCAACTTTACTCATATAACAAGTTTTTGATTTATATATCTTAACCCACTTCAAACACTCATTGTTGTTATTATTATGTTATATTGCACGTACGTCCGGGGTATCTCAAGTTAGTTTCTGAAGTTTCTTGTTCCGCTGAAGTAGGCTCGCCGTATGCTTCCTCAGGCGTGCCATCAGCTGGCTGTTGTTGCTAGAACGAAACAAGTTTCAAGTTAAATTGATATTTGCTACATTCCCACCACATTTCAAAATGATATACTACTGACCTTCGCGGCTTCTTCTTCTCCCTTTAGTTTTCTTTGGTGTTCAGCTTTTTGGAAGTGATATAAGTTTTTCTCGTCTGTCGGTGTATATTGTTCAACCTCTGCGCTAGGCTGTGGCTTCAAGTATTTAGCAGGTTTCGCTTTAGGAACTTCTAGTTCGGAGTCAGCGAATTGAGCAAGGGGTATCGGAACCGGCTTGAACCCACCGGCATACTTCTTGGGATACTGTTTTGTTGGAGTTTTCAATAATTGTGGTTTAGGTGGCGTTAAATGTAAAGCAAGGGTAGGTTCTGCAGGATCAAGTTGCTGATTGAATGGTGAACTATTTGTGTCATCTTGGGGATGCACATTGTAGTCCGATGGTTCAATGGGTTCGTTATTTTCATCGACATGCACTTCCTGGTCTTCGGGCACGTCGATAAAGAACTCGTTAACAGCATCTACTGAAGGTGGTACAAGGCGTGTTGAAGGGACAGGAGGTATGCGCAGAGGAACTTGAACCCCACCGGCTGGGTTAGGGTTGAAAAAAATCGGAATAGATTCCAGGGGCAATCTTTGTTGGAATTGGATGTTACGTTTACTTTGGGTTTGTGCTTGAAGAATTGGCAACCAGTCACTCTGGACATCTGCGGATTCTTGAGGCACGTTATAAAAATTTGGCTGCTTTTCTTGTGAGGGTGGTATCAGGAATGTGGGCGGTCCTTCGGGCGTTTCTTCAGAATTGTGAGGGTTAGGCGGGATGAGATAGCTGTCATCATTAGAATCATCTGAAATGTAGTATACAGGAGTATTTTGTGTTCCCTCCGGGGCACGGGGTACATCGGTCGGATCTACATTGTCGACAGATACTTTTATTGTTGATACTGATATAATAAGCGGCAAAATCTGGAACAATAAAAAAATAACGTTAGATCATTATCTAAATAACTGGCTTCCGTGGAAGATCATAGAAAACATGGAATTTAAATTAACTAAATTTGATATTACTTGTTTTCCAATCAATATACTTATCCAATCTTATTAGACGATTTTAGGGGCAAAACCCGTTTAAGAATGGAAATTACTTTTATAAAGTACCTATGTCTTTGTGTCTACGTGCGTACGCCCTTGGGTGCAATTGACTGATTAATTCTTACACACAACCAAGCAGAACTTATTGATTCTGCTTACCAAGTCAAGTATACCTTCCAAAAAAGCAATGCATTATACATTCCATTTATTTTAAAATGACCATACCATTTCGAAAGGGTTACGAGATCATTGCACTAAATCTCAATGAAAGAGGTTTGAATAAAAAAGTGAATTTATTTTTCTATTAGATCATGTTACGCAAATTGCAATTACGAAGAACGGTGTCACAATAATGAAGAAAAAAAACTGTATGACCAACGTAAAAAATCAGTAGTGCAACTTGAAAGGTTTGGGGCAGATTATGGCGGTACATTTCTGTACCCAGTGACAAATAATGAGCGAATAAAGTAGGTACCTACACAAATACTCAATATTTTTTTTATAATTGCGCGTTTGACCACCATCTCACCTGATTGTAGGCGAAAGTTAAATAATAAAATGTTATTTCTAATTATCACAGCATATTAACGAATAATTTTCTTTAAATTGGTTTGGCTTATTTTCGAATGAAATTGCATTAAATTCATACGTGGTTGTTTTAGTCGTATATGTAGGTAGTTGGTTGACAATAAGTTAACTTATGAGACAAGAGAGGTGTTCTTCAAAGAGTAAACTTTTAAGAGCCGCTCTTAATTGGTACACTACAGTTACCTATTACTTAAGAAGTAGGTACAATAGCTCCTCTTGTAGTGTTTATTTCACTTGAGTGCCGATTGCCAAGCTTAAATTTAAGGCAGTAGCGATGAACTAGCGGCTTTATTCATTTTGGATTGTATTTATTACGTCGCAATAGACGCACACCTCTATTTCGAGACAGGCGTGAAGTACCTATATAATAGGCGACACGATACTTATTAGACCATGACTACTATTACAGAACTTTTTTCATATTTTCATTTCGTTGTGTCCATGCCCATGATATGAACTCGAGCAGGAAGTTAACATAAATTGTTGCATCGATACCTAATAATTGATGTGACCTGGTTTTTCTGATATGTAATGTAATTTAAAATTTAATTTTACTGAAAATGGATTTATGTTTTTATTATGGACTTCTAAAAAGCAAGGAAAGTATGTTTGAAGGAACAAAATCCGTTACTTTCGTTCATGCGGCTATTCAAGCCAGACCTACTGATACCTTATCGGTACTTCCAATGTTGTTTATCTAGATAGTCTTGCTACAATTTTCCTATAAGTGCGAAACAAGCCAGTTGGGCTTACTAATTACGCAATTAGGTGAGCCCACACGTTTCCACACGGGAGATTTTTATGTGGTTCACATTTCATTTCCTATTTACGTAATAAAAACTTATATTTTTCCATACACAGTGTCATCAGGAAACGAACTCACTGTATGACATAATACAAAACAGGAACTGGCACAAAGTTAATCTAAAACATATAAAAAAAACTGTAACTTGTGCAATATCTTCAACATTTATTTGTAGACAGTAAAAAACCTGATAGCGGTCGTGAAATTAATGAACCGTGAATGGAAACTAATTTTTACTTTCGACGCCGGTCGCTAAGAAAGTGTTGTGCGTAGATCTGATTTAAATAATACACTGTGTAGTAGTGTAAACATTGCGATATAACGTCTATTGAGTGATTTTTAACGTGGATAACTCTTACATCGGTATTAAGCTGTAATCTGTTGAAACTTTATAGATCTCGTCTATCAATATATTATTATTAGGTACATGTTTATGTACGTAAAATAAAACAGTAAAAAAGTGTGTCTGTGCATTGAATATACTTGCAAAAAATAATAGAGGAAGGCAAAGAAAAAGTAATAGAACAAGAATTAAAAAAAAAAATGTGTCTTTTTATCTGTTTGTACTCGCTAATCTCCGGAACTACTAGACAGTTTGATTTTTTTTTTTTGTTATATAGTTGGTCAGTGGCCCTGACTGCTATGCTCAAGGTCGTGGGTTCGATTCCCACCCAGGACAAATGTTTGTGTAATGAGCACGATCATTTGTTCTTTGTCTGGATGTAATTTATCTATAACATGTATGTATTTAAAAAATATATATGTATGCTTATCAGTTGTCTAGTACTCATACCACAAGCTCTGCTTAGTTTGGGACTAGATGGCGTTGTGTGAAAGTTGTGGTATATTATTATTATTATACTAGCTTTTGCCCGCGACTTCGTCCGCGTGGAATAGTTACTTTGGGCTAACGTTAAATTTAACCCCGATTTTGAAGCATTCTTCATTGGCGCTCCGCTCCTATTGGCCTTAGCGTAATGATACAATATAGCTGTGCCCGCGACTCCATCAGCGTAAGTTAATGTATTGGTAATATTGTTTAGATCACGTTCACATGAGGCTTAAGTACCTAGAGAACGCTTCGACCGCGAGACGCGTCGATCGCGGCGACCGATTCTCAAAAATAATCCTTATAGCATGATTCAGTATTCACGCGCAATGGCTTATTATTATAAGCGTATTTCATGTATAACTTTGGTGTTTCTATACCGATTTATATGATTCTTTTTACGGTTTCGTAGCCGAATGGCAAAAAACGGAATCTTTATAGTTTCGACATGTCTGTCCGTCTGTCTGTCTGTCTGTCTGTCCGTCCGTCCGTCTGTCACAGCAATTTTATTCCGAAACTATTAGGACTATACATGTGAAACTTGATAGGTAGATGTATTCTGTGAACCGCTTTCCGATTTTGAGAAAAAAATTAAAAAATATTTAAAATAAAGGGGGGTTCCCCATACATGGAACTAAACCTGAAAATATTTTTTTTTTTCATGAAATCGATGCATGTGTGGTATCTATAGACAGTTCTGTAAAAACGACATCGGGGTTTCTAAAACCACTTTTCCATAGAGTCAATCGTTTAAAAGATATAAGCTTCCAAATTGGTAAAATGTGTGTGTGGCGGACACAACCTCTAACTTCTATAATAATGGAGTGAAAAATCTAAAAAAAATATATGTCTGTAGATCTTAATATAAACTTTCTACCAAAATTAGTTTGAACGAAATCAGTTCAGCAGTTTTTTAGATACAGCATATTTTCTAAAACCGCAAATATAACTTTGTAATTCATACAAACACTATGAAAAACAAACTTATTCGGCGCAGTTGTAAAAAATGTAAAAAAGCCAGTTTTAAGAAATTTGTAGGGTTTTTTTTTCAAAACAAATTTATTTGGCGCTGTTGTAAAAAATGTAAATAAGCTAGTTTTAAGAAATTTGTAAGGTTTTTTTTTCGTCAAATAAATTTGCATATTATATTATAGTTACTACGGAACCCTTCATGGGCGAGTCTGACTCGCACTTGGCCAATTTTTTTATGGAATAGTTAATAATGTTAACTTTTTCAATTAGGGGTGACTGAGAGTGTTATAAACGTAAGAGTAGACAAATATTATAATCAGAAAGCTTCGAACCGCTAAGCTATCGGGAGTTACACGTGTTATTGTGAGTCAACCATAAAAGTTAGACATATGCTGTCGTGGGATATTTTTTATATAATTTTAAGGAGAACATTTCCGTCATGAAATGATTTGTGTAGCTTTAACCATTAAGGTTGCACACGCGACGGAAGCTTAAAAAATGGAGTAACTTCTCCCGTTTTCCCAACATTTCCCTTCACTGCTCTGCTCCTATTGATTGTAGCGTGATGAAAAGTATACTATAACCCGCTCAGGAGTATGAAAAATAATTGTACCAAGTTTCGTTAAAATCCGTCGAGTAGTTTTTGTTTCTATAACGGTTATACAGACAGACAGACAGACAGACAGACAGACAGACAGACAGACAGACAAAAATTTAACTGATTGCATTTTTGGCATGAGTATCGATCCTTAATCACCCCCTGATAGTTATTTTGGAAATATATTTCATGTACAGAATTGACCTCTCTACAGATTTATTATAAGTATAGATAGATTATAAAGTCTGGGCAGCATAAAAGCTATAATTGATATCTGGAAACTGGAATACGTGATGCAGAACTTTACACGCGAGCGAAGACGCGGGCAGAACCTAGTCTTACATAAAACAACGTAAGGACCAGTGAAACTTAAAATATTTACCATGTACATTATTTTTTTTGAAAAATCTCGTTTTGAGTTCAAAACATTGTTAGTGACCATGCCACTTCTAAGGACCTGCAGTGACTTTCCTATAAGATTGTAGGTATCTATATACTTTCTTAGATAAAGTAAGTTCCTACCATCAATCTAATTAGATAAACAGGTAGTAGGTAATAACAATTTAATAAACCATGCAATGTTGACGAACACGCGAGATTTAATTTCAGTCATTGTTTTATAGAAATATGTACGCCTTTGTAAGACAGTAATTGCCGGTAGACTGACGACGACAATGAATTTCCAATTATAAGTTTATGATTATCAATCAGCTAATTAACGAAGAATCAATCATCATTTATTACCGATTGGTCATGGTCACTAAATAGTTAAGGTCGCATGCACAATTTTTATGTTTCTGTTTTTGAAAATACAAAGAAAAGCAGACCGAGTTTTAAAGCAGGGCTTCTCAACATCACTCAGTATTTGGGTAAAAATGATTTCGCCGACACCTAGGAATTTGTTCACATCATAAGTAATAAATAATAAATTAACTAATGATGTGAAAAAATTCCTAGGTGTGTTTCTAGGCTCTTCTATTCTCTGCTGAAGTATCGCTCAATCGCAATGACAGCGATCAAGTAACCTATTTAATGAATTCTCTAATACGCACTCTCTGGCTTTGTCCCAACTAAAAGTTAGTAATTAAAAATATAGTAAATTTAAAACAGTATATACCTACTTAACGTAAAACATTCAGAATAACCAATAGCAGATTTCGAGCAAAACTTGTTGTGATGAGAGAAGTTTTTTAGCCTTCATATTATTAAATACTCAGAAATACTCGGCAGGTAGCAAATACATAATTATGATAAAGCTGTTGTTATATTCAAATATAGTTTGATAATTATTTCGTTATGAACATGTTATAATCAAGAGTGTAATTTACGTCTTCGTCAGACATTAACGTGCAATTTATAATAGGAATCTACTATGTAGTCAGTCGTTACATCTTAATTATTTATCGTTGTTAACTTCCTGCTGGTTTATTGCGGTAATTATAACAAAAAATATTAGTTCATCCTTTTATCATTAGAAATAATGAAGCCATAATTAGTTCTATAGTTCAACCGTTGATAATGTTTAAAAACTTGTAAAAAGCAAAGTTTGTTCCATATCAACTGTTTAGGGTTAATGCGTATGTAGCGTGTCGGAAATGAAGGCTTCTATTTATAAAGCAAATTATTAGAACTTTTCCATTTTCCTAGTTGATTAGTAGTCAATATGTAGGTATCTATGGTAAATTCGGACAGACAGATACAATTTAAGTACCTATATGTGTAAGTAATTCTCATGGAGTCACGTCACAGTAGCACCAAACACTTCCCGTGTTTCAAACCCCGCACACTTTGCCTAATGAATTGATGTTCCTGTTATGTGGCCGTTCACATGTGAGCTTTTACCAAAATTTGAATTTTGCCCTTCCAAAATTCTCACAACGTATTCAGCAACGCTAGCAAATCTGTTGTAAACACAGACAGTGCTGCTGTCTCAACTGTTTTTCATGGATTCAAATATACAGAGTAAATGTCAGAATTTTGGTGAGCCACAAAAAGTGCAGGAACAATAAATCCTACCTCGAGCAGACCTATCGTAGTAAGGATTTCAATGGAGTAAGTTTAAAGGGTCTTGTTATCACGGTAGTACGTACTGTACTCAGGACCGGATTAACCATTAGGCAGAGTAGGCAACTGCCTAGGGGCCCCGCATCCACTAGGGGCCCAGTACAAGCAACAAGATTTTTGAAGTGAAAACTTCTTTAGCGGCGCTGAGCACTTTTTGTATGGGTAAAAACTGTTAAACTCGCGTCAGGGTCACGTGACCGATCGAAAAGCGAAAGACTTTTTTTTAAGTGAAAACTTCTTTAGCATCCTTGTGATTTGAAAGTTAATGAAACGAAAAAGCGACAGTATCTATCTGTTGGGACCTAGGAGTTAGGTCGCAGGGGTTGAGGTATCCCTGAGAGGTGGGGGGGGGGGGAGGTTTCGTGGGGAGTTCAGGGAGGTGAGGGGTAAGAGGGGCCCCGTGTGGGGGCGGGGTGGGGGGAGGGGGGTCTCGTCGGGTGTTGAGGGGGGTGTTGAGGGAGTAGTTGAGGGGTGAGTTGAGGTGTGAGTTGAGGGGTGAGTTGTGGGGTGAGTTGTGGGGTGAGTTGAGGGGTGAGTTGAGGGGTGAGTTGAGGGGTGAGTTGAGGGATGAGTTGAGGGGTGAGTTGAGGGGTAAGTTGAGGGATAAGTTGAGGGGTGAGTTGAGGGGTGAGTTTAGGGGTGAGTTTAGGGGAGAGTTGAGGGGTGAGTTGAGGCGTGAGTTGAGGGGTGAGTTGAGGGGTGAGTTGAGGGGTGAGTTGAGGGGTCAGTTGAGGCGTGAGTTGAGGGGTGAGTTGAGGGGTGAGTTGAGGGGTGAGTTGAGGGGTGAGTTGAGGTGTGAGTCGAGGGAGGAGTTGAGGGGTGAGTTGAGTGGTGAGTTGAGGGGTGAGTTGAGGGGTGAGTTGAGGGGTTAGTTGATGGGTGAGTTGACGGGTGAGTTGAGGGGTGAGTTGAGGGGTGAGTTGAGGGGTGAGTTGAGGGGTTAGTTGAGGGGTGAGTTGAGGCGTGAGTTGAGGGGTGAGTTGAGGGGTGAGTTTAGGGGTGAGTTGAGGGATGGGTTGCGGGATGAGGTGCTGTATGAGTTGCGGGATGAGTTGAGTGATGAGTTGAGGGATGAGTTGAGGGATGAGTTGAGGGATGAGTTGAGGGGTGAGTTGAGAGGTGAGTTGAAGGGTGAGTTGAGGGATGAGTTGAGGGATGAGATTAGGGATGAGTTGAAGGATCAGGTGCGGGATGAGTTGAGGGGTGAGTTGTGGGGTGAGTTTAGGGGTGAGTAGAGGGGTGAGTTGAGGGATGGGTTGCGGGATGAGTTGCGGGATGAGGTGCTGTATGAGTTGCGGGATGAGTTGAGTGATGAGTTGAGGGATGAGTTGAGGGATGAGTTGAGGGATGAGTTGAGGGATGAGTTGAGGGATGAGTTGAGGGGTGAGTTGAGGGGTGAGTTGAGGGGTGAGTTGAGAGGTGATTTGAGGGGAGAGTTGAGGGATGAGTTGCGGGATGAGTTGAGGGATGAGATTAGGGATGAGATTAGGGATGAGTTGAGGGATGAGGTGCGGGATGAGGTGCGGGATGAGTTGAGGGGTGAGTTGAGGGATGAGTTGAGGGGTGAGTTGAGGGGCGAGTTGAGGGGCGAGTTGAGGGGCGAGTTGAGGGGTGAGTTGAGGGGGATTTTTTATCCAGGATTAAACTTCTTAGGGCTATTAGCCCCAAATTTAGGGTAAAATAATGCTTATTGGGATTTTTGCGGGCCCAAAAATAAGTAGGGCTATTTTTAGAGGCATACATACATTTACAAGCATCACATATATGCCCGCGGGGCGCGCGGCCGTCAGCGGCCTAGTACTACTACATTACAGATTATCTATGTACTAGTACTAGGAAGTAGTATATCTATGTAGGTACTAGTACTAGGCAGTATTCGGAAGTATTTGATGATTGTGACGCTAGTAGGCATTTAATAAGCGTCTTGAAAATATTTCCAAACTTGCATTTGCATTTATGACTGTACCATTTTAAAATTGAACGCGCTTTTTCGATATATCATATGCTGAAAAACAAATTACGACACCGATTGTCCCTTGAAATGCTGTTAAGTTTGATGATGACACGAAACGTGATGATGGATCTTGCGTTACGTTTACTCCATCTGTATCCATCTCCAAAAATGTTACAATTATATAATGTAAACATGTATGACTTTAAGAATTCCGAAATTTCAAATGAAACGCCAAGTCGGGATATAAGCGATTTATTTAAAATAATTAATAATGTGGATTGTTAATTAAGTAAATTCTATTACAATAGTAATTAAAATTTAGTTATATTTTATTTACCTTAATAAAACGGGAAACTCATTTAAATATTAGCCTTGAATAGCAGCAAGAAACAGGGTTTTTTGAAGTGAAAACTTCTTTAGTGTCGTTGTGATTTGAAATTTTATGAAACGAAAAAGCGAAGTAAAAAGAGACAGACACATAAATTCATAAGATTTAACGTGGGAGAAAATGAGATAGGAAGCATTATACAGTGTTTCTTATATCGTGGAAATTTTATATGGGCAAACCAGGGCAAACCTTATACCTTTGAAATTTCGTAAATTTTTGAAGGATTTTTTTGAAGTGAAAACTTCTTTAGCGGCGTTATGCACTTTTTATGTAATGGGTAAAAAATGTTAAACTCGCGTCAGGACACGTGACCTGACCGAAAATTCGTAAGACGGACGGAGAGTAGACAGTCGGCGGAGCGTAGGAGAGGAAGTATCCCCCTCTCTTTCTACGGCGCGGCGAAAATGTACGCCTGCGCCTGCTGTTTCGAGAGATAAACTTTTTAATTTTAATATAAATTGTCATGTTTGTGTACGATAGCGCAATAAATAAATATTGTATTCTACCACATAAATTAATAGTACTTTTATACTGATAATTAAAGCAATTCGTGCAAAATTATTCCCTAACCATTCCAAAATATCAAAAATGCACAACGTTAATATTCAAGTTTTCACTTCTGCCGGCACTCCCGGAGTGCAACCCGGATTTTTTTTTAACGATCGACAGTTTTAATGTGCTTGTGAATCTAAATTTATGCATTTGCCTAAGCATTTGTATTTAGTAGTAGAATGAAAAAATATAACAATTCGGGGAATTTGTAAACAAATATATTAAAAACTACAGCCCTTAATGTGCGGTCCCTAAGGTTACCGGGCTACCGTTAAGTGCTATAGTTTACAATTACGTACCTATGCAGTCTCACTTTATTTTTTTTTATGATAGGCTCGCGTTTAATCACTGAAATAAGGAAAGGGGAATTTTGTTGCACTCAATAGTTGTGAATAAATATTTTAATAAATGCTTGTTTTGTTCACTCTACCCAACTATAGCTGTGACGACACAATATTTCGCTAAGTCGATCCTGTTCTTAGTTGAAACGCATTATAGTTATATTGAATGTTAAAAAGTTTCTGTGATTGTGATTTGTGAGATTTAAGATCGAAAATGTAACCAAAAAACATTGTGCTTTACTGCTTTGTGTTTTAAAATTTACAAACTTGGAGTGAAATACTAGATTGTTTTTATAAACACTGCCTTGAAAAAATCGGCGAGAAAACGAGGCAAGATTAATGATTGTTTACGAGATATTAGTTTACCTACTTAACGGATTTTTGTACCGTTTTCACGAATAGATGGTGTGATTCCTGAGGAAGGTTTAAGTATAATACATTAAAATTTTATGTAAATTGATTGAAATATAACGATTATTGTTGAAGAGGTAGCAAAATATCTCCTGAGAGATTTACTCGCGTACGTCACGTAAAAATCAAGTCATAGATTATGCACAGTTAAAGTTAAGATACTTATATGGAGAAGAAGTGCAGAAGGCTACTATTTTTATACTTAAAAGAATTACTGTTGTATTTTGACCACTGTGCGACTACTAGTACGTAATACCTAGATTAATTTTAAATAGGCAATAAAAACATAATGTCATATTTAGCCACTTTATCGACCAACAGGTAATGCCCGCTTTGACTAAGACATCCATTCTTCTGCAATTTTCAGTTTCATATGTATGTAATAAATCGATTTGGTATCAATAAGTCGCGCCTGTAATCACTGAAGAGTTAGACAGATCATGTAGCATCTCATCTCTTGGTGTTCCTACTGTGATCAAATGGGCACCAATCCACACTTAGGTTTACTCCTGAATCTTTGGTCGAATACAATAAAACAGCATGGATGTTTGTCTCAACAAATCACAGCCATAAAACAACAAGGAAATCCTTTTCTCTATGGTGTACTGTAGCTGTTCGTGGTTGTAAAATCGATTTTAATGAGTTTCGACTATTAGAAAGCGTTTACTTGAAGCCAGATAGCGCTTCCTGCGTTGGCTTCTCTATCTCACATTGTATCTTGATATCAAGACTAGCTGACAGGTTAATGTTACAGTAGGTATTCCCATTATTACTTAGATCCTCATTTTTATTCCTACATCATCATAATAATTGTCCCTTATCCCATTCGATCGCTTTTTTGTTATCGCAATTCATATTAGTTTCTGTCTAGTCAGGCGCTTGATAAAATACCAAGTTATTGCGGTTATCTACTAAAATTAAAAATGTAATAAAACAAATACCTAAATAATCAATTCTAACCAGAAGTAAGTCCATATTGGAAGGCAACCTAATAAAACATTATCCTAGTGAAACTAGGAACTTTAGTTTATAGCTTCAGATGAGACTAGGCTTAACATTTATCTAGGCTCAGTGCCTTGTCTAAATTGGATTGGGCTTATCAATGCCCAAGTAATTACTGCAGAACTAATTTATTTTTTAAAGATTTTAAATGAAAAGCAAACTTGAAGAAACTTCTTTTGAAATAGACTTTTGTTGGTTCTTATTTTTTAATCATTGAGGTAGGCGTAATGGGCCAAAATAAAATAAAATTATTATTTCCACCATATAGGTACCAGGTATAATGTAACAGAACTGTATCCACCTAATTTAGTATCTACCTGCCCTAGGCAATCATAATTTGTTTTTTTGCTTACGTATGTATTCTCAGGATTCCTAAATCTAACAGGGACGAGTAATGAGTATGGTTTTGCTTATTTCTCGATTCTGAGAACCTATAACATACGATTTCAGTTACATACTTATTACGAAGTATCTTACTACTTATTAATCAAAAGCTTTAGGCCACTGCGTGGAAGATAAAGTAAAATTAATATAAGACTGAACCAGAGAGTAGTGTTAGCACATCAACCCTCTCACACGGTAGAATTAAATATTATGATTATTGAAACAGAACATGGTCCGTGTTGATTGAACAACATTCTACATGGGAACGTTCTGGGTTTATACTTTTTTATTATTTGCTAAAATAATTACGAACTTTGTAAACAAATATTAAATAATTTTCAGCGACGGTTTTAAATAAATAGCTTTCTTTAATATTGATAAAGAAGGGGAGAAGTTGATAATAGAAAGAGAATGGCGTCAAAGTTCTTCTCGCACATACAGCTGCTATACAAAGTAGTATTTCGCTCATTTGTTTTACAACAAATTATGAGTCTGATTTCACTGTAAGTACTTATTATATTCCCGTTGATTGGTTAGTTTAACATGCACATTCCTTCTTATTTTAAAGAGCCAGAACCTCTCAGAGACCTCTTTTGTCTGCAACCTGATGGTCAAGGCTGACTAATAGCAACAGAGTGCTGTTCACTGATGCAGAAAAAACTAAGTAGACTGCATCATCAATACTGTGACTAAATCGGAAGGAAACATAGACATGAAAAAGACAAAAACAGATTTTATTATAAATGTACATACTGAACAGCTGAGTCATTATTGATATTTTTTGCTCGCATTTGACCATCATCTCAATCATCAAGTGATGATGTGGTCGAAGATGAAGCACACTTACCTAGAAGAAACGTATTAACATTTGACTTAAAGACCCCAGGTTACACACAACTATCAGGAAACACAGACTCCGGCGGGGAATTCCACTGCCTAGTTGAACGCACAATGAAATTATTCCTTAAACGTTTTCAACGTATTTAATTCTATATTGGAGTTTTTTCATGTTCCTCATACGTTCAATTCCAACCCTATGCCTTAAGTCACTCAAGTAGGTATAAGTACAATAGAACAAATAGCTAAGATTTTCGAACAACCATTTGTGGTCACGGCCAATGACTACGATATTCCATTACTGCTTTCTAGGCTCGCCTGGATAGAAAGCAATGCTTTCAATAACCTGCGATTGTAAGCGATATATTTGCGGCTTCGATATATTACACCTCGTATTCCATGTATCGGACTAATTAAACCACTAAGAAATAATGTAAACCTAGGTATGCTGGAATAGGTACTTGGTAATAATTTAATTAGAGCAGGTTGGTGATACATGCTACACACAGATAAAGGTCATCTAGAAACGTATAACTTCAGTGTGTTTATTTATTTATTTTATAGATTACAAGTTCCTTATAAATATACTTAAACAAAGGACACAATTAGAACTCTGGGGTCTGTCTTAGCATGCTATGAACTGAGACTAATACAACGATATAAAAAAATATAGATGGGTTGCCCCTAATCTGAAATGGCATCATAAAAAAAGGTAACTAGGTACCGCAATCGTTTACCGCGCGAGGGGTATATGATACCTACGTATATAGTTAGTTACACGTCTTGCTACCGATTAGTATCCATAGTGAGTGCGCTGTTTTACAATACTGCGATTTAGGTGTATGACGCTTTTATACATATAGCTTTTTGTTTGGGGCGAAAATTATCAAGTGTGTCTTCCCGCTCTGGGTGGAACGGGCATTGGCGTATCCAGAGATATTTCCCAGGGGGGGCCATGCCCCCAGTAGTAGAAGTAATGATCGCTTATCAAAGTTGCGTCAACTCTTAACGTACGAAATGATAATTTTCGCTCGCACTCGCACTTGGCCAGATTTTTTAATTTTTCAGCCATAATTGTTTGTTAGTAAAAATTCTCGGGTGGGCACCAGACCATTGTGGGGTGGGCACGGCCCACCCGGCTCCCCCCCTTCCTACGCCTATGGGAACGGGTCTACTCAAATCTGTGTGGTCTTTCCTCAAAAGGCCATTTCAGACTAATCTACATAATCCTCATAAACGATTGTGAATATGTGAACTATGTAGGTTATTTTATTCGAGTTAAACATGATTGTCTGGCAGTTTAAGTGCTTTTTGCGGCCTACCCAAACGTCCTTTACCTTGGTATTGTTCGTCAAATCGTTAAGCTCCTTGTTCTAAGTTGAGCTATACGTCATTCGACAAATGCTTGCACTGTATGGACAGGCCCACTCAAATCTGTGAGCATCTTTCTTCAAAAGATCGCCTCACACTGAAACCTATGAGGTGCCCATATAATTAAAACAGTATAGATTGTATGGACTTTAAAAGAGACGGACCCCTGAGTTTGTTTCGGTGTTTCTTCTCAGGGTAGTCAGCCAATTTGCAAAATAAAGATCATTTATCATTTTATCATTTACTTTAGCTCGTCTGGAGAAGTACCTACAGCAACCTTTCATCTACATTTACAATCAACTAAGTATTTTATATTCTGATTCCACGCATCGTTACTGAGTTCTGGTTTGAAGAGTAATCAAATAGCCGCGGATTCTTTATTTCGGTCATCAGTACCTACCTTCAGTAGGTAGCTCCTGATGATGATGAAGTCATATGCATTTCATGTATGACTAGTTTATGTTTGCTTGCATGTGGTATGTTTTTTATTGCATCCCTTCTACAATTGCGGACGGGAAGACCAAAGACAGTGCTGCATACTGCATGCAAAATGATCATCAACCTAGTTCTTGGCGAAAGTAACACTAGATACTTTTTGTAAAGTAGATATTAGTTAACCTACCTAAATCAATAATATTATTTAACCTGTACCCACATATATTCTTCAGCACAGCTCGTTACAAAGCAGAAAAGCTATTTGCCGAAAACTTTTTATATTATGAAAACTAAATCCACAGAATCTAACTTTATACTTAGCAGGAAAACATGTTTTGTTCCAATTTTAGTAATAGCAATTTCATGCCATCGCCTTGAAAATAGCTTCATTAATATTAAAATTATTCATTTTAATCAGCGGATATTTAAATACTATCTGTGTAAGAAAAACGTAGGTAAGTACCTCAAATTATTACACTGAACCATGATAACGATTGAAGTCCAGACCCGTATATTGGAATTAAGAGAAAATTAAAGTAAGATAATCTGGTTCAGGAACAAAGTGTAATTCTCTAAGAATATTGTGCATTGATAGCTGCGCTGCACTATGCTTTTGCAGATATCATCGTTTAAATTATAAAACTGTGTAACTAAACCTAAATAGTTCCAACTTTTTTTTTAACGTACTGATAGATTTTCATGCGGTTGAAGCTGCAGTTGAAACAACCTAATATCAGATACCTTTATGAAGGTCATGTCGCCCTTAGAACATACGTAAGTTCATAACACTTTTATTTTAGTTATTTCTTTGAATTCGAATGAAGAAGTAGGAACGTGCTAGGTACATCCTATGTTTCAGAGTGCACGCACGTGTGTCATTTAAAGGTTCACCCTTTCTGATAGTAAACAGGTATACCTATAGTAAAGAATTTACACTAAAGAACCATTGTAATAGTAAAAAGAAAAATACTTAAATAAAAAATACAACAACAATAATAATAAAAAATGAGCATGCAGTCTAATCCACCTGGTGCATTTAGATATATTCCGTCAACTACATAAATTATTGATTCTTTAAATACCTACTGCTCAGAATAAGGCAATTTAAGCTGGATTTAGGTTTTTTTGACATTCCTGTGGTTTTTCGAATAGGTACATTTAAATGCAGATGAAATTAGGTTCCTTCTATTGGAAAACGTTGTATAGGCTACCCACGGACACTGTTGGAAAAAACGGAACGAAGTCTTGAAACATCTAATCCGTGACCTGAATAACAAATTATTTATCAAGTTTAGATAACTTAAAAACGCATATTTTATATCGTATCACAAGTATTAATTTTATTCGTTGACATTTCTCGAATGCAATGGTTAGGGGCCGGAATTGAAATCAATATTTCTTAATGAAATCGTTTGACATATCACAAGTTGGCACCATCTGATACTTATTTAAAAACCACTGGTATTTTCATGTTCAATATAGTGGCACACTACCTACGTAATATAGACTAAGCTATTTAAATTTACCCTAATATTATTTTACGCCATCGTTGCATAGTGGACATACCACCCATATGCATCAAACGTTTTGGGAATAGTTTCATTGTGCGTACAGCTAAGGAGTGGAATTCTCTGCCGGTGTCTGTTTCCTGATAGCTAAGTATAACCCGGGAGTCTTTAAGTCAAGAGTGAATAGGTTACTTCTAGGCAAGCGTGCTTCATATTCGACCACATCATCGCTCAACATCAGGTGAGATTGTGGTCAAAGGCAAGCTTATCAACAATAAAAAAGAATTAAAAACTTAGTCTTTGCGTAATATATAAAAAATACCGCTCATAAGTCATCGTATTTAATATACAAAGGTTGCAGTAACTAAAATAAACTTTAGTTACATATACAAATCACGTACTTGCATATTTATCTTCACATAGCTCAAAACAAATGTCGGTACAACAGCTCAAATATTTGTCCTCATGCGGAAATCGATCCCGCTACGAGAAGAATAACAGCCGACCGACCACCATTTATGTCACCAAGGTTAAAAGAACATAACATTGTTTTCATTAATATGTATGTCCACTGCATTTTGCTATGCTTAAAATTACATTGTCTCTATTCGATATTTTGTAGTACGAGTCTTGGTCTTGGGACATACGTAATTTATGTTTAGTTATTATACGAAATTTAGACAAATTCACACTTCTCGTTGCAATGACATAGTACCAGCCAACTGCGCCTACCAACATTAAACCATTTAAAAAAATTAGGTTAAACAGATTTCTGGGAATACTGCCATGGGAAAATGTTCAATAGCTGCTTTGTAACTCGATTCAGACAGAGTGCATCTGTCTGAGACGAGTTCATCAAGCTAAAATTATGCTCTTGGACGCGTTATGTTCGCCGAATTCTTCATCAAAAGCAGGGTGTATAGAATGACGTAGATCCCTATGCCTAAATCTATTTGAATGCTATACCAACAAGTAAATAGGAACATTGGGCTACAAAGCAATCAAGCTCATGGTTTACGGAACTAAGAGTGAAGTACTTTTTTTTATCAGAAAAACTTATTCTCAGCCAGCAATTTTCCAGGAAATTGAGCGCAATTACTTACATCACAGCTGGTAGCTGACTACGCCAGACCACTACAGCTATACCTAAGGTGGTTCACCTCAATGGGTTTCAAACTACGACCTTTTTTGTAAATAATAGATTAAATCTTTTTACAAACATTTTTTCCCGCTACCAAATAATAACATAAAAACGAAGGCACAAAACCGTTCTCTTTACTGGTAGTAGCCGATCTAAACGATCGCGTGTTTGTCTTTATAGATTTTCGATGTGTGCCTACGGGGTCAGTCCAGTTCAACTCCTAATTACCTATGCCCCCTTTCTTTAGACAAATCACAGTTTAAACCTAACAATAAATCAATCACTTAACTACTTTTTCTGTTTGTAGGTATGTTGGAAGCATGCGGACATCAATCATACACCCCAAACAGAAAATCTTCTAAAATTTTGCAAAATAAGATGTTCCAAATATTATCACCCAATTTGCCAATAAAAAAAGAAGACTTTCATTTGTTTTATGTGTACAATAAAATTTGTATTGTGCAATAAAGAAAACTCATTTATTCAACATTTTCTACTGTTAGTGACCACCTCCGCCCCATTCCAGGCTGCGACCGTGCCTGGTTGGAAGTTCAGGATCCAATGCGAATGAAATAAAAAAAAAATTCATCAAGATGGCTGCATGAATAAAAAGTTATTTCTGAATAAATAACCAGACACACATGGTAATTGAATAAAGCGTACTCTTTTAGCGCGTAAATATCAGTGCAGCGTGTAGGTAGGTACCTAAGCAATTAACCTATTGAGATTTGAGCAATCCCGAGTAACTTTTTTGTAATTCCTTTATCTATCTCCGAATTTTCATCAGATTGTCGATATAGGTACACTTGAAAATATTCTTCGAAAAAAAAAAACACCTATTCAAATCGCTTGACCAAGTTGACGCAAATATTCCTGGCGAAACATAATAAAAGAAACATACAGACGAATAAACTCCTCCTTTTTTTGTATTCGTTACAAAAAGTGAAAAAGTTACTTTTAGATAAACTCTGGCCAAGCGAAACTTCGTAAACACTATGAAAATATAGAACGGATGATTATGGTATCTATTAATGAGCTTGGTTTTGTTAACCAGTGAAAGATATTGAAATGAAAGTGAGACTAATAGGATGCGACCGTTGAACCAATCGTGGAGAAAATTTTAATGGAATTTATTGCCCTTGGTCGGCCTTGGTTAACTTTCAAGAACTGTCACCCAGTGCGGATGCGTAGAATTCACCTACAAATTAAGTATGTAGATAAGTAGGTATCACAAGGAGGTGCAGATGTGATGAAACAACACAAAAAAGTGTGCACCGCATTAAATTTTTTAATATGCTGTTATTAAAGTTATTATTATTTGCTGCATTAAGTCCACCCATCTAACACTATTACAGTACATAAAGTTTAAATAAATGAATTATTGTACCAACCTAATCTAAACATAATATTATAAATACATATAAAAATGATAATATTGTGCTTTTTAGAATATTTTTCAGAAATCTGAATTTATGGACTGGTCGGCAATGATAACGTCGTAAACTTATAATATATTTTGTTCACATCCTAAATTAATATGTCGCCAATTTAATTAATCCCAATGATAATTTTAATAAGACATCAATACTCACAAATAAAGTTCGCCGCCACATTTTAATAACGTTAATTTACTGTTTCTACTTCACTATTCCTCCGATCAGTCTTCTATGATTAAACTCTCAAAGAATACTGCACAACACTTTGTATTATCGAGAAGTTTGCGTTACAATTTCCCGCCCAATACTGCGCTCGCGCCTCCCTAACCACTCATCATATTGGAAGCGAACGGCCGCCTGCTTACAATTTATATAACATCGCCAATCCATTGCTGCACAATATATAATTTAGACTTTAAAGCACTGTTGTTTTGCTTTACACAAGTTAGATAAGTTTAAGGTGGCAGCATCATAATTTACAACATTAATCATCCATGAAATTAATCGTCTTCTTCAGATTGTTAAGCGATCAATTATTTTATTATTGCAAGCTTTACTTAGGCTTGTAGAGACTGCGTAAACTTGTCTAGCTTAAATTACTTAATCTAATTTCATGGCCGAACAACTGCTCATAGAGTTATCAGTAAACTAATAAGTGACTAAGTTACCTAGTGACACTAACCTTGGACCATGAATGGATGTGCAGTTTTTTAAGGATTAGGGGCCCAGATTATAAGTTAGGTTCCCTTATTCGGTCTACAGAGAGACAATGCTGAAATCGGGAAGAAAACATGCAAAATACTAAAAAGCATAAGGTGTTGTAGTCAATCGTTTGGTAATCTGACAGAAATTAAGGGGCAATAATAAAATCGATAGCGGGGCCGAGGGCAAGTGCCGAGATTTCCCACTGGGTAAGATGGGACAGTCAATCACTGATTCGTCTGGCCGTTTCACAAGGCTTATCTACCTCCGCTTATTGGAAACAAAAATTACCATAATGGTAGATTGTTCTTCCACCATTTCCTGGCACATGACTTCAGTAAAGAAATTTTGTAGTAGATTAATAATTTTATAGTCACAATGTTCGGAATGGTGACCTAGCTAGCATCATATTGTATTATGTAAATACATATTTATTATTGATCTATGCATTGTACGTATAACGCTATAGTAGACGTTATTTAACTAGGTGCTTAGCCTCAAGTAATAAGTACCATAATTCAAATTATTGTCTGCGTTCTGTAGAATGCCTACATAATTAGTGCTATGCAATCAACACCTACGTGACCGAAGATCCGACCATGAGCTTTCAGCCCATAAATGGTAACAAATGAATTAACTTCAGAAAATAATATTGCAACATACTGCTAAGTTTGTCTAATACAATAAATAAAACCGCTTAAAATGACAAAAACGGAAATCTGGCTCAGTGTGCCTTTACCTTCGCCTTACTAAAAATTAAATAAAGCAAAGTTAAATTAACTTTTGAGTTCAAGGCAAACACAAGCCAGATAGGTTTATTTTACAAATATTAAGAAACCATTAATGGTTCACCTTACAATTCGTCACCAATACAAATAGTTCAATGGTAAAACGAAGGCCTTGGTCATTGCCCTCACCAATGTGCTAAAAAGCAGGAAATAAATAAACAAAGTGAATAAGATTAATCATCTTTAGAATTTAATGGTTTTATGTCTTTTGGAGGTGGGTAGTTGAATTTTTTGTGATGAATTCAGTTATTATTAGTATTAATGATACTACTCTGAAGACAATACTGACAAGTAATAGAAATTATAGCGTAGCTTGCAGATGTCTTTTACCTACCCATAGCCACACCTTCCACTAAGGCACCTATTCCATTTCATTTGGGGAACAACTTTTCATCTTATCACATTTTTTTTTTAATTATAGGTTTCAGTACATCCCAAGGATAAAGGACACCCTTATAGGATCACCTGTGTCTGTTCGTGCGTCTGTTAAAAGCAAATGTCCGTATCTACTGGATTTAGTTGTGGTATAGGTACTACGCGCGTAGAACTCGCACGCAATGGAATAGATACATTACGCGCCAGTCCGAATCATACTTGGAAGGGTTTGTTCTATTGCCTGAAAGAGACGTCAGCATTAGTGACGGGCCCATAGGGCCATTGCCTGTCAGGATCGCGGGAATGTTCTACCGATATCTCGTTAGAACATTCCGCGCGTACATAAGCCCCAGAACGCAAGGGTAGCTGAAGGAACAGGGTGGGTTTTTAGTCAGTAGAAGTCTGACACTCCCTTCGAATCCACCAAGAGCGGGAGAAGTCATTCGATGATTTTCGTAAATACCAAAAATCATTACGGTGTTTAACTTTTGCCCCATGCTGTGCGAGAGTGTTGGATTTACCCGCAGGCTGAGTAGGCTAGTATAAAAGATTGCTGATATAAATATATATCTATACTTTTTTTTTTACGTGGTCAAATCATCAAATAAGTCCTCCCACCCCGGGCAGGGCCGGAGGGACTGTCAGACTTGTACTGACTAAAATCCACGGTGTTCCTTCAATAGCCCTTTACGTTCCGGGGTCACGGTAATGGGATAAGTCCCACTACCCCGGCAGGCTTCGGCCCTCTACAGGGCCTCGTCAATATGACTGACGCTGACGCTCTTTGAGGCGCGCGTGGAACACAACGCGCCCTCGCACGGTGGGCTGAAAATCGGCTTTCATAGACTTAGGCATTTTATTTTGCAAGTGCGAGTTTTTTTGCCGGATATCACTTCTATTAGTTATAACAATATACAAAAATGACACCAGAATTGATTCTGCACAGAAACGAAGGAATTATAATTTTTTTACGAAAATTTTGTATGGAGCTAGTATGAAAAATCGAAATATCTCTAAAACGGCAGCGATAACCGTAATATCCTTATAGGGGGTTATAGTACTAATTATTTATGATTTTTTGACATACGTTACATAATGGTTGTAGATGCCTTTTTTTTTAAAAATCGTCAAAATATTTTTATTTATTTTTACATATTTAAACGTTCCTTTTAGTGTTTAAGTTGAAGAATTCAGAGCTTTAACAACTCTTATCATAAAATAGCATCACCCCTATAGACCTGAAGGACTAGACAGAGGTGTGTAGTGTCTTGTTGATCTTGTAAGATTTCCAACAATACCAAATAGTTGAATATCAGTGTCAAAGTGCCCATGCTGTCGCTTCTTTTTGAAAGATAGGGGAATGAAATTGTTAATTGATCATACCCTAAAAGTATGATTACAACATAACCGGACACATAATAATAATAATATCCTTATAGGGGATTATAGTACTAACATTATTTATTTTAACATATGAAACTGTTCAAAACGATCCATGAACTGTGTCAAAGTTAAGAACATCGTTAGGAAGCATGCTTTTCCCCAAATATTAAGAATATGTGAAAAAAAAAAGACTGTATATAAACTTTTTATTGATAGGTAATTTAAATAAAACAGAAGTAACAAAAATAATATCTAATAAATTCAATTATACAAAATACATATTTGAAACTATAATTTATGAAATTATTAACTAAACATATTGGTACAATAAACTAACATAAATAACAAAAGAACATAAAGAAAAATAATTAAATTTTACAAATTTTCTTTACAACTTTCGTTGTCGGACTCCAATTCCGAGTCAGAATCCAGATCGGATATACCTACAAACTCGAACTCAGTTTCCGGAAACTGTATTAGGTCGAGAGTTTCAGCAAAAAAGGTTGTCTTCCTTTTGGCATCTAACTTCGGCCTTTGTGCACTTAGAAAAGGATCCGAAGAAACAACAAGCATATTTAGGATATCTTGATTAGAATCTTGCCTGCTTCTTTTCCGCGAATGATGTTCCCGGAACCTCCTAAAATCTTTGTTTCGAGACTCTGAGGCTTCTTCCGAGAGAGTCCCAATCGGGACAATATCATTTTTTTCGATTATGTCAGCTCCGTGTATTAATAGTTTATGTACGGTTGATGACATGTAGTACCAGTCGTATAATTCCACGTACTTTTCTGCTGTTTTGCGAGCAAAATCTTTAAATTTGATGACATCGATCTTCTCACCAGATGTTATTGCTTGCAAAATAACAGCAAATCTTTTTATCAGGTTTTGATCCAACCCAGTAATAGCTGCAGTTTTATTGGGAAACTCGAAAAACTTCCTTGCGGTATTCCCGTCATTGGTAGTTCCCGAGCCTTGTTTTACTATATCAATTAACAGATTGAGCTCCTCTTTAAATTTATTTTGAATGTTTTTTTTTCTGTTTTGTAACATATCTTTATGCTCATTACTTCTTGCTGCCCACTGTTTGAAGTCAAGTCTGTACGCAATGTGTAACAGACATTCCATGCAATTTATACGGGCATGTAGGGATGATAGGCCAAATTCATATATGTCAGAACACACAGTTTTTGATGTTACAGCATCTAAGTGGTTCATTTCTGTTGGTTTTGCTAAGCACAGGTAGCATGATGCATTTGATCTAGCTTCAGAAAGGTACGTGCTGACTTTTGCGTCGATCATTGTCATCATTAGTTTATGAGTCACCCTGTTACTATTAATGCACTCTGTGGGGTTAAGGGCCTCAATTTCCTCATCCATTTTTCTTTTGTTATCAATGACAACTGCATGGCTTTCTTTTACAAAAGTGAACTGAACCGGACGACAATAAAAAGTTGAGCATGGTTTCGGGTTTGTCCATATAGTATTATCTCCATCTGTCAGTTTCAGTGGCACCAAGGAGGTCATGAAAATGCTTGAATCATCATGCTCGCCGTCCATTTTCTGCTTGTATCGGCTTTGATTGGAAGCACCATCAAATCCCCACTTCGATATCAGCTTTAACTGCTTATTTTCCACATTATCAGAAAGACTTTGAAGAATCCGCTTCACCGTGATGTCAAGTAAAGCTTGAAGTGTAATTCTAGCTGATGAATCCGTAACTGATACTGATTGATTAGGAGGGTAGCATGCAAGCTTAGTTTGTTGCAGTTTATAGTAGGATGGGTAAATATCCTTAGCACCTTCCCGAATGGCAGTCTCTCGCAACGTAATATATTGCCACTTTGAAAGCTTAAGTGAAAGAAGCAATCCAAGTGCTTTCTCTGGTGTAAATATTACTGTTTTCTTAATGCTTTCCTTGATTTTAACGGCAGCTTCTGGATTTTTGATCATATAATTGATTACAGATGCGATATCTTCATAACCTTCTTCTTTTAAACGTGCTGCAGCTGCATATGCCAATTCACAGGAATCCTCGCCTATGTGCTCACTAGATCTTCTCTTTTTCTGTTTGCTTCCCAGATCTTTGAATGGTTTTCGGGACCTTTTTGTCATTGTTCCAACAGTCGATGATGTCGAAGGTTCTGGAGAGACTGAGCGTGCTCTTGGTATCTCATCAACAGTTGGTTCTTGATTTATTAAAGTTTGCACGCAACTCGGCCAATCAATATTTGCTTGCAACCACTCTCCGTACGTATTTCTAAACTTATCAAAGAATCGTTTAGATTTCTGCCACCTGTTTAAAGCAGCTCGCGTGAATCTCCGGCAAAATTCTTTGAGAGTTACTTGATCTTCGGCAGAAAGGCAATCGCCTATGCGGGACACAATTGCACTAAACAATACTTCATGATTAAATGAAGGACACTCACTTTTTAGAAGAACAAACAAATCTAAGTTGGTGATTAAACTTTCCATTCTAAGATTTTGTAGTCGCAAAGCAAATAGTTTTAGTGTTAGCAGTTACACGGTTGTGAACAATCTAAATTATGGAACAAAATTATAGCCCTTTTATTGTATAAAGTCAATAATTAGTTAACTACCCTCATTAAAGTTATAAAAGATATGATAATAAAAATTTATAATCGTCAAAAACATTTCGTAGAACTCATAGTAGAACTAATCAACATTAGCAAATCACATTAGCTCACTAATTATAAAAAGGTGAATGCAGTTCTTAGTTGGTATTGTTGCGAGATATTTCAAATCATTTAATCACTTAATAGGCTCATTAGAATCAGAAGACTACAACCATCATTCTAATTACTTAATTACTTGTCATCAGACTCATTAGATGACTACACAATATGTTATTTTGTATTTTGAACGTATGCAAGGTTTTAAAATTCCTTTTGTGTCGATATTATTATGTGTCCGGTTATGTTGTAATCATACTTTTAGGGTATGATCAATTAACAATTTCATTCCCCTATCTTTCTAAAAGAAGCGACAGCATGGGCACTTTGACACTGATATTCAACTATTTGGTATTGTTGGAAATCTTACAAGATCAACAAGATACTACACACCTCTGTCTAGTCCTTCAGGTCTATAGGGGTGATGCTATTTTATGTTAAGAGTTGTTAAAGCTCTGAATTCTTCAACTTAAACACTAAAAGGAACGTTTAATATGTAAAAATAAATAAAAATATTTTGACGATTTAAAAAAAAAAAAGGCATCTACAACCATTATGTAACGTATGTCAAAAAATCATAAATAATTAGTACTAAAACCTCCTATAAGGATATTACGGTTATCGCTGCCGTTTCAGAGATATTTCGATTTTTCATACTAGCTCCATACAAAATTTTCGTAAAAAAATTATAATTCCTTCGTTTTTGTGCAGAATCAATTCTGGTGTCATTTTTGTATATTGTTATAACAAATAGAAGTGATATCCGGCACAAAAACTGGCACTTGCAAAATAAAATGCCTAAGTCTATGAAAGCCGTTTTTCAGCCCACCGTGCGTCGACCCGGGCATGGTCCATGGTCGGACAGCGAGTTGCCCTTTACTCGCTGTCCGCATGCCCGCGCCTACGGTGGCCGGAGATCGTCGGCCGACGTCCGACGCCGTGGGCGTCTACCACTGCGGCTGGGCTACTTACATTGATGTAAAATATTATTATTATTTATTGTTGTAAATTTTGGAATTCGGTGTAAGAAAGTAACATTGGTGACATTACAAGTTCAATTTTATTATTTAGTAGCTGTGCGCGGTTTCAGCCGTGTATAATCCTACTACTATTATGGTTTATGAACACGTTTTTTTTTTTCTGAGTATTAATGAATACATGATAAAATTTAAGAATAGGTATCTAATTCACACTGGGTATTAGAGCATCACGAAGTAAAGTTATTTAATAATTATATTTAGAGTAGGTACTTCGACATAAAATACTTTTAGTCCTATTTCCGTTTTCGTATGTATTGGTTTTCCCTGCATCGAATATAGATAGGCAGAGCGACTTATAGGTAATTGATCATGTGAAAAATAACATTCCTTTTAAATTGAAACCGACTTGTTTGAATTCCGACCCTACGTTTCCTACTAACAATAATTACAAAGAATCGATAGGATAAACTTGCTAATCCAATAATTACAATTAAAAAGAAATAAAAATCTATAGACATCTCACCTAGTAATACTTAACCACCTATTATATTAAAATTCATTCACTTAATAAAGATTTTAAATAAAAGAACAGGAAGAAGAACTGCCTGTTGGTCAAGTGGTCGCAAGCGCGACTCACGCGGGCCAAAAAGAGCTAAAATATAATCGAGTAGTATATATATCCAAACTCTTATATAATCCTATATAGGAATTCTATAAGGAAATCCTATATAAGAGTTTGGAAATTTGCGGTGTGATACCCCGTGCCTCGAAAAGCATCTTAAGGCGTTGGTCCCGGCTTATGACGTAGGCATCCGCTAAGAAAGGATTTTGCGAAATTCCCACGGGATCGGGATTTACACGGGAAAAACTTCCCACGCGGGCGAAGCCGCTGGCACAAGCTAGTCAATACATAAAATCGATATATTTTATCCAATATATCAAATATATCGTAAAAAATTGTGGGTGGTGCGGTGCGGTGGCAGTCGGGTGCACGCGTCGCGGTGCCAGCGCGGTGGCAGCGGCCGGCGCACAGAGGGGCAGCGGCGGCGACGATCGACGATCGATGCAAAATACGATTTTTCAGCAAAAAAAAGTTGAAATCTTAATAAATAATTAAAAGTTTCTTTAAATCAGAATGATTCAAAATGAATTTATCATTTTGAATAATTCCCATTTAAAGAAACTTTCCCCGAAGTATTCCTGAATTATTCGGAATTATTCAGAAGTTTTGCAACTATAGTCCCGGCTATCATTAGATAGCTATCAATAGAACATAAAAAAGAAACTTTAATAGGTAGTAAACACAAAACTTATATATACACCTACTCGTTAAATTACTTAAACTATTTAAAAAGCCTATTTATTGACATATCATAAAAAGAATTTGAATTGTACCTACACAACATTAAGAACCGTAAAAATATAGACTACACACGTATTTTAATAACTGTATACATAAACTAGTATTTGCGTGTTGCGCGAGGTGCAAGCACCTCGCGTGCTTGTGAAAAAAAAGGAAAATGGGGGGGGGTGATGGGGGGAGATGGGGGGGTTTAGTATTTGCGTGTTGCGCGAGGTGCAAGCACCTCGCGTGCTTGTGAAAAAAAAAGGTGGGGGGGAGATGGGGGGGGTTTAGTATTTGCGTGTTGCGCGCGGTGCAAGCACCTCGCGTGCTTGTGAAAAAAAAAAAAATAAGGATGGGTGTGATGGGGGGAGATGGGGGGGTTTAGTATTTGCGTGTTGCGCGAGGTGCAAGCACCTCGCGTGCTTGTGAAAAAAACAAAAAAAAAAAGTGGGGGGGGTGATGGGGGAAGATGGGGGAGTTTAGTATTTGCGTGTTGCGCGAGGTGCAAGCACCTCGCGTGCTTGTGAAAAAAAAAAAATGTGGGGGGTTATGGGGGGGGTTGCAGAAGTATTTTGACTAAAGCATTGCCCCTCTAAATGAATCTGAAAAAAAAAATGTTCCAAGTCTCTTAATTTCCGAGATCCGCCTAAAGGGGGTGAGAAGGGGGGTGGGGGGGGGCGACTTTGACAAATGTTTTTTACTTTACCGAGCCTCCTCTATACGAATCCGTAATAAAAAAAAATATGGGTCTCGTAGTTTCCGAGATACGATAGGGAGGGGGGAGAAGGGGGGGGGGGGGGAAAGGGGAGGTTTGGCACTTTTCCCGTAGGTTTGAGAGTTACTTGTTTACGAATCTGTCAAAATATACCCACCTCCCCATCCACCATCTGGGAGAACAATTATGTCAGTGAGTGAGTGAGTCAGTGGTAATTTAGCTTTATATAGTATAATGGTACCAAAATAAAACAATACGAATAAACTAACCCATTATCTAACAAATTATTGAAATGAAACACCGTTCAGCAAATCTGAAAAGTATCAACAAGCCGCGCGCCCGTTCGGTAAATAACGTTGTTGAATAATTATAATTTTACATTTTCTCCTAAACGTTGCGCCCAAAATTATATAGGTACTGTACTGTCGTACAATCGAGGTATTGGCTTATCACTACTTACAACTTTTTTTTTAATTTTGATAAAGTGATATCTATCGTATTTTTTGCTACGTTGGGTTCACACCCGTGTGATGCCGTATTAGCTGGTCCTATAATGAAATAATCAGTAACTAGTTTTTAGGGTTCCGTAGCCGAATGGCAAAAAACGGAACCCTTATAGTTTCGTCATGTCTGTCCGTCTTTCTGTCTGTCTGTCTGTCTGTCCGTCCGTCCGTATGTCACAGCCATTTTGTTCTGAAACTATTAGGACTAATGCATGTGAAACTTGGTAGGTACTTAGATGTATTCTGTGAACCGCATTCCGATTTAAAGAAAAAAATTAAAAAGTATTTAAAATAAAGGGGATTCCCCATACATGGAACTAAAACTGTTTTTTTTTTTGTCATGAAACCTAAGCTTTTGTGGTATTAAAAATGACATAGGGGTTTCTAAAACCACATTTTTATAAAGTCAATCGTTTAAAAGATATACGCTTCCAAAGTGGTAAAATGTGTCCCCCCTCTAACTTCTATAATAATGGAGTCATTGGCGTATCTAGAGATATTTCGCAGGGGGAGCCTGGCCCCCAGTAGTAGAAGCGACTGGCCAGATTTTTAAATTTTTCAGCCATAATTGTTTGTTAGTAAAAATTCTCGGGTGGGCACCAGACCATTCTGGGGTGGGCACGGCCCACCCGGCTCCCCCCCTTCCTACGCCTATGAATGGAGTGAAAAATATGTCTGTTAATCTTAATGGAAACTTTCAACCAAAAGTGGTTTGAACGAGATCGGGTCAGCAGTTTTTGTGATACAGCATATTTTCTAAAACCGCAAATATAACTTTGTAATTCATACAAACACTATGTAAAACAAAGTTATTTGGCGTACTTGTAAAAAATGTAAATAACCTAGTTTTAAGAAATTTTTAAGGTTTTTTTTTCGTCAAATAAATATACATATTATATTATATTATTATAGTTAGGTACTACGGAACCCTTCATGGGCGAGTCTGACTCGCACTTGGCTATTTTTTTTATAATTACATATTAAAGAATTAGCTATGTACGTACTTTCATTGTCAAACTTCCAGAGCACTTTGAGTTCTTAAACATACAACACCTCCAAATCGAAGAATAGTTCTTGTAATCTTTTAATTTATAGTAAAGACGGCCATCATCGCCAATATGAACACTGCCGCCATTTCTTTTTATAATCGTTATTTTGATTCAGCTGCTTCACACATTTTCGCGGAGTTGATACAGCGCGATCTACATTTGACCTTTGCTAGAAAATTGTTTAGCTAATTCATTTAAAAATAATTATTAATGTATTACGAAATTTGAAGTGGAATGATCTAGCACAGCAAATTACATGTGTAAATAATTTAAACTTGTAATGTCACCAATGTTACTTTCTTACAAAAGGTAAAACCTTTAATAATATTAATGAATATAAATAAAAATCTTAGTAGTAGATTATTTTTTCCCGCAGTACTACTAGACTGCTTGGTAGTAACCACGGGAAGAAAATTTTGCCCGTGGTAAATACTACTGTTAGTACCACCGGAAAAAGAAGTCTCAAAATTTTACAATAATTATTTATACTATACAGTATAGCGAATATGTTTGTAGGTATATGAAAAAATAATCAAATAGTTTCAATATATCGTGGGTGACAAAACAAACCACGAGGCGTATCCACAAAACCGTTACTTTTCAGGAGAGACAATAAACTAAATAACTTATACTTTTGATTCAATCAACTGTTGATGTTGTGTTTTTACATGTGGCCATTTATTTACACTTCAATTAATATGTAATGCTCGATTTGAAGGTATTTTGTTTATAAGACTAGTTTCTGGTACAAGTTACGTCTTCTTCGAATGACGGCAATACGACAAAACTTCTTCAAAATTGTGCCCAAAATGCTAATATTTAATGGACGTTAAACATCTCTCTTCAAATTATTAACAATTGTGCCAATATTAATTTTAATCTAGTTGTTAATTAAAAAATGAACGTAAATTACGTCATTATCACATTTTGTACGCATGTTTGGCTGGTCATTTTTAAATATTTTTTTTGTAATTTATAAGTGTTTTAGAATAATAGTTTTGTGTATTTCATTGTGAGCATGTGAACTGTATGAGTCATAGTCGCTCGAAATAAATGCATTTATATATTTTATTAATTAATTTATCCTATAGGTATATATATACTTATTAATTACATTTTAAAATATGAATAAAAAAATTATAAACATTTAAAAATATAAAAATAGTAACCCACCGATATCGGGAACAGGGTCCAAGCTACCGGTGGTCAGGGCTCTTGAGAGAGGAACCTCCTCAAAATACGCGCCGTTTCCAGAAGTACTGCTTTCTAAATCAAGCCCTTGATCTAGCTGCCCAACGAGAGCCTCCTTAGATATTGGTCGAGGCTCTTGGCTATTATACCATTGGCTGTGACGACTATCGGCACAATGATTGCTGTCTCCACATCCTACATGTCGACAACCTCGCGTGCCAGGTTAAAATACTTATTTTTTTTATCTATTTCAGCTTTCACGAGGTTCTCGTCATGGGGGACTGCTATATCAACAACCATTGTGCGACGCTCTAATCGGTCTATCACCACTATGTCAGGCTTATTGGCAACAATAGTCCTGTCAGTGATGATAGACCGATCCCAGTACAGTGTAATATTGCCATTTTCGAGAATTGGGTCGGGCGCATACCTATAGTATGGTCTGATTCCACAAGATTGTATTTAAGAGCAAGTTGCTGGTAAATAATCCTGGCTACGAGGTTGTCTATGCAAATATTCTCTGTTAGCCAGACGAGAACAACCGGAGATAATGTGACGAATGGATTCTCCCGTTTGTGACATGCCCGACATATGTATGTCTACCGTACCATCCTTTACAATATATTTTCGATAGTTATTCGTCATCATAACTTCGTCCATAATCGCACAGACAAAACCTCCGGTTTCCCCGAAGAGGTCACCAAAACGTAGCCAGGTTACGGACGCTAATAAATCTACTTCGGACCCATGAAGGGCTCGGTAATAGTGTCCGTGAAGCTCCTTGCTCTGCCATACTTCTCTGCGGTCATTAGTATCTAATACTACAGGTTTGCGCCAATTCTCGTTACCTAAGGAGAGCGGGATGAGGCCTTTGTCCACTGCTACCACATCCCGATGCATACCCACGTCAGCTTTTAGAAAATATTCCCTAAGGCTGCATACTTCGCGGTTTGGCAGGGTCTTTGCATTTAAAAAACTAGACATATATTTTATTTATTATTAATATTAAAAAAATACATTCGAATTTTAAGTATATACCATTTTTGTTCAACGATTCAGAAAAAAAAAACATATGGAACGAGTTACACATTATTTTCCGAGCGATAAAAATTTATAAATCAAAAGTTGAGAATTTGCAA
The DNA here is from genome assembly GCA_943138885.2 of Tholera decimalis. Classification (NCBI taxonomy): domain Eukaryota; kingdom Metazoa; phylum Arthropoda; class Insecta; order Lepidoptera; family Noctuidae; genus Tholera; species Tholera decimalis. Next base: position 22,185,923 of record OW964552.2, on the reverse strand, counting down.
ATAAAAATTATACAGGCTACACACATAAATCTAATATAATCTAATCAATTTAAATATTACCTATAATGTCGACTCATTTTTATTCATTTTATTACTATTTATTCTCCGTGTAGTTAAATGTTATTAGGTCTACTTACACAATTCAATCAAAGTGTCTATGTACCAATCTTAAATATTGCATGCTTTAAACAAGAATACGAAATACCTACTTTATTAGCGCCTAAAAATTGTGATCTCGGTTTTTTGTTAGATAGAAACAGCATTTTTTTCAATCTTATTAGAAAGGAGAATTATTACTACAGTTACCAATCATAGCTGTGTTCATATAGTGGAAATCATTTTAAGGGATACCCTAACCCACTCATGTATGCACATGGTTGAACTTTTCTTGGCTCAGAAATATGGATATCTTGTATAAACCGTACTAAATCGTATTGTAAGGAAAATCTAGGAACAAACACATCGATCCCTTAGTTTACTATCTAATATAATAGAGAAAAGTCCTGTTTAGTTTGTTTATAATGGATAAACTAAAACTTAACTGGACCGAATAAAAAAATTGTTTCACCCATATAAAATAAAAATCGATCGAAAAGATCTATCTATCCATCTATGGACTGACCTCGGGAAGTGTTGCTTAACTTTGAAGATCGGCCCATAAGGCTGTTAATGTTTAGCCACGAACTTCTCAAGTCAGTCAAAATATAGAGTAAAACGCTGAATAGTCATAACTGTCTTGCTCATTTTTAGAAGTTTACGCCAATCAACAAAAATGCATAATAAACTAATGTTATGCAGCCATTGCCGTTAGACGATAACGTTATTTACGCTTTGCGTATTAATAAGCAAATCTTATCTTACTTCTTACTAATTCTTACTTAATATTATAAATGCGAGTTTGTGAGGATGGATGGATGTTTGTTACTCTTTCACGCAAAAACTAATGAACGGATCTGAATGAAATTAGGTAAGTAGATAGTTGACATTCTGGAATAACACATAGGCTACTTTTTATCCCGAAATTCCCACGGGATCGGGATTTGCACAGGAAAACCTTCCTACGCGTACGAAGTCGCGGGTAGAAGCTAGTCCATACTAATATTATACATGCGAAAGGGTTTTTGTTTGTTTTTCTTTAACGTCAAAACTGTTCAATTTGTTTTCGGTATGAAGTTAAAAATTTAATTAATATGATTGTGAACTTAGAATTTAATTGCTGAGGTTAGTAAGGGCGCCAAAATATAATAGCCTACTGGCGGCAATGTGTAAATCCGAAACTGCTGTACATGTTACATACAGCAAATCCAGTAGGTAGGTGTGCTTTGTGCATAACTTTTTTAAAGATAAATAGTGGAATTTTTATGAGATGCAAAGAACTGTATAACGCTCATGATCTTTAACAAAGGAAACTAGTTTTATATTTAATTAGACGCTCCGTGAGCAATTATACATAATAATGTGTACTATGTTAGGTATTCAACTCGTGCGCATCTTCCGTTGAAGTAGTACCTACCATGTTATTAAGTCGTAGCATATGAAATTGAATAATTCAAGGACCTCGGCATAACGATGATCGTACTACCAACACTCTAGACGATTAGATGACAGCATTCGCTAGGTACTTACAAATGGTCGGTCACGCAACTCCAATCTTTCGTCGCCGGACTTTTAAAATAGATTGACGTTTTCACAATACCGATTATTAGGCAAAATATTTTTTGTTAATAAAAGAATGGATGCAAGGTCAGCCGCGACAGGTATTACATCCCATCCAATTTCATCACACTCACAATAAAACGAAGGCGCTATTAGTAATATAAACTGATTAAGCAATTAATGTGAAACTAATTAATAAATTAAAATACATGAGCTGTTTACTGATTTCTTTATTGGATATCGCCGGTACAATACTAGTTGACCAATTAAAAATGCAATGTTTATTATTGTATATCACTTCGAATAGTAATTTCGAACGCTATTTGTACACAGGACAAGGACAACATACATAAATTATCGAAGACCTATTTTAAAATAATAAACGGCTGTACTTCTACTTTTCGTTTGGTGTGTTAATGAGTTAACAAAGTAAAAATATACAAAATAATAAATTAATCTCAAGTTTTGTAAATTATTTATATGAAGAATTTATTTTCGAGTTCCTGACAAAGAGCTTCTAAATAGTTTCGTAGTTAGCGTTCATTTGTATTCTTACTAAGAGGCATAGAAGTTGGTAGTGGATACACATCACCCTAATTACAAAAACATTTCCAATTCCAGACTTATTATTTAACCTTACACTTTTATCTCTTATGATCATAATTATTCACAAGCGACAAATAATACTGCTAATGAAAGGACAATGTGTATCGACTGTGCTTTTTATTAATTAATTAAATGTGTTAATGCCAATAAACAGACTTTGTCCAATTATTACATTAACAAAGAATGTCTTAATTATACTCACAACAAAGTTAGACAATGCAGTGAAATTGAAACAAATTAACGTATCCGAAAACACACCAAAGAAAAAGTAGAAATGTGTGACTACAGTTAAGTTTCAAACGACTTTCGCATCAGATCATATTGTTTAAAACACGTTACAAATTAGATAAATAGTTCTCTATGCATTCAGCATTTGCATACATAACTACTATGTAAGAACATATCACGGACCTGTAGGTTAAATGAGAAACTAAAGTTTCTAAGATACTAAGGGCGCCTATCTAAAATTACGATTGATAAATACTCCGTACAGCTATATTCGACTTAAGACTATGTAGCAACATATCACATCCATTAATCGATCCATAGCCACAGTAATCAAGGGACTTACTGACGACCAACCACTCGTTAACTATTAGTGGGATTGAATATGTACTTGAAAATTCTACACTCATTGAGTAAATAGCTTGCAGAAATTCACAACTTTTCACGCATTCATACCAATATTAATAGTTTAATATCCACACAAAACAGTTCCCTGAAGATCGTAGTAAGTAGTGTTTATTTCATTTTACATCATGTTTCATAGTAAGTACTTAACAATAATCACTTTAGGTATTTCATGTATGGAAAGCATGCTATAAAAAAAAATTAAAAAATGTGTACACATTTTGTATTTAAATTAAATAATCGTATCTACAAACTTCTTTTTTGTGACATTTTCAATAAATCATAACTGCAACTTAAGTTGATGAGAGGAAGTAGAATAAATTCGAAATACATATTGATATCATACAAACAAGCAGTTCATGGCAAAAATGCCATGTGCTAGAGAAATTGGTTTGTGTAGCAAGTTCAGAATGGTCATGTAGGTATGTTACCACAAACTAGAAAACACTGCATATTCCTAGGCACGGCAATTATTGAGATTTTTATTTAGTACCTAGGTATTACTGATATTTAAGCACATTCCCGTCAAACTTACTGATTTAACATAAATGTGTTTGCATCAAGTGATTAGGGTTAACCAGTTTTTATTTCGTTAACAATAATATTATCATAGAACTGCAAATACATCGTATCAGATAGTATTCTTATAGATACAAAAAAGAATAAATATAATACGGAGGAGAAGAAATCTGGTGGGGCCCACCGAGCTTCGCAGGAAGGTAAAAGATAGTGAAAATTTAAAGCCACGCTACTCGCTCGTCCGGGAAGCGAGTCAATTGTTGCGGAGGAACACCCGGTTATGCACATCAATCTTAACACTGAATATGGTCACACTGTCGCACTGAACGTTAGCAGTCAGGGAGCTACCACTGCGGGTTGGGGGGCAGGTAGCCGTCGGGCGCGTACGCGGGCGCGGGCGGCGCGGCGTAGGGCGGCACGCCGGCGCCCGGGCCCGCGTACCCCGGGTAGTACGCGCCGCCGCCGTACCCGCCGTAGTACGCCGGCGTCGGGTACGCGCCGTAGCCCATCCCGTAACCTGCGATCACAATAACACTTAGTATAATAACAACAACACTTATTATCTATATATATATATATATAACTCAAAGGTGACTGACTGACTGACATAGTGATCTATCAACGCACAGCCCAAACCACTGGACGGATCGGGCTGAAATTTGGCATGCAGGTAGATGTTATGACGTAGGCATCCGCTAAGAAAGGATTTTGCGAAATTCCCACGGGATCGGGATTTACACGGGAAAAACTTCCCACGCGGACGAAGCCGCTGGCACAAGCTAGTATACAATAAATTAATAGTAGAAAACACGCTTTTATAAATGCACGTAAAAACAAATGTTGCTGTTTGTTTTTTTGTAGTTTTTGCCATATTATTCCCACGAGTAGTGAACAATTAAACGGTCGATCCCCCCAGAGGATTTAAAAGTGACATCTATAAAAAAATAAATCTATGCATTACGCGGTAATTCAAAAAGGTTAAGAAAACCGATAACGGATTTTCTTTAGGTTTGTTATAACCTTGAAACCTGATCGTGTTCAAAGTCTATTACGTGGCTATGATACTATGATACGATATTCCATCATGGAATGCCAGTGCCTATCTTTCGGCTTCATCATCAGACCTTAAAACCTAATCGTGGTCAAAGTTCATTACAAGACTTTTCTAAGAAATCCAAAACAGCTATGATACGATTTTCCATCATGAAGTTCCAGTTCATATCTTTCGGCTCCATCATCAGAAAAGTTCGACAGTACCATATTATTGTATTGTCATCAGAACTGCATACAGCCGCCAATTTTCATTACGCTACGACTCTTGGAATATGGTTAAATTAGTTACCTTAGATTCCATTACGTAGTTAGTGACATACAGGTCGACCTAATAAAAGCGTGTTAAAAAACAGTAGCAACTTTAATTAAATTATGTAACATTTCCTGCTGGACACTGGTTCCCAAAATACAAGCTCAAGCTTAGTTTGGAATTCAGTAGCAGTGCCTTTCGTGAATATAAGGCACATTTTAGATTAAGATATTCATAATTGTATCAACTGACTGTATCGACAATAAAGGTTTTTCTTTTACTTATTATTTGTTTATTAACTGCTCAGCTAACGTGCCATCAGTTGGGTCAGTCTTGAAACTACCTCATAGAATAACTAGCTTCTGCCTGGGACTTCGCTCGCGTGTATAGTTTTTCAGCAACAATAGTGTGGAGATACTTGTGATATAGGCTACTGTATGTCACAAGTATCTCCACACCGGAAATCACATTGATCAGTTGCTCTGTTTTGACGTTAAAGAAGAACAAACAAACACGAAGATATATGACATCTACCAACCCGCATTGGGCCCGCGTGGTGGATTTATTTATTTAAAGACAACCAACAAAGCATACACCAATAAACATGTTAGAAGTTACAATATTATTACAAACAATAGTGTAGCCTTAATTAAAGGCTGCCACGGCATGCATTAAACAATAAGCGTGAAAGTAGAGATAAATAAAAAAACCTTACTAACATTGCAATGGTGAGCTAGGTATTACTAATTGCTAAAGCTTTAGTACCAACATAACATTTCACATATTATAAGACGAATGAATAGTTAAATAATTAAAAAATATAACTTGGTATAAGTGGAAAGCCAGAAGCAAAATAAATTTATTTTTCATTTTTGTAAAAAAGCTGGCTTACATAGGTAAGACAGACCTGAATTTCTGTAAGGACTAAGACATATCAATATTAACACTAGGTAAGGAAGGCAAGCGATTATATTGAACCTGCATTCTGTTAATGGTAGCAAAATGATCCAGATTGGTTTTAAAACCCTTAGCGCAAAGTAACTGGTATCTAGATATACGAGCCAGTTTATAAGGCAAATTTATGTTTATCAGACTGAGTAACAGCAGACAATCAATGTGATTGTTTATTAATTTGTATCGAAAGAGATTATCTAAGATCGTACGACGATTTTCTAGACTCATGAGATTAAAATGTTTCAAGGGAGAGCTGTAGCTCGTTAATTTTCTGCCCAAATTGCAGTGATATGAAAAGTGCCAAAGAAATCTTTTCTGCAATGATTCTAAACGACTTTTATGCATTTCGTAGAATGGAGTCCAGACAATGCTACAGTATTCTAAACCAGACTTGACTATTGAGTTAAATATAGCAATTTTAGTTGAAGCACGTTTAAAATTGTTACTGTTACGCAGAATGAAACCCAACAACTTAAACTCTTTATTAGCAATTTTATCTACGTGAACATTAAACCGAAGCTTATTGTCAACGTAAACACCTAGATCATGAATAACTTTCTTTTCATTAATAATTTGGTCATTAACTTTGTAATTACGAAAATAAGGTCCTTTTTTCCTAGAAAAATGTACGTGATTGCATTTATCGCCATTGAGCAGCATGTTATTGTCCAAACACCACTGGTAAAAACGATCTAAGTCTTCTTGGATTACGGCTCATTCCCTCTCATAGAGAGGAGGCTTACCTATGTCCCGGCAATGGGAACGCAAGAACCTGAATTATTATTATTTATGGTTAGGTCGTCTTACCTGGATACTGAGCGTAGGGTCCTTCTGGGGGAGGGTTCCCGACGGGATATGCCTGTCCCGATGGGACCGGCGGCCCCGGGGGCCCGGGCGGCCCGTGAGCCATGGGTCCGCTCGCTGGCGACTTGGACAAATCAGCAGGCGCTACCGTACCGCCACTCATCATAGCGGGCTGGCTTAGACTGAGTGGTATACCAGGTGAAGACTTCATGTGTGCGGCGTGGGGTTGGGGTTGAGGCTCGTGTGAGCGACCCATCAGCCGAGGGTGAGTGCTGGCGTGGGGCGTGGTCTCGAGTGGGGATAAAGGCGCAGCGTGGGGCACGGGCTCGGGCTTGCGGATCCGCGGCGCTGCGGTTGGACCCAGTAAGCTCGACACACTATGAGCCATAGGCGCTGGTACAGGCGGCGCAGTGAGCGTTGCTTCAGGCACAGCATCAGGTTTCGCAGGCGAACGACGCTTCTTCGTCTTCGCTCCAGGCTTCTCTTCACCAGTTGGGGAATACGACTGCGTAATATCGTCTAAGTTTCTACGGAAATCTGGCATCCCCTCTTTATTCAACACACTTGCAGTCCTTTCTAGTTGACTCAGACTCGATTCCAGTGAAGGCCGACCGCCAGGCCTCTGATGCCGATAATTCTTCAGTGGATTAATTTTTCTTTCAACTGAATCAGTGTTACGGCTCAAATCTGTCGCGTCCATTTTAGATATGTCTGGCATTTTAGAATGATCCAAGGAATTATCTTCTATCGTCTTATTTTCTAAAATATCTTCTGAAGGTAGTTTTTCATCTGTTGTTAAGACTAAGGGTTGTGGTTCGGGTTTTGATTCGTTTTGGTTTAGGATTTGAGTATCAGGAGTTGTAATTGGCTTTTCTTCTTCACTAGGCTTAGAAGATTCTGGAGTTTCTGGTTTATTCTTATCTTGTTCTGCATCAGAAGATTGTTTTGAAATCTGTTGCTTGTTGTCATCTTCCTCGTCGCTATCTAACACTTGAGTATCTTCATCAGAATTAACCTCCATCTTACTGGTAGAGCCGGGCTCATTGCCGTCAGCTTCAGTTTTCTTGGGTTCTCTCGGAATTTTTGTTATGCTAACGGAACCAGGTAGATTGGGCCGCAATAATCTACCAGGTAGTGGCGACTTTGGACGCATACCCGAGTACGATCTCAACTCATTCAATCGACTTCTGATATCAGATATTTTTTGACCAGGAATCATTGGTCTCATTTTGTTTTGTCCTATTATTGAAGGCCGCATCACTCTGTGGAAACCAGGCCTAGGACCTGTTTTTGATGTAATTGTAATTGCTGAATTATTCTTCAAAGATCCAGGTATGTTTGAGACTGGTCGGCTGCCTAAAACTATAAGAAATAATAATTAATAAAATATTAAACATTAACATTTAAGTTGTATTTTGCGAATCTCATGTTCAGACTTACCTTTCTTTCCTATTGGGCTATTATCTTTATTATCAGCGCCCTTTTGTCCCAACCCTTTGAAAGATGTCTTGATGGCGATAATTTTTCCTGACTCTAATTGCATATAAATCCCTTTTGGAGATTTCAATACCATGACACGCTGTCCCGCCTTCAAAACTATGTTCGTCTTCTCGGCTGAGTTCGTTGGTATTACAACATCTGTAAAACAAGCGCAAAGATTAACAATTCGGAATTACCCATCACATTTTCAGTACTGCTGTAGTTTAGAGAGCTCTTCGGTATCTATCGGGTAACTATTATTAATTGTACATGTCAACTCGGAAGATAAGCTTTCATACTACGACCTGTAGGCGTCCAAATGTCCGGCGTCAAAGTCGAAGGTCAAAGTCAAAAGTATCCTAATGACACATATTTCATTAAGTGTTCTATTCGTACACGTAGTTTAATGAAATCCGTTTAGCCGTTATTACATGAAAAGGTAACATAGTATAATATACTTTAAAATCATAATATTAGTCAAGAATAGATGATTTGACGTTACTATTCAGTAGCATCTAAACGACGATAGCGACCTATATGAAGCGGATATGCAAAGAGTATGTAATACACTATGTTTTACGGATATGTCTCGCACTGCCAAAATTATGACAGAAATACTTCACTGTCATCCAGAAAAATGATAATGAAATAATGATGTTTATTCTGCAAATAGGTTATAAATAACACTTTCACACGTCTTTTTTTCGTAAATGTAAACTAGATGAGGCCAGTGTTTCCTAACTGACTACTCTGAGAAGAAACACTGAAACAAACTCAGAGGTCAACGTCTCTTTTAAAGTCCAGACAATCTGTAGTGATCCAAATCATATGAGAGCCATGTAGGTTAATGTCTGTGGCGCCCTTTAGAGGACAGAATCAAACAGATTTAAGCAGGCCCGTCCAAACAGTGCACGCATTTATCAAATATCGCGTAGCTCAACTTTCAACAGATAGGAAGTTATCATTACCTAATGGCAAGGTCATTTCTTGCGCCGTCATTCCCTGGCGGCGCCACACGTCGGCGGGGATCCATCGCGCCCCGTGCTGCATGGGACGCACGGACGCCACGGGTCGTTGAACTAAGCTACCGTCTGCTGTGCGAACCGTACGGTACGCTGTAGTTGGTTTTGGTGCTAGCGCGGCTTTCTTCTCCAGTTCATACCTGGATTAAAAGGTTTCATGGTGAATCAACAATCTGGGGTTGCAAGAATGTTTCAACGTGATACCGTTGTCGTGCGTACCCGGAACATAAGGACAAATGCATGAACAGGGTGGTTTTTTAGTCAGTAGAAGTCTGACACTCTCTTCCCAAAGCGTGAGGTACCATTAGACAATGTTCCTACAGAAAAAGAGTAAATAAGATTGGCCAAGTGCGAGTCAGACTCGCCCATGAAGGGTTCCTTAGTAACTATGTTATTCCAAATAACTTTGTTGTTCATAGTGTTTGTATGAATTACAAAGTTATATTTTGCGGTTTTAGAAAATATGTATATATATAATATGTGCTGTATCTCAAAAACTGCTGACCCGATCTCGTTCAAACCATTTTGGTTGAAAGTTTACATTAAGATCTATACAGTACATACATATTTTTTTTAATTTTTCACTCCATTATTATAGAAGTTAGAGGGGGAGGGGATACATTTTACCACTTTGGAAGCGTATATCTTTTAAACAATTAACTTTATGAAAAAGTGGTTTTAAAAACCTCAATGACATTTTTAAAGACCTGTCTATAGATACCACACACGCATAGATTACATGAAAAAATAAATAGTTTCAGTTCCATGTATGGGGTATGTTCCATGTATTCATTCCATAAATAGAGAGATATTTTAAATTATTATTTTTTTTCTTGAAATCGGAAAGCGGTTCACAGAATCTACCTACCAAGTTTCACATGTATAGTCAGCAGTGGCGGTACCTTCATATATGCCCAAAAGCCCGGCATGCCTTACTAAAAAATGCTCGATAGAGAATCAATGTCAAACCCGAACTATTTAAAAGTTCGCGCGCTTAATTCTTATCAAAATAACACAATGTATCTACTGAGTACTGCTACACTACTACACATCGCGATTGTTCGCGCGCAGAGTTTCGCATTTGTAGCATCTAATGATCTACATATTGCTATCTCGCTTACACGCACCGGCTTTTACCGGGCTTTCAAATACTATATCTGTCACTTTCGCACTTATAGCGATGTGCCGTATAACGAGTTAGGCCTTGTGCATAGAACAAATCGATCACAATGCAGATTTAAGCACGGCTTTCGTATGAAGTTGCATGCGTATGCGTGACCTTGTCAGATTGCCAACTCTGCAGTGTTGCCGTTTTAGCCACACGTTGAAACATCTTGGAGATTTTTAACGAGTTTGGAAACTTTTTTAACATTTATCAACAATAAAAACTAGCGACTTTTAAAATAACGAAATTAAATACAGTCAAAACCGTTTACAACAACATCATTTAGAACAACATACCGGTTATATAGACCAAAATCATAGGTACAAAATACTTTGTACCTTGAAAACATCACCGGTTATTACGACTATCGGTTTTTACAACCAAATATGAGTGGTCCCTTGGATGTTGTTATAACAGATTTTGACTGTATTCAAGCAATATCTTAAAAATAAAAAAAATTTAGCTAGATTTTTCATATACCTGGCGACTTTTTTTTGCCTAAATGACAACACTGAGTAGTTCCCGACATCCTAGAGTGCAACTAACTTCAGTTTCATTTGCTTGAGTGGAAAAAGGTTTTGTTGTTAAAGTTTTGTGTTTGTTTTCTAAGATTTCCTCAGTGATACAATTGTTTTGGTGATTTACCTACAACAATGGAGGTAATTGTACCTTGTGATTATTTAAAAAAACTTTTTAACAAAAAATTAAACCGACTCCCAAAAAACACTGCAAAGTGAAAAATAACTTTAATTTCGGTAGTCGGTGTCTTTAGTTTTGTTTTTTCGTTTTTGGCACCGACTTCCGAAATTAAAGTTATTTTTCACTTTGCAGTGTTTTTTGGGAGTCGGTTTAATTTTTTGTTAAAAAGTTTTTTTTTCACTCTTTTTAGTTGGATGATTTTTAATTTACCTAGTTACAAGAGCCTAAATGTCAACTACTTATAACCTTTTACAAAATATTGCTTTTCCCAATGCTGGGCCGTTAATTGTTGAGGAGTTCTCCTGGTACTTCACCATCAGCTCTACATCACCATATGCATTGTGACGAGCATAAAGTGCTTAACATCCATATTCAAGTAATCGAATCGCAATCCACTTAATACTTATTATTGAGTAGTTTCGGCGGCCATCTGTGGTCTTCATCATCAGTTCCACTTCCCCAAATGGTACTTTTTGAGAGCAACTGCACAAGTTACTATAAGAAATACCCAAAACGCCATAGGTGTGCCTATAATATTTGAAGAGTTTCCTCGATTTCTCCAGGATCCCATCATCAGATCCTGACTTTGGTGATAATGGTACCAATTTCGAAGTATACCCATTCGAACAAAAAAAGAATTTTCCAAATCGGCTCAGCCGTCTTCGAGTACTCGATGATCATACATAAAAAAAAATAAAAAAAAAAAAAAAAATATACGCGTCGAATTGATAACCTCCTCTTTTGGTCGTCGGTTGAAAAATGCGTTCAAGTTTTGATTGGCGAAGATAAGGTAAAATCTTTAAACTTTGCTCAGAAAAAACAGTTAATTTCTTCATTAAAACCGACGCCTAATCTGTGTATTTCTCAGACTAGTAAATCGCATAAACGATAATTTAATAGATCAGTGTATAAAACTAGTTGTAACACGTTGCAAAATAACTCGGCTCCTCGTTTGAGACGCAACGTACGCTGTGCAAAAACGGAATACAGACGACTTTTTGTAGAAGTAATTGATAACATTAATACCGAAATTACTGACCGATATTCTGAAATTTATAAATTAAAGATTTTCCAACTGCTCAACAACAAAAAATTTGACAATTATCACTCACATTTTCCTACAGAGGAATTAGATTCATTATTTGACATTTATGCAAACTATTTCGACAAACAAACATTAAAAAGCCAATTGATTTGCTTGTATTCTAGTCCTGATCTGAAAGATCGTAATGTTTTCGAATTAATTGATTTCATTCATGAGAATAACCACGAAGATGCTTTTCCCGAGCTGTTAAAGTTAGCGTATCTTGTTGTAACTATTCCGGCTACAAGTTCTTCCGCGGAACGTGCTTTTTCGTCTCTTAAACGTATCCATACCTATCTGAGAAATACACAAGGTCAAGAGCGTCTTTCCGAATTATCAATGATAGCTATTGAAAAACAGTTGTTGGTAGAATTAAAACGATCACCAACATTTTACTCTGATGTAATTAAATCATTTCTTAAGAAAGATAGACGATTCCAATTAGAATATAAATAATTTATTTAAATTCCTTATTACATTCTATCTAGCTATTTTTTAACTTTCGTTTTGTAACTTTTTGTTTTGTTTTTTTTTTGTCTGTAACCTGGGTCCTGTTACGAAGGAAGCAACTACTTACCATAACTTTGTTCCCTCAAGCAATGAAGCAAACCAAACGGCTTTTTTCAAAGCCACCGGAGGTATGCAATTGCTGATATGTTTATTATATTCAATCTAGCACTAGCATGCCTTCAGTGTGCTTTGGTTACCTCATTCACCGCACGACAAGCAAGAGTGAAATTGAAGAAATAAGAGGAAAGAAGAAGATGGATGAATTCACTTTTAATTTATTGTACCTAACCAGTAGTTTATGAGAAAATTGCGATGATACATACGTAGGTACCTACATACTCAGTCGAAAACTAAACTTTCTTTTTTTGAAATCGGTTAAAATTTTATTGGGCTTGCGTTATTTTGAAACCCTAGGCACGCCACTGATAGTCAGTAGTCTTAATAGATTAGGAATAAAATGGCTATGACTTACGGACGAACGACGAAAATATGACGAAACTATAAGAGTTCCGTTTTTTGTCATTCGGCTACGGAACCCTGAAAATCGGTCAATGTTTGACTTTTCAACCGACGACAAAAAGAGGAGGTTATCAATTCGACGCGTATATATATATATTTTTTTTATGTATGATCATCGATTACTCGAAGACGGCTGAACCGATTTGGAAAATTATTTTTTTGTTCGAATGGGTATACTTCGAAATTGGTCCCATTATCACCAAAGTCAGGATCTGATGATGGGATCCTGGAGAAATCGAGGGAACTCTTCAAATATTATAGGCACACCTAAGGCGTTTTGGGTATTTCTTATAGTAACTTGTGCAGTTGCTCTCAAAAAGTACCATTTGGGGAAGTGGAACTGATGATGAAGACCACAGATGGCCGCCGAAACTACTCAATAATAAGTATTGAGTGGATTGCGATTCGATTACTTGAATATGGATGTTAAGCACATTATGCTCGTCACAATGCATATGGTGATGTAGAGCTGATGGTGAAGTACCAGGAGAACTCCTCAACAATTAACGGCCCAGCATTGGGAAAAGCAATATTTTGTAAAAGGTTATAAGTAGTTGACATTTAGGCTCTTGTAACTAGGTAAATTAAAAATCATCCAACTAAAAAGAGTGAAATAAAAACTTTTTAACAAAAAATTAAACCGACTCCCAAAAAACACTGCAAAGTGAAAAATAACTTTAATTTCGGAAGTCGGTGCCAAATACGAAAAAATCAAAACTAAAGACACCGACTACCGAAATTAAAGTTATTTTTCACTTTGCAGTGTTTTTTGGGAGTCGGTTTAATTTTTTGTTAAAAAGTTTTATACCGTGCGCATTGGCGTATCTAGAGATATTTTCCAGGGGGGGCCTGGCCCCCAGTGGTAGAAGCGATGATCGCTTATCTATGTTGCGTTAGCGCTTAACGTACGAAATCAAAATTTTCACATATTTTAATTTAACATACTAAATAGGTTTTAAGTCTTGAGTGGTATATCAAACGATTTTATATACAATGTATGTTATGCTTATAAAAATTTGTTGCTTTAAAATTATATGCAGTTGTTAATCTTGTAAATATTAGAGATTTTGTAATTATATCATATATTACTTACCCAAAATGTAACATATTTATTTAATCAAAATATTTACCCTCATTATCTATACATTGTTGCCATCTAATCGAAAGGTTATTTATGCTATAGAACTCTCGGGATCTAGATTCCATAAAAAAAAATATTTCGTTGAAAATTGACCAAATCACGAAAAAATACTACGTCCGTTGGAGCAAGGTCTGGCATGTCGGTCTGGTTGGTACGTAGGATGACCTATGGTGTCTAACCGCAGCATCTGCAGAGTTACAACGGTTTGTCGTGCAGTGTGATGTCTTGCGTTATCATGGAGCAATAAATGGATGAATAAAATTGTAGCGTATTTGAAATGGGGAACAAAGTAAAGAAATCAAGACAGGGAAGGGGTTGGCGAAAAACCAGAAATCTCAGTCGACCGGCGCGCGATCCCCGCCGTGTTTTTATCTGTCTAGCCTAGCCAGCTCACGCACACATACACGGAGCGCATAGAATACCTACAATCGATTAGCGCAAGAAACTCGGTGCGCCCTTAATTAGCCACGAGCTAATAGTATAAATTATTCTCCAATAGTATAACTGATTCTCCAATAGTATACATGATTCTCCAATAGTATAAATAATACTCCAATAGTTCTAAATCAAACTCACCCTCTTTGCGCCAGTCGCTTTTCGGCACTAGACAATTTCTTTTCTTTTCTGTCGACTAACAGCGACTCGTGTTGGAAGGGCTCCTTGCTCAGCATTCTACCATGTTGCGAAATAACTCCTTGCATCAGCACATCAATGTACTTGTCCTTGTGCTCCGATAAATCTTTGATCTCTGATTCCTAAGACAAAAGAAAGAAAATTTTAATTGTGACTGATTCAATGACGATTTCACTTTCTTATTCTACGATTCTCATTATTTCCAATTACCCTGTCTATGGAGGCTGTAATTCAAGAAATGTGTAATATCAGTGATCGGAATAGGCTGAGTAGGTATATTTTCCTAAAGTTTAAAGAAAAGAGACGGAAATCGGAGACTTCCTTATGTCAATTTTTTTTACCGGTAAATTTACTGGAACTTTAATTATGTAACTTTCAATATCTTATTTTAACATTATAAATGCTTTAATAAATCGTAATCAATGTTTTGATAAATAAAATAACCAATATTAAATATACATATATATATATATATATATATATATATATATATATATATATATATTTGTTTTTTTATGTTGGTTGAACATTTCAATACCATGAATATATTAATGACTGAAATCCTTTTTATATATTTATTTTAAGGCTGCATATGTACAAACAAAAAACTTTTGCAATAAATATAACCGACTTCCATATCGAAACACTACAAAGCCAAAAATAACTTTAATTTCGATAGTCGGTGTTTATTTATTTATTTATTTCGGAAAAAAAAAGTTACACAAAGCACAGCAGCACTTAGTCTCTAGTATCATTAAGTAAACAATAACATATGTGTAACCCACACACACGTTATCCACAGATTACATTTTACGACGTGATAAGGTTACAACACTCACAAAACAAAATTAATAATTATAAAAATAAATAAAAAAACATAAAAACATATATTAATAAAAAAACAGAAAAATTGTGTGTTATTAGTTTTGTATTTCCTATTTTTTTCACACCGCCTTCCGAAATTAATGTTATTTTTGGCTCTATAGTGTTTCGATATGGAAGTCTGTTATATTTTTTGCAAAAAAGTTTTTTTTTTCACGCTTTTTAGTGGGTCGGTTTGTAATTTATCTAGTTATAAAAGCCTAAATGTCAACTACTTATCACCTTTTACAAAATATTGCTTTTCCCGATGCAGAGCCATTAATTTTTGAGGAGTTCTCCTGGTACTTCACCATCAGCTCTACTTCACCATATGCATTGTGACGAGCATAAAGTGCTTAACATCCATATTCAAGTAATCGAATCGCAATCCACGAAATACTTATTATTGAGTAGTTTCAGTGGCCATCTGTGGTCTTCATCATCAGTTCCACTTCCCCAAATGGTGCTTTTCAAGAGCAACTGCACAAGTTACTACAAGAAATACCCAAAATGCTATAGGTGTGCCTATAGTATTTGAAGAGTTCCCTCCATTCCTCCACGATTCCATCATCAGATCCTAACGTGATGACAATGGGACCAACTAGAAAGTATACCCTTTCAAACTAAAAAATAATTTCCAAATCGGTCCAGTCGTCTTCGATAAAAAAAGTTCAAAACGAACTGAGAACTAATAAATAATTAAAATTTTAAATAATACATTTTTTCATGATTAATGTTATCGATTTCACATGTAAATATAGTTATGTACAAATTTATATTCCACGGTTGTATAACAGATTATAAGCAAACATATGCATGCCTATATATTAATATTATAAAGTGGAAGACTTTGTTTGCTTGAACACGCTAATCTCTGAAACTACTAGTTCGAATTGAAAAATTATTTTTGTGTTGGATAGTCTATTTAATTCGATCGATCGATCTAATATTCGATTAGATCGATAAGAGGAAAGTATCAATAAAAATTGTTACATTATCGGAAAATTATCTTATACACACGGACGGAGCCACGAGCAACAACTAGTCAATCTATTAATTTAAAATAAATTGAATAAGTATTAAGTAATAGCTATTGACTAAAATCTTTACAATGAAACAAAAAGTTTAAAAGAATCGTCAAAATCGTATAATTATGTATTTTTAATTTAGATGAAAATAAAAAAAAAATTGTGCAAAATGTTCTAAGGAAGAATGTTTAGCTAATAGAAGCTTAAATTGTAATAACTTGATGTAAAAATTTACATAGTTAAGGTTCCAGCAAAACCGGTAAAAAAAATTGTCATAAGGAAGTCTCCGATTTCCGTCTCTGTTCTTCAAACTTTAGGTAAATATACTCAGCCTATTCCGATCACTGGTAATTATACACCCTTTCACATTTATTCAAGGAAGAAAATACCTAATAATATTGTAGAAATTAGCAAATATCCAGTGTAACTGTGTAAGTCTCTGCCAAAGACAAGAGGTATCGTTTTTCATCTAGTGTGAATCCAGCTATGCAAAGATTTGTGCAGCGAACCTCAACTTCGAAATAGACGAACACACTCAGTTTGGCAACCTTAATATTTAAAAAACCGACGAGTTTATGCATATTTTGATATCTATTTATGTCCCTCTTACCTTCAATGAGTTTATGGATATTTTGATATCGAATTGTTTAGCCAAAACCTCGGATGTCCCAGACACCATTCTCAGCTATGCTCAACCGTATCTTGAATTCAATTGATTGCTTATAACATTAAATGTCTCCGCTTTGATGGAAGCATAAGGCTGTGTACCTACAGTACAAGCTTCTCCAATACGTTCACTGCAGCTAGTCTCAATGGCATGAATTTACGCATCGCAATAACGACATAAGTGCGTAATTGCTAACGTTTGTAGGTTTAAAGAGG
Source organism: Tholera decimalis (assembly GCA_943138885.2). Taxonomy (NCBI): domain Eukaryota; kingdom Metazoa; phylum Arthropoda; class Insecta; order Lepidoptera; family Noctuidae; genus Tholera; species Tholera decimalis. The sequence continues at coordinate 22,168,428 of OW964552.2, read as the reverse complement.
TCATCGTTTTGGCAGAATAAAAGTATGTCGGGTTTTGTTATGATATACAATTCAAAATGTAAAACTTACCTTCTCATCATTATCAAAGCACAGGTTAGTGATTTCCTTCATAGAGAGTACAGCGTCAGGGTTGCATTCGTCGACAACTCTGTCAGCCATGCCTTGCTTGTTTATCTGACGATCGTAAATCTTCTTTTCGAGACAGCAGTCCATCACGAACCGATAAACGAAGCAGGGCTTTCTTTGACCGTATCTAAGGAGAGATTTAATTTTTATGAGAATACGTGCAAGTTCTTATTATGTATACGTATACAGGGTTAATTGTAAAACACCGTTAACCTCTCAGGACTATGTTACTAACATCATAATCAACAACTTTTGTTCTATGACTTTTAAAAATTCGTCATATTTTAGTTCACCAGATTTTCATATAAGAATAAAAATATTAAAATTGAACGCTCTAAATGTTACGAAGTCTATGCGAAGCAAAAGAAAGTGATCTAATCGTAAGCTATGTAAAATCATGCACATGTACTCAAATACGAATGAAGAGGAGGCTAGACAGATTTGTCTGCTCATAAACATTCATCCACAATAATTTCAGTATGTAATCATGGCGCTTACAACAGTCCCAAAATATAAGAAACTCGAAAAAATAAATACATAATGGTTAATATCACGTTTTAAATTCTAATGAAACGAGCAAGTCGTTCTACTGAAGTTTTATTTAAGCAGTCCAAATATGAATAAACAATTTAACTTACCTATATACACGACAAACAGCTTGTGTGTCGTGGCAAGGGTTCCAACTGGCGTCGAAAACAATGACCCTATTGGCTCCAACAAGATTGATACCAAGCGACCCGGCGCGAGTCGACACCAGAAACAAATGTATGTGCGGATTGGCGTTGAACTCATTTATAAGTTTCTCTCGCTCTAAAGCGTGCGTTGAACCATCCAAGCCTGAAAGATCATAATTCATGAACATACCAAGAAATTATTTACCGATATTGATCCAAACTAGGGATAATCAAGTAATACTTACGATAATAGTTTGTATTTCTCTCCCAGAGACAATTAGTCCCAGGAATGTAATTCTTTTCTAAAAAGTCTTCAATTAGATTCAATGTAAATAAACTTTGACTAAACAACAGTAGCCTATCTCCAAGCTTTATGCTTTCATTCAAGATGTAAAAGAACAACTCCATTTTAGCAGAATTTTCAATAATACCAGGAATGTAATCTTTTAGCAACTCAGTTGCCCAGTCGTATGTCATTTCTTCAGCTTTCTTGACCATCGCTAGCTCTTCTTCTCTGTTCATTTTCTCTTCCTTCTCACTTTCTTCAGATTCAGAGTCCTCATTATTCTTTTCTTTCGACGTCTTCCTATCATTCCGTCCCTTAGCTTTCGGTTTACTCTTCGCCTTTGACTTTTTACTATCCTTCCCTTTACCCTTCTGCTTACCTTTTCCCTTCGGAATTTCTTCTTCAGATTCAGATCCATCGCTCTTTCCGCCATCTATTTTCGAGTCTTTATCTTTCTTTTTAGCTGGTTCAGGTTTCGAATCTTTCAAAAGTAGAGGTTGATTTTTATTTATCTTCTTTGTTTCATCTTTCACTATTTTCTTTGTATCGAGATCTTCTATTTTAACTTCACCATCAGACTCCGATTTCATTTCTGTTTTTTCTTCAGTTTTTAGTTTATCAATTTCAGTCTTTAGTTCTGTGATAGGCCACGATGTTATTGGACTGCCAGAGCTGGCACTGCCCATAGGTGGTTTAGTCTCAAGATGTGGAGGAAAGTTTGGATACGAGCACGGATAATTGTTACCATTAGGGTTGTTTTCTTGTTGTTCAGCTGGATAAGACGACGTATTCGGAGGATAACCATAACCAGTATTACCAAATGGCACAGGGTTTGTATTTTGTGTTTGCGGTAAGTTAGGTTCCGTTTTGATATCAACGGCTGTATAATTACTAGGATCGGCATTAGGCTCGTTTTTAATAGCAGGTTGAGTTGGCACATTTGATTCAGTTTGGTTGGAAGGCATATTATTCGGGAAGCCCGGGTAATTGGTAGGATGATTGTCAAACTGGTTGTATGGAGTTGAATTATTTCCATATCCAGGAGAGTTAGCGGCATATGGTGGAGGATATCCCTGAGGTTGATTGGGATATCCTTGAGGAGCGGGACTGCTTTGATTATATGATCCCTGTGGCGTGCTGGAATTGTACTCAGAATATCCAGGATGATTTTGATAGCCCTGATATGGCGGTCTTGGTTGGTTTCCAGTATAATTATCTTGATTATTCGAGTAGGGTTGCATCGCGTTGCCGGGATACGTCTGATCGTTCGGTGGCGCGTTATAGTTCGGTGGGTAATGCTGAGAATGATTGTATTCAGGAGGAGGGTTGCCTCTGAAGTCTTGTGGCGATTGATTATTTTGTTGATACTGAGGATTATTATAGTACCCAGAGTTACCATAGTAGTTTCCATTACCCCAGTAGTTCTGATTATAACCTTGCCCGCTCTCTGGAGGCATGTTCTGTGGATACTGATTAGGGTAGTTATTGCCATATGGTGGCTGTTGTTGGTAATAATTGCTGTCATAGTTTTGATTGTATCCCTGATTGGGTGGGTAGTACCCGGGGCCTGGGTTCTGATAGTTATGATAGGGTGGATAGGACCCGGATGGCTGATCGGGTCTGAATGAGTTTGGTGGACCGTACGGAGCGTTAGGGTATGGCGCACCACCGTATATATTGGAATCGGAGCGCGGCGCCATCGGACCAGTGGTTGTGTTAGGCGGTATGGTCGCTGCTGGCTTTTTTGATGCACCCTAAAATATTTTCATTACGGTTAATTTTTTTTCAGTCTCGCAACTTTATTTATTGAATATGGCTGGCTATAGTAACTATTCTACAAACTATGACTTACCCGTGGTTTACCCGGTCGTCGGCCAGGCGTACCCTTCATGTTCCTCGCACGTCCAGCCTTCGTAACGCCACCAATCTCTTCCAAATCCAAGTCTTCTTCAATAGCGGCGTTCACTTCACTTCGCTTCTTTAGAAAATTGTATAGAACATCGGGATGATTCCAAATCTAGATAAAAGATGATTATATATGAATATGCAAGTATTAAATTAAATATCACATATTTCAGCGAAAGTAATACGAAAGGTAATATTTTAGATTGTGCTTTAGATCATTATAAAAAACCATTTACAGCATCGAGGAGATTCCATCACTTATCATAGATGTAGACTTGAAAAGGCCCATGTGCAGTGAAACTGCGAGTTCTCAATGTAATACAGAGATCATTACTCTATAGTATCTTCAATCCAACAACTCCCTTTTATCTCAAAGCACGTTTTAAGTTCCTTCATGACACACATTGAAATTTGAGAACATCGGATTGATGCCTACACTTCACCAAATTTTACGACCATTCATTTACGGTACTGGCCATTTGCTTGTGGAATGCATTGCCGGTGTTAGTAAGACAAGCTCAGTCACTCGCTGCTTTTAAAAGCTCGGTTGCCAATCTTTTTTATTCACTTATGATTATTCTTTTATTTTCTCTCCACATAATGCTAATAAGCATATTATACAACGTGTAATTTAAAGGGTATATACATACCAAGTGCACGACTTCTTTGGATGATAATAAACGATATGGCAAGGGTTTTTTAATCCTATGTGTACATGTGTGGAGCATATTAGAAATTTCAATACATTGATACCAGAGACCGAATTTTTCAAATTAAGAAGAACGAAGAGAATTATCGTTTTATTGGCAAGTGACGTGGAAAGTGATGACCCTCATAGTGCTGTGACACGTTTGTTATTACTGGTATTCAAGAAACATATGAAACCAATCATTTGGGGTCAGTTCTGTGAGTCACTTATTTTGAACTGAAACTTTGCATAGAGACTCCATACCAGATGTTGTCTTCAGCCCTTTTGGATAGATATGGGGTTTCCGTTACACGTTGTATATATACATAATTACTTTAGTATTGTAATTTGTATTTATATTTATTATTATATATATTTTAAATGAGTTTTTCTGTTTTGATGAATATTTGTAGTAGATACACTAATTTACCCTGCCAACTTTAATTAAAGTTTGTAAAGTCCTTCCAAGGTTGTCTGGAAGAAATCGCTCCATAGCTTAAGCAATATTGCTAAATAGGTATATTTAAATTTTGGTGTACAATACAGTATATTCTATCTATCTAAAGTCTAAACTAATAAAAATATGTCTCCTTTAAGTCCTGTCCATCCAACGATTGTCTGTAAAAGATCGCCCTGTGCGGTAAGACCGCCCATTGTACACTAGTTTTACTTTTTTCCTATAGAAATATTGTAAGGTGTACAAAAAATAATATAATAAATAAATTTAAAAAATCACGATAGTGCAACATACCTTACAACAAATCGCAAAAGCTTTCAAAGGATTTGGCACCGATGTGGAACGAACGACTTCATTCATAAATCTCTCGTAGAGTTTGCGTTGAAGCGGCGTCATACGCACTAGGAGTACGTATTCCTCTTTTTGAGGTAGCGTCGACTGCAGAACGGCATGTGATCGTCTGTGTATAAACCAGTTTATTAGAAGGATGTGTCGCTTACAGAAGATATTTCATAATATGAAATCCGTTTTAAAAACTAAGGAGGCCTATGCTATATGCTCCAAGCATCGCTACATAAATCATGTTCTACTCGCTTCCAATGGTTTCAAGCGGCCTTGATCAGGTTATTGGTTTATCACGGAGGCCAAAATAGAACTACTACGAACGGACTATTTAACGGTCGCCGTTAAATAGTCCGTTTAAAGGATGAAATGCTAGACCGTAGCGAGCGTAAGTGGTGTCCCGAGCGAAGCCCGGACGAGGCACATTTCAAAACATCACTTCATTTTATATGATGCCGTTAATGCTACAGCGCGCGTCCGAGCCTCATTTTATTATTAAATAGAAAACGTCATCTCAAAAGTGAGCAAAAAATTGCGTGTGGAAACTTAAATACCTTTTAACATTATAAAGACACATCCTCAAAAGACTTTAAATAACAGACACAGCTACAACAACACAAATGTACTTAATTCTTATTTCAAAAGAAACTTCAACTAGCCCACATACAGAAATAAGTATAGAAACAATGTGAATAAATAGATAACTATTAGTTCAATACACTAAAGAGAAGCCATTTTCTGATATCCTTACCTTTGTACAAAACCTACAAGTAGAGAATGCAGCACGTGGGCCCGATATCTCATGAGCCGTATGTCCTGTGGGGTCGAGTCTATACACTGTCCGTTCTGAATCGGGCGCTCGAACATGTTACAGAACTCAGTCTTGCTACCGAGGTAGTTCGGACGCACGAAGTCCACCATACACCAGTATTCCAATAAGTTGTTTTGTAAAGGATAACCTGAATAAAAAGTTTAAGATATTGAAACAAATTAGAATAATTTATGTGAAATTAATTAATCATTATCATTTAAAGAGATATCGAAACATTGGCAGAAATCAATTGATGTTCCCTGGCTCGCGTTAGACCACCATCTCACCTAATGGTAAGTGATGATGTAGTAGATGGAGCACGCTTGCCTAGAAATAACCTATTCACTCTTGACTTGAAGACTCCCAGGTTATAGCAATCAGGAAACACAGACTCCGGCAGGGAATTCCACTTCCTGGCCTTGCGCACAATGAAAGTATTCCTAAAACGTTTTGGGAATACTTTCACCATGTAACGATGGCGCATTGCCGCACAGTGGGTCGAAACTTTTAGTGAATTAGGTACCAACTTTGATTTTTACTTTTTATTTATGCGGATGGATAGAGCTCATTAACCTCAATAATAATTGTCCTGGTGTTTTTTTCCTAAACTTTATACTTTGCGTAGAAAAATGTGTTTTGTTATTTTTTTGTATGGAGTGGATCAAATTTAATTTAATTCCTGCTAAGTAGCGTGTGATCCCGCTTTGAAACTTTATTTTTCTTATACCTTCTCTAGTCTACTATCATTTGATACTATGAACATGTGCACAAAGTTGCAATTCTGCCAAATAAATGGATCGAAAAAAATGAAAAATTACATAGAATAAAAAGCTTATTTTTTATTTTCGTAAGTTCTTTTAAGTTAAATTTGATATGGAATAGTAAGTAAAAGCACGTAGTAATACACATAATAACTTAAGGGCCTATACTACCTCAAATGGCTTAACATGATCGTCCGTTATGTCGAAAATACTGCAGCAATAATTTTGAAATTAATATATATTTAATCCTCAACTTCACAGTTGAGGATTAATGTTATGTTTGACGAAAACACGATTCCATAAAATTTTCTTGATAGAAAAAAAAAATTTACCTTAAACCCCTGATATAAAAAAAAAAACTTCTAATTAGATCATTAAACTTTGCATATTAATTGAACTACCTAACTATGAAGCAGGTCTTGTTATTATTTTTTTTTATTATCATTATTTTCACTGTAAAAAGAAATAAACTAACATCTCGTGATTGTGATCGTCCCTTTTTCGTTATAATGGACAGTTTAATTAACAATTTAGATTTATTTATGACTAGCTTTTGCCCGCGGCTTCGCCCGCGTTAATTTATACTTTGTCAATAGTTCTTGTTGCCAAAAAGGCGCGCTGCACCGCTTTGGGTTTTTTTTTTTAACGCATATAATATTTAAAAAACCATCACCAGGGTCCATCTATCCCCAAAAAGAGACAGACAGCTAGTATTTAAAATTTATCTTTTTAAAACCAAAAACGTAGTTTACAATACATTTTTGTAAACTACGTTTCTGGTTTGCCCGTCCTTGGCTAAAATGTGTCGATTTTGTGAGCTTGATACACGTGAGCACGCCACATAGAGTTGCCCATGGGAAAAGCAGTCTTTTTCTAAATGTACACCTGCGACTTTCAGTGTCTGTCCTTGAGCTTTGTTTATGGTCATTGCGAATGCTGCTTTTAGGGGAAATTTGAGTTGTTACAGCATTCAGAGCTCAAATAAATCATCCTGTTGATATCTGTTGCCACACGATCTTCTCCTATTTTCAAAAGGGCAGCCGCATAAGGCCTCGATTTTAAAATAGAAATGATTCGTATATTAACTTGATTGGTTTAAATTTTATCGACACGGTTGGCGTAACGGTTGACTGGTGCATGACGTGGGTTCGACCCCAGCCCTAAACAAAGATTTGTATGGCCACACACATAATACACTTAAACCGCTGGACCGATTTAGATGAAATTTAGTATGGAGATAGTTTTAGACACTGGAAAAGACAGGATAGTTTTTATCCCAGAAATCATCCCTTAAGGATGTAAAAGGGGTGTTGGAACTTTGTTTCACCCCCTCCCAATTCATTCAAATTGCGTATTCAAGAACCACTAGAAACAATTTTTTTTTTAATTATACAACTTAAAATAAACGTGACCGAAGAGAACAGTGTTGAGATCCTAACATTCTGTACGCGCTTTTGTTCAAATATAAGTCCAAGATGGGAACAAAGTAGTCGCACGTTAGCACAGTTTATAAAAAAAAAATAGTGATTGATTAGAACGTGCAATAAACTGGCCCGAAGGAATGATACCTGAAGCTGTGAACACTGAACAGGAAAGGCTCGAGATTTGTAATACTGAAGATGTTAAAAATCTACCATCATCTACTACAGAAGCTTCGGCATCTACATTTACACCTCGGAAACCTTTCGAAGAATTGGGCTGCAGGCAAAAACGAAGACGCGTTGAATAAATTAACAAATCGCTTTCGTTATCTCCGGATGAACTGAAAGCTGGCTTGCTGGCTTCAGAAGCAGTGGAAATGAAGATGTAGGAAAAATAATGAACCATTTGCTAAATCACCCCGAAGATCTAGAAAAAGTGTTTAAGTACAAGTAAAGCGAAAAGTAGTAAATATACACCAAGATAAGGCGCTGTCTTTATTAGTTTCACTTAAATTAAGTAAATGGCACTGTGGCAGTATATAAGCCTAAGAGAAGCAGCAAGTGAAAATGGGTCTGATTTATACCCTTCTTATTATAAAATTAAACAAGCGAAGTCAAAATGTTATCCAGGGAAAGAAGACATAATTATAACTGAAGGAGCTGCTATTAAACTGCAAGCTTTACTCAACTTGACGGTATCTAGGCTTTTAGATGTGATTGCTTTGAATTTGAACTCGGCAAAAGAGTTACTGCTTATAAGCAAATGGGGCTTTGATGTAGCCTCAGGTCAAAGTAATTACAAACAAAAAACTGAAACAGAGTGATGATTCAACTATTTTCATGGCCAGTCTATACCCTGTTTTTTAATCTCAGAGACAGAATTGACACATGCAAATGTCAAGTTTAGAAATAATGTTACCCGCTCTTTTGTGCAGTGTTATACCTACGATACCGGTTTGTTGAATCGTAACTTTTTACCCGACTGCGCGACGCAAAGGAGGCATGTGTTTCACAGTCTGTGTTTGTATGTAAGTATGTATGTTTGTACCTATGTGGCGTTGTACAGGCCAAACGCGTGGGCAATTTTGAATATTTCTCACGTTTATCAATTCGTCTTAACCATGCAAGTGTCACAAGAGATATTATGACAGTTAATTAATAAAAAATCGACAAACTATATCAAATATCGTTGGGGTATCGTTGAATAGGTCTTTCTTTATAAAGAGAACTAGCCGGTACCTATTCCTGGCGAGTAGATATAGGAATTATTCAAAATTTTTGCCCAAAAAACCACTTTTTCGCATATAACTGTATAATTTTCTTCCAAATTTTTTCTGCATTTTATACAGTCCGGTAGCCCGCGCGGAGACGCATCTTTTGACACCCCGGACGCGAGCCTAGCTCTCCCGAAACGTCAAAAAACGTCCACCCTTAATCACTTTTGAACTGGACTATAGAACGGGGACGCAAGCTACGAAATATATACAAAATTTTTAGCTCTAATTTTTTATATTTTACTAGACGGGGGGTGATTAGACCACCCCATATACATAATTGGGTCGTGGACTAAAGCCTTGATTGAGGTTTGCTGTCATCGGAACTGATTTTGACATTATACATTGACTCCTCTTTTGAGGACTTATACATCGACCCCTCTTTTGAGGAAATATCAATTTTATAATTATTATTGACTTACTGATCCCCCATAAACAGGGACCAGTCACTTAATTTAATCTAATCATTACTATAAATATTATATCGTTTATTTATACCACCAGGGAACTCACTGCGTTTAAAACTCCCCTACCATGTTCCTCTCCAGAACTCCCGCAAAAAAGACCCCTGCAAGTCCCCATGTCTCTCCATCGAATGCAGCATCCTCCACCACCTTAGAGAAGGAGCTCTCCCCCCCCAGCGCTTCGACTCAGGCCCCTAATGTGAGGCGAAGCATTGGTGAGTGGGAAAGCGGGAACACAGCGGAAACTCAGCCTCTCTTGACACCCGCTACGCGCTCACCTAAAAAAGCAGCCCCGATAGTGATTGCGCCCCAAAAGTCCACTCGACAAACTGCTTCCCAGCCAGACAGCAAGACTGCAGCAAGACGGACTTCAACTGAGACGGCAGGAGCGTCACTGGGAACGAGCCAGCTGCATTCCCACAGACCCACCGACCGGGTGACCGAGGCCCGCAACTGCCTTCTGCGCGCGAAGTCGCACCTCAACGAGTCGCGAAATCTGAGGGCAGACCTGAAAGTCGGGATCACCCAGTCGGTGGAACGTCTGTACAAACTGGTGAAAGAGGAGGCGGCAGCTGCCGCACGGAAAACAGGGAATGAGCCGGAGAGAAAGAACACAACCAAGGCAACTTCTTCGCCAGAAGCTACTAAAAGCTCCCCGGAGATAGACTCGTTGCTCGTTTCACTAGCGGAGCATAGCGCGCTGGTGAAGGAGAGCAGCGAGAAAATGGAGAAACTGCAGCAAGCGATGGAGAGGCAGGGGGAATTGTTGGGAAAGACCTATACCGAGGCGGCGGCGGGGACACTCCCTGCTCCTCCCTCCTCCCCCCATAGTCGGAGCTACGCGAGTATTGTGGCTGCTAGGCAATATGTGCCACCACGGCCGCTGCATTCGCTCATAGTCAGCTCTGACGACACCAACGACACCAGTAGCGCCGTCGTCGACAAAATTAGGATTGCAGTGGACGCCAAAGAAACGGGTATCCGTGTTGACAAGGTCCGCAAGGCGAGAGATCAGAAAGTGGTCATAGGTTGCCAAACTCGCCAGGAATTGGACATGCTAAAAAACAGACTGGGAGGCTCCGCGACCGGACTTAAGGTCGAGGAGGCAGTTAATAGGGATCCTTTGGTGGTGTTGACGGATGTACTATCATATAACACAGACGACGACATCACCAAAGCGATTCTTAAACAGAATCAGCACCTCCTCGGCGAGCTCAAGAAAGATGAGGTGAGGGTCGCCGTAAAATACCGCAGGCGAGCACGAAACCCACACGAGAGCCACGTGGTGTTACAGGTCTCTCCACCGGTGTGGCAGGCCTTAACCAGAGGCAAGATATGAAACCGAACATGAAATAGGAGAGGAAATTAATATAAATACAATAAGAGACATTATAAGCGACGAAAAGAAGAGAAATATATTTTTAAAATATGCAAAAAAAGTTGCAGAGGTTGTAATAAAAAAGAACAAATAAAGTCACAGAACAATAAAACATCTAAAATAAAGTTCACAAAATTAGTACACGCACAAAAACAAAGAAATAAAATAAGTATACAGAAAGAAAAATCCACGCAAGTACATATTTATCATAAATCAATATAAAAAAAGACAGCAACAGAAGAAAGGCCTCAAGAAAGTGTAAAATATTGGCGAAAGCCAAGCGTTTACGCAACCCTTGAGGAAGAAAGAACGCATAAAGCTGGAAACGTATACAAAACACGCTTACTAAAGAACAACAAGCAAATAACGACCCTGCTCATGGTAGGGAGTGGCGCACAGTCGAATACACTACGGCGCATTCATAAAAAAAAAAAAAAAAAAAAAAAAAAAAAAAGTGATGATGTGATCGAAGATGGAGCACGCTTACCTAAAAGTAACCTATTCACCTTAGCTGTGATGTATTTATTTAACTTCTAATTTATTTACAAAAGGTCCATATTGTATTGAGCAGAGTAAGGGCACTAGAAGGCTCTATTTGTACAGTTGATCCGAATAAACTTCTAAATACGCTTCAAGACCACAATTCCTACCAAGAGTTAAATAATCTTTTTCTCTTAAGGTAAATATATGGCGCATAGAAATAGGTGGCGATTCTGATGATTCAAAATATTCCTAAGATATGGAGTCATTATTTGAATGTGATTAACGAACCTGTAATTAATTATGTTATTAAAAATATATATATTAAATTATTAATTTTGATTTCTACGTTTTAAATTAGCACCTACACATTATTTCAGGATAACGTATTATAAAAACCCGATTCTTGATTTTATTAACGTTAAGTTCCGATAGCGGCACATCACTATTTAAGAATTGCAAAAAACTGGCAACCGTCGTAACGTCAACTTTGTCTCTGAGATTAAAAAACAGGGTATAGTTCCTATAAGGCTTCAACAATGTGATGGAAGAATTGTTTGGGAATACGACCGACCCTCATCAACTTTCTATTGCGTCCGATAATGTTCAAATTTACCAAAGAAACGCAGTCAACAGTGCTAACTATAAAAGCAAGCATAACACAAGAAATAGAAAGACTTCAGCCATCAAGAATCAATAAAATTGAAGTTAAGCATCAATTGCACATGACGATGACAGACGGCAAAGTGACCTCATATTTGTCAGACACATCTTCAGCTGTCTGTGATATTTGCAAAGCAAAACCGTCAGAGATGAACAATTTAGAGTCACTTGCCCAAAGAGAAAACAACGAAGAAATTTTCCAGTATGGAATGTTATCTTTACATGCCTGGTTAAGATGCATGGAGTGCTTACTTCATATCGGTAAATATAATTTTATTAATTCATATTTTTTTTCATGTTAAGTATGTAGTTTCCTGTGAGATTATTTTTAAGTGACTTTTTTTTGTTTGCAGCTTATCGTTTGGACTTCAAAAAATGGATTAGTAGGGGCGATGACAAAGAAAAAATGTCACTCAGAAAGAGCACTATACAGCATGAATGCGGTTTACTTATCGATATAGTCAAACAAGGAGTAGGCACAACCAATGATGGCAATACTGCCAGATTTTTCAGGGATGCAGAAACAACAGCCCGCATAACAGGAATACGTAAAGATTTAATAGAAAGGTTTCACGTTATTCTCCAGACTGTTGCGTCTGGAGAGCATGTGGACCTTTCTGAGTTTTCCAAATTTTTTCATAGCATCAAATGATAGTAGACTAGACAAGGTATAAGAAAAATAAAGTTTCAAAGCGGGATCACACGCTACTTAACAGGAATTAAATTAAATTTGATCCCCTCCATACAAAAAAAATAACAAAACACATTTTTCTGCCCAAAGTATAAAGTTTAGGAAAAAACATCAGGATAATATTATTATTATTATTGAGGTTAATGAGCTCTATCCATCCGCATAAAGAAAATAGTAAAAAAACAAAGTTGGTCCCTAAGTCACTAAAATAATAGTTTCGACCCACTGTGCGCCGTTTGTCTTGTACTCCAATGATGGAACGGGCTTGGCGGAATTAGATTGTGTAATTCCATCGCACACTGCCCGAAATGTAACCGATAGAAAACCGATAGATTGCATAGAAAATTTTCATTTGTGTTGTTACAAGCATTTTCCCGAGACTTCGCTTGCTTTTTGTACAGATTTAGTCAATTTTCTCTCATCATGTATAATTTTAACAATAAAAACAAGTAACAAACAAACTCATTTTGGAAACTATAATATTAGATAGCATTTTAATAGTTTTATCTTTTATACACCTTGAACAAATAAGAAATGGTACACTAGGTTAAACATACCTGTCAACACTACTCTTCTCTTTGTCCTCATTTGCTTCAGCGCGTAAGAAATATTCGAGTGGGAATTCTTAATGCGGTGGCCTTCATCGCATATAACCAAATCTGGACCCGGCTTGACCAATGCTTCATACATTTCTGTAAATACAAAATAAATAATGGTTTAAAATGTTTAATTACAAAACAACTGACTGCCTCGTTGGTCTTCTGGTATCGTAAGCGAGACTGCTGAGTATGCATGAGGTCTCAGGTTTGATTCCCGGGTCGAGCAACAAGTGCTTTTGGGTTTTTCAGGAAAGAATTTCTCAGTAGTAGCCCGTAGTTTGGAAGTTGGCGGTGTGATTGGTCCCAACTGTCATTTGGACATCTTTTTCACTCGTTACGGGTAGTCAAAAGCCAGAAATCTCACACTGGTCTGTCCAAGAAGTATTGTGTTACGCAGGCGCGTGCACAGGATTATGACAGGGTATGCGGCGAAGTAATCGGTCACAAAAACTTTATCTTTTATAGATTTTTAGCATAGCCACAGCCACGCATCGTAGCATGGTGGCGATGCGTGGCTGTGGCTATGCTAAAAATCTATAAAAGAAAAAGTTTTTGTGACCGATTACTCCGCCGCATACCCTGTCATAATCCTGTGCACGCGCCTGGTGTTACGCAGCCAAGTTTTGGAGGTCAGATAGGCAATCACTCCATATAAAACACTAATACTCAGCTGCATCCGATTAGACTAAATGCCAATCCCAACGTAATTGGGAAATGGCTCAGCAGATGACGACTTACAAAACAACAGTGGATTTATTTCTTCTCCATAAAGATCCCTTTTGCAACTCTTCTTTTGCGCTACACTCTGCAGCGTGGTAGTGGTCGCCACGTTGACATTAGTTGCCTGCTTCACTATCCGACGCAGTGGTCCGTTGAAATTCTTTTTTATTTTCGCAACTCTCCAATGCGAAAGGCATATCTCATAAACTGTTTATAGTAGCTAGTAGAATATGCAAGTAGATACTTTTGTGCTATTCTCTTTGTTTATGATATTGTCTTATTTAAAGATTACATTAATTTATAAAAAGACTTTGGAAATGTAGTCTTTAAAAAAAACAATGTAACCAGTTCACCAATTAAACCAGTGTAACAATGTAACCAGTGTAACTTTCCACTGCTGGGACACAGGCCCTAATTTCTTTATTTTTTTCAGAAGAAATTATAGCCATTATAGTTGGTTCACGTTAAGAAAATAATGACGTCATCGTTGTCCGCTCCTCTCGACCAATCAGGTCGCAACAAATTGTAGATCTTTTGTCGAAACGGTTGTTTTTTATGCGTTACCTACCTACATTACAGAGGCGTGCGCTCCTTGAAGGCATAAATGCAGTGCTTTACTTGCCATTCACAGATATTTTAATAAAACGTTCGTACGTTTTAGATGACTTTAATTAATCTATACTTATAATAAATCTGTAGAGAGGTCAATTCTGTACATGAAATATATTTACAAAATAACTATCAGGGGGTGATTAGGGATCGATACTGATGCCAAAAATGCAATCAGTTAAATTTTTGTCTGTCTGTCTGTCTGTCTGTCTGTCTGTCTGTATAACCGTTATAGAAACAAAAACTACTCGACGGATTTTAACGAAACTTGGTACAATTATTTTTCATACTCCTGAGCGGGTTATAGTATACTTTTCATCACGCTACAATCAATAGGAGCAGAGCAGTGAAGGGAAATGTTGGGAAAACGGGAGAAGTTACTCCATTTTTTAAGCTTCCGTCGCGTGTGCAACCTTTATGGTTAAAGCTACACAAATCATTTCATGACGGAAATGTTCTCCTTAAAATTATATAAAAAATATCCCACGACAGCATATGTCTAACTTTTATGGTTGACTCACAATAACACGTGTAACTCCCGATAGCTTAGCAGTTCGAAGCTTTCTGATTATAATATTTGTCTACTCTTACGTTTATAACACTCTCAGTCACCCCTAATTGAAAAAGTTAACATTATTAACTATTCCATAAAAAAATTGGCCAAGTGCGAGTCAGACTCGCCCATGAAGGGTTCCGTAGTAACTATAATATAATATGCAAATTTATTTGACGAAAAAAAAAACCTTACAAATTTCTTAAAACTAGCTTATTTACATTTTTTACAACTGCGCCAAATAAATTTGTTTTGAAAAAAAAACCTTACAAATTTCTTAAAACTGGCTTTTTTACATTTTTTACAACTGCGCCGAATAAATTTGTTTTTCATAGTGTTTGTATGAATTACAAAGTTATATTTGCGGTTTTAGAACTCTCAAAAGCTGTATCTCAAAAACTGCTGAACTGATTTCGTTCAAACTAATTTTGGTTGAAAGTTTATATTAAGATCTACAGACATATATTTTTTTTATATTTTTCACTCCATTATTATAGAAGTTAGAGGTTGTGTCCGCCACACACACATTTTACCACTTTGGAAGCTTATATCTTTTAAACGATTGACTTTATGGAAAAGTGGTTTTAGAAACCCCGATGTCGTTTTTAAAGAACTGTCTATAGATACCATTTCATGAAAAAAAATATTTTCAGGTTTAGTTCCATGTATGGAGAGCCCCCCTTTATTTTAAATATTTTTTAATTTTTTTCTCAAAATCGGAAAGCGGTTCACAGAATACATCTACCTATCAAGTTTCACATGTATAGTCCTAATAGTTTCGGAATAAAATTGCTGTGACAGACGGATGGACGGACAGACAGACAGACAGACAGACGGACAGACATGTCGAAACTATAAAGATTCCGTTTTTTGCCATTCGGCTACGAAACCGTAAAAAGAATCATATAAATCGGTATAGAAACACCAAAGTTATACATGAAATACGCTTATAATAATAAGCCATCGCGCGTGAATACTGAATCATGATAAGGATTATTTTTGAGAATCGGTCGCCGCGCTCGACGCGTCTCGCGGTCGAAGCGTTCTCTAGGTACTTAAGCCTCATGTGAACGTGATCTAAACAATATTCCCAATACATTAACTTACGCTGACGGAGTCGCGGGCACAGTTATATTGTATCATTACGCTAAGGCCAATAGGAGCGGAGCGCCAATGAAGAATGCTTCAAAATCGGGGTTAAATTTAACGTTAGCCCAAAGTAACTATTCCACGCGGACGAAGTCGCAGGCAAAAGCTAGTAGTAAATAAATGAATAAACAAAATATAATAACTTAAAAACGCCTAATATTTTATAAATAGCACCCACACAAACACTATGTTTGCCAGGCGCTGCGAATTAATGTACCTAATTCCCAAGTAATGCCGCGGATTCACGCAGGAGATTTGTTTGCATGTGTGACGTAATTTTAGTTACCGTACAAGTTCGAAAACGCACACACCCATGAATTTCTAAAGCCGCCGGTCATGCGGCATGATACCACAGACTACATAGAGATACTGCGTTCCGAGTAAAAATAATAGACAGAATAGGCTATTTGACTGGTTTCTAAAAACCATCTCATATTATTTATTGGTGTATAAGGTAGGTAAGGTATATATAACCCTACAAATAATATTTATTTTCATATTTTATAAATATTTCGTTTAAAAAAAGCATTAATAATAATAATATAGTATAGTACATAATATAGTGATTAAGATTATATAAGCTGTCAAAACCAGCACGCTCCGCTAGGAGTATCTGTGTTCTGTGGTCACACGTTTGTATATCAACATTGGAGAAGTAAAAGTCAAATCGAGAGTTTTGTCTTTTTATGTAGTTTAATAGAGTTTCTGGCTGTAATTTACTGGAAAAAATGAGTTATAAATGGTGTACCAGGTGCACAAATACAACGATAAAGTAATAATAAAGAAAGAGAAGCTATTTATAACCGTTCCAAAAAATGTTAAAGTTCGTAATAGTACAACTTGCACGCAGAAATACTAAAGAAATAAAGGATAGTTCGGTAATTTTCTTCTGTCAGGATCATTTTGATGTAAGTAAACATGTTATTATTACTAACTTAAAACATTTTTACAATATAGTTATTCTACTGTTTTAAGGTTAGATAACTGAGATGTTTTTTGTATTATACCTGAACAGCCACAAATATTTCAATATTCAATGTTTTTCAAAATCAATCAATTCAATTTATTACCACTAAATACATCAACATTTATGGCTTTAAAACAACATTTAAAAATATTTCAGATTGAGAAAGATATGGCTATCAATATAATATGGGATTAAGCAAGAGGATAATCATGGTAGATGGAGTTGTGCTTACAAAATTTTATTGCCAGGAAGACCCCAGAAAAAGGATGAGTGATGCTAGTACTTCTAGACATGTATTTGTTAAAAAACAAAGAACCCAACTCATTCAAGAGTGCCAAGACACACTGATGCAGGAAGTGTTAAGTGAACCCGGCCCATCTAGCACCCAACCGACTACAACACCTGTGCAAGAAGTAGTTTTAATGACAACAGGTACGTAGACGTACATCATTTTCGTCAAAAAAAGTTGGCAACGCTAGCCGCATTACCAGTGTCATAATCCTGTGCTCGCCCCTGCTACATTAAATAATATAATTAAATTCAATCCTATTGAATTGGTGTGGGCCCACATAAAAAAATATGTTAGTGCCAATAACTCAACATTCAAGATGAGTGATGTAAAAAATATATTTTGAGACGCAATAACTTTAATAGATGCTAATCGATGGAAGAAATGCTGCGACCACGTGATACAAGAACATTTTATGTGAAATTTGGATGACGTCATAGAGAACGCAGAAAAAATTCTTTCACAATAAATTCAAATGAAGATTCTAGTGACACTGTTTAAAAAATGTTACTAATTTAAGACAATTCATTTTATTTTTTCCATTAAACTTAATCTTTTGAAATACACATTTAATTTTGAACTTTTACCCTGCAGTTGCATTAATGACGTCACTATTTTCTTAACGTGAACTAAAGCTATACATTCTCGCTTACCATCTAATAGTTTCTTATCCTCATCAACAGGTGTGTCATCTTTTTTCTCTTCTTTCTGGGTGTCCTTCGTATCATCTGTCTTCGCCTGACTGTCGCCATCGTCTTTATCGAGTTTAGATTCTTCAGAAGCCTTAAAAGAGAAAAATAATCAAGTTAGCACTATTTTCGAAAGTAAGGAAGAGAAACTTGTGTGTTCATAACAAGAAATATACTTATGTATGTGGTTTCTATATGTGGAAAGTTATTAACAACTAGATTTCGACGGTCGACATTCGACCATATTAAAATTATTTCGATAGTATTATTATATACAAACTAGTATTTGCGTGTTGCGCGAGGTGCAAGCAACTCACGAGCTTTCTTTAAAAAAAAAATGGGGGGGAGATGGGGGGATTTGCACAATTATTTGGACTAAAGCATTGCCCTTCTAAATGAATCTGAAAAAAAAAATGTTCCAAGTCTCTTAATTTCAGAGATCCACCTAAGGGGGTGAGAAGGGGGGCAAGGGGGGCGACTTTGAAAAATGGTTTTTACTTTACCAAGCCTCCTCTATACGAATCCGTAAAAAACAAAAAATACGGGTCTCGTAGTTTCCGAGATACGATGGGGAGGGGGGAGAAGGGGGGTGAAAAGGGGAGGTTTGGCACTGTTCCCGTAGGTTTGAGAGTTACTTGTTTACGAATCTGTCAAAATATACCCACCTCCCCATCCACCATCTGGGAGAACAATTATGTCAATGAGTCAGTCAGTCAGTGAGTGGTAATTTAGCTTTATATTATATACAAATATTAGCTATCTGCACTTCATGTCAATATATGTAGCTTCACAGCTTACAGGTATAAAATTTTTACTTAATATTACGCCAATTATGAAATACACAGATTACAATGACGTATGTCATGTATAGTGTATTAGTGTGTGTATCTGAATGGAATGGTTATTATTATTTCTCAAAAGTGAACCTACAATCAAATCATATTAACATTATACCCGGACTTTTAATTCGATGCAGTAGACTGACAGTGAGCTGTCAGATAATGACGACTACGAAATTGTGATGTAACTATATTTATCGATTCAGGAATAAAATTGAATAACGATGCAAACAACTTTTTTATAACATTAAGTGAAAATAACTAGTGATGCAACGAATACTACTTTTACGAATACGAATACGAATACGAATATCAAACCTACTATTCGGCGAATACGAATATCTCGCCATGGTAATAAAAGACATTTATTTGATGAATGTTTACTCTTCTAATAATTAAAATTTACAACAGGCAAAATATTTTTATTAAAAAAAAAAAATTTAGGAACAAAATAGTACCGACTTCTATGTAAAAACACTACAAAGGCAAAAATAACTTTAATTTCGGTAGTCGGTGTCATTTGTTTTGTTTTTTCTTTTTTAGAAGTCGGTACTATTTTGTTCCTAATTTTTTTTTCATTTTCAGGCTTTTTAGTGGGTCGGTTTGTAAATTATCTAGTTACAAAAACCAAAATGTCAACTACTTATATAAAATATTGCTTTTCCCGGTGCAGAGCCGTTAATTTTTGAGGAGTTTTCCTGGTACATCACCATCAGCTCTACTTCACCATATGCATTGTGACGATCATAAAGTGCTTAACATCTACATTCAAGTAATCTAATCGCAATCCACGCAATACTTATTATTGAGTAGTTTCGGTGGCCATCTGGGGTCTTCATCATCAGTTCCACTTCCTCAAATGGTGCTTTTCGAGAGCGACTGCACAAGGTACTATAAGTAATACCCAAAACGCTATAGGTGTGCCTATAATATTTGAAGAGTTCCCTCGATTTCTCCATGATCCCATCATCAGATCCAAACATGACGACAATGGGACCAACTAGAAAATATACCCTTTCAAACAAAAAAAGATTTTTTGAAATCGGTCCAGCCATCTGCGAGTAATGAGGTAACATACATAAAAAAAAAGTTCAAGACGAATTGAGAACCTCCTCCATTTTTTGAAGTCGGTTAAAACATAAAATTTGTAGATTTTCTGGTTTTAGGCGATTTCTTTTTTCAGTCTGGGTGTTCCCAGCCTTTAAAAAAAGTCTTTCCGTGGCGACTGTACATGTCGTCAGTGAAAAAATTTTTGGGCGAGCTTTTTCAGACTTGGAAATTTTTCAAATCTGCAGTAAATAGAGTTGCGTACAAAAATATTAGTTTTTAAATATTCGTATTCGTATTCGCCGGATAGTAGACATTTACCGAATATTCGTATTCGGCGAATACTAATACGAATATTTAAAAACTAATATTTATATATCGACCTGTATGTAACTAACTATGTAATGGAATCTAAGGTAACTAATTTAACCATCTTCCAAGGGTCGTAGCGTAATGAAAATTGGCAGCTGTATGTAGTTCTGATGACAATACAATAATAATTATGGTACTGTCGAACTGATCTGATGATGGAGCCGGAAGATATGAACTGGAACTTCATGATGGAAAAGCTTATTTGGATTTCTTAGAAAAGTCTTGTAATGAACTTTGACCACAATTAGGTTTCAAGGTCTGATAATGAAGCCGGAAGATAGGCAACTGGCATTCCACGATGGAATATCGTATCATAGTCGTGTTCGCACTTGTGAGAAAGGCCACGTAATGGACTTTGAACATGATCAGGTTTCAAGGTTATAACAAACCTAAATCCGTTATCGGTTTTCTTAACTTTTGAATTACCGCGTAATCCATAGATTTATTATTAGGTCGATCTGTAACGAACTAAATATGCAATAAAATCTAAGAATCTGAATTAAACGTACTTCTAATTGTTGTATCATCATGAAACTTGGCAATTATATGTAGATTACACGACAATACGATATTAAGGTACCATCAAGCTGGTCTGACGATGGAATTTGAAGGTGGCTGATGGAACCTTGGACTGCCTACTAGTAAACATTTCAAATTTCTGCTCATTACATTAGTCTTAAAAGCGTGTTTTTGGTTTTTTAATCTATTAATTTATTATTGTTATTTTGCAATAGGCCCCTGTCCCCGTACCCATTCTTACGGAGTTTAGGTCGCAGTGGTATGGGGGCAGTCTTTTTAATAGTAATCTCGCGCAATTTATTAAAATATTCATCACATGAAACAATTTGCAAAAAAATGGCTTTTATCATGTCTGGTTAGATATGAATATCTTTAATAAAATATATTTATTTATAATAAAACTTAGTTACTACTTAAAAATAAATTATAATAGTATAAATTTCATCGTTTATTTATATTTCAAACAATTAAAAATCACTCATTTATTATTCGACCGATTGAATCCATCACTATTAAGTTAAATAGGGTATAATTATTTTAGTAAGTGACATTAGCTTATGTCAGCTTACTGCATCGAATTAAAAGTCCGGGTTATAGGCGTCCATGTTAGGTTCTTGGTTTTCAAGTACAAAATATCAAATGAGTCTGTCTACGAAACTGTCAGTTCCACAATTCATATTTATGGGGCCATTTTATATGTAAAAGTTGGCCACAGTTTTAATACACTGATACGCAGCTATTTTATTATTTTACCTGAGTATCTTCAGTAGGCGGATCCGGCTTTTTCTCATCTTTCTCTTTTTCGGCCTCCAGTTTAGCGTCAGCTTTTCTTTTCTTACGAGGTTTCTTATCTTTTTTCATACTTAGCAGTCGGTATAACTCATAGCCTATCATGAGGACTCCACCCGATGTTGTCCAATCCTAGAAATTAAATATGACTGATATAACACACACATTAAATATGACAGTATCATGTAAAAGAAAAACTTTCATATTTTTCATCGTTACAAGCAGACATCCAAGATTGCATACATTAATATTTAAAAATCAAGTAATATATTCTATAATAAAAAGAAGTAGATGTCGAAAGTCGAACATTTTTTACTTATTTGAATGTTATTACAAAGATATTGTTTCTGCACTCTTTCTCCATATAGACTTAAACTGTGCCAAATTTCTTAGACCTCCATCTGCATAATTTTCGTAAAAAGCGGTGCAAAGGTTTATTAGCAATGTAGGTGGAATTCACATTACTAGCAATCTTGTTAACCCCTCCAACTGAGCTTAGTTAAATCATGCCGTAAACCCACTCCATATACAAGCGTATTTAGCTAGATATGCTTGTATCTGGAGTTCGTTCACGGCAATAGTGTATCGGGTGTGTAATGTTTGTGCTTAACGTATTAAAACATAGAAATGAATCAATAGTATTTCATACCTTCACAACTTTAGCTCTCATTTGTAATGTTTTGTGACTATCGTTGAGCACGTAGATTGGGAAGTTCCGCGGTCGTACCTCGCCGTGCGCCGACAGTGGACTTGTGCAAGCGTATTTAGCTAGATATGCTTGTATCTGGAGTTCGTTCACGGCAATAGTGTATCGGGTGTGTAATGTTTGTGCTTAACGTATTAAAACATAGAAATGAATCAATAGTATTTCATACCTTCACAACTTTAGCTCTCATTTGTAATGTTTTGTGACTATCGTTGAGCACGTAGATTGGGAAGTTCCGCGGTCGTACCTCGCCGTGCGCCGACAGTGGACTTGTGCAAGCGTATTTAGCTAGATATGCTTGTATCTGGAGTTCGTTCACGGCAATAGTGTATCGGGTGTGTAATGTTTGTGCTTAACGTATTAAAACATAGAAATGAATCAATAGTATTTCATACCTTCACAACTTTAGCTCTCATTTGTAATGTTTTGTGACTATCGTTGAGCACGTAGATTGGGAAGTTCCGCGGTCGTACCTCGCCGTGCGCCGACAGTGGACTTGTGCTCGCGTCCAATGGCAACCACATGTTAAACTCTGCTACCTGAAACATTATACATATGGATTTTAGTATACATTATTACGTGTTTATTATCTATACTAATATTAAAAACAGGAAAGATTTGTAAGTTTGTAACGAATTACTGGACCGATTTGAAAAATTCCTTCACAAATATTTTTTTAGCGGAGCCGCGGGCAGAATCTAGTCGTCAATAAGAGACTAGTTAAAACAAGTTTAATAGTAATAATCAGCTGTGCCAAAGACATCTTAACAATTAATCTATTGTTTACACTATAACCCTGTAAACAACTTGAATATACACTATAAACGTGAGAATTTATAAATGTAGTTTTAACAAAAAAGCTTGGCAATCTCATCAGTTTTTAGATAATATTGACGGTATTAGTTTCGTTTTTCTTATTAGCATTGCTTTTGGGTATGTATGTATTGCCTATTGTATTTTTTTATTGAGTATTTTACATTTTTCCATTAAGTTGCACCAGCCATTTTCGGTCTCTACACTACCCTAGGGTGGACTCGTAGAGAATGCCTAGAGCATTAAGTCGGTCTTTATACACTGTTTTTACTAGTACAGAATATTAATAAATAAATATTATAAATAATATTAAAAGCTGCTCGTAATGATTATATTGCTACCATCAGTAGGATACTTACCCAATTTTGAAGTGTGTTTATTGGCATTATACACAACACAGTTTTAGATGACGTGTGTCGCAAGAATATATCACAGAAGCATACGATTTGTAACGTTTTGCCAAGGCCCATTGAATGCGCCAATATACATCCAAAGCCAGTTGACGTTGAGAATCTCTCAACAGATTCTATAATATTATCAAATAAGAATCTCACTCCTCCAATCTGGAACAGAGACACACCACATAAAGGAAGTGTTTATTAACATGTATTGAGATCAATAACTGAAATTTTTAATACCAATATCTGTCTTGATTTGGAAAATGCCCATTCCATACCAAAAAGTACAGTTAAAATATTCGAGATAACACAAAGAACACAATGTTTTTAAAAAACTACAAATATGTTGAGTTTAGTGAAATGAGTTTTACCTGATGAGGTTTGATAACCCTAGCAATTTGTGGTGCCAAGAATATGTCTTCGTCATTTTCTGGGTGACCAATATTGATTAACACTCGGCCTTGTTCATCTGGGATGTTATACGCATCATTCACATGGAGACCTTGAAGACAAAGATAAATATTTTCATACTAATGACCTTCCAGTGTCATGAGACACCTCTCATGTATAGTTCGAGATCAATACGGATTTATAATTTTCATAATTACATCATCAA
This sequence comes from Tholera decimalis, assembly GCA_943138885.2. Classification (NCBI taxonomy): domain Eukaryota; kingdom Metazoa; phylum Arthropoda; class Insecta; order Lepidoptera; family Noctuidae; genus Tholera; species Tholera decimalis. Next base: position 22,144,333 of record OW964552.2, on the reverse strand, counting down.
TCAGAATGTAGATAGACCCAATGCATACAAAGCCCTTACTTTCAGATACTAATTTTTTAGAAAAAACAAGTAATACAGCTTGTACTTGGACCCCAGGAACAGGTTATGAGCAGTTGTATCTTTTCTTTTCAAGTTTAAGGGAAGCTCACAAATCAACCTGTAACACTCCAAGGATGCCACCCTTATTTTCTATCTTCTACTGACTAATAACCTAGCTTGTTCCTTTCAGGTGCCAATGTGGTCCGGAGCCGCGGTATCAACCCCAAAAGAACACCGACTGTGAGAGGTTAAGAAAAATCGAATTGCTTTAACTTTGACTGGGCACTATACAAGGGCGAAAAATAAGATTCTAAATGTTACTCACTTATCTTGTACACCCAGAGAAAAACACTTCTTAGACATAAAGACATGATAACACCCTTTCAATTTCAAGAGTCTCACCTGAGTTGCCAGGATCCTCTTCGGCTTCAGGACTAGGCGGCACTTCTGAATCTGACAGCATTATGCAATCATCAGAATCAGATGAAGAAGACGAAGATTCCTCACCACTGCTGCTATCAACTATCTCTACAACCTACACATTAAAATTTTGTGTTAACTTCTTATCATATAAAGTAACTGAAATGTGGACTCATATATTATACTAGCAGTTGCTCGCGACTTCGTTCGCGTGGGAATTTTTCTCGTGTAAATCCCGATCTCGTGGGCAATTCGCAAAATCCCGTCTTAGCAAACATCTACGTAATAAAAGGAACCCCCATACAAAATTTGAGAGCCCTACTACTTGTAGTTTCTGAGATTTCGTGATTAATTAGTGAGTAGTATTTCACTTTTATATATATATATATATAGATTGAGAGGCTATTCAATTTGAATAAAAGATTTTCCATCAATTTTCGAAGTGGATGGCATAAAAAGTATGGGGCCAACCGTTTTGGACAACTCAAATACCTTTTACAAGGTAAGTGTCAATCTCAAAATATAAAAAACACTGTCTCATATTTACTAGTTTTCTTACCTCTTTCTTATCAGCTTTCTGTTCAGATTTTCCTGGTTTTTGGGCACCAGACGTTGTAGGTTTCAGCAACTTTGTAACTTCAACTTGGCCAGATCTGAATGTCTTTTTTGTTTCACCTGATGGTAGCTTCACTAACACTGTATTTGGTAAACTAGAAACAACAAATTGGAGATCAATTATTAAATTTATTTATACTAGTATTAAAAAAAAAAAACAAAGTTTATATTACATACTTGAGTTTCTGTCCTGGAAGAGATTTCTTCAGAATGGATGATCCACCTTGCAGCAGTGATATAGTTTTCTGATGAATTTTATTTTGTCTATTAATTGCTATTTGTCTTTGTACCTGTTCAAAACAACAATGAAATAATGATGTTTATTTTGCAAATAGGTTATAAATAACAGTTTTACACGTCATATTTTTCGTAAATATAAACTAGATGAGGCCATAGTTTCCTAAATGACTATTCTGAGACGAAACACTGAAACAAACTCAGAGGTCAACGTCTCTTTTAAAGTCCATACAATTTGTAGTGATCAAATCATATGAGCGCCATGTAGGTTTATGTCTGTGGCGCCCTTTAGAGGACAGAATCACAAAGATTTGAGCAAGCTCATCCAAACAGTTGCATTTGTCAAATATCGCGTAGCTCAACTTAGAAGACGAACAATACTAAAGATAGGACATTAGGGAGGGCCGTATAAAGCACTCAAACTGCCAGACAGTACGGTAATCCCCATAATATTCGTTGTTATCCCACATTGCTCTCACATTTACAATATAACTTTTGCTTTTATAAAAAACTAGTATTTGGGTGTTGCGCGAGGTGCAAGCACCTCGCGTGCTTGTGAAAAAAAAAAAAAGGGGGGTGGTGATGGGGGGGGTTTAGTATTTGCGTGTTGCGCGAGGTGCAAGCACTTCGCGTGCTTGTGAAAAAAAAAAAAAACAAAAAGGGTGTTTTTAATAAATAAAATTATAAATGCGAAAGTCTGTCTGTTACACTTTCACGTTGAAACCGCTTAACGGATTTTAATAAAATTTGGTACTGACATAGAATAGACCTTGAAAAAAAAGTATAGGCTACTTTCTTTTATGATGAAAAGAAAACTTTTAGGCGAGCAAAGCCGTGGTCAGGAGCTATTTACACAATAATATTGACTCAGAAATTAGGGTTGTTCAATCAGTAGAATAATCATATAACTTATTTTAAACTCTTCATGAAACCAATAGAATAGTTTATTAATTATTTATTGTTTATAAGGTACGCATAAAACGTTTTGGGAATACTTTCATTGTGTGTATGGCTAAGGAGTGGGATTCCCTGCCGGAGTCTGTGTTTCCTGATAGTTATAACCTGGGAGTCTTTAAGTAAAGAGTGAATAGATTACTTCTAGGCAAGCGTGCTTCATCTTCAACCACATCATCGCTTAACATCAGGTGAGATTATCGTCAAACGCAAGCCTAAAAACTATTAAAAAAAAAGGTACAAGGTATTTCTTATAATGTACAACAATATCCCACAAAACTGAACAGACAGTTTGACTGTGGGCACCGTGTTTCATTGTTACTTATAACATAGAGAAAGAAATGCGTTCTCAATCTTGATTATAGAATAGTAATATAGGCATACCTCTCTGATGATTCTCTGTTGTTCTTGAACTCGAGCCAATCTCTCCGACTCCAGTCTCTGGGCAGCAAGAGTTGAAGCATCCAAGTTCTTTTCGTCCATCACTTCTCTGATATTCCGTCGCACATTTATAGCACTGGTATTAACAGGCTTTTTCTGCAATATGAGCATTTCATAAATGAGTTTTTTTTATTTTACCTATTTTATTAATTTATATAAGATTGATTGATTAATGATAATTAGTTTTCAAATTGCATAAAAATAATACTTATACACATTTTTTTCTCAAGTATTTAAACTAAATGAGGCCCATGTTTCCTAGCTGACTATCCAGAGAAGAACTACCAAAACAAACTCATAGGTCAAGGTCTTTTGAAGTCCATTACAATCCATACTTCAAATCATATGAGAACCATGTAGATTTATGTCTGTGGTGGTCTTTTGAGGAAACAAACACTCAGATTTGAATGAATCTATCTGTACTGTGCATGCATTTGTCAGTCATTGTGCAGCTCAACTTCACTAGAAATCAGGGAATCTAAACAATAATTATAATGTTAATTTGTTGTGTTTGGTGTGCCATTATGAAATACCATATGCCACAAAATAGAGGAGGATCTTTACGAAACCATAATCAATACAAATATTTAAAATTTTGTTAACAAACAGACATGATAATTGTACTTGTTACTTCTTTAAGTCTTAATTCGTCATTACTCGTGCCAAAGTCGCTATGTGTTATTTAGTCATTTTCGTTCTTTTATGCAGTTTCAATTGTTATTCATTGCGTTTATCAGATAGCTGTTTTTACAGCATGTGTGTATTAAAATAACGATTGAAACTGCATAAAAGAACGAAAATGACTAAATAACACATAGCGACTTTTGCATGCGCAACAACGAATTGCTGATCAGATTTGGATGAAATTTGGTACCCAGGACACTGGACATTCAAACCTATGAGGGGTCAAAGCCACACTAAAGAATCTCATTGTAATATAGTTATAAGTAGGGCTGCCATCACCAAATTTGCCGGCCCCAGATAAAGACTTATTAACCCCGGACATTTGGGTAAAATCACAGTTTTTCCCTGGACACTGTAGAAAAATACATTTTTGAACTTGAAACTAAAAACAACAATGTTTAATTATAGTTTTTATTTACTGATAAAGTGATAACATTGTAGAGCTTTACAACTTTTTTAATAAGTCTCTTTCTTTTCATTTAATCAATGTAAATAAACAATGAGATGAAATACCATAGGAAAATAATAATAGAGATCCTGCTTTTTGGTACCCATAAGATCAATGTGTGTCCAGGTTTTACCTGGACGCTTATTGGGAAAATCCCCCCAGACACCCCAGGATGCTTCATAAAATAGGATAAATCTGGGAAAACCCGGATGGATGGCAGCCCTAGTTATAAGTAATATGTAAGGAACAGAATATAAGTGCAGAATAACATATCTAGTTTCATGATAGAAATAACATCAGTGTGAATAATAATAACAACATCATAAGGAACTATCAGGATCTTGTGACCATTGTATATTATTAAGACCAAACTGAGATAACAAAAATGAAATTGCATAGAATATAATGAGCGAACTAGATGTTATATATATACATTATTGTGATTGTTAGCTTCAAAGTTTTGTACAAATTAAAAGATGTATATTGTTTACTCTGCAACTGGTGTTGTTTAAATTACATTTTAATGTGATGTATTTAATCCAAAAAATAAAGATTCAAAAGCAATACAACACTTCATCAAAATACCTATAGCTGGAGGAAAAGTATCTATTAGTTAAGTGAATGTTGTGATAAGACAAACAACTTTTCAATTTACCAATAATGTTATAAAATTGTAATATGTTAGTAAACAAACTATAAGGAACATGTTTTGTGTTAATCCAAGTATTGGCAGCAGATCAAAACTCTGTTCTACAGTAAAAGTTAAATCCATATATTCTGTTTATATTACTTTCAATGCATTTTATCACTGCTAACACAAATAATAGTAAAACTGGCTTTTATGTCTGAATTTAGTACTGACCCAAATGTTACTATGAAATACTAAGAATAGGGTTACTAGGGGCACACTTTTTGCATAACACAGTACAAATCAGTAAAATCATAATGAATATCTTACCTCATCTTCGTCTTCAGGCTTCGTTTCACTATCTTTTGATGACTCTCCAGTTTCATCCTCCTTTTTAGGTAGAGGTTTGACACTTATCTCACCCATTTCTTTCAATTTCTCAGTTATGTCGAAATCCTGACTGCTTTCTTCCTGTTTAATGTCTAACAACTCTTCAGCTGACTTTTCTGGACATAAGTCACCTTCTTCTACTTCAGCAATTTCAACATTTTTATTTTCTAAATCTCCCTCGTCAATAAGGTCACTAATTGAAAGAGTTTTAGGTTGTTCTTCTTCTTCATCTTGTTCCTGTTCTGGTTCTTGCTCTGGCTCTGGTTGTTCCTCCTGTTCTTGTTTAACTTCAAGCTCCGGACATGGTGGAGGTTCTTCAGGAGGTTTACTAGTGTTCTGTTGCTCTTTTTTCGCCTCCACAAAGTCTCCAGTTTCAGGGTCAATGAAACTCTCGTTTTCCTCATTCAGTTCTTGCACAGCATTGGGATTAACTACAAATTCCTCCTCTGATAGTCCATCGCTCTCTGTCTTACTGTCTTCACTTGAAAAATCACTTAATTCTAAGATGTTATTACCAACTAAACTGCGAATTGCTATGCCTGTATCCTTTTTGAGTTTCTTTGTGAAATCATGGAAATTTTTGACAGCTTCCATTTTCCGTTTGTGGCTCATAGGCCTGGGCCGAGGAGCTGCGCGTCTCCGAGCGCTCATAGCCGCTGCTTGAGCAAAGTGAGCTCGTTGTATTCTGGCGATGGTCTCGTCGTCGTCCTCACTGTCCACCACCTCTTCCTCGGACTCCTCCTCCTCATCTTGCACCTTGCCCTTCATCTTATTCTTCACTGAACTCGTGCCGCCGGCATCATCCATGACAAAAACTAATTTCTAATATCTCAGATTCACTAAAACCTATCGCAAGTCATCTTTCTCACGTCTTATTTCATTGAATGAAATCTTAAATACACGGGATTTTTTTTATGAACACGGGCTTATTTCATAAATGGAAATTTATTATCTTGGACACAAACAATTATATTTCAGGATAGCTCTTTGTAGCACTTGTACAGGACGCGGCATTAAATATCCAAGGGAATAAGCCGGATGATACCTACAATTATTCACATAGCGCGCCCGATCAGATCAAATCATACGACATATCGTCATATTTGATTTTAATTATCGATAATAAAATAATGTCTGCAATTAAAATTTAGGAAGCCATTACTTCCGCAATAAATAGCCTATTCAACTATTCGTATAGAATTTGTGTATTCGACAAGCGTGTTTACAAAAATTGTGGATGGGCGACTGCGTCACAAAACGTCACTAAGACTTTATTAGCGTTGACTATTAGAGTGTTTAATTGCAAATTCTCTTGTGCCAAATGTCTGTACAACTCTCATTACAGCATCACGCACTTGCCAACGAAAATGCATCCTTGTTGTACCAAAACAATGCGTCAAAAATTGTAACAGCAAGTGTTTTTAATTTATGGCAACATTATTGATTTTCTGCACGGGGTTGACATATATATTAATTGTCTATGAAATGCTTTATGATTAGTAATAACGAAGGTCCAAAAGATTTTTTTTTTCAAAAACCTCTTTAATGGGGACTATCGTTTTTTTGCTCACCAGTTGGCGCTACTGTTGACTAAGGTCAAAGAGTAAAACTAAGGTCCAGACGGGTCCAGAGCACAGCTTTAGGTTTTACATACTCTTTGAGCACAGGTCCAGAGGTATAGCTGTCAAAGGCGACCAAGGGCGGATCCACCGTTGTGGGCATGATGGACATGCCCACAACCCTAACTAGACTTGTGTTGTGACGTCACACTTTCACGGTCTATTGAGTTCGATAAGCTGATGATAAGCCTTAACAAAAATCGGCCACATGCGTATAGGCTCACGCGCAATGTAAGGTTCCGTATTTTACTACAACTCCAAGCACGAGTCTATTGGTGAATAAAATTGCGCCTGGTGCTTCTCACTAGCTGGTCAATGGTCATACTTACGACTCCTGAGACAGCGTCAAGATGGTATCTATTTACCCAGTCTATTGGCTTATAGTGGCTAATAGAAAAGAAGAAAAAACAATATCTCTATTCGTCCCTGATCCCAGTTCATTTTGAGTCGGGTCTCCTCACTTTCCTGCGTCAGGACAGTCTGTCTTTGGTTGTCGTTTCAGGTATTTGGGCTTTCTTTATCTGTGACCACCAGGTTAATGACGGGCGGCCCCTGCCACGTTTTTGTTCCGGAAGATTTAGGTCAATATTTACAACGTGGTCCTCTTGACGTCTTTTGATGTGACCATACCAGTGAAGGCGATTCTTGATAATTTTGCCAGCGATTGGTGCGACTTTGAAACTGCCTCGTATATACTCGTTTCGTATTTTATCGTGTCTAGTCACACCTCCCGCCCACATAAGCATCTTCATTTCATTTGTATGTACTTTTTGTACGTGTCTTTTTGACTGTCCAGCACTCGGTACCGTATAGTAGGTAACGCCGAACGCACTGCCGTTATACCGATACAGGGATCACAAAGCACGCCGGTTTCACATCATTATGTGAATAGTCTCTGGAGTAGTGTTTCCACTGAAAGGACGTTTTAGATACTCCGGTTTACTCCTGCTAACTCTCAGGCTGTACTTTACCAGGGCTTGCGTCCATGTTTAGTCGTTCCTGCAGATGTAGATTTTTGTTGTTAATTCATCATGATTCTAACTACCTGTATAGCATCCGTGGTTGATTTGAATTCTGTGAAGCCAAACTTTTTGGGTTTAAGGTTTGGGGATATTTCACAGATTTTGTTGAGACGGTTGTTGATGATTCGTTCTCATATTTTGAGTGTGTGAACGGTCAATTTAAATCGTTTTCACACTGCGCAGCATCGCCCTTGTTTTTGTAGAACGGTAGTAGATAGCTCTGGCGCCAAGATTCTGGAATACGATTTGTAATCATGCATCATAATTCATATTGCATAGTTTTGCTAACCAAGCTTCAGTTACTGGGCTTAGTTTTTCCACTGATCTGCGGTTACTTCGTCTGAACTTATGGCTTTGCGGCTTTTCATTTTACGTAATTCATTTCTCACCTCGTCTTCATTTATAGTTGGTATTGGACCATGTGTGGGTGCACATGGCGGTGGATCTTCGTTTGGAAATTTTTCCTTCAATAACTGACTATACCTAGTATTCGAAAATCGAACCATCTCTCGTTAATTTCTGTATTGTTTGTTAGTAATTTCTTTTAGTTCCTACAATTGATTTATTTATTTTTTCATGGATGCTTTATGTTTGCGTTTTCCTAATTTCAATACTTCGTCTGTATTTTTAGCACTCTCCAGACTTTCATACAACTTTTGGTTGTTTTTGGCGACCTCTTGTGCTATAACATCTTTTGGCATCCTGTTTCGCCACTTCATTCGGTCCTTATCTTCTTCTAGTTTAGAACTCTGCCTGCCATTTCTTAATAAGATGGGTTTCTTTGATTTTGACATTCCACCAGCTAGGATCTTTGCCGCAATTATGATGTCGTTTGGAGACTCCTAGGATCCCTGCCGCTTTTGTCCTGTACCAGGTTTCAAACTTGGGCCAGATATCATTTGCGTTGTCATAGCCTACTTCCAAATCGGTCTCCAATTAATCTTTAACGCTCATTAGTGTCTCCCCTTTAGGATTGATCATCGAGCTCTCTGCAATTAGTTCTTGGTGTTCTATTATAATTTTTATAGAGTTTTTGGCAGCTCGGATACAGACACGAGTATGTGATGCTGTGATAAAAATCATCATCAGGTATTAATTTACAGTCCTTAAACTTTCGTTTGACGATCTTGTCGGACATGATAAAGTCTATCTGTGACCCGCACATTTTAAGCGTGATTATATAAGCGATCAAGTGTTCTGGTTTCTTTTGAAATTCGTATTTATTAGTACAAGTTCGTATTTTTTTACTCGCTTATCCCAAACTCACCACGTAATGTATATTATTTCCTGTGATATCCCTGGTACCCCGTGTCCATTAATTACCCAATATTATCTATTATGTTTGCTGGAATGCTCTGGATGAGGTCATACATATCTTCCCATAATTGTGCCTTTTCTGTTTCTGTGCTTCCTGTTTGAAGTGGATAGGGTAATATGATGTTGGTTAATTGTAGATCATCCAGAGCAAGTTAAACGGAGATTAAACGGTCGCTTTCCCAGTTTTTGTCTTAGATTATTGACATCCCGTTTCTGTTATTGTCTGTGCCGTAGTAAATAACCTGGTAATCATTCCCTATTTCTTTCGACTTTGAGCTTTTCTATTTCGTTAGGCAGTTGTCCCACCGCCAGCAAGGAAGCGACTGTTTCTGCTATTTTCTCGCTCAAGAAACGTTCAACAGATATACACTCTGTGTAAACAAAAGAGATGCATATGTTAATAGTCGATCGCTGACTGTTTACACTGCCGGCGAAGACTCGCTCCATTAGTCTGTCGCCGAGCGACAAGAGCTATCAAAGATAATACTTGCTCAGCGATCACTTGGCAGTCAGAACTCACGCTGAGAAACTAACTAGATGATACGAGTAGCTCAGCGACTAAACTATCGGAACAACACACTCGCTGCTCGCCAACTTCTTTTTCAGATGCTAGCTCTATTCGCTACTCGTTCATCGTCGGCGGTGGGACAACTGCCTTAAGAAGAAATAACAACAATTTATTGATTAAAATTGGTTCGAAATCAAAACTGTTTGACTATTTGTATTTTTAACCGACTTCTGAAAAAGGAGGAGGTTCTCAATTCGGATGTTTGTTTGTTTTTTTTTTTTTTTATGTTTATTCGGGCATAGCTCCGTCGCTTGCCAACCGATTTGAAAATTTTTTTGTTGGAAAGGGTATACTTCCCAAATGGTCCCATGAAAATTTTATCGAAATCGGACAATCCGTTTCTGAAAAATCAACAAAAGTAAAAAAAAAAATATTTACATTGATGGTCTTTTCGTTTACTCTGCATTGTGTTTTTTGTTCGCGCATTTTTAGTTTTTTGTAGTTGACATTTTGGATTTTATAACTAGATTAATTACAAATTGACCCACTAAAAAGCGCAAAAATAAAAACTTTTTTGCAAAAAAAATAAAACCGACTTCCATATCAAAACACTACAAAGCCAAAAATAATTTTAATTTCGGAAGGCGGTGTGAAAAAAAAGAAAATACAAAACCAATAACACCGACTACCGAAATTAAAATTATTTTTGGCTTTGTAGTGTTTTGATATGGAAGTCGGTTTTATTTTTTTTGCAAAAAAGTTTTTATTATTCATCAACATGTATTTTTTATTATATTATATATATTTAATTGGACGAAATCGAGTCTGACTGTCTGACATCATTCAACGATTATTTACTAAGGCCAAAGTCCTGATGCACGTAAAAAAGGAAATACAGTGATACCCTGGACTTCGCGATAGGTGGGACCAAAAGATAGCCGTGTAAGTCGAATTCGCGTAAGTCGGGGTTCAACTTTACTTATAAATACGTATAAGGTTTGTGTAGTTTACACTCCAAAAACAGTGTTTTTCGTGTCTAGCTAGGTTCAAACGAATCTTTTTTGGTCTTTTGAATGACATAATTAAAGATAAATCAATTATGTGCACTGCGTACGTAAAATAATGCAACACGCTGAGCGCGGTGATCAAAAAGAAAAACCGCGTATCTCTGAATTCGCGTAAAACGGGGTAGCGTAAGTCGGGGTATTACTGTAAACAAATTCAAAAGCCGAGTCGAGCGAGTTTGTACTCCGACTCGCACTTGGCCGATATTCGGGTGGTTGTGCCCACAACCTTTTTTGAGGGCTGGATCCGCCCCTGAAGGCGACTTTATAAGATCGGTGCTTTGAATCTTGAATGTCATTAATTAATTATAAATAATATCTCGTTTATTAATTATAAATAACTATCACCATATCGAGTAGCTATGCCGCAATGCTACGCAGTTCCGTTTTATTCGAAAAAAAGGAGGGCACGTTTCCAAAAAATAAAGCTGTTCTAAAACAGTGGCTTGTGGTGATTCGCAGGGATAACTATATTCCGGGATTCTCGCCACGGGTGTCTTGGATAGCACATGTGTCTAGTAAAATTTTATTGTTTTTGAGTGATTGTTGATACGTCTGCGACTTGTTTTTATAGAATTGTGTTGTCCTTGTGTTCGTAAACAGGTTTGTATTGTGCTTGTCCCAGTGTTAGTTTTAAGATGGATTTAAATAAACCTCCTAATCCCGGACCCCCTGACATCTCAGTTTCCCCAAACCCTTTTCCCAGTGACCCACTATCACAATTCGTAGATGTAGTCTGTAACATCGCAGGCATAGACTCGACTCCAACTACACAATATTCTCGAAAACGTCCTGTTGACGATGAAACTCCTATACCCACACCACTAGGGCTTTCAGTCTCGATGCATTACTGAGTCCCGGGAAAAAAAAAACGAGACTAGGTGTGGTCTCGAAATTCCCGGGAAAAACGAGACTTTCGAGACTGTTTCAAAACTAGGTTTCTTATTTATAGGCTATGCAATTAGAGAGTCAAATCAAGATATTTTAATCAAGTAGTTACTTTCATAAACAAACGCAAATAAAAAAGAAAACATTTGTTACCATTTTTTTTCGTTTTTGTAGTGGGCACGTAAAAATCAAGGGGCATTTAACCCTAATTTTGTTACAAAAGTAACCCGTATTAGAAAAAGCTCTTTCTGCTTGTACGCTAGAGGGATACTACTTAGTACCACTTCGCGCTTTCACAATGAAAGGGGATAGAATCTATCTGGCGTATCGACATCATCATTTTGTTTTTTTTTAATCGTGGTGCATGATGAAAGTGTGGTTTGCATGGCTAGAGGAACAAAAAATGTCCAGTAACACGGTACCCCAAAGTGTCACGTAAAGGTTTGAAGGTAAACATCGATATATAACTTCAACGAAAATCATTGAAAATAGACTCATTACGTGTCCATACGCTTATAATATACTAGTACTCACGCGGGGCTTCGCTTCCGTGGATTCTATAACGGTAAAAACATAACTCTCCTTTTTTGCAGTCGCGTAAAAAGTTAGCCTATAACCTTCCTCAAGCTTCAAGCTACTTCCATACCAAATTACATCCAAATCCACCCAGTACTTTCGAAGATTAACGCGTTCAAGCAAACAAACAAACTTTTCCGCTTTATAATATTAGTATAGATAGTATAGATATTTAGCTTATTAGTCTAGCAGTATGACAAAACCGCTACCGCTACTATAATTAAATATTTGCCTACTAAATCGCATCGCATCGCAATAAAACGCAAGTCAAATTATACCACACGCGCGTGTTGGCTGTCTTTCATTCCACCGTATTATAAAATTTGGTACATGTCTTTCTTTGGTACATGGATTAGGCTCGGCATCAAGAATCCCTATCTGACCTCCTGCTGAATTTATGGATTATGTAGTAAAGTAGTATTTATGATACGTGTTAGATATATTATAAATCTTTTAAAATGTCGCATCTTAGTATTCATATTCACTTATGTCTGATATTATACTTACAGTTATAAATAAATGTTAACGTAAATGACATACCTTTTGCCTTTTGTTTAACTACTGCTTAAAAACGTTTTCAAGCTGAGTAACATGTCACATGATCCGCCACGCGATAGTGACATGTCGACTGCGTTTCATTGCGATGAGATTTAGTGGATAAATAATTATTTGTAGTAGTATTCTCGTGCTTCTAGTAGCGTGTAATGTATCTACTCTCTTTCAATAAACATTAGTAACCATAATCAACCTGGGAACGATTATTTAGATACAATCTGATGCTTATAGATACGTAATAAGTCTACTTTTAACCCTCCGTGCACCAGGTGGGGTTTAACAAACCCCAGTCTTTCAAATTTCGCAATAATTTTAAAACTGTGTATGCGCCGATGCTTGAATTCTCAGTAGCTGGAATTGCGACGTTGCCGTTCCGATCAGTGCCGCTAAATCAGTCCGGCGGTAACCGCCATGCGAGCTACATGCGCTTAAAGTGCGCTTGGGCGTCACACACCACACCTCGTACGGCGTGTTAACAAAAAGGTAAGAGTTTAATTCGATGTAATTTATGTATATTTTTGTGTGTTTACGTATGTATGTTTAGCATTTTAAACATATTTTTATTTGTTACAGATAACAGTTTACATGAAAAATGTCGCACATCAAAGAAGCTGATATATTAAAAGCACTTTTAGCATTCTTAATTACAAAAGTTGTGATTTTTTGTTATTTTATAAAAATAAATATTTTAATGCATACTTTTAGTTCCGAGTTTTACTTAAATCTGATTATTATAGTGTACTTATAACACCTAATATTTAAATCCACCAAAAAACAAAAAAAAGCTTAATTTTATCACTTTTTAATTTGGGGTTTGTCACACCCCACCTGGTATGGGACGAGGCTTTTAGTCACCTGGTACACGGAGGGTTAATGATTGTCGTTGTAGTCATCTGTCAATGTTTACCTTCAAATACGAGGCATGCCTTTTAAGTTCTGTCGTTTCCATATTTCCCGGCAATTTTGAATTTGGAACTGTTCTGTATTCGAATGTGTTTAAATGTTGAATCTCAAAACAGTTGAAAGTATTAGGATTAATGCTATTGTTAAGTCACAGCGTCTATTGGAATCTGTCAGGTTACGTACGAAAATTAATATTTCTAAGGAAAATGTTCGTGCAATAATTTTCTACAACTTTAGAAGAGGCCTGACATGGCTTCAGTGTTTTGAAGCTAACATCTGTGTTCAGTGATGAAGCCCCATGTCTGTGGACTGTCGAACGCTGGTATTTAGAATTCCAGCGTGGACATACTAGTGTTAGTGACAAATCACGCGAAGGACGCCCAAATTCCGCCTTCACTGAAGATAACATCATTGCTGTGAGACAACTAATTCTCGAAGATCGTCGTGACGTATCGAGAAATAGATGCTCTATTAGGCATCTCAGGGACAACCATTCAGAAGATCTTGCATGAAGCGCTTGGTGTGAGAAAGCTAATTTGCCTTTGGATACCGCATCTGCTTTCCGACGATCACAAGGCGGCCCGCGTCAGATGGTGTAAGAAAACTCTGCAAAGGTTCAACCGAGGAGAGTCAAATCACGTCTACGACATCATCAGTGGTGACGAATCTTGGATCTATGCCTACGATCCTGATTCCAAACAACAATCTACAATCTGGGTCTTTCAAGACGAGCCAAAGCTGACTAAGATTGTTCGTTCTCGAAGCACTTCAAAGAAGATGGTGGCCACGTTCGTTGGAAAAACCGGCCATGTTGCGATTATTGCACTTGAAGATCGTAGAACGGTTAACGCAGAGTGGTATACCACAGTTTGTTTACCACAAGTCATCGCCGAACTTCGAAAATCTAACTCAAAGCGACGTATCATCAGAGTGGAATAAATGTTATAATAACTGGTTTGAGCGAATGGAAAAGTGTATTAAGCTACGTGGTGAACACTTTGAAAAACAATAAAAATTAAGGTATAAGGTTGAGTAGGCTATAATGTTCTAGTTGTGTTTTTTTCTTCAAACGACAAAACTTAAAAGGTATGCCTCGTATCTCGGTAATGTGACATTTTGGGGCAGCATGTTACTGATATTTTTTGTTACATACCTACATGCCACTTTCAGCATGCGCCACAATTTATAAAAAAAAAAAAAACAAAATGGCGGTGGGTAGAAATGCCAGTCTTCATACAAAAAAGTTCGAACCCCTTTCAATTTTTTTTATTATAATTAATATAATAGTTCCATAATTCAATCTTTATTGCAATCATAATTATGTGTTAACAAGATCTTAATATAAGTAGTAGCTCACATGGACCCTTTCGGGCACAGCAATTTACATTTATAATATGTAGACAAAATCTGTGTTATTTTTTTTTTTTTTTTTTTTTTTTTTTGGTTTTGGCATTGCACTGTTCGTGCTTATTGCCACTGACAATATTTTATTTGATCAAAACGTAGGAATCAATTACTCGCGAAATTATAAAATAATACAACAGGAAATTTGGAATAGGAAAGGAGATTAGTTTTATTAAATAAATATAATAATAACAAGATAAATGGAAATCGTACAACAGAAAAATGTACATAACCATTTAACGACACCAGGTGGCCCAACAAAAAGGCCGACTCGGTGCATAAACTAAGAAATATTATGTACATGATAAAATAAGTACATTTTTTTAAATATTAATGCTTAAATAGCTATATCGTTATTTACAAGAAAAAGAGCTATGGTTTTATAAATATCTACATTAAAATTAAACAAAATACATGAAATAGAAGTGGGAAAAGGGACTCGGAGGGAAACAAGGCTTTGGAAAAGTGAGGAGTGGTCATAAAGGGGGCAGGAAAAAATAAGGTGGTTCAGATCTCCCACTTCAGCGCCACATTCACACGCAGGGTTCTGCACAATGCCAAGCCTGGCAAGATGAGAAGGAGTGCATACGTGACCCAGTCGCATACGTATGAATATTGTTGTAATCTTTTTGCTTAACTTGTACTTGCTAAACCAAGGTTTCATAAAAATTGATGGCTGAATAGTACGATAAAATTTCCCTTTCACTGATTGCTCGGACCAAAGCTGACCCCAGGATTCCTGTAGATAAACCCTGGGCAGAGCTGCCAGATCTTGGGAGTTATTTTTGTACGGAAAAACGTCTCCACACAATACGGCATCATTAGCTAACTGATCAGCTCTCTCATTACCCAGAATGCCACAATGTGAGGGTATCCACGCAAAATGTACTGAATACCCCCTAGTAAAACACCTAAAAAGAAGTTCACGTGTTTCAAATATAATATAAGGATTATGAGAATAGAAAGGAAATCTGGCCAAAGATTGTAAGGCACTTCTTGCATCAGTTAAGATGAGTGAATTCCGTAAGCCCATCATAAGTATATACTCGACAGCTTTGAATAGACCGTAACATTCTCCCGTAAATACAGATGATTCGGGGGGAAGCTTTATTTTTTGAATGATATTATATTGGGAGTGGTATACACCTACACCCACACATGAGTCTCTTCCATGTTTCGAAGCATCTGTAAACAAGAGCTGACAACCCTTCCAGTCTCTATCCATAGTAAAGTTAAAGTTAATGTTATGACATACGTCCTCACGGTAAATATTAAGGTTATAATGTATGTTTGGTGACATAATTAATGAACTGTAATTACAATGAAATATAGGAAGAAATTGAGATTGATGACAGGGAGCTTCAATTGCATTGTATTTTCTAAAGCTTTTAACTAAACACGGAGTAGCTTTGTGTCTCCAGTAAGTGGATGAAATTACTTCTTCCGAGAGAATGGAAAGTTTATTTCGCAAAGGATGATAAGTAAATTGCAAACACCGAGCCATAAATCTATCAGCTAAAAATTGACGTCGTAAATGAAGTGGAGGGTCTCCGCATTCCACCTGAAGACAATTAATAGGACTGCTTTTCATTGCACCTGAAACCACTCTGAGTGCCTTGGACTGAACACTGTCCAGTTTCTTAAGACCAGCAACATTAGCAGGTTCCAGCAAAAAAGTCCCATAGTCCAATACGCTTCTAATCAAGGTGTTGTACAGTAGTTTTAATGAAAAAGGATGTGCTCCCCACCAAACACCAGAAAGACATCTAATTATGTTGATATTTCGTTCACATTTAGCAGCTATATATTCACAGTGTGGTAAACCAGTAAGATGTGTATCCAGAATAAGGCCTAAAAATTTAACCTTGTTTTTAACGGGCATTGGGATATTATTGTACCTTACTGTAACCATAGGAGGCTTACGCATTCTAGTAAACAAGACAATGTTGCTTTTATCAATTGACAGGTGCAGACCATTGGTTTCTAGCCAAGTCTTCAGTAAGCTTAGAGAAGAGGTTAAGGAAGTACAGATATTTACAACAGAATGTCCAGGTAAATAAAGAAGTAAATCATCTGCATATTGAAGGACTTGTACTGACTCATTTAGAGAGGATTCCAAATCATAAGTGTAGATATTGTAGAGAATTGGACTAAGTACAGAACCTTGAGGGAGACCTTTCCATACAAGACGGGTAAATGTATACCCATCAATATGAAGATTTATAGATCTCTCTGAAAGCATGTTAATTATGAATTTAGAAAGCATTGTTGGAACTTGTAATGAATTAAGTTTTTGTTCTAGGATTGATACCAGGACATTATCATAAGCTGAACTAATATCCAGGAAAGCAGCAATTACAGAATTATTAGAAGAGAAGGCTAAGCGAATATCAGTTGTGAATACACCAAGGCTGTCCATTGTACTTTTACCCTTCCTAAAACCAAACTGTGATGTAGCTAGCAAGTTTTTGCTTTCCAAATACCACTCCAAACGATTCTTAATAAGATGCTCAACAATTTTAGCGAGAACTGTAGAAAGTGCAATTGGTCGATAGGAAGTAACATTAGAAGGAGGTTTGTTTGGTTTCAGAATGGGAATAATTGTTTGAGACTTCCAACTTGATGGGATGTTTCCAGATATCAAAGCTGAATTGATGAGATTTAAATATATTAAAAGGACAGAGTCAGACAGATTAGCTATAAATGAGTATGGTATACCATCTTCACCAGGAGCTGAATCCTTAACATGTGAAAGGACTCCTTTCAACTCACTTAGTGTAAAGAGAGAATTCAACTCAGAATTAGGAATAGGAACATAGGGAAAATGCATTAAAGATCTCTGTTCTGGGACTGAAGGAGGAGCTAAATGATCCATAAACTCATTGGCTAATTCTAATGGTAGTTTTGAGGCTGTTGTGTAATGGAATGCTGATCTGAATCGCCTAATATTTTTCCATACTAGAGATGCATTAACCTCTGGCGAAATAGATGCACAGAATCTTTGCCAACCTTCAAATTTCTTTTTCCTAAGGAGCTTACGAGTTGTACGAGCAGTTTCTAAGTATATCCCAAAATTGTGACAAGTCATAGTATGAACATAATTTTTTTCTGCTTCTTTTCTTTTTTTGATGGCCTGAGTGCACTCAGCATCCCACCAAGGTGGTGAAGGAATTTTGCCTGTAGCACAATTCTTAATAGGGAAAGTATTATCTGCCACCTCTATTAAAATTCTTGTAATTTGATTAGATAATAACTGAGGATCATGTAGTTGTAAGGAATAATTTAAAGCAAGGATTCTTTCTTCTACACAATTTTTGTATGTATCCCAATCTGCATTTTGGAGTCTATACTTTAATCGTGGTGTTGGATTGCAATCAGCTGGTTTTTTATGTGGAAAAGAAATTATTAAAGGGTAATGATCACTACCATAAGAAGACGGTAAAGGAGACCAGGTTAATGTTGATGCTAACTCGGGTGTGCAGATTGAGAGGTCAGGGGCACTTATTCCCTCATCTGGATTTGTTTGGCGTGTTGGGAGACATGTATTTAAAATACATAAATTATTAAAGTCTAGTATTTCCAATAACTTTTCCCCATAGTAACTGGAACTAGAACTACCCCAGGACTGATGTTGAGTATTAAAGTCACCCATTACCAAAAATGGTTTAGGTAAAACTGAAAGAAGACTATTTATTTCAGAGAGAATATTTACAGTGGGACGAGAATAATATATACATACTAAACAGATTTTATTTACAATAGCAGCGATAGCAGATATATCGTCACTAAGACTTGGAAGAGGAAAAGATTGAAAAGATAAGTTATTTTTAATAAGTATGGCGACACCGCCATACCGGTCACTTCTGTCTGTTCTAAGACACGCATAGCCAGGAATTCTAAAAGAGAACCCTGGTTTAAGCCATGTCTCACAGAGAGCGACTGCAAAGGGATCATATTTGTTCAATATGTAGGATAGATCAGATTTTTTATTCACAATGCTGCGACTGTTCCACTGGACAATCTTGGATAGACTTGGATCCATTATTAAGGTTAAATAAGTTAGACAGCATATCAATTATAGTGGCAACGTTGGACGGTTCAATATTATTATTTTTAGATAAGGTATTAATTAGCATGATTATTAAATTTAAAATTTGACTCTCATTATTAGTTGTTGTTTTATTTTGGAATGCAACACCATTCCCTGACACAGAAACTTCATTATTGATTAATGCTTGATGAGCTGCGCGGTCATAACCCTTAGTTGTTGTTGGGGGATCCCGAGGTTTAAGGAATACCGTTTTTCTATGTGAGGAGACAACTGGTGTGTTACGTGATTGGAGCGACTTTTGTGAAGAAAAATGATTTTGAGTGGTATGTGATGGGGCAGATGTTACCACATCTGCATACAATTTTGAGATTGGTGGATGTAGCTGCGACGCTTCAGCATACGACACGCAGCTATGGGCCATATAATGCTTAATTGATTTTTGTCTCTCAAATTCTGGGCATTTTTTATTGATGGCGAAGTGAATGCCACCGCAATGACAACAATTACTTTTACTCTCATCTTCAATACTGCAAGTGTCAGCAGAATGCTTCTCCCCACACTTGAAGCACTGAGGGTTCGACCTGCATTGTACCTTTGTATGGCCAAAACGACAACAATTAAAACATTGGATTGTTGGGAATGTATACAATTCCACTGGCATGGAATTGTAACAACAAAACACACGTTTTGGTAAAATTTGTCCGTCAAAGGTGAGCACGACTGTTTGGGATGGTTTCCACACAGGGGTCGGTTCGTGTACTTTATAGTTGAGACGCCTTGCTTTGATGACTTTCCCGCATCCAGCGGGAACGGATATATTTTCCACTATTTCCTCCGGAGACCATTCGGTAGGGACGCCTTTAATAATGCCAATACGGCACACATTTATTGATGGAACAAATGCCTTCAATTTCTCTTTGGCCAAACTTGGGTCATTTATAAAAGAGTTAGCATCTACGTAACGGGAGAAGCTGAGCGATATTCTGTTTCGACCGATGCGTTTTAGAGAACCGTTAATGATGTTGCTGTATTTCCGATTTTTCAGGAAGTGCCCTAAAGTTATTGGGTGCAATGTCTGAGTTGAGTTTTGTGCATCAACCATTTTCTGAATGTGCACGACGTATGGCGACAGGTCTGTGGCTTCGTACAAAGCCCTAGCAACCTGTGGCGCCTTCTGAGGAAGATCTGACCTGTTTTCAGTCTGGGGACCATCGCCATCCACAGAATGTGGAGTGGCTTCTTGGTGAAATTTAATTAAATTTACTGGTAGTACGTCTGATGTTACTTTTGATGTGGCTACTGAGTCATTATCACAATGACAATTTGATTGATTATTTATTCCTGTTGAGTGACCATTTCTCCTTCTTTTATTGCAGTGTTTACATATTTTTCGTGGAGCTCGAGCCCTTTTTCGCTCCGATCTGGTGATGGACGAGTCTGTGTCCATACTGGATTCATTAATAATAATATTATGCCCAACCGAGGGAACTGTGCCCCCCGGATCAGGCGGTTCATTGTCCATTGTGGCCACTGGCCAGAGATATATATATAAAAAAAAACTTACCCCTAAATATGAAGAGTTCTAACTAAAAACAATTAAACTAACTAATATAATGAATATTTACATATATCTACACAACTTATCTCCAATCGCAAACGTTTTTTTATTAATTTTATGAAAACGAAAGAAAAAACACGCCCGTCAAATTCGGAGATTCCCGCGCTTTTTCTTCTGTGTTATTTGTCAATAAGTTTATTCCGCCTCCACAGATAATATTAAGCTTTACTCTATACTCGACCGTGCTGCCATTGCCATAATATCCATAGTAAAAATTTACTGTTGGTTTAATAAATTATTTAATACAGTTTTTGTGTTACTGAAGTCTCAAAAGTCTCGTTATTCCTGTGACCGAAAGTGTTAGTCTCGAGTCTCGAAAATACAAAAAAATCGTCGAGACTCTCGAAATTTTCGAGACCGAGATTCCCGGGATGAAAGCCCTACACACCACCAAGCAAACAACCTAAAAGCCAAATTGGTCGGGTTAGATACTCCGTAACGGATAAGGGTCCATATATTGTTCATGTATCTCGAATTGAAACTCAACCAAATGCTGGAACAACATTACATCCTGTGAACTTTGGAAAATTCTTAATCCAAAATAATGTTAGGAATATAATACGCGATGGCGTTAAAAGAGTTGGCTGTAACCGAGTTTCTGTGGAGTTTATCTCCCCTCAAGATGCGAATTCTTTCCTGGCAAATAATGTATTGCCAAAATTTAGTTATTTTGCTGTTATTCCCACATTCAATATAACTAGGATGGGTTTTGTAACCGGTGTACCTATAGATATCACAGAAGATGAAGCTATAACTCTCTTGTCTGTGCCCTCAAGATGTGGCCAAATGTTGAAAATTCGCCGCATTAATAGGAAAATACAGAAAGACGGTGTTAATGAGTGGAAAGCCACAGAAACTTGTGTCATTACTTTTGATGGCCAAGTTCTCCCAAAACGGATTTACTGCTGTTATACATCCCACCCTGTTGAACAATATATTTACCCCACAATCCAGTGTCGCAAGTGTTGCAGATTTTGTCATGTGGCCAATCTCTGCAGATCCAAACCGCGTTGTAACAAATGTGGCCACGACTACCCTGGTGATGGTTGCTACATCCCTGAGAAAGATGCTTTCTGTGTGCTCTGCTCGGGGAGCCATTTTGCTAATAGCAAGTCATGCCCTGAGCATGGTAGACAGAAGGCTATCAAGGCTATGATGGCTGAAAAATCAATTCCCTACGATGAGGCAAGTAAAATTATCCCGGTAGCCTCACGCAACTATGCCAATGCTATTAAATCACAATCATATAATAAAACTGTGACATTAAAACCCAAGACACATATCCCACTTTCTCCATCATATGACAAATCAGCTCATAATCAAATAATTAATTCTCCCCAACCTTCTCAGCCCAATGGCTGTGCTCTTAACTATAATACTTCTTCTAGTAATACAATTTCTGTTATTGAACTTCTCCTAAAACTTCTACCAACAATTATTTCTCCTTCTAATCCCCAATCACCGTTCAACGTTGCCGATAAACTTATTTCAATACTTTTAGATATCAAAAATGGCGTTAAACCAAGTATTCCTTCAATGGAACGTGAGGAGCGTGTGGCATAAAAAGCACGACCTCATTTTCCTACTCAACAAATACAAACCTTTAGCTTGTTCATTAGCTGAGACCTGGCTAACCCCAAGTCTGAGCTTTCGTATGGCACACTACAACATACTTAGATGTGATAGACCTGACGGATATGGAGGGTCAGCTCTCTTTGTTAACAGTCGTGTTCCACTGTCACCCTTATCTTTTTTTTCACCTACAGCCACAGGTGATATGAGTATAGTGGCTGGTCGAGTTGAAGGCATTACAGTCTTTTCAGTTTACATAGCTCATCCCAATCTGAACTTATTGGGTATTTTAATAAACATTATCTCCAACGTCCAGGGCCCAGTGCTGGTCATGGGTGACTTTAACTGTCATCATTTCCGGTGGGGGTCTGAACGTTGCGACACCACTGGTATAGCCCTAGTTGAAATCCTTGATGATTTAGACCTTTGCATTTTAAATAATGGTTGCCCAACTCGCAGGTCTCCTCCTGGACAGCAGAAGAGTTGTGTTGACCTAACGTGTTGCTCGGTTGAATTGGCTGCTTCGACACATTGGGAATGTACAACTTTATCGCATGGCAGTGATCATTACCCTATTGTTATATCTTCGTTAGACAAAACTTATTTAGAAAAAACTTCTCCTCCACTTTTGAAGTACAATTTGTCCAATCCAGATTTGTCCAAGTTTGCATCATTACTGGAACAGAAAATAGATACACTTCCAAATTTAACTTCATGTTTACCTCATCCCTCTGATCACCGCCATGTCAAGAGTTGTTATGAAGGCTTTATTGAGGCTGTAACTTCTAGTGCAGACTCTTGTTTTCCACTGAAAAACAGTGCCCGTAACAAAATCCCGTCACCTCCATGGTGGCACCAAGAATGCACCTCAGTTGTTAGGTCGAGGAATGAGGCCGAAATACATTACAATGGGGAGATGAAAACCCAAAATCTGATGGCTTATTTACAGGTTTATGCGAGATCCAAACGCCTTCTCCGTAGAAAGAAACGTGCGGGTTGGGTCAAATTCTGTTCGTCCTTATCACCCTCCACTCCAATTTCACTCATGTGGAGGAATATCAATAGGTTTAGACGTGGGTGTACTCTTTCAGTATCTCCACCCATCGCTAGGGAAACAGCTGAACTTTTTTTTGACAAAATTGCTCCACCTTACGTTCCGCTCCTGTCTGAGTGCCATAGCTTGCCATGCCTTACAGAATCTGATGACCCTTTTGACGCACCATTTACATTGGCAGAACTAGATGTTGTGCTCAAACATGTCCAGGACTCAGCACCTGGTATTGATGGGATACCATATTCTTTTATGACTCATGCAGGCAAAAAAGCAAAAATATATTACCTAGATTTAATAAATTTCTGTTATAATCAAGGTTGAGTTCCAGACCAATGGAAACTACAAATTATTATCCCTCTACTTAAACCTGGTAAGCACGTGGATGACCCTAATGGCCTTAGACCTATGGCCCTGTCCTCAGTCTTAGCAAAATTACTAGAGCACCTTATTAAAAACCGATTAGAATGGATAGTCGAATCCAGAGACTTACTGCCGAACTACCAGTTTGGTTTCAGGAAGGGGCTCAGCACAATGGACAGTGTGGCAGTTCTAGTCACGGATATCCGTTTGGCGTTCTCCAAAAACGAGTCAGTTGTTGCTGCTTTCCTAGACATTTCCTCCGCATACGATAACGTTCTTCTTCCCGTTCTCAGGCAGAAACTGCATCAGCTGAGTATTCCGGTTAAGATGATCGAATGCATATGTGGACTATTTTGTTCTCGCTCTTTAGTTTTGAGGGTTCAGGGAGAGGACTTTGATAAAAGGGTGACTTGGAGCGGACTCCCGCAGGGCTTCGTCCTCAGCCCTCTTCTTTATAATCTTTACACAGCTGATATCGGCTCCTGCCTAAATACTGACTGTTGTATCTTACAGTACGCTGACGACTTAGTCCTGTATGTGTCACACTCCTCCATCATGGACGCCGCGTCATCTCTGTGCCTCTCACTGGATTCTCTTAATGATTGGCTTTCAAATCGCGGTCTTACATTATCTGCACCCAAAAGCTCGGCAGTAGTCTTTTCCCGCAAGAGAACAATCCCACAAATCTCGGTAGCCATCTCGGAGATAAACATCCCGCTGGTAAATAAGGTCAAATTTCTGGGCGTTTTCCTTGACTCAAAATTAACTGGCAAGCACCACATGAATCACCTAATCAGCAAATGTGAACGTGTCATTTTAATTTTAAAAGTACTTGCGGGCGTCTGGTGGGGTGCTCACCCTTACACCATGAAACTAGTTTACAATGCCCTAGTTCGCAGTATTTTGGACAATGGCACGTTCCACTTAACCGCATGCAACAAAGGTGCTTTGGCCGGACTTGACAGGGTTCAGTCTAAGTGTCTTCGGATCATCTCTGGATGCATGAAGTCCTCGCCTACCGGTGCGTTGCAGGTCGAATGCGCTGAACCTCCCCTAGCTCTAAGGCGACAGTACCTAGCCTCCCGTTTCTTGTCTAGGGTAATTTGTAGATCTTCCCATCCCCTTATCACCAAATTAAATGAACTGAATTCTATAAGCAGAACCTCAAATTATTGGAAAAATAAGGAAATCCCTTTAATCCTCAAACACTTTCGTCTAACTCAATATTTAGAATACCCAATCGTACAGTATCCCAAATTACCCCTCTTTCATTTCGATTACAAAGTCTTGTGTTTCATCCCAAAACTCCACTTCAATATTGGTATATACAAAAATTCCCCCGCAGCGGATTCGATGTTCAACGCGTCTGTGGGAGAGCGATGGAACGGCTTCCAGAGATTTTTTACAGACGCTTCGAAATCTACCGACTCTAGTCATACAGGAGCTGCAGTGTTCTTCGAAGACTCCAGGATCATATTGCAGTATAAATGCCCCAAGGAAGCTTCTGTGTTTACAGGCGAGTGTGTGGCTTTATTGGAAGCATGTCTTTTTATCGAGTCCCACCGCATTGATAAAGCCGTTATTTTTACAGACTCCCTAAGTTGTCTCCAAACCCTAGCTCAAAACCCTTTCAAAAGTAAATTACACAGTTTGCTTATTTTAAAAATTAAAAAATCCCTTCTCTCGTGCAGTAATAGCCAAAAGGATGTTCAGCTGGTTTGGATACCCAGCCATTGTGGCATCAGAGGCAACGAGTGCGTCAATGCCTTGGCTAAAAGTGCATGTTCGTCTCCTACAGCCGACCTCGGTCACAATGCCTATCAGGGCTATGATTTACTGAACCTCCCAAAAGAGAACCTTTATAGTTCCTGGCAACAGCAGTGGAACACGACTGGGAGGAAGAAAGGCAAATTCTTTTATGCTGTGCAACCATATATCAAGCCGAAACCCTGGTTCTACACATATAAAAAGGTGTCGAAATCAATTATCTCCGTCCTCTGTAGAATCCGCTTGGGTTTTTGTTGCACTCCTGTGTTCCTGGAAAAAATCCGTGTTCGGGACTCATCTCTATGCGAATGCGGCCTGGAAGAAGGCACACTGGATCACATATTTTTTAATTGCCCAAATATCGTTCCATCTTCAGATTTGTATAACCGTCTCCCGAAATTCAAGATCCCTCTTCCCATTAACTTCCCTTCCCTTCTAACATTCCCTTCACCAGAACTGCTTGTGGCGCTGATGAGTTTCATCCGTCACAACAATATAAAACTGTAAGCCGGAGTACCAAACATTGTCTGTATGGTTGAGGTATAATATTATGTAATCGTTTAACTATAATATTTATGTATTTTTATTCTTTGTTTGTTTCAGTCCTGTACTAACAAAACAAGTTCAACCGTACCAATTGAAGAAACAGTGACTACCGTTCCTGTTCTGAGTTTACCTTTTGTTTTTTTCCTTTTCTAATTTCATTTTGCCTCTAATCATACACACTTGCTTTTCCATTGGCAGAATAGTCGACATCGGCTCCACTTGCCATTAACAAAAAATAGAATATAAAAAGAAATACAGGATGACTTTGAATAAATGCGACAAAAAGAAATGGGAGCTTCAGTTACAGTAACATAGTAATTATAAACTGTTTTTTCTACAATCTAAATCGTTAAAAAAAAAAACGTGATTATCGTTTTAAAATGGTCCATTGATGTTATTATCTTTATTTAAGTAGGAATTATCGGTATTTGAACAAAATAATTAATAGGCCAAATAAATAAGAAAAATTAAAGTATCAAAAAACCGGTCAAGTGCGTGTCGGGCCACGCGCAGTGTAGGGTTCCGTAGTTTTTATAACAGCCAAGTGCGTGTCGTATTCGCTGACCGATCGTTTCGTACCATGCTCTAACTAAAAGCCAAACATAACTACCTAACTAATTTGACTTCCTATACAAATCCTCACCTGATCCGACAATTTTGCACGGAAAGTTTTAATTTTTTAGAGGTTTGTATAAAACTTGTCATAGCCGGTGTTTTGAATTTAAATACGGTCTCAGAGCTACACTACTCAATCGTCACAAGAAGCTAGCACGATACAACTGGCACTTAGCGCCATCTATCGACATTTCTATAGAGTTGTTCGAAATTTTTGAGTCAAATACAATTGATCGACTATTACTCATAAACTTGTAAAGCCCACTTATGTGTGATAGTTTTTCTTTAAATTTCGTTATATATAGGTACTACTGCCGTGACATTTGAATTTCTAACTACAACCGTTTAGTTGATAGAGGGGGGGGACACTTGACTCTAACGAAAATTGGTACTTTAAAGCTTGATAAGTCACGAACGGTTAACTTAATCAAAAAACGGTCTGCCAAAACCCCTAATATTTTTGAAAGACCTATCCAACGATATCCCACACTATGGAAAAAACGAAAAAAAAAATTATCATCCGACTTTACATGTATGGGAGGTACACTAAATAATTGTTTTTTTCAAAATTTTATTTTACCACTTTTTTGGCGTCATTAACGTGTATACTCATGCCAAAGTACAACTTTCTAGTACCAATAGTTTTTGAGCTAAACCGCGGACAGACGGACAGACAGACGGACATGGCGAAACTATAAGGGTTCCTTGTTGACTACGGAACCCTAAAAATCTCGTCCGACTCATCGCAGTGCTCAATAATAATCGTGGAGTACTCATGTTATTAAACGTTGCCGTTCATAGCGGTCATTCACCTAATTTTGCCTATTTTCTAGTGTAAGTATCGCGCGACGTTGCCAAACCTCGCATAATCGCCAGCGCAGATATCCCTTCCCGGCGACCACCCTGCCGCAGGGTGGTCGCCTTGGCTTCGTTTATTAGTCGACCTAAAACGTTTGTAGGTCACGGTCGCACGCGCATTCCGCAAATCCTATTTTACGTATTGCGAATAATTTGTATTGTCTTATGTTTGTGTCATAACCAGTGATCGGAGTAGGTAGATTGATTTTACGTACTTGCATCATAAATAGTCATAGAAATCATAACATGGATAAGCCTTTTTTCCGGGATTTCATTTTGGTACTTACGTGATTGAATCAAATATTGTGAATGTAAAGATTTTTAAACTACTTACTAAATTTGAAATTTATACAATGCGATAGTTAAACGATTAAAATTGTTTTTTTCTTATTTATCAAGTAATAAAGTGAATCTTGCTTTTGTGCGTCCATTCGAAACTTACATAAATGACTAATTTAGTAGTTATTTCTTGCAAATTTATTATCTGCTGCTTGTAATTATTACATATTACATATATTTATTTTATTATTTATGTACACACAGCAAAATACATTAGGATAAGCATAATAATTATAATATTTGAGTACAAAGGTACTGCTTATTCCCGTCTTTCGGCGCACGCACGCACATTAACTATTATTAGTAGAATCCCACTTTACGTTTGCTACGTTTTTACTCAAGTTTTGCCATGTCATAGTTTTTTTTTTATTATAGAAGGCCGATCACATATTCTATTAAAAAGACAGCAAAAGAGTTAAACATTTCTTATTCATATTGATATATTCATCATCCTACACATTACAATATTTGAAATTCCTAAAAAAATCTTAATTATTACCAAATCCCGGAATCCCGGAGGTATATCCATATTAATATATACGTGCCAGTTCATTGAACCCAAATCAATCTACCTACTCCGATCACTGGTCATAACAGTGCCTAGGACGAGACGAAATAGTCGTGAACCGTTAACAAACGTACAGTATGTCGATATTGTCGTGTGGTACAACACCGTAAGAAATCTACGTGAAACGCAGTGAAGATTTCGGCTAAAATATCCCTCTTTGATCACATCATCACTTACCATGTAGAATTCTAAGAATAATTCTCATTCGAAACTGTAAAATCACAAACTTTTGTATTAATAAAACTTAAGGACAATTTGCGGCGCCGCGCCGTGCTCAATTGTGTTTACAAAACGAAGGTGGACATTTTGAACAATTCATAAAATTCACGTAAGTGTACCGATTTCATTTATTGTAAATACTTAATAATGATTGTAAATACTGTGATTCCAACTTTTTAAATACGCCAAAAATACAATAATTTGTTGTTGTAACAAACATTATTCAGGTTATACCTTACACTAAAACATTGTTTTACTGTTTTACTTTTATTGTATTTTTGATAGTCCTAAGCCGACAAAAGTATAAAGGGAAATTTGGTTTCACAAAAATTTTCGAAAGCGGTGCGCGTGCGGCCGGGCGGACGGAGGTGCTCCGCTCGGCGCGATTCATTCATAGCGAGAATGTACCTAAATCGTGCCCACTACACGAAAACGGTAGTAGGTACGCGAAATTCTTTGATACTTTAATTATTTTAACGTTTTTCGTAACACTGATAAATTATTTTTTAATTTTACATTTGATATGTTCTAAATTTTCTTGACAACACGTATTATTGTATATTTAAATTTGTCGCGTCTATTCAATTTCACCCGGTATATTCCGACAAAACATTCTCATGTTTGTAAAATACATTTCAACCCCGAGGATAATGTGTTACCAAAAGAATCAAATACAGAAAATCGTAAATAATTTAATTATCTTTCTTATTCATCCCGATTTGAGTAACTTTTACGTTAGTTACTTTCATCTCTTGTAATCTTCTGTTCACAAATTTTCAGCTACTCCTAAATTAAAGCCAAAAGTTGTACCTAGCCTATTTTCTTGGAACCAAGTCAGTGAGGAGAGAAAGGAAACTAAAAGAAAACGTGCAGAAAGAGCTCGTTCGTTCAAAATCGTTTTGTAATACTATGTTTTCGTCTGCGTTTCCTCCATTCTACCATCTATAGATAAGTACATAAAAATATTTTCAGTTTCAGTTCCATGTATGAGCAGCCCCCCTTAATTTATTTTTTTTTTTCTTAAAATCGGAAAGCGGTTCACAGAATACATCTACCTGCCAAGTTTCATGTGTATAGTCCTAATAGTTTCGGAATAAAATAGCTGTGACATACGGACGGACGGACAGACGGACATGACGAAACTATAAGGGTTTCGTTTTTTGTCATTCGGTCACGGAACCCTAAAAACATAGCTGTTACCTCGGCAAACAAGCATTCTTTTGGTAAAAAATAAGTTTGTAAACAGTAAACAAACTAACCTCTGAATTATCTGCTCTTTGACGCTGCTTATTTTTGCACTTTTTTAGGGTTCCGTAGCCGAATGGCAAAAACCGGAACCCTTATAGTTTCGACATGTCTGTCCGTCCGTCCGTATGTCACAGCCATTTTATTACGAAACTATTAGGACTATTCGTGTAAAACTTGGTAAGTAGATGTATTCTGTGAACCGCTTTCCGATTTTAAGTGAAAATTTAAAAAATATTTATAATAAAGGGGGCTCCCCATACATGGAACTGAAACTGAAAATATATTTTTTCATGAAACCTATACGTGTGTGGTATCTATAGACAGGTCTTTAAAAATGACATTAAGGTTTCTAAAATGACTTTTTCATAAAGTTTATCGTTTAAAAGATATACGCTTCCAAAGTGGTAAAATGTGTGTCCCCTAACCTAACCTAACTTCTATAAGAATGAAGTGAAAAATCTAAAAAAACCATATGTTGTAGATCTTAATGTAAACTTTCAACCAAAATTGATTTGAACGAGATCGAGTCAGCAGTTTTTGAGATACAGTATATTTTCTAAAACCGCAAATATAACTTTGTAAATCATACAAATACTATGAAAAACAAAGTTATTTGGTGTAGTTGTAAAAATTGTGAATAAGCTAGTTTTAAGAAATTTGTAAGGTTTTTCGTTTTTTTTTTTTTCAAATAAATATATTAAGTGTATTATATTTATTATAGTTACTACGGAACCCTTCATGGGCGAGTCCGACTCGCACTTGGCCAATTTTTTTCTTAATTCCGCTTTCAAAGCGTTCTCATTCGTCGCCAGATAATCCATATTTGCTATATTTTCACGAAGGAGATAATTTTTCAACAGGTAAATTAAAGAAATTATAATTTATGTCACGAAGCCCGCTAACACCAGTAAAAATTTGAATTTTTTGGACCTCATGCGACACAAGCGCCTCTAGTGGCAAACTCACACGCGAATCGCGATAGCCCCCATTCCACACAGAAAGATATTAAATATATATATATCTAAATCATCATAATTTACTATCTTACTTCTTTATTACTTTTGTTAAGTTATTATTTTAAGTTATTTTGTATCGATCATAATTATATCTATTCATATACTCAATCTGCTACCCTGCACAAACCTGGCAGTAGTCTACCCGTTCTATTAGTTTCTATAATTATATTACTCCACTCTATGTAGTAGTCACAAAAGGCCAGACTTTTGCGCCTTCCTAGCCACGGTCATGGATCTATTATCTAATTACACCGCGCATTAATAGTCTGAATAAGCCGCCAAATACCAGAATTAGTCGGTACGTAGTTTACAGAATTATATAGGGATACAAAAAGCATACTTTCAGGCTCTCGACCACCTTTGCATATCGAGATCTGGAACAGCTGGTGAAGATCTGTTTCTTCTTCTTTAGATTTAGTTTTCGCGCGGGACCGTTTTGCGTGGGCCATGGACGCCATCACTCCATTCAGCCAAACTTCCTCCGGAAGCAGATCAGATCTCGGTCTATTCAGGATAGTTGAAAGAGAATTCATTTATCCGAAGGTTTGCCTCCGAATGTCGGTGATTCCTGAGCACTCAAGGAGCACGTGTCCCACTGTTTCCATACATGCCTGGCACTAGGGACTATCGGTTATAGATATCATGTTGTGTTTATATAGTCTGCAGTAGCCGGTGATGGTCCCCGTCACCATTCACAGACTCCTTTTATCCAGTTGCAGGAGGCGCCAAATTTTCTTTTTCGTTTAACCCATTCGCTGCGGCAGTAAAAATACCTTTATTAGCCAGGTGCAGGGTGGTTTTCGTCGCAAACGCCGATGGGCGTCCTCCGCACCTCATAAGGATAATATAAAACGCCGATTGGCGTTTAAATACATTGATCATTCTTACGCTAAAATCTTAGAAAAACTACAAATACGCGAAACGAGTGGTACGGTAACGATCGTATTTGGTGTAAAAAATTAATTAACCTCAATTAGGAGTCTTTTTGTGAAGTTTTTGTTCTGTAATAGTTGGATTGTGAATATTAGTAGAATATGGTGATAAACGGTTAGTAAATTATTTTAATTAAATAATTCTACATCACTTTTAAACTACCGTCCCATATATTTTAGTTTCAAATAACAAGAAGGGCTAAATTATAATTATAAATTAATATCAGAGGTAATAAAACTTTTTGTTCTGTTCAACTTATTTTAATTTTATGATTTTGTTACGCAAGTCCAGAATGTTCGAGACACTAACGCCACCTGGCGGCGAGTAGCAGTACTAAGTATCTCGAGTAGCTTCTGGAACATTCTTGGCAGTATAGTCAGTGAGTCGAGTAGAGATGAAGTCACCTCCTCACGGCGGAGGAAGCGGAGATGCGGGGGCAAGGGAAGGAATCCCAAACCCGAACAAACCCCAGTGACTAGTGACCCAAGAAGAGGTCCCCATGGTCACCCCAGTCCCTACAATGGCGCAGGATACGATCAAAAACATCCCAGGCGCGAAGTCCGGCGCCGGCGGCACGGCGCGGATACAACAGAGCGCCGACACGCGCGTCGAGCCACAACAGAGGCCGACCAACAACAATCCTGAGGCCACATCCTGCGCCATCAAGATCTTGATTAGCCTCATACGAGCGCTCAGACAGGGACAGGACATAGAGCAGGTCGTCCTCAACGGCCTAGCGGAGATGATGACGCTTTGTAGCCGCTAGACCGCCGAGCACGGCCAACAGAAGCTCGCGGCCCACGGGGACAAGTCGCCCACTCCTCCTTCTCCTGGGGTCTCTCAACCAAGGACTGACGCTTGGGTAAGTCGCCCCACACTACACGCGACTTACCCAAACAATGACACTATCCATAATACTCACGCCACGATACGTAACGTGTGCTAAGTTAATATAGGCGCGTTACGTATCGATTCATACATGCATAACTGTGATGTGATAATGACTGTGTGTATACATACATGTATACACAACAGCGCCGGACAGCTTGCTATTCGGCGCCGCCTTGCACTTAGCGGCGAACACACAGAACAATGCCGCTCATACACACATAACACGGCTCTGCGGCTCAAAACGTAACCGGCTAGATCTAGAATATAAAATTCTCTCATCTTGTGATAACTAAAATTAACTGGGCGACTCTTCCCCAAATTCTTTTTAATGGAGTTGCTATACCTTACTGTGACTCAGTAAAGAACCTTAGTATTTATCACAGAAAAAAATTTTAAGGTATTTATATTGATAAGGATTTGTCTTGGGGTCCCCAGTTGCAGGAAGTGAGCCGCAAACTATTTGCCCATATATGAATGTACTCTGTGTATTTGCCTCTGCGAGGTCTTTACGCAGATTGCGCAATTTCCTGCCGACTGCTACTAAAACTGCGCTTGCCCAATCTCTTCTTCAAAAGAACACATTATATGTATTGTATTAATTAATTACCTATGTATTGTATTGTATTTATATACAGTATGTTAACTAACAGAGGGCGTTCCCGTTAACCCGCAATAGTATTGCATTAGCATCCATACATGCTAAAAAAATATTACCATTCGAAAACAAAATGTTTTTATTATTTTTTAATATTAAACTATTCACTAAAAATGTTAAATTGATACGTAAAAGAAACACTCTGTACTCGCGTACCTACTTGAAGTACGGTAACGTCGCAATGTGCAAGGCGATCGGCGACGGCGATCTTTAGCTCTCTCGTCGCTTGTCTTTGGTTCAGAGCATGATGCGGGGCGAGTAGGAATGGGATGCAGTCGCTTCCTTCTGCCAAGCAGCCATGCTAATGATGGAGGAGGATGAACGCGTTAGGGAGAGACAGCTCTCTTCCTCACGCCTCTTGCACCATAGGAGTCGCCCCGGGCGTTAGGGATCGCAAGCCGATCTCCGGCCACTGTAGGCGCGGGCTTGCGGGTGGCGAGCAGTGGTAGCCCAACGTTCAGTTAGGATAGGTTTGTTATCACCTAAATTGCCGGCCCCAGACAGACTTCAAAAACCCCCCAAACTAAAATCTTAATTTTTTACTAGACGCCCTAGAAAAATATATTTTCGAAGTTGAAAACAAAACCTTACTTTACTTATGGTTTTTTTTTAATATAGTCTCCTTCTTTTATTAAATCAAAACTATAAAAACAATGAGATGAAGTAGATACCATAATGCCGGCCATACACGATACTTCCTATCGTCCAATCGGCATGACGCTACCGATTGGATCAGTTAGAACTGACCGTGTGTGGGAGTGGATTGGCATGACAGTTATACTTGATGGCACAGTCGAATTTCGACTCTTTTGGCTTGATCATTCCGATTGGATTATGCCGATTGGACCGTGCATGGCGGTCTCGCGATCGTCAGTTCAGTTTGGTCATAATTACAATAATCTTGAGGCGTAGCCCTCAATTCTTTTAATAAATTTGTATGAGTAAACTGATTTCTTTTCATTAGCCACTGTTTGCACCACTCTGCTGGATCTTTTCTTTTTTTTTTGTTTCATTTTTACGAGTAAAATGCCCAAAACGGCTAAAACATCGTCGTCTGTCACCGGTGACGCCATGGCTTCAACTGAACGTCGCTGCCGATTGGACAATTTAAACTGATCGTGTGTGGTGTATATAGACGAACTGCAGATTTGATCAAGCCTGCAGCGTCATGCCGATTGTCTAATCGGTATCGCCGGCATAAGAAATTAATACAGATCGTGCTTTTTAGCACCTGTAAGAGCAAAAGTGTCGCTTACAGAGAAAATCCCCCGGATGAGCCCGGACGCTTTGCAATCTAGGACAAATCTGGGGAAACCCAGACGGATGTCCGGGTTTCCTCGAATAAGCCTATAAAAACCAGGCCCGGGTCGACGGTACGTCGTGTTAAGCAATTGCATTCTGGGGTTGCGGGAATGTTCAAACGATACACCGCGGCCCCGGACCACAAGGGCAACTGAAGGAACAGGTTGGGTTTTTAGTCAGTAGTTGCCTGACACTCCCTTCCGCTAAAAATGGAATAAAATGGTGTATTGTGCAATAGTCTTTACTCGACTTATTATTAGTGACCCCCCCCCCCAAATTGCCGCGCCTGGTATGACCTTTGAGTTGTTATAGTTTTTCAATAGGGCTTTTTGTTTTAAAAGGGGAACTAGTGTAATGTAGGTACAATTCGCATTACTAGCAAACTTGTCTACCCCGCCAAGTAAACTAAATATGCTCGTGTCTGGAGTGGGTCCACGGCAATATCTCTTGATCACACGGCCGACACCTTAGCCATTAAGCTATTGACGCTTATAGTTTTACCCTAAGGATTGAACAACTTGTCTTTCACGATCGGAAAGTATTCGAATGCGACTGTCGAACACAATAATTGCATATTCGCGCAAAGATCAGGGCTCTTTTTATTCTGATATTTATGACACAGGCTATACAGAAGAATTTCAACCTGTAAAAATAATGGAACAAAATCAGACTCTCACACAGAGTATGGGAGGAAAATCATTTGCACCGATTGTGTTATCTCATTTGTGCGGACATTTTGAAATTGGTGTGAATAGTAGATACATAGTTTAAACAGTAGACCCATCACGAGTCATGCTTTCAAAATTTAACTGGGTTTGACTGCACTAACATGTCATAATAACAAAAAAGGGCTTAAAAATAAATATTAAACATATTATTTGTATATTCTATTTACACAGTATTCATAGCAACATAATTTATCTACTGAACAAGATGGATTTATGTAGCATTATTATTAGTATGCCCCAACAAGACGTTTTTCACGTAGCCTGAGACGTCGCTCACGTTCAAACTCCTTCATACGAAGAACATAACTGAAAGTAAAAAATAATTTATTACTATATATGCATCGGGTAATCTTCTACCTTAGGTAATCATTTGCTTGGTATTTAAAACAGCATGAAAATTTATATTTCAACATTAAATGATGTTTATCAACATAAATAAGTCTTGACAAGAAGGCAATAACTTTAAAAAAACAAAAATCAAGCAAACTTCTTTCACAATACTACATTGTTTATTGTTATAAGTAAAGGCATAAGGTGTCATAGTCACTGGCATTTATGTAAATCTTCATACCCAAAACAAAATGTTGAGAGAAATAAGCTCCACTTATCAAGAGTTGAATTTGAGTACAAGTTCAGGTTCTTACTACAACTAATCAAGAATTGATATAGATTATTACCACAGGAAGTAATTTATTAGTTTGCAGCAATAAATAAATTCAAATATCTTTATTTCGAGCCATAAAACTCGTGTAAAAAGGGAAGGCAAAATAATAATGAAACAACATAGACATACTCATCCTTTTCACAAGTCAAGAAGGCATGTTTCTCATGGGCACACTTGTAGATCATTGGCATGTGTTTATAGCGGCATGACTGGTAGTCCAACAAATAATGAGCACAGTAGTCATGGTGCTTTGGTGGAATCTTTGCTGAAACCAAATCAGCCTCACGGGCTACCATTTCTGAAAAAGAATGCAAAACAACAGTGATTTAACATATGAGTAGTTGAAACTGAAGTAGTAATTATAGTCACCCCTTTATGAATGCTATTTATTATATTGGATGTTGGAAGATTTCAGGTATCACTGACGGTTTGTTTTGACTGCTACATAACCTAAACAAAAATTATGTAACTTTTGTTTTAATTATCACTAAAACAAAGCACACTCTTTGGAATATAACGAACTCGCTAAATTATAGTTTTAAAACTTATTACCTCTTTGTTTTCTCTGGTAATTAAATCCTGCTTGCGGGTCAAATGTTGGTTTATCATCCATATAAAGACCAACTTTCTTCGCTTCATAAGATCCCAGCATTTGACCCATTTTTGCTGTTTAGATAATTATCTAACGAACCAGCTAATAATAAGGCCTCTATGAACTATTTGCCTTAATATTTACAACTTCTAGTTTGACTTTGAAGCCAGCTGAGTATAAGGAATTATTTAGGGTCGTGTAACTGCTGGTGTTGCCAGTTTAAGATGAAAGTACCATTTATTGAGGAATTATGGTAATCACTATAACAACGAAAGACAAAAAGTTAAGTAAGTTTTAGAGTTATTGCTTATAAGTTTAGTGATTTTTAAATTAGCTTATAACTTTAAGAATAGCTACATTATTAATGTGCAACTTTTATACATCTAATTTACATTAGCTGTCAAACTCATTGTTGCACTGTTTTGTTACTTTTTTAAACTTTCGTTACCACTACTCGTAACAAGTAAAAATACGAACATGGAACATATTTAAAGGAAACTAAGGATATACAATTAATAAGATGTAAACACAGGTTCTGACAGTATACGGAATTGTTGCTAGGTTTAAAAAACATCGATGAATGATGAATGAATCGATATGAAAATCTGCAAGCATTAATTTGTAGTAACTTTGTGTAAGACCGGACTTATTATAAGTATTACTGTTTTTGCTTGGCTTTAAAAGTACTCACTCATATATAGCACACTCATAAAACGAAAGTGATTTACTTAGTCATTGATTTCTGTAACTTGTCATGTTGATATAAACCCGTGATATAATTATAAACTGATCATAAACATTTCCAGTGGTAATAGGAATCCGAATTTCGAGTAGTAGAGAGCCTATACAAAAATATATGTATCACGGGAGAGATTCATTTAAACTTACTCGAAACTTTTTTAAATAGTGTTTTGTTCAATATAAAAAATAGTTATTTTGAATTAGCTAGCTCACTTTAATTCTATGAGTGCGATAGGTGCTCTGTGGTACGGAGTGGTACCTCACAAAATACTTACAATATTTTTTTCGAATTAAATGTAGGTAGAAAGGTAGTTTAAATTTTAAGAATACTAAAACACGGATGTGACCGAGTAACTAACAATGTAAACAGATTTTGAATAAATTGACATTCCTCATTATTGAAACAAAATAGATACAAAAATGGCCTGTATAACGAAAAGATTTAAAAGCCACAACTTAACTATTTTAAAAACAGTTGGTAAAGGTACGTACGGGTAAGTTATTAATATGGTATATCTTTCTCTTACTTAAATATGTATGGCTGCTCGAACGAAACCTTAACTTTTATATTTATTTTCCAGAAATGTGTATTTATGTGAAAAGCGAGATAGTACTGAATTAACAATAGTAAAAGATATAGAGCTAAACATAAAGCTTCAAGACCATAAGCATGTGAGTACCTACCTACTGTTATCAGAACCCATTTTGTTGATTATGGGATCGATTTAATTTGATTTTACCAAGTTGCTGCATAACACATTATTTATAATTCCAGGATTTAGCAAATGAAGTTCAAATCCTATCTTCCCTCCATCACCCAAATATCATCAAGTTTTATGCATGTTATTACACCGAAAATCATGTTATGATATCCATGGAATATGCCACTAGCGGGAATCTAGCGGAATATATGTATCAAAAATGTCCAAAACTTTTACAACAGCAGGTAATATTCATACACTACACCATGTGCTCTAACTCAGGTCGTAAATGTTGACAAGGTTCAATATTCATTCTTTCCAGTTTATAGCCCACTCTGTATAAGCCGTCCTTTTTAGGTTTGATGATACTTACTTATGGAATATTAAAGCCGCTAACATTGTCCATCACCTTCATCTTACCTACTGCGCTTATCCAATTTACTTGGGGTCGGCGCAACAAGTAGGTTTTTTTCGTCCATTTCCACTCTTTTAAGCATAGTTATATTGGCCTCATCATTGTTAATAGGTACCTACTTTTACGGGAAGACGCGAGAGTTCCAACTAGTGTTACCAGACGTCCCGTATTTCAGGCGGAAATTCAAATTTCCCACCGGGACCGACTGTGTCCCGTATTTCAATTCGATTTCGCATGTATCAAGCGCTCATGAAGCTCTATACTGCTTACATCCAATAGGCTCAGCTGCGCCCCCAGAGGAGGCTCCGGTGTGGTTTTTTTAGAGGTAACGGGGCCTTTTATATGTGCTGATGGTGATCAGCGAGGTGGTTTTAGTGAGGTATGAATCCCAAACTCCCTGGTCTCCGAAAGTCCAGGCGCCTTTTGAAGGTTTCCCCCAGATAACAAAAAAAAAAGCTCGGCTGCGCTCGACTGACTGAGGTCTGAACTGAGTCTGTGTATACCGATATGCTCGGCTTTTTAATACAACAAAAACATGTTAAAACATGCGCGTTCCTCTGAAAAATATTAAAAAAAAAAACACAACCTAAGTAGTCAATAATTGGGTATTTTATTTATCCCGGAAAAAAAATTAAATCCCGTATTTTTTGCTTATTTAATCATTTGTCCCTTACAGGCTCAAAAAAAATCTGGCAGCCCTAGTCTCAACACAAGTACTCTTGTAATTTACTGGGACTGTCTCAATTATGGCATAAAAACAATGTATGTGACGTGAATAAAGATTAATTTATCATTTATAAACAGTCGTGCGGGGCTTCGCTCCCGTTAAGTTATCACGATAAAAACATAACCTCCTTCTTCTTCAGTTGGGGAAAATGTCTATAGACCTATAGCCTTCCTGAAGCTACTGCCCTACCAAATTTCATCCCAATCCACCCAGTACTTTCGAAGATTAGCGAGTTTAAACAAACTTTTCCACTTAATAATATTAAATAGTATAGATTTATTAATTACTAGCTTTGCCCCGCGTGTAAATCTACTAAGTACTACATATTTAAACGCGAATATTTCTGAATATGGATGAATACCTACATGTTAAAATTTAAGTAGGTATACCTATCTAATTCGCACTGGATAGAAAATTATGAACTAAAGTTGTTAATTGTATCGTTAAAAACAAATTTAGAGTATTTCAGTATACGAGTATAGTACTTATAATATTTTAGTCTTATTTTCTTGTAGTGTTCGTATGTATTGGATTTCCCTGCGTCCACCAGATCCAGATAAAAATCATAAAATTGGTCATGTCAAAAAAAATTGCCCAAGTGCGAGTCGGCGTAGCTTTTACGGAACCCTCACCCATGAAGGGTTCTGTAAACAAATAACTTTGTTTTTCATAGTGTTTGTATGAATAACAAAGTTATATCTGTGGTTTCTGATAATGTGCTATATCTCAAAAACTGTATCTCGTACAAACCAATTTTAGTTAAGTTTTCATTAAAATCTACAGCATATTTTATTGTGCCCTTGGGGAGCAACATGTCACTACTTTGGAAGTGTATATCTTCCTAACGATTGACTTTCAAAAAAGTTATCTATCTAATATAGAACAGTAGACACCGACACCCGAATGACTGGGTGGATCGGAAAGGAGTGTCAGACTTATACTGACTAACAACCCACCCTGTTCCTTGAGCTCGCCTTGCGTTCCGGTACCGCGGTATCTCATTAGAACATTCCCGCAACCCCGGCGCTTTATTTATTGTGATTGCAAAGAAATTGTCTCCTTTTAAAACTAAAAGGTAAATCTGTAGGTACCGTGGGGATTCAAGGTATAAATGCCGGTTGTCTAGCCGCTGGTTCCGTCAAAACTGTAGCATAGGCAAGGGCGGATCCGGGGGGGAGGGGTCATGACCCCCCCCCCCCCCTGGATCCGCCCTGGGCTGGGTCCAGGACCTAGGTGGACCACTTATTAAAATTTTTAAACATTGTTACTAGATAATACTCCAGTTTCTGTCGTTGTAAACGGATATCGGCAGTGGATGGCCAAGTGGCAGCAGAGTCAGGAAATACAAATTATAACTTTTTGTGACTTGAGCACGAAATGTGACCTTATGTAACCCTCTGGCACCAAAGCTGGATCCGCCCTTGAGCATAGGTACTTATATGAGTCTATGATATTGCTTCGAAGATAGTTTAATGAATGTAACGACTTAGACCCTAAATATTACCTACAATAAAAAGGAATTGAATCCCTATTATATTAGGTACCTACACAAAATTAAGAATCGTAAAAAATATACTAAAATACATATTTTATAACAAAATAAATTAAATGAATAAACTAATGGGAATAAAATAAAAAAAAAATTGGCCAAGTGCGAGTCAAACTCGCCCATAAAGGGTTCCGTAGTAACTATAATAAATATAATATGATATATTTATTTGACAAAAAACCTTACAAATTTCTTAAAACTAGTTTTTTACAATTTTCACAACTACGCCAAGTAACTTTATTTTTCATAGTGTTTGTATGAATTAAAAATAAAAACAGACTTCCATATCAAAACACTACAAAGTCAAAAATAATTTTAATTTCGGTAGTCGGTGTTATTGGTTTTGTATTTTCTTTTTTTTTCACACCGCCTTCCGAAATTAAAATTATTTTTGACTTTGTAGTGTTTTGATATGGAAGTCGGTTTTATTTTTTGCAAAAAAGTTTTTATTTTCGTGCTTTTTAGTGGGTCAGTGAATTTTCCAAATCGGTTCGTAAATGACGGAGTTATGCGCGAACAAAAAACGCAATGCAGCGTAAACGAAAAGATCATCAACGTAAACATTTTTTTAGACTTTTGTTGAATTTTCAGAAACGGCTTGTCCGATTTCGATAAAATTTTCATGGGTCCATTTGGGAAGTATACCCTTTCTTACAAGATAAGAATTTTTCAAATCGGTTGGAAAGCGACGGAGTTATGCGTGGACAAACATAAAAAAAGTACAAACATCCGAATTGAGAACCTCCTCCTTTTTTAGAAGTCGGTTAAAAAGATATACTTGCGGTTTTAGGAAATACGCTGTATCTCAAAAACTGCTGACCCGATCTCGTTCAAACTAATTTTGGTTGAAAGGTTTTTAGATTTTCACTCCATTCTTATAGAAGTAAGAGCGGAGGGGGACACGTTTTACCACTTTGGATGCGTATATCTTTTAAAAGATCGACTTTATGAAAAAGTCATTTTAGAAACCTCAATGTCATTTTAAAGACCTGTCTATAAATACCACACACGCATAGGTTTCATGAAAAAAAAAAAAAATTCATTTTCAGTTCCATGTATGGGGAGCCCCCTTTTATTTTTTTCTTCAAATCGGAAAGCGGTTTACAGAATACATCTACCTACCAAGTTTCACATGTATAGTCCTAATATGTAGTTTCAGAATAAAAAAATTATACCGACTTACATATCATAACACTGCAAAGCCAAAAATAATTTTAATTTCGGTAGTCGGTGTTATTGGTTTGTATTTTCTTTTTTTTTCACACCGCCTTCCGAAAATAAAATTATTTTTGGCTTTGCAGTGTTTTGATATGGAAGTCGGTTTTATTTTTTGCAAAAAAGTTTTTATTTTCGTGCTTTTTAGTGGGTCAGTGAATTTTCCAAATCGGTTCGTAAATGACGGAGTTATGCGCGAACAAAAAACGCAATGCAGAATAAACGAAAAGATCATCAACGTAAATATTTTTTTAGACTTTTGTTGAGTTTTCAGAAACGGCTTGTCCGATTTCGATAAAATTTTCATGGGACCATTTGGGAAGTATACCCTTTCTAACAAGACATAATTTTCTGATAGAATTTTTCAAATCGGTTGGCAAGCGACGGAGATCTGCGCGAACAAACATAAAAAAAAATACAACCATCCGAATTGAGAACCTCTTCCTTTTTTAGAAGTCGGTTAAAAATAGCTGTAACATACGGACGGACAGACAGACAGACATGACGAAACTATAAGGGTTCCGTTTTTGCCATTCGGCTACTTACGGAACCCTGAAAATGGGATAAACGAAACAACAACCTATCAAAATTACTTATTCAACTTAACAGAATAAAAAAAATTCAAATGTATTTGATACAAAAACAGCCCTGATGTATAAAAACTTTTTTGCAAAAAATAAAACCGACTTCCATATCAAAACACTACAAAGCCAAAAATAATTTTAATTTCGGTAGTCGGTGTTATTGGTTTTGTATTTTCTTTTTTTTTTTCACACCGAGTTATGTTTCGGCGGTCGGGATTTTAGTAAAAAAAATATTTATTTATTACAACATTAATTTAATTATAAAATACAGGATATTAAGCTGGTGGCTGATACAAGACTGAATATAATGTAAAGTAAAATAATTCTATCGAATTTCCGGTAAATGCATAGTAGCAATACGACGCATGCTGACGGCGACTGCATACTCAGCGTAAACGCATGTTACGATGAGTTAACTCCTCCCTCCATAAGATAGAAGCAACTCTTGCTTCTGGCGGCGTCCGCGCTGCCCTTGATGTCCTCCGGGATTTTCTTAGTTTTCCATTGATACAGCTTCCAAGATGCTGCAGCGACCAGCAGGACATATAGGATGATTGTATTCCAGCTAGGTGTAGTTGCTATGATTGTCCAATGATCTTCTTCTGGCATGGATATGTCGCCTGCCCTATTGATCAGTTCGTGGATGCTGTCTAGTGATATGTCTTCTAATTGGAGTTCATATTGTATTGATTGTTCTGGGACTTGATGCTGCTCAGGTAATGGTATGACCTCGTTGATGACGATCGTATCAGTGTGTGATCGCAGTGTCTTGTTCATGATGTTCATCTGGCAGTCTTCTGTTAGTGTAACGAGATGAATTCCAGCTAGCTTCTTGTAGTCTGTCTTGGTGTTACATTGTGTTTTGGTGACTTCATCTTCTTTGAGGACTAGTAGCCAGGTGTTGTCTCCGATCTTCTGGACCTTTCCTCTTCTTAAGTTCATCTTAGCGTGGGTGCAGGTAGCTGGGCGGTGCTGAATGAGTGATAGTATGCAGTCATCTGTGTCTTCGATTCTTCTGGTGTCGAGGAGCTTGCAGAGCTGGGTGTTGTCGGTCAGTGGCTGGCAGTCTTCTTCCAGGTAAGCGTACTCATCGTTACCAAGTGCTAGGTATTTGGATTTAGGGATGATAGTAAGGTTATTTTTATTAGGGACGGAATAAAGATGGATAAGGTCGTATGTTTTTGGGGTAATTGACGGGATTTCGAGGATAAAATTAACCGAGTGTTCTGTGCAGTAAGCTTTAACTTTTATTGACTTTTCTATCTTATGTATGTTACTAATACTAATACTAGCTACTGGTTTAAATGAATAAATGTTTTCTAAGTTTCTTAGTTCTTCTATTAGATTCTGAGGGCTTATAATACTAATAACATTAACCTATCTAAAATTATCTGTAAACTAAAATCTATCTGTACGTAAATATCTAGGAAATGTAAATGGTTAGATAAGTCGTTGGAATTATTAGTAATATTTTGTAATAAATTAGCCAAATGTTTCTGATTATTGTCTAATTTTGTTAACTGTTTACTGAACTCATCTATTGTATTATGTGCTAATACTAAGGATTTTCTTTGAGAATCCTGAACGTTTTTAACTCTGTTTTTAATATTTGAGATTTCTTCTTCGAACTTAGCTGCATCTTCATGGTCTAGATTGCCAGTGATAGACTTAACGACAGTACCTAATCCATCTATAAGACCGCGTCGCTTTCTAACTTGCGGCGTTAAAAACTTAATTTTCTTACCTATAATACTAAGGCTATATTCTATTTGATTCCTATACGTTTTATGTAACTCTCCAGATGCTGTGTTCTCCGCGTTTTTCGTGCTTGAGTATAGAGACATTAGTTCGATGGATATAAAGTGTAGGTTGGTAATGTTGTAAACGCAAGCAAGGCTAAAGTAGTTGTCCTGTTTAAGGAGTTGACCTTGTTTTAGGAGGAGGATCCCATTGTCATTATCTACCTGGGTAATGGTTACGGTTGCTGTTGTGTTGAGCACGACGGCTCCTGCGATGACGGTCCTGCAACAAGATGAGGCCTCCGTAGTAGCTTGAAGTGAACCCTGATGGATTTAGAATTTGGGTGGTTACCTATTATTTCGGCCACGTTATTTGGGTGAAGGTGTATAATCTTGTATGGTCCTTTGAAGACTGGCTTCGTCTTGTCGCTGCGTGCTGACTTCGCTACCTGTTTATAGACGGTTTCACCTACCTTGAATTTCGTTTCTTCTGCTTCTTGGTTGCGTTTAGCAATCACCTGCTCCTTGTTTTTGGACATGTGTGCGGCGATGCACTCTTGAACGGCCTCTGCATTGGCGCGATGCTTAATGACATAGTCCTGGTAAAATTCTTTTGGGTAATATAACTCTAATGGGTTTCTAGATGCTGTGTGTCCGAATAATAACTCATGGGGTGTATAATC
The DNA here is from genome assembly GCA_943138885.2 of Tholera decimalis. Lineage (NCBI taxonomy): Eukaryota > Metazoa > Arthropoda > Insecta > Lepidoptera > Noctuidae > Tholera > Tholera decimalis. The sequence continues at coordinate 22,099,671 of OW964552.2, read as the reverse complement.
TGTTGCCGAATGTATAGCGTTATTGTATGCTATTATAGAGTACTTCATTATTAGCTGTATAGGGTCATCTTTGTTGGTCATTCTTTGTATCCTAATCATTTCAGCTAGGGTAGAGTGCAAACGTTCAATAGGGGAGTTAGAATTAGGATTATAAGGCGTTGTAAAATGTATGTGAATGTTATGTAGTGCACATATTTCTTTAATAACATCGTTGTCGAATTTGGTATCTGAATCTGTGGTTATTTTGTCCGGTAAACCTAACACTGAGAAAATGTTTAGTAATGCCTCAGCTATATGGACACTACTGCATGCTGTTAGTTGAACTGCCTGGGCGTATTTAGAGAAGTTATCAATGACTGTAAGGAACGTTGCGCCTCCTGTTGAATATAAGTCCATAAATATATGTTCCATTGGTTTTCGAGGTGTATCGGTTATAGCTAGGGGTGGTTTAAGAGGGTTGCGTTCGTATTTAGATTTTAAACAAGTGTCACATTGGTTAACAAAGGTTTGAATGGTAAGGAGCATATTTGCCCAATGATAGTTCCTGTGCAAGTGCTTGTATGTCTCCTGAATACCCCGGTGAACAGTCTTACCTTCGTGATATTTCTTAATCAATTCTTGTTGTTCAGGTTTATTTTCTACTAGAGTTACGCGTGTTGTGCATTTAAGTAGCTTAGGACCTCTGTCGTTAAATATTGTTGTGTAAACTCTAGAAAAGGCATGGTATAATTCTTCATCATAAAAGTAACAATGGAATACACGGTCAGCGATGGTGTGTTCTTTAAGGAATCTTATTATTTCAGGCTCTGTATTATTTACTGGGATAAAAACATCTTTTATAACTACTTTTGAGTTGGTGGATCTGTTATCTACTCTATACGTAGATCCGGGCGTTGACCTAACGTGAAACTGTTTCAACTGCCTATCGATAGCGTCTGTAATTATGGGTATGCCTCTAGTTTCATTATCAGGCTGTGTGTGTCTCGTAGACACCAATTCAGGTTCGGCTGAGACTATACTCATACTATCTGTACCTATGTGAGATTCGGGGATGCTTGGGTTTTGTGATTGTATATGTTCGTCGAGTGCTACTGTGTCTATTTGATTTTCGGCTTCCCTACGTGCATTTTCGAATATTCTATTAATTATCTCATCGTCTTCGTTATCATCTAGATTGACAGCTAGAGAGTCAACACTGCCGTGGAAGATTTTAATACGTGATAGAGCGTCTGCGTTAGTGTTCTGACGGCCTTTCTTGTATACAACCTTATAATCATATTCCGAGAGTTTTAAGCGCCATCTAGTCAATTTAGAATTAGGATCTTTTAATGACATCAGCCAAGTGAGAGGCCTGTGGTCTGTGTAGATGATAAACTTTCTACCGTAAAGATAGGGTCTAAAGTATTTAATTGCCCATACTATGGCGAGTAGTTCCTTTTCTATTGTAGAGTAACGAGATTCGGTATCTGATAGTGTCCGAGATGCGAACGCTACTGGTTTGTCGGATCCTACTATTCCTTGGGATAATACCGCACCTAATGCTACATCTGAAGCATCGGTAGTGAGGATGAACGGCTCATCAAAATTTGGGTACTGCAGTATTGGGGCGTTAGTTAAGATTTGTTTGCATTTATTGAAAGCTTCTAAGAAATCCGGTGAGTGTATAACTCTACTATTTTTCTTGAGGCAAAGGGTCATTGGTTTCGTAAGTCTGGCGAAATCTTTTATGAATTTCCTGTAATAACCGACCAAACCTAGGAAGGCTTTTATTTCTTTCTGAGACTTAGGTAAGGGGAAGTTAAGTACGGCTTTTATCTTGTCTTTGTTTGGTTTTAAACCTTCATCTGTTAGTTCGTGTCCTAAGAAGTTAACTTGTTTTTGTAGGAACTGTGATTTATCTAATTGGATCTTTAAATTATGAGTTTTGAATCGATCGAATACTTGCTTCAATTTTTCTACGTGTTGCTGCAGTGACGTAGATATTATTATTACGTCATCTAAATATGTGTAAACATTATCTATACCTCTTAATATATGATCCATTAGTCTTTGAAATGTACTTGGTGCATTTTTGAGTCCGAAAGGCATTCTAAGGAACTCATAGTGTCCTCGTTCAGTGGTAAATGCGGTTTTTTCAATATCGTTAGGGTGCATTTCCACTTGGTGGAAACCGCTAGCAAGGTCTAGGGTTGTGAAGTATTGCGCTCGTCCTAATCTATCTAGTATGTCGTGTATGTTGGGTAAGGGGTATTTATCTTCGATGATGCGATCGTTCAGTCGTCTGTAATCGATTACAAGTCTCCATTTGACGTTGCCTGTGGAATCGGGTTTTTTGGGTACGATATGCACGGGGCAAGACCAAGGAGATATGCTCTCTCGCACGATACCTTGCTGAAGGAGCTTATCTACCTGTTTACGGATTTCTTCGCGTTGTTGGGGAGCTTGTCTGTAACTACGTACGAAAACTGGTGTATTATCGCTTAATCTGAGCTCGTGTTTCACAGCGTGTGTAAAAGTGAGTGGTATATCTTCTGCATAGAACAAATCCCTATACTGATAACATAACCGGGTTATTTCACGCTTTTCTTCTTCGTTCAAATGATCTGTACGGATTTTCTGAAGGTTTTCCTTTAGTATTTGTTCAATGTTAGTTTTAACCTGTATTGTGTTAATATCGTGATTATTATTTTTGTTGACTGTGGCAAGTTTCTCTAATTCGATTGGCGGGTTAAACGAGATACACTTTTTTTGATCACTGTGATTAATTACCGATGTTTTAAAAGAACCGTTTGTAACGTTCACTAAAGCTGCCGGGGACATTAAACCATCTGACCAGATTAAGTCGTCGTGGAGGTATTGTCCGTCTAAGTAGTTGGTTTTTACTTGAACTATCTTTTCGCATCTTGGTTCGATACTTATCTTTTGGGGTGGAGAACTAAAGTGTATTGGTATTTCCGCTGTAGATGTACGTAAAACATTATTATTTAGATCAATGCTACTCTTAAGTTTTTGCAGAAGGTCGATTCCGATAAGACCTTTATATTTAGGGTCGAAGTCAAATATTAAAAATGTATGTGTTATATCGCTATTAAATGCGGGAGGTAAGGGAAGGTAAACTACCTTGTCGTGAACTGATGAACTGTGTGCCGTATTAATTTGAAAGGGTTCTGTTTCTACACAGTACTCAAATATGGTGCCTGCAATTACGTCAGTTGCTATAGTTGAATGACTGGCCCCTGTATCTAATAGAAACTTACCGTCAAACTCTGGTAGTATTATGTGTGGTAAGTATTTCTTGCTCTGGAAATTTATTGAGACTACGTCTGGTGGTCTCGGTTGAGGTCCAAGGTAAAATCCTGGTCACCACCTACCTCTTGTTCGACCATGGTTGCATCTGGTTCGACCGATGTGCCGTTACCATCTGTGACCTCGTTATAGAACCCCAAATCACTAGGTCCTGGTTGTTCTTGAGCGGCCATCTGAATTGGTATGTAGAACAACTGCTGGGCGAACTGTGGTTTTTCTGGCTTACCTGCCGTACGCATTGTGACGTCCGATGATACTGGTGTGGGAACCGGTGGTGGTTTTGGAATGTTAGGTTGATTCCTAAAATTATTTGAACCATTTGGCCTAAAATTACCTGATGCTGGTTTGGCCTTCCAGGGCAATACGGATTGTAGCCATTGTTGACGCTGTTCGGGGGTCATATTATTTTGTTGGGGTACAAAGTTTTGTGGATGAATAATAAAGCCAGGTGCGAATGGGTTTACTGTATTACGGATGGGATTATTGTTATTGCCTGGTTGTTTAGATAACTCCCTTGGCTTTGCTTGCGAGGTTGAAGGATTATTATTAATATAATTAGCTCTATTATATGAAATCCTAGCCTCTTCTTGTCTAGCCGCTATAATAGCTGCTTCGAATGTGTCTGGCTTGGCGATTCGAACGCCCAACGAGACGTGAAAGTCTAACTGGTTTATATACTGCTCAATAACCATCTTTTCATAATACGATTTACTACCGTGCTCTCCTACGGAATACAGAGTATCCAACAGCTCACGGAGGCGTTTGCCAAAGCTTTCAGCGTCTTCTGACTTAGACTTACGCACTCGTGTTAGCTCCTGCATTACTTGGATTTCGTTTCGTGGTTCGCCAAGGCGCCTAGTTAACGCGTTCTTAATTGATAGCCATGAGTCTAAATGGCCTTCGTACGCTATTGCATCTACCGCGGGGCCGCTGAGCCTACTTTTAATTAAGCATAGGAATGCCGGGTGCGAACGATCTGCCTCAGACGTTAACTGTAATAAGTTTTCAACTTCCCTAATATAATAGTTTAGTAATTTAGGATTGCCATCATATCTTGGCATTAAATCCGCGATTAGTTTGTAGGGTTTGTAATTGGCATCATAATCCCTGAGCGACATTGTTTTTCTGTAACTTCCCTGTCCAGTGGCGCTTGCCGTAAAACAATAGCGGTGTCCAATTAAACGCTTGGAATTTACTCGTGGGATACTTAACGCTACTTATTTTAATTTTATGGTTGCCTAATGCGATTTTAGCTTATAGACAGACACACATAGATTAATATAAAAATACACAAATTAGAATAAGGCAGGAAATAGAGCAAGGACACTTGGTAAATAAGAGCACTTACCAAAGCAGCCACTGCATCTCCGGTCGAGTCGAGTCTCGGCCAGCGCAGCTTCCTCCAATTCTCCGGAGCACTATCCCGATGACCGTAGAGGTGTCCGACCGCGCGATAGGTTCTTTGTAGATCACGAAGGAACGATTTGAGAACCGTCGCTCTTAAGATGAAGAGTTTGATTCGATCTTAGAACGTCGCGATCCTACCGACTGCGCCAGTTATGTTTCGGCGGTCGGGATTTTAGTAAAAAAAATATTTATTTATTACAACATTAATTTAATTATAAAATACAGGATATTAAGCTGGTGGCTGATACAAGACTGAATATAATGCAAAGTAAAATAATTCTATCGAATTTCCGGTAAATGCATAGTAGCAATACGACGCATGCTGACGGCGACTGCATACTCAGCGTAAACGCATGTTACGATGAGTTAACTACCGCCTTCCGAAATTAAAATTATTTTTGGCTTTGTAGTGTTTTGATATGGAAGTCGGTTTTATTTTTTGCAAAAAAGTTTTTATTTTCGCGCTTTTTAGTGGGTCAGTGAATTTTCCAAATCGATTCGTAAATGACGGAGTTATGCGCGAACAAAAAACGCAATGCAGAGTCAACGAAAAGATCATCAAGGTAAATTATTTTTTTCGACTTTTTTTGATTTTTCAGAAACGGCTCGTCCGATTTCGATAAAATTTTCATGGGACCATTTAGGAAGTATACCCTTTCCAACAAAAAAAGAATTTTTCAAATCGGTTAGCAAGCGACGGAGTTATGCGTGGACAAACATAAAAAAAATAAAAAAAAAAAAATAAAAAAATACAAACATCCGAATTGAGAACCTCCTCCTTTTTTAGAAGTCGGTTAAAAATAAGATGAAACAATTTTCATTTACATTGGAAGTCTCATCGCTAAGAAATCGAAAAGAAACTAAGTTTAGGTACCTAACCTATACTATCAGTGCGATATGTATCGGGGAGTGTGCCGTGCACCCGCGCGCCATTTCGGTAAATAACGTTGTTGAATAGTTTTAATATTTCTCCTAAACTGTAAGTCGAATTTTACGAAGATAAACTTTTCCTTTTACAATATACTGTAAAAGGCAAAGTTTATCTTCGTAAAATTGTCTTGATGATGAGACTACTTTCGAACGCATAATACTACTACAAAGTCATGCCTTATTTTTTTTTAATATTTTCTTTACATAATTTGCCTTATTGTGGACTATTAATTAAAGAATTTAGATATGTAGTGCCGCGGTTTTTTTTAGATCTACATAAACCCTACATTTTTGTAATGATCTTTACGTATATCTCAGCATTTCGCCAGCGCATGGGATTATAGTAATTTAGCGGCGTATTTCCTTCCGTATTACTTTGCTAATACCCTAATTTTTAGAAAAATCGAGAGCAATAGCGTAATGCTAGATAGCCTATAGCCTTCCTCATGAAACTGCCTTTCATAAGCAGAAAGAATTTTTGAAATCCATTCAGTACTTTCGAAGATTAGCGCGTTCAAACAAACTTTTCCGCTTTATAATAAATCTATACTAATATTATAAAGCGGAAAAGTTTGTTTGTTTGCTTGAACGCGCTAATCTTCGAAAGTACTGGGTGGATTTGGATGCAATTTGGTATGGAAGTATCTTGAAGCTTGAGGAAGGTTATAGGCTACTTTTTACGCGACTGCAAAAAAGGAGAGTTATGTTTTTACCGTGATAGAATCCACGGGAGCGAAGCCCCGCGTGAGTACTAGTATTAGTATGAATTCTCACATAGCCAATGTGGGCCAAATTAGTTACCAAGTTGAGGTTCTGATTCAAGTAACTTTTTTGGGTCTTATATTATGCATGTAATGTTACTTATGTAAATACAACTAATGTGTGCATGATTACAGGAAATCCTTTTCTACTTTTGCCAAGTTTTGTTAGGAGTAAACTACATCCATAGTAAAAATATTATTCATAGAGATTTGAAAGCAGAAAATATTCTCTTGACTGGCAAGCATGGTTTAATAGTCAAGATTGGCGATTTCGGAATATCAAAAGTGCTAGCAAGGTAGGTAGAATAATTTTATATTTATTTAATCGTAGAAACTACACGCCTGTTTCTCCTATTTTCTCACCTGTCTAGTTGGCTCTCGGAAGAGAGTAGGCAGTGTATTCCTTGGTGTATTGGTTGCAAGCGCGACTTCTGCTTGAGGTCCTTGGTTTTAAGTTCCTTTAGCGATATTTTGTAATCTAATTGTACTTATTAAAACATTTTTAAATTACGATTATTTTTTATCTTTTTCAGTGCCAAGAAGACATCGACTGTGATAGGAACGCCTTATTACTTGGCCCCAGAACTGTGCGAAGGCCAACCATATTGTAGCAAAAGTGACGTTTGGGCCTTAGGCTGTTTACTTTATGAAATGTGCACTCACAAGAGGGCTTTTGACGCTGAGGTAAGCACAAGTATTGTGATAAGTGTAGATATTTACACATTAGAATCGCATTTGCGAGGCGACATTCATGCTGAACTTATCTCGAAATTGGGAATCTTCAGAACTACATATTAGCATTGTTGAATAACAATGGAAGTGTGCTTTCTGCCTCGGCTTCTGTAAATCGTATGTAGAGCACGTAGCGGATAACTGTTTTCGACTAATTCTTGATGTGATTCGATTTTTGATCCATGCCGTGGCCAAGCCAGGAATTTCACACCACACTAATATTGAACTGTTAAACATTAAGAATCTGCAAACATATTTATAGATTATTCTTTATATTGACCAATAAATTATTCTATTTGCAGACATTAGTGGGATTAGTAAAGGCTATTACAAGCGGCAGTGTACATCCTATAGATTTGACGATGTATGACAGGAGCATGCAGGACCTTGTGGATTCAATGCTGTCAGTGTTGCCTGACAAAAGACCCTCTATAAAAGAATTAATGGGACGAATGGTACTTCTGCCTGATATTTATACCGTCTACTTAGACGCTGGAAATGATGAGCTATTATATTTAAAAGCGAAACAATTTATGTATTCATAAAATCGTTATGGAATAAAATAATAAGACATTGATAAAATGGAATTTTGTTTTATTGGAAAAATAGTTTTTATTTAAACAGTAAGTTGTAGTATAGAGTTCTTTTCAGATAACATCAGAATTTCATAAAACCAGCACAATAGTTTCGTAAATAATTTAGTACATAATAATTTTGATCAGAGCAATATGCATTGCTATTCTGATTATACTATTGTGTATCTGTTCTTTTGCCTAATAACCTTAGTTTTTGTGTAGTATCTGCCTTAATATCTAAATATGTACTTAATGTAGAACTAGACACTGTTCTTATCAGCTCAACATAATCACACTCCATAATTATGATTAAATGTATAAAAGAAAAAATTTAATTCGGCTGTATTATCTGTACTTACAGCCTAAACAAAAAGTTTGTAGGTATATTTTTGGGCACTGGGTAACCTCCTTATTGGCCATTTGCGTGGTCGGTCTCCATCTCTTCGTCGTCATCTTCTGGAATCACAAGAATTAGTACATTTGGTTGTTAATATTTAATTAGGTTCTATAGAAACTCCGTTCGCCCGAAATTGTCTTTGGGCAAGATGTATGTTGTCCATTTCCAGCTGCAACACAGTGCTGTAATAATACTGCTTTTATGTTAATTAATTGGTGAATTAAAGTATACTAACTTAAATAATAAAAAACTCATATGATAGCGTCTTAAAAGAGCTAGGTACCTACTACAAATTTAATTGATAGAGCCCCTAAAGCAATGGTTCCTTTATTTAATCTAAAACCAATTCAGTTTCAATATTGATAGGCACCAGAATTCCAGAAGAAAATGTAACTATAGTAATAAAATGCTGGACTGCCAATTGTTTGAAATCGGTTGAAACAAGATATTTATGATGGAAACTAAAATCAGTTTTGTTACTTTTCAGTTGGTCAGTTTGGTATTTTATGGACGGTGAGCCACCCCTGCTCGCCGTCCGCAAGCCCGCGCCTTCAGTGGCCGGAGATCACCTAAGGTCCGCAGACCAAGGCTGGGAATCAATGTCCTAAAGTAATAGTATTCTAACTCAAACATTTTCCAAAATCTGCTTTCGAGAAGTGCTAGATAAAGGCGTCTTCCAAGTTAGCTGCACAAGTCCAAAGTTACATTCCAAGAGAAATTCAAATTGGGTTTCCAATGTTAGACTAAGTAGTTGATATTTTATACAAATCTTACGTTGGCCATTGGACTGAGTATGTGGTTGTAGAGGTTTCTGTCCAGGGATCTGGCCTGACTGCAGCATTCTTGTCAGCCTCTCCACTTCTTGTAGGGATGAAGCATTCTTGATGGCTTCACGAATCTTGTGGATTTCTTGAGGGGTGAGATCTGAAAGAGGCATTTGTAGATTTGAGGTTTTTGGTGGATGTAAGGTTAATGCTGTAGTGAACTTATTTAATTTTTTTTTAGTAAATATACAAGTAGCCTATATCCCTCATGGTACGAAATTTCATGAAAATCGGTTGAGACATGAAAATGTTACAGACGGACAGAATTACTTTCGCTTTTATAAAACTAGTAGGGAAGTAGCTATTATTTCAACTCTTTTGCATTTGCTTTCTTTTACTTTACAAACATGTTTTTATTATAAAACTAGCTGAGCCCCGCGGTTTCACGCGCGTATAATACTACTAGGTACTGTAATTAACTCGATGATTTCTGAATATTAATGTTTAGATGTTAAAATTTAAGTAGACCTATCTAATTCGCACTGGATAGAGAATCGCGAAGTAAAGATAGTTGTTAGTTAGATTGTTAAGAATAGATTTATAGTATTTCGGTATATACAATATTTTAGTCCTGCTTTCTACTGCTGCTACTTTCTGGTATACCACCAAGTATGTTTTTGTTTTCCGTGTCCGGATCTAAATAGATAAAGCAACATATTATTAAAAAAATTGGCCAAGTGCGAGTCAGACTCGCCCATGATGCGTATCGTGGTGGCTACGCCAAATAACTTTGTTTACTCAGTGTTTGTATGAATAACAAAGTTCAAACGATCCATATTTTCAAAAAAAAAAATGGTCAAAGAACACTATTTCTCCATCAACCCTTAATTTTATATTTTATTTCTATATATTTTTACAGTATTAATATTAATACATATAAATATGTATTTTACATCTATGTTTGTTTATTGTATTTTTATAATTTATTTTATTAGTAAAGTACTTATGTTTTTTTTTTAGTAATTTACGTAATTAATATTTATTCGCACTGTGTCCATCATCTCTTATCCAACTCTCCAGTCGCAGGTCTGCTGGACGAAATTTCTTATGAAGTAAACAGCACCTTTGTGCTCTTTTGTCTATATTTGTTTTTCTCTTTTAAGTCTTACGTGTTACATAAAGAAATACATATATATTTGCGGTTTCGGCTATATCTCAAAAAGTACTGACTGTTTCCTTTTCAAACCAATTTTTGTTAAAATATTTCATTAAAATATACAGTATAGGTATAATTTTGTATTTGGCTATGGAAATCTAACAACATCGCATGACGATTCGAGGTATTAGGGCATGAAGGGTTCCGTAGTAACTATAATAATATAATATGTATATTTATTTGACGAATAAAAAGAAACCTTAAAAATTTCCTTAAACTAGCTTATTTACATTTTAACAACTACGCTAAATAACTTTGTTTTTCATAGTTTGTATGAATTACAAAGTTATATTTGCGGTGTAGGAAAATATGCTGTATCTCAAAACTGCTGACCCGATTTCGTTCAAATCAATTTTGGTTGAAAGTTTACATTAAGATCTACAGACATATTTTTTTTTTTTAGATTTTTCACCTCATTATTATAGAAGTTAGAGGGGGGACACACATTTAACCACTTTGGAAGCTTATATCTTTTAAACATTTGACTTCATGAAAGTGGTTTTAGAAACCCTTATATCATTCTTAAAGACCTGTCTATAGATACCACACATGCATAAGTTTCATGAAAAAAAAAAAACATTTTCAGTTCTAGTTCCCTACTTTATGAAAGTGGTTTTAGAAACCCTTACATCATTCTTAAAGACCTGTCTATAGATACCACACACGCATAAGTTTCATGAAAAAAAAATCATTTTCAGTTCTAGTTTTATGTTAAATACTTTTTAATTTTTTTCTTAAAATCGGAAAGCGGTTCACAGAATACATCTACCCACTAAGTTTCACATGTATAGTCTTAATAGTTTCGGAATAAAATGGCTGTGACATACGGACATACGGACGGACGGACGGACGGACGGACGGACGGACAGACAGACAGACGGACAGACATATCGAAACTATAAGGGTTCCGTTTTTTGCTACGGCTACGGAACCCTAAAAAGAACCCTATTAAAATGACTTATTCTACTAAACAGAAAGTAAAATAAAAATAAAAGTAAAATAAGCTGAAACAATTTTACATAGGAAGTCTCTTAGCAAAGAAGTCGAAATGGCATAATAATAATACTACAAAGTCATGCCTTATTTTTTAAATATTTTCTTTACATAATTTGCCTTGTTGTGGATTATTGATAAAATTTTTACTTTTTTAGATCTACAGAAACCCTACATTTTTGTAGTACATGATCTTTACGTATATCTCAGCATTTCGCCAGCGCACGCGATTATAGTAATTTAGCGGCGTATTTTCTTCAGACTTACTTTACTAATACCCTTTTTTTAGGAAAACCGAGAGCTGTAGCGTAATGCTAGATAGCCTATAGCCTTCCTCATGAAACTGCCTATCATAATCAGAAAGATTTTTTTAAATCCACCCAGTACTTTCGAAGATTAGCGCGTTCAAACAAACAAACTTTTCCGCTTTATAATATTAGTAAGTATAGATATAATTTTGTTTTTCTATTATCTGGGAAATAATATGTACATAATTATCCATACTAATATTATAAAGTGGAAAGATGTCTATTTTTTTTTGTTTTCAACGAATTGACTCAAAAAATACTGGAGTGATTACAAAACTCTTTCACCAATAGAAAGTAACACTGTTTGTTAGAAAAAAAATTTGGTGTTTGCAAAATTTTTTGCTGAAAAATCGTTTCAACAAGCGAAGCCACAGGCAGGAGCTAATAGTGATAAGTGAAGTATAAAAAAAGTAATATAAGAACTTACTTGTAACTTTAGGATCAGGCATGTTCCCTCCAGGTACAAATGTCTTGGCCTTTCTTGTGATTTCTTTCTGCATTTCTTTTCCCTTCTTACTTTTGAACAAAGTATTAGCTTCATCCCTCTCTTTTTGTTTGATTTTTCTGAAATCTAATAATCTCAGCTCTGGGAATTTGAATGCCACATATGCTCTGTAACCGAAAAGACAACATTTTTAGAGGTAACTATGATAATTTAAGGTTTATCTTTAAATGCCTGTCAGAAATGCGCCTAGTCTACAATACATAATTTCAAAATATCTGCCAGAATAGATAAATACTCACTAAATTGTGTTATACCATGTTAACAGAGTCTCGAGCTTCGCGGAGCTCCTTGTTCTGTATCTTCGTCAAAAATAATCCAAGCAATCAAAAGTAACCAAATCGAAGGACATGACAAGAGCCTAGTTTGCTCGCTGCCTAAGCCCCCATCACCTCCTTTCAATCTAACTTATCCATTGGGGTGCCCCAAATCCCGTTTTGGTATTAATGTCATTGTTTCAGTAAATTTGATAAGCATTTATCAATTTTGGTAAGCATTGTTTTTTAGTAGTTTGACACAGCAACTCCTGAGGCAACAATGCAGTGGATGAACGAATGAATGGGGTGTAAGTATGGCAGCCTTGCGACTTGAACCCATCATGCATTCCCTTTCATATAACTATGCAACCTGGTAAGTAAATGCAACAGCAACCAACACCAGAAACTATGGGAAGACCATGGTGAATGTAGACATATCAAGGAGGCTCTTCCATCTATTGATGGCCTCTTTATGAAACAGGCCCTAAGATTAACCTTTCACTTTTACTGGTCACGGGTTCTTTAATAAATAACTCTATGTAGTAAAAGTGACAGACAGCACACTCTGCAGAGCCTGTATGAAGAAGAATGAGACAGCGGCACACCTGCTCCTTTTTTTTTTGGGGTGGGAAAATCATCGAATAACTTCTTGCGCTCTGGGTCAAGCGGAAGGATGTGTCAGATTTCTACAGACTAAAAACCCACCCTGTTCCTTCGGCTGCCCTAAATTTCCGGGGCCGCGGTAGCTCGGTAGAACTTTCCCGCAAACCCCGGCAGGCAATGGCCCTATGAGGCCCCGTCGCTGGTGTTGACAGCTCTTTGAGGCACGCGTGGAACACGACGCGCCGCCGACCCATGCCTGGACCTTACCGGACGGTGAGCGACCCCTGCTCGCCGTCCGCAAGCCCGCGCCTACGGTGGCCGGAAATCGGCTCGTGATCCCCGACGCCCGGGGCGTCTCCCGCGGCGGCTGGGGCGCGAGGAAGAGAGTTGCCTCTCCCTCGCGCGTTCGGCCTCCTCCTTCACAAGCATGACTGCTTCGCAGAAGGAGGCGACCGCATCCCATTCCCTCTCGCTCCGCACCATAGTTTGAACCAGAGCAGGGCGCGAGAGGTCGCCGCCGCCGACCGCCTCTACGAGGACACGACGGTGCTCCGCCCAAGCAGGGATAACCTCCACCGTATGCTCCACCGTGTCCTCTTCATGACGACTCCCGGGCGTGTCCTCCCGCTGAATCCGAAACAGGTACCTCCCGAAACAGCCATGTCCGTTCAGCACCTGCGTCAGGCGGAAGGTGAGGACGCCGTGGCCTCTCTCCAGCCACTCCTCAAAGAGGGGACTTATTGCTGCAATTGCGGTGTGCCCAGGCACACCTGCTCCTAAGCTGCCCTTTAGTCAGGATTACAGGGCCAAATAATTTAGCAACCCAAGTGCACTAAGTGAAAATTTTTGAAAAACAAGGGTTTTGCTCTCCTTTCTGGAGAAGCTGAGAAGGATAAAATGATTTCTTTGTCCTACCCATATGCATAATATGGGCTTGGTCATGGAGTTGCAGATACCTGTTCTACATACATTGGTAAGCATTGAAATTGAGCTGTAATTTTAAAAAAATTACTAAATTACATACATGATGATGGATTATGTGCAAAATAAAGTATTATTATAATTCATAGGCTATGACCTATAGGTTAATGTATGCACATTATTAAAAGAAAAGGAAAAGAGAACTTGGCACAATAGACAAACAACAGATGTTATTTTTTATGTAATACATAGAATAATAAATAATTGAAGTGACAATAGAAGGCTAAGGTGTCCATTACACTATTTTCATGAGCCCACTCCAGTCACAAGCATATCGACGGTTAAAAGGTAATTGGGCATAAGTGATATTTTGGTTGAAATTGACTAATGAATGCCATTCTACTTAAAATTTTCCGCTCTTTCGAATGCGCTCCCATTGCTCTGTGATGACTTTTTTGTCACTTATGCCCAAGCAAAAACTGCGTTTTGTAGAAAATTATATCCATTTTTCTAAAATATGAAACTTTAAACTGCTCTCCTGAACAATTTGATTTTTGTTGCTTATACCTTATTACTTTTGAACCATCGATATTAAGGTTAGTTGAAGGGATAACAAGATGGCTAGTAATGTGAATTCTATCCACATTGCTAGTTCTCTTTAAAAAAATATATGTGCCAGAAAATAGATAAATCCATAAGGGTTATATTTTGTGGCATATATTTTATCATTGGGCTAATTAGATAAGAATGATGGTAACATAACAGCCTACATAATAACAACACATTTACCTATAATGCTGTTTGTTTGAAACTGGATTATGAAGTAGTGATAATGTTCTCAGTTTGGGCAGTGTGACTAAAGGATCCAAATCACCCAATTCTGTTATATTGTTGTTTGTCAATACCAGGGTTTCTAAATTAGGTATGTATTGCTCTAGGTTTTCACCAATTCTCCTGAAAAAGAAAATTTTTTTTGTTGTTGGCCAAAATATGAAACTTTGCTGCTTAAAAGCAATGTAACATAATTTTGTTTACACAAAAATAATTTATAAGATAGCCAAGTACCACCAAACCTCTTTTTATTTGATCATAATCATAAATCATTTAATTGCATAAAATGCGGTAGGTAGGGATGTTACCTACAATAAATTCAGTGCACACACACACACATTCAGCCATTTAGAATTGGCTTGCAAAAATATATAGAGTTATATAGAAACAGTAACACACAGTTAAGTTGTACACTTGACTTAGAAAATAACAATAGAAAAGTATAGCTATAAATATTTATTTTTAGGGTTCCATACCCAAATGGTAAAAACGGTACCCTATTACTAAGGCTCCGCTGTCTGTTTGTCTGTCACAAGGGTGTATCTCATGAACCATGATAGCTAGACAGTTGAAATTTTCACAGATGATGTATTTCTGTTGCCGCTATAACAACACATACTAAAAACAGAATAAAATAAATATTTAAGGGGGCTCTCATACTTTTGCCGTTTTTATAGATAATGGTATGGAACCCTTCATGCGTGAGTCCGACTTGCACTTAGACAGTTTTTTTTAAACCTAAAGCTTTGATTAAATTAATGAACAAGGTTTTCATATCTATCAATTAGTTGTGGCTGGACATGACTTTTTATACAGATTGGGTAGTTGAATAAAAATTATGTTATAGCCACTTTTTTGTTACATTACAAAAAAGTGACTGATATTACTTAATTTTTAGTACAAAGTCATTTAGTTATCTGGTTAGTGGAAGTGAGTTAAATATAAGTGACGCCTTATATTGATATTTAAGAATATTTAATGAATTAAATGATCTCATAATGAATATTAAAGGAAGCAGCTTTTGTAAATAAAATATAAACACAGCTACGATTGATTTGATTTAGTATTGATTGTTATCATCATAATACTTACACAATCCTGTTATTGTTCAACAACAAGCACTTGATCCTTTTTAGCAAGGGAAACCCGTCTAGTTTCCTGATATCGTTATCTGAGAAGTCAATGGTGTCGAATTGATCTAAAGTTGCTCCCATATTCTCAATTTGCGGTATTTTGTAACCTATAAGAAGAAGCGGGAATAGTTAATAGATAGGTATTACAAAGCATGTTTACATTTATATCAATCTTATGACGATAGACAGAATACGTGTTGTGATTGTGTACATAAAACGGGTAGATGGATCTTAAACAGGTAGGACTAGCATTAGGAATATGTAAGAACTAACCTCTAAGATCTAGCTCTCGATCTCGACATGGATTCATGTACTGCATCGAATTTTGTATCAACTCTGTCGAGAGTTTTACCATTTTGGATAATTAGTTAGAAATATCAGAGAAAATAATATTTTTATAAATTGCGGTGAAACCAATATTTATTTTCGTAGCGTAGCGTTACTTTGCTTTGCTTTACGTAGCGTCGATTTGTCAAACTCAAATTGCTATTGCGTGCGGTGACAATTTGACTTTGACATTTGTATCAGCTAGGGATGCAACGATACATCGATTTTTAAAAGTCGATATTGTTGGCAACACCGAGTGAAGCTAGCGCGAGTGATGCTGTGGCGGGAAACGAAGCGGTTACACCGGTCGACATGGCGCGATCACCAGCTCTCTTTGGGATGGGCTCTCAACGTGTACGGTTGTGTTGTGCTTAGTTTTGCGTTATTAAAGTTGAGATTGTCTGTATTGTCTATATTTGTGAATATACAAGGTATTCCTCACTTTTGTCTTGTTTATAAATCCCTAATCAGCAGTACCAGTAAAAATAGTTAACAATATATCGTTCATAAAACATAATTTTATTATAATTACGTTTTAGTATCAACGTAGAAACCTAAACCTAAACATCGATAACACCTAGTTTTTCATCAGCGATGTTTCATGAACGATGTTTTATCATATTGCCATCCCGTAGTATTATAGTACCCTATGGTGCCATCTTCTGTCCTCTCCGTGATGGCGTGATCTACAGCCAGGGGGCACACTTAACACTGCCATAAATTTTAAGAGACGATAGTGACATCTAAAGTTTGGTGGGTTAAAAAGACTAGGCAGCCATCTCGTCTTGTTTGTCAACTTGTCAAACAAATATCTTTGTCGGCCATTGTCAACTCTGGTTTTCCCGACATGGATGCGCTTCCCGAAATTCCGAGTTTATCTCAGCTAATTCTGTTAAAATTGTTACTTGTTACTGTTATTTGTTTTATTAATATTATTCTGAACTTCAAACGTGTTCTTTTTTATTTAGGTCAACACCCTGATTGTGACCCTAATAAAATTTGAGAAAGACTCGGTACTCATAGTATAGGTACTTAAGTATGCATACCTACGTAGGTGTATTAGAGAGAGAGAGAAAGAGCATTAGAGCCTTAGTTCACCCACCAAACTCAAGGTGGCAGCACTTTCCATACATGCTTACCGCAGAGTTCTACAGCTACACACATTTATACTTTTTATTTTTTTAAATAGGTTCGCGTTTGACCACCATCTCACCTGATGGTAAGTGATGATGTGGTCGAAGATGGAGCACGCTTCCCTAAAAGTAACCTATTCACTCTTGACTTAAAGACTCCTAGGTTATAGCTATAGGGAAACACGGACTCTGGCAGGGAATTCAACTCCTTAGCCGTACGCACAATGAAGGTATTCCCAAAACGTTTTGTGCGTATGGGTGGGATATCCACCATGTAACGATGGCGCTTCACCGTTTGTCTCGTAGTCCGATGATGGAACGGGCTCGGCGGAATTAGACTGTGTAATTCCATCGCACACTCCCCGAAATGTAACCGATAGAAAACCGATAGACTTGCAACTCGTCGTCGATGTTCAAGGCTCTGGAGCTTTGAGTCGACCAGTGCATCATTGCCAATGAGTCTTTTGGCTCGCTTTTCGATAGACTCAAGCGCGTCCAGTTGGTATTTAGCAGATCCATCTCAGAGATGAGAGCAGTACTCCATACACGACCGAACCTGGGCTTGATAGAGGTAGAGCAACTGTTCGGGTGTGAAGTACCGTCTCACCTTTGCTAGGATTTTTAACTTTTTTGATGCTAGTTGTGAGCCTCGATAAACGGGCCAAAATTGAGGGTAGAAGTTAGTGTTACTCCCAGAAGCTCGATACTTTGACAGAAGCTTAGATTTTGTAAGCGGTTATTGGTTATTTTCAGAAGCTGGAGCTACCATCAATCAAAAGAGAAATCGTTTATTGCAAACCAAAATAATATGATCCAAATTTTAATATCTAAATTGTGCAATAATAGATTAGTTTAGGAGGTAGTAGTTATCCTTTGAATTTCATATTGATGTACAAAGTTTAGTTAAAATTAGTAGGTAAGTACTTTGATTATACCGCTCACTCACATTCACACGAATACGCGAACCCACAAGACGACATTCGCAAATGATTATGCGAAGTTTTCGCCGCATTCGCGCCTTTCCAAGCTGTGTCGGTTTTTTAACGCACATTAAAGCGCGCGAACCTCGAATTTTCGCGTAGTCTCCCACACATTCGTGCGACCAGTTGCGCACACGATTACGAAGGTAACGAACGTTCCGATATTTATAGTTTGAAACGTCTACTATGTAGTTTCATTATAAATTCATCATGAATTTATTGTATTTGAACAAGGTAAAACGGTCCAATCACAATAATAAAATCAATAAATCACCTTCATTGTCCATGATTCACAAAATCCATGAAGGTAGACGTAAATATACCTTCATGACAAAATCGGAAGCAAGACTGAGACACTTTTAAACAAGTGTAAGAGGAAGCGCAAGTGGTTTCGCAAATGAGTATGCGAACACATTTGCTTATCCGCTAAGTTTGCGAATGAATTTCTGCCCTTCACATACGTGAAAATATTCGTACTTTGTACCGAATGTTGTATGTAATGTATATGACCGGGGTTATGCATGTAATGTACGATAAATAAATAATAAATATATATATATATATATGTCGGGTTTGGCTGAGACATCAGAAGTAATCCTCAGATATAGGCAATACATGGATTTCTTTCAATCAAACTAGTTAGGCCGTGCGCTTTGCGTTGCGTTTTGGAAACGCAAAATCTGTGAAGTATGGAGTGTCATAGAAGTGCGCGCACTGCGGTGGAATAAACGCGTGCGGTAGAGTCACCGGTAGCCCCGGTCATTCTACCGGTGCGGTAGAACTACCGCAATTGCGGCTACCGCAAGGCAGTGGGCGCACGGCCTTATAGCAATCAATTAAAATAATTTAAACAACTAATAATGGCATTGCATGCGGTCACATAGGGCAGTACTGACTGTCAGGGACAGTGTTCCGTGCACCCACCGCAATAGGGATCGTACGTAATGTCAGAGACATTGTTCCACATCCAATAACCGGGCAGTACTAACTGTCAGGGACAGTGTTCCGTGCACCCACTGCAATAAGGATCGTACGTAATGTCAGAGACATTGTTCCACATTCAATAACCGGGCAGTACTGACTTTCAAGAGACAGTGGTCCGTACACCGAGACGCATCCGTAAGAAATGCGTGCCGATCGCTTCTGGGCGGTCGCTGCGCCCCGTCAGGGGCGCGGCGAGCGGTCACAGGGTTTTGCCCCACTCCCGCGGGAGCTTTGCCTTGCCTCGTAAATACGAGACCGTCCTTGGGTCGCCTAGTTTCGGCATAAATGTTCGGGTGTGCGTTTGAAGCGCCTGTTCAAAAGTGAACGGCAAACGCACACCCGCGTGATTAATTGCTATTGTGTAACTATAGGCGCGCCGCGACGCCGATTTTCGGCGTCGTTTCTTCACGACACCCCGGCGGTCTAGCCCCGCCAGGTGAAACCCCCCTAGGGGGGAAGCCCAGCGGAAGCCGACCAGCGACAGGAGTGCCGACTCAGACGCACCTATAGTGAATGCGGGGCTCCCGTCCGTCCCGCTTCCAGATCTAGCCGGTTACGTTTCGGACCGCAGAGCCGAGTATGTATGTGTGAGCGGCATTGTACTGTGAGTCACCGCTCAGTGCGTCTGCACCAAATAGCGTGCGCTGCTATCCGGTGCTAGTTATATATAGCGCATGTAGAGTCATGAATGTGTGTTTGTAGTACGTAACGTGCCTATATTAACTTAGAACACGTTACGTACCGGGTGAAGCGTAGTTATGAGTAGTATAACTGTTTGAGTAAGTCGCGTGTAACGTGGGGCGACTTACCCAGGAGTCAAGTCCGGGGAGATGGGGCCGCGACGTCCGTCGGGAGCAGATCTCTTGGTAGCCGCCTCGCGTCTGGCGGGCGCGCGTGCAGGGGCGCCAGGTGCTTGACGTGTGGCCAAGCAGAGGCGTCGGCACGCGCGAACATCGCCTTCGCGAGGCGCTGCACGTACTCATCCAGGCCCTCAATCCCAAGGTCCCGCCTGATGACGTCGTTCCTCACATAGCGAGGGGCACCTACTGCTGTCCGCAGAGCTGCGTTCTGCTGCGCGCGGAGCGGCCTGCGGGTCGTCTCGCTAGTGAGGACGAACCAGGCGGGGGCGGCGTATGTCAGCAGTGGGCGTATGTACGATTTGTACACGCCCAGCTTGACACGTACCGGGAGGCGCGACGAGAGCACTGGATAGAGCAGTGAGCGGGCTACCTTTGTCTGCGCCGCAACTTGCTTGGCGTGCGGCCGCATCGAGAGCCGACGGTCGATGGTGACGCCGAGGTATTTGACCTGCGGCGCCCACGCGATCTCGGCTCCCATGAGCTCCAAGGGTGGTGGCAGAGGGGTTGAGCCTGTGATAATAGCCTGCGTTTTACTCACGTTTACGGAGAGCCGCCACTTGGCGAGCCACTCGGGGAGCATGTTAAGCGCGCGCTGCATCTTCTTCGCCGCGTACTTCGTGTTCATCGACGTGGTGATGTACGCGGCGTCGTCGGCGTACAGCGCGAGCGTCGCGTCCGCCTTGGTGGGGATGTCGTCCGTGAAACGTGAGTAACACGCAGGCGACACGCAGCTGCCTTGTGGTACGCCCGCCTGGATGGGGCGGGGTGCGGATTGTGCTCCGTCGACCACCACCCTGAAGCTCCTGTTGGACAGAAAAGATTGGACCACCTTTACTACGCGACGGGGCGTGGCAGAGGTGGCCAGTTTACAAACTAGACCGTCGTGCCATACGCGGTCGAAGGCCATCTCCATGTCGAGGAGTACTGCTACCGCGTACTCTTTCTTGTTCATTGTGCTGGACAGCTGGTAGAGTACCCTCGACAGCTGGAGCGTCGTGCTGTGGTCCGCCCTGAATCCGAACTGTTCGGGTCTTGGGGTGATATTCGGCGTGAGGTGCCGCAGCAGGAGTGATTCGAACACCTTGGAGATGGTGGACAGCAGAGTGATGGGCCGATAGCTCTCCGGCTTCAGTACGTCTTTCCCCGCCTTGGGCAGCATGATGACGCGCCCCTCCTTCCAGATGGCAGGGAAGGCCCCCGTGCGCAGCACCGCCGTGAACAGGCGCGCCAGCGCCACCACCATACGGTGGGGCAGGTGGCGTAGCACGGCGTTGGTGATGCCGTCGGCCCCGGGAGCCCTTTTCAACTTGGTCTTCAGGATGGCGCGTCTGCGTGCCGATTCTACGGCGCAGCCCCTTTTATGTGCTACCTATAGCTTCCACTTTGCCTACAAGATGGGAGCGATGACGTCCAGTGTACGTGCCACTAGCGTATAATAACGCTGTCTCTTTCTTGCACTACTTCCGTCATATATTTAATTCTTTTCTAAAATATAAACAGCAAAATAAAATAAGGTGCAAAGCTTGCTACCTAGTTCTGTGCCTAGTCTAATTAGATTTCCATTGCAACGCTAAAAAAAAAGAAGATGAATAGTAAATAAATTATTCTAGTAAAATGTAAGGTCTGACTTTTTTATTATTTATTTAATTTCCGTGAATCATGGCAGAATATGGTCTAGACTTTTTTTCGCGTCCATAGATTTCATATATATGCATCAAATTCTATTAATTTTCTACGATTATTCAATTATTTACCCCTTCTCTTAAAGGCCGGAGTTATTTTATGTTTTTAAAAGCTTATCAAATGATGTTCGAATAAGGTATATTCGAAATGTTACCATTAAAATAGTGGTGTGAGTTGAAATAGTTTATCTGTATCAATAATTAAACGAAAGATCGATATAATCGACTAATCGATCGATACATGTAGAGTTGGTTTTGTTTTTAACATAATTATTAAAACGCTCTATTCTTTCGTCTTTAATCAACTGATATCTTTGTAGCAATGCTTCTACTTTTAAATCCAATTAATAATCAAAGTATTACAAGATCGTGTCAATGTTGTATCGATTCTTAAGAAACCCGAATCGAAACGTGCAGCACTACTTTTATCTTTGACAGTGATATGTTGTCTGTGGTTGTCTGTCAAGACGCCATAGAATCCTTCCGCGTTTTTCCGTTTTCATATCATAGTGTATTACATACTCTTTGTTTCATATCGGTTGTGTTTTGTGTTTATATTTTGCTTTCTATTTATATTTACCCGACCTGAACTGTTTACGGACTGATTGATACTGCCCTGTATGACTACTGTGTGTTCTTAGGACTCCGATATTACTTTTGCGTTACATGTGAACTTTGAAAAAATAGTTGAATATTGCTGCTCACACACTATGACCTTAGTGTAGTATCTAGGCTGTGCCAGACATCAACAACATAGAAACCCTGCTGGTGCTGAGATCAGCACCAGCAGGGTTTCTGGATGATATAATAATACGAGATGAGGAATAATATAAATATGTTTAACTAAATGTGTTTTTATTTGCCCTAACTTTAGGTATTATAACCCTGTTTTAGTCTTTACAGGGCAAATGCATTTTTTTTAAATACGCGCCTAGCTTTCGTAAATATAAAATTGAGTACCTACTACTTACTCTGCACCGAGGGTTAGAATCAAAGAGTAAAGTAATGTTAGAATTTATTTGGGTTTTTCTCATTTTATCCGTAAATACTCTTATCCTCACTAAGATTACAGTACATTATCCATTTCTTTATGATTTAATTTAAATCTGCGATGTTTTACATATGTTTTATAGATAATTGGTGTTTGACGTTCACTCATAATCTAAAAATTCAAACACGGAAATATTCTTTTTCCGGCTTTCCCAAATGAACATAGTCCCATTTATAGATTCTAGAGCTAACGCCAAATATTTTGTCATATTTTTCATTATGGGACGCTTCAATTTGACCCCAGACAATTCTTAGTATGGAGGAGACCTGCCATTCACAGATAACTTTAAATAAGTCAGAGACAGATAGGATAGGACAGTAATATGGTACGTCTAGTTCCAAAAATATGCGCCAAGCGCTAGTGTCGTAATGTCATCTAGTGATGACCCACAGCGTACTATAAACGTCACGATAACCATCGATCGATATCGAAATATCGATAGCATAGTGATGCGCCATGAATAATTAATTCTTATAGGGTTAATTTTATTATTTGGAAGGTTCACTGTTTCTTTCGTTAAATCCAATGGATACGAAGTTAACGAAATAAATATAAAAATAAAACGAGTTTACAGATTTTACTTTTTATTTGTTTTTCCTCTTATCCTATGGGCTTTGTATTTCTTGAAGGCAATTGTTGTGGTGCACACATCTGCTTCACAATTTTTTCTTGTACACCTCCTTTTTCTTTTCCGAATCACATCTGTAAATAGAAGAAAAAATCAATTCTAAGTAAAGACGAATCAGGTAACTATTTCGGGATCCTCAGCAACATTCTAACATTTGCCATTACACTATTTCTAAAAGCATAGTTTTTTCAGTATTGCTTATAAAATTTCGTTTTTGACATCTCTAAAATAAAATCAATAACAATAAGCACACCATAACGGCTCAGATCAGAATCAATTCCTACTTAAGTATACAAATATACATATTGTAACATATTTATGCAGATATTTTTTAACTGATCATATTTATATGATAAACTAGTACTCACGCGGGGCTTCGCTCCCGTGGATTCTATCACGGTAAAAACATAACTCTCCTTTTTTACAGTCGCGTAAAGAGTAGCCTATAACTTTCCTCAAGCTTCAAGCTACTTCCATACCAAATTGCATACAAATCTACCCAGTACTTTCGAAGATTAGCGCGTTCAAGCAAACAAACAAACTTTTCCGCTTTATAATATTAGTATAGATAGAATATTCTTGATAAGAAATTAAAAGTTGTTAAAAATTATTACCTGTATTGTATTGAGAGATGAAGATGCAGGAGGATCTGCATACATATCTGCAGTTCTTGAATATAAATGATCAACTGGATGTTACACTTGTAAATAATTACAAGGCTGCGCCGAGTAAAATAACTCAAAACGGTCTTCACTACTAAAGGAATATAACCTATAATAGTACTTTAATTACCATACAAAAATATGTAATGAACACTAGAATAAATGTGTTAGCAAACATAGTTGGCAAAATTTAAAAATATTTTATAGTTTATTAAACAAAAATACATAAAGTTGGACAAAAATCCTTACAAAACATGCTCGTGCGTCGCTGAATTTTGATAGTAAACTGTTGAATTTTTTCATAAACTTCAATTCATATTATTCTCTAATTATCATACTATCATTTACAGCTTTAACATTTCAAAAATGTCGCTTGGTTGTTTTAATTTTAATTTTTTCTTCTAATTTGCGCGCTATTTTGAACCATACGCAACGTACACCGGTCGAAAATTCAGTCGTCCACGGGAGCTCAGAGAGGGGTCACGTCTCATCGTGGAGCGTTTCGCCGGTAACGATAATACGCGATCTATTGTGTACGTATGTATTGCAGCAATCCGTTGAATAACATAAGTCTAATTTTTTGTTTTTTGAGTATGATTTATTATGCATACCCAACAAATACTTTTTATTGTTCAATATATATTTCTTTAACATTTTTTTTTAAATATTTGTTTTATTATGGGAAAATGTAAAAAAAAATATTATTAGAAGAAAGTTGGCGCAAATTTTCGAAAAAAACGCCATTCTCATAAAAAGTACGTATTTCTATTTTGTGATGTTATTATTGCTTTTTAACCGACTTCAAAAAAAAGGAGAAGGTTCTCAGTTCGTCTTAAACTTTTTTTTATGTATGTAACCTCAAACTCGAAGACGGCTGGACCGATTTGGAATTTTTTTTTCGTTTGAAAGGGTATACTTTCTAGTTGGTTCCATTGTTATGAAATCAGGATCTGATGATGGGATCCTGGAGAAAGCGAGGGAACTCTTTAAATATTATAGGCACACCTATAGCGTTTTGGGTATTTCTAATAGTACCTTGTGCAGTTGCTCCCGAAAAGCACCATTTGAGAAAGTGAAAGTGATGATGAAGACTTTTTTCAAACATTCGATATGGGTATCGTGTAATGGGTTTTTGGGGGTGGTAATTGCAAATCTGGCATTCATTTTAAAATCCAAGATGGCGGATGCAACTTTTTCTCAAACATTCTATATAGGTATCGTGTAATGGGTTTTTGGGGGTGGTGATTGCAAATCTGGCATTCATTTTAAAATCCAAGATGGCGGATGCAACTTTTTCTCAAACATTCGATATGGGTACCGTGTAATGGGTTTTTGGGGGTGGTGATTGCAAATCTGGCATTCATTTTAAAATCCAAGATGGCGGATGCAACTTTTTCTCAAACATTCGATATAGGTATCGTGTAATGGGTTTTTGGGGGTTGGTGATTGCAAATCTGGCATTCATTTTAAAATCCAAGATGGCGGATGCAACTTTTTCTCAAACATTCGATATAGGTATCGTGTAATGGGTTTTTGGGGGTGGTGATTGCAAATCTGGCATTCATTTTAAAATCCAAGATGGCGGATGCAACTTTTTCCCAAACATTTGATATGGGTACTGTGTAATGGGTTTTTGGGGGTGGTGATTGCAAATCTGGCATTCATTTTAAAATCCAAGATGGCGGATGCAACTTTTTCTCAAACATTCGATATAGGTATCGTGTAATGGGTTTTTGGGAGTGGTGATTGCAAATCTGGCATTCATTTTAAAATCCAAGATGGCGGATGCAATTTTTTCTCAAACATTCGATATGGGTATCGTGTAATGGGTTTTTGGGGGTGGTGATTGCAAATCTGGCATTCATTTTAAAATCTATAGTAAAATTAAATAGTAAATTTAAAATCTATAGTCTTTAAATATTATAGGCACACCTATAGCGTTTTGGGTATTTCTAATAGTACCTTGTGCAGTTGCTCCCGAAAAGCACCATTTGAGAAAGTGAAAGTGATGATGAAGACTTTTTTCAAACATTCGATATGGGTATCGTGTAATGGGTTTTTGGGGGTGGTAATTGCAAATCTGGCATTCATTTTAAAATCCAAGATGGCGGATGCAACTTTTTCTCAAACATTCGATATAGGTATCGTGTAATGGGTTTTTGGGGGTGGTGATTGCAAATCTGGCATTCATTTTAAAATCCAAGATGGCGGATGCAACTTTTTCTCAAACATTCGATATGGGTACCGTGTAATGGGTTTTTGGGGGTGGTGATTGCAAATCTGGCATTCATTTTAAAATCCAAGATGGCGGATGCAACTTTTTCTCAAAAATTCGATATAGGTATCGTGTAATGGGTTTTTGGGGGTTGGTGATTGCAAATCTGGCATTCATTTTAAAATCCAAGATGGCGGATGCAACTTTTTCTCAAACATTCGATATAGGTATCGTGTAATGGGTTTTTGGGGGTGGTGATTGCAAATCTGGCATTCATTTTAAAATCCAAGATGGCGGATGCAACTTTTTCCCAAACATTTGATATGGGTACCGTGTAATGGGTTTTTGGGGGTGGTGATTGCAAATCTGGCATTCATTTTAAAATCCAAGATGGCGGATGCAACTTTTTCTCAAACATTCGATATAGGTATCGTGTAATGGGTTTTTGGGAGTGGTGATTGCAAATCTGGCATTCATTTTAAAATCCAAGATGGCGGATGCAATTTTTTCTCAAACATTCGATATGGGTATCGTGTAATGGGTTTTTGGGGGTGGTGATTGCAAATCTGGCATTCATTTTAAAATCCAAGATGGCGGATGCAACTTTTTCTCAAACATTTGATATGGGTACCGTGTAATGGGTTTTTGGGGGTGGTAATTGCAAATCTGGCATTCATTTTAAAATCCAAGATGGCGGATGCAACTTTTTCTCAAACATTCGATATAGGTATCGTGTAATGGGTTTTTGGGGGTGGTGATTGCAAATCTGGCATTCATTTTAAAATCCAAGATGGCGGATGCAACTTTTTCTCAAACATTCGATATGGGTATCGTGTAATGGGTTTTTGGGGGTGGTGATTGCAAAACTGGCATTCATTTTAAAATCCAAGATGGCGGATGCAACTTTTTCTCAAACATTTGATATGGGTACCGTGTAATGGGTTTTTGGGGGTGGTAATTGCAAATCTGGCATTCATTTTAAAATCCAAGATGGCGGATGCAACTTTTTCTCAAACATTCAATATAGGTATCGCGTAATGGGTTTTTGGAGGTGGTGATTGCAAATCTGGCATTCATTTTAAAATCCAAGATGGCGGATGCAACCTTTCTCACACGTTCGATATGGGTATCGTGTAATGGGTTTTTGGGTGTGGTGATTGCAAATCTGGCTTTCATTTTGAAATGCAATTTAAAACACATACGCCATATTGAATGTTGGAGAAAAAGTTGCATCCTTGGTGGATGCAACTTTTTCTCCAACATTCAATATGGATATCGTGTGTGTCTACTAAGTTAAATACACTGATAACCTTCAAGGGTTTATTGCTAAGTATAATTAACAAAGTAACGTAAGGGCTAAAATTATCGCTAAATGATGAAAATGAGTGCACCCGGTTGCTGTTCGAAATACACTAAGCTCGCGGCGAACTTAGTGCGACCGCATTATATCGCTTGCTCAGCAAACGTGGTCGATTGCAAAATATTGCATCAAACATCGTGTAATAGGTTTTTGGGCATAACGATTGCAATCCTTACATTTATTTTAGAATTTACGACGAAAGTTCATTGGCTACTTTGTTAGCTTACAATTTACACTGGGTTATTGACAATTTAACTGATCCTAGGTTAAGTGACTATTCAGTATTATCTAAGGTATCTAATAATACTGAAATTAATTGTTTAAACCCTTAGATGTGACAAAGGAGAGTTATAATAACACAATTTTACTATATCATCAGAATATAAATCGTTTCTCCGGCAAAATATTAGATGAGGAAATGTTAATAGATAAATATGATATAGATATCTTATGTTTTTGTGAAACCTGGCTAAAACCAGATAGAATGTTGTTTAAAATTAATATTTTTCTGTTACTAGTGCATACAACAGGTCCTCAGTAGGAGGTGGTACTTTAATATTACGTAATAATTCTCTTAGATATAAGGAACAAAAATATATCACCGCTTGCTCTGTTGATTGCTTGTGTGAGGTAGCATGTACAGAAGTTGAAGGCCAAACTTTCTTAAGTGTTTATAGACCACCAGCATCAAACTTGTCATCATTCTTAATGATAATGGGAGAAATTTTGAGTACCTAAGCTTATAAGAGATAATAAATTAGTTTTCGTTTGTGGTCACCTAAATATTGATTTGTTAGTAAATTCACCTGAACACTGCAAGCTTATTTCATTGTTCGGTTCATTTAACTTAAAATGCACATACAAGGAAGCAACAAGAATAACAGCAACATCAGCTCAATGCATAGATAATATTTATACTAATTGTGCCATAAAATACTCGTCTCAAATTAGTGGAGTTAGGTCTGACCATACAGGTCAACTAGTATCCTTTGAGTTGGTTAAAAAGCGGCAATTAAATAAGACTATTAAGTTTAGGCCACTAACTAAAAAGAAATTAATGTTTTTAATGATAACATGTAAAGTAATCTTTCAATGGCCAATTTTGACTCCCATGACCCCAATGTAAATTACAGGATATTTTTTCTTCACCATGCCACGAATTTAGTAAGGCATGTCCAGTTAAAAAATTTCAAATGAGTAATAAATCTAAATTTAATGAATGGGCCACTGCTGGAATAAGAATAAGCTGAGACAATTTATACAACTTATACCATGAAAAATCATTGACTTCCGATGAAGCCTTCCATAATTATGTAAGAAACTACTCAAAGATATTTAAAAGAGTATGCGCCCTAAGCTAAATCTAAATCAGAAAGTAATAAAATTAGCATTTCTAACAATAAAATAAAAACTGTGTTGAAGGTGATAAACAAAGAAACTGGAAACACAAACCAACAGGGTTAGAATGATTTGACTTTGAACATCGATGATCAGGTCATCTCAGATAAGTCAAAAGTGGCTGAGAAGTTGGAAAATTACTTTACCAATATTCCAGTAGAGGTTACTAATCTACATTCTTCGCCATTATCAGCAGAATCTTTTTTAAAGGAAAACTTCAATAAGGATATACCAACATTTTCATTTAAGCCCATTTCTATTGATGTAATTAAAAAGCATTCCAAAGGCTTAACATAACAAACACTGATGACTTATGGAGTGCATCTGTTAGGGTTCTTGGTAATATTATTGACTCAATTGCTGCTATCCTAACAGGCACATTTAATTAATGTATAGATAGCGGTAATTTTCCCGATTTAATGAAACATAGTAAAGTAGTACTAATTTTTAAGTCGGGTTGTAAGAGTGATCCCTCTAACTATAGACCGATATATGTGCTTCCAGCATTAAGCAAAATATACGAAAAAATCATGCTGGACCAGATGCTATCATATTTTAACTCAAATGGAATTCTGCATAGTCGGCAGTTTGGTTTCACGAAAGGTAGGTCAACAACAGACGCAGGAGTAGCGCTCATCCGTCACATTCTGGAATCTTGGGAGAAATCTCAGGATGCAATTGGCATATTTTGTGACCTCTCCAAAGCTTTTGATTGCGTTGACCACAAAACACTGATCTGTAAATTACACCATTACGGAGTTCGTGGATTCGTGTTCTGCTGACCTTGTTTTTTCATATTTATCAAACAGGCAACAAAAAGTTATTGTTAATGGAGCGACATCTGCAGGATCCCTAGCCAAGATGAGTGATCCGCAAGATTCAATTCTTGGCCCTTTCCTTTTTATAGTGTATATCAATGACATACATGATGACCAACTTATAGGATATTTTTTATTTGTAATTCCATTGTGCTGTATTAATTGGTCTATACGATAGTATAGACCAAAGTTTTAAATATAATTAAGCATATCTTAGAACTGGAAACATATCTTACAACTATATAATAATATAGGTTATCCATCAGAATTCAGACAGGCTTTAATTTATAATCATATTGTGGGAAGTACTAATTTCACACGGGTTCCCGTTAGTATATGCTTAAACTAGACTTATGGTCTCATGGTGCGTGGTGCGCTGGTTGCACGCTACTGGCATGATTGCTCTATCATAGAGCAATCGTGCCAGTAGCGTGCAATCAATTTTTTAAGAGATAACATAGAGCAATCATGCCAGTTTAAAAATTAATTTTTAATTGAAATTTAATTATTTAATTGAATTAATTTGAAATGAATTATTTTTTTCTTAAAATTCAAACGCGAGCCAAAAATAAAAAAAAATCACAAGAAACAGTAGTAGGTATCTCTACTTAGTAGTAGAGATACCTACTACTGTTTCTTGTGATTTTTTCAAACTCAAAATGTTTTATTTCACATAGGCCTGCATGGGCACTTATAAAACGTCAGCAGTTTGGCGCAGGGCACGGTTCGAAATTGGTCGTTTTCTATGGAGAAGATCCGGCAAGAAACTCCACAGTTACTCTTTTAAAATATCATTCTTACAATGTATCTATAATACAGGTTAATTACCTAATTAACCTGTATTATACCTATGAGAGGACATTAAAGCCTGTCTGAATTCTGATGGATAACCTATATTATTGTATAGATGTAAGATATGTTTCCAGTTTTAAGATATGCTTAATTATATTTAAAACTTTGGTCATTACAAGATATTTTCTAAATTTAAACCCACGACCTACGTCATTTAAATTTAAAAGTCAATTATCTGAAATTTAGTATTTCAAATGGCGGGAGACTTCGTTAAACATAAAAAACACAGTGATACGACGTCAATGTGGAGCTATTTTTTAGTTGCGAAGGATAGGAATAGTGCCAAATGTAACCGATGCTCAGCCATTCTCAAGACTTTGGATGGATCGACTAAGGGATTACATACACATTTGTCATCAAAACATAACATCAAGCTTATATCAGCTTCAACAAGTCTAGATTCTGATAATCTGAACACAGCACCGCCGCCAGCCAAGCGAAAGTTAAATGATTATTTTACAAAAGTGCCGACGATAGCCTCGATGATGTTTTGGCAAGAATGATTGCATTAGATGGATTTCCATTCAGTATATTCATAACTTCAGATGATTCGAGAAAATTTGTCTTTGCAAAATACACGGATTTACCAAAGTCAGCCGTCACCATTCAAAAACGTGTCATGAATTACAGTGAAAAAATCAGAAAGCAAGTAACTGCAGAATTGAAACATTTGAAAAGTGCAGGTGAAAGATTTAGTCTTTCTTTCGACAAGTGGACTTCAACATCCAATAAACCATATAGTGTTGCTCAAACGAGAGTCTCGCAAGAGTCTTGCAATTAGCGATTATCCTATTGCTATTTATTAAACGGTAGTTGAGATCTCAGAACAATGTAACAGAGTCTGTTACATTATTGTTAAAAAGTATATTGTTAAAAAACTTAAAAGTCGAGATGACACGGAAGAAGAAGAAGGAAGATCAGGATCACAAACAGATGATGAGTTAATGCCACAAACCTCTCAATCCCAACCCCAATTGACACTAAAGGAAAAGTTATAGCTGGAAATTGATAAGAGTATGAAATCCCTAGATCGTGAAGTACAAATACAAAATAAATCGGGGTTGGCAAAATAGACGTGAAATAAGCCTGTTTGAAAATGGAGGAATTAGTGGATATCACTTAGAAACAGCATATAAGTATCTATTGTCTATTCCTCCAACCAGTGTAAAACCTAAACGAGCGTTTTCAGCTGCTGCTTATGTTGGTAATAAACGAAGCAAGCTTGGAAGTCAAACCTTGGATGCATTGATATTTCTACGATTGTATTTTCAAAATTCGAAATAAGTTTTATTGTCTTTTTATTTCTTACAAAGTATAGTATCTTTTTGTCATTTTTTATTTTCTTACTATACTGTGATATGTGTAGTGTACCAAAATTAAAAATATATATTTAAAGAAATTACTCGTTTTTTAGAGTTCAGTTGCCGAATGGCAAAAAACGGAACCCTTATAGTTTCGTCATGTCTATCCGTCTGTCTGTCCGTCTGTCTGTCTGTCTGTCTGTCTGTCTGTCTGTCCGTCCGTCCGTATGTCACAGCTATTTTATTCCAAAACTATTAAGACTATACATGTGAAACTTGGTAAGTAGATGTATTCTATGAAACGCTTTCCGATATTGAGAAAAAAATTAAAAATCATTTAAAATAAAGGAACATACTACTACCCCATACATGGAACTAAAACTGAAAATATTTTTTGTTTTTCATGAAGCCTATGCGTGTGTGGTATTTATAGACAGGTCTTTAAAAATGACATGGGGGTTTCTGAAACCACTTTTTCATAAAGTCAATCGTTTAAAAGATATAAGCTTCCAAAGTGGTCAAATGTGTATCCCTCCCTCTAACTTCTATAATAGTGGAGTGAAAAATATAAATATATATATACAACGTGTAACGGAAACCCCATATCTAACCAAAAGGGCTGAAGACAACATTTGGTATGGAGTCTCTATGCACAGTTTCAGCACAAAATAACTGACTTAAAGAATTGATACCAAATTATTGGTTTCACATATTTTTTGAATACCAATCATAACAAACGTTTCACAGCACTACGAGGGTCAATAACTTTCCACGTCACTTGCCAATAACACGATAATTCTTTTCGTTCTTCTTAATTTGAAAAATTCGGTCTCTGGTATCAGTGTACTGGAATTTGTAATAAGTTCTACACATGTAGACTTAGGATTACAAAACCCTTGCCATATCGTTTGTTATCATCCCAAGAAGCCATGCACTTGGTATGTATATACCCTTTAAATTACACGTTGTATATATATATATATATATATATATATATATATATATAGATCTTAATGTAAACTTTCAATCAAAATTGGTTTTAAAGAGATCGAGTCAGCAGTTTTTGAGATACAGCATATTTTCTAAAACCGCAAATATAACTTTGTAATTCATACAAATACTATGAAAAACAAAGTTATTTGGCGTAGTTGCAAAAAATGTAAATAAGCTAGTTTTAAGAAATTTGTAAGTTTCAGTTTTTTGTCAAGTAAATATACATATTATATTATATTATTATAGTTACTACGGAACCCTTCATGGGCGAGTCTGACTCGCACTTGGCCAATTTTTGTAAAATGTTATAATAAGCAATATAACATTAGATTTATAGATTTCTTTTATTTTTTTTTTATTTTAAATTAAGTTACACTTGTTACATATATTGTTATGAAATAAATTACGCTTATATTTTCTGCGAAGTAAGTTCGCTAGACAGCATTAATGAAAAAATGTTTTTTTGGTATGGCCCCACGTATATATAATAAAGTACCGAATGTTATTAAAAATATGACAGTACATCAGAATTTAAACGAGCACTAAATGAAATTTTAATAAACAAAACTTATTTCAGTCTGGTTTTATTATGACATTACATAATTATTTTTTTTTATTTCATACTGGTTTTATTATTCAAATAAGTACTGCATACCCATCTACCCTAACTTGCTACTTACCCAGTTTCGAAGCGTCAATAGCCTAATGGATAAGGTGTCGGACTTGAGATCGAGAGGTCGCAGGTTCGAACCCCACCCTTTACACTATTGACGTGAACCCACTCCAGACACAAGCATATTTAGCTTAGTTGGAGGGGTTAACAAGATTGCTAGTAATGTGAAATGTAACCACATTGCTAGTATTCTTTAAAAAAAAAAAATCTGATGAGTTTAATATATAAAATCAAAGTTTTATTGCAATAGGATGAATAGTGAGGGAACGGATAATTTATTACTACAGTAAAAACAAACGTTAATTTTTATATAATAGGTATAATTTATTAAATTTATTTTTGTGATTTATTTACGTACCTACTTGCTTCATTTAGATCCATCCAGCCGTTTGAGCGTGAAGAAGTAACAAACATGCAAACAGACACATTCATTCACAAACTTTCGCCTTTATAATATTAGCGTGATAAATAAAACCATCTAAATAAATAATATTCGTTTTTCAAGTTTATTCAACATAACGACAAAAAATTAAAAAATGCAAAGTTAGCAAACTTCGTCGTGCAACGGCAAGCGGGCCTCGAGCGAACTTGTCATTGTGTGTGTGACAACGCACACGACTAGCCCGCTGCAGTAAATACCTATTTTCCGCGCGTCTCGTAGGCTCGACACCCTCTTAATACAGATAAAGGCACCCCATGCTCTACTTCTTCAGTGGAAAAACGACATGGATAACCATCTTTGAGACGATTACCCTCGCCATCCAGTTGGTATTTGTCGAAGTGTTTTGGGACACACGTTTATTCACTAACTGATACTTTGATAGACCAAGAAGTTCGGAATTCACTGATACCAAAAACGAAAGTCACAAAGCCCTAAGTTTATCGTCCTTAGGTAAATTATAAAGGCGATGGATGAGTTTTGTTGGTTGAAATACAACCGACAACACAGCATTTGATAGGAGCCATGGCCGCGAACCAAAGCACCAGAGCACTGCAGTATAATTCGTATTGAGCAAGGAACTTGGAATCTATCTTAACTTAAGCAATACAGCGAGGAGAATGACTAGTAAACAAATTGTAATCTTAATACTTCTTACGTTTTTTTAAGGTTTAAAGAAAGAAAAGGCGTTTATTATACATACATATACATATGTAATGTGAATTCTAGCCACAGTGCTAATTCTCTTTTTAAAATATAGTGGTATAGCGATGAAATTAATAGTTTGATACAAATTTTTATATATTTTTTTATTAATTAATTGCAACGGTTACACACCAATAACAACAATTAATTAATTTCTTATGCATTAAACATTACGCCACGGCAATATTAAAAATTACATTTAATTAATTCACAATATTAATGTCTAATTTCTTTTTTGTAAATGTAACCAAAAATCTATTTTAACCCAGGTTATGTATTGGTGATTTTAGTCTAATAATCGCGGCTTTATTTATATTATTTTGCATGTAAATGGTAGTCGGTAGAAACATCACCTTGCATTATTATAATTATTTGTGAAATATTAGACAAGCATAATAAATTATATTTACATTATATACATGAGTAAAACAGTAGTAAGTTCAGATCTCTGGCCTTAATTAAAAAACTGAATTCATATCACAAACTAGCATATGAATTCATATCACAAAACCGCTTGAAACTATGGAATTTATTAATCCACTATCAACTAAACAAACATACCTATACATGTAACTATATCTATCCAAGAAAAAGATGATCAGCAGAGATGACATTGTAAAACAAATGTTGTTTTAAGTTAAACTCCTGCGCACCTATGCAAATAGGGCTCCCACAAAATTAATGTAGCTCTCAGTAAATATATGTATCATCTATGCCGGCAGCACACGAGCTTCGACACGAATGACGGAAAATCCAATGTGTTATCTTATCTGTCACTCGTCAGTTTTAAAACATAGTGTCAAGGATCTTATACCTACTAACTGGATTGCTGAACTGGATTGTTTAGGTACAAGTTCCTTGCATAGTGTATTTATTACATTCTCTTTGGTCAGTTTTACTGACAAAATGGCTGCCAAAAACATGGTTGCCGGCGACAGTAGCAGTAGCGCAAGGAACTTGTTAGTAGGTAGAAGATCCTTGCAGTAGCGCTATAACGCAGATTTTGGTACTAGAGTCTGGCAAACGAAAGTAGAGACTGAAAAAGCGCGGCAAATTTTAAAAATATCAGCATAGCAACCCCAAAACTACTATGAAATACCTGGAATAACCTTATTTGATACTTTAGAATTATTTATTTTATTTCATCGGAATAAAAATACAACAGGTCTTTTAGGTAGGTAATAGTTAAGATATTATGTCTTAATTCGATTAAAAAAAAACAACAGTATTCTAAAATAGTTCTGATTTATTCACTATAATCAAAATCTGAAATCTAAGACTTCCGTGTGGAAAGATTTATTAAAGTCACTGGAATCACTGGTTCCAACGTTGATTATAAAACTTTTTAAATTATTTTCTGTAATTCCGTCCCTTTCTTTATATTTATTTTCAACATGGATGAGATGATCAGTCATTTTCTTTCACTCCTCGAGAGTTATATTTTCAAACGACTGTTTTATAACTTTCTCTAACTCCACTGCAGGCAGAGCAATGTTTTTACTTGCCACTTTACGTTTAGCCAAACTTCATACTAACTCAATGGCATTTAGATCGCAGTGGTAGGGGGGAAGTCGCAATACCACGTGCCCAATCTGCTTCATATACTGGTTCTGGTGTGTTCGTTTTAAACTTGTTTTCTAACGATATAAAATTCGTTAATTTTGTTACGAATAGCATCTATGTCAAAACTATCTAAGTCAGACACTGTGGGTTTATATGGCCTTTACGCGCACCTTCCTTTTTAATTCTTTTTAATGTAGTAACTCTCACTTCTGTAAAGAATGGTAAAACAGAAAGATTAGGTTCTGCAAATCATGAATTCAATCACATCTTTACAAAAGTTATGTACTCCTAGTAAAAGCTTACCAGTGATTGAAGCTATTTCATCCAAGTACTGGTTCTGGGTTCTTATCCTATCCTTCTGCTCTAGATCCGTAAGTTTTCAATAGTTTTCACTATCTCATCAACCCGATTTTCTATAAAAGAAAACAAAACTGTTAAAAACAATGCAACATTTAACAGTATGTTAAATAACCATAATGCATTATTATGAACAGACTCTGTTACATTGTTCTGAGATCTCAACTACCGATTAATAAATAGCAATAGGATAATCGCTAATTGCAAGACTCTTGCGAGACTCTCGTTCGGGCAACACTATTTAAAAGTAATAGACAAGCAAATTGTTTTAATCTTTTTTATTTCTAGCCATGGATACAAGTTTTTTACAAGAATTGAATCAGGTCAGGTGTTACTTTTGCGGAAATCCATATCAAACTAAGAGCCGAGTCACACCGCAATGGCAGCAGCCGGCAGCGACGCGACGACGTGGCGAGTACTTTCAGTGTGAAATAATTGTAAACTTTATCTACATACTTAAGGCTGTGGCGGTGGAACGTGTTGCCTTGTATTCTACCGGTCCGGTAGAATAAACGCAATCTCGCTCGGGTCTCACCGCGGCGAGAAAAACGCACCTTTGTCTGACAATGTCGCCATACATACAGATTTCTTCGTATTTATATATACATATTTTGGATGTGTGATACAGATTAGTAATCGATACACATTTTATACTTCACACTGTATTGATAAAACAATGTTACAACTAAAAACACAACTTGGCAAAATAAATTACCTAGATAACGCATTTATTACGTTACACATACCATTGTATGATTCTATTCTTTATAGTTGTTTTAATTTTTTTAACAACGTACAATTTTGTAAGGTCAGCAGTTTATGTTTCACTCGCTGTGCTCAGGAAATCTCTCAGATTGTTGCGTGCTATCCAAGGCTCTCGCATTCGTAGTGTCGCACGTACGTAAAATACGTGAATAATTAATATCATAGGTAAGTACACACTTTTATTTAATTTAATATTAATCTACAAACCTAGAGTGATGCAAAAATTTACATTCTGGCTATTGTAGCTAGATAAATTACAAACCAACTTACTAAGTTTTCGTAATGCCGGCTCTTCACGTTGGCCAACATAGTGGCGAATGTAGTGGCCATTGGCCAAGAGGATATTGGCCAAGAGTTCGTGATGGTGTCCACACGTTGGAAAGTCGTTCAGTTTGCTTCGGTTCAGGCCAATGTGCGGACGTATTTATTAAAATGGATATTGAGGTGCTAACTGCTGGTTTTTGGGTTCCACAAATAATTTTCGGCTTGGTAGAGCTCTATTTCTATAAACCGAAAAGTTTCTTCGTTAGTCATTATTATTACTGACATTTTGTTTACTCTAGTTGTTACCGACGCGTGACGATAAAATTTGAATCAGGTGTGTGCGATCGTTCTGGGAGCTCGTAGCAAACTAAACGCACGCCCGACGTGTGGACGCGGTGGCCAATGACAAAAAAAAGACTAGTCTCGTTCTGGGTGGAACGCAAAGAGTAAAGTAACTATAGAGAGTGGAACGGAAGGTAGTGTCAGACTTCTACTGACCCAAAATCCTCCCCGTTCATTCAGATGACATGAATATTCCTGCGGCTGCAAGTCTGCAACCCAGGCAAAACGTAGGTATACAACGTTAATAAAAGCGAGAGGCAATAAATGAAACCACATTTACTATGTATCATTTTAAGGCTAGACATCAAAAATCAGATCAGAAGAAGAAATAGTTTAGTCACAAAAAATTTTTTGAAGTTTTCTTAGTTAATAAAACATAATGTATGTATCTTCCCGAGCTTAACTCCCTTAAAACAGCTTAAAACGACAAAATTCACGCTAAGATAGCATCATAAGTTATGACAAAGGCTGTTTACGTTTTACTTTGATTATTCAGCTATTTATTTGAAAAACGTATTTTCGTATTTTCCTCGTATTTTTTTTTATAGTTTCGGGTTAACCGTAAACACGTAAAGTATATGTGATTCAATTTAATGCCTCTCGCTTTTTTCAACGTTGTATAGACTTGGTTGGTTGAGGACGAATGAAGTTGGTAATTCAATATTAACACCTGGTGCCATTTAAATGACGTCGCCGAGCCAGCAAAATAAAATGCCAATTCGATAAAATATTCAAAATAATAATATTTTATTTTGTGAGAAAATGTCGTTTCACATTTCTGTGTTTTCGTATTGAACCACTGCAGTAAAATCACAGACAACGAAATGGAATACGAAATCACGCATTCAAATAAATTGAAACTATGTTTTTTTGAATAAAACATCATTAAACACCAAATTAGTGCGTCTGTATGATAGTAAAAAAGAGCACGGGAAGAATATATAAACATGTAAAAATGTAGACAATAAGGAGACGATACTGGTTTTTTTTGGCAGTTTAATTAATCATGATCTTAAATGTTAAGCAACACTTGCCGAGGTTGATACGAATCTTAAAAAAGCATTTGTGGTTCAATAAACTGTTATGCAGTTGGACCTGGCTGTAATTGTCAGCTATTTGGAAGTTCTCCGTGCTTCGGAATGCACCTTAAACAGTTGATCCAGGTGTCATTAGGAAAAAACTGAGAACAGGCTAAAACAAATGACTGTGAAGATTCTTCGCATTATTTATAGAGTCTGGCTAACGAAAGCGTGACCTGGAGTTTTCTTAAAAGTTTAATATGGCAACATTATTAAGCTGTCAAAATCTGTGAGTACAATTGTCAGTAATTTGTAAACACAATTAATATTCAACAATAATCGCTTTAATATGGGTAAAACAATAAAAAGTAACGTGCGAAAGCTGCTACATACTATGATCAGTAAGTTTAAACAAAAACAAGAAGAGAAAGAAATTGTTTTTCAAGAAAAACAACAATGTTTACATGTGATCTCGGATTTTTTAGGTTAGTACGACTTTTAATGTTGATCCTTGGTGGCTGATTATTAGATATATCTATTTACGATATTATGATACTTTTTCTTATCTTTATAGATAATATTGGTGATATTCAAAGAATCTGCGACTTGTTGAAACGTTAAAAAAAGTGGAGAAAAATCTTTAATAGAAACTCAGACTAAGTTCTTAGAAGAAATATCTTCATTAACTGGTACGTATGTTACGGATAAGCATGTTTTGTTGATGAGTTGTGTTATTTGACATTATCAAATTGTTTGGGTACCTTAATTTTTTAATATGCATTTTATACTTTGTTTTTCAGAAGTTGTTGTCACAACACTAAAAAAAGGAAGGATCTGTGAATGAATGGATGTGGAGCACTCCAGGAAAAAAACGCCCACACAAAAGCTCAGTGTTGGATTTAGACAGTTTTGATATTGATTCAACAAGAAATAAAATCAATGAATTTTATATTGTGAGAAAGGAGGTCCCAACATTGCGAACATTGCTAGAAAAATTACATTCTAACATTGGCTTTAGTGGATGTAGAGAAACTCTGCGTGAAATATTAATCGCTAATGGGTATGAGTTCAAGAAAAATAAAAATGAACGAACGGTTCTTGTCGAACGTTTTGATATTGCTGCTTGGAGGCATATTTACCAAGAAATTGCTGCTAAACGAATGGAAGGAAAACGAATCATCTATTTAGATGAAATATAGGTACACAAAAATTATATGCCTAAAATGTCATGGCAAGATCTAACAAAACGAGTGATGCCCCTAAAACAAAATAAAACACTGATAAAAACCTCGTTTGGCTGAATAGCTGCAGAAGATTGAAAGAAAAATGACAAATCATGTAATAAATGTGGAAAATAAAATAATACAAACAAAGAGATCACATAACAGAAAAAGTATTGGAAAAAATCATAATAAGTGTAGGTGATGACGACTCCACTGATACAGAAGAATCCTTAGAGGTTGAATTTTTGGACTCGGATTTTGAGTACAATGATTAAATAATTATCATACTAAAAACAGCTCTAGTTGATTTAAAAAATTGTTGAAGAAATTTAATAAACTACTTACATGTTAAGTAGGTTAATATTACGTATATACTAATAAATAAATCTACACATTCGTTTTTGTAATCAATCCATGACAGTCAAGGCTCCGAGACACCAAACGGAGTCTTTAAAAAGCGTGAAAAAAAAATTTTTAGCAAAACATAGAACCGACTTCCATATCAAAACACTATAAAGGCAAAAATAACTTTAATTTCGGAAGGCGGTGTCAAAAACGAAAATATATACAAAACTAAAGACACCGCCTTCCGAAATTAAAGTTATTTTTGCCTTTATAGTGTTTTGATATGGAAGTCGGTTCTATTTTTAGCAAAAAATTTTTTTTTCACGCTTTTTAGTGGGTCGGTTTGTAATTTATCTAGTTACGAAAGCCATAATGTCGACAACTTATCACCTTTTACAAAATTTTGCTTTTCCCGATGCATAGCCGTTAATTTTTGAGGAGTTCTCCTGGTACTTGACCATCAGCTCTACATCACCATATGTATTGTGACGAGCATAAAGTGTTTAACATCCGTACTCAAGTAATCGAATCGCAATCCACGAAATACTTATTATTGAGGAGTTTCAGTGGCCATCTGTGGTCTTCATCATCAGTTCAACTTCCCCAAATGGTACTTTTCGGAAGCAACTGCTCAAGGTACTATAAGAAATACCCAAAACGCTGTAGGTGTGCCTATAATATTTGAAGAGTTCCCTTGATTTCTCCAGGATTCCATCATCAGATCCTGATTTCGTAACAATGGCACCAACTAGAAACTATACCCATTCGAACGCAAAAAGAATTTTTCAAATCGGTCCAGCCATCTCCGAGTTACGAGGTAACATACATAAAAAAAAAAAAAAAAAGTTCAAGACGAATTGTAAACCTCCTTTTTTTGAAGTCGGTTAAAAAACATTGTGGTATTATCCCTAAATTAGAAATTAGTTCGTAAACA
Organism: Tholera decimalis; assembly: GCA_943138885.2. Classification (NCBI taxonomy): domain Eukaryota; kingdom Metazoa; phylum Arthropoda; class Insecta; order Lepidoptera; family Noctuidae; genus Tholera; species Tholera decimalis. The sequence continues at coordinate 22,058,162 of OW964552.2, read as the reverse complement.
ACTATTATATAAATTGATTGTCGTAAATACATAAAATTTCCAAGTATCAAAACATTTTTCTCCTACTATAGTCAGTAATACCACATAAAGATTTTTTGAATTTGCCGCGCTTTCTCAGGTCACGCTTTCGTTAGCCAGACTTTATATATCATCTATGCTTCGCATGCTTTGCTTGGGTTAGGATCTAAACGATAATATAGTATGTGCGCTAGGTAGACTTTAGCTTAAAACCGGCACCCGTTTTAAGATAAAGTATCCTTGTGCTGATATTGCTTCTTGCCAAATTTTATGTTTCTAGATCAATGTTACTACTCTAGTCCGGTCAAATTAGACCAAAAAGTAGGAGGGAAGTTACAAAAATTCGCTCACAGCTGAAAATTGGTAGGATTTTTCAAAACACCATTCGATACATAGAAATAAATTACTCAGGGTCAAAGGTCACAAAAACGGGTTTTTCGCGATTTTCAGCAAAACAATGCATATCGAAAGGTGGCGTAGAAACATGTGCATATTGTAACTATTACATCTCTTTCAACTTTTTGAATCGTTATATCTCAAAAACAGTGGGTCTTAGGAAGAAAAGTATTTGGACATTTTTTATAGATCTGATCTACAATTTTTATCTTAGCTAATCTATATATATAAAAGAAAGTCGTGTTAGTTACGCCACTTATAACTCAAGAACGGCAGAACAGATTTGGGTGAAAATTGGTATGGAGGTAGCTTAGAGCCAGGAGACGGACATAGGATAGTTTTTATCCCGGAATTCCCACGGGATAGGGATTTAAGCGGGAAAAACATCCCACGCGAACGAAGAAGAAATGGAGAGTAGGGTAGGGGTAGGGTTGGTGTAGGGTAGGGGTAGTGTAGGGGTAGGGGTAGGGGTAGGGTAGGGGTAGGGTAGGGTTAGGGTAGGGGTAGGGTAGGGGTAGGGTAGGGGTAGGGTAGGGGTAGGGTAGGGGTAGAGTAGGGGTAGGGTAGGGGTAGGGTAGGGGTAGGGTAGGGGTAGGGTAGGGGTAGGGTAGGGGTAGGGTAGGGGTAGAGTAGGGGTAGGGTAGGGGTAGGGTAGGGGTAGGGTAGGGGTAGGGTAGGGGTAGGGTAGGGGTAGGGTAGGGGTAGGGTAGGGGTAGGGTAGGGTTAGGGTAGGGGTAGGGTAGGGGTAGGGTAGGGGTAGGATAGGGGTAGGGTTGGGGTAGGGTAGGGTTAGGGTAGGGGTAGGGTAGGGGTAGGGTAGGGGTAGGGTGGGGGTAGGGTAGGGGTAGGGTAGGGTTAGGGTAGGGGTAGGGTAGGGGTAGGGTAGGGGTAGGGTAGAGGTAGGGTAGGGGTAGGATAGGGGTAGGGTATCGGTTGGGTAGGGGTAGGATACCACGCGAACGAAGTCGTGGCGGGTCAGCTAGTTTTAGATAAAACTTACCGTTTTGCTGAAAATCGCGAAAACGCCGTTTTTGTGACCTTTGTCCCCAAGTAAATTTATTTCTAGGTGTCGGGTCGATGAGGACTTTTTAGATTTCATTTATGATGCTGTTTTATACAATCCTACCAATTTTCAGCTGGGTGCGAATTTTTGTATCCTCAGATGTCTAAATTGAACTGACTAAAGGTTTTGATTCCTTTATGAAATCACAAAATTTGCGTTATAAACGTTGTTTTTGCATCGCGTATAAATTTCAGTTTATGGGTACGCCTTCTTGAGAAAACAGGTCTTGACGGATAGATGGACGAACGGTCAGACGGACAAGTGGTCCTCCTAAAACTTTGTAAAGGTAGTGAGCAAAGACTATAAACCACGTGACCGCGCGTACAGTGCCCCGACGCACGAAAACTATTAGGCTTTTTGCACCTATATATTGGCTACGGTACACGAACTATTTTAGTTGTGACCAAGTGTTAGACCTGTGTGCATGCTAAACAATTACAAATCTAAATTATTATAATCCAATTTATAACGCATAATAATGCCTTCATGCGCTTGAAGTGGTGTGGAATACATTCCCAGACATCTAGATACTAAATGGATGGCATAACTATTCATTAGTAATGAAATACTACGAAAATTATTTTAATTTTAATCAAATTATAAGCCACCGCAGGAGTCTATTTAAAATGGTGGTTTAGGTGAGCAAGCCCACGGTTGAGTCGCGCGTTGATGTCTTTTGGAAAAGTCTCTTTCTTTCATTAAGAAATTCTAATTCTTTATCATAAAAATTTGTGCTGTTAACTTTAACATCTGAATACGATATCGATAATTACAAAATTAAACTTTTTAACCGACTTCAAAAAAAAGAGGTTTACAATTCGTCTTGAACTTTTTTTTTTTTTTATGTATGTTACCTCATAACTCGGAGACGGCTGGACCGATTTGAAAAATTCTTTTTGCGTTTGAATGGGTATACTTTCTAGTTGGTCCCATTGTTACGAAATCAGGATCTGATGATGGGATCCTGGAGAAATCGAGAGAACTCTTCAAATATTATAGGCACACCTATAGCGTTTTGAGTATTTCTTATAGTACCTTGAGCAGTTGCTTCCGAAAAGTACCATTTGAGGAAGTTGAACTGATGATGAAGACCACAGATGGCTACTGAAATTCCTCAATAATAAGTATTTGGTGGATTGCGATTCGATTACTTGAGTACGGATGTTAAACGCTTTATGCTCGTCACAATACATATGGTGATGTAGAGCTGATGGTCAAGTACCAGGAGAACTCCTCAAAAATTAACGGCTATGCATCGGGAAAAGCAATATTTTGTAAAAGGTGATAAGTTGTTGACATTATGGCTTTTGTAACTGGATAAATTACAAACCGACCCACTAAAAAGCGTGAAAAAAAACTTTTTAACAAAAAATAGAACCGACTTCCATATCAAAACACTACAAAGGCAAAAATAACTTTAATTTCGGAAGGCGGTGTCTTTAGTTTTGTATATATTTTCGTTTTTGACACCGCCTTCCGAAATTTAAGTTATTTTTGCCTTTGTAGTGTTTTGATATGGAAGTCGGTTCTATTTTTTGTTAAAAAGTTTTTTTTTTATTCAGTTCAGTTACTATCTACCTTTAACAGACTTTAATAAAGTAGGAAGTTCTAAAGGTTTTTCTTCTGTGTGACATGCATGTTTTCATTTAAGATTTCCGAAGACCCCGGAATTAAAATTACAGTGGATAGATAAGGTAACTAGGGAATATTGGTTTCTTATTTTGTTTTTATTGATATGTTGAGAAGAGTCAAATCGTGAAAATAAGATACCTATATTCAATCTTTTAGGCTTCTAATAGTTCTTAGCTATTAGAAGCCTAAAAGAATAATAAAATAGTAATAGCTTAGCTTCTAATAGGCTGACTCTAATACTAATTAACTTGGGCCTTAATTAAAATATTGTTACTATGGGATTTTTACTCGGTATTTTTACAATGTTTACATCAATTTTATCGATATCGACTACTTTCCCTTAATCAAGTAGACCAGTCCCTAACCAGGCATATCTATGCAACTTGACCTTGAACTGACCAATTACAGCTCTTCATTTCTCTCTCCCGCAGTCCCGCCCGACCCGTAACAGTGAGTCGTGTCCTTTAAAGAATTCAGCCTATACGCTCTCTAGTGGTTATATACTCTCTGGTATTGAGTGAGGCTTTTTAGGTTCTTATTAAATGATAAATGTATCAACAGCTATACGGGTATTTATGTAGGCATCAGCCAAGCACGTTATTATAAAAGAACAAGCTCGAAAGCATCTGCTGCCAAAAAAAAATGTAACCCACCTTAAAAAAACACAAAACTCAATTTAAAGCCTAACATAACTAAACACCATTTGCGGTAAGTGAAAACAACCACAGTAATTTACTGTAGAAACACGGGAAGACTTTACTACGGTAACGGTTATAAGGATTTAAGGCTTAAATTTAGAATGGTCTCACACTTTTTACTACGCCGTAAAGGTGTTATATAAACAGAACTTATCCCTGTTTAAACCAGTATAGAAAACCTGCAGCTGCGAGCATGTGAACGCGACTGGCATATCTTACCTTCACAACCCAGTAGATGGGTAAAACCGGATTTTCCAGACCCGTATCAGATATTCTGGCTTCTCACTACCGTTATGATTATATCGGGACCAATGGATTTACGTGTTTTCAGCGGCATGGAGAGGTCTCGATGTGTTAAGATGGGCTTCCATCCACAGGCCGACCTCGGCTAGCGTTGCTTAACTTTGAAGATAGACCCTTGCGGCTGTTTATTTATTTAAACTTTATGTACAATAGTAGTACATGGGCGGGCTTTAATACAACAAGGCATTCTCTACCAGTCAATCTTTGGGTTAAAGAGACCACAATGTAGTAGGTGTACGTGTAAATAAAATGTCATAAATTATCAATATACAAATCTATATTGTTCTATACATATATTGTTCTTTATTATATATATGTTCCTTTTAGAACGCTGATGGTCGCTAAGACGGGATTTTGCGAAATTTCCACGAGTTCGGGATTTACACGGGAAAAACTTCAAACTTCCAAGTTGCGAGCAACTGCTATATATAATATTATAATAAAATACATATATAATATATGCTAAAATAATAAATACGGTGCTTTAAATCAAAATTTACAGAATTATTATTTTAGTGTAGAAGCTGGTATTTAAGAGGATTTAGATAGGATTGAACACTGCAGGTGCAACCTGAACCACATGAAACGAAACGTGCAAAAATGCATCCACATACAATTTAGTAGAAAAAAAAAACAACCAAGTCCTGTCTCCTATCGTATAAAAGGCTCATTGTTAGAAACAGTAAATGAAGTTCGTGATCTTGGCGTCATAATGGATAGTAAAGTTAATTTTAGAAGTCACATAGACCACATTGTCACGAATTCTGCTCGGTTAGTAGGGTTTAATCTGGTAGGAACTAAGATTGTGTTATACAAGGTGGGGAAGATGATACGACCATAAATAAAAACACAGACTATACTAATCACGAGGAAACCATAGTGAGGATACAATAAAATTTGACATCAAAATAAATAAAAAATGATATTTTCAAATAATCGAGTCAAAGTATGAAATTGCCGTTTTGTAGTGAAAGATGCTTTGAATTGACTTAAAACTTTCATATAATGAGAGTTTTCTAGCTTTAGTGAGTTTACTGAGTTTTTTGAGTTTTTTTTGAGGTTTTTAGGGTTCCGTAGCCGAATGGCAAAAAACGGAACCCTTATAGTTTCGACATGTCTGTCCGTCTGTCTGTCTGTCCGTCCGTCCGTATGTCACAGCCATTTTATTCCGAAACTATTAGGACTATACATGTAAAACTTGGTAGATAGATGTATTCTGTGAACCGCTTTCCGATTTTAAGAGAAAATTAAAAAAAAAAAAAAAATAAAGGGGGCTCCCCATACATAGAACCCCCGGACACACATTTTACCACTTTGGAAGCGTATATCTTTTAAACGATTAACTTTATGAAAAAGTCATTTTAGAAACCTTAATGTAATTTTTAAAGACCTGTCTACAGATACTACACACGTATAGGTTTCATGAAAAAGAATATTTTCAGTTTCAGTTCCATGTATGGGGAGCCCCCTTTATTTTAATTATTTTTTTAATTTTCTCTTAAAATCGGAAAGCGGTTCACAGGGTTCCGTTTTTTGCCATTCGGCTACGGAACCCTTAAAACCTCAAAAAAATACTCAAAAAACTCAGTAAACTCACTAAAGCTAGAAAACTCTATAATAATGAAGTGAAAAATCTAAAAAAACCATATGTTGTAGATCTTAACGTAAACTTTCAACCAGAATTGGTTTGAACGAGATCGAGTCGGCAGTTTTTGAGATACAGTATATAGATAGATAGATAGATAAAACTTTTATTGGACAACAGAAGACACAACACACAAAAATACATTAACATATCACACATATATTACAAAAAAAAAGAACAGAGCAAACATATATACCATCAAAAATAATATTAAATTTAAAAAAAAAAGAAAAAGAAAACAAATCAAAAATGTGACACGAAAAATCGGTGCGGTGTGTGTCTCCGAATTGCACCAAATGGGAGTCCAGCTCAGCATGTGCCAGGCAAATATGCCTGACGCTGGTATTCTGCTGGATCCCAGTAGCCGTACTTACGGACGTCGAGCAGGTGGCGTACAATAATATAATAAAATGAACTTGAGAGTGAGCCTAGTGATCTGCGATATTATTTGTGCAATCTTTATACAAAGGCAGCATTTCCGATACATACATAAACTTGATACTGCGGAAAATATATGTAAGGTGTAAGGTGTTTTAACAACAAATTTTGTGTGAGTTTTATCTAAATAAGTAAATAAATAAACAGATTTGCTGTGATAATCATTGTATGGTCTTGCCTGCATCAGGTACTTACTGCTGACTTTAAATTAAGGAAGTGTTCGAAATCGTCTCGCCCAGTTCCTTCTGTGAGTTTAAAAGAAAATGTCGAAGCCGACTTCTAAATGTATCAATACTTTTAATATGTCTAATTGGCGGGGGAATATTGTTCCAACATTTGGACGCAGCGTACCTGAAACTACCCCTGAAAGCAGCTGTCTTGTGCGGTTGAGTAGCAAGTTGTTGCGAGCACTGTCTGCTTGCGCATTCCCTTTTACCAGCGATCCAACTCAATTTGTTGTAAAGGTAGCTCGGTTGCTTGTACTTTATCACTCCAAACAGAAGGCAAGCCAAATGCAACTTACGACGTGACTTCATTTTGAGGATAGAGTGACTATTTAAAAATGGCGTTACGTGAGTTCTCGGTGGAATTATAAAGCAAAACCGGGCGCAGGCGTTTTGCACCCTCTGGATCAGTCGATCCGTTCTTGCCAGAAGTCGAGGGCCAATAACCGTGTCTGCATAATTTAAATTTGAGAGTACGAGTGACTCAACGAGTTGGACTCGCAACTCCTCCGATAGATAAGGCCTTATTTTATAAAGGACCTTCAGCCGATAAAAACAATTTCGCACTGACATTGCCACATGCGCTTCGTACCTCAGCTCAGTGTCCATGTTCAGACCCAGATTACGTGCCTCACTGACTCGACTGACCGACTCACCCAGCAGGGTGACGTTGAGTGTTGCAGGTACGCCACGGATTTGGCACTTGGTTCCAAAGAGTAAGTATTTAGATTTAGTAGGATTAAGTACCAAACCATTGTCCTTAGCCCAACAGGCTATATTGTTGAGATCATGGTTGAGGTGCTTTAACGCACTTTCATAGTCACTGGGCTTAAAAGAAATATAAACTTGCACATCATCAGCATAAATATGATATCTACAATGCTTTAGAGAATTTATAATGTCTGCACAATATAAAATAAAAATAATGGGACCAAGTATAGAGCCCTGCGGAACTCCTCTTCTAATGGGGGTAAGTGATGAAGTAAAGGATGACCCATCGCTTAATCGGATTACCACACGTTGCTGACGGTTAGAGAGGTAACTATAGAACCACTGTATTGTATGTTGATCAAAACCATAGTAGCACAGTTTTGAAAGGAACAAATCAACATCGATACAGTCGAAAGCCCGCGAAAAATCAAGCAGAACAAGAAGTGTACAGTAGCCCTTATCTTGTGCTGCCAAAATGTTATCCGTAACATCCAAAAGTGCCGTAGCAGTACCACGCTGTTTTCGAAAGCCTGACTGTAGTTCAGGCAGTATTTTATTTGCTTCCAAGTATTGAGACAACTGCTGGCACACAGCCTTTTCGGCAATTTTGGATAGGCAAGGCAGAATGCTAATGGGCCTAAGATCTTTTAGGTCCATTGGACTCATAATCTTGGGGAACGGTCGAACAAGTGCAATTTTCCAGATCTCAGGGAACGTCGCTGACTCGATCGAACTGTTCACAATATCGGTGATCGCTTTTAGTGTATGTGGGAGAGTTAATAAAAGCATATTCAAAGTAACCCCATCACAGCCTTCTGCACTAGATTTAAGCTCGCGAAAGTATCTCATTATTTGACTTCCGGTTACTGATTGTAATGTAAAAGTAGCGCTATCATCTCTGAATCGATGAGATTCGAAGAAACTACGCTGCGCATCATTGCTGATAGGGCTGCCAGGAACATTAAAAAAATGATTATTTATTTGGTCCGGATTTCTAAGGTGAGTAGGAAGGTCATCTATTTGTTTATTTGGAAGTACGGTATTTTTTAAATTATTCCATAACACTTTAGGGTTTCTAATTTTATTATTAATATTAAATTTGAAGTATGCGACTTTTTCTCTAAATATGGAACTCGACACCAGAGATCTTAATTGCTTGTAATATGCTCTTTTTGAATCTGACTTCGTTTTACGATACTTGGACAGAGCATCATTACGCAAGTGCATCATAAGTTTTATGGTATCAGTGATCCAGGGGTATGACGGTTCTTTGATTAAGCATGTCTTAAACGGGGCGTGAACATCGAAGATTGTTAAAATGTGTCCATTTAATTTCTCAACCATTTCGTTTACATTATCCAAGCAACAAATGTCATACCAGTCTATATGCGATAAATCACTATCCAGAATTTCATTATTTATTTGCTTAAAGGGTCTGTACGCTATTGTGTGAGGTTTATATTTACTACGTTTTACATTAAATTCACAGACAATAAGAGAGTGACCATTTAATGACGCATAGGGCACAACAGACAACCCTTTGTGGTTGAGAGTAGTGCAGATAAGGTCTATCAATGTTTCGCTATGGTCCGTGAAATGGGTGGGCGAACTCACAAGTTGTGTTAGACTTAGGCTATTCAAAAACTCATATACTTTTTTAGTTGGCCCGTTATCAATTAACAAGTTGACATTGAAATCCCCGAGTAGTATGTAATGGTCACATCTCACTATGGAGCTAACAGATTCGGTTATCGCATCGAGAAAGAGGTCCAAGTCGAAGCGAGGAGGGCGATACGCTGTACCTATAGCAATTTTATTCCCGTTTAGTGTTAGCGTTATCCACATTTGTTCGACGGTACTGTATCTAGGGTCAGCTGGGGTGGACACGTACGAACAGTCAGGCCGCGCTTAAGATAAAACCCAACGCCGCCCCCACGACCCCCGTGAACCGACAGCGGCCGTGGCATGTGGCGCAGGCGGTAGCCTGGGACAGTAGGTGCGCGCCCCTCCTCGCCGGTTCGTAACCAAGTCTCGTTGACTGCCATTACATCGAAAGAATGCCCTTGCATAGCTGCTATAAAATCATCGTGATTTGTACCAAGGGAACCCACGTTTAAAAAACCAACTTTAAAGCATTTTTCAAGCATATTTAATTAATTTAAATATACAAAATAATAAATAAGCACTGCCGTGAACATTTAAATTATATGTTGATGTTGTCGTAGTAATGCAATGGTCAAGTTCAAACCCATAAACAAAATAAAAATGAGCGTTGTAAACAACAGAAAAGTGAATCAGATAGCAACACTCACAATAAATAGCCAAAATTTCGAAGCATCGAAGATAAGCAGTTAAAATAACACCTTTGTTTACAGTAAAATTCGGAAATAATAATATTAAAATGCCATCCAAAAAGATTGATTGCATACAAATCATTGCTAATAATATCTTTATTAAATTAATTATAAATAAAACTTGTGTATTAGTCATAGGATAATATAATATAGAAAATAATAGTGTATAAGGTTTTGTAAATAATAATTTGTTAGTCATCCTCATAATAATAAAAATATGATAGTTAATACGTATAATAAAGTTGTAGTAAATGTCAGCTATGTAACTGAATAAAATATCTGTACCTACGAGATTTAAATGACAAGATAACAGTGTACGAAAATACTACCAGTTCGTCGTTCGTATTACACAAAACATAATATTGCATTCATGATTTTTTATGTATCCATAATTCGCCATGAAACACTATATTCCTAAAATTGACTACTGACCAAATTCGTTGAAAAATAAATGAAAGTTGGTAAAGAGATTCGATTTTACGCCCATTAGTGGCCTCAGGAAACACACACCGCCCCGTGACTATAATGATAATCACTAAAAACAATAAAATTATACACAAGACAACAAAATAAAATGAATTTTCTTTGCGACATGCGAAGCAAACTAACAAAAAGATTATAACAACTCCATAAGTAATTAGTGAAAAAAACTGGTTGATGTAATCAGCTCGGATACAGTACAAACCGGCTATTAACCAAAAATCCTACATATGTCGTCTTCACATCTGACCCGCTCGGCTTTTTGGTTGTCTTCCCTGCGAGCAAAGATCCTACCATCCCTTGTCCACACGTACTTCCATTTGTGTTGACTCCCTGCCTGACGTGCGTGATAAAATAACTGGCGGTTGGCCCGCGTTAAATGTTCATTAACGTAAACACGGTGCGCCAACCCAGTAATATCAAGGTCATTTGTACTTGGGTCATTCTATTCTACAGCCAAAAAAGTGTGCAATGAGTATATTAATTAATCGAATGGAATTCAGAGTTTCATTCATAGCTCTTTTGATAGAAATCTACCTCAAGTATAATAGACTATAATAATGTGTGTAATACAATAATAAATAAATATTAAAAAACTTATTTTCAACGGCTTCCGTCATGTTCTGTTATCTGTGTAATTTACACACCGTTGACTTAAGACGTACTAAAAAAATACAATTAGTAGACGAAAATTACTCATTTATCCTTTAGTAGCTTTCAAATATAGTCCTATTTCTGTTGCATAAAGCAAATTAAATTCGGTAAAGTATATTCGTCACCGCTCTTGATTCTACTTTTGTTACAAAATCATCGCCACTTCTGTTACCTAGTAGAAATTAGAAAGAAGTATCTAGCAATATTCATTTAGCTTGGTTAATTTTTATAATATTGCAAAACCACATAGCATAGCTTCAAATTAGAAAAAGTTCGAATTTGTTTTTTGTGAAAAATTGTTTTGATTGTTGTTTTCGTGGTGTAAAACTTCGCATATCACATCTGTTTTAGCTGTAATAAGGTAAGACATATTAATGAAATCATAAAACTGCTTAGGATGAATGTATTATCATGTCAGTATTGTGAATAAGTGCAGAACCAAGCCTGAACTTGAACAGTAAAAAAATAAGGCCGCAAATATTAAAGTTTGTCATTTCTGTGATCATCACATCTGTTATCAGTGTGATAACAGATGTGATGTAAGATCACCGAAGTGACGAAATTTTAGTTTTATTGTAATTTTATTTCTTTTAATATCAATAACACTCACTAATTAACTAAATTAAAAACAAAATTAACCAGGATACTTTAATAATGTCATACTATGTACAGACGCCAGCACATCAAGCTACAACAATCTGTCAAATTTCTTCAATAGATTTTCAACTTTATTGTTATAAAAATTAGGTTCAAGGTTGATTGGGAAAATTTGACAGTTTCGTGTAGCTTCATATGCTGGCGTCTGTACTTAGAATAAATAATATGCCACTCTGAATATCTACAACATGGCACCGTGTACACGCCGAGCATCCAAAAAGGACAACAGGTTAGAGGTAAAAAAACTTCAAAAACGTAGGGAGCAAGTGAAAATTGGAATGAGACGACATCGACAGAACTTAACAGAACAGCTAGAAGAAAGAAGAAGGAAAGATAGAGAAACGTACCAACGGAAAAAGGAAGATGGGCAGGTAAAAACTATTAGTCAATTTACTCCACGTACTCAGAAAATAATTAGAAAACAGTGGAAAGAAAGGTCTAAAATATATCGAGACAATAAAAAAGCACTGCAACGCATTCATCAACAGACTGAAAATTTCATTGAGAATGATATCCCACCCGGCAGTCCCGTTACGTCCACATCTAGATCAAGAGCCGAATCTGAGGAAAATAAGGAAAATAGCTAAAAAGAATAGAAGGTACTAAAGCTGGAGAACAATCTAATAAAAGAAAAATTGCGTCTATTAGAAAAAAGAGTAAAAAAGTATAAAATGCATATAAAATGTATTGAAAGACAAAAAGTGGGTCAAACACATGTAACAAAAAACGTAGAGTAAATAAGGTGAAACAACAGATTATAGAATTTTTAGAAAATGATGCATATAGCTCATTATGAAATGGGTTTGATTAATACAGAGTACAATCGAATCTCTTCTGATCGAAGCCATGTCCTTGCTTTTCCCCCATCACACCATCAATCTGATCAAGAATTATCCGAGGAGCCCGGTCCATCGGGACTTTTTTCACATACTGAAAATGAATCTCCAGCACGCTGCGTAAATACCGACGATGAATATTTGGTTACGGCCTCAATTCCAACAAAACGAAGCCGTAACTTCTATTTCAAATCTATCAATGGTTCTTCATCTAAAGAGAATTCAAACGAAGAAATTAAGAAGAAACAATTGATCAGATGTTTAGTGAAGCTGCGGACTTTACAAAAACAAGTCGTTTTAATATTCTCGCATCTGATTCGTCTGATGAAGATTTTATTATGATGAGTATGATGACTATTTTAAAATCATTAAAGTGAGAGCCAACTCTGATTATATAATTATTTAAGTATTAAAAAGTTATATTTGATTAGTATGCCTTTATATTTATGGATATCAAATTAGCTAGTTATTTGTTAGAAGGTGACGAATAAGACGTCACTTCTGTGATCATATTTTAATTTTTTTTTTCTGTGTCTTCTTGTTGTGTTCAAGAATAATTATATTTTGGTTTAATTGATAACAATCTAGTTTTACCATTATCGTTCATAACAAATTCTTGGTTACTTGTAAACCAGAATTATTTAGAATATCATTATTTCTGTTACGTATTGCGTCACATCTGTTATCGTCTTTTTTTATTTTATGTCAATTTTCTCGTAATTAGAACATAAATGACCTCTGTTACTAATTATTTTGTTGATTATTTATGTTACTAAACACAGTAAATCTAATAAGCATATGAAAATCGATGTTTATTTTTTTTTTAAATTATTTTTCCCTAAATGTAGAATGACCCACTTAAACCGCGTCGCACTCGAGCCGCTCGCAATAGTGCGTCGCGCGTAGCTCGCCTAGCGAATCGCACGGATATACTACGCGGCCGCTGCGAGACGGGGTTGGCAGAGATGGAGCTATTGGAAGTTTGGATTTGATTACGGCGCGTGGATCCAACTCTCTCTACGTGAACAATATCTCTCTCATCAATGGTGACGCCTAGCTTCATGGCAAGAACTTGCACTAGGTGCAGGGCGTTCTCGTCCCTGCATTCAGGAATTCCGGTTACCTCCACGTTGTTGAGCAGTAGTTCCTGATCTCGATCGTTCAGTTGACATTTCAGCTCCCTAATGGTGTCCTCTACAGGGTCCCTGTCCGGCTGAGCTTTTTGCTCCAACTTCAGTTCGAGGGCGCTTACTCGCGCTTCTAAACTGTCCATCCTCTCGACAGAAGTTCTTAGCGAATCTTTAATGTCAGCCATTTCCGTGCGTAATTGCTGGAACTCTGTGTGCATAAGGCGAAATTCTTTACGCAGCTCTTCTTTAAACAGCCGCAGCTCGTCCGCCAAGTATGGAGAGGAGTTAATGTTTGTGTCCAGTGTCGCGCAGTTCAAATTGCTAGTGTCCATCAGTTCCTCAGGACTTCTAACCTCTTCTACCTGGGCAGCCCTAGCTCGAACTGGTGTCTCCGTCTTGTTGTCCCTGATCCGGTTCTTATCACACTCGGGGCAACGCCAAGTTGGTTTAATAAAACCAGTGACAGGGAGACAAACACATGCGCGGTGATAAAAACCATTGCATTGGTTGCATTTAGCGGCATCTATCGGTGACAGAAATTTTGCGCAACCACCACACTTCGCCGCAGGCATGTTGAGTTTTGTTTTGTAACTTCGCTTCGCTCCTCCAAATATTAGATTATCGATGCGCTTGGTTGTTCCGAAAAGTGTCAATAGATGACGCTAGTTTAAACTTATTTCAGTTATAGTTTGATGGGGCGTCTAAGGCTTGATAATTATCTAACACCATACAAACACACTGAGGTACATACAAATAGCCAAACGTACACTCTCGGCCGACAGTTCACTGCTAGTTTTAAAGTATATTTAAACGTTTCGATATTTTTAATGATGAGGGTAACTTGTTATTGTCACTTGAGTTTAGTTTTAAGTTTTAATGTATAAATTGTTTATTATTCACTACACCTGTACACTAGATAACATTTCGTCCGTTGAACTATTATGTAATAAAACTTTCCGTAACATAATTGTTCTTATAAGATGGTTTACTTTAATTAAAACACTATTTACATCAGTACTAAAAACCGACCAACTTGACGTCCGCGAACGGAATCCGGAGTATATTTTCTAAAACCGCAAATATAACTTTGTAATTCATACAAATACTATGAAAAACAAAGTTATTTGGCGTAGTTGTAAAAATTGTAAATAAGCTAGCTTTAAGAATTTTTTAAGGTTTTTTGTTTTTTTTTTATTTCAATTAAATATATTAAGTATATTATATTTATTATAGTTACCACGGAACCCTTCATGGGCGAGTCCGACTCGCACTTGGCCAATTTTTTAGTAGCTAAATGGACCTTTTTTTTTAACGTGGTAAATTTATCAAATAAGTCCTCCCACCCCGGGCAGGGCCGGAGGGACTGTCAGACTTGTACTGACTAAAATCCACGGTGTTCCTTCAATAGCCCTTTACGTTCCGGGGTCACGGTAATGGGATAAGTCCCACGACCCCGGCAGGCTTCGGCCCTCTACAGGGGGGGCCTCGTCATGTTGCTGTCGCTCTTTGAGGCGTGCGTGGAACACAACGCGCCGTCGACCCGGGCATGGTCCATGGTCGGACAGCGAGTTGCCCTTTACTCGCTGTCCGCATGCCCGCGCCTACGGTGGCCGGAGATCGTCGGCCGACGTCCGACGCCGTGGGCGTCTACCACTACAGCTGGGCTGGAGGGAGGATGCCATTCTCTCCCTCACGCGGCCCACCTCCTCCTTCGATAGCATGACTGCTTCGCAGAAGGAGGCGACCGCTTCCCACTCCCTCTCGCCCCGCAGCATGGCCTCGACCAGTGCCGGGCGCGAGAGGTCTCCGCCTATCGCCGCCGTGAGGACACGTCGGTGCTCTGCAGTCTTGCACCGTAAGCTAAATGGAGCTTGTGGAAAAATATAAAAATAGAAAAAATATCCTGAATTTTTCTTTGTACAGACTAAGGAGATCATTATTTAGGCTGTGGTAAATTTATGGTCTTATTGTCTTCTCCACTTTGTATAATGCTTTAGTTCGGAGCCACCTTGAATTTGCCAGCGTAGTGTGGAACCCGCACTATGCAGTACACTCACAGATAGTGGAAAGCGTCTAGAGGGCCTTTACTAAACATCTTGCGTATACCTTTGGTACAATATCTCCCCGATGTCCATATGAATAACGTGTACCTATATTGGTTCAATATGACTTCACTACGCAACCGTCGATTGACACAAGATCTCATGTATTTCTACAGATTAGTTTTTTTTTATTACGAATGAGCCCGGTCTTGACCCCGATCACATCTGATGATAAGTGTAAGATGAGGTCTACGATCGAACGAGCGAGCCCAGAAAATGCCTATTCACTCCTGCTTTAAATAATAAACTAGACTGCAATATACTACTTGAGCATGTTGAACTCAAAATACCTCATAAATTACCTAGATATCGTATAACTGATCTTTTTCACACAAAATCATCCAATACAAATATTGTGGTTAACTCACCACTAAACAGACTCTTCAGAGCTATGAACTCCTTTATAAAATCTACACAAGATAGTAATGTATACCACGATTCTATGAAAACCTTTAAAGCCCAAATACTTGCATCCCTGAAATGTGCAAACTAATAATTAATTATGTTAGAAGTAGGTTGTTCATCACGCAATTTTCTACCTCACATTTTTAATTTTAATTTTTTATATTTGATCTTATCTTAATCTTTAGTTTTAAAATAATTGTTTGTTTTTTTTTTTATTTCGTCATTTGTATTTTTAGTTTAGTCTTCAAATAATAATTGTTTTTTATTTTTATTTCGACATTCATGTTTTTTAGTTTGAAAAATTTAATATTTAGTTTTAGGGTTATCAAGAGTGTTGGTTTGGGACTGTATTAGTCCCAGACAATTACATTGATTGTTCTAAAGAATGTTAAGTGCTGTTGGCAACCTATTTGTAATAAATAATAAAATAAATAATTTATAATAATCATTTTAAATAATCTCTAACAGAACTCACAATAGTTATATTTATGGCGAAGCCCAATCCACGAGCTTCCTCGATCCTCCATATATAGAAAATTCATGAGTTGTTCATTTTTCTTCAGACATAGAAAATATCTAAAAAGCGTCAACAGCCTAATGGATATGGTGTTAGACTTGTGATCGAGAGGTCACGAGTTCGAACCCCACCTATTACACTATTGCCATGAATCCACTCCAGACACAAGAATATTTAGTTTAGTTGGAGGGATTAACAAGATTGCTATGCTACTAATGTGAATTCTACCCACATCGCTAGTAGCCCTACCTTGTGAGAAGTCAACCCATACTTCTTTGCCACTCTAAAGCCTTTTGGCCGCGTTGCCTATTTGTTTATATTGCGAGATAATATGTAGGGGCCTTGCCCAATGTTTCTACTGATTCTTTGGGTTATTTATTTATTTATTAAAACTTTATGCAACACAAAATGTACCAAGGCGGACTTTATGCTATAGGCATTCTCTACCAGTCAACCAAGAGATAATATGGCAGGTGCATAAAAAAAAATAAACTAAGTAGAGAATATATTCAAACTAAAAGTTTTATTACAAGTGTATATATAAATACCTATATAACTAGAATAAACTTACATACATATTTATTATAATACATACCAAAAATATATTATATATATATACATTAATAAAAAGTCATAGAAAGGGGGTTATGAAAACTCTGCTTCCAATATTTGTTAAGAAAATAATCCCACAACTTTCTCTTACATGCAAATTGACTGGTGCCCGTCCTGATATCGAGAGGTAGAGCATTCCACAGAAGAATAGACTGTATACAGAAGGAAGAATGAATGAAATCAGAAGTATGAGAAGGACAGAGTAAGAGAAGATTATTGGAAGAGCACGAACTTTTAGCATGTGAAGAACATAGAAATTGAAAATGAGAAATAAGGTAAGAGGGAGGGGTAGGAGAATTCAGCAAAGAGAAAAGCGTAGTCAAAACGCGCAAACTTCTTCTCTGGCGAATGGGCATCCATTTGACCTCGGTTCTGTCCCTTGATACGTGGTCATATTTAAAAAAAAAATTGAACCGGATACAGTTATTAAGCCTGCGCCGAGTAAAATAACTCAAAACGGTCTTCACAACTAAAGGAATATAACCTATAATAGTACTTTATATACCATAAAAAAAAATTTAATGAACACTAGAATAAATGTGTTAGCAAACATAGTTGGCAAAATATAAAAATATTTTATAGTTTATTAAACAAAAATACATAAAGTTGGACAAAAATCCTTACAAAACATGCTCGTGCGTCGCTGAATTTTGATTGTAAACTGTTGAATTTTTTCATAAACTTCAATTCATATTATTCTCTAATTATCATACTATCATTTACAGCTTTAACATTTCAAAAATGTCGCTTGGTTGTTTTAATTTTAATTTTTTCTTCTAATTTGCGCGTTATTTTGAACCATACGCAACGTACACCGGTCGAAAATTCAGTCGTCCACGGGAGCTCAGAGAGGGGTCACGTCTCATCGTGGAGCGTTTCGCCGGTAACGATAATTCGCGATCTATTGTGTACGTATGTATTGCAGCAATCCGTTGAATAACATAATATATATTTCTTTAAAATTTTTTTTTGCAATATTTGTTTTATTATGGGAAAATGTAAAAAAAAAATATTATTAGAAGAAAGTAGACGCAAATTTTCGAAAAAAAAAGCCATTCTCATAAAAAGTACGTATTTCTATTTTGTGATGTTATTATTGCTTTTTAACCGACTTCAAAAAAAAGGAGAAGGTTCTCATTACGTCTTAAACTTTTTTTTATGTATGTAACCTCAAACTCGAAGACGGCTGGACCGATTTGGAATGTTTTGTCGTTTGAAAGGGTATACTTTCTAGTTGGTTCCATTGTTATGAAATCAGGATCTGATGATGGGATCCTGGAGAAAGCGAGGGAACTCTTTAAATATTATAGGCACACCTATAGCGTTTTGGGTATTTCTACTAGTACCTTGTGCAGTTGCTCCCGAAAAGCACCATTTGAGGAAGTGAAAGTGATGATGAAGACTTTTTCAAACATTCGATATGGGTATCGTGTAATGGGTTTTTGGGGGTGGTGATTGCAAATCTGGAATTTATTTTTAAATTCAAGATGGCGTATGCAACTTTTTCTCACAAATTCGATATGGGTACCGTGTAATAGGTTTTTGGGGGTGGTGATTGCAAATCTGACATTCATTTTAAAATCCAAGATGGCGGATGCAACTTTTTCTCAAACATTCGATATGGTATCGTGTAATGGGTTTTTGGGGGTGGTGATTGCAAATCTGGCATTCATTTTAAAATCCAAGATGGCGGATGCAACTTTTTCTCAAACATTTGATATAGGTATCGTGTAATGGGTTTTTGGGGGTGGTGATTGCAAATCTGGCATTCATTTTAAAATCCAAGATGGCGGATGCAATTTTTTCTCAAACATTTGATATGGGTACCGTGTAATGGGTTTTTGGGGGTGGTGATTGCAAATCTGGCATTCATTTTAAAATCTAAGATGGCGGATGTAACTTTTTCTCACACATTCCATATGGGTATCGTGTAATGGGTTTTTGGAAGTGGTGATTACAAATCTGGCTTTCATTTTGAAATCCAATTTAAAACACATACGATATCCATATTCAATGTTGGAGAAAAAGTTGCATCCTTGGTGGATGCAACTTTTTCTCCAACATTCAATATGGATATCGTGTGTGTCTTCTAAGTTAAATACACTGATAACCTTCAAGGGTTTATTGCTAAGTATAATTAACAAAGTAACGTAAGGGCTAAAATTATCGCTAAATGATGAAAATGAGTGCACCCGGTTGCTGTTCGAAATACACTAAACTCGCGGCGAACTTAGTGCGACCGCATTATATCGCTTGCTCAGCAAACGTGGTCGATTGCAAAATATTGCATCAAACATCGTGTAATAGGTTTTTGGGCATACCGATTGCAATCCTGACATTCATTTTAGAATTTACGACGAAAGTTCATTGGCTACTTTGTTAGCTTACAATTTACACTGGGTTATTGACAAATTAACTGATCCTAGGTTAAGTGACTATTCAGTATTATCTAGGGTATCTAATAATACTGAAATTAATTTTTTAAACCCTTAGATGTGACAAAGGAGAGTTATAATAACTCAATTTTACTATATCATCAGAATATAAATCGTTTCTCCGGCAAAATATTAGATGAGGAAATGTTAATAGATAAATATGATATAGATATCTTATGTTTTTGTGAAACCTGGCTAAAACCAGATAGAATGTTGTTTAAAATTAATATTTTTCTGTTACTAGTGCATACAACAGGTCCTCAGTAGGAGGTGGTACTTTAATATTACGTAGTAATTCTCTTAGATATAAGGAACAAAAATATATCACCGCTTGCTCTGTTGATTGCTTGTGTGAGGTAGCATGTACAGAAGTTGCAGGCCAAATTTTCTTAAGTGTTTATAGACCACCAGCATCAAACTTGTCATCATTCTTAATGATAATGGGAGAAATTTTAAGTACCTAAGCTTATAAGAGATAATAAATTAGTTTTCGTTTGTGGTCACCTAAATATTGATTTGTTAGTAAATTCACCTGAACACTGCAAGCTTACTTCATTGTTTGGTTCATTTTACTTAAAATGCACATACAAGGAAGCAACAAGAATAACAGCAACATCAGATCAATGCATAGATAATATTTATACTAATTGTGCCATAAAATACTCGTCTCAAATTAGTGGAGTTAGGTCTGACCATACAGGTCAACTAGTATCCTTTGAGTTGGTTAAAAAGCGGCAATTAAATAACACTATTAAGTTTAGGCCACTAACTAAAAAGAAATTAATGTTTTTAATGATAACATGTTAAGTAATCTTTCAATGGCCAATTTTGACTCCCATGACCCCAATGAAAATTACAGGATATTATTTTCTTCACTATGCCACGAATTTAATAAGGCATGTCCAGTTAAAAAATTTCAAATGAGTAATAAATATAAATTTAATGAATGGGCCACTGCTGGAATAAGAATAAGCTGAGACAATTTATACAACTTATACCATGAAAAATCATTGACTTCCGATGAAGCCTTCCATAATTATGTAAGAAACTACTCAAAGATATTTAAAAGAGTATGCGCCCTAAGCTAAATCTAAATCAGAAAGTAATAAAATTAGCATTTCTAACAATACAATAAAAACTGTGTTGAAGGTGATAAACAAAGAAACTGGAAACACAAACCAACAGGGTTAGAATGATGTGACTTTGAACATCGATTATCAGGTCATCTCAGATAAGTCAAAAGTGGCTGAGAAGTTGGAAAATTACTTTACCAATATTCCAGTAGAGGTTACTAAATCTCTACATTCTTCGCCATTATTAGCAGAATCTTTTTTAAAGGAAAACTTCAATAAGAATATACCAACATTTTCATTTAAGCCCATTTCTATTGATGTAATTAAAAAGAATTCCAAAGTCTTAACATAACAAACACTGATGAAGTGATGACTTATGGAGTGTATCTGTTAGGGTTCTTGGTAATATTATTGACTCAATTGCTGCTATCCTAACAGGCACATTTAATTAATGTATAGACAGCGGTAATTTTCCCGATTTAATGAAACATAGTAAAGTAGTACTAATTTTTAAGTCGGGTTGTAAGAGTGATCCCTCTAACTATAGACCGATATATGTGCTTCCAGCATTAAGCAAAATATACGAAAAAATCATGCTGGACCAGATGCTATCATATTTTAACTCAAATGGAATTCTGCATAGTCGCCAGTTTGGTTTCACGAAAGGTAGGTCAACAACAGACGCAGGAGTAGCGCTCATCCGTCACATTCTGGAATCTTGGGAGAAATCTCAGGATGCAATTGGCATATTTTGTGACCTCTCCAAAGCTTTTGATTGCGTTGACCACAAAACACTGATCTGTAAATTACACCATTACGGAGTTCGTGGATTCGTATTCTGCTGACCTTGTTCTTTCATATTTATCAAACAGGCAACAAAAAGTTATTGTTAATGGAGCAACATCTGCAGGATCCCTAGCCAAGATGAGTGCTCCGCAAGGTTCAATTCTTGGCCCTTTCCTTTTTATAGTGTATATCAATGACATACATGATGACCAACTTATCGGATATTATTTATTTGTAATTCCATTGTGCTGTATTAATTGGTCTATACGACAGTATAGACCAAAGTTTTAAATATAATTAAGCATATCTTAGAACTGGAAACATATCTTACAACTATATAATAATATAGGTTATCCATCAGAATTCAGACAGGCTTTAATTTATAATCATATTGTGGGAAGTACTAATTTCACACGGGTTCCCGTTAGTATATGCTTAAACTAGACTTATGGTCTCATGGTGCGTGGTGCACTGGTTGCACGCTACTGGCATGATTGCTCTATGTTATCTCTTAAAAAATAGTAATAGACATACCTACTACTGTTTCTTGTGATTTTTTTTTATTTATGGCTCGCGTTTGAATTTTAAGAAAAAAATTAATTCAAACTCAAAATGTTTTATTTCACATAGGCCTACATGGGCACTTATAAAACGTCAGCAGTTTGGCGCAGGGCACGGTTCGAAATTGGTCGTTTTCTATGGAGAAGATCCGGCAAGAAACTCCACAGTTACTCTTTTAAAATATCATTCTTACAATGTATCTATAATACAGGTTAATTAGGTATGAGAGGACATTAAAGCCTGTCTGAATTCTGATGGATAACCCATATTATTGTATAGTTGTAAGATATGTTTCCAGTTTTAAGATATGCTTAATTATATTGAAAACTTTGGTCATTACAAGATATTTTCTAAATTTAAACCCACGACCTACGTCATTTAAATTTAAAAGTCAATTATCTGAAATTAAGTTTTTAATTTCAAATGGCGGGAGACTTTGTTAAACATAAAAAACACAGTGATACGACGTCAATGTGGAGCTAATTTTTAGTTGCGAAGGATAGGAATAGTGCCAAATGTGACCGATGCTCAGCCATTCTCAAGACTTTGGATGGATCGACTAAGGGATTACATACACATTTGTCATCAAACCATAACATCAAGCTTATATCAGCTTCAACAAGTCTAGATTCTGATAATCTGGACACAGCACCGCCGCCAGCCAAGCGAAAGTTAAATGATTATTTTACTAAAAGTGCCGACGATAGCCTCGATGATGTTTTGGCAAGAATGATTGCATTAGATGGATTTACATTCAGTATATTCATAACTTCAGATGATTCGAGAAAATTTGTCTTTGCAAAATACACGGATTTACCAAAGTCAGCCGTCACCATTCAAAAACGTGTCATAAATTACAGTGAAAAAATCAGAAAGCAAGTAACTGCAGAATTGAAACATTTGAAAAGTGCAGGTGAAAGATTTAGTCTTTCTTTCGACAAGTGGACTTCAACATCCAATAAACCATACATTGCTGTCAACGTTCATTCATATAAAAAAAATTTGGAATTTAGGACTTGTTCCTATTTATGGAAGTATGAAAGTATGTATGGCTGAAAATTGTCTTCGTATATTGAAAGAGCGTCTAAGTATATTAGATATTTCCCTGGATACTGGCTTTATGAAAAACATAATTATTTGCAAGACAGCTCTGCCTCAGATGATACTATAAATGAACCACCTGTGGCTGTTGATCATATGGACGACATCCATGATGATGAACATTTAGAAGACTTAGACAGTCCAGAATCAGACTTGATCTTAATGTCACAAAATGTCCTTGCTCTATAACACATACCAGAGTTAACACAAGATGAAAACATTAATGAGCTGATAAAGAAAATCCGCAAAGTTGTAGAGTGTATTTCAAAAGATCACCATTGAAAAATGAAACAGTACTTCAAAAATAAATGAAAACTGAACATGGAAAAGAGCTGTCACTTCTTTTGGACTGTAAAACCAGGTGGAATAGTCTTTTAACAATGCTGGAGCGATTTTATCTTTTAAAAACCTTCATTCAAAAAGCTCTTATAGATCTCAATCATCCAATTCGTTTGGAAGAAGTTGATTTTGAATTGGTAAATAAAATTGTTAATGTGCTGACCCCAATTAAATTGACAGTAGAAGCAATCTGTCGGCGAGATGCTGATTCCGCTTTGAAATTTCTTATAAAACAGATATCTAGCATAATCATTTTTTGGCAAGTGCTGACACTTGCCAAAAAATGAAAACATCCTTAGTGGAACATATGAAGCAACGACGAAGTGATGATTTGACAGGTGTGTTGAATTAATTACAAAATCCATGAAAAGATGATGAAAATCAGTTATTATCGGATTTGGAATGGCATGACTTATTTCCAGTTTCTACACAGGCTTTAGTTTGGAAGCAAATAAAGTGTATTGTTAAAAAACTTAAAAGTCGAGATGACACGGAAGAAGAAGAAGGAAGATCAGGATCACAAACTGATGATGAGTTAAGGCCACAAACCTCCCAATCCCAACCCCAATTGACACTAAAGGAAAAGTTATAGCTGGAAATTGATAAGAGTATGAAATCCCCAGATCGTGAAGTACAAATACAAAATTAATCGGGGTTGGCAAAATATAGTATTAGACGTGAAATAAGCCTGTTTGAAAATGGAGGAATTAGTGGATATCACTTAGAAACAGCATATAAGTATCTATTGTCTATTCCTCCAACCAGTGTAAAACCTAAACGAGCGTTTTCAGCTGCTGCTTATGTTGGTAATAAACGAAGCAGGCTTGGAAGTCAAACCTTGGATGCATTGATATTTCTACGATTGTATTTTCAAAATTCGAAATAAGTTTTATTGTCTTTTTATTTCTTACAAAGTATAGTATCTTTTTGTCATTTTTTCTTTTCTTACCATACTGTGATATGTGTAGTGTACCAAAATTAAAAATATATATTTTAAGAAATTACTCGTTTTTTAGAGTTCAGTTGCCGAATGGCAAAAAACGGAACCCTTATAGTTTCGTCATGTCTGTCCGTCTGTCTGTCTGTCTGTCTGTCTGTCCGTCCGTCCGTATGTCACAGCTATTTTATTCCAAAACTATTAAGACTATACATGTGAAACTTGGTAAGTATATGTATTCTATGAAACGCTTTCTGATATTGAGAAAAAAATTAAAAATCATTTAAAATAAAGGAACATACTACTACCCCATACATGGAACTAAAACTGAAAATATATTTTTTTTTCATGAAACCTTTGCGTGTGTGGTATTTATAGACAGGTCTTTAAAAATGACATGGGGGTTTCTGAAACCACTTTTTCATAAAGTCAATCGTTTAAAAGATATAAGCTTCCAAAGTGTTCAAATGTGTATCCCTCCCTCTAACTTCTATAATAGTGGAGTGAAAAATCTAAAAAAAATATGTATCTGTAGATCTTAATGTAAACTTTCAACCAAAATTGGTTTGAATGATATTGAGTTAACAGTTTTTGAGATACGGCATATTTTCTAAAACCGCAAATATAACTTTGTAATTCATACAAACACTATGAAAAACAAAGTTATCTAGCGTAGTTGTAAAAAATGTAAATAAGCTAGTTTTAAGAAATTTGTAAGGTTTTTTCGTCAAATAAATATACATATTATATTATATTATTATAGTTACACACGGAACCCTTCATGCGCGAGTCTGACTCGCACTTGGCCAATTTTTTAAATTTGAGACCAATTAGAAACCACATAGTCTAATCCGGGGATAGCCCCAGGGTCCCAGGATTCAGCATCAAGAATCACGTAATCCCGGGATTGAAAAACATGCTCGGGATTGTATTCTCTAGTTGCAACTAAGAAAGGATTTCTATCGAAATTCTATTTTAGTTGCCAAATGTGTCGACAAAAATAGAATTAATAAATTGTAAAGAACCAGATAGATAGCCCTACAGACCTCAATCTGAACGATAATTCTGTAAGCAGTTTTATGTCGATAGGAGCCGGGTTTTCTGGTTTAGAACAAGTTTCAGCTTCCTTTGAGATTCCCTCTATGTCCGACAAATTATACGCCAAGTGCCATAACAAGGTCTGTCTACTACGGGAATTAGCCAAAGAAAAATTGGCCAAGTGCGAGTCAGACTTGCCCATGAAGGGTTCCGTAGTAACTATAATAATATAATATGTATAACTAATACAACTACTAGTCTGTCTGTCTGTCCATCCGTCCGTCCGTATGTTACAGCCATTTTATTCCGAAACTATTAGGACTATACATATAAAACTTGGTAGATTGATGTATTCTGTGAACTGCTTTCTGATTTTAAGAAAAAATTAAAATATATTTAAATTAAATTAAAAAATATTTTCAGTTTTAGTTCCATGTATGGGGAGCTCCCCCATACATGGAACTAAAACTGAAAAAAATTTTTTTTTTCATGAAACCTATGCATGTGTGGTATCTATACACAGGTCTTTAAAATGAGATTGAGGTTTCTAAAACCACTTTTTCATAAAATTAATCGTTTAAAAGATATACGCTTCCAAAGTGGCAAAATGTGTGCCCCCCTCTAATTTCTATAATAATGGAGTGAAAAATATAAATATATATATACAACGTGTAACGAAAACACTATATCTAACCAAAAGGGCTGAAGACAACATTTGGTATGGAGTCTCTATGCACAGTTTCAGCACAAAATAACTGACTTAAAGAATTGATACCAAATTATTGGTTTCACATATTTTTTGAATACCAATCATAACAAACGTGTCACAGCACTACGAGGGTCAATAACTTTCCACGTCACTTGCCAATAACACGATAATTCTTTTCGTTCTTCTTAATTTGAAAAATTCGGTCTCTGGTATCAGTGTACTGGAATTTGTAATAAGTTCTACACATGTAGACTTAGGATTACAAAACCCTTGCCATGTCGTTTGTTATCATCGAAAGAAGCCATGCACTTGGTATGTATATACCCTTTAAATTACACGTTATACGTAATATATATATATATAGATCTTAATGTAAACTTTCAATCAAAATTGGTTTTAAAGAGATCGAGTCAGCAGTTTTTGAGATACAGCATATTTTCTAAAACCGCAAATATAACTTTGTTATTCATACAAATACTATGAAAAACAAAGTTATTTGGCGTAGTTACAAAAAATGTAAATAAGCTAGTTTTAAGAAATCTGTAAGTTTTAGTTTTTTGTCAAGTAATACTACATATTATATTATATTATATTATTATAGTTACTACGGAACCCTTCATGGGCGAGTCTGACTCGCACTTGGCCAATTTTTGTAAAATGTTATAATAAGCATTATAACATTAGATTTATAGATTTCTTTTTTTTTTCTTTTAAATTAAGTTACACTTGATACATATATTGTTATGAAATAAATTACGCTTATATTTTCTGCGAAGTAAGTTCGCTAGACAGCATTAATGAAAAAATGTTTTTTGGTATGGCCCCACGTATATATAATAAAGTACCGAATGTTATTAAAAATATGACAGTACATCAGAATTTAAACGAGCACTAAATGAAATTTTAATAAACAAAACTTATTTCAGTCTGGTTTTATTATGACATTACATAATTATATTTTTTTTTATTTATACTGGTTTTATTATTCAAATAAGTACTGCATACCCATCTACCCTAACTTGCTACTTACCCAGTTTCGAAGCGTCAATAGCCTAATGGATAAGGTGTCGGACTTGTGATCGAGAGGTCGCAGGTTCGAACCCCACCCATTACACTATTGACGTGAACCCACTCCAGACACAAGCATATTTAACTTAGTTGGAGGGGTTTCTTCTTCTTCTTCTGTAGTTTGGTTTCCGCACTTAGTCTCTGCACGAGACCATTGTGCGTGAGCCATGTCGGCCGTCACTCCATCCAGCCAACCTCCCTCCAGAAGCAGATCAGGTCTTTCGGTCTATTCAGGAAATCTGTAAGGGAATTTAATGACCCGAGGGTTCGTTTCCGTATTTCGGTGATTTCCGTGCACTCTAGGAGCACATGTCCTACCGTTTCCTCCGTCCCCATACATGCCCTGCACAGGGGACTGTCCGTTATACCTATTGTGTGATAGTGTTTGTTCAGTGAGCAGTGCCCGGTGAATGTCCCCGCCACCATTCGCAGGCTTCTTCTGTCCAGGTGTAGGAGGCGCCTGGTTAGTTTATTATCTAAGTTTGGCATCGCCTCTTTGGACTGCCTGCAGCCTGGTGCCGAGGACCACCATTTTCGGGCTTGGTCGTGTGTGTGTTCTTTAAGCCATGTGCGCAGCTGGGTGAAGGGGAGCGGCACGATGGGCTCGGGTCCGAAAACCATCGCGCCGGACCCCCTCCTGGCCAGTTCGTCCGCCGCATCATTGCCGAGTGATCCGCTGTGCCCCTTTATCCATTGCAGTGTCACAGTATTGCGGTTCTCGACCGCTGAGCGTTGCAGCGCATTGTGACATTCTAGTATGAGCTTGGACGTGATATAATTTTTCTCTAGGGATTGAAGTACTGAGGCACTGTCGGAAAGTATGCGGATGTGACTATCCGTGACTTTCCTGGCTTCTATGGCATGGATCGCCTGAATAATGCCCACACATTCCGCCTGGTAGACGGTGTTGAGCTTCCCCAGCGGTCTGGATATATTTATGTTGAGATCGTTGGAGAAAACTCCAACTCCAGTTCCAGTGTTTGTCTTTGAGCCGTCAGTGTAAATCCTGAGCTCCTCAGGCCCTGAGTAGTCCTCGGGCTCCGGCATGAGCTGTATTTGGTAGTTTTTTTGGAAGTGGTGCGTCTTTGCAGTCTTATCATATGGTGCAGTCATCAGGGGTTGTCGTTTGACTGAATCCTCCATGATGCGTGTGTGTTTGATCCTGGAGTCTCGCAAGAGTGCCCCGGATATAGCAAGTCTGAAGGTTGCCAGGGCAGCCTCTTCTCGTACTATAAGGTGCAGTGGTGGTAGGCCCAGCATGGCCTGTAGAGCGGCAGTGGGTGCAGTTCTCATGCTGCTAGTGATCGCCACACATGCAAGTCGTTGCAGCTTCTCAAGATCCTTTTGTGCCGTGCTTAAGTCTGTTCTGGGCCACCAGACTAGGGAGCCGTACGTAATAATTGGTCTTATAACAGTCGTGTATAGCCAGTGGGTTGTTTTGGGGCTGATACCCCAGTTTCTGCCCAGCATGCGTTTGCACTGCCACATGCAGATACTGGCTTTTTTGGTGATGTGCTCAGCGTGTTTTGCCCAATTCAGTTGTTTGTCCAGGAAGATGCCCAAGTATTTGGTTTCAGCCGAAAGGCTTAGAGTGGTGCCAAAGAATTTTGGCAGTGTCAGCTCCGCCAGCTTCCTCTTTTTGGTGAAAAGTATGAGCTCAGTTTTTGTAGGATTCACTGAGAGTTGATACTCTCGGCACCAGTCCTCTACTATTTTTAGGGCTTGGCGCATGAGGTTGCATATGGTATTCTCATGGCTTCCATTTATTATTATGGTTATATCATCGGCGTAGCCAACAGTAAAGTATCCTTTATCGTTGAGTCTCCTGATGAGGTTGTCTGCGACCAGGTTCCATAACAGTGGTGAGAGGACGCCCCCTTGGGGACAGCCTTTCGCCACGATGGCCCTCGTTGTGCTGTTTATTGTGACTCTTACTGCTCTCTGCTTGAGCATGTTGGTGATCCAGTCACTCAGAGTTTGGTCTACACCATGCCTGCTGAGTGCTGTACTCATACTCTGGAACGTGGTCTTGTCAAAAGCACCTTCGATATCTATGAAAACAGCCATCGAGGAGCATTTGTGGTGTATTGCGGATTCAATTTTAGATATTACGCTGTGTAGGGCAGATTCTGTTGATTTCCCCGTTGAGTAGGCGTGCTGTTGTCCGTGAAGCGGATTCTTATGGAGAGGTCCATCTCGGATGTGTCTATCGCAGAGCCTCTCTAGGGTTTTCAGTAGGAAGGATGTGAGACTTATCGGTCTGTATGCTTTGGGTTGTGTGTAGTCAGTTTTGCCTGGTTTGGGTATGAAGATGACCTTCACCTCCCGCCACATTAGTGGGACGTATCTGAGTGCTATGCAGGCTTGGTAGATTTCCAGCAGCCAGGGTGTCAGGATGTGTTCACCCCATTGCAAAAGGGCCGGGAAAATGCCATCTAGTCCTGCAGATTTGTATGGCTGGAATGTTTTAATGGCCCATGTTATACGGTCCTCAGTGATTATGTCGCGGGCTCTAGACCAGTCTGTAGTACTTGGTGTCTGTCTAGATTCGTTTTCCCACGTGCTGTCCTCGGAAAGGTGGCAGTCCGGGAAGTGCGTCTCTAGAAGGACCTTACTGGTTTCTTGGTCTGTTTGTGTGTAGGAGTTGTCAGGTTTTTTAAGGGCGCCGAGAGTACGGTCCTGATCAGTTGATAGGATTTTCTTTACTCGTGCGGCTTCGCTGTTAGATTCTATGGATTCACAGACATTCTGCCAAGCGGTATTCTTGGCCATTCTGATTTGTTTCTTGAACTTGTATTGGGTTTCTTTGTATAGCTCCCAGTCTTCCAGGAGTCTGGTGTTCTTTGCTCTGTTGAATTGTTTTCGTAGCGTGTTTCTGAGCCTACCAAGTTCAGCATTCCACCATGGGTTTCCCTTACTCCTGGTGTTAGGTGTTCTTGGTTTGCAGCTCACGTGGTAAGCCTCCGTTATGTCGTTTGTTAATTTTGTCACGATTTCTTCAAGCTGTGTGGGATCAGTCAAGGGTGTCGAGTGTAACTGTCGTCTAGCCAACAAAGAAGCTAGGTGGTGTTTGTATTCTGTGACGTTTGTGCGGCGCGGATTGCGCCTCGGTGTGGGTTTTTTTATCATGGTTGCTAAGGTAAAGCGGATTCTCCTATGATCGGAACAGGAGGGTTCATCACATACGCGCCAATTAGAGATAAGTTTGGTCGCGTTTTCGGTAGCTAGGGTTAGGTCTATGATTGTTTGACCTCTGGCTGTAACCCAAGTGGGCTCTGAGCCTCGGTTCACAATGTTAAGGTTAGTCGAGAATAGGTATGTGGATAGCGTCTCACCTCTGGCGTTGGATACTTCACTTCCCCAAAGCGGGTGATGAGCATTTGAGTCGGTGCAGATGATCAGGTCCAGGTCCGCGTCCTCGCAGTGACGTACAAGATCAATCATCTCTATCGGTGGGCAGTTCTCATTGTCGCCTGGCATGTACACCGAGGCTAGTACTAAATCTGGAGCATTGCTGTCAATCCGGAGCCTGATCGCAGTCAGGTCTCTGGAACAGAATTGAGTTAGTGGGGTAATAGGTATGTCTTTGGGTGTGTATATACAGGTACGTGGTTTCTCTGCATTAAGTGTGTTTAGAGTGATATTACCTCCGGTGTTTCCAAGGCCACATACTTTGTTGTTTCTAATCCACGGCTCTTGTATAAGTGCAATTGTCCGTGGATTCATCTCCAGGGCTCTGCGAAGGCTAGCCGTGGCGGTCTGGCTATGCTGGAGATTGGCCTGGATGATCTGGGTGTTTGCTGTGGGTGGTGCTGACGTTGGAGCGGAGTTAGGAGGAGTCGGATCCATTGGATGCTTCATCTCCCTCCCCCGTTCCTCGCCAGGTGTCGCTGGGTGAGGATGCGAGCAGCTGCATTGTCCATCCCGGTAACGGGGGTGGCGCTGAGTCTGACTCAGCGTCGGTCATTGCAGCCTTCGCCATTTCCTCCTCCAGTATAGTCACATCGGTGTCTGTCTGAGTCTGTTCAGTGGTCTCAGTCTTGTCTGAGGGTAGCTTCTTGGGGTAGAAGCGGACGTATATGGACCCGAGCAGGTACGATACGCGCCGCTCCCGCCCCAAGACCTTTTCGGCTACATCGGTCGGGATCCCCAGGGTCAGATACGTCCCATGGTTATCCCCACCGACAGAAGTCGCCCTGTACAGTGACCACCTACCAAGGCCGTACCAAGTGTTCTGACGAATCAGAACACTCTGGAGCCGCGCTATGTCCCCATTATACCGGGGTACAAATAGCGCGGCTCGGACACGGGTAGGTATATCAGTCTGTCGCATGACTGTCAGTGTCTGGTCGGTGTTCGGGAGTCTTATTTGTGTCACATTCTGTGTCAACCAGGTCAAGGAGTGGTCGTCTTCACACCACATCTGCACAGTACCGTCCGCTACCCGAGGGTATCCGCGGAAGGCCGGGAGTGGTTGGGACGGGTCGCTGTCCATGACAAGCTCCTCAAGTCTGTTCTTAATGTTGTTTGCTTCCTCCGGAGTCAGGTCCCTGGAGGGGGGGGGGAAGCAGATTGCTACGGCGAGTCGCGCAGGTATATCCTTCGTGGCCCGCGCATAGGTCCTCTGCTCCCCTTGAGCAGGCTGGACTCTCACACGCTTCGGGTTTCCCTGAAGCGCGCTCGGCGAAGCCGTATCGTCCGGGCGATCTCGCTTTGCCGCCCCCGAGCCGCTTGGCCCGGGTTGTGGTTCAGCGACCCGGACGGTCGGCCTCACGTTTATGAGGGCTCCAGCCCGTTTCCCCCTGCCTTTCGCCTTCCTCCTTCGGGGCATGTCATTGTCAGTGTCAGTGTCGATGTCTTGGGTTCGGCTTTCAGTCCCGGCAGACTCCATCGCTTCCGAAGACCTTACGCGCTGGGTTTCCCCTTCGCGGATTCGGTTTCGGTCGCGTGTTTCCGCGTCCGGCTGCTTTACGCGCTGGGAGGTCCCTTCGCGGATTCGCAGCTGATCGCGTACTTGCTCTTCAGCGGCCGTCGGCGCAATGCGCTGGCTAGTGCCTTCGCAGACTGAGCGCCTCCGGTCACTGGGTCCACCGGAGCTGGCCGCCTTACCTTTGCTCGTGTCGTCGTCTGGGTTATTCTTAAAGCTGTTCCTAACGAGGCTCTGTTGCCAGGCACTCGTGGTCAGCACAGTCTGTGTCAGTCGTTTTGGCGCTTGAACAGCAGCCGGGGTGTTGTTTAAAGGCGCGTGGGTCGCAGCCGGTGTGGTAATTTTTGGCGCTGTGGTAGCAGCCGTGGTTTTGGGTTGCGCTGTAATAGCAGCAGGGTTTTGTGGCGCTGTGGTAGCAGCCGAAGAATTTTTTGCAGTTGCTGCAGGAGCAGCACCTATAGGCAGTGAATTGCCCCCTCCCAGAATACGATGGGGGCTGACCGACTTGTCGGTGTGGGACTCCCCGGCTTGGCCGGGACCCACCTGGGTAGTCTTTGTTCTCTGCTTCATTAGGTCATTTTTTATTTGGTTGGGCTTTTGGGAAAAGAGGTTGCCCCTCCTCTGGATGGTTGGAGAAAAGATGGGAAAATAAAGGAAAGGGATGGGAGAGGGAAGGAAAGGTATGAGGGGGATGTTTTCGACTGCACAGGGCCACACGCATCCGCCACCGTCCCGCAGGCGCGAGCTCACCGCATCACTGGCTAGTCCACTTGAACCAGCCAATATATGCAGCCCGCTCGCACCAGCGAGAGACAGTAGCAGAACCATGCAGACCCGCGCAGCCGAGGAACAGGGAACATAGGAACAGGGTATTAGGTTATCCCTAGGCCTGGGATCTGGCGTAAGGGAAACTTCTCTTGTCCGGAGTCTCGTCTGCTGAGACACTCCGGCAGGGGGGTCGCCCCCCAGGTTGCTAGGTGGCGGTCCCCCAGCCGAAGCTGGGCTATTCGCAACCCGCCCACCCGCTCGGTTGCATGAGAAGAACTGCCCGGCAGTCCGTGCTGTCCCAATACAAGGGTACGTGTACCATCGCATTGGGACAACTCAGGTGCCCCGAGTTGGAGGGGTTAACAAGATTGCTAGTAATGTGAAATGTACCCACATTGCTACTATTCTTTAAAAAAAAAATCTGAGGAGTTTAATATATAAAATCAAAGTTTTATTGCAATAGGATGAATAGTGAGGGAACGGATAATGTATTACTACAGTAAAAACAAACATTAATTTTTATATAATAGGTATAATTTATTAAATTTATTTTTGTGATTTATTTACGTACCTACTTGCTTCATTTAGATCCATCCAGCCGTTTGAGCGTGAAGAAGTAACAAACATGCAAACAGACACGTTCATTCACAAACTTTCGCCTTTATAATATTAGTGTGATTAATAAAACCATCTAAATAATTAATATTCGTTTTTCAAGTTTATTCAAGATAACGACAAAAAATTAAAAAATGCAAAGTTAGCAAACTTCGTCGTGCAACGGCAAGCGGGCCTCGAGCGAACTTGTCATTGTGTGTGTGACAACGCACACGACTAGCCCGCTGCAGTAAATACCTATTTTCCGCGCGTCTCGTAGGCTCGACACCCTCTTAAGGAGCCTATCGTGCTTATCCAGCAAGACAGCATTCAAGTCAAAGTAGCACACGTCACCATAGTCGATTATAAGGAAAATTAAAGTTTGTCTTGATTTTTGCAGGTAAAAAATTTCTCAGACGATACAGGAATCGCAAAGTCCCGTTGACTCTTTGACTGACACTGCAGACCTGACTTTGCAGGCTAAGCACAGAGTCAAGATGCAAACCGAGATCTTTAACGCTAGAGCTAATAGCGATGACGGTGCCATTGAAAATGATTGGAGAGAGCGAACTTACTGTCAATCTACTGATCATACACGAGCTTCCAATCACAATGGCCTGACACTTTGAGGGGTTTACAGATACCACAAATCTATCAGACCAGCTTTTGATAGCATCTAAATCTCGGTTTACATCTCCTATAGCGTCTGAAAAACTTTCCACCCGCGTAGATGCATACAACTGCAGATCATCAGGGTAAAGATGATACGAACACCGAAGACAGAGAGTTATAAAGTTTATGAAGATGGAGAATAACAACGGAGAAAGAATACTGCCTTGTGGGACACCAGCATCCAGGTCACGTCAACTCGAAGAATTCTCATTGACACGAACCAACTGCTGACGTCCCGGAAGATAAGAAGAGAACCATTCCCGACACTGAAGATACCATGAGATGTAACAGGATATCTGATAGGAGAATATCATGACTGACGGCCTTAAAAGCATTAGAGAAATCAATGAGCACCAGTTATATCGGTCGCCATGCTACTATAGTTAGTTCTATAGTTCATTTCTGATGCGAGAAATGGAACAGAAATCTTTACAAATAACCTATTAAAGTTAGGCCAAAACATATCTCCAGGAAACTTTGATAGATTATATCTATCTTCACTAGAACTTGTTAAAATGGAAACTATACCTCTCTCATTCATAATTAGAACATCATTATATCCACTTACATAAACAGTTTCTATCGGTGGTTACATTCATACCTATAGGTAATCTATCAACATCTGAGCCGACCTTAATCACTAATCTCTCTTCATTATGAGCAGGTAAGTAAGTTGTTATAGATGCTGATGATGATGTCACATATGACCTATTGGCCTTTAAGGAAAGAGTGAACGACTGTTCTACTGTGTTGTAGAAGGTGACTACCTTCTGGGCTCGCATCTTCCATCATAGATCTCGTCTATCGCTTAGCATTAGGCGTGACCGAGGTGAAGAGCAGGCTCATGAGTAATAAAAAAAAACTTCAACAAAAAATAAAACTGACTTCCATCTAAAAACAAGGCACAACACTGCTTTTTTTCACGTGTTTTAGTGGATCAGATTGTAATTTATCTAGTTGCAAAAGCCTGAACGTCAACTACTTATCACTTTTTACAAAATACTGCTTTTCCCGACGGCTCTGTAGAGCCGTTATTATTTTATGAGTTCTCCTGGTACTTTATCATCAGCTCCATTTCACCATATGCATTGTGACAAGCATAAAGTGCTTAACAACTATATTCTTAAGTAATCGAATCGAACAAAATACTTATTATTGATTCGTTTCTATTAATTATATTGAGTAGTTTCCGTGGCTACCTGTGGTCTTCATCATCAGTTCCACTTCACCGAATGGTGGTTTTCGAGAGCAAATGCACAAGTTACTATAAAAAATACCCAAATCGCGATAGGTGTGCCATAATATTTGAAGAGTTTCCTCGATTTGTCCATGTTTTTATCATCAGATCCTGACGTGATGACAATGGGACCAACTAGAAAGTATACCCTTTCAAACACAAAAGAATTTTCAAAATCGGTCTAGCCCTCTTCGGGTAATCGGGGAACATGCATTCTTCGGATGAAATGACGTTTTTTTTAACCGACTTCAAAAAAGGAGGAGGTTCTCTCCTCCTTTTTTGAAGTCGGTTAAAAAAAAACGCAATAGCTTTTGGCTGGGGATATCTACTGGAAAACAGGTAGGTTCCTATCTATGGTGAAAAGTAAAAACCTATGCATCCGAAATAATACTGCGCACATCACCAAATGATAAGACATTCAGAAGATACATCACTTTTTATGTTTTTTGTGACTCGAAATTCTAAATTCTATGAAAATTTCTACTTGTTATCTACCGATAGACTCTGTACGAACAATTATGCTTCCAAGTTATTTTACAAATTTGAATAAAAGTGCCCAAGTGCGAGACGGACTCTCCCTTGAAGGGTTCCGTAGTAGCAAACATACTCAGATTAGCGAAAAATTATTTTCTCTCTCTTCTTAACTCAAAGTATTTGTTAAGTTTCAGTTATATGTATGGAGAGCCCCTTATATTTTTAAATTGTTTTATAAATATCGTAAAGCGGTTTACAGAATACATTTACCTACTTATTTTCAACTCTGTAATCTAATTGTTTCTGAATAAAGTGGGATACGGACGGACACATTGACAGACAGACATGACGAATCTTTAAGGGTCTTGTTTGTGCCATTTGTCTACGGAACCCCAAAAAGCAACATACTTTAATCTCCGACATTCCTTCCCAAATCATGAAACATTTCCTGCTACAGGAGATAATTTTCGTCGAAATACTTTGCACACGGAAAGTATGTAACATAGGAGTAAGTACGTAGTATTGCGAAATGAAATTCTTCATATAATTTTTTTAGGATACCGTATTGATTGCCTTTGAATCTATTTGTTTATGCTATAAAGCGGAAGCATGTTAAGGGTTGGTAGGTTGCTAATCCTTAATATGCCCGTCAGTCTATAAAGTCATTCTAAAAATTGTACTAGCTATAGTAGGAACTATTGTAGGAACACTCATTTTAAAGTATCCACTTCGACTTGTCTGGTGACTACGATCCTGACTACTTATTGTATCACAGTTCACAGGTACGAGCCCTTAATGACCACAGTATTTGTATTAACTATGGTTGCCTTTATGTTTATTTTTTATTTGTTAATTTTAATTCGTTTTTAGGGTTCCGTAGCCGAATGGCAAAAGCGGAACCCTTACAGTTTCTTCATGTCTGTTTGTCTATCTGTCTGTCCGTCCGTCCGTATGTCACAGCCATTTTATTCCGAAACTACATGCGAAACTTGGTAAGTAGATGTATTCTGTGAACCATTTTCCAATTTTAAGAAAACAAAATATTAAAAATTAATGGGGGCTCTCCATACATGGAACTGAAACTGAAAATATATTTTTCAAGAAACCTATGCGTATGTGGTATTCATAGAAAGGTCTTTAAAAATGACTTTGAGTTTTCTGAAACCACTTTTTCATAAAGTCAATCCTTTAAAAGATATATACGCTTCCAAATTGGAAAAATGTGTGTCCCCCCTCTAACTTCTATGATAATAGAGAGAAAAATCTAAAAAAAATATATGCTGTAGATCTTAATTTAAACTTTCAAGGAAAATTAATTTGAATGAGATCGGGTCAGCAGTTTTTGAGACAGCATATTTTCTAAAACCGTAAATATAACTTTGTAATTCATACAAACACTATGAAAAACAAAGTTATTTTGCGTAGTTACTACGGAACCCTACATGGGCGAGTCTGAGTCGCACTTGGCCAATTTTTTTATTTATATTTTTAGACAGACGTCAGAAAATCTGACAAAGGTCTTACCAAAGAGTATCGTGTTACCCAGCTACTGTGTTATGGAGGTCAGATAGGCAGACGTTACATGTAAAACACTAGTACTCAGCTGATCCAGTCAGACTGGGAGCCGTAACATAGTCGGGAAAAGATGAATTACTACTTTTTTACTGGAAATAAGCTGAATAAACACAGCATTTATTGAACACTGACGTGTAAAAAGTGTCTAGATACATATAAAAAAAAATTTGTAGCAAAAAATAGAACCGACTTCTATATAAAAACACTACAAAGGCAAAAATAACTTTAATTTCGGTAGTCCGTGTCATTTGTTTTGTATTTTCTTTTTTTTTGACACCGCCTTCCGAAATTAAAGTTATTTTTTGCCTTTGTAGTGTTTTTATATAGAAGTCGGTTCTATTTTTTGCAAAAAAAATTTTTTCACGCTTTTTAGTGGGTTGGTTTGTAATTTATCTAATTACAAAAGCCAAAATGTCAACTACTTATCACCTTTTACAAAATATTGCTTTTCCCGATGCATAGCCGTTAATTTTTGAGGAGTTCTCCTGGAACTTGACCATCAGCTCTACATCACCATACTCGTATGTATTGCGACGAGCATAAAGTGTTTAACATCCGTACTCAAGTAATCTAATCGCAATCCACGAAATACTTATTATTGAGTAGTTTCAGTGGCCATCTGTGGTCTTCATCATCAGTTCAACTTCCCCAAATGGTACTTTTCGAAAGCAACTGCTCAAGGTACTATAAGAAATACCCAAAACGCTATATGTGTGCCTATAATATTTGAAGAGTTCCCTCGATTTCTCCAGGATCCCGTCATCAGATCCTGATTTCATAACAATCGGACCAACTAGAAAGTATACCCATTCAAACGCAAAA
The DNA here is from genome assembly GCA_943138885.2 of Tholera decimalis. Lineage (NCBI taxonomy): Eukaryota > Metazoa > Arthropoda > Insecta > Lepidoptera > Noctuidae > Tholera > Tholera decimalis. The sequence goes on along the minus strand of OW964552.2, from coordinate 22,020,171 downwards.
AGAATTTTCCAAATCGGTCCAGCCGTCTCCGAGTTATGAGGTAACATAAATAAAAAAAAAAAAAGTTCAGGACGAATTGTAAACCTCCTTTTTTTGAAGTCGGTTAACAACCAATATTAATTCCTGTAACTACTGACTAGATTAGACTCGTATGCGGGGATTAAGCATAAACCAATTCAAACTTCGTCGTACTCGGTCTCACATACCTATGTGTATGTAAGTACTTTCGTCGAAGGATTCGGTTAGCTGGTGATATAAATACAATTCAATAGACTAGTTGGTAATACGTTGGCCGAAATTCGGGTAATTTAAATTAATACGAATGCATTATTGTGTAATAATTAAGCTTTCTGCATTACTTCTCCGTACACTCCATAACTATGCCAAAATTCTATACTCCTCCGTCTGCATACTTTCTGTAAAAAGTGATACTAAGTTTTGGCTTGACGTATTAATATACCTATAGATGACTTCGTATTTCCATTTTTTAGCAGAATGGTCTCTTCCAAGTTAGCTAGAAAGTGCGCCTCAAAGAGAAGTCTGCAGCATTAACGGAGCCTGACAGGGCCATTGCCTGCCGGGGTTGCGGGAATGTTCTAATGATATACCGCAACCCGGAACGTAAGGGTAGTTGAAGGAATAGGGTAGGGTTTTAGTCGGTAGAAGTCTGACAGTCTCTTCCGCTTCACTCAGAGCGGGATATTGCGTTTCGATTTTCTTTATACAACGTGTAATTTAAAGGGTATATACATATTATACATACATACCAAGTGCATGGCTTCTTTGGATGATAACAAACGACATGGCAAGGGTTTTGTAATCCTAAGTCTACATGTGTAGAACTTATTACAAATTCCAATACACTGATACCAGAGACCGAATTTTACAAATTAAGAAGGACGAAAAGAATTATCGTGCTATTGGCAAGTGACGTGGAAAGTTATTGACCCTCGTAGTGCTGTGACACGTTTGTTATGATTGGTATTCAAGAAATATATGAAACCAATAATTTGGTATAAATTCTTTGAGTCAGTTATTTTGTGCTGAAACTGTGCATAGAGACTCCATACCAGATGTTGTCTTCAGCCCCATTGGATAGATATGGTTTCCGTTACACGTTGTATAATAATGAATTTCAGTGTGGCAGGGCTCACCCAATGTTAAGCTATGTTCAGCATGGCCACAACTCTGTGTAATGTGATTTAGAGTATGCCCCCGTTTTCATTATTGTAAACTTACTTACATATCTATTATTATTAATTATTCACGCTAAATACTTTTCCCAAGACGGCAGACTACGACAGGAGCCACAAGCCATCTACTAACCTACCGTTATTCAAATTAGAAAAGTATTGTTGTAGTCTTTAATGTCTGTAGATATGAATAGTACTTAAAAACCTATCTTTTGTATCCGATTCGTTGTGCTAACATTTCTAGAATGTTGGGTGAGCTGTAAATTATTTACGCCCACATTTTTCCTTGAAAGCTAAGCTAATATGTGTTTCTCATTGAAAACTTCTATGAATCAAGGGGCGAGCCCATCTTCATTAATACGGTACTAACCTTGATTCGACTGATACTGAGAATTGCGTGGAATTCGAGAAAATCGTTCGGAAAACCGAATTTGTTCTAATTTTGGAATTAAATCCAGATTTACCTAATTGATGCAAGTATACGAAGGAACACGGGGTGGTTTTAGGCAGATGAAGTCTGATAGACCCCTTTGCCTAGAGGCGTGCGAAGGTCAAGAGAAAAAAAAACCGGTGAAGTGCAAGTCAGGCTCGCGCACTACGGGTTCCATACCATTATCTGTTAAAAATGAAAAAAAAAAAATCACGTTTGTTGTATGGTTATGGTTGTTTGTTGTTCCCACAATATTTATTAATTATAATTTTATTCTATTTTTAGTATTTGTTGTTATAGCGGCAACAGAACAACATCATCTTTGACAGGCCCGTTGGTATAGTGGTCAGTGGCCCTGACTGCTATGCTCAAGGTCGTGGGTTCGATTCCCACCCAGGACAAATGTTTGTGTGATGAGCACGATCATTTGTTCTGTGTCTGGGTGTAATTTATCTATAATATGTATGTATTTAGAAATATATATGTATGTTTATCAGTTGTCTAGTACCCATACCACAAGCTCTGCTTAGTTTGGGACTAGATGGCGTTGTGTGGAAAGTTGTGGAATATTATCTGTGAAAATTTTAACTGTCTAGCTATCGCGGTTCATGAGATTCAGCCTGGTGATAGATAGATAGACAGATGGCGGAGTCTTAGTAATAGGGTGACGATTTTACCCTTTGCGTACGGAGCCATAAAAAAGGACACATGACCCTCATTTAAAACAGCCCAGCGGAAGACGTCCATGAGGACTTCCACATTAAGAACAAATAATTGTTCGCATCAGTCGTACTTGCTACCACTGGATCATAGGGACTTGACACAAAAATAATACAGCAATAATTGGACATTTTGTTACCTTGGCACAATAAAACTGTCTAAACAAATGGTAATCCATTTTATTCTCATTCAGCGCCATATTTTTTTTTACCTTTTATCAAGGGACAAAAGACGCGCAAAATATTACCTACGTGGACAATAGACCTGTGCGAAGGTATTTTATATCCATAGGCCTGAACATTTGTATTGTTTAGTAGAAAATAAACTATGTCTATTAATTTCCTAAAAGGTTAAATTACTAGTACTCACGCGGGGCTTCGCTCCCGTGGATTCTATCACGGTAAAAACTTAACTCTCCTTTTTTGCAGTCGCGTAAAAAGTAACCTTGCTCAAGCTTCAAGCTACTTCCATACCAAATTGCATCCAAATCCACCCAGTACTTTCGAAGATTAGCGCGTTCAAGCAAACAAACAAACAAACTCTATTTCTGAAGTCGTTGTATTTTATTTGGTTAAGAAAACGCTGCGTATATGAGAACAAATAAACACTGTCAGGTGAAAATAAACAGACAGACATGACTTCTTTATTTATTTTGTCCGTTGAATCTACTTGTCTTTCTGATTTTGATCTGACACACTAATTCTGGTATTTTTTCTCCCAGTAAATTCAATTATCTTGCGTAGATTATTTGATATTCGCTATTCCACTTCGGAGCTAAATCAAATTTAAAGTCCTCTTGTTACGTTAAACGTTTTAGGATACCGGAAAAGTACTAGGTACTTACCTACCTATTTACAGCTAAGATGGAAGGAATGGGTATAAGTAGAAACCTCTTTAAATGGTAGATAAAAGTTATCTTCACATTATTGTTTAACAGAAACATCAAACAGACAGATGCTACGTCTAATAATCCTCCCAGTAAAATTGTGATATCTATCGCTAATCTCTCAAAGACATATTTAACGAGATATATAAATAGTACTCAAATGCAATCTCTGTTATTCTACTCGTTTAGTCCCAGTCCCAGATTTGGCGCAACCTTAAGTGCTTTTCAGCTGGAAATGAGATACAGTCGCCTCCTTCTGCGAAGCAGTCAAACTAGCGAAGGAGGAGGCTGAACGCGAGAGGGAGGGACAGCTTTCTTCCTCACGCCCCTGCCGCCGCGGGAGACGCGGTGAGGTCCCGGGCGTCGGGGATCGCGAGCCGATCTTCGGCCACCGTAGACGCGGGCTTGCGGTCGATCCATTCTGCTCCACCCACAGCAGAGATGATTTTTCTTATCTATTCTTCTTGTGCCCAGTTTTTGTTAGCAGATATTAAATGACTAACACATTTCTTGTATCCTATAACATACGTATGACACCTTAAGCAGTAAAATAATGTACTAGAAGCTAAATTAATTGAATTACCAAGAAGCAGTGTTCTACCACAATTGTCTTTTCAGGGAAGTAGTGTTACAACTACAATAAAACTTTATTGCTGTAGTTTTATAGTTATTTGCCGTAACATCATATTCCTGAGATAGCCTATACCTACCTGTTGTGGGCAGGTAGGTATATACATTAGCTTGTACCTACCTGTAGATTTGCTCGCTTGAAACTCGATCATTATCCTACGGGAATAATACTCCATTGAATAATAGTCCTTCATTCGAGTTCAAAACACAGTCAAACCCTGTTCAAAGGTTGTTAAGATGTGAAGAGGTAACAGACATACAGAGTTGTTAAAATTTATAATATTGCCGGATGGTATTATAGCTTTACAAATATCTGTTTATTGTAGCTATCAAAAGTCGGCAGAAACTTATTACCCGCTGCACAATCGAACCAACAATTTTAAACCTATGAAATACTGAAAGGTTTTTAGGTATTATAATAATCAAATTTACCTTATACTTTGAAACCCCTCTCGTAGTTTGTCAAGTACTCAACAGAATTGGGGTTAGATATTACCCAGGTTTCTTTATGAGAATATTCCTGTTTAGAGACACTAGAATTCGAAAACAATGAAAATACTAGCCAGGTTTAGAATAGCGCGCTAATTCCGGCCCGCAAAGACGATTAGTGCAAATTTTGAACACTAGTAATGACTTTCGTGTTGCAAATTGGAAAACTAATGGGACACTTTACGACTAAGCAGTATAATTATTTAGGGCAGGTATGAATAGTGTTCCCAATATTTATGCAGTGATTCAGAGCGAATGGTTTGTTGATTTGTTATCATAACGTTCAAAGATATTTCGGAGGATCCGTGATTGTAGTGTTTGGTGAAATAATATATCACTGCAACATAGCATTGCTATAATAATTATGATTATTTCCAGTCATAAGTCATTGACCATGGATTGTGAAGGCCCATAACTGGATCAGAATTGCATATATAGTTAGGAACTTGGTTTAATCATTTGTGTGCTACTAACGGTTAATTTTATTCATCCAAAAATCATTTTTAACCCGCATTTAATGGAAAATCAGATTGAACTTTAATATCGTTCACATTTCAGTCGCAACATCACTTTATGGATTGATATTATATAAAAATTGCAAGGAATTAAAGAGGTGCTTTGGGCAGTTTACATTCAATTAAGTCTCAAACTTAGTCGAATGTAAAAATTCTGGAATTTACCCTGTGTTACTTCATCCAGATGCTCTTCAATAAATTAAAAGCAAAAACACTAATTAGCTCTTTTTATGTACACACACAATCACAAAGTATTTTGCTGTAATTGCTAAACGTTACTTCGTGACTATTTGAAAACCTCTGTATCAGAACTAGGTGGTAACTTGTATCTCGGAATACAGTTCATCTCATTTAAATGTTTCCATAATTGTAATAAATTAGCCATTTCAAAATCTAATCAATAATGTGTGTTGCCATTATGTGCTTTGAGTGTGTGAAGATTAAGGTTGATACATAGTACAGAAAGTGTATATGTGTGTATATTAATGTTACTCCAATTGTCCAAAATCTCAGACCTTCTCAGTGTTACTTCCCAACTAGCACAAATGGGCTGCATTAGAGCTTTGGAGCGTATCCGATTATTACTTATGGTAATAGACGTAAGCGCTAGAGCGTCTACTGCAGACTTAAAGCAGCCGCATTAGCGCTATTTGGGCGCCATTTTATGCAACCTAAAGTTCCATTTAACCTGCACAACGGTTGTATATTAAGGAACCTTTCCTTAATAGCTATAACGATTTATTAACGCTATACTAAAGCTCTCGTAGCGCTACTTTTGAATGATTTTGAACTACTTTGAACGAATGAATTGATTATAGTTCTTTATTGTATATCTTCAGTTGACATTGTTTGTAATATTTTGGTAAAGTGTTTTCGTCGCCATCATGAAAATAAAACATAAAGAAGTAAATGTTTGTATTCTGTATTAGCAAGATATATAAAGATACTTAAAACGCTGTCCAGTTTACTGTAGATATATAAGATAATTTTCGAGTAATTTTAACGCGCTTTTATGATATTTAAAAAATTAACAAAAGATATGTGATATTTTTTATTTGTTATACAGAATAAATTTTATTTCCGTATTTTTACGTGTCGATAACTTACTATTCGCAAGTGGCCGTTTGTTTACCGGTACATTTAATGCACATTTAACTGAAAAACCAATGTATATCAACTCAATTTTGCAAGTGAATTATAAGTTTTCTTAAAAAATCATGGCGTCATTGTACTGTAGTCATAACCTGCAGTTTGAGCTCTAATAACTCCCTTTTGAGAATCATAGTGCTAATTTTCACCCTTCTAACGCTTCCAGTGATTTTTGTTCCCCTAGTGCAACTCACAGCCACAAAAAGCTCCTATTTTCCTGTTTTTGAGGTTATAAGATTAATTATTTGTATACTTAAGTGTATTGTAAGGTGTACAATAAAGTATATAATAAATAAATAAATAAATAAGATCTAGTTACGTACTTATTCGTTTAGCATCCATTTTATTAAATGTTTTACAATAGTTACAAAAGTGGCTGTAAAATGGCGAATGGATTGAGCCTGCAAGGAATGACTATTGCTACTAAAGGCCTTAGTTACACTGATGATTTTTTTGTAACTATAGTATGCATAAGAGTTTCTATTATTTCTATAATGAAACTTATAGTGGTATAATAGTGGTTACTATAACTATAACCTATACAAGTTACAATGGAAACTACTATGCAGCTGTGAGTGGCAGAATGACCTTCGTAACTCTCATATAAAGGTGTAAGTGGTAAATGGGTTCTACCGTGGACTACTGTGAAGGCTAGGGTAGTATTTGATTCAGCTTATAGCACCTTAAGTAACTTTTATAACTATAGACGTTTACGGATGCAGATATGCAACTCTGAACTGCTTTTTGAACCCTTAAAGCGCTATTTAACAGCCCAAAGTAACAAAATAGGCTGCTATTTCCACTAATGTGCTCGTTGGGTTATTTCTTGTTGTAAAAACATACGAGAGTGAGTAGTTTTAATAAGTACCGACATTAAACCCTCGTGGCCTATTTTAGGGCCTGATCTGGGCCTAAATGTAAAAATTAATAATAAAAAAATCTAAATCTTACCATAATTATTGGTTTTAAAGCCATTTTCCTACAGTTTTTTTTTTCGGGAAATAAGTGAGGGATCCTGCTCTACAAACGTCCAGTAAACAAAATAACAAATTTTCTTACATCTCGCAGGTATAGTTTGTATCCAAATAAATTGTTGTATTCATTACAAGGTAAATAATTACGGTCTTTAATGAAAATGCCTAGAATACTTGCTAATCGGTTTTCATAAAATACTAGCGTTGCTTGCGACTTCGATCGTGTGGAAAATTTGCACATTTTGGGATAAGAAAGCCTATGTGCTAATCCAGACTAAAATCTACATACATAAGTGCCAAAGTTCTTCCAAGCCTGTTAAGCCTTTTGGCGAGACTGAAACACAAGATGAAAAATTTTAAAATTATGATTAAAATGTCATACCTATATTTATTTATAAAAATGAATCTCTGAAGTTTTTTCTTGAGTCTCATGAAAGTGGATGACTGAAATCGGTTGAGTTGTTCTCAAGTTATAGCGTGACCAAGAGAAATAGGGATTTATTTTGATATATATTCAGTTTCAATGTATATTAATTTCAGTTCATTATTTTAACGGGTCTCAATTAAAATTCAGTAAGTAATCTATGTTTTACGTACCTACTTATACAGTGTGTTCAACCTCTATTTCAAGGCCTACGCACAAATGTACTAAAAGTTTACGCGTGACTTCCCTAGATGGCGTTGGCGTCGAAATAGATCGCGGTATGGTTTCTTTTCGGGAGTTGTGTATTGATTCCATTTAGTTATAGTTTATAGTTCAGCTGAGCTCTTACGGCCTGGCCACAGCCTCCGGCGGTGCGAATTGCGGCGCATCTTGCGGCGTGGCGGGCGGCGCGAATTGCGTTGGTATGCCACAGCTCGACTAGCTGCGACCGCGGCGGCGACAGCGGTGGACATATTTAGAGAACGGCTAAACTATTAAAATAGCCCTAACAAAAGTGGCACGGTATTGCCTTGAAACAAATGCGTTCTTAGTTCAAGATTCATTAAATCAAGAAAAAAACTTTTTAGTTGGTCGATTTTTAATTTACCTAGTTACAAGAGCCTAAATGTCAACTACTTATATTCATTTACAAAATATTGCTTTTTCCAATGTTGAGCCGTTAATTGTTGAGGAGTTCTCCTGGTACTTCACCATCAGCTTCACTTCACCATATTGTGACAAGCACATTGTGCTTAATAACCACATTCAAGTAATCGAAGCGGAACACATGAAATACTTATATATTGAGTAGTTCCAGTGGCTATCTGTGGTCTTCATCATCAGGTCTACTTCACAAATTATGCTTTTCGAATGCAACTACACAAGTTACTATAAAAAATACTCAAATGACTATAGGCGTGCCTATAATATTTGAAGATTTCCCTCGATTTCTCCAAGATCCCATCATCAGATCCTGACTTGGTGACAATGGGACCAATTTCGAAGTATACCCTATCAAACAAAAAAAGAATTTTCCAAATCGGTTCAGCCGTCTTCGAGTACTCGGTGATCATCAATAAAAAATAATAATAATTTACGCGTCGAATTGATAACCTCCTCTTTTTGTCGTCGGTTGATAAGAGCGCACCCAGTTAACCAGAAAAGGAGAGAACTTGGCGAAATTTCACATTCTTTATTATGAAATAGGAAATATCCCGATAAATTGATTGAATACTAGCTTTTGCCTGCGACTTCGTTCGCGTGGGAGGTTTTCCCGCGTTAATCCCGATCCCGAGGAAATTAAGGGATAAAAACTATCCTATGTCCTTCCCAGGGTCCTACACCATTCCCATGCCAAACATGTAAATCGATTCAGCGGTTAAGGTGTGAAAAAATAACAGACAGACAGATAGACAGACAGAAAGACAGAAAGACAGACAGACAGACGGACAGAGTTACTTTCGCGTTTATTTCTTTTTATTTTTCGTTGGGAAAATCATCGAATGACTTCTCCCGCTCTGGGTGGAGCGAGAGGGAGTGTCAGACTTCTACTGACTGTCCCACCCTGTTCCTTCAGCTGCCCTTAAGTTCCGGGGCCACGGTATCTCGTTAGAACATTCCCGCAACCCCGGATGGATAGCTTCTGCTCGCAATTTCGTTCGGGTGGAAGGTTTTCCCGCGTTAATCCTGATTCCGTGGGAATTAAGGGATAAAAATATCATATATTATGTCCTTCCCTGGGTCCTAAGCTATTCCCATGCCAAATTTCATCTTAATCGGTTTAGCGGTTTAGGTGTGAAAAGGTAACAGAAAGACAGACAGACAGACATAGTTAGTTTCGCATTTATAATATTAGTACGGATGGAGTATATTAGCATTATTTTCTTTAGATTGATATTTTAAAATTCATTATATCTTTTGAATGGAATGTCCGATTTTAATCATTTAAAAATAACTTTGCGCTGAGGCAATATCGTAACCAATGAGGTTAATCATTTAAAAAGTATTTTACAGGTATTGAAACAGTATTTAATAAAATATCATTTCATGGGATAAGGATTAATACAGAGGTATAAATAATATGGTTTGATTATTGTCGGCACTTTTATCACCTTTTAAAATGTAAAAAGTAATTATAGTGGCATAACTACAGTAGTTAGATATGTGATATAGCAGACTTTTTTGTAGATATTGATACGATCTATAGTTCTGTAAAACATTTTTTTTGTTCTATCATCAAAAGCTTCCGCAGCTCACGCGATGACAGATTTTTTATGACAATTTTTTTCACACCTTGGGTTACATTAAATCGATCCAGTAGTGTTGTGTGTGTGAAAACGTTACACACATACATAAATACATACATACAAAAACATAAATGTTTCCTCTTTATAATATTAGTTTAGATATTATATACTCGGCCACATATCTACATGAAGACTTGATAGATTTGACATCCATATTTCTGGTCTACTTAGTATTTCACTAATAAATTGTTTAGTATCCATTATTCTTATAAGCTCAATGCGCGTTTAAAACAAACTTATTTGTTTCGGTTGCGCAGGCCTGAATGCGTCCACCGCTGACGCCGCGCGCGCCGCTCTGAGCTGTGGCCACCTCGATACTCGCTAGTACATTTGTTTCATTCGCACACCGCGCAGCCCGTCGCCGGCGCGATTCGCTCGACTCGTCGCCACGCAAGACGCGCCGCAAGAGACGCCGCAAGACGCGTCGCCTTTTTTTTTTTTTTTTGTAAGTGGCATCTCGCAGGTCAACCTCTGAGGTTGTCGGCTGCTTAACCGGGCTTGCCTGTGGTTGCCTTAATTAATAAATTAATTAAAGCCTCCAGCCAGGGCTTATTAAAAACTTACAAACTAGGCGACTACACGCTAAGGGCACCCCCTGTGGGGTACGGACCTCGGCTTAGGGCGTCGCAGGGGGAGGGCAGCTCGGGACAGGCTGGATCATATCATTATTATTATTAATAAGGGAATTTAAAGCTACTGGCTCAGCGTCGCGGGCTGGCTCTGGCAAGGGTCGGGGCGGACTATTACGGGGACGTCGCGGCGGGCCTCGACGGCGAGGACGGAAAGACGGTCGATTTTTGTTTTTGTAAACTGTGCTGGTTTCCTTACGGCTCTCTTGGAGCAGGGTGAGTGCGTCATCGGGAGTGACTAGGGTATGCCTTGGTCGGCGAATCTTAGAGATACGCGAGGGTTCGTATTGGGCGGCCGATACGATAAGGGGATTCCTATGTTGGATTGCAGTATCAAAGAAACGCTTGGAAACACGTTTCATGAACTGCTGGATGGTGGGCATCTTGAGGTCTACGTGAAGAAGCTCATTTCGAACATAAAAGGGGGCTCCCGTGACTCTACGGAGGAATCGGTTTTGAAGGGTCTGCATCTTATGGAGGAGGTAGGGCTTTGCGTGTGCGAAAACAACGCAGGCGTAGGTCATGATGGGTCGGATGACCACGGTGAAAATACGCAGCTTGCACCTGAGTGATAACTTGCTGCGGGAGCTAAGAATGAAGTGGAGTATACCTAGAGCGAAAGCGGCGCGCGAACGTGCCTGCTTTATGTGCTCAGCGAAGGAAAGGTGTTTATCGAGGACCACGCCTAAGTATTTGGCTTGCTTTTCCCAGGGGATCGGCTTGCCGTACATGGTAATCGGACGGGGGGAGGGTGGGTTTATTCGTGGCTTAGAAAAGAGGACTGCCTGGCTTTTGTCTGGATTGACTTCGATTCTCCATTTCCGGAACCACTTGGCCAGAGTGTTTGCGGAAGTTTGGAGAGTGCGAGCGATGGCATCGGGTTTAAGACCGGTATAATAGATAGCCGTATCGCCGGCAAATAGGGCTAGCTGAGTATTTTTATGCTTGGGGATATCGCTAGTGAATAGCGTGAAAACGAGGGGGGATAGTACGGAGCCTTGAGGAACTCCTGCGCGAATGGGATGGGGGGAGGAAAGCTCCCCCTCAATTCGGTAACGAAAGGTGCGATTCGATAAAAAGTCCCGTAGGATGAGCACGAGACGGTCAGGCACGCCGAGTTGGTATAGCTTATAGATTAAGCCATTGTGCCAGACTTTGTCGAACGCTTTCGCTATATCGAAGAATAAGGCTCCCGTTATTGCACCCCGTTGGAAGCCGGCGCTGACGTGTTCTATGATGCGGTGGACTTGTTGGATACATGAGTGTTCGGTTCTAAATCCAAACTGCTCATTGGGTATAAGACTCTTTGCTTCGGCAAAATCTTTGAGCCGCTTATATATAAGCCTTTCATAGATTTTACCGAGGACGTTGAGTAAGCTAATAGGACGGTAGCTAGACGGGTCAGACTTGGGCTTGCCTGGTTTGGGAATACCTATGACGGTGGCCTGTTTCCAGGTTGCGGGGAACATATTATTGCTCAATGCGCCATTGAAGATGGCAGTCATTAGCACTATAAGCTGGGCGGGGAAAAGTTTGAAAACCCTATTGGTGATGCCGTCGGAGCCAGGGGCTTTTCGCGGTTGGAGACTTTTAATGATATCCTGGACCTCATCAGGAGTGATGGGGGCCAATGGATTATCGGGATCTTCGACGGGCGGAAGGGAAGTTCTACGTTCGACTTCGGCGTTCACCATATCAAGGTGGGCTTGGTCTACTGGTTGAGAGCTGGGAGAACACTGGGACTCTAGGCTGTCGGCTAGGCATTCTGCTTTTTCAGAGTTATCGAAGGCGACACTCTTATCGGGACGAATGAGTGGAGGCATTGTGGCCTCTTCAGTGGATCGTAACTTCCTCTGAAGCTGCCAGAAGGCAAGATGGGTGGGCTCAAGTTCGCTCAGCATCTTGTCCCAGCTCGCATTACGCTGCTCGGCAATGCGTTTCCTTACAGCACGCTGTAAGTTGCGCATGTGAGCTTTGTTAGGGAAAAGCGCTGTATGCACGGATGGCTGCTTTCTTCTCGGTTATCAGATTCCGTACATCGTCCGGGAGTTTCCAGCGGTGGTCTACCGCTACTGGAACTTCCCTTGAACAATCGTTCAGGACGGATTGTACGTGATCTGTAAGTGAGTCGATCGCCGCCGTCGTGTCAGCGACTGAGACTATGTGGTCAGGAATGGTGTCCAAGTGAGGCAACGTGGTGGATTTCAGTTTTTCACTTACTTTCCTCCAGTCGGTGATCAATTGGGTCGGAGGGGGTTGGGTAGGATCATGGTTACCCGAGCGGGAACCTAGGTGTAGGATAACGGGACGGTGATCCGAGTTGAGTTCGTGAAGCGCTTCTATGGAGTGTAAATGGAGGTTTACATTCTTTAGGAGCGCCACATCGAGGACGTCGGGCCTATGGTTGTGGTCGTGTGGGTAGTGGGTGGGAGTCATCGGAGCGATGACGTCATAGTTTAGGGTCGCGCCTAGGTTATACACGATTCTGCCTCTGGCATTTGTCGTGTTGCTGTTCCAAGCGGGGTGTTTGGCGTTGAGATCGCCCGCTAGTAAGACGGAGTCACTCAGGCCAAAGAGAGTCGTGAGATCGCTGGTGAGCGCGATAGGATCGTCTGAAGCAAGAGACGCGACCGATGGTGGGGGATGGTAGGCAGAGATGATGGTTATCGGAGCAAGACGCGTCGCCGGTAGCTGTGGCATACTTCATAGGTTGTCTACCATTTATTTTCGCCGCTCACCGCTAGACGCGCCGCAAGACGCGCCGCAATTCGCGCCGCGCTTAGCTGTTGCCAGAGGGTTAGGGTACTTCATCAGATACATCAGATCTTCAATTTTTTAATTTCAAAAGAAAGGGCTAACCACGCTCAATAAACTTTGTGAACATAGTATGTCGATAATTTCAATAGTTTGGCTGGTCTGTTACGGTTTCTCCTCAGGGTCGTAAGATACTCTAGATCTTCCATGATTAGGATCGTTTTGATAGTTAGATAGGACCCTACCTCTATGCCAAATTTCAGCTCTCTAGGTTTATGGGAAGTACAAGTTCTATTTTGATGATCAGTGAGTCTATACATGTCGAAATAGTACAACTTTGCTTTTGCATAACTTACGAAATAAACAAGCTACAAACATTAAATTTTGTGGTTTAAGTGTGTGCTGGTAGCTTACTAGATAACGATAATTTCAGCGTTCTAAATCTATCCAGAGGTCCCCAAATAGGGGCCTGGAAATACGCCGAAATGGTTCCAGAAAAGCATGGTACGGCAGTGTTTGCTTTGGGCTCGACTTGGCGGGGGCACTGCCGTGCCCCCAGATAAGGTTTTGATACGAAATAGTTAAATGTTGTGTATCACATGTTAATAAGGTTATAATTATTATAGTGATATTTTAATTTGTGTTCAATTAAAGAAACAAACTTAAGTTAATGTAATAAACCAACTGAAATTATTTGAATAATACATCACGTGCGTGAGTGTCCCAGCTATACTATGATGCTGTTTAAATCTGGGTGATAAGAAGTTTTTCGGTATCATGGTAGTTCAGATCCTGAAGTCAATACCTGACTTTCATTTTGCACTTTTTCTTGGTAAGAATAGGTTGCTTCATTTTCGAAATCGCTTACCATCAGGTGAGATGGCGGTCAAACTAGAGCCTATAAAGAAAAACGTACCTGTACTGTGACAAAACAAAGGCAAGCCATTGAAGAGTAAACAAAGACGGACACTATGCCCATAATATTGAATGATTTGCGTCTGTTTTGACCTTGACCAATGCCATATTTTTGTAAACATAGCATGTATCGTAAAGCGTTCTGCGTCATACTTGGATGATTTTGATTGGAGCAGTTTGATTCTACTACGGTAATTATAGTCCACGTTATGTTGCGTTGCTTAAACATATTGAAGACTAAATAAAATTTTGAAGATTTTTTGCAGATGAAATATTCATAAGTCGAACAACATATTTTGTATTTAATATTAACAGAATTATGCTGTAAACTTAAAAAATACATTGAATTGAAAGGTTCTTGAACTTAAATAAGGATATTAAACTAGAACTAACACTTTGACATGACTAATCACATTGTTTTAATTGTCATACACTGCACCATTTGTAGCATTCACAGAAATATATCGAACCGCAGCTCGCAGTGGCAACAAAAGGCACAGCTATTATGCAGTCATATGTGATAGTTATCACTGATTGTTGTGATAACTCGGCACGCTATGCTACGGTTGTGTTTACAGACGCCTGTCACATAGACTATAGATTGCTATAGAGGTGTTTTCAGGCAAGCGTTGCGTGGATTCGTAGCTGCAATTCAGTCGCGTTTCGCATCCCCGTCAGACCCCACGCGCGCTCACACCGCTACGAGCTACGCCGTAGCACGTCCCGGACTTTCGTAGTACTAGTAAAACTACGTAAAAATAAATTAGTTAGTAATAGACTTAATTTGCTATAGTTCCCCAGTGAATGTTTACAATTGAAACTTTATAACTAATTTGTGTTAACTAAAACTATTTTAACAGTATAATGGTTTAAATGTTTAAGTAACAAGATCGATGATTTGATCTATTTGATTAACATGATGAATGTGAATAAGTGAGAGTTCTATGTGTTAGTGTTTGTATTTAAGCTGTGAATACTAGTAAGTATGAAATATTCTAAAAATACGGATATATTTTCGGTAATAAATGCTCATAGTTTAAGGGAGGCAGATGGAATTAATTAAAGTTGCTGAAAATTTATGATAATTAGCATATTCGTAAGGTGCTGACGTACAGATTGCCTTATCTAGAAAGTAATCAATTTAGCGTGTAATTTGATTACATTTATCAACAGTTTTTATTTAAATTTTAAAACTCACCAATAATTTCTTTTTTCAGTGTATTTCAGTAGCATTTTTATTGATGTTTATCTTTACAATACAACAAACTTGATGATAATCCAATATGTATCTATAAAATATCTATATACCTAGATTTTAGGATTATGAATTTGAAGTTGAGTAGGTATTTGTCAAACTCTACTTCAGCCAGAAATCAAACTTTGGAAATTTAAAATGAAGTTCCTAGCCCGACAGATATTCTTATGAATTGGAAGTTTCACCAATACAGTGATACTTAAAATGTCATAATATATCTTTTTAAACCTCGCAGACTTATCTTACTTTCAAAATTGTCCAATTATTTCCAATATTTTGGCAATAAATAAAATTTTAAACATAATAGGTATTGTTTGTTATAACTTATTTACCTACTTTGCAAAATAATATTCCAAAAATATAGGACACAGTGTGTCCAATATATCAATTTATCTCATAACGTTGCGGTAGTTTTAAGGTTCCGTACGAAAGGGTAAACCGACAGAATCCTACTATTGAGTCCAGTGTCAGTCCATTGGCAATATTTCATGTCAGGTAGATTGTTAAATTTTTACAGACTACATGTATCTAATACCGAAAAAATAACATACAAGAAATGTTTTTTCAGGTTATCGAATTTTTCGTTTGCTAGTGGGACTCGCACTTGGCCGGTTTTTTATATAATATTATCCAATAAGAGTATGTGATCCATCAAACAACGTGATAAGTTAATTCATATTACCGAAAAGAGACAGTATTGCAGTACTGCCGATGGATCAGTCATTCTGTTTCGAAGAAATGCGTTTTTTGTTGTTATTCTTCTTTCTATCTGTCTGTCTGTCCGTCCGTATGTCACAGCCATTTTATTCCGAAACTATTAAGACTATACATGTGAAACTTGGTATATAGATGTATTCTGTAAACCGCTTTCCGATTTTTACCATAGACAGGTCTTTAAAAATGACATAGGGGTTTCTAAAATCACTTTTTCATAAAGTCAATTGTCTAAAAGATATACGCTTCCAAATTGGTAAAATGTGTGTCCCCTCCTCTAACTTCTATAATAATGGAGTGAAAAATCTAAAAAAATATAAGTCTGTAGATCTTAAAGTAAACTTTCAACCAAAATTAGTTTGAACGAGATCGGGTTAGCAGTTTTTGTAATACAGCATATTTTCTAAAACCGCAAATATAACTTTGTAATTCATAAAAACACTATGAACACTGTGTTTCCCGATAGCTATAACCTAGGAGTCTTTAAGTCAAGAGTGAATAGGTTACTTTTAGGTAAGCGTGCTCCATCTTCGACCACATCATCACTTACCATCAGGTGAGATGGTGGTCAAACGCGAACCTACTTTAAATAATAAAAAAAAGAAGTTATTTGGCGTAGTTGTAAAAAATGTAAATAAGCTAGTTTTAAAAACTTTGTAAGGTTTTTTTTTCGTCAAATAAATATACATATTATATTATATTATTATAGTTACTGCGGAACCCTTCATGGGCGAGTCTGACTCGCACTTGGGCAATTTTTTTCTTCTTCCTCGAGTCGATGGTAAATAGATGGTTTAAATATCATGTTGGGTCCAGTACGTAGCCACGCTAGTCACGACCTCGGTGGCGTTTATCGGGTCGTATATAAGGTGTATTTGTGCGCTCCAGCAAATGGGGCATGGTTTGCTCTGGCACGCCGCATTCGCACTGGGTGTCAGTGTGGTCACTGATACCCGATTTCGCTAAGTTGTTTCCGTTGTTCATTTCGCCAATTTTTTAAATATATATACTTGATTATTTATTGTTTTCAGTTTTGTCTCATGGAGTTACTCAGGAATTACTCAAAGATTTGTTTTTTTCGAGTGTGAGAAAATTCAGACAGTGTCAAAGTAGACCCAAAAGTTTGTAAAAATTTATTTTGTATTTATTCACATATTTTATACAGCGATATCTTGTAAACTATTCACTTTAATAATTACTTCATTATGAAGGTGTTATATTTTAATAGACTAAAAGCGTGAACGCATTGGGAGTTGAAACTTTAATTAAGAGTTACAGCCGTAAAAAGCAGCACAGTTTCCCGCAATTTATAACTCATTAATTTACGAAATCAAATCATTTTCATGATCATCTACAGAATGCGGTCACCCTACGAACAAACTTAAGTAATTACAACAAACTTTCTGTGGACATCTTTATGTACCTACATATATACACTTTATGTAGGTAATATTATTTGACATATAATATATTAGTTGTGCCTATAGTTCTGCTTACGTTAGCTGATGTTTATTGAAACCGCACTGAAGATTTCGCATCAATTACGAACAGACAGTTTTTACCTTCTTTTGTGTGTCAATAAACTTTCATAAAAGTAGGTACATGTCATTCACAGACAAAATAGGCTTTGCAGATCCCAAGCACTCATCCGATTATCCGATTTTTGTGTGTAATAGTCAACAGTTGGCAAACCATGTACATATATTTCAAAAGCATTTGTAAAGTCAAAAACAGTTTGTTTCATCATAAAGTTTAAATCCATTTGTTCCATTATTAAAACTGTGGTACAATACTCACGTAGTCGCTATAAAACTATGCTTTGTGCTACTAATTATATTACTTGCACAAGTTAGTATTAATCGTACGACCGGATCGTGAGTCATTTGATAACCAGGAGGCATTGTAAGTGACAAAGGGGTTTGAACCTTTTGTATGGAAGCTGACATATCGACCCGTTGCCATTTTAAGATTTTCGAGATGAAATCACGGCGCACGATGAAAGTGGTATACATATGGATAGAGGACACATAAACGAACATAAAATTTAATAGAATAAATTTATTATAGTAGCAGTTTTTCCGTGCTTCTAGTAGTATGTAAGGTACCTACTCTCTGCCAGTAAACAGTAATTATAATAATTGACCTAGGAACGATAATTTCGATACGATATCACACCTATAGACACCTAATAAGCCTATTTTTAATCATTGTTGTTGTACTAATATGTCGATGCTTACCATCAAATATCTCGGACACGAGACACTTTGGGGTATCATGTTCCATGACATTTTATGTTTGTCTATATGTCCTCTATCCATATATATTACTTTCATCGTGCGCTGTGATTTCGAAAAAAATCTCAAAATGGTGGCGGGTCGATATGCCAGTTGGTTCTATCCCCTTTAGATAAATAAATAAAAAAATGATTTTCTTCCATAAATAAAACTAATGGACTAAATAGAAATAGACATAAAAGTGTGATTTCTAAATGAAGTGGTTGATATTTTGGCCACACATACAGTTAGGTTAGAGGTCGATTCAACATGCGTTAGAGTATTTCAACTGTTATGTCTAGGTTGGAAAAGTTTTGAAAGCAGAGAGTTCTCAGTTGAGAAAGTCGAAACTCGATGTATGTAGGTATGTATATAGCCCCGTATACGAAGGCAGGTAATGGAATGTTCGATTTTCAATTGTTTCACCTAGGCTGGGAGTGTGGCCGGATATTTTGCCACCTCGGAGTAAATAGGCATATTTGCACCTACATATAGCATCGACACTCACATAAGTCGCCATCGGCAATAAAATGTAGTAGTAATAGTTTATCGTATCACGTGTCAGTTTATGTTTGGCGCTGTCCGAAATAAAGAGTTAGGAAAAGGATTTATGAATGTGTTTGTATTTACATCTTACTCAACAAATATCTTGGCAGACGATTTCAGCCATTCTTTATTGGACAATATAGTGTGTTGTATAAGATAACAATAAGCAAATACTACATTCAAGGCCAGTTGTGCTTGCGATAAAATGGAATTGAAAACTTATCACAAAAGAGTAACTATACAACGTGTAATTTAAAGGGTATATACATACATACCAAGTGCACGGCTTCTTTGGATGATAATAAACGATATAGCAAGGGTATTGTAATCTTATGTCTACATGTGTGGAACTTATTAGAAATTTCAATACATTGATACCAGAGACCGAATTTTTCAAATTAAGAAGAACGAAGAGAAACATCGTTTTATTGGCAAGTGACGTGGAAAGTGATGACCCTCATAGTGCTGTGACACGTTTGTTATTACTGGTATTCAAGAAACATATGAAACCAATAATTTAGGGTCAATTCTGTGAGTCACTTATTTTGAACTGAAACTTTGCATAGAGACTCCATACCAGATGTTGTCTTCAGTCCTTTTGGATAGATATGGGGTTTCCGTTACACGTTGTATATTACCCTGAAATGAATGTAAAGTTTATGACCTTCGTCGTAATTTGATGGCTGGATTCTGGTTTGAATTATGATATTTGTCTCTTTGTTCTCGGAACTTGATCACGATCGAAAGGTTTGCTAAAATGGGATGAATCCTATGTTATCGGGTGCGAAAAAATATTCGGTAGAGTAACTGCGCTGATATTTCCCGGGGGCATTTCCATTCCCTTGGATGGCTCTATTAAATGAACAATAGCTGTCAATTCAATTTATTGCGTTACTCTCTTTCATTTTATAACATTTTTCACAAAAATGATTTACGATATTTCGTAGTGAAATTCAAAACACGTGTCCTTTGGAAATAATTCATTGGGGCAACAATTCTTTGACATTGTAGCGATACATTCGCTTTAACAATATAACTGTAACAAGCTTTTAAAGTATTATTTGGTACTCTCATAAGATGATTTTATTGAATTGATCTTCAAAGGCTCACAGTGCACTGGGACACTTATCTGCTCGCTAGTAGTGGCGAATCAAGTTTAGATTTTATCGATATTTCTGTGCCCGCCCAAGCCAGAACAGTGTAAAAATGAATAGGTACAGAAGTGAGTTTAGCGCACGAAGTTATACGCTCCAGTGACGTTCAAAGTAAGTTTGGGGCTATATATTTGCATCGTAATCTTTTTTCACTAAACTGTACCGACTGAGCACCTTTCGTAGCATCTCTGACGTGGCGGTGACTCATCGCATTGTTTTTTTATTTAATGTAAACAGATTATTTTAAGACTTTTATGATCATACAATGTTAGATCACAATAACGGTATATGAAAGGAATCCGTGTTATTGTGTTATCGCTATATAAATTTAAGAAAGACCTTGTGAAATGGGGGCATGAACGCAATTCATTTTAAATTCTCGCCTCGTAGAGGTGGAGAAAAGTGGATAACGATCATGAGATTATAATTCTATTAGCGTCGTCATTATTTATCCATTTAACAAAAATGGTGTTTTTGGTTTGCAATATTTAATTTGACGTATATTTTTACTACTACGTATAATGGTAATATACCTACATTTTTTTGTGAGTTGCTTCACGGGACTTGTCTGTGGCGGCCTTAATTATAATAATTAAAGTCTCCAGCCAGGGCCTATAAAAAACTACACAGCGACTACACGCTATAGGCACAGGGGGTGGGGACTTCGGCTTAGGGCATCGCTGGGGGAGGGCAGCTAGGGACCGGCTGGATCGGACAAGTGGTGACACATTCCACACACATACATATTTAGTCACAAGCAAAGCGTGAAGAAACTCGACTTAAGCTGCGGTCGCCTGGGGCGCCATATCAATTTATTGAAAACATTTCGCAAGTTTTTAGTAAAAGTATTTTAAGGTGAACAGGTCGAGTGAATGGCGTTGTTATTTTAGCAAAGCATTGTAATTCACTCCACACATTAATTTGTGGGGTAACATGTGATGAAGGTTTGACAATGAGGTCCAAGAGACTGGAATTGATGTTGGAAAAAGTTCAAAATACTACTGGAGCACATAATGAATTGAAAATATATTAGACAGGGTTACCACTCCATAATGCATGTGTAAGTAAATCACGAATCGTAATATTAGTATTCCTTTTGTGGTATTACGTGTTTCAACATGTCACGGTATTAGACTTCTTTGTATTATTA
Source organism: Tholera decimalis (assembly GCA_943138885.2). Classification (NCBI taxonomy): domain Eukaryota; kingdom Metazoa; phylum Arthropoda; class Insecta; order Lepidoptera; family Noctuidae; genus Tholera; species Tholera decimalis. Next base: position 21,999,065 of record OW964552.2, on the reverse strand, counting down.
ATTGCTTGTTACACTCTATTGTCAGTAAAAAGAAATGTGAATTTTTTTAACATACTCCACAGTAAGTCAAATAGAAGTATTTGACGTTTGCAAAATTGTGTTCTCAACGTTTGAATTCCTGAAAAGGTACGCAACTTCTAATTTATTCCAATTCTCCTAATAAAAGCGGGGTATTTATAAAGACACGTGTTGTTGAGGCGTCTTAAGTTCTTGAAGCTTTTACAACCCCATATGAGAGGTCCCAAGTACTTACAAAGATTTGCTTATAAATACCTACTTAGTGAAGTTTGCTGACGAGTGCCTCCTTGGCTAGGTACCCTAAATCCAATTGTGAAGTTTTAAAGAAATCTTTATAGTATCTTTTCACTCGAAAATGAAATTTTCACATCAATATTAAATTAATTAATTAAAAAATATACCTATTGCTTCACTGCGAAAATAGATAGGTACGAACTTAAAAACTTTTTCAATGTCATCCACCTTAATATTTCATAACTTGGAATATTTACAGTAATTAAACCCGTAATGTGTTTTAATAATTATTCCTAAAGGTTTTCAAAAGGCTCATTAAGTTAGTGACCATCCGAAACTATTAATTAAATGATAAAGACAGTTAATAGGTCAACTCGAGTTTTTATGGTTATTAAAGTCCCATCAGTGTAATACTAAATAATAAAGTCGATCGATGATGCAGACGGGTTATGTACAGCTAAATATCTACTTTTAATCTCCTAATTATGTTAACGGTTTTGTTCAAAATATAGGTTATATTTTCACACTCTTGGGCAAACGCCTCCCTCACACTTTTCACTATAGACTACCTAGTATCAGTAAACGTAGTGTAGTAGGTAGTAAGATTGTGATTAGTATCAAGAATACACATCCATAAAAACTTATTTAAAAATATGATTAATAAGAAGATAAGTTAAAACCAGTGGTCGACACACGTAATCAAAGCTGTCTCTGTTTATATTGAGACATAAATACCTGACTTGATTGTTATTATTGATGGCAGGTTCGTGTTTGACCACTATCTCACCTGATCGTAAGCGATAGCTTCAGTAGTATCCCGAATCTTGCTGACACTCTTCAGTCTCAATTTTCTGATGTTCCCAAAAATCTGAATGTAGTCCACATTAATGCTCAAAGTATTCCGGCTCATTACCATGATATGCTTGCGAGTTTGGACTGTAAAGACATCCATGCAATTCTTGTTTCTGAATCCTGGCTGAAACCTTGTCTTCCTTCTACATCTTATTCCTTGCCTGGATTCAAACTAATAAGGAATGCCCGCACTAGTGCTGGGGGTGGTGGTGTTGCTATATATCTGCGTGGAAATATTCCTTTTTCTATTATTGACATTTCACCGCAGCCACCACCGTCGAATGCTGGCGAGCATCTCTTTTTAGAAGTGGATCTACAACATTTGAAGATTTTGCTGGGTGTCTATTATTATCCCTCTCTGCGTATCGATTACTTTTCCTCCTTTGAAAGTCTTATAATCAATCTTATGCCCTCTTACAGGCATACAATCATTATGGGAGACTTTAACACTTGCCTTCTCAAAAATGATTCGCGCTCTTCCTCACTCCAATCTATTTCCCAATCCTGCAACTTGTCTCTCCTTCCATTAAGCGCAACTCACCATTTTCCTAACTGTACTCCTTCACTTCTTGACCTCATTTTTGTTTCTTCCACACAACACGTCGCTAAGCATGGGCAATGTTCAGCCGACGCTTTCTCCTACCATGACTTAATTTTCCTTTCCTACAAAATTCGCCCGCCTAAGCCTAAACCTAAAAGTATTCTTCAGCGCAGTTTTGGTGGAATGAATTTGGAAGGTCTTCGGGAAGATGCTAGCAATATTGACTGGTCTGAGCTTGTTCATGCGGAGTCGATTGATGACAAAATTAACCTCTTTAATTCCAATCTGATCAAGCTGTATGATGTCCATGCACCTGTTAGGTTGGTCAAGATCAAGCATCTGCCTGCTCCGTGGCTATCAGATGACGTGAAAGGAATTTTGCAAAAAAAGGCAGCAGCAAAGTCTAGATACAAGTGCAGACCTAGCTCCTTAAATCGTGAGAAATACGTTGCTATCCGAAATCGCAGCAACTTGGTTTGTAGGGATGCCCAACGCCGCCACATTCATGAGTCTGTTGAAAACGGTGATCCAACTAAAGTCTGGAAATTTCTCAGATCAATGGGAATTGGGAAGTCACGTCAAGAGTCTATCCCTAAAGATATAGATCTTGAATCACTCAATCATCATTTTTCCACCTCTTGTAGTTTCAATGGAGCTGTTAAAGCTAAAACTCTGGATAATCTTTCGTCTCTTCCCACTCCCGATTATTCTCCTTTTGTTTTTAATCAATTTGCTAGTTGTGATGTTAAGAAGAGTATTTTATCAATTACATCAAATGCTGTTGGTAGTGACTGTGTTAGTCGCAAGATGATACTCCCTATACTTGACGAAATCCTTCCTGTCATTTGTCATATCCTAAATTATTCCTTATCCTCTGGTGTCTTTCCATCTCTATGGAAAGAAGCTCAAATAACCCCTCTTCCAAAAAAAAGGAATCCTGTTTCTTTTTCTGAATTCCGTCCTATCTCCATTTTACCGTTCCTCTCCAAAGTCCTAGAACGCCTTATCCATAGCCAGCTTAGTGCTTTCCTCTTTAGAAACAGACTCCTTAATTTTTACCAATCCGGGTTTCGTCCAGGGCATAGCACTACCACAGCTCTTGTTAACATTACTGACGATATAAGATCAGGAATGGACTGTGGTAAACTGACAGTCCTTTCCTTACTTGATTTCAGTAATGCTTTTAACACTGTTGATTTTGATGTCTTGCTCGGGATACTGTGCTCTCTTAACATATCTCCAACAGCTATTGATTGGTTTCGTAGTTACCTGTGTGGCCGCCGACAACGTATTTGCATTGAAGGTTCATTGTCTTCATGGTGCAATACTACTGCTGGCGTACCGCAGGGGGGCGTTCTCTCTCCTCTTCTTTTCGCCATATTTATTAATTCAATTTCTAATGAACTTCTCTCATCCTACCACCTTTATGCTGATGATCTGCAAATTTATTCACAAGCTCCCGTTGAGGAATTGTCTGAGGCGGTGAAGATAGTGAATAAAGACTTAGCGCGTATTTCTGACTGGAGTTTGGATCATGGTTTGAGGGTTAATCCTGCGAAGACTCAAGTCATTATTGTTGGCAGCCCTAGGCTACGTTCCAAAATAGACTGGACGACCCTTCCCCAAATCGTTTTTGATGGAGCTGTTATACCTTACTGTGACTCAGTAAGAGACCTTGGTATTTATATTGATAAGGATTTGTCTTGGGGTCCCCAGTTGCAGGAAGTGAACCGCAAACTGTTTGCCTCTGCGGGGTCTTTACGCAGATTGCGCAATTTCCTGCCGACTGCCACTAAAACTGCGCTTGCCCAATCTCTTCTTCTCCCTATCCTCGACTATGCTGATGCAAGTTATCCAGATCTCACTGAAGTGCAGTTAGATAAGCTTGAGCGACTCCAAAATTTTTGTATCAGATTCATATTTGGTTTGCGCAAGTATGATCATGTTTCTGAGTTTCGCATTAAACTCAAGTGGCTGCCTATCCGCCTTCGCCGGAATACACATATTTTATCATTACTCTACAGTATTCTTATCAATCCAACGACTCCCTTTTATCTCAAAGAACGATTTAAGTTCCTTCGTGACACACATGGTAGAGATTTGAGATCATCGGAAAATTTGAGACTTTTGATGCCTACACATTCCACTAAATTTTACGACCATTCTTTTACGGTGCAGGCTATTCGGTTGTGGAATGCATTGCCGGTGTCAGTAAGACAAGCACAGTCACTCGCTGCTTTTAAAAGCTCGGTTGCCAATCATTTTCTTTCAAATTTATGATTATTTCTTTGTTTTTCTCCACACGATGATAAAGAACACATTACATTTATATATTTTTTATAATTATGTATTGTATTTATATATATATATATATATATACTTATATATTTCAATTAGTTTTTTTTTCCGTTATGAGTATTTGTAGTACACTAATTTAGCCCTCCCCAATTTCAATTAAAGCTTTTAAAGTCCTTCCAAAGGTTGTCTGGAAGATATCGCTCTCAGCGATAAGACCGCCATTGTAACCAAAGTTATAGAAATAAGGTTATGTAAGTGTGTTCCAATTTTTGGTGTACAATAAAGTATATTCTATCTATCTATCTTGATTTGACTCTTGGTTATAGCTATCAGGAAATACAGACTCCAGCAGGGAATTCCACTCCTTAGCTGTAGCCATTTCATCATATTTAGAGCTATTTTATTACTTTTTGTCTTTTGTCAAATACTATGTTTTACAAGTAAAGGCAGCGAGAGTTTACTTTTTAACCGACTTCAAAAAAAGGAAGAGTTTCTCAGTTCGTCTTGAACTTAAACTAACTCCTCAAAAATTAATGGCTCGGCATCGGTAAAAGCAAAATTTTGTAAAAGGTGATAAGTAGTTCACATTTTAGCTTTTGTAACTAGATAAATTACAAACCGACCCACTAAAAAGCGTGAAAAAAAAACCAAGACCAGGTTTATTGACGCAAGACCAAGACCAAGACTGGCTAAGTCTCGTCTTGGTCTTGCATTTCGGCAACACTACAACTATGTCGATACTTAGGTATACAATAGGTATACATGTAGTAACTAAATCCATTCTGGGTAGGTATCTAATCTATACTAATATTATAAAGCGGAAAAGTTTGTTTGTTTGTTTGCTTGATCGCGCTAATCTTCGAAAGTACTGGGTGGATTTGGATGCAATTTGGTATGGAAGTAGCTTGAAGCTTGAGGAAGGTTATAGGCTACTTTTTACGCGACTGCAAATAAGGAGAGTTATGTTTTTACCATGATAGAATCCACGGGAGCGAAGCCCCGCGTGAGTACTAGTAAATCTATAAAAGCTCAAAAACGATTTACTACGTGGCTAGAGTAATATGATATAACAACTATTTTGAACAACACGTACAAATGTTTAATGGAAAATGTCGAATACAGCAATGATCGATGAATATTTCGTGATAGCTAGCATTTGGAATACTCGGACCTACGCCTGTCTACAGCTTGTAAGCACCTACGCAACACTTTTATAAGACACATATGCTAATACATAGTTACTCTGTGTGTTTGTTACTTTGCGAAGCAGTTATGCTAGTGAAGGACGAAGCTGAATGTGTGAGGGAGAGACAACTTTCTTCGTCACGCCCGCGAGAGACGCCCCGGGCGTCGGAGTTCGCGAGCTAGTCTCTGTCAGGCTAACATAGGCGCTGCCTTTGCGAAGCGAGTGAGCAGGGGTAGCTCACCGTCTAGAAAGGACCAGGCCCAGATCGACGGTGCGTCGTGTACCACGTGCGCCTCACGAAACAGTCAGCAGTTTTGACAGGGCCCGATAGAGCCATTGACTGCCAAAGTTGCGGGAATGTTCTAACGAGACAATTAGACGATTTTTCCCACTGGAAAATAAGGACCTGAATAAGATAGGATACTTTTTATCAATGCCACGCAAACAAAGCCGCTGGCACAAGGTACTAAGGAATAAGGTTAAGATTCAATTTAAATATGAACGTTAACAGTATCTGAAATAAAAAGCCCTCCGCTAATGAAAACGAACCTAAATACTGTATAAAACCAAGCGACGCAATAAAGATTACCCGGTAAAATTTGGTTTGTAGCTGTGATTGCTTTTACAGGCATCTCAGTAAAAGTAGAAATTCTATTGGTATTCCTTGAGAAAGCTAAGTGCTATGAAGCAACTAAATTACGGATTGCATTGGTACACAAGACCGGACAAATTGCTAGGACGCCTCTACAAGTTTGCCAATTTTTATTTAAATTGCGCGATGTCACTGGCCGACTGAAGTAAATAGAATTGTTTTGTTTTGTAAATCTGCCGACATAATGACAATAGTATTGAGAATGAAAAAAGGAATAAGGAAAGAACTTTTTAAATGTAATTCTTTTGCAACCGTTTCTCTGAATCGAGAATAGTTTCGGTTCACCCCTAATGACGACCAAAAAATACAAAACGACTACAAAGAGGTACAATTTTTCTTTAAAAACATCACAGGCTTAATTATTTACTATCTATAAACATAGCATCTACTATCTAGCTTCAATATCCTCTGAGTAAATGACAAACCTAAAAGTTTTCCTCATATTCAGGTATTTCTGGAAATTGATATTTATGAACCAGGCTCTTGTTTAACAATATTTTATTAATGTAACATCCACTTTGATGCAGTTAATAACAGTAAAAACCTACAACAGTGTTTAAACACGGTAAAGTGTAAATTAACATTTATGTCCATTAAAGCCAGAGTTTACACAAATTACGTACCAGAAGTTGGTTCCAAACATGTGTTGTTACTACCAAACTTTAGGACAGACATTTCATATATTATAATCTGTATTAAAAGGAATAGCGAACTTGTATAATCTGTTTTCAGAGTAAATTGAACACATAATGCATTTAGGCCTCTAATGGAATTAATTGGTAGAACATTAGGGCACGTCATTTGATAAAGTGTTGGATAGGATGATGAGAAAGCTCTTCATGTATGTATATTGCCTCTAAATTGATTTTACCAATTATCTTAATTAAAAACGAAAATCGGAGTAGACCATGAGTTTGTTTTATGATGATGCATAAAGCAACAAACGGGAAGGCTTGTGTATTAAATAATACACAAGCCTTCCCTTTTCTTCTTGTATGCATCCTCACCGACCTCATCTAGGTTAAATGACGAGTATTTTTTAAAATATTAATTAATTAATAACCAATTTGCAAAATAAATATTTCTTTTATTTCAAAAAATAATTTCATTGAAATCGTTCTCCGGCTCTATAATTCCATGTGTATGTATGGCTTTTAACTCCATCTTTTACACGTAACAGATTTCATTGCGGCTTACACTGTGGGATAAAAAACATAAGAAGGTATGACATGCTCGTAGTACTAGAACTCTGATTTTCAATCAAGTCGGAAAATCCTATTTCTTGCGCTTGCATGATTAACGCTGGCTAAGATATTGGAAATTCGCTATAAAAATGTTCTGAGAATTTGTAGATCTTCAAAAATAAACTCCACAACTGAAATCATAACATACTTTTGCGAAATAAGGCCGGTTTGCTAAAAAGAAGCGAATAGTAAAAGTTTGGGAAGGCTAAGTGCGACAGCAACCAGACAACCTCAACAGATTTAAAAGAAGCAATTTTATAACATGTTATTTTAAAACCATAGATGCAATTAAAAAATTATAAAATCCATAATTTTTTCTTTAAATCCATACTAATATTATAAACTAGCTTCCGCCCGCGACTTCATCCTCGTGGAATAGTTACTTTGGGCTAACGCTAACTTTAACCCGCGACTTCGTTTATATAGGTGAGTAAGTACTGGGTCTTATAATCTTATACCATGTAGATTGGAGGTTATTCTCAAAAATACTAAACTAATGTTATTTTAAAGTACTTCTGCGTATACTATATTTTTAGTTTTGTTTTCTTCCGGCCGGTGATGTTATTTTAAAACTGCGATAGCTCCTAAGATATTCATTTAAATCGAATGATGTAAAGGGCAATATTGTTTTAAATTAAATACTTGTGATGAATAACGTATTTATTTGGATAAGGATTAATATGATGTTTATAAAAACACCTTCGTAAATAATGCATTATTTTAGAACAAATTTGGTTAGCATAAAAAAGGTTATAGTGAGCTAACCTTAAAAGATATATTGTTGTACGTTTGTAGTACATATGTTGTTGTAGACTTTTTTTTGAACTTTTAAAGAGGATTAATTCTGTCATACATGATTTTTGCGAACCTTTAATCATTTACGCAGCGCACTCGGCGGAAGCTCTCAATAGGAAAAAAATCCCCCGATTTTGAAACATTCTTCATTAGTGCTCCGCTCCTATTGGTCTTAGCGTGATGATATATAGCCTATAGCCTTCCTCAATAAATGGGCTATCTAATCCTGAAGAATTTTTCAAATCAGAACCGTAGATCCTGAGATTAGCGCGTTCAAGCAAACAAACAAACAAACTCTTCAGCTTTATAATATTAAGTATAGATGCGAAAATAACTCTGTCTGTCTGTCTGTTACTTTTTCATGCCTAAACCGCTGAACCGATTTAGATGACATTTGGCATGAGAATAGTTTAGGACCCTGAGAATGACATAGAATAGTTTTTATCTCGACATAAGGTTCCCGTGGGACAGTTTTCGAATTGGACGCGGACGCAGCCGCTGGCAAAAGCTAAATCAAATTAATTAAATTTAATTTTTAAAATTGGTGCAGGAATAGTTTAGGACCCTGGGAAAGACAGGATAGTTTTCATCCCGGAAATCATCCCTAAAGGATGAAAAAGGGTGTTGGAATTTCATATAGGGAATCAATAATGACCCTGTTAATCCCCACACACATAATACAGTTAGACCACTGAACCGATTTAGATTAAATTTGGTATGGAGATAGTTTTAGACACTGGAAAAGACATAGGATAGTTTTCATCCCAGAAATCATCCCTTAAGGATGTAAAAGGGGTGTTGGAACTTTGTTTGCCCAACTCCCAATTCATTCAAATTGCGTATTCAAGAATGAATCGAAACAATTTTTTTTTAAATACACAACTACTTGTAGGCCATACAAATCTTTGTTTAGGGCTGGGGTTGAACCCACGTTATGCACCAGTCAACCGTTACGCCAACCGTGTCGTTCAAATTTAAACCAATCAAGTTAATATATGAATCATTAGGGTTTCGTAGCCAAATGGCAAAAAACGGAACCCTTATAGTTTCGACATGTCTGTCCGTCTGTCTGTCTGTCTGTCCGTCCATCCGTATGTCACAGCCATTTTATTCCGAAACTATTAGGACTATACATGTAAGACTTGGTAGGTAGATGTATTCTTTAAACCGCTTTTCGATTTTAAGAGAAAATTTAAAAAATATTTAAAATAAAGGGGGCTCCCCATACATGGAACTGAAACTGAAAATATTTTCTTTCATGAAACCTATACGTGTGTGGTATCTATAGATAGGTCTTTAAAATGACATTAAAGTTTCTAAAACGACTTTATCATAAAGTTAATCGTTTAAAAGATATACGCTTCCAAAGTGGTAAAATGTGTGTCCCCCCTCTAACTTCTATAATAATGAAGTGAAAAATCTAAAAAAACCATATGTTGTAGATATTAATGTAAACTTTCAAACAAAATTGGTTTGAACGAGATCAAGTCAGCAGTTTTTGAGATACAGTAATTTTATAAAACCGCAAATATAACTTTGTAATTCATACAAATACTATGAAAAACAAAGTTATTTGGCGTAGTTGTAAAAATTGTAAATAAGCTAGTTTTAAGAAATATGTAAGGTATTTTGTTTTTTTTTTTCAAATAAATATATTAAGTATATTATATTTATTATAGTTACTACAGAACCCTTCATGGGCGAGTCCGACTCGCACTTGGCCAATTTTTTATATTTTAAAATCGGGGCAATATGCCCTTTTAAAAATAGGAGAAGATCGTGTGGCAACAGATATCAACGGGATGATTTATTTGAGCTCTGAATTCTGTACCATAGTCCCAGATACAGATAATTTGATAAACCACGTATATACGAGGGATAGAGTATGGCTGCGTGAAAGGGCAATTTTGGCACCGACTAACGAAATTGTAGGGCAGATCAACGAAAAGATTACGTCTTATGTGGATTATGATGTTGTCGAGTATCTGTCCGTCGACAATGTCATGGATATTGAGCAAGTGACGTCGTACCCTGTAGAGTTTATCAACTCTCTGGAATTGTCAGGGTACCCCAACACATTATTTGAGGCTTAAACTTGGTGTCCCAGTCCTGTTGATGCATAATCTGGACGCTCCAAAGCTCTGTAATGGCACGCGACTACAAATTACACACCTTAGACGCAATGTTGTTCTAGCAATAATTATGTCAGGGACAGCAAGCGGTGAAAACGAATTTATTCCTCGCATCCCAATAATCCCGATCGATTTGCCATTCCAGTTCAAAAAACTCTAATTTTCCCTATAAGCAGCTTTCGACAGCAGCTTTTTTTGCAGCTCAAGGACAGACATTGAAAGTCGCAGGTGTACATTTAGAAGAAGACTGCTTTTCCCATGAGCAACTGTATGGGCGTGCTCACGAGTATCAAGCTCACAAAATCGACACGTTTTAGCCAAGGACGGGAAAAGCTGTAACGTAGTTTACAAAAATGTATTGTAAACTACGTTTTTGGTTTTAAAAAGATAAATTTTAAATACTAACTTTCTGTCTCTTTTTGGGGATTGAAGGTCCCTGGTGATGGTTTTTTAAATATATGCGTTTTTTAACCACCCAGACATTTTGTAACCATATTAAATTAGTCAAATCTTCCTTGTCAATATAATTGAAATTCTCAAACTAAGCCCTGTTTTTCAAATGTAGCACGGCACGGCTATATGTAAACAAATTAGTTCAGACAGAGGTGCGAAGAGACAAACAGGTCGAGTCATCACTTAAAACCTATCAATAGTATCTAGTCTTCAATATTTTACATTTATTTGCTAAATCGCAATAGCTATATTGAAATTATAATTAAAACAATCGAAATCTACTGTTACGATTTATGGTAAGTATTTAAGAAGTAGTTACATAATCATACACATAGCAAGTATGGTGAAATTCTGTACCTACGCAACATGTTTGTATGTGAACAGTGCAATATTGTAGTTTTGTAATCCTGCCAAAAAAATTAAAAGCAATTCACGACCAGTGGTTAGCCTCCTTTCACTTTGACCATGAACCGTTGGCTCGACATTCTACAATTCATTTCGTGTAAGTGTCAACCTTTTTTACGCAGGTACGCTTTCTTTCTGTAATTAAAATGTTAAGACCAGTAAAATACTTTAAGATAATTGTACGTTAGTATTACATGCATACTGTTTATACCAATATTATAAAATCAGAAAAGTTTGTTTGTCGCTAATCTTCGAAAATACTGGGTAGATTTGGATGAAAGGGGTTCAAACCTTTTTGTATGGAAGCTGGCATATCGACCCACGATTATAAGTTTTTTTCGAAGTCACGGCGCACGATGTAAGAGATATATACCGAGATACTTGAAGATAAATATCGACATATTAGTACAACGACAATCATTTAAAATAGACTTATTACGTGTCTATGTGCATCAGATTGTACCCAATTATCATTCCCATGTTGATTTTTATTGTTTAAGTGTTTTATTGGTAACGTGATACTTTGGGGTACCATGTTCTATGACATTTTTTGTTCGTCTATATGTCTTCTATCCACATATACCACTTTTACCGTGCGCTGCGATTTCGAAAAGTCTCAAAATGGCGGCGGATCGATATGCCAGATCGGTTCTATCCCTTTTGGTATGGAAGTAGCTTGAAGAAGGCTACTTTTTACCCGACTGAAAAAATTAGGGTTTTGTTTTTATCCTGATAAAATCCACGGACCGAAGCCCCGCGCCACTGTGCACTGCTAGTATTATTATAAATACGAAATTCTGTCTGGCTGTCTGTGACGCTTTCACGGAAAAAATGCTAAACCGATTTCGCTGAAATTGGAATGGAGATAGTTGATGATCCGAAATTAAACATAGGCTATAATGGGTGTGTAAGTTTGTTTAAAAAGTTGAGCAAACAAAGGCGCGGGCAACAGCTAGTTAACCGAAATACTGTGTAATAAAGAAAAGAAAGGAATTATAACTCTTATAACTTTATCCGAATATGATTTGCAGCACCTTTACATACACACATCAAAAGTGTCTAGCGATCAAGCATTTTTATGCGGATTTCTTGAGATTGAGATGTGGCTTTGTAATAAATTTATGATTTTATAAATTTATATGGATCTTTTTGGTGCATTTCATAATTTGAAACAGGAACTGTTAATCAAATTCGAGTAAAAGATGAAAATCAGCTGTCAATATTTTCCCTATAAAAACATACAACGCATTGAAGACATTATTAGTGCTACTGTTTCCCTACTACTGATTAAAACCAACGTTATTATGGAGCGGCGACGTCATTTAAGCAGGGAAGAAATGCTCTGAGCCGTGGGAATGATAGAAGCTGGTTCCCGGCAACGTACTGTGGCTTTAGCTCTGAATAAAAGTCAGAGTGTTATCAGTCGACTTTGGACACGTTACCGAAGCACTGGTACCGTGGCTGAGCGCCATGGAGGACGGTATCGCTGCACCACATGGAGACAAGACCGATATATTCAAATCTTAACTCGAAGAGCTCCAACAATAACCGCCATGATGTTAGCCGTGAGGCTTCATCACTCTTCAGGGAACTTAATTAGCGACCAAACAGTCAGAAACCGCTTGCATGAAGTGAACCTTCATTCCCGAAGACCGCTACGGGTACCACCTATAGCAATGCACAATCGTAGGATTCGATATCAATGGGCTCTTGAACACAGAAATTGGGCAGAAGAACAATGGCGTTCCGTGTGCTTTTCTGATGAGTCTCGTTTTGGTATGAGACCGGATACAAGACGTATACGACACTGGAGAACCCCTGGACGCCAACAGCGATTAAAATCCTGCCAGGAAGTCCATCCTTATAGTGGTGGAACCATCATGGTATGGGCGGGTATTTGGATCGGTGGAAGAACTGAGTTGATTTGGATCAGAGGCAACCTCAACGCTCAAATTTATGCTGAGACGATTGTATCTGACGTCATCGTTCCTCTACAAGTGCAAATCGGTCCCTTATTTCAGTTAATGCATGATAATGCACGACCGCACACCGCAAGAGTTGTAAGACAGACTCTCGCCGCAGCTAACATCAATGTCCTGCTCTGGCCTGCTCAGTCGCCAGACTTGAACCCGATTGAGCATCATGGGATATGCTACAGAGAAGAGCTCTGCCGAATATGGAGGGTATCCAGTCGCAAGAAGACCTTTTTTTGTTGTTGCAACGAACATGGGCGGCCATTCCACAGCGTGATTTGGATGAACTCATTTTGAGTATGCCAAACCGATGTTCTTGTGTTGTTAGTGTTCGCGGTAGAAACACGGATTATTAATTGTTTAAGTTACCCAATAAAATTTTAAAGAAAACTGTTATTTCAGTCTTTTTTTCGAACTTTAATGTTAGTGGTTCAAATGTCAAAAATCCCTTTATTAGGAAAATGGCAAATTTCTTTATTAATGCAAAGGTGACTTGGTTTATCGTTACTGTGACAAACGAAAACACTTTATTTGATGAATCCTTAAAGAAAATTTTAATTAATATCAATCAGGAGAAAAGTTATTGCAAAAATATATGTTGATCCCTAGACACTTTTGATGTGTGTATTTATCGCTGTTTTGCCGTCCAATACAGTAAGTACATGAAAATTAATAACATTGTACTTACTGCGCCCACACTTTGTGCATGCCCAACATGCATACACATTCGTAACTGATTTTGTTGTTAGTATATAGGTTCCAACAAAATCAGTTACGAATTTCTTTTTAATTTTTAATCATTTCACACATAATTTCATCATCAATCACATCATTTTTAATCATTTTTTAATAAATTATACAATTTGATTGAGGCCTAGAAACAGGTAGTACTTACCTATGTGCAATAACTAAAGAATGCTTACCAAAATAAAACAAGAGTTACGCACGTGAAAATCAATAACATTGTACTTACTGCACCCACACTCTGTGCATGCCCAACATGCATACACATTCGTAACTGATTTTGTTGTTAGCATAGGTTCCAACAAAATCAGTTACGAATGTGTATGCATGTTGGGCATGCACAGAGTGTGGGTGCAGTAAGTACAATGTTATTGATTTTCACGTGCGTAACTCTTGTTTTATTTTGGTAAGCATTCTTTAGTTATTGCACATAGGTAAGTACTACCTGTTTCCAGGCCTCAATCAAATGGTATAATTTATAAAAAAATGACAGCTGAAAATTAAAAAAAGGTCAGCTTTTCAGTAAATGATTATTATGAGTAGATTACCGCACTGCCATTCATTTTGAGTACTTTATGCGGCCTATCAAAATGTCCTTACAGAAGTAGGTACTGTTCGTCAAATCGATCAAGCACCTTAAAATCGATTCCTGAAATCCTGACAAAATGCTTGTACTGTTTGGACAGGTCCTCTCCCACTCAAATCTATGTGCTTCTTCGCTCAAAAGAGCACCACCGACATATACCTGCATGATTCTTGTATGATTTGACGAATGGATTGTTTGGACTTCAAAGAGACGATGACCTCTAAATTTGTTTCGGTTTTTGTTCGGTAAAACAAACCGAAAAAAAAAACGTGTTAAAGTTCTATTTAAAAACATTATAGAATATCATTTATTCCTTTAGCACAATTCATTTTCTTAGCATTAATTAATATAATACAGGGAGCAGCGAAGTTTTTGCATGAGTCTGTGATCGCCTACCTGTGTCACACTATCATTAGGCGATTTTTTTGTGCTTACGATGTTCAAGCTTATGGATCATAGTCCTTCGGCTCGTTATCCCATATTTTTCTACAACTAAGCGTTTTATTCAGATTATGTGAAGTGCCTTTGTTCCACAGTAAACTGAAATAGGCATGCAAACTAACCGGATGCATCTGACCTCCACAAGCCTGTAGCTGGGCAACTCGATACTCCATGGCAAGACCAGTATCAGTTTTTGGTAACTGACTACCCGTAACGACTGTCTGAAAGATTTACAAATGACAGCCGAGACCAGGGCCAGATTAACCATAAGGCGGAGTAGGCAACTGCCTAGGTGCCCCGCATCAACTAGGGGCCCGAACGAGAATTTGATGTGCGTGTGAACTTAGGGACCTCACTGTTATCTCACAAAATAAAAATCGTAAGAGTTAGTAGGAGAATTAAAACAATTTTAGTACAAATCTGGGAATAAGTAAACAAATATATTAAAAACCACAGCCCTTAATGTGCCTTTTCTCAGTTCACACACGATTTGATCAGTCAAAGTAAGAAAAGGGGCCCCCAGAATGCCATTGCCTTAGGGCCTCTGACAGGGTTAATCCGGCTCTGGCCGGGACCAACGTGTGTTCGAGGTGCGGAGGAATCTCGATATGTTAGAATGGTCACCCATCCCCAAACCGACCTCGGCAAGCATTCCTTAAACTTGAAGATTGACCAGGGACCATACCATGACGTGTTAAAACGTGAGCCGTTCGAGCGAGAAAGAGGGATGAAGCTATGCACGCTCCATCCCTCTTTCTCGCTCGAACGACTCACGTTTTAACACGTCATGGTATTGCCACAGTGCAGCTGATTTTATTTAGCACGAGAATCGAAACGACCACAGTAAACTAAAATATTAGAACTAGATAAAATGCCTAATATCAGAAGTAAGCCACTCATGTTTATTCCTAAATATGAAAAACGATCGATGTATTTCCTTGATTGTATCATCTTCCCATACTGTGCCAAATGTCATTTCCGTATATTTCCCCTACAAAGAAAATAAACAATATTGCTTTCTCTTTTTTCAATATAATTTACGAGTATACGCTGGCAAATGCTTTTACATTATATTATATATTTATCGAATTTTGTGTCGTAGAAACAGGCATGTTGCGAAACCCAACGCGAATCGTACAAGAAGAGTAAGGGTCTGGTCACACTGAGTCACAATGCTACATTGCTTGACATTTAGGATAGCGCGAAAACATTCAACTGCTATTTTTTTTTAATAGTTGATAGGCTTACGTTTGACCATAATCTCACCTGATGTTAAGCGATAATGAGGTTGAAGATGAAGCACGCTTGCCTAGAAGTAACTTATTCACTCTTGACTTAAAGACTCCCAGGTTGTAACTATCAGGAAACACAGACTCCGGCAGGGAATCCCACTCCTTAGCCGTAAGTATTCCCAAAATGTTTCGTGCGTATGGGTGGGATGTCCACCATGTAACGATGGCGCATCGCCGTTTGTCTTGTAGTCCGATGATGGAACAGGCTTGGTGGAATAAGACTGTGCAATTCCATCGCATACTCCCCGAAATGTAACCGATAGAAAACTGATAGGCTTGCAACACGTCGCCGAATTTCTAGGCTCTGGAGCCTGGTCACGACCAGTTTCTCGTTGCCGATGAGCCTTTTGGCCCGTTTCTCTATAGACTCAAGTGCATCAAGCTGGTATTTGGCAGATCCATGCCAGAGATAAGAGCAGTACTCTATACACGACCGAACTTGCGCTTGATAGAGGTTGTGCAGCTGTTCCGGTGTGAAGAGTACCGTCTTACCTTTGCTAGGATTCCCAACTTTTTGGCAGCCAATTGAGCCTTAGCCTCGATAAATGGACCAAAATTAAGGGCGGATGTCAACGTAACCCCAAGAAGCTCGATGCGATCAGTTATCGGCACGGTTACACCACGAAAAGACGGAGCCGGTTGAAATTGGCTCCTTTTTGCGGAGAAAAGACACGTTTGGGTCTTGGCAGCATTAAATTTGACCAAATTGGCGTCGCCCCACTCAGAGACAGCCTTCAAAGTCAAGTCCAAGTGCCCCACCATTGCCTCTCGGAGAGACTGGACTTGTGACCCACTAGCACGCGCGCTGGATACATATCTCTCAGCAACAGTGCTGTCGTCTGCATGCCCAAAGGTACCGGGCATTAGCAGATCGTTAATATGTAGCAAGAATAAAGTTGCTGAGAGAACTGACCCCTGAGGAACCCAATTGTCATATGTATGTAATATGTCAGTAATAGCCAATTGGCCAGACGAGCAACCATCAATAATCACTCGAATAGACCGATCTCTCAGAAAGTCTTCTATCCAAAGGCAATGTTCAGTGGGTATACCGAAAGAAGGAAGCTTAGCAATAAGGCTATCGTGCCACACCCTATCAAAAGCCTTGGAGACATCGAGAGAAACAACAAGTGCTTCCCCGTGCTTCTCAAAGGCCTCACTCCAGATATGAATGGCATATGCTAGACGATCCCCATTTGACCGGTTTTTGCGGAAGCCGTATTGTAGGTCACTGAGGATGTCGTTGGCTTTTAGGTATGCCAGGCGCTTTGATTTTGCGGTTTTATAAAACATAAACATATGTATTGTATTATTTAATTACCTATGTATTGTATATATATATCTGCATATATATTTACTTATTTTAATATTTAAATAATTTTTTCCTCTGTTTCTATGAGTAATGTAGTAAGTAACTAATTTAGCCTTCCCCACTTTAATTAAAGTTTTTAAAGTTTTCCAAAGGTTGTCTGGAAGATATCGCTTTGAGCGATAAGACCGCCATTGTTACAATAGAATAAGCAATATTGTTAAATTGGTGTGTTTAAATTTTGGTGTACAATAAAGTGTATTCTATCTATCTATCTAACAATCTATAAACTATCTTCAATTTTAGCTTCGGGCAACGTTGTGAGCTGACCTTAATGCATTTTTCTTTTTCTTATAATCAGTGTTCACTTGCTTAGTCGCCATCTTTATAGCAATATCATCTTTCAAATACTTTGAATGTAAATCTGTTGATAAGCCTTATCTTTCTTACTTACTTGTCTAGTATAGTACTTACTTGTCTACTATAGTAACATTGAAATTCTTTTTAACCGACTTCAAAAAAAGGAGGTTTACAATTCGTCTTGAACTTTTTTTTTTTTTTTTTTATGTTTGTTACCTCATAACTCGGAGACGGCTGGACCGATTTGAAATTTTTTTTTTGCGTTTGAATGGGTATACTTTCTAGTTGGTCCCATTGTTACGAAATCAGGATCTGATGATGGGATCCTGGAGAAATCGAGGGAACTCTTCAAATATTATAGGCACACCTATAGCGTTTTGGGTATTTCTTATAGTACCTTGAGCAGTTGCTTCCGAAAAGTACCATTTGGGGAAGTTGAACTGATGATGAAGACCACAGATGGCCACTGAAACTCCTCAGTAATAAGTATTTCGTGGATTGCGATTCGATTAGTTGTATATGGATGTTAAAAACTTTATGCTCGTCACAATACATATGGTGATGTAGAGCTGATGGTCAAGTTCCAGGAGAACTCCTCAAAAATTAACGGCTATGCACAGGGAAAAGCTATATTTTGTAAAAGGTGATAAGTTGTTGACATTATGGCTTTTGTAACTAGATAAATTACAAACCAACCCACTAAAAAGCGTGAAAAAAAAATTTTTAACAAAAAATAGAACCGACTTCCATATCAAAACACTACAAAGCCAAAAATAACTTTAATTTCGGAAGGTGGTGTCTTTAGTTTTGTATGTATTTTCGTTTTTGACACCGCCTTCCGAAATTAAAGTTATTTTTGGCTTTGTAGTGTTTTGATATGGAAGTCGGTTCTATTTTTTGTTAAAATTTTTTTTTAGATCATCATTATTATTAGGTTACTTTTCATTGTTCGTCTTGACTATGACCAACAATCAAAATTAATGTGGCCTTTTCATATCCTACCTAATAGATGCAATATTTACATGAGGTATGTGAACGATTCTGTTTTATTTGATTCCGTGTCGTTTCGGGCTTCTATGACAGTAGATTTTATGTTATAGTATACTTAACTTGAATTACCTATAAGGTGATGGTAGAAAAGGCCTGCACAAATTTCTTTTGATTTTTATAGTATTTTTAACTTTGCTAGTCACTTATATGTTAACTTAAGCAAACGAAAAATAAAGATTTGAATACTTTTATTTTAAGAGCGTCCGCAATGATGAGGAGCTAATTTTGCTTTTCACAATTCGGTAAAACCAGACCCAAAAACTTTACGTGCTATACATTGAAAGATATGTTGAATCAAGACCGGGTTAACAGCGATTTAACTTTAAATTTAACAACGTTAAAAGTAATGTAACCATTAATCGCTTTAACTGAAAGTTTTACTAGGTCAAACCTTGTATTATGTATTGTTCGACAGTTTTCAAATATTCAAATCATGGTATAAATTGTAAAGGGAACAATGAAAACTTTACCAGGTCAGACCGAAAGTTTTAGGTTTTAGGACAAATACCGAGGAACCACATATTTTTAACTGCTTTATAATGTACCAAGTCTTGAAAATTTTAATGTTGCGCAATCCCTGGAACGTGATACTGGAGAGATATTTTTTTAGAAATTTTTATTTATGATAAGCTCGCTCTTAAAGATTAAGATGAGGTCTATAATGAAAAGAACCAGCTCAGAAGATAACTGCCCACATCCTAATAATGTTTTGTTATAAGCCTGTTGTGTCACTGTAGGGCAAAGGCACCTATCCCATCCATTACTTTAGATAGGAATCTAACTCATCATGACATCTTCTTCTGACCCTCCGAGTCACCGGTTCTGTTATTCGTTAGCTAATTTTTCCTGATCTGTCACAACAGATGTGGCCAGCCCAAGGAAGATAATAATGAAAATGAAAAAATGGTGAAGGAGCGTTACTTAACTTTCATTGTATTTCTTCTCCTTTCTTAATCAATTTAAATTATATAATAACACAATCAGCTTACAACATTTACACTGCTGGAACTAAAGCCATCTATCTCTATAAGAGGGAAAGGGCCGTAATTCATCTAGACTATATTGTCAAAAATAAAAAATCCAAAATCGACTAACTATGTCAAATGGAATATCCTTAAATAGATCTGTAAAAATGATTTTGAGGTTTCTTTCACCATTTTTCATTTTAAGCACCCGTTTAGAAAATATAACGGTTTAAATGTAATTCAATCGTATAAAAAACTGAAAAATTGTTAATTAATATTTAAACAAAAAATCTGAAAATAATAAAAGTTAATTAAAAAAACTAAAAACCCGACTGCTCAACTGAAACGCAAGAAACAAGCACATTTTCCTTTAAAAAAAAGTGACAAGGCGGCGGGTCCCTATTGAACATAATATAATTTAAATTTAAAAAAGGGATGGGTCCTGGTCCTTTTTTATTTTGCATATTATTGTTAGAAAGTGAAATCTATTATAAAGTATGTATGTACATATGAACATAGATAGCCATAAAACTATTTATTTTCGTGCAGTGCATCCAAACGTTGTCTGACAGATTGTCCTGCGTGGTAAGACCATCTCTTGTTTATTCTGGACTCATTATGAAGCATGCAAAAATTTAAATGTTAAATTATACTTATAGCTTTAGCCCGCGGTTTCGCTCTCGTGAAATTGTACTAGGCTACTTACACATAATATCATGTTCAAACCGACTTGCTAAGTATATATATAATATAGGATGTATGTTTATCAATAGAACTCTAACACTTTGATTTTTTAAATTCAGAATGGGCCTACTCTTGACCTTGATCTCGCCTGATGGTAAGCGACAGATGAGGTCTACGATGGAACGAGCGAGCCCAGAAGATGCCTATACACTCTTGCTTTAAAGGTTGAAAGACCATAAGTGGCAAGAACACAGAAGCCGGCAGAGAATTCCACAGCTTGGAAGTGCGCACAATAAATGTGGAGGAGAAGCGCTTGGTACGACAAGACGGTATATCAACCAAGTGTGTATGGTACCCAGCAGTGCGTCTGGTAGATCGGTAGTGAAAGGAAGATGGAGGGATCAGGTCATGGAGCTCCTGCGCACACTCCCCGAAGTACAATCTGTAGAAAACCGACATGCAAGCAACGGTTCGCCGATGAGCCAGGCTATGAAGCTTGTCTGATAGCGCCTCGTCACCTATAAGCCTTTTAGCCCTGTTCTCGATCGAGTCCAGTGCAGCAAGTTGGTATTTTGCAGAGCCATCCCACAAGTGGCTGCAATACTCCATGCGGGAACGGACCTGTACTATATTCCCTTCACGGTTAGTTCGAAAACGAAACCCCCCAGAACTTACACTATCAAAGCCCATACGTGTCTAGATCCCACAACATGCACTTGTCCATCACTGCCCCAAGCCACATCTGTCAAGTACCTGGGTGTAATGGTTGATGAGGGACTGAAATGGTACAACCAGATAGAGAATACCGCCTGCAAAGTTAGGAAAACTATTCACGTATTCAAATCGTTAAGGCACTCTGCTGACCAAGAGATCTTAAAAATGGTATACAGTGCTCTGTGCCAGTCCATCATCAGTTATTGCATTCTAGCATGGGGTGGCTCAGCAAAAACAAAGTTTCTAGATGTGGAACGAGCACAAAGGGCAGTACTTAAAGTAATGTTCAAAAAACCCTTCCGGTATCCCACACATCAGCTATACTCAGAACATAAAATCTTAACTGTGAGACAGCTCTTTGTGCTCAGAGCCACACTCTGGAAACACAAGCAAATACCACCACCAAACCCAGGCAAACGGGGAAATAGGACAAACTGCTCGACCGTGTCGCATAAAACCTCCTTTGCCAAAAGACAACTTTACGTGTTGAGCTCAATAATCTATAGAAATATTAATAGAACATCATCTGTAGCTAGTCTCAACAATCACGACGCCAAAAATAAGTTGCAAAATCTCTTGTATCTTCTGGACTATGCGCAAACCGAGAAACTGCTGTTGCCCTTAATATAAATAATACTAAAATTCACAAACACATACCCGGACTTACAAATGGCGTGGCTCAGCAAAAACAAAGTTCCATGTAAAATGAAAAACAAACATGTATATATATAATTATAATACAATGTCAACAATTGTACACATGATCACAAACACGCACGTACACACACGCACGCACGCACACGCTCACACACATAATCACCCATACACAGTACACACTCCCACGGTTTCTACTCTCTTACACACTCGCAACGCACACGCCCACGCTTACAAATAGTTAATCTCATATTTTTCTTGTTTATATTCACTGTGTAAATATATATATATATATGTATATTATCTTTATACCTAGCGATTGTACGGTTTCTTATAAGGGTTAAAACTAAGTCCAAGCGACAGTAGAACACTGCCTCCTAAGACACAGGATATCCTAGTTTAGGAGGCAGGGTTGAAATATTTATGTATGCCTTCCACAAATTGTAAATAAGCTAGTTTTAAGAAATTTGTAAGGTTTTTGTCAAATAAATATATTATATTATTATATTATATTAATATAGATTCAGAAGGTGTCCAGGCATGAAGTACCGCCAAACCCTGTGTAGGATTCCTAGCTTTTTTGTTGCAGTCTGAACTCTGGACTCTGACGTCAACTCCATCCCAAAAGCTCCAGGCGGTCGGTAACTGGCACAGATGCACTTCAAAAAGTAGGGGATAATTGAAATGGGCTCCTTTTAGCGCTGAAAAGACGAGCCTGTGTTTTTAGAGCGTTGAATTTGACCAGATTGTCGTTGTCCCATTGGGAAATGAGATTTAAGGTCAAATTCATGCGCTTTGCTATGGCCTTTCTGAGAGTAACAATTTCGTCCCTGCCAGCTCTAGCACTGGATAAGTATCTCTCTGAGACTGTGCTGTCATCCGCGTACCCAACTGTTCCCAGCTGAAGTAGGCAATTGATATGCAGCAAAAAGAGTCGCAGAAAGAACAGACTCTTGAGGAACACCGTCATTAATTGCCATAAGATCTGACGAGCAGCCATCGATGACCACTCGGATCAACCGCTCACTCAAGCAGTCGGAAATCCAGTTGCATAAGCCAGCAGGAACACCGAATGCAGGAAGCTTGCTCAGCAGACTAGCGTGCCAGACCCTGTCAAAGGCCTTTGAGACCTACTGATGATTTTCTCAACGTAAAAAAATATGTTATTAGTTGTATTATGAACTGTATCCGTGTGCACAGTGCTCTAGTAATCGTTGAGTATCAGATGCACATCCTCTCGAGTAAGTTAAGAAGATTATTAGGAACTTTAAGCTGAACGTGAGCCATTAAAGTTTAAAGCTGAAACTTTTACGCGGCACTACTTTTAGCCTTTGCATTAATTTTCTTTATCGTAGAATCCAATAGGCAACGTGTACGGAATGCAATAAAAATACGATTCTATCATGGGTAAATAGAAATAGTATTTGTCGGTTTAGCGAAATAACAAACTATTGATATGATATCCCGAAAAAAGTGATCACTTACTTTCAGGTGAGATGGTGGTCAAACACGAACCAATTATCAATAAAAAATAAAAAGTCTTTCACAGATATACTCAATCGGGCCATAAGTTCTGTCACATAGGTAAAATTTCGAATTTAGAATGCAAGCCAAGGAAAATATTATGGGCATTCGAAATTTGAATATTTAAAGAAAATAAAAGCAAAGAGTTTCTCGAATTTTGTTCATTTTCTAAAATGGAGTGGACGCGCAAAGAAGACAGAGTCGCAGTAATTGCATTGCATCGTTGCGGTCACGCGCCAACTGAGATTTTTAAACTGCTGAAAAATTTCAAAATTCAACCGAGATTTATTTATCGTACTATCAAACGATTCAGGGAAGATTCAAGATTAGAAGATAAACAAAGGAGCGGTCGACCTCGTACTGTTCGGACTCCAGCGGTCATCAAAGCAGTAAAGGCGCGAATCCAACAAAATCCTGTCCGCAAGCAAAAAATGTTGGCTCTGCAGATGGGACTAAGCAGAACTACTATTAAAAGGGTGTTAAATGAAGACCCAGGACTGCGTGCTTATAGAAAAAAAACAGCACATCTTCTTAACGCACGGCTGAAGAAAATCAAACTCGAAAGAAGCCGGGTTTTGCTAAGGCGGTACGCGGGAAAAAAATACCGCGAAATACTTTTTTCGGACGAAAAAATTTTTAATGTTGAGGAGACTTTCAACAAACAAAATGATAAAGTGTATGCACACTCTAGTGAAGAAGCGAGCAGACGTGTGCCACGTGTTCAGCGTTGTCATCATCCTTTGGCATTCATGGTTTGGCTTGGGGTGTCCTATTTGGGTCCAACGGAGGTATTTTTTTGTGAAGGAGTGAAAACCAGTGCCCTCGTATATCAAAACACAGTCCTTACAAACATTGTGGAACCTCTTTCACAAACAATGTTCGAAAACAGGCACTGGGTATTCCAGTAGGATTCTGCGCCGGCTCATAAGGCGAAAAGTACCCAAAACTGGCTCAAGACCCGTTGAATCGACTTTATCAGGCACGAGGATTGGCCCTCATCCAGTCCAGACTTGATTCCCTTGGATTACAAAATATGGCAGCACTTAGAGGAGAAGGTCTGCGCTAAACCTCATCGCAACTTGGAGTCACTTAAAGCATCCCTGATTAAAGCAGTCGCCGATATTGACATGAACGTCGTGCGTGCTTCGATTGATGACTGGCCTTGCAGATTGAAGGCTTGTATCGAAGCAAAAGGAGGACATTTCGAATAATTTTAATGTGGTTTAAATCTGTATTCTATACCCTTTCATTTGATATATAAATAGTTGTAATGCGTAACTCATTGTGTCATTTATTTAACTTTCCATATGTGACAAAACTTATGACCAGACTCATGTATGTAGGTTTAATGATTATTTATTACTCATAAGAACTGGGTTCACTTACTTAAATGAATATTTACTTCTTATAACTATTGCAGTGTTACTTTTACATCTTTATTATGGTATTAATAGATTTTATCATAAACATATTTCTTCAGCAAAGTCTTTAAACTTAGCAATCGAATGACTGTCCTTAATGATATTTGATAGATCAATTTTAATTTAGTTCTTTCTATATATCTAGTAAAACCGTTTCATCGTGGCCGAATTGTGGCGTCACGAAGCGTACTATTTTTTTCATCAAACTTTAATACAGAAGTCCCTGTAAGTACGCAATAACTTTTGATTGTCAGTTTTTAATTTTATGGATACCAAGAAACATTTCTTACACTAATTACTTATTAATTAGGATACAATACAGAGTTGGATTTTAAAGGTCGCTTAAACAATGAAACTCCTGACTTCTAAACTAGTTTCTATGCGTGTGTTGTTTATAGGGAATCTAATAATAAAGTTTGGGTATTAAGCAAAATTAACAAGAGGTAATAAGTTCCACAATACATTTGACGGTTTCAAGCGGAAAACGTAGTTTTTCTTACAGGATCTACGTACAAACCCTGGGGCCAGACTTACATGTGTTACCTAGGTTACCTAGTACATACAAATTGTTTTCTGGAAATCTATACCAACATTTATGCAAGAAGGTAACTTTAAAGTAAAATGTATTTTACGAGATTGTTTGCTGCGGGAATGGTTTCAAGAATATTTATGTCAATATTTATATGAGGAGTAACGAAAGATTATGAGTTACGAGTTACGACATTTTTCGTGGAAATAAAACGAGATTTGTTGTTTTATGGCATAAAGAAAAAACAAAATATACGACTGTGATGGTGATTCGACGACTCGACGATTTTATAAATAAAAAAAATATAAGACAAGAAGAAAAGTAATAAATAGACTGAGTTTTGTAGTGAGTCTGCTAATAGTTACCGTCCGTGGTCGAGTATGTTAATATTAAAATCCGGTTTAGGCATGTAAGTGGGTTATAAGGCATTTCCATATGAAAGTGGGTCGTTACGAGATTTTACCTCAATTAAGTAACCTGCGAACTGAAAATATCAAAAAAGCTCAATTAAGATGGATAAATTTACGAAAGTTTTTAAATGTATCTTTTTTTAAATTTGTTATGTAAATGTAATTCGAAAAAGGATCATAATAATTATGTAGATCTAGCTATAGTAGGAACTACATAATTATTATGATCGTTTATTTATTTCTGAATTTGGCACTTAAACGCCTCTCACTAAGACCTACACATATAGAAATTAGATAGGTATAATGACTACGTCACTTATAGAAGTGCACAACAACACACGAAGCTTTCCGTGGGTACTTTTAAATTTACATAAAATATATTACAATTACCACAACTTTACTGAAATATATGAAATTAAACTGTATAACACAATTCCACTAGTTATGTATAATAATTTAATGAAGGTAATTTACATTCGATTGCTTGCAAATAGATACGTCGTGGTGAACTAAATTAATTAATTAAATTGTAGGGCCATTAATTCGGCCACGCCGCAATTGCGGCGGTAAGAGGGGTCTTAGTTGTAGGTAGTAGAGTAGTTTGAGGAGTGGCTAGATCGGCGTCACGGCGTCCAGACCTACCGCATGACGCAGGTCCTCACCAGACACGGAAGTTTCGGGAGGTACCTGTGTCTGATGGGAAAGGAGGAAACGCCTGGGTGTCACCACTGCGAGGGTCGCCCTGAGGACACAGTCGAGCACACGGTGCAGGACTGCCCCGCTTGGGCAGAGCACCGACGTGTCCTCACGGCGGCAATAGGCGGAGACCTCTCGCGCCCGGCATTGGTCGAGGCCATGCTGCGGGGCGAGAGGGAGTGGGAAGCGGTCGCCTCCTTCTGCGAAGCAGTCATGGTTCCGAAGGAGGAGGCGGGCCGCGTGAGGGAGAGGATGGCGTCTTCCCTCCAGCCCAGCCGCAGTGGTAGACGCCCACGGCGTCGGACGTCGGCCGACGATCTCCGGCCACCGCAGGCGCGGGCATGCGGACAGCGAGTAAATGGCAACTCGCTGTCCGACCATGGACCATGCTCGGGTCGACGGCGCGTCGTGTTCCACGCGCGCCTCAAAGAGCGTCAGCAATATGACGAGGCCCCCCCGTAGAGGGCCGAAGCCTGCCGGGGTCGTGGGACTCATCCCGTTACCGTGACCCCGGTACGTAAAGGGTTATTGAAGGAACACCGTGGATTTTAGTCAGTAAAAGTCTGACAGTCTCTCCCACCCTGCCCGGGGTGGGAGGACTTATTTGATAATTTTACCACACTAAAAAAAAAAGGGCCATTAATTGCAACAATAATGATTCAATAGTAATTTTTTAAAATATTGATATTGTACTTATTTACTGCACACAATAAAACACTTATTTTAAATTTTAAATTCTAATTTAATTCGCAGCTTTAAAAAAAAATAATCTGACATTCCATTCCACCCGTTATAATAAATGCAATCTAAACTCATGAGATAATGGTTCGTGCTGATAAAGACGCAAAATTCATCTACATAACCTTTTCTTAACTTAGACTTAAATATTGTGGCGTACTTTCAGTCTTAACTGTGTGCACCTGAGTAACTGTACTTTTCATGGAGTGACGGCCTAGGTATCTGGCCCCGAAACTCAGTGTTTAAGAAACATGATACTCTTTGGCAAGTTGTGCCAGATTTTATACCATGTGAATATCCGTTACGACTGTCGAAGATCTCCTAATCACATCCCAACAGATTATCGTGCTTTTTGAAGTACGGCTAGTTTTGGCATGTAATGGAAGACCGTTGGTTCTAATCACGCACTATTTCGAATCAGTTAAAACCTTCAAGCTTCAAGCTACGTCCATACAAATTTCATCCAAATCTGCCCAGTATTTTCGAAGATTAGTGCGTTTCAACAAACAAACAAACTTTTCCAACAAGTATAGATTAGAAAAGAAAAGAAGAATATTAAACTAATAAGAATGTAGATATTTCATTACTCGAACTCACGGTTAATAGGTATATGGTACCATAAATTATTACAGCTTAAAAAGACGCCAGAATTAGGTTTGCAAACACGCTCTGTTAATGAAAATGCAAATTGTGAAAAGTCCAAATAAATATGTGCACTGCGATAAGATATCCTCCTCACAGTTTGTTCGCATTATCAGTTATCTGGTACATCGTATTAAAAATACTGTTCATTTTGTGTGTGCCAGAATAAACAGCGATACCCCTGTTTAGTGTTAGGGTCTAGATAGCTACAGAGAAATTGTTTGGGTCATCAAAAACAAATTATGATTGTGCTCGATGGGAAGAAATTTCACTCATCTGTTTTTGTAACTTATCTATAATATTCCTAATGTTTTTCTATGTAGGGGACCACGAGCTACATCAACTTCTATGTGTACATATAAGAGTATCAAGAAGATAAGATTGCCAGTACGTTGTCCTCCTAAACAGTTCGGTTTCTATTCAAGGCCTTATGCACGGACACGCCGCAATTGCGGCAGTAAGAACCCTCTTTGAGGAGTGGCTAGATCAGCGTCACGGCGTCCTGACCTACCGCATGACGCAGGTCCTCGCCGGATACGGAAGTTTCGGGAGGTACCTGTGTCTGACGAGGAAGGAAGAAACGCCTGGGTGTCACCACTGCGAGGATCGCCCTGAGGACACAGTAGAGCATACGGTGCAAGACGGCCCCGCTTGGGCAGAGCATCGACGTGTCCTCACGGCGGCGATAGGCGGAGACCTCTCGCGCCCGGCATTGGTCGAGGTCATGCTGCGGGGCGAGACGGAGTGGGAAGCGGTCGCCTCCTTCTGCGAAGCAGTCATGCTATCGAAGGAGGAGGCGGGTCGCGTGAGGGAGAGGATAGTGTCCTCCCTCCAGCCCAGCCGCAGTAGTAGACGCCCACGGCGTCGGACGTCGGCCGACGATCTCCGGCCACCGTAGGCGCGGGCATGCGGACAGCGAGTAAAGGGCAACTCGCTGTCCGACCATGGACCATGCCCGGGTCGATGGCGCGTTGTGTTCCACGCGCGCCTCAAAGAGCGTCAGCAATATGACGAGGCCCCCCCCTGTAAAGGGCCGAAGCCTGCCGGGGTCGTGGGACTTATCTCATTACTGTGACCCCGGAACGTAAAGGGCTATTGAAGGAATACCGTGGATTTTAGTCAGTTCAAGTCTGACAGTCCCTCCGGCCCTGCCCGGGGTGGGAGGACTCATTTGATGATTTTATCACGTTAAAAAAAAAAGGCCTTACGCAACTTTTCTACTGTTCTGTAATATGGCACGATTTTTCATACAAATTTTAATCCCGATTTTTTTTAAAAGAGTACTACGTATGTGGGTAGTATCCAAATTACTAGCAATCTTGTTAACCCCTCTTACTAAGCTTAATATGCTTGTGTCTGGAGTGGGTTAGCGGCAATAGTGTAATGGATGAGGTTAGAACCCGCGACCCCTTGATCACAAGTCCAACATCACCCACACCATAGGCTATTGATAAAATTATTACGCCACTTAGAGGTAGAAATTGGAAAACCAATAGCCTATGTTTGACTACAGATCTTCCACTATCTTTATGCCAAAGTTCATTAGTCGCCGCAAAAGCGGAACAGACAGACAGACTTACACAATTTTATATTAATAGTGCAAATGATCACTCCATATTTAACCGGGAGACGTTTATCGTCTTAATACTCAGAATACAATCTAATACAGACGACGGCCGCTCTCAATCGGGGTCAGCGGATATTCAGAATCGATGGGTTAACGATCTTGGCACTTTCTCGGGATTGTGATTCGAAATTACAAAGCCTTCATTCAATGGGAGCAAAGACAACCTTAAATATTCACTAGATAAACATAATACGAAAGTATTAACAACATTCTGAAAAACAAATTGATCAATGTCTTTAGGAGGGTGGTTTTAAACTTTATTTTCAAAAAACTTATTTCGTTGTCGATTTCTCCAGAGGAATCCCAGTCCATCTTTGAGCTCCACATGCTAGAGGTATGATTTAAAGATAAGTTTAAAAGAAAACACATCTATCATAGCTAAGCAATAGGCACGGGTATTAATAAGTTTTCGTATGGTGTGAAGTTTTCTAACATACTTTTTGAGTCATTATAACTTCTAATCATTGATAATGATTATGTGTATTCGTCCGAAATGAAGAGTTTATTTTAATGCTAAATGGCACAATGAGAATGTTGTCAGTTTTTTATTCGGAATTAAAATTAAGGGACAATAAATTAAGCCTAACGCCAAAAAAGCCTTAGAAGAGATATGAGAATGATTCCTTTTGTTTATGAATTTAAATGAAGATTTGATTTGAGTTTGTCCAGTTTCTATAACAAATGCTAGATACAATACTGACCACAAGACTTATATACATTAGCACTGTAGTGACTTGTACAGTTTGAAGAATGAAGTTATTAGAGTGCTCATAACTTTGCAGTTAGTAATAGGTCAACTTTTCAATCATAGTTTCAAAATTAGTTTTTTTTTAAATATCTATACTAATATTATAAAGCGGAAAAGTTTGTTTGTTTGTTTGTTTGCTTGAATGCGCTAATCTTCGAAAGTACTGGGTGGATTTGGATGCAATTTGGTATGGAAGTAGCTTGAAGCTTGAGGAAGGTTATAGGCTACTTTTTACGCGACTGCAAAAAAGGAGAGTTATGTTTTTACTGTGATAGAATCCACAGGAGCGAAGCCCCGCGTGAGTACTAGTAATTTATAATTATGATTGAATAGCGGAGTATAACGAAATAAAGAAAATATCTCATAAAGTCTGTCGTTAGAGGCAACTCTAGCATGAAATCAGCCTCGACATTTGGTTTGATAGTGTGAGTAGGGATATGACGATAAGGGTAGTCAGTAATAGCGTGACAATTGACAGGACTGAATGGAGAGAAAAAAAAAACGTGTTATTCCGATCGAAAGTAACGTAGGGTAAGGGGCAGGGCATGCGGACAGCGAGTAAAGGGCAACTCGCTGTCCGACCATGGACCATGCCCAGGTCAACGGCGCGTTGTGTTCCACGCGCGCCTCAAAGAGCGTCAGCAATATGACGAGGCCGCCCTGTAGAGGGCCGAAGCCTGCCGGGGTCGTGGGACTCATCCCATTACCGTGACCCTGGTACGTAAAGGGTTATTGAAGGAACACCGTGGATTTTAGTCAGTAAAAGTATGACAGTCCCTCCCACCCTGCCCGGGGTGGGAGGACTTATTTGATAATTTTACCACGTTAAACAAAAAAAAAAAAAGGTAAGGGGCAAGAAGATAATGAAAGTTTGATGCAGATTCCCGCCATTTATGTCCATCATGTAATGATATGTCATCTTTTCTGATAAATCTATATTCATGCCAATCAATTTTATGTTATTGTTACATGGTCGATATTACATCCATACATCCACACAAAACGTTTTGAAAATACATTCATTGTGCGTACAGCTACAGAGTGGTATGCTCTGCCAGAGTTTGTGTTTCCTGAGAGCTACAACCTGGGAGTCTTAAAATCAATAATGAATAAGTTATTTCTAGGTAAGTGTGCTTCATCTTCAACCATATTATCGTTTACCGTCAGGTGAGATGACGGTGGAGCCAAACATCAAACATAAAAAAAAAAGATTTTATCGTTCAATATAATTGTGAATGTATAAAGCTCCTGCCCGATATTAGTCTATTTGGTTCAAATGTGTTTTATCTATCCACAATAATATTTTAAATGCGAATGTAAATCTGTTTGTTATCTCTTTGCGTCTTAACATTGAATGGTTTTAGATAGGTATATGAGACACACGGTAAATTAAAATTGAATCCCGTGAGCATTTCCATTAGGATAATTACAATTTTGTGAACCCGGTAGCAAAATATTGAATACCTATGTTTTATCTAAAGCTATAATAACAATAATCGGGAAAATTATTTAGATTAAGGTAAATTCATGTCAAATCGTATTGTAATAAATAAGGCGATAATTAATATAAAGTGTGCTACGCTTATACAATTAGATACTTTACCTAAGAATGCCTGTTAAATTAATTAAACAAATGGATTAGCGAAGCTTAGTGTTAGCATAAATATTATCTTTGTAAAAGGTCCTCGGCTACAGAATGAATATACATATTTAAGCTTAATTATACAAAGTTAGGACTAATACAAAATGGGATGGCAGACCTCCTTTGATTAATTTAATAATTAGTAAAATCCTGTTTGTATATCTATAATCCGCGTTTAAAATTCTCTTTACTGTATATATTTACCATTTTCTCTGTATATCAGAATTTTGACAGCGAGCCTGAATGTGACAAAGGTTTAATTCATTCATTCTGTAGATTAACTTTTTTGATTTCTGTACCTGATTGTGAAATGTGAGAAACCAACACTAAGAAAGAATTCATAATTCATATGCATATTTTGTTACTAGTACACACGCGGGGCTTCGCTCCCGTGAATTCTATCACAGTAAAAACATAACTCTCCTTTTTTGCAGTCGCGTAAAAAGTAGCCTATAACCTTTCTCAAGCTTCAAGCTACTTCCATACCAAATTGCATCCAAATCCACCCAGTACTTTCGTACCAGTACTTTAGTGTTTTCGAAGATTAGCGCGTTCAAGCAAACAAACAAACAAACAAACTTTTCCGCTTTATAATATTAGTATAGATGATGCATATATTTATTATATCGCATAATTATAATGTGGGTATATCCTAAAAATGTATCTTACTAACAATTAAAAAAAATGCTTAATTTCCTCCGCTTATTACCCTCTACAAACAAACTTACAAACAAATTTTACCTCTTAATAGTATTAGTATAGACAAGGTAGTAGTTATATACCATAATAATTCATTGGTCAACTTGCATGCACTACTGTCGGGCACGAAGTCCCGGATTCGATATCTGAGTCGGACATTAAGTTATTGGGTTTTTCATCTAAAATTCCTAGCAGCAGCGTGGTGTTTAGATTAGTCTGGGTCATAGCAATAAGTCTGGTTCTAAACATGACACTTAATTGAAACTAGGGACACAAACAATGCCTTTAGCCAAATCATGAAATGGCTAATTTTACGATGTGGCTATGGCATACGTATCAAAGAATACAGGCGTGAATTTGTATTATCATCACGCTTATATTTAAGATAGTGACTCAATTTATAGTCTATAACTAATCAGAATTGGCTCTAGGGTAATGTGTTTAATGTGTTTGAAACTAAATCAATTGGAATTTCAAGATCATGAATTATCGAAACTCAGATAGATCTTAGTAATCTATATATGTAAAAGCGAAATACCACTCACTGATTAATCACAAAATCTCAAAAACTTGGCTGTTTTCTGCTAAAACCGCTACAAATCACTAACCAGTAGAGGTCTACAGTACCTATCAATAAAATTCGCTGATGCTGAAAGTGCGTAAAGCGCACAACTTCTGTCGTCTTCGCTATTTATAGCCATCGGTTTCTATACATCATTTGTATCAGCAAAACTTGCCATGGATGGTTTTTGTGGGAAGTGCTGACAGTATCCATGCTCTGGAAATCACTAATTCGGTTGCTGAATGGATAATGCTGTAGGAGCTCACATGTCTATTATGCAAGCTTGCATGTTTAGTATAAGGTTTTATGAGTAGCACCGCCCGCTAGTCACTGGTTAGTCGGGCTACGGGCAAGTCGTGTAATTGTATATCAACTGAATTTTGGACAATACAATACTTTTATTTGTACGCACCAATCGTATAGCCCGATCTTAGTGATTAGTGATCTAAGCATCTTAACATACTTGTTACAACCAAATGGCAAGCAACCTACAAACAAACTTGCAGTTTTTATCAGATGACATAACTGTATCGTAGCTCGGAAAGCACTATAAAGATGTTGGTCCCGGTCATTTGTAGAATTTTGATAGTCATTGTACCCATAACGACTGTCAACCTCTGATTACCGGGTCAGAGGGATATTGTAAGGTCAGATGATCCCTTTTATGACCGCACCAACATTACTTTTTAGATTAAGTTCGCCTCATCGTGAAAGATGTTGGGATGAAAACGAGGGATCAAACAGTTTAATTTATTATTATCACTACTCCGTATTGTTCTACTGCTGCGCAAAGGTATTCGTTCCAATTGTCTCAACTTAGCACCTCTTCTTTCCAATTCTTAAGCAAGGCCGTCCCGCCATCCCCAGCGTAATGGGTTAAAAATGTAATTCCTACAAAAATCATGAAATTGAGAAGGCATCATATAAAACGACCTACTTAAGAATTAATTGTATGTTTTCATCCTCAACAGTAAATATCATTATACCGTTACGGTTATTTCGCGAACTTAGGGTACATTCTGAATCCCAAAGCGAGCAGAGGATTTGGAAACTTTAGTGTTTTATGTTACAAACTTTGTGTCGTCTTGAAGTTTTAAACAACGAAGTAATAAGACGTATTGTTGAAGATACACATGTTAAGAGATTAGGCTTAGAGTAAACAGTTTTGAAAGTCTATTATGTTACTTGACAAGAAATAAACAATACTAGCCTTTGCAACAATACTTTGTCTGCGTGAAATTTAATCTTAAATGTAAACCGTAGGTACGCCTACGGTTTACATTTAAGATTAAATTTAAAAATACTGTCATGATCTAGTGCATAATCTAACCGTGTTCGAAATTTAGTCTAAATCTATATAGCAATCGACCAATTGATGGAGAGGCTTGTCGCCCAAAGATTCGTAACGGGAAAAGTAGAGCACGGGGCCAAAAGCCGATACGCTGGTCGGTAAAAAAGGCCACTAAACCCTAGATAGTCCAATGTAGAGTTGTAAAAAAACGGTTTTTTTTCTGAGATGAAAAAAGACGTTTAAAAAAACATGAAAAGAAACAGTTTTTTTTCTGGACTAGGTTTTTTTCATGAGTAGGAAAATAAAAATATGGTAAGGCGGTTGTCGTATGTGAGTTGATATTATTATTTTTTTTGTTTAATAATAAAATATCATTTGTTTTTTGTTAAATAATACATGTCTTAACATAATTGGCAACACCAAGTGTAAAATACGTTTACGGACGGGGATTGCCCAAATCCTCGTTTGGTTTATGTTTTGGTTGATTTGCGTGCAGACTGCAGAAACATTAAGTACGTACAGCGACATTCATACCAAGAAACGTAATAGA
The DNA here is from genome assembly GCA_943138885.2 of Tholera decimalis. Classification (NCBI taxonomy): domain Eukaryota; kingdom Metazoa; phylum Arthropoda; class Insecta; order Lepidoptera; family Noctuidae; genus Tholera; species Tholera decimalis. The sequence goes on along the minus strand of OW964552.2, from coordinate 21,964,404 downwards.
CTGACAAATGACAGGGCTAGGAAAATAGCGTACATTGTGCAATCAGTACAATCATCAACAATAATTAACACAAGCAGAATATAATAGAGTCCCTGATAGTATAGTCGTAGATTCAGAATCAGATGAAACAAATACAGACACAGAACAATATTCCGAAGCTAATAAAACAAGCGTAGCCGTAGCTACTGATACTGATACAGATGATTGTAACACATTAAGTATTTTTTAAGTTCATAATAATAGTTACCCATTGATTTAAACATTATTTGACTTGAATAAAAACAAAACAATCAAGTTCAGTGTCTTATTCCAGTTTAGTTATAGTTTCACTTTTTCTGAAAAAAAAAAACCATATGTAGACAAAAAACAACGGTGCCAAGATTTTTTTCATGTTTTTTTTCATGATTGTGAAAAAAAACATTTTGCTTTTTTTTTCAATTTACATCTCTACTCCAATGCTACTATAATGCCACAAAACGTCAAAAGTGGCGTCTCATTGCTAAAACTACGACTAGTGACAAGATACACAATAGCGATAGAGACCCTTCCAGTACGCCATGAAAATGGCCACTACCCATACTCAGTCAAGAGTTTACAACTGAGAAGAAGATTTATTCAAAATAGGACGTAGTTAGATAACTACTTTCCAGTACCTACTTGCCATATTATTATCAAAAACCTTTTAAAGCACATTAAAATTAAAATAAACAGGAAAACAGGACGGGAATCATCGGTTAACCCTCCTTTGATAGATTTATTTTTCGGTCGCAAATAATTTACATTCGGAAAACATTTTTCTTCGGGGTCTACACAGATTTTAAGCAATTGAATTAATGCTTTATTCTTCGTATCTGAAGTTTTGGATAAACCCTCAGTTCTTACGGGTTCTGAATTTGAAAAGAATGATTGAAAGAAAATCGGGCTTTGTATCTGGCTTTCGCTAGGGTACTTAATTCGTCTATAAGTACAGGTAGGAGTACCAGTAATATACGTATATTTACATAAAAAACGAGCCTATTACTATCAATCCAATTAACAGACTGTAAATTAGAAATTCTTAAAAATATTGGAATTCATTAAATTTTTTCCCATAATTCTATACGCACTTAGGTAAATTAAAAACAACACTCTTATCGAACCAAAGCCAAAAATAATCATAAATATGATATGAAAAATTCCCCCGCTTACAGCAAAGTGGAGAAATTTTTCGGTCTCGCCTAACAAAGAGACTGGAAGCCAGAAATTGCCACACACACGGAACTTATACTCTACGGACCACATTCTCGATAGGAGCGACAATGACCAATATGCCTATAAGGTTTTCATACCATAATAATTATAATCAGTTCTAACTTGTCTTTATTATTATTTTACAGCTAACTGAGCAATAAACACCTTTTTTAACACGCTTTTATTAAGTCGACCTGTATGTAACTAACTATGTAATGAAATCTAAGGTAACTAATTTAACCATCTTCCAAGGGTCGTAGCGTAATGAAAATTGGCAGCTGTATGTAGTTTTGATGACAATACAATAATATGGTACTGTCGAACTGATCTGATGATGGAGCTGGAAGATATGAACTGGAACTTCATGATGGAAAATCGTATCATAGCTGTTTTGGATTTCATAGAAAAGTCTTGTAATGAACTTTGACTACGATTAGGTTTCAAGGTCTGATGATGAAGCCGGAAGACAGGCACTGGCATTCCATGATGGAATATCGTATCATAGTCGTGTTTGCACTTGTGAGAAAGGCCACGTAATGGACTTTGAACACGATCAGGTTTCAAGGTTATAACAAACCTAAAGAAAATCCGTTATCGGTTTTCTTAACCTTTTTGAATTACCGCGTAATCCATAGATTATTTTTTTTATAGATGTCACTTTCAAATCCTCTGGGGGATCTACCGTTTAATTGTTCTCTACTCGTGGAAATAATATGGTAAAAACTACAATAAAAGAAACAGAAACACAAAGAAAACGGAGACTACAATAAAAAGGAAAAGCGCGAACAATTTTTTTTTTGTTTTTACGTGCGTTTATAAAAGCGTGTTTTTCTAGTGATTTTTAAACTATTAATTTATTATATCTTTAAGGTCCACCCACAGCACGTAGATACACATACTTAATCATACGGTAATATTCTAATATATATGCCAATTACAGGTAAACACCACATTGACAGCAAACACGCCAGATCACCGCTTAACCGCTAACTTAAATCTAGGTGTACAATTGATTAAGAGAATGGATTTTTTTTTTACGAAGAAAAGAAATGGAAACGAGCAACTCATTCATAAACTGTTTATGTACTGTGTTTATGGGAAAGCGCGGAATCCTAGGCGGAACCTTCAATAGAATGCGTGATAGCAGTTCACTACAATCTATGCGAGCGTTCACTAGTTTTGTGAAGGAACATAAGGCTATGCATAATTCTCCGTTGCCGTAGGGGAGTCATCTTAAGGAAACTCAAACGCTGTTGATAGGAACACCTATGAGATAAGCCAGGAGATATAAATGCAAGGTGTCTGGTGAAAGCCCGTTGTATGCTCTCTAGTCGCTGGGAATGTATTGCGTAAAAAAGGTCCCAGGCAACACTAGCATATTCGAGCCTGCTACGTACTAAGGCATTGTATAGGATAATTTTAGTTTCAATAGACTTAAATTCTTGCGTGTTACGTTTAAGAAACCCTAACAATTGCGCAGCTTTTTTAACGCAACTGTCCACATGTTGCTTGAATGTTAATTTTTATCCATGATCACTCCGAGATCCCGAATTTCATCAACCTTAGTTAGTGTTACGCTATTGATTTTATAAGATGTTACACTAGCTTGTTTCTTTTTAGTGAATTTAATGTGGAAACATTTCTTGACGTTTAGAGCCAAGCTGTTGCGTCCCAAATGTATTTTTGAACGATCTTTGGTGTGGCAACATTAATATTGTCTTTTTGATGTTGACACTTGACATAACTTTTTCACTTGACAGATTCTCTTTGTTCCCTTGTTGAAAAACGTCCGCGTCGGACCTGTTGATTTAATTATAATTGGAAAAATATCGTTTGGAATCGCGTGTTGAAACCGATAATTGGGTCGCGAGTTAACTATTGTTTGAAGTTGTAATCCCCATTTGACGAAAACCCCGGGATATTTTTGGATTTATCGCCGGGTTGTTGCCACCTCGTGGCACGCGCATTTGTTGGAAATAAGTAGTGATAAAGAGCTTCAATCCGGTGTGAGTTTGGGCTGTGATGCTATTTGGACCGCGCCATCTGGAGACTGGCGCCTTGTGAACGTTCTACAACACTTGACTTACATCACACTTTTCAATTACTCACCTCATATTTACATACATACCACACTTGGGCGTGACCTAGGAAGGTCGACGCTTGGCGAACCCAGCACAGAAGGTTAGTGGTTAGAACTGTTATTTGTATGTATGGTTTGTAGGCCGAAGAGCCTTTTGTTTATTGTTGTTGAAGAGCAACGTTAAGCTCCACGTACCGTGGACAGTTCGGACATACCAGTATCGTTGCACTGGCCAATTGTAGTCTTGAACACATGCCATAACACCTTCATTTATAATTCGTAGTAATAGACAAGATAATATTCTGCTCGTATTTTGCACATGATATCGAGTTGATTCTAGTGCCTGTCATGTGAGTGAAGCAACGTAATTGGAAATGGTAAAGCTATTTCGTGAATATCAGTTTCCACCATATTGTGGATATTATTGGCATTGCTAATTATTAAGAGCTTACGGCGAATTGTTGACTTTCGAGTATTTTGTTTGCTACTTTATAATAAACAATTCTTTTAAACTCTTATCATTTAGTGGTGTGTTGTTTCATCTGATATGTAAATATATTTTTTTAAACAGTTGGTCATTACCTTACCCGTATCGCTTTCAAACACGTTTCTTGCTACTAGAAGATTTCCGTGGTTTTTACCAGGTTATTGGTCTACCTTTATGAAGGATTTTTAAATACAAAATATCAATAAATAATACCATTGAAGCAATTACGCCAATCTGCTCCACGAGCAGTCAGCTCAGCCCACTTAAGATTTTAAATTCTTCTTAATCAGCCTCTTATAAAAGACTGACGCAAGTGGTATTGTCTGATTAATGTTTAATCAAAATTACATTACACTGGAAAATAAATATTGGAGGCAATTCATTTGATTTGGTTATTCACAGATATGAAGTACCTAATCTACCTACAGTACAGCATTGAAGTTAAGCGTCAATAGCCTTTTGGCTACGGCGTCGGGCTTGTGATCGAGAAGTCGTAGGCCACCTATGTCAGCTCGAACCCTCAAATTGTACCCACATTGTTAGTAATCTTTTGAAAAAAGTACAGTACGGCGGTGTTACGTAAGTACTGTCCTCTTAATCGCTACATATTCATAACTGTCCTGTTACCGAGGCTGTTGACTCCATAGTAAACGAAAATTAAACATTACTTCATGCTTAAAAAATTTATGTAGAAGTTTTACATTATAAGAGACGTGTTACTGAATTAAAGAAAATACGATGTTTTATCTTCTGATATTACAAAATATCTCTGTATATTGTAAACATATACATACCTACATATTTGAAATACAATATATTCGTGTACGGTCGTTGCAATAGCCCGGTGACATAGTGACGTGCGTTTTTGTGCCATTTTCTCTTTCTTCCTTGCTTTAATATGTTAAAGTTACGATACTCTATTTATTACAATCCTCTTTCTTTTCTCATATCGATACAAACTATACGAAACTCCATTAGGAAGTCCGTGTCTAGTGGACGTTTACAACACAAAAGAATTATGAGGAATGTGACAAAGATGTATTGTTCGGTTTGATGCGAACTACTAAACTTTAACGGTATAAAGAGTGAATTATCTCACTGGCAATGTTTAAGGAAAGGAAAATACACATGAATGTAAAAGAAATACTTTTGTGGAAATATGAATAAAAACCAGCTTATCAGTATAGTATACGCGCCAAACACGGAGAATTTAGGGTATAGGAGATGTTTTATTTTTTCGATTTCTGAGCTGACCTAATGTCTGTAGCGGTTCTGGTTCTGCTTTAAAAACATCTTGACTAATAATGGAAATCGGATATTTAGGAGAAACAAAGGTTTTTTAATCTACAAATTTAACGTGTTTATTTGATGTAATGTAGGAACAAAACGAAAAGAAGACTTAATTTCGAAATTAAGCATTAACGTTGTGTGCCTGACACTGCGACAAACCGATCCAGTTCAGCAAAATGTCACAAAAATAAAAGTTGTCTGGCGATGGATGTATTCCAACAGGATCTTATAATGAATATAAGTGAGGTTTTTTATAAGTTACATGCTCGTACTCTGTAAACTAATTTTGTGCTTCTTATACTTAGAAACACAATGTCGCCATGTATTATGCGATGCTTGTTCAGCAACTAGGTCATAGGTATTAGTAAAGTTTTGTGACGGACTGACAGATATAGTTGTTGTGTAGGGAGATAAACAAAGACATAGTTTAATATATTTATCCCTGTTTGATTAAATATTCTGTTTAAGTTTATTTTTATTTTATTTTACTTACGTTACGTTAAGTTTAATACTGTGTAAGGAGAGGAAAGAAGGAGATCATCACCATTACTATGACCGGTGTACTAAATATATTATTATAAAGTGGGGCATTTTACTTATTTTGATTTTGTAGGAAATTGAAATGTATGTAGAAGTTTGTAAAAAAAGGATACTTAGCTTAAGTATTGCACGATGAAGTCTAAAAGTAACGCACGAAAAAATTTGATAAATCGGCACAATTTTTTTCAATAATACCTATGAACTTTATAACCAAATTGAAACTACGATTGATTTCCCGGAAGCTATAGGTAGATGTCTGAAGGCTTCGGAAGGAACCTACAAAGTACAACACCTTACTTACGTACAACTTATGTTTGTGTGTGATATTAATGTCAAACTTTTCCACGATTTAGTTAATATGGTTGGGTCTCAGAAATGTTCTAACGAGATACCGCAGCCCCGGAATTTAAGGACAGCAGCTTTCTGCTGAGTAAAAACCCACCCTCTTCCTTAACAGGGTGGGTTTTTAGTCAGCAGAAATCTGACATTCCTTCCGCTCCACCCAGAGTGGAAGAAGTCATTCTATGATTTTCCAATCCGGACAAAAAAAAGTTAATATGGTTCGGTTTTTGTTTTTAACCGACTTCAAAAAAAGGAGGTTCTCAATTCGTCTTGACCTTTTTTTTTATGTAAGTTAGTTACCTCATAACTCGGAGACGGCTGGACCGATTTGAAAACTTCTTTTTGCGTTTGAATGGGTATACTTTCTAGTTGGTCCCATTGTTACGAAATCAGGATCTAATGATGGGATCCTGGAGAAATCGAGGGAACTCTTCAAATATTATAGGCACACCTATAGCGTTTTGGGTATTTCTTATAGTACCTTGAGCAGTTGCTTCCGAAAAGTACCATTTGGGGAAGTTGAACTGATGATGAAGACCACAGATGGCCACTGAAACTCCTCAATAATAAGTATTTCGTGGATTGCGATTCCTTGAGTAACACTTTATGCTCGTCACAATACATATGGTGATGTAGAGCTGATGGTCAAGTACCAGGAGAACTCCTCAAAAATTAACGGCTATGCATCGGGAAAAGCAATATTTTGTAAAAGATGATAAGTTGTTCACATTATGGCTTTTGTAACTAGATAAATTACAAACCGACCTAAAAAGCGTGAAAAAATTTTTTTTGCAAAAAATAGAACCGACATATCAAAACACTACAAAGGCAAAAATAACTTTAATTTCGGAAGGCGGTGTCTTTAGTTTTGTATATATTTTCGTTTTTGACACCGCCTTCCGAAATTAAAGTTATTTTTGCCTTTGTAGTGTTTTGATATGGAAGTCGGTTCTATTTTTTGCAAAAAAAATTTTTTGTATATTCAGGTTAGAACGCGCCATATTCTACTTATTTTTTTATTATTACGAATGAGCCCGCTCTTGACCTCGATCGCACCTGATGGTAAGTGTAAGATGAGGTCTAAGATCGAACGAGCGAGCCCAGAAAATGCCTATTCACTCTTGCTTGAAAGGCTGACGGGTCATATGTGGCAGGGAACACAGAAGCCGGCAGAGAGTTCCACACCTTGACTGTGCGCACAATGAATGTTGAAGAAAAGCGCTTAGTAGGACAAGACGGTATATCGACCAAGTGTGGATGATATCCTGCGGTACGTCTGGTAGACCGGTAGTAAAAGGGGGATGAAGGGATTGGGTCGTGGAGCTCCTGCGCACACTCCGAAGTATAATCTGTAGAAGATAGACAGGCAAGTAACGTTTCGCCGGTGAGCCAGGCTGTGAAGCTTGCCTGCCAGAACCTCGTCACCTATGAGCCTTTTAGCTCTGCGTTCAATCGAGTCAAGCGCAGCTAGCTGGTATTTGGCTGAGCCATCCCACATGTGACTGTAATACTCCATACATGAACGGACCTGTGCTTTATATAAATTCAAAAGCTGTCCAGGTGTGAAGTATCGCCTCACTTTCAGTAGGATGTCCAGCTTTTTGGCTGCAGTCTGAGCTTTAGACTCAATGGTTGAGCCGAATGTGAGGTCAGACGTCAACACTAGGGGACCATTCAAATTGGCTCCTTTTAGCGGAGAAAAGACAAGCCTATGTTTTTAAAGCATTGAATTTGGCCAGATTGTCATCGCCCTATTGAGAAACGAGATTTAAGGTAAAATTCGTTTGCTCTACCATGGCCTTTCTAAGAGTGGATATTTCGTTCCTAGCAGCTCTAGCACTGGACAAGTATCTCTCTGAGACTGTGCACTTCAATACTACCTGCCAGTTCCACAGACAGAAGTCCTAAGTTAATAGGCGTGGAGTAGGTAATAAGGTATGGTCTGTTAAATTTGCCTTTTCCAATGTCTATATACGAGTATCTAAATAATATTATATATTTGATATTTGATTCTAACAAATGTTAATTTACTGTAAGAAATGGATAATCTAATAATGCATCACTTTTCATGACGTCACGCGAAATTTCAACGTACTTCGTGACAATAAAATACTGTTCGATATTGTTTGGTAATCGAACAGTCAGAACTCAGCCAGATTTCGTTCAAGATAATTTTTATTATTAGTATTTGTATGTATAATCAACATAATTATTTAGGCTAAATCCATAAAATCTACAAAATGTGAGATTGTAGCTTTGTTGCTAGGTACTTATCCATCCTCGACTAGTACAAAATTGAAGAGCCATCCAATTCACGACACAACTCTTGAACAAGTATGAGTTATATCTAGTTAAGGAGTTCTATTCAATATTTCTAGAGCTTGTTAGACTCTCGTATTATCGAACACTAGAGAATAGTGACTTAAACGATCGTAATACTTTACAGTTTAGGGGTAACTATGTACGTAGACCTACGTGAGTAGTCTTTATCCAAGGACTAGCATCCAATGCCAATCTTACAGGAACCGTGAATTTTTCGGGATGAATAAAAATCCCCCTGGAAGTAGGGTAGGTACTGGACCGATAATGAAACTATCAGCTCAGATATCTTTTTCGTTTAGTTGATGTGAGGGATATACACTGTAGTGAAGCTTGAATTTACCTGCTTACTTTAGTAGGTAGACATTTTCTCATATTATTGTAGTGTCTGCCTACGCCATTGTCGGTGTAAACCCCCAATCGAAATAAATAAGTATAATATTTTGTAACATAACATGCATAAAATCAGCACTCAGATTTTAAGAATAGGTATATTTATTGGGTGTTTATCATCTGCTATGTGTAAATTGGCTATTGACTCAAGCAGACAGGTATCCGAAGTTCAAGTACATGCCTACTAACAGTAGTACATATAACCCACACATTTTAGTATCGAATTTAAAATACTTGAATTGAAAGTAGGTAAGTAAAGCATTGGTGCTCTGAGACTGCTCAGATCGCTCCGCCCAGTTGAGGACATCTATGAAGATTATTTCTTCAGAAATAAAACTCAATTTGTATCAAGCCCAGGTTCGGTCGTGTATGGAATACTGCTCTCATGTTTGGGATGGATCTGCGAAATACCAACTGGACGCGCTTGAGTTTATCGAAAAGCGGGCCAAGAGACTCATTGGCAACGATGCACTGGTCGAGTTAAAGCTCCAGAGCCTTGAACACCGACGACGAGTTGCAAGTCTATCGGTTTTCTATCGGTTACATTTCGGGGAGTGTGCGATGGAATTACACAATCTAATTCCGCCAAGCCCGTTCCATCATCGGACTACAAGACAAACGGCGAAGCGCCATCGTCACATGGTGGACATCCCACCCATACGCACAAAACGTTTTGGGAATACCTTCATTATGCGTACGGCTAAGGAGTGGAATTCCCTGCCGGAGTCTGTGTTTCCCGACAGCTACAACCTAGGAGTCTTTAAGTCCAGAGTGAATAGGTTACTTTTAGGTAAGCGTGTTCCATCTTCGATCACATCATCACTTACCGTCAGGTGAAATAGTGGTCAAACGCAAACCTATTTCCAATAAAAAAAAGTAAAATGTAGATATATAGGCTAATTTTTTTCCCAGAAAAATAAGTTAATTTTTGATGAATTAATTACATTTAAAGTAGGTAATATTGTAACGTCTCGTCGTAAATTGTAAACAAGCAGTTCTTTTCAGAAACACAGATTTGAGTGGGCCTGTCAGAAGTGTGCAAGCATTTGTCAGTTACCACGAAGCTATACTAAGAATTTTAAAGAGCTCGAAAGATTTGACGACCAATACCGAAGCAAGGAACTTTTAGTAGGTCGCATAAAATACTCATACTGTGTCACAGTGTCGTGATCTACTCATAATATTAAGTAGTAGGCAGGTTCATTTTACATGTTGACTCTATTCAGTAAGGCGTTCTTTCGAGCCTAAGTGTCTTTAGAGCCCTAAGAAAAATGGTGTCACTAAAATCAGCCATTTTGTCTGTGTAGCTAGAGGGTAAATGTGTCTTCACTTTTATAAGGAAGGGCATTAGTGTTGATGCTAGCCTGTATTATCAAGATATCGGATTTACCAGCACCGTTTGCATGAATAGTCAAAATATACTTCATTATATAGGCGGAAAATAAATATCTTCACTGCGCAGTTAAGTTGTTATTCTGCGAGTAAAAAAGTTATATTGAAGAGACTAATAAAATATTGAAAATACTGACGTACCCACGTATATGCACAACCGTTAGGAGCTTGTATGTTTACCTCTTTTATTGATGTATATGAACAGTGTGTGCGTCTCGTCGTAAATTGTAAACAAATGACATGCAAGTATCCATCTCAAGTGACAAATTCACTGTCTACCAAACTCACGAAGGCTACAGTACTTCCTCAGAAAATATATAGTGCCTCAGGGGAATCAGAACAATGGAGCCTAATACCGTAACGCAATTAGTTGTCGTGCGGAGTATTTTACAGTAAATTGTGTGTGTCAGTAGCATTTATCAAACCGAATAATTTGTACCTTTGAAGCGGCTTTATAGTAAAGCCTTGTATAGTAAACTTACAATTGCAGCTGGCCGAGAGCTGGCTACCTCGTTTTTCTATTTTTTACTAGCTGCCCCCACAGACGTTGTCCTGTCATAACTATGAATATTGAATTCGAATTGGTGTAATAAAAAAAATATATATGGTCCGAGAAGGATGATATGGCGAAGGCCGACCTGATTATGGCAATAAGTCCTGGTGAGTTAAAACATATTCGAGGGTGTGTAACTACACACGAGATATGGAAGAAGTTGGAGAGCGTATACGCATCGAAAGGTCCGGTAAGAAAAGCAAGTCTACTTAAAAAGCTTACGTTGAGCCGTATGAAAGAGGGCGATGATGTACAGCGTCATTTAAGTGATTTCTTTGAGGCAGCGAACATGTTAAATGATATGGGTGTTGAGATACACGAGGACATGTTGTCGATTTTATTGCTGTATAGTTTACCGAAAAGCTATGAGAATTTTAGATGCGCTATGGAAAGTAGGGACGAATTACCGAAAGCAGAAGTGCTTAAAATTAAGATATTAGAAAAAGCTAACATTTCAAATTCAACGGAAGCTGAGAATATCGAGGGTGCTATGTATGTGAAGCGTAGAGTACCGAAGAATGCAAAACAGGACGAACAAAAACCTAAGACCTATAAATTTACCTACAAATGCTTTAAATGTCATAAATATGGTCATAAAGCTTCAGAATGTAAGATGAAGCGGAGCAATGACGATGCTAAATATATAACAGATCCAGAAGAGGAAGAGGACAGTACTTTTGATATTCTTTTTAATTGTACAAATCTTTCGAACTCTTTACAAACTACAAAGAATGACTGGATACTTGATAGTGGATGTACATCGCATTTGTGTAATAATTTAGATAAATTTACAGATAACTTTTGTGTTTTGCAGGATAAACTCAACTTAGCATCTAATCTGTCGACTGATGTAAAGGGCAAAGGTGATATACGGTTGTCAGCATCAAACAGGAGAATTACCTTCAAAAATACCTTGTTCGTACCAGATCTTCGTAGCAATTTACTGTCAGTAGCAAAAATTGCAGATAACGGGTATGAGATTAATTTTACTAATGATAGGGCCTGTATAAATGATGTGACGTCTGGTAAGACCGTGATAACAGCTGTACGAAAGGGAAATCTTTACATTGTTAAGGAATTGAATGAAAAAGCTTATTCTGCTGTAGATTCAATTGATATCCTAGCTTGGCATGAGCGTATGGGTCATTTAAATGGTAGAGATCTCGTAAAACTACTGAACCGTTGCGGGCATAACATAAAAGAGGCAGATTTACGTGATATATCCAATTGCGATATATGTGCTAAGGGAAAAATGAGTTCATTACCTTTTTCTAAGTCGAGTGGACCGTGTAATGAGTTATTACGTATCGTACACTCCGATGTGGTAGGTCCAATGAAAACGCAATCCATAGGAGGCGCGAAATATTTTGTAACCTTTATCGATGACAGTTCCCGGTGGTGTGAAGTTTATCTACTAGGGAAGAAAAGTGCAGTATTTAGTGCATTTAAACTTTATAAAAATTACGCTGAGAAGTTGACAGGAAAGAAAATAAAATTTCTTCAGACTGACAATGGTGGTGAATATTGCAATCGCGAGTTTGATGAGTTTTTAGAGAATGAAGGTATCAGACGAAGATTGACAATACCACATACTCCTCAGATGAACGGTGTCAGCGAACGCATGAACAGAACTTTGTTGGAAATGGCTAGGTGCATGTTGTTGTCGTCTGGTCTATCTGTGGGCTTTTGGGCGGATGCGGTTGTGACAGCATGCTACGTACGTAATCGTTGTCCAACCAGTAGCTTAGATGGAGGCATTCCTTTTGAAAAATGGACTGGAACTGCTGTGGACTTAACGATTATCCGAAGTTTTGGTACCAAAGCGTACGTTTTGGATAAGACACCAGGGAAAGACAAGTTCGATGCACGTGCCAGCGAGGGAATCCTAGTTGGATATCCGAGATCTACGAGGGGATACCGAATTTGGATTCCAGCTGAACACAAAGTTATTGAAGCTAGAGACGTTAAATTTCAAACAGAATTCAATTATAAGAATTTCAAATATTCAAACACGAGAGAAACCTATAATTCGAACTGTAGAATTTGAAGTACCAAATGAAGCCACACAAAAACCTACCTTAGGTGCTGGTGATTTTGCTAGAGAACAAGAACTCACTGTAAGAGAGCGCTCAGGAGGTGGTATCTTTCAAGACAACAGAGACAACTCTCGTTGCAATTGTGATAAAGATATGGATCAAATTGAAGAAGTAGCAGAGGATTGTCGTAGACAGCCAATTTTAAAGCGAGCTCCTGGAAGACCTAAATTCATTAAGGGGGAGCGTGGACGTCCGAAGAAAGTATACAACATGGTAGAAGTACATTCAGGAGATACAGAACGAACGGAAGGAAATGAAGAACATCAAGGTAATGTTAATGAGACAGATCCACAAGTTGAAGGTGAAGTGTTGAACAATGAAAATCATGAAGAGAATGATGAAGAATTCCTTTTTGCAGTGGCTGAAATATCTCTTGAAGAAGCGTTATCAAGCGATGATCATGTGGGGTGGCGAGAAGCAATCCTATCCGAGATAACAAGCTTAATAAAGAATGAAACTTGGGATATTGTAAAGAAGCCTAAAGACCGAGACATCGTAGGTTGTCGTTATGTATTGACAATAAAATTGAATGTCGACTTGAGCACGAAGAAGAAGGCTCGATTGGTAGCAAAGGGTTTTAGTCAACGTTATGGAATAGACTACCATCAAACGTATGCACCAGTAGCAAGACTTGAATCAATTAGATTACTAATGGCACTTGCTGTAGAATTGAACCTCGAAGTACATCAATTGGATATCAACACAGCATATTTGAATGGTCGACTCGATGAAGAGGTATACATGCAAATGCCGAAAATACTCTATGAGAGTCTTAATACTTTGATTCGAAGAGAAGATAAGAACTCAGCCATTCATGAGCGCGCTAGAAAAATGTTACGAGACCTCAAGGCTGGAGGAGACGCCTGTTTACTAAGGCGATCTTTATATGGTTTAAAGCAAGCCGGACGACAGTGGTATCTCAGATTAGATGAGAAGCTTCGTCAAATGGGCTTAATGCCAACTAAGAATGAACCATGTCTTTATCAACAGCGAAGGGCAGATGGAACAATTTTAATAGTAACAATTTACGTTGATGATATTTTAGTAGCTTCACAGAATGTTAAATGGATAGAACATTTTAAGAAAGATTTATCTCAAGATTTTGAGCTGAAAGACTTCGGACCTGCCAAATACTGTCTAGGGATAGAAATTGAAAGAAAAGATGGTGCTATAAGTCTATCACAGCGAAATTATATCAAAGATACCTTAAAGAAATTTGGTATGGAAGAGTGCAAAACAGTGTCCACTCCATTTGAAGTTGGACTGAATTTTGCAGAGCCGAAGAAAGATCGTGATAAAGATCACAAAGAACAGGTAACGTGGCCGTATCGAGAACTGATAGGCACGTTAATGTACCTAAGCGTGGGTACGAGACCTGATATTTGTAATACTGTTTCAAAATTAGCTCAGTTCACGACTTGTCCTAACCATACGCATTGAATTTCGGCTAAGAGGGTTCTTCGATATTTGAAGAAACCAATCGACTATCGTCTAACGTTTCGTAAGACAGGCAAAACGTTGATAGGTTACTCGGATGCTGACTGGGGTAATTGTTTAATAGATAGGCGGTCATACTCCGGTTATGCTTTTATTTTAGGAGGAGCAGCCATTTCTTGGCGATCTCAAAAACAGAGAACTATAGCCACGTCGTCCACAGAGGCAGAATACATTAGTGCTAGTGAGGCGATGAAGGAAGCTCTCTACCTAAGTAGTTTATTGAGGGAGATAGGATTATCAGGGCTATCTAAAACTACTGTATATGCTGACAACCAAGGGGCGATATACCTTGCTAAAGATCCTGTCTATCATGCTCGTAGCAAACACATAGACATAAAGTATCACTTTATTAGGGATGTACTCAAAGGTAACATCGTTGAGTTGAAACATGTATCGACAGATTTCATGCTGGCTGATGTTTTGACGAAAGCTTTACCTGTATGTAAGCATTATAAATGTACTGAAGGCTTAGGGCTGCAGCAGCTAAATTGAGGGGGCGTGTTGAAGGTTCTATTCAATTGAGCTGCTGGCTAGACAGATTGTCTATTGATGTGACAAAAGTCACTTTTGATGATGATTGTTTTTTTTTTGTGTATGAATATGTTATAATGAAAAGTCCTTACGTAAAATAAACGTATTTTAATTTTGATCTCAAGTAATCTTTGATTCTAGTTGCACACTCTGCGTTACAGAAGCGTAGCCTTCTAACAATTCGGACACGGGAACAGGCGACTGTGAAAAACATGGATTTTCAAGATTGATGCCACAAAGAAAACTATTATATTCTTCTTTATAACCAAGTATATATATATACGTGTTATGTTAGTAACGTGTATGTTAGTCTATCCAAACTCACCAAAACTCCATACTAAATTGAACTTTTTATATTAGGCGTGATAGCTCTGAACTAACCGTGATGTACACTAAGATTTTTTAACATTCTCTTTGACGATATTTGTAGCACGCATTCTGTCAAAGCAAAGTTATGTCAAATGCCATAAGGTTACATTAAAAAAGTTCAGATTGTCAAAAGCGCCAAGGTAACATTAAAAAATAATAATATGGTGGTTAAAAATTCTTAAATATTCTAATTTTCACCCAATTTTCTTAAGTTTTTCTCTCATAAGAACCTTCTCCTGACAATAACAAACACAACAAAAGAAAAATTAGCGAAATCGGTCCAGCCGTTCACGTTTTATTTATAAATGTATATATAATATCCTTTCAAATGACATTCACTTAAAATTATATTGACTTCACTTGAAAAATGTAGAATTGTAGAATATTGTCATGTTTGGCTAGTGTTGCCCAAACGAGAGTCTCAGAACAATGTAACAGAGTCTGTTACATTGTTCTGAGATCTCAACTACCGTTTAATAAATAGCAATAGGATAATCGCTAATTGCAAGACTCTTGCGAGACTCTCGTTTGGGCAACACTATGTTTGGCTCTTAAACTAATAAATAAAATATCTAATGTTTCTTGGCGGAATTAACTCGAGATATTTTCCTGAAGTATTAATATACTTTATTTTATAAATCATGATGTACAATAGGCGATCTTATCGCACAGAGTAATCTCTTATATGTATACAAATACAATCTTAGGATGGAATGAATTAAAGGAGATAGATTTAGGGCTGTCAGTGTGTGTACAAGCATATAAATAATATAAATTTATTTGGCCTGTATTTTGGCCAAGAAACCATAGTGTTAGTAAAGCTTAATACTTGTTATGTTAGTATGTACAGACGCCAGCACATGAAGCTACCCGAAGCTGTCAAATTTTCCCAATCAACCTTGAACCTCGACAATTGTGACTGTGACTTTAAAAAGAAGACGCAGTATTTTCATTTGACAAATACATACATCGAACTTTTTGTTAACCGTGTGACTTTTAGTTCTAAAACCTACTGAAACAACGAAAAACGATTGTTAAAACACCACTTTTGAATTTGTGAAAAAAAATAATATTACTACTATATTTGAATATAAATACACAAGATGTCTTCATATCTAAACAGAAACTTGATAGATTACAAAATATTATTAATAAAATTTATTTTAATCCTAAATTATAGCTCCAGCAGTAACAACACTAAAATTCAACGCAATGAAAATGCTCAGGCTTACATTGAATTTGGTTTAACGGTTCGCTATAAAATACTTATGATTTGCAGTTAGATTTTTTTTTCATTTTTCTGTATAGAGTCCTTGATATAACCGGCTATTAAATTCAATGCGTCAAATGGAAAGGGAGGTATCGGATTTGTCACAATAGGCTCGTCCCGTTGATTGCGACCCGGTCTTATTGTACGACTCGCTTCAATAGGCTCAGTTATATCAATAGGCGTCAGACTATCAATTTCTGTTAAGTATCATTGGCATGGCTTTCTGTGGGGATTGTAAACGGGGAAAGGACTCTCTAAGATGGCCTTGCACGACTAGGCTAAGGGTTACAAAACTGATCAATTTTGCCTTAAATTTTCGTTCCGCTCTGAAACAATTTTTATTTATATTCTTCGTAAATGTGTGTACCCTCTCAAGGGTATGCTAAGTGCTGGAGTCCTCACGTTTACCATTTACATTTCACCTATTTGACTCTTTTGTGCGAATGTAAAGTTCTGAATAAATTAAATAGATTTAGGTTCAACTGGTTCTTTTCTCCACTTTAGCTGTTTCATGATATTTATTTTGTAAATTGGTTCTAAAACACGCTTTTACACATTTTCTTTTCGTAAATTTAGATCACTTGAGATCGGTTCCCTAGCTTAATATCCTGAGAACAAACATCCAAAAAACTCAGAGGTCAAAATCCATTCAATTGTACTGGTCTAATCATATGATAACTATGTAGGTTATTAATATCTGAGCAGTTCTTTTCAGAAACACAGATTTGAGTGGGCCTGTCAGAAGTGTGCAAGCATTTGTCAGTTACCACGAAGCTATACTAAGAATTTTAAAGAGCTCGAAAGATTTGACGACCAATACCGAAGCAAGGAACTTTGAGTAGGTCGCATAAAATACTCATACTGTGTCACAGTGTCGTGATCTACTCATAATATTAAGTAGTAGGCAGGTTCATTTTACATGTTGACTCTATTCAGTAAGGCGTTCTTTCGAGCCTAAGTGTCTTTAGAGCCCTAAGAAAAATGGTGTCACTAAAATCAGCCATTTTGTCTGTGTAGCTAGAGGGTAAATGTGTCTTCACTTTTATAAGGAAGGGCATTAGTGTTGATGCTAGCCTGTATTATCAAGATATCGGATTTACCAGCACCGTTTGCATGAATAGTCAACAAAATACTTCATTATATAGGCGGAAAATAAATATCTTCACTGCGCAGTTAAGTTGTTATTCTGCGAGTAAAAAAGTTATATTGAAGAGACTAATAAAATATTGAAAATACTGACGTACCCACGTATATGCACAACCGTTAGGAGCTTGTATGTTTACCTCTTTTATTGACACTACCTATGTATATGAACAGTGCGTGTGTCTACCTATATATATGGACAGAGATTTTACGAACAATCGGTTGAAAGTAATTTCACCTGTGCTTTTCATCACAGTGACCTTTATTCTCGTTCCAATAAGGTTGCTATTAGAGGTACCTGTCAAGGGACCAGGTCCGTGGATTCTATAGGTAGTCTGTTTGTATCGTTCTACAAAATAAACGGCCGAATCGATTTTGGCGGGTAACGCGTTCCGATGATTTGTCTTGGTCATGCGACTGACGCTGGCCCGGATATCCTGTCAGAACGCAAAATTGAGGTCGGTTAGAGTAGTATTACACAAAGCTTGTCACTGAAATTTGTGCTCATCCTGAAGATGCGTAATATGGGATGATGTATTGAGATGGATCAGTTAAGAGGTCTAATATTATATCACAATTGCCTTAATGCGTAAGAATTGAAATACTCAAAAGACAAGATTTGCGCTCTTTGTGATTCAAAGATTTTTAAAGGGATCTAATAAAATCTCTAAGGATAAGCGATATACAACATGTAACTTAAAGGGTATATACATATCAAGTGCGCAGCTTCTTTGGACGATAACAAATGATATGGCAAGGGTTTTGTAATTCTATGTCTACATGTGTGGAACTTATTAGAAATTTCAATACATTGATGCCAGAGATCTTTCAAATTAAGAAGAATGAAGTGAATTATCGTGTTATCGCATGGTTATTGCCAAGTCACGTGGAAAGTTATTAACCCTAGTAGTGCTGTGACAGGTCTGTTATGATTGGCATTCAAAAAACATATGAAACCGATAATTTGGTATCAATTTTTTGAGTCACTTATTTTGAGCTGAAATTGTGCATAGAGTCTCCATACCAGATGTTGTTTTCAGCCCTTGTGGATAGATATAGGGTTTCCGTTACACATTGTAGACATACATGAGTACTTTTATTCGCAAAATTACTTTCAAGAGGGGCAAGATAAAATCATTTTACTACGAACAATGTCTATACGATAAAGTATGATAATAATTCTCATTCATTTATGAAATAATTTTACGCCGAATTCAAACTGCCAACTACGGCTGTTTCAAAGAATCTCAAAATTACAAAAGTTCGACTTTCTTACATGTTTTTGAAGACGCGCTAGCACTGAAGATTAAGAAAAGGGACTTAATATGGAAGTTTTTCTTCGTCTATTTTCACGTAACTTAGTTCTAAATGGGAGTCCTAAAGTTGTATGATTATTACATAGGTATTTAGTGCGCTAAGTGATTTCAAAACCGATGTTTAATTAGCAATATTGTTCTGGAAACAAAGCAAATAGCAACGAGATTTAATAATAATATGTTTATTTCCTAAAAACTTATAACTACTTGACATATTTGCTATATGGCATCAATTTTCGTTAAGGCGTAGAGTTTAGCATCTGTAGCCGAACTAGGCATAGCCTGTATTTCGGCTATCCTCTCCATCTATTCCCCTCGCTTATTTTGTACAATAATATAGGTGCCAAACAATGGAAGCATGCATAATCAATAGTAGAAAAACATAATTTAAATTACTCTTTAAATAAGAAATATTCAAGGTAAGTACAATTTATTATCTTATTATTAAGCCTGCTATACATGTTGGCAGAGCGTTGTCGAGTGAAGGCCAATACCAACATGTAGACGGTATATTTGCCTTGTCTTGCTATCGCTCGGTGTCACTTGCCTAGTTAGCCAAGTGAAGGCCAGCGCCAACGTGTATAGAGCTCCATTGGTGCAACTTGTCTTCGCTCGCCGTTGCTTGTGATCACTTGCCTCACTCCGGATTGGTGTCGGTTTTTGGTCACAAATTAAAGGCACTCGCCTGCGCTCGGCCAACGTGTAGGCAGCTCTACAGACCCTCTTCTATATTGGTCGCCTGCATTGGCGTTCGACGAAGTTGTCGAAAATTATTTCTTGCCTTGTACCTATTTGCCAACGCTCGGCCAACATGTATTGCAGGCTTTAAACGTATTGAGTTTTGTTTTGTGTATCTACCAATATGTGCGGGTACGTCCTTATGATGTATGTATTAGTGAGATTGTAGATGTGTGTGATGTATGGATATGTGGGTGCGTGTGTGAGTGAGGGTAATTATGTGGGAATTTTGCGGCGCGAGGAGGCGTGAGTATATAATTATGTGTGTAGGTAACTATGAAATAACATAGATATACTCCGTATCTATGTTGTTTTTTGTACTTAGCCCTAAGTTTAGTGTGGTACAAGTAATAGTTGTTCCGTTTCCTCGTAACTTAATTTTTGCAGCTATTTGCATACAATTAATTTGCATTTTTTTTAAAGTTAAGGGTTATATATTTATTGTTTTGTTAATCCTATTATATATATATTTTTTTTTCATTTAAATCTTTATTTCCAAACAAATATACATAATTATATACTAAAATACAAACTATAATAAAGCATAAAAAAATTATCCTCAACGCTGTCGGCTGGCAACGTACCCAAGATACTGGCGGCATTACCTCGTTGTATGGCAATGCTTATACGTTGACCAAAGAAAATAAATAAATCCTATTATAAACGTATGGGCCTAGAAAACTTGCAAATCGTGTACTAAAGTTTGTTTTTAATGATTTTATATTGTCACATACGTGATAATTGCGACGTCTCTGTAGTAACATAGGATTGAAGGGTTGTTTGACGTGTTCTTGCAGGATAATCTTAATTAAGGATACTAATAACTGTCTTACTGTCAAAACCTCGCACAAATGGAACAGTGTGACAGTAGGAAAACGCATGGGTTTAAACTTGCTAACCTTCAGTATAGCTCTCTGGGCGACCTCAACTGCCTTTAACGTTGTTCTGCAGATGCCTCCCCAGGATGAGATGCAGTAGGTAAGAAGTGATTGACATAGGGCCTGGTATACTCGCTTCATCCGCGATCCGCGACTTGGCGTAGGTTTTTAAACACGTAGATTTACTTTCGTACTCTACTACACAGTATTTTGACATGTTCTTTAAAGTTAATATATTATTCTTTAAAGTTAATATAATAGATAGCGTTCCCCTTCAGATTTAATTTTCTTGGTATTTATTGCAAGATTTATGTTACCTATGACATGGGCTCGAAAGAAGACACTGATTGAAACAAATTATCCAACGACACGAGGAACGGCTCCAATTTAGAATAGGAAGGCGATCTGTACAGAGCAATTATTGCAACTTGTTTACCAATAGTGGCTACTAAACATTTGCTTTCATGAAATTCGGGTTCTTTTATTGTTAGGCTAATATTTTCTTTATAGTAGATAATTATTTGGTTTGATTATCATAATTGATTTTAATTGAATGCAATTAGAATATTGAAAATACATTCTGTTGTTGGACAAATAAATTATCTTAACATCAGCTAGACTTAGTTTAAATGATAACTGCAAGTTTGTCGTGTCTACTTATTAGGCAGTTTTTTATTTATTTAGGAGGAAAATCATTAAAATAATCTTCTCCCGCTCTGGGTGGAGTGGAAAAGAGTGTCGGGTTTCTACCAATAAAAAAGCCACACTGCCCTTCAATTGCCCATGCGTCCCAGGGCCGCGGTGACCGGTATTGGCTTTTTAAGGTCTCATTCCCAAACACAAACTACTCGCGTGATAAATTGCGGAACATGATCGAGCGCTTGATCAAATTATACCTCGGCAGCCTGCAATGTAATATAACTTGAGTGCAAGCTAGTTAAAACAAATAAAAATACTTTTATCTTCTTCTTCTTCTGTAGTTTGGTTTCCGCACTTAGTCTCTGCACGAGACCATTGTGCGTGAGCCATGTCGGCCGTCACTCCATCCAGCCAACCTCCCTCCAGAAGCAGATCAGGTCTTTCGGTCTATTCAGGATATCTGTAAGGGAATTTAATGACCCGAGGGTTCGTTTCCGTATTTCGGTGATTTCCGTGCACTTTAGGAGCACGTGTCCTACCGTTTCCTCCGTCCCCATACATGCCCTGCACAGGGGACTGTCCGTTATACCTATTGTGTGATAGTGTTTGTTCAGTGAGCAGTGCCCGGTGATGGTCCCCGTCACCAATCGCAGGCTTCTTCTGTCCAGGTGTAGGAGGCGCCTGGTTAGTTTATTATCTAAGTTTGGCATCGCCTCTTTGGACTGCCTGCAGCCTGGTGCCGAGGACCACCATTTCTGGGCTTAGTCGTGTGTGTGTTCTTTAAGCCATGTGCGCAGCTGGGTGAAGGGGAGCGGCACAATGGGCTCGGGTCCGAAAACCATCGTGCCGGACCCCCTCCTGGCCAGTTCGTCCGCCGCATCATTGCCGAGTGATCCGCTGTGCCCCTTTATCCATTGCAGTGTCACAGTGTTACGGTTCTCGACCGCTGAGCGTTGCAGCGCATTGTGACATTCTAGTATGAGCTTGGACGCGATATAATTTTTCTCTAGGGATTGAAGTACTGAGGCACTGTCGGAAAGTATGGGGATGTGACTATCCGTGACTTTCCTGGCTTCTATGGCATGGATCGCCTGAATAATGCCCACACATTCCGCCTGGTAGACGGTGTTGAGCTTCCCCAGCGGTCTGGATATATTTATGTTGAGATCGTTGGAGAAAACTCCAACTCCAGTTCCAGTGTTTGTCTTTGAGCCGTCAGTGTAAATCCTAAGCTCCTTAGGCCCTGAGTAGTCCTCGGGCTCCAGCATGAGCTGTATTTGGTAGTTTTTTTGGAAGTGGTGCGTCTTTGCAGTCTTATCATATGGTGCAGTCATCAGGGGTTGTCGTTTGACTGAGTCCTCCATGATGCGTGTGTGTTTGATCCTGGAGTCTCGCAAGAGTGCCCCGGATATAGCAAGTCTGAAGGTTGCCAGAGCAGCCTCCTCTCGTACTATAAGGTGCAGTGGTGGTAGGCCCAGCATGGCCTGTAAAGCGGCAGTGGATGCAGTTCTCATGCTGCTAGTGATCGCCACACATGCAAGTCGTTGCAGCTTCTCAAGATCCTTTTGTGCCGTGCTTAAGTCTGTTCTGGGCCACCAAACTAGGGAGCCGTACGTGATAATTGGTCTTATAACAGTCGTGTATAGCCAGTGGGTTGTTTTGGGGCTGATACCCCAGTTTCTGCCCAGCATGCGTTTGCACGGCCACATGCAGATACTGGCTTTTTTGGTGATGTGCTCAGTGTGTTTTGCCCAATTCAGTTGTTTGTCCAGGAAGATGCCCAAGTATTTGGTTTCAGCCGAGGCTTAGAGTGGTGCCAAAGAATTTTGGCAGTGTCAGCTCCGCCAGCTTCCTCTTTTTGGTGAAAAGTATGAGCTCAGTTTTTGTAGGATTCACTGAGAGTTGATACTCTCGGCACCAGTCCTCTACTATTTTTAGGGCTTGGCGCATGAGGTTGCATATGGTATTCTCATGGCTTCCATTTATTATTATGGTTATATCATCGGCGTAGCCAACAGTAAAGTATCCTTTATCGTTGAGTCTCCTGATGAGGTTGTCTGCGACCAGGTTCCATAGCAGTGGTGAGAGGACGCCCCCTTGGGGACAGCCTTTCGCCACGATGGCCCTCGTTGTGCTGTTTATTGTGACTCTTACTGCTCTCTGATTGAGCATGTTGGTGATCCAGTCACTCAGGGTTTGGTCTACACCGTGCCTGCTGAGTGCTGTACTCATACTCTGGAACGTGGTCTTGTCAAAAGCACCTTCGATATCTATGAAAACAGCCATCGAGGAGCATTTGTGGTGTATTGCGCATTCAATTTTTGGGTTGGTTTCCCCGTTGAGTAGGCGTGCTGTTGTCCGTGAAGCGGATTCTTATGGAGAGGTCCATCTCGGATGTGTCTATCGCAGAGCCTCTCTAGGGTTTTCAGTAGGAAGGATGTGAGACCTATCGGTCTGTACGCTTTGGGTTGTGTATAGTCGGTTTTGCCTGGTTTGGGTATGAAGATGACCTTCACCTCCCGCCACATTAGTGGGACGTATCTGAGTGCTATGCAGGCTTGGTAGATTTCCAGCAGCCGGATTGTCAGGATGTGTTCACCCCATTGCAAAAGGGCCGGGAAAATGTCATCTAGTCCTGCAGATTTGTATGGCTGGAATGTTTTAATGGCCCATGTTATGCGGTCCTCAGTGATTATGTCGCGGGCTCTAGACCAGTCTGTAGTACTTGGTGTCTGTCTAGATTCGTTTTCCCACGTGCTGTCCTCGGAAAGGTGGCAGTCCGGGAAGTGCGTTTCTAGAAGGACCTTACTGGTTTCTTGGTCTGTTTGTGTGTAGGAGTTGTCAGGTTTTTTAAGGGCGCCGAGAGTACGGTCCTGATCAGTTGATAGGATTTTCTTTACTCGTGCGGCTTCGCTGTTAGATTCTATGGATTCACAGAACTTCTGCCAAGCGGTATTCTTGGCCATTCTGATTTGTTTCTTGAACTTGTATTGGGTTTCTTTGTATAGCTCCCAGTCTTCCGGGAGTCTAGTGTTCTTTGCTCTGTTGAATTGTTTTCGTAGCGTGTTTCTGAGCCTATCAAGTTCAGCATTCCACCATGGGTTTCCCTTAATCCTGGTGTTAGGTGTTCTTGGTAAGCCTCCGTTATGTCGTTCGTTAATTTTGTCACGATTTCTTCAAGCTGTGTGGGATCAGTCAAGGGTGTCGAGTGAAACTGTCGTCTAGCCAACAAAGAGGCTAGGTGGTGTTTGTATTCTGTGACGTTTGTGCGGCGCGGATTGCGCCTCGGTGTGGGTTTTTTTATCATGGTTGCTAAGGTAAAGCGGATTCTCCTATGATCGGAACAGGAGGGTTCATCACATACGCGCCAATTAGAGATAAGTTTGGTCGCGTTTTCGGTAGCTAGAGTTAGGTCTATGATTGTTTGACCTCTGGCTGTAACCCAAGTGGGCTCTGAGCCTCGGTTCACAATGTTAAGGTTAGTGAAGAATAGGTATGTGGATAGCGTCTCACCTCTGGCGTTGGATACTTCACTTCCCCAAAGCGGGTGATGAGCATTTGAGTCGGTGCAGATGATCAGGTCCAGGTCCGCGTCCTCGCAGTGACGTACAAGATCAATCATCTCTATCGGTGGGCAGTTCTCGTTGTCGCCTGGCATGTACACCGAGGCTAGTACTAAATCTGGAGCACTGCTGTCAATCCGGAGCCTGATCGCAGTCAGGTCTCTGGAACAGAATTGAGTTAGTGGGGTAATAGGTATGTCTTTGGGTGTGTATATACAGGTACGTGGTTTCTCGCATTAAGTGTGTTTAGAGTGATATTACCTCCGGTGTTTCCAAGGCCACATACTTTGTTGTTTCTAATCCACGGCTCTTGTATAAGTGCTATTGTCCGTGGATTCATCTCCAGGGCTCTGCGAAGGCTAGCCGTGGCGGTCTGGCTATGCTGGAGATTGGCCTGGATGATCTGGGTGTTTGCTGTGGGTCGTGCTGACGTTGGAGCGGAGTTAGGAGGAGTCGGATCCATTGGATACTTCATCTCCCTCCCCTCTTCCTCGCCAGGTGTCGCTGGGTGAGGATGCGAGCAGCTGCATTGTCCATCCCGGTGACGGGGGTGGCGCTGAGTCTGACTCAGCGTCGGTCATTGCAGCCTTCGCCATTTCCTCCTCCAGTATAGTCACATCAGTGTCTGTCTGTGTCTGTTCAGTGGTCTCAGTCTTGTCTGAGGGTAGCTTCTTGGGGTAGAAGCGGACGTATATGGACCCAAGCAGGTACGATACGCGCCGCTCCCGCCCCAAGACCTTTTCGGCTTCATTGGTCGGGATCCCCAGGGTCAGATACGTCCCATGGTTATCCCCACCGACAGAAGTCGCCCTGTACAGTGACCACCTACCAATGTCGTACCAAGTGTTCTGACGAATCAGAACGCTCTGGAGCCGCGCTATGTCCCCATTATACCGGGGTACAAATAGCGCGGCTCGGACACGGGTAGGTATATCAGTCTGTCGCATGACTGTCAGTGTCTGGTCGGTGTTCGGGAGTCTTATCTGTGTCACATTCTGTGTCAACCAGGTCAAGGAGTGGTCGTCTTCACCCCACATCTGCACAGTACCGTCCGCTTCCCGAGGGTATCCGCGGAAGGCCGGGAGTGGTTGGGACGGGTCGCTGTCCATGACGAGCTCCTCAAGTCTGTTCTTAATGTTGTTTGCTTCCTCCGGAGTCAGGGTCCCTGGAGGGGGGGGGGAAGCAGATTGCTACGGCGAGTCGCGCTGGTATATCCTTCGTGGCCCGCGCATAGGTCCTCTGCTCCCCTTGAGCAGGCTGGACTCTCACACGCTTCGGGTTTCCCTGAAGCGCGCTCGGCGAAGCCGTGTCGTCCGGGCGATCTCGCTTTGCCGCCCCCGAGCCGCTTGGCCCGGGTTGTGGTTCAGCGGCCCGGAAGGTCGGCCTCACGTTTATGAGGGCTCCAGCCCGTTTCCCCTTGCCTTTCGCCTTCCTCCTTCGGGGCATGTCATTGTCAGTGTCAGTGTCAATGTCTTGGGTTCGGCTTTCAGTCCCCGCAGACTCCGTCGCTTCCGAAGACCTTACGCGCTGGGTTTCCCCTTCGCGGATTCGGTTTCGGTCGCGTGTTTCCGCGTCCGGCCGCTTTACGCGCTGGTAGGTCCCTTCACGGATTCGCGGCTGATCGCGTACTTGCTCTTCAGCGGCCGTCGGCGCAATGCGCTGGCTAGTGCCTTCGCAGACTGAGCGCCTCCGGTCACTGGGTCCACCGGAGTTGGCCGCCTTACCTTTGCTCGTGTCGTCGTCTGGGTTATTCTTAAAGCTGTTCCTAACGAGGCTCTGTTGCCAGGCACTCGTGGTCAGCACAGTCTGTGTTAGTCGTTTTGGCGCTTGAACAGCAGCCGGGGTGTGGTATAAAGGCGCGTGGGTCGCAGCCGGTGTGGTAATTTTTGGCGCTGTGGTAGCAGCCGTGGTTGTGGGTTGCGCTGTAATAGCAGCAGGGTTTTGTGGCGCTGTGGTAGCAGCCGAAGAATTTTTTGTAGTTGCTGAAGAAGATCGCCGAGAGCGGCAGATTGCTGGTAGGCTGGGTTGCAGCGAGGGCGAAACTCCTGCAGCCCCGGGCTTTGCGGTGCTTCCGGTGCTTGGAGAAGGGGCACGTCCGGGCAAAGTGCACCGCCGAAACTGACCGTAGTGATCTTTGTTATCGCTGCGGTCAGCCCGGCCACAAGGCGGCCCAGTGTTCCGCGGCACTCAACTGCATCTTGTGTTCGGATGCAGGGAAGCCAGCGGGACACAAAGTGGGCGGAGGGGCCTGTGGCACGCCTGCCAGCAAGGCCAAAAAGAAGAAAAAGAAGAGGAGCACCAAACCTGCCGGGGAAACCTCGCCTCCCCCGCAGGCTAGTAGCTCCGCGGCCGACTCCCGGCCCAGGACCGTTGCCGAGGGAATGGAATGTTAATAATGCTCCAATTCCATTTTCTCCAGGGCAACATCAACCACTGTGCCAGAGCTCAGGATCTCCTACTCCAGAGCATGGCACAGTGGTCGATTCACGTGGCTGTGGTCGCCGAACCGTACTTCATCCCCGCCCGTCACAACTGGCTGGGATGCGCTAACGGTTCGGTGGCCATTATTGGCGAGACTCTGACCGACCCGTCTCGGGGCCGCGGCTGGGTTGCTGCGGTCTCGGGTGGCATCGTCATTGTGGGGGCGTATTTCTCTCCCAACAAGAGTCTCGCCGACTTTGAGGGTTTCCTTGTCGAGTTGGGCGCCGTCGTAGGCCGCCATCACCCTCGTCCCGTTCTGGTGCTCGGGGATCTCAACGCCAAGTCATCGGCGTGGGGATCTCCGGTCACTGACCCTCGGGGCGAGGTGCTAGAGGAGTGGGCGGTGACGACCGGTCTGGTCGTCTTGAATCGGGGTTCGGAATACACGTGCGTGCGGCAGCGGGGCGGGTCGATAGTGGACGTCTCGTTCGCTAGCCCCTCTGTCGCCGGCCGAGTCCGCGACTGGCGTGTCGCCGTGGAGGTGGAGACGCTGTCGGACCATCGGTATATCCGGTTCGACGTCTCTGCCCAGACCGCGAGCGGCCGCCATCCAACAACCCCGATTAACGACGGCCCGCGTTGGGCGCTTAAACGCATCGACAGGGAACTTCTCGAGGAAGCTACATTAGTCCAGTCCTGGACCTGGGAGTCGACGACGGACGGCCCCGTCGACGTTGAGGCGGTGGCGCTGTGGTTTCGGGGGGCGATGACGCAGATCTGCGACGCGTCCATGCCCCGTGTCCGCCAACAGTCCGCAAGGCGCCAGGTGTACTGGTGGACCGCCGAGATCGCGCAATTGCGCGTAGCGTGCGTCGCGGCTCGCCGCCGGTACACCCGATACCGGAGACGACGTCGACGGGATTCCGCCGAGGAGGACGCGCTGTATGAGGTGTACCGCGCGTCCAAGGAGACTCTGTGGCTGGCCATCGGCGACTCAAAGTCGCGCGCCAGGGAGGAGCTGCTGGGGTCCCTGGATCGGGATCCGTGGGGGCGCCCCTACCGTTGGGTACGGAGCAAGTTGCGTCCCTGGGCGCCTCCACTGACGCGAAGCATGGAACCCCAGTTGCTAGAGACGGTGGTGTCGGCCCTCTTCCCAGGGCGACCGGAACACGTTCCCCCGGCGATGGCTTCGCCCTCAGCCACAGACTCTCCAGAAGAAGAGGAGAGCACCGATGTCCCCGAGGTGACGCAAGCAGAGATGGGAGCGGCCGTGTCGCGACTCCGGGCTAAGAACACAGCGCCCGGACCCGACGGAGTGCCTGGTCGAGCTCTCGTCCTGGCTCTGAAGGAGCTAGAGCCCCAGCTGAGGAGGCTTCTCACGGCATGCCTCGAGCAGGGTCAGTTTCCCAGTGTGTGGAAGGAGGGGAGGCTGGTCCTCCTCAGGAAGGAGGGGCGCCCCGCGGACTCGCCGTCCGCGTATCGGCCCATAGTGCTGCTTGACGAGGCGGGCAAACTTTTTGAGCGTATCATCGCAGATCGCCTCGTCAGCCACTTGTGCAGGGAGGGGCCGAACCTGGACGACAACCAATTCGGTTTTCGTCGGGGGCGCTCCACCATAGACGCCATCATGCGCGTGAGGGCCCTGGCGGAGGAGACGGTGTCCCGGGGTGGGGTGGTGGTGGCGGTGTCTTTAGACATCTCCAACGCATTCAACACCCTACCCTGGAGTTGTATTCGGGAGGCCCTGAAATACCATCGCGTGCCTCCCTACCTCCGCCGTACAGTAGGGGCTTACCTGGAGGGTAGATGCGTCACCTATCGGGGACGTGACGGTGCTGGTCGGCACCTCACGTCGTGCGGTGTTCCACAGGGATCGGTCTTGGGACCGCCCCTGTGGAACATCGGCTACGACTGGGTGCTGAGAGGCGAACTCCCGCCGGGCGCCGACGTGACGTGTTATGCGGATGACACGCTCGTAACTGCCCGGGGGAGCTCGCACAGGGAAGCGACGTTGTTAGCCACGACTGCGGTGTCACAGGTGGTGAACCGCATCCGGCGCCTGGGCCTGGAGGTGGCCCTGAACAAGTCGGAGGCCATGGTGTTTCATGGCCCTCGACGGGCGCCGCCGCCGGGATCACACATCGTGGTCAGCGGGACCCGGATAGCTGTCGAGTCCACCATGAAGTATCTGGGATTGGTGCTCGACAGCCGATGGGAATTCGGGCCCCACTTCCGGCGGCTGGTGCCCAAGTTGATGGGCGCAGCGGGCGCGCTTTCAACGTTGCTTCCCAACTTGGGGGGCCCGAGCGCCGCCTGTAGGCGGTTATACGTGGGAATCGTGCGGTCCATGGCCCTGTATGCGGCCCCTGTGTGGGCGCTGGACATGACGGCCGGCACTCTCGCCATTCTGCGCAAACCGCAGAGGGTGATGGCCGTCAGAGTCGTCCGCGGGTACCGCACGATTTCCTACGAGGCGGCTTGCGTCCTGGCCGGATCCCCGCCCTGGGACCTAGAGGCGAAAGTACTCGCGTCGTTGTATCGATGGCGCGAGGAAGAGCGGGCACGGGGCTCGAGGCCGGTGCAGCGGCAGATCGCGCTGCGCCGAGAGGAGCTCCGTCAGGTCTTGGTGGCGGAATGGCGGCAGAGGCTTCTGCGCCCTACCGCTGGCCTCGCTACCGTCGAGGCGATCCGGCCAGTACTCGACGACTGGCTCGGGAGAAGGCACGGCTCCCTGTCTTTTAGAGTGACACAGGTGCTGTCGGGGCACGGCTGCTTCGGCAAGTACCTGTGCCGCATAGACAGAGAGCCGGATGCTCGGTGCCACCACTGCGTCCATTGCGGGGAGGACACGGCGCAACACACGCTCGCCGAGTGTGTAGCTTGGGAGGAGCAGCGCCGTGTCCTCACAAATGAAGTAGGAGGCGATCTGTCGCTGCCGGCCATAGTGCAGAGTATGGTCGGCAGCGCAGAGTCGTGGGACGCGGTGGTGTCCTTCTGCGAGGACGTGATGTCGCAGAAGGAAACTGCGGAAAGGGAGAGGGAGATCTCCACTCCCTTCCCTGGCCGCAGAAGGCGCACCGGGCGCAGGGGAAGGGCGGACAACGCCCTTTTCCAGCCCCCGTGAATGGGTCCAGGGGCGAGGGACTTGGGGAAGTCCCCCGCCCCCTATTTGATGGACCCGAGTCGCAGGCACGCGCGGGTGTCGGCGCGCGCCTCTGAGGCGATGCACGGGGTAGTTTAACACCTCACTACCCCGTGCAGGAGGCGAGGCCGGGACAGACCCGACCAGCACTAGTGCGGGGCTGCGGAAGAATTAGGTTTCCCGCGGCCCCCCACGCACGTGTGAAGAGACACCGGGGTGGTTTTAGCCGGTAAGAATCCGGCACACCCCTCCGCCATTCCCCAGGCGGAGGTAGTCCATGAGGATTTCTCCCCGTTAAAAAAAAAAAAAAGGAGCAGCACCTATAGGCAGTGAATTGCCCCCTCCCAGAATACGATGGGGGCTGACCGACTTGTCGGTGTGGGACTCCCCGGCTTGGCCGGGACCCACCTGGGTAGACAGTAGCAGAACCATGCAGACCCGCACAGCCGAGGAACAGGGAACATAGGAACAGGGTATTAGGTTATCCCTAGGCCTGGGATCTGGCGTAAGGGAAACTTCTCTTGTCCGGAGTCTCGTCTGCTGAGACACTCCGGCAGGGGGGTCGCCCCCCAGGTTGCTAGGTGGCGGTCCCCCAGCTGAAGCTGGGCTATCCGCAACCCGCCCACCCGCTCGGTTGCATGAGAAGAACTGCCCGGCAGTCCGTGCTGTCCAATACAAGGGTACGTATACCATCGCATTAGGACAACTCAGGTGCCCCGAGTCTAAAAAAATCCGAAAAGTGCGAAAATACTTTTATTTGAAAAAGATCATTTACACACAGTTTTGATGCTAGTTCGGCCACATACATAAGTGACAAGTCTAAGAAAACACAGTCATCGCTCCCATCGAACGCACGGCAAAGTATAGAGGTGAAAACACGGCCTTATTTTTCGGGGGGAAATTCATTAAAATTACTCCTCGCGCTTTGGGAGGAGCTGAAAGGAGGGTCAAACTCCTACTAAGTATTTTTTTATAAAGTGTCCAACGTAACGTCCAACTAAGCTAAATATACTTGTATCTGGAGTCATAAGTCATTTATTTCGGAACAATATACATCGTGTAGAAATTTTGTAAAATAAAACAATACCATGCAAATAAAACAAACAAAAACAAACAAACACACAAACAAATTCAAGACGATAAAAGCCCACATTCAATTTACAATATGTAGGTAATCGTATTTACAATAAAACATTCAGTCAAATAAAAAGGAAAAACAAAAATCAGATTAGTGTATAAAAAAATTACAATTAAATTAAATAAAAATTGTGTAAAACAGATGAATAATATGTCATCTTATTGTCTGTGAATGATCAATAATAAAACTAGAATGTCCATATAAATATGTCATCTAATTGTAAAATGAAATGTCAAAGATAAAATTTATAATTATGCTAGAAATAATAAAAAAAATAACAAAATTTAATCAAAGTGATATTATAAAACAAAAATAAAAAAAACAATAGACAACATAATATTAAAATTAATTTTAATCTAAAACAATAATATTATGGTTATCGCTTGTCTTCTAGGTATTCCTCGACGCTGTAATAGTCCTTCCTCAGTAAATATGTCTTCAATTTGTTTTTAAATAAGTTGGCGCTATTTATGCTTTTTAACCGACTTCAAAAAAAGGAGGTTTACAATTCGTCTTGAACTTTTTTTTTTTTTTTTATGTATGTTACCTCATTACTCGGAGACGGCTGGACCGATTTGAAAAATTCTATATCTATATATATAATTAAATATTCTATTCTAGTTGGTCCCATTGCTACGAAATCAGGATCTGATGATGGGATCCTGGAGAAATCGAGGGATCTCTTCAAATATTATAGGCACACCTATAGCGTTTTGGGTATTTCTTATAGTACCTTGAGCAGTTGCTTCCGAAAAGTACCATTTGGGGAAGTTGAACTGATGATGAAGACCAGAGATGGCCACTGAAACTCCTCAATAAAAAGTATTTCGTGGATTGCGATTCGATTACTTGAGTACGGATGTTAAACACTTTATGCTCGTCACAATACATATGGTGATGTAGAGCTGATGGTCAAATATCAGGAGAACTCCTCAAAAATTAACGGCTATGCACAGGGAAAAGCAATATTTTGTAAAAGGTGATAAGTTGTTGACATTATGGCTTTTGTAACTAGATAAATTACAAACCAACCCACTAAAAAGCGTGAAAAAAAATTTTTTAGCAAAAAATAGAACCGACTTCCATATCAAAACACTACAAAGCCAAAAATAACTTTAATTTCGGAAGGCGGTGTCTTTAGTTTTGTATATATTTAATTTTTTGACACCGCCTTCCGAAATTAAAGTTATTTTTGGCTTTGTAGTGTTTTGATATGGAAGTCGGTTCTATTTTTTGCTAAAATTTTTTTTAAATTCTAATGGAAGCTTGTTGTATATAAATACTGATTGGTACCTACGACTGTGATGAACTACATTTAGTTTTGCTTGGATTGTGTTAGGCAAGTTTTTCCTGCGTGTATTAATTCTAACATTTCGTTGTTAATCAGTTTCAAATTTGTGCAAGTTCTTGACGAAACTGGTTAGCAGTACCAGTATATAAAGACATGGCACTGTTAAAATATTGAGTTCTATAAAGTGATCTCTGCACGAATCCGTCTGTTTTAAGCGGAGCATTGTCCTTAAAGCTTTAGTAAAGCTTTAGTTAGTTACGCAAGTAACAGTTGCCCCGAATGCAAGAGCAACAGAAAACACGGCCGTATTGCATGTCGAGATCTGACTTATTTTGAGGAGCTGTATTAGTGACATGCCGTCTATGATCTATGTTATAACAATTCTAATACTTCTAATGAAATACGAGTTAGCAATTAAAAAGCTTTTTTGTTGACGTACACAAAAGCTAATGAACTTCTGACTAAAGTGACTCGTTTCAATAAAGGTGCCTTTTACTTATCTGGGCGAATGTCACTCTAGTCTTCTTCGCTTTAACTATACCTGTAGCAATGACAAAATAAATCGCAATCACAGTGCCTTGTCTGCACGTCACTGGAGAGGCAGGGTAGACGCAAGACACGGGCTATTAGCATTTATATTAACCCTTAAGAAAACAGGTTTGTGTAAATTAAACTAAATTAGATTACACCTCCATTCCCTTACGCTGACGGAACGATGAAGATATAGAATTTATTTAATGCCAAGTTTATTAGGTTATCTTATAAAAAGGTAAGTCAATGTAAACTATGTTTGTATAATACTTGGCGTTTTATCTTGATGACACGTCTTCACTGAAAAAAAAGAATTGTTGAATGTACTAAAGTAGCGTAGGTTGAGTAATGAACTGCCATAGTCAACCCTTTTCATAGTTAATTTAACTATAACAAGAGTGAATTTAACAAAATCCACTTTGTTGGTTTACATAATCAACCAGTTATATTTGGTAAAATCAACAATTTCGTGTGTAGGACCTAGATAACCCGCGGATTTGATAAAATTTACGTGGAATTTAGTAAAATAAATCATTCTTTTTTTTCAGTGTTTGAACCCATGTTTGTGTCAGTAGAACATACATTAAATAAGTGGGTACTCATCTATAATAATTAACGCATTAAATCATGAATGTGTAATATATCCCATGGTGCCATTGCACTTGCGTGCAAATATAACTTAAGATTTTTCTTCAATATTAAGTTTTCTCCAACTATTAGGCACTTTTTTTATTGATTACTAAATGTCGGGCAGGGCTTCAATCCCGTGGAATTAGGTTATGTTTTCATCGTGTTGATGAAAACATAGCCTTTTTCTTTTGCAGTCGGTAAAAAGTAGCCTATAACCCTCCTCAAACTCCAAGCTACTTCCATACTTCTTCCATATTTCACCCAAATCCTCTCAGGACTTAGTGAACTGGAAGTCAAACGTGAGCCTATTCTCAATAAACAAAAGTAATGTATTCACTATTATTGACTTAAAGACTCCCAGGTTATAGTTATTAGGAAAGACATACTCCAGCAGGGAATTCCACTCTCTAGCTGTACGCACAATGAAAGTATTCCCAAAACGTATTGTGTGTATGGGTGGGATTTCCACCATATAAAGATTCGTTCGTTCATCTTGCAGTTTGATGATAGAACGGGCTTGGTGGAATTAGATTGTGCAATTCCATTGCACGCTCTCCGAAATGTACCGACAGAAAACCGATAGGCTGTTCAATACTCTGGAGCTTTGCTTCGACAAATTATTATAAATAATTGAATCCATGAAATAAAACACTTTTGCAGACAGTGCTGACCTTGAGCGCATACGTATATGAAAACAGCAATTTATTTAATTAAAATTAGTTTTGTTGTTAGTGCATATCTCAGAAACAATTGTATACGTTTTCCTTCATGTAGTCTCAGCTAGCCAGAGTGATATTGCGAATGTTTTATAATTGGGATATCCGAAAATAGCTATAACAATTTTCATAAACGTATTTTTGCGCGGATGAAGTCACTAGCTAGGTACATACGTTTTGTCCGAAATCCTGTACACACATTTTCTAATCGTGTGGTTGCCGAGGGTAGCGTAAGGATTACGCGATTACAAAACACACTGCTATCATTTATCCAATTAAGTGTAAACAAAATTTTATAGCAATTAAGGAAAACGGTACAAGTGTTCTAACCATCAAATTATTTATTTACTTGTTAACATAGTTAAAGAAATATAGATATTTTATTTTATTTTATTTCGTGGGTAATAAACATATTAAACATTACAAACAGTACAGGATTGAATCATAGTAACAAATATACTACGTTATTCACAGATTATAATAGAGAGTAGCTAGCTGTTGATTACTGTAATTAAATTATATTCTCAAATTAGAGCTTACAACTACATTTATTTATTTAAACTTTATGTACAATGGGCGGACTTTATGCGGCAAGGCATTCTCTACCAGTCAAAAAAATAACAAGAGTACATACATTTAATTATAAACTACTATCTTTAAAGTAGATGTAATATCTTTTTTAAATATTTTTTTACATATATTGATAACAGAGTGCAATATTATGCCAAAAGGCATACGAATATGGTGTACATACCTACACATTTTGGCGAGGATTACACATTAAAATTTAATGGAAGAACACATGCATTATTGTGGTATTAAATTACAAAATAAATTGAACAGTGACTAATAATTATAAAACTAATATAATCTGCGGTCATCTTACCGATTTTGTACATTATTCATCATTTATGGCAACCGTGATTTTCCAGGCAATTTTTTTTAGGAGAAAGCATCTTTAAAATATCGCAGATGAACATCTAATGTCTTTTTTATTAATTTTATATTTCGGTTTACCTATACTTAGTTGTTAAACTCTAATACCCAGCAGGTAGTGCATAGAACAGGCAGTATAAAGTAATGACAAGGATTACTTGTATATATTATTACCCAGTGAGAGCTCACATCTAGGTGAGTATTTCGAATAGATTGCATAGCTACTAATCTAGATATTCATTAAGCCATAGGGAAATAACAAGTTATGCATATTCGTTGGCTGTTAAATTTTATGCGGTCCCAATTTAGATGGCATATTAATATGAAAATTAGGTTAGTTAACAGAGTTCTATTTGTATATATTCAATGTCATAATTACCATTATCCATGTTACAAATTATTGTACTGGAATAGAAAGTATCTTGTTTCATAATGCAGGTCTTAATTTGTTTTACATATGAATTAGTTCAGTCGTTGAGAATGTGATTGGTTGACAAACATACAGGTTTTCTCATTATATTATGCTAGGCTGATTTGCATTTGGGCCTTCAGAGTGGGGACTCTGACCGCCCACTAAGTGACCCTAGAGAATCTGGGGGTCTTTAAGTAACGAGTGAGAAGGTTACTTCTAGGTAAGAGTGCTTCATCTAAGACCATATCATTGCTTACCATCAGGTGAGATGGTGGTCAAACAGTAATCTATCACAAATAAAAAATCATATCCACACTCACAACATGACAAACAATGTGGCTTCAAACAAATGTGAGGTTACATTTACAATTATATATTTGGTCCTTGGTAACTCAGATGTGGCCGAATCGAAATCTCCGTTTGAAAATATTTCATACCTTGTTAAATATTTTTGCATATTTTTCTTTGTTTTTGTCATAAGCTAGATACTTAAGTATGCGTTAAAAATGTTGGCTCTTAAGTACTTATTTGATGTTTGGCTTTGACCACACTCGTGTTTACGTAGATAAGGGAAAAGTATGTAATAGGGGTCATTTAAGCCAGGATTGAAATAAAACCAAATCTATTAATTAAGGATTTATTTTTGTGTTCTAATAATAAACTTTACTTTTTTAACTATCAACTGAGATCAATTTTAATCACTTTCACTTTTTTTATTTTTGGAACAATAAAGACTTAAAAAAATACAGGTTTGATCGCCATTGCCAACATAGGTTGTGGTGATCAGTATGTGGACAATGGTGATCAATATATCTTGCTTACATAATTGCGGTCTTTTTCGGTGGTCCATAGACCAGCTAGCTTTATTTGTCTTCCTACGACGAACTTTGGGCATTTAAAACCAAAAAGGATATTTTTCCATTAAAGTTAGGTAATGTGGGCAATGGGAGTCACTATGTAGGCAATTGGAGAATCTCTTGAATCCGATTACCTACATAGGCGAAAACCTTATAAAAATAAATCCTGCTAAGAAAATTGAAGATATAATAACAATCCGGGTTTTAAATCACAATCTTAAGTGTTACAATGATTACATACAAAAGTATAGAAATAAAAATTTGGGTATATAAGACTTATCTTAAAAATTATGTAAAATATTTGATCAAAATGGCGCGAAATCTTCAAATGGCTGTTTCTATCCAGTGTGCAGTGCGTTGCGCGAATTGAGTGAGCCGTCCTTGAATGGATTTGGCGCAATACTAGCGAGTAGGTATGTTAGCATCACTTGATCGCGTTCGGTTTTTGTTATTTTATGGTGATCACCATTGCCAGCTGACTCCGATTGCCTACTTCTCCTCTACTCATGTCACCTTCACATTTCTCGTAGCTAGAAAACCTATGGTCTACCAGGAAGTTTATTTATTTGGTTTCCAGGACAACACTTTTAAATTAGATGTACAATATTAAGCAGTAAACACTACATGCTACACAATACATACATGAACATATCTTAATTTTATTTTTATTTTAATTTAATTTATTAAATAGGAACAACAAACAGCTACAAAATGCAAAATTACAAATAGAAAAACTTAAACAACTTAAGTAATAATGTAGCCCACAACGCTGTTCACAGATTACCAGTAATGAATAAGACCTTACAGCCACTAGGAGGTGAGCTGTTCATGCATGACTGTTACATTAATATTCTAAAAACAACAATGCAAAAAGAAAAAAGAAAATTAGGTAAATAAAAACAAAAAAAAACAACAATAAACAACTAGGTGGTCTTATGTTTAAGTGCCTCATACAAAAGGCTACGAAACCTTTTCAATGAACACGTAAAAATATCTATATGTTCGAATGCTTCATTGTAGGTTGCTGCCATTCGCCGAACTGGTGAACGTAAACCAGTGTTGGATCGGCAGGCACCTACTGCTTAATAAATGATTTAGGTACTAAGGAAAACAAAACTGACCAGAAATAGTTATATGGTGGTAAATTAAATCGAATCGACAATTTTCCACATAGTAAGCTATTAAGCTAGTACCTAGTAAAATTCCGTGAAATTATATTTACATGTTATGGCATTTTAATTATTTGTACTGCTGATATTATAGGCTATATTTGAATGATCCATGAATCGTCTTATTACACTTGCGGTTTTCCTAGAAATCTTAGGAAACATCGGACTTTTTTATTTGGTTTTTTTTCCTTCAAAAATACCCATATCTATGTTTCATGGGAACCTCCAGGTAAAGGGCCTCACCTTAATAGTATAAACTAATCTTATTTCTTTTCGATATACTGCTAATTTTTAATTATACGAGTCATGTTCCTTCGGCAAAAGGCAGGACCAATATAAGCTAACCTCTTAGAACTACATATTATACATACTAGAACAGCTCACGGGCTATTTGTTAACATTACATATGGGTACGGTTAAGTACATATACATACATGCAAACGTATAGTATCCATACTACAAAAAATACTAACGAAGAATATATTATTATAGAACCAAGAATCTTCGTTAGTATGTATTTAAAAGCTAGAGCTCTGAAGATGGCAAATAATTACCATCTTCAGAGCTCTAGCTTTTAGGAGCACAGGTGAATCTTAAATAGTGGCCGATTTGTAAAAACTGATAAGACAACTTAGGTACAGTGGGAAAGAACTGGAAAATTGCAAGTCGATGAGTCAGCGGCTTTCGCTGAAGCGTTGAAGCGATATTCAAGTCTTTAAGTAAAATGCAGTAAACATTTAAAATAATATAATATAAAGCTTTCAGTAGCAATAAACTATAAAAATTGGCCTAGTGCGAGTCAGACTCGCCCATGAAGGGTTCCGTAGTAACTATAATAAAATAATATAATATGTATATTTATTTGACGAATAAAAAAAAAACCTTAAAAATTTCTTAAAACTAGCTTATTTACATTTTTACAACTACGCTAAATAACTATGTTTTTCATAGTGTTTGTATGAATTTCAAAGTTATATTTGCGGTTTTAGAAAATATGCCGTATCTCAAAAACTGCTGACCCGATTTCGTTCAAACCAATTTTGGTTGAAAGTTTACATTAAGATCTACAGACATATATGTATATTTTTTAAATTTTTCACTCCATTATTATCGCGCGGGTGCGACGAGTGCTATTACGAGCGGTCAATGACCCTGTGACAATGTCATCCTCTACGGTGAAATGTAGTAATTGTAATGTTGTAATTAACGAGTTGCTCGCTTTTATCCAAAATAAAGCAGCAATCATGGATGAAGACAGCATGGTGCGATTGTGTGCAACTGCTTTTAAGGAAGAAGAAATAACGGAGGCTAAAAAGTTGTTGTTCGAGTCCGTTGATAAGTCACACCGAAAAATTAACAGACGGAAGGAGGGTAAAAGTCGAAGAGATATCGAGGACATTATTGTGTTGATAAAGGAATTAGATCCAGAATTACTGCCGGTTTTTGTAGCTAGACACCTTCATAAACTCCCGCCAGTAACGTTCGACCATCTGGACGCTACAAGGCTTTTGAGGGATTTGATTAGGCTACAGGACGATGTTACCGTAATTAAGGAAAAGTACGTTACGAGAGAGGATTTGGCTGATATTAGAATGTCGAGCAAGTGTGATTATAGAAGCATCAATGTGAATCATAGAAGAGGAGCATGTTTATTGGACAACAATTTCGAGTATGAAAGTGGTCCAGTGGGCCTGCTAACACATATTAACCAAGAAAGGTCAACGTCCGCAGCGTTCAACAGGTGTCAAGAAGGTGTGAGCGAGCGGCATAACGATACGGTCATAAATAATAGTGTCATTTCGCCGTCTGCGCACACGCAGCCACAGAAGGAAAAATCAGTGTGCGATAAAAAGGATAGTGACAAGTGCGTGGAGGCCCGTACCGCGGTTTCGGCAAACATCGCGACAGAAACAGACACAAACAGCGCGACAGGAACGATAACACCAAGAGAGGTGGAAGCTGGTGGGGGCAGTTCATTGAGGCCCACCGGAGTTTCGAAAAATACCTTGTCGGCGCGTTTAACTACTCCAAGGTCGTCGACACCGGATCGTCGCAAGTGTAAACAGTTATCAGATATTGTGCGTGAGGGTAGTTGGAAAAATGAATCACCTAGTGAGGGATGGGTTAAAGTGCAACGAAAAAGGTTAAGAAATCGTTTTGTAGGGTTGAAAGGTACAGCGAATACATTGCCTCATTGTTCTTTTAAGGCAGCGGATGTTTATGTGCCTTTTTATATCTATAATGTTAAACACGGAAACGAAGATGGAGGATATAGTTACCTACATTAAAAACAAAACAAATGTAGACGTGCAATTACATAAAATAGATATGAAAAGGAACAAGGGATACGCAGCTTATAAGTTTTCAATACCTAAGAGGGAGTTAAGTATTTTTATGAATGAAAATCTGTGGCCTTCTGGAATATTATTCCGTAGGTTTGTTTATTATAATAGCGGCGATAATGATCGGCGACAGGGTGACCTGCAGCGTAGTGAATTTGAGTGTGTAAATAAAACTAAGTAATGAATACACATAACAAAGATCATAATGTACTTACGAAGTTTGTGAGTTATAACTGTAGGTCATTAAAGAGATCAGCAGTGTGCATAAAGGATCTATGTAAAACCATGGATGTTATTGCATTGCAGGAAACCTGGTTGTTGCCACACGAGGTTTCCATCCTTGATAGTTTGGATAAAAATTTTGGATGTTTTGGAAAATCCGCGGTAGATACGTCAGCGGGGGTAGTGAGGGGGAGGCCATACGGTGGTGTGGGGCTTTTGTGGAGGAAATCTGTGTTTACATCAGTGTCTGTTATTCCCTGTAGAAGTGATCGTATTGCCGCTATCAAGGCGACATGCGCCGATTGTAATTTGTTATTGTTTAGTGTGTACATGCCAACTAATGCACCCGATAACTTGAATGAATTTTGTGAGTGTTTAAGTGAGTTAGTGGCTATTATTGAGACCACGAATGTGGAGTATGTATATATGCTCGGTGATTTTAATGCGCATCCTGGGGAACTATTTAGTCAGGAATTGCTAAGTTTTTGTGATGAGCAGAGTTGGCGCTGTGCAGACTTTGTTAAGTTAGGCATAGACTCCGACACGTATACATATGTCAGTGATGTTTGTGGAAGTAGACGGTGGCTTGACCATTGCCTGGTGTCAGAAGTAGCGTGGAAAACGATAGAGGGAGTGGAAGTTTGTCAAGATATTTATTGGTCTGACCACTTTCCTCTTGCCATTCAAGTTAACCTAGGATTGGTCAGGTCAACTGATGCTTCGGTAAAACAAGGGAATAAGATTGTCGATAGGGTTATATGGGGTGAGAGAAATGCAGCACAAATAAATTGTTATTACGAGTTATGTATGGAAAAGTTTAAAAATATAGACTTTCCTTTAGAGTTAAGTGATTCTTGTGATAGCAAGGATAATACATGTCAAAACAAAAATCACAGAATTATAATTGATACTATGTACAATAACTTGGTGTGTTCGCTTAGGGAGGCGGCGGCGGACAGTTCTGGCTCGGTGAGGGGTGGAAGGGGTCGGCGCATAGTGATCGGGTGGAACAAGCACGTCAGTGACGCTCACAGGAACGCGAGGAGGGCCTTTCTGAATTGGGTGTGGCATGGTAAACCTCAATCTGGGCAGCTGTTTGTAGATATGAGAGAGTCGCGTAAATGTTTTAAGAAAAAGTTGAAATTCTGTCAAGACAACGAGGAGCAAATTAAGATGGACATTTTGGCGACAGAACATAGAAACAAGCATTTCCAGAAATTTTGGATATCCACCCAGCGTTTGAGCCCGAAACCTGCAGTTCCGGTGAGTGTCAATGGCGTGACAGAACCGAAGGAGATCGCGGATATGTTCATGGGAATTTTAAAGTGACCTCACGGCTTCAATCAGATGGGGGTGCGCGTGACGAGGAGTCTAGAAAAACTAGCGGGCAAGTTAGTATTTCGTCTAAAGAGGTACGGAACATTATAAAATGTATGACGAGGGGCAAATCTCCGGGTCACGACGGCCTTAGTATAGAGCATTACCAATATGCGGGTCCGCATCTCCCAAGGATCTTGTCCATGCTGTATAATTTTTGTTCGAAGCATTCTTATTTACCGACTGAACTGATGAGGACGATAGTTGTACCCATAGTCAAGAGTAAGACGGGGGATGTCTCGGACAAGGATAATTATAGGCCCATCTCATTGGCCACTATAGCTGGAAAGGTTTTTGACAGTGTGCTTGAGCGGAGAGTAGCTGGGCAGCTCAATTTACATGATGCTCAGTTCGGTTTTAGAGCTGGGCTATCTACGGAAGCTGCTATATTGGCGCTCAAGCACACGGTCAGGTACTATACGGACAGAAACACACCTGTGTACGCTGCCTTCTTGGACCTCTCCAAGGCTTTTGACCTGGTTGATTATAACATATTATGGTCAAAATTGCGCAAGCAGGGTCTACCCAACGAATTGGTTAACCTTCTGCAGTACTGGTATAACCATCAAATCAACTAGGTCAGATGGTCGGGTGCTTTATCTGAACCGTATAGACTAGAGTGTGGAGTGAGGCAGGGTGGGTTAACTTCCCCGTCGCTATTTAACCTGTATGTAAATCAGTTGATCGGGGAGCTCAGCAGCCAGTGCTGCTGAGCTCCCCGATCAACTGATTTACATACGAATCAATTGAATTGAGCATCCGACATCAGTATGTCGATGCTCAATTGATGGTAGTATAATAAATAACATAAGTTACGCGGATGATATGGTGTTGCTGAGTCCCTCGATTGACGCCCTTCGTAGGTTACTGGGTGACTGTGAGAGGTATGCTGTGTCTCATGGCCTCCTCTACAATGTAAAGAAAAGTGAAGTTATGGTGTTTCGGGTAGGTGCTAGGAAGCCAGTCGGAACAATTCTGCCGCTATGTCTGTACGGTGTGGCTCTAGTAAGGGTGTCAAGGTTCAAGTACCTTGGACACATTGTGACTGAGGATTTGAATGATGACCTGGACATCGAGAGGGAGCGGAGAGCGTTGTCAGTACGATGTAATATGCTGGCTCGCAGGTTTGCACGATGTACTAATGAAGTAAAAATAACTCTTTTAAAGGCATATTGCCAGTCATTTTACACGTGCAGCCTGTGGGTTAGTCATACGCAAAGGGCTTATAGCGCTCTCCGTGTCCAGTATAATAACGCTTTTAGGATTCTGTTGGGGCTTCCACGTTTCTGTAGTGCGTCGGCCATGTTTGCGGAAGGGAGA
Source organism: Tholera decimalis (assembly GCA_943138885.2). NCBI lineage: Eukaryota > Metazoa > Arthropoda > Insecta > Lepidoptera > Noctuidae > Tholera > Tholera decimalis. The sequence continues at coordinate 21,921,234 of OW964552.2, read as the reverse complement.
GTGGATAGCTTTCAAGCAATTATGCGCAAGAGAGCGGCATCCCTGATGCACAGGATGCGGGGGAGCGCCAACAGTATCCTGAGAGTGATTGTGGACAAGCCAGACTGTCCGTTCCTGTTTTATTGGATCCGTTTGCATAACGGCGGGTCTAGTGCAGCAGACGGACTAAAATACATGAATTAGATTTTAGAATTTTAATTGTATTTGATTTTAATTTTGTAATTTTAATATTATAATTTTAAATTTATTATTTTGAAATTTTAATTTAATGTATTTGATTATTTATTGTTAAATTGTTACTAACATAGTATAAGTTGTCTTACTAACACTATGGATTTTATGTCTGATGTATAATAAATAATAATAAATTATAGAAGTTAGAGGGGGGACACACATTTCACCACTTTGGAAGCTTATATCTTTTAAACGATTGACTTTATGAAAAAGTCATTTTAGAAACCTTAATGTCATTTTTAAAGACCTATCTATAGATACCACACACGTATAGGTTTCATAAAAGAAAATATTTTCAGTCTCAGTTCCATGTATGGAGAGCCCCCTTTATTTTAAATATTTTTAAATTTTCTCTTAAAATCGGAAAGCGGTTCACAGAAGGTAGAAAATATGCCGTATCTCAAAAACTGCTGACCCGATTTCGTTCAAACTAATTTTGGTTGAAAGTTTATATTAAGGTATACAGACATATATTTTTTTTAGATTTTTAACTCTATTATTATAGAAGTTAGAGGGGGGGGACACACATTTTACCACTTTGGAAGCTTATATCTTTTAAACGATTGACTTTATGAAAAAGTGGTTTTAGAAACCCTTATATCATTTTTAAAGATATGTCTATAGATACCACACACGCATAGGTTTCATGAAAAAACTATTTTCATTTCTAGTTCCATGTATGGGGACCCCCCTTTATTTTAAATATTTTTTCTTAAAATCGGAAAGCGGTTCATAGAATACATCTACCTACTAAGTTTCACATGTATAGTCTTAATAGTTTCGGAATAAAATGGCTGTGACATACGGACGGACGGACAGACAGACAGACGGACAGACATATCGAAACTATAAGGGTTCCGTTTTTTGCCATTCGGCTACGGAACCCTAAAAACTGGAGGTAAAACTATAATGTTATCACTATAGTTTTACCTCCAGTTTTTATATATAAGGAATTTTAACACTGACACTAATCAGTGTTAAAATTCCTTATACGTAAGTACACAAGTCATTTGATTCATATACATTGGATGGTTAAATACAAAGCTTGAGCGTAGGTCGGCCATATTGGCAATATTGACGTAGGTATATCTTCTTTTCGCAAAGCATTGTCAGGGAAACTGCTGTTGATGAAAGCTAAAAAATTCAACACATTATGATGTGATTTATAGGTTCTGAAGCATCCTAAAAAAATTTGTACTAAAATAAAGCTTTCTTTCAAGGATGGGAAGTCATCCAATGACTGTCTCCCGATCTGGGCGAAGCGGGAGGGAGGGTGTGTCAGTTTTTTACTGACAACTCATTCGTGCTCCGTCATTTACGCTTCGTGTTCCGAGGCCACCGTAACTCTTTCGAACAATTTCTCAACCCCGGCAGGCAACGACCCCCTAGTGGGCCCCAACAATTTTGCTGACACTCATTGAGGCGTGCGTGGAACACGATGCACCGTCTACCCTGGCCTGGTTTTTGTCGGGCAGCGAGCTACCCATTGCTCGTAACCCGCTGGCCTGCGCCTACGGTAGCCGGGAGTCACCCTGCGACTCCCGACGTCCAGAGCGTTTCCTGCGGCGGCTGGAGCGCAAGGACTGTGAGGGCCTTGAGGCCCGCCTCTCCATCTCGCGTACCGCTACCACCTTTGCTTGCATAACTGCTTCGCAGAAGGAGGTGACTGCTTCCCATGCCTCCTTGCTCCAGACCATGGATTAAACTAAGGCCGGAAGTTATAAGTCGCCGCCTATCACCCTTACGAGGACACGGCGGGGCTCTGCCCAAGCGGGGCAATTCTCCACCGTATGTTCCACCGTGTCCTCGGGCGATCCTCGCAGTAGTGACACTCGGGCGTTTCCTCCCGCCGAATCCGGCACAAGTTAATCCGAAACAAATAATAAATTAATATTTATTGTTATATTAAATATTTATGATACTATAATATAATTAATGTTTTAAAATAGTTTGCTTCGTTTGACGCCACTAGCACAACGCAATCAAGTTTTTGGCACGGAAGAGTTTTCCCTCTAATTTCCTAGCATTATCTAGGTATTTCTATTATGTAAATTATTAAATATATTACGCTTTTTTATTTATATTATTTCTGAATAGGGCATTGTTTGTAGTCCTCACACAAAACCTTCGGAAGGCATAATTTGGTCGACTGAAAGTAATAGTCTTTTGTTACTAATCAGATATTGAGTTTTGGGAAAATGACAATACCTAAATTGTATGACCTTGCTGGTTTATATGTTTTGTAAAGCTTAGTATTGTGTATTTATATAGCGGTCGATGATGCGGTATTAATACAATGGTTAAACTGTTTGCGTAAAGTTTGTCAAGGCACACACTATGTTATTAACGGACTTCAAAAAAAGGAGAAAGTTCTAAATTCGTCTATATTTATTTTGTTGTTTTTAAATTGCCTACGACTTCGTTCGCGTGCCAGTTGATATTACCTACACGGTTTTTCCCGTGTAAATTCCGATCCCTTGTTAAAAAGTATCAAGCCTAAATATTTCTCTACAACCTTCTTCAGCAAAACGCCCGTTAAAATCTATTCAGCCGTTCCAAACATTAGCTCGGATACTCGGATACAAAAAGAAAGTCCGACAGACAAAATTAAAAGAATGTTTCTTTTTTAAATTTAGATAATTATTTTCATATTTATTTATATGTTTTTATTATGTTTTACTTGAGTGGAATATGTATTGTTTAGCAGCACTGTCTTATTGCTTATCCTTGTGTAATATACGAATATCACATTATTTCGTGTTTTCTTTGATTTTGTTGCCAACATAATTTCAACATATCAACAGCAAAAGGTGACAACCTCTCATTGGTCACTGATTGCTTTTTGGCTCCAACAGATTTCCACGATAAACACAAGAAATCTTGTAGTGTATAATAGGTATGTCACTCTTTATGGACTCGCATACTAAATTGCTTTCGCCCAAGCTGAAATGAGAAACATTAAGGTAACATGTATGTGTGGAGAGTTGTGTGAGTGACATTTGTACGTGTGTGTGTTTGTATTCTATGTTCCACAGAAGAAACGTGTGGACTGATTTAGCGGATCTTTGTTTGATTTGCTTTAAGAGGTGAAGATTAGCTCCACAAATGTTTATTTTACTCGTTTTTGGTGCAGTTATTTTGAGTTATACGAGCGTCAGTAGAGGTAGTTTTCAGATTAATATATGAAATAGAATATCCTTCTGTTGTTTTCTGAATGACGAGCTCGTCGCTAAAGGAAAGCTTTTCGAAGTCAGTGCGTGGATGATTGACCATTTTAAATTCTCAAAAGTCTTCCATATTCGAAATATTCAAAATATCGGCAGTCTTCCGTAGATGAATGTCATTCGTGACAAATCTGACACCAGTAAGACTGGCACAAGAACTATAATAAATTATGGAGCGAGTTATTCGGTTGTAGACGTCAGATAGCCACTTGCCTCCGTGTAAAATGCTGTCACTGAGCTGTTACTTCAACGTAGTTGGGAAGAAGTTAGGCAAATTTATGGATTCACCTGATCTCTTGATAGATAGCAGTTTCTTCTAAATCAGAATATGCAATTTATTTTACTTATTCTGATTTACAAGCCTAAACTACCTTAAAAATATGATTTTGACACATGATTCAAATAGCTTGGACATTTTATTTATTGGGTAAAGTAATCATAGATGACTGAAACAAAATTTATATTATTTAATTTTACATTAACAAACGTCTAACGGTATGACGGTATGACTTGTTGTTCTGGGGCAAGTGGAAGGCAAGCAATCACGTGGTCGGGCCTCTTAGGCTGCTTTATCAAGAGAAAAGGCAGCATCGTCTACCACGACCATTCTGTCAAGAATGCACGACTGAGGAATGGTATATAACCGAACAAGTGTATAGACTTATCCTATAGATACAATACAAGATAACTACAGTTAAGTCATTAGATTTCATATTTGTATCTCAGGAATTTGGATAAGCTGCGTTCATTTGTGGCCTACCTTTGAACTCACGCAACGTTCAGAACAATCGATAATCCATTGACCCTTGTAATATTCCTACCCGAAATTACTGTTTTCACGAATAGTATTCGATTACTTATATTGGATTATGTTTTACTGATATGTGCAGTGTGATATTTGGTGTATAAATTAAGTGTTTATTTATTTACACTTCATTCATATAAGTACCTACCTAATGCCGTAGGAATAGCTACGTGAAAAGCGATTTAGATGTTTTGTAATTTCAATGGCTCATTTATTCTTAAAAGGAAGGAAAACGAACCTGTATAATACATTTATTATTAAGAATAAGCTTTGAAAAGCGTCTAACATAATTATAACTACACATCACTTTCCCATTTATCATTGTTCATCGAGTTTTTAAAGGAAAACTACTACATAACAGAAAGTTAGATACGTACAGTTTCTAAGAAAAGCTGAAAGAAATGTGATTACGTAAATAAGTTGTGCCAAGGCCAGTCATGTGTTACAGTTAGTAATTATACTAAAGATTAATGACCCAATGGACTACGGTTAATGACATTCAGAAAGTAAGACGGCTTTTTATCGGCACAGCTTGGAGGACTGCCCAGTCTGATACGGAATACTACACAAAAGGCTTAATTTGATTATAGCTATGTAGTTTGAGTTGAGGAAATCAACTGCCAAATGTGGCATCGACCACAGAACACACATAGTACACATTGTGGCCTGTGGGGTTCCATCATAAGACATATCATGACTGGCGTGTCCTGAAAAACTGCAACATCCAAGATTAAGCGAAGGTGACTATAAAACTAGTAACTTACCACGGCGTGCGCAGGGAGTGCGTTCAAAAATTCGAAAACATGTAACCAACCGTGAGGTTAATTATAGAACAATAAAAGTTGCTAAATACTGATCAAACATTATTTTATTTTAATGAGACCTTGTTGTAGTTGTTTTATTATATTGTTGTAGTACCTACATATGACCTACATTGATATCTATCTAGTATTCGGAAGGTCACCCAAAATGTGAACAAAAGTACCAATGTGAATTTAAGTGAAGCACAGGACTAGACCCTTAAGTGCTAGAGCCCTTAAGTGGGGTAGTGGACGGCTTTCGGTTAAAATAAAGATGATGATGATCATCTGTAGGTATTGGTATTATCTGACCATCTACTACCGAACAAAACCCAAATCAAACAATAAGGGTTTGCAGATAAATGGATATCGACACATGGCGAAATTTAATGAAAGTATGATAACATATTTTATGACATATTTTTTCTAACAAAAACTAACTTTTAAAAGTTAGTATATGTCGTAAACAAAATTAATGTTCAACAACTTTATGATTTTGGTGGATAATAAGGATTCCCAATAAATGGTTAATTTAAATAAGTCTGGTCTATTTGTCAACAATTTGTGTTTTAAGATTAAGTTATTCACCATGAGTAACAAATAATCACGCAAATTACCAAGAATTACCTAGTCTAGAATGACTAGCACGAATTTCAAATTAAATTGTAAGCGCTGGCAATTTTCATTCATATTAAAGTTTTTGTACGGTGAATCGATTACATGATTCATATTGAAATGATGCTTTTCCTAGTAACAGTAGTAGTAGGGCGGTACGTATAATGAAATGGTTTTATTTTCCAGCTAGCGGTTTCCGTGCAAAGCTGTGCCAAAATGCAAATGAGGTGGTATTAAAATCATAAGCGTTTCAGGCGACGCGACGTGGCGTGCGATGTCAAGACTGTGTTCAATCATTGTGCGATTGTGTTGTTGAAGGTGTTCTTTGTGATTGTATTAGTAGTAAAAAGCAACTTATATTTAGTTATGAAGTCACTGGTTACCTCAAGAATCTTACTGAAACTAACTATATACCTAAAAGCATCGTAAATATAGTCCTATAATTCATGACCAAAAGGTACTCACTTTATTTTAACGCAAGCTCTGATCTAGCTAAATCAAAGCTGTGGAAAAAAATAATTACTTCACCCACTAACAAGATTATTCGATTTAGCTGGAATGGGTAGATTGTTTTTCTATTTTAATTGCATTGGTTATTATTATTATTAGACTTGTCTTGCCCTACGATTTCACTCCCTATATCGTCCTATATCGGATGCGCATTTCAATAAATGTTTATAAAAAATCTGTTCAATGTGATTCAAACTTGCATTTGAGGGGCTATCATCAGATCTGGCTTCTTGAAAAGATAAAATATTCTTGGTCAGCGGTATGATTACACTGGTGTTGTAAATTTAAGCGTGAGTTCGACCCAGAATTAATCGGTTTCTAATATTTTTATGAAACTTTAAAATTAACACACAGAGTTTGACACTTTATTGTTCACAGACAGAAAACTTTGTATAAGGGTATCAGGAATTGTCTCCAATCTTGACACGCCTGTTTCGCCTTTCGCTTGAGACTGGAAAGGTGCCGAAAGCATGGAAGCTGGATAACATGCAGCCTGTGCCCAAAAAAGGTAGTCATGCTGACCCGGCCAGCTACAGGCCTATTTCAGTCAATAGTAAGCTCCTGGCATACCTAGAAGCCAACGACATCCTAAGTGACCGACAATACGGCTTCCGCAAAAACCGGTCTACTGGGGATCTTCTAGCGTATGCAATTCATATCTGGAGTGAGATCCTCGAGAAGCACAGGGAAGCAATTGCTGTTTTCCTTGACATCTCTAAGGCCTTTGACAGGGTCTGACACGATAGCCTTATTGCTAAGCTTCCTTCTTTCGGTTTACCCACTCAACTTTGCGTTTGGATTGAAGACTTCCTGAGAGATCGGTCCATTCGAGTGGTCATTGATGGCTGCTCATCTGGCCAATTGGCAATTAATGCCGAGGTCCCTCAGGGGTCGGTTCTCTCAGCAACATTGTTCTTGGTGCACATTAATGATCTGCTTATGCCCGGTACCTTTGGGTATGCAGACGACAACACAGTTGCTGAGAGATATGTGTCCAGCGCGCGTGCTGGTGGGTCACAGATCCAGTCTCTCCGTGAGGACATGGTTGGGCGCTTGAACTTGTCCTTGAAGGCTGTCTCCGAATGGGGCGATGCTAACTTGGTCAAGTTTAATGCAGCTAAGACCCAGGCGTGTCTCTTCTCAGCAAAAAGGAGTCAATTCAAACCGGCTCCTACTTTCCGAGGTATAACCGTGCCGATAACCGATCGTATCCAGCTTCTTGGGGTAACACTAACTTCTACCCTCAATTTTGGCCCGTTTATCGAGGCTAATGCTCAACTAGCATCAAAAAAGTTGGGAATCCTAGCAACAAAGGTGAGACAGTACTTCACACCCGAACAGCTGCTTAATCTCAATCAAGCCCAGGTTCAGGTGTATGGAGTATTGCTCTCATCTTTGGGATGGATCTGCGAAATACCAACTGGACGCGCTTGAGTCTCGAGAAGCGGGCCAAGAGACTCATTGGCAACGATAAACTGGTCGAGTCAAAGCTCCAGAGCCCTCAACATCGACGACGAGTTGCAAGTCTATCGGTTTTCTATCGGTTACATTTCGGGGAGTGTGCGATAAAATTACACAATCTAATTCCGCCAAGCCCGTTCCATCATCGGACGACAAGACAAACGGCGATGCGCCATCGTTACATGGTGGACTTCCCACCTATACGCACTAAACGTTTTGGGAATACCTTCATTGTGCATACGGCTAAGGAGTGGAATTCCTTGCCGGAGTCTATGTTTTCCGATAGCTATAACCTAGGGGTCTTTAAGACAAGAGTGAATAGGTTACTTTTAGGTAAGCGTCCTCCATCTTCGACCACATCATCACTTACCATCAGGTGAGCTGATGGTCAAACGTGAGCCTATTATCAGTAAAAAGAAACATTGTTATTCGCCAACGGTTCAGAACACAACCCTAAAAAGCCTATAATACCTACTTTATAGCAACTACGTTCCATGCACATTAATCCAATTATTGTAAGCAGATTGGTACCTACATCAGTATACATTTACATGGTTTTATTTATCACGAATTCGTTTTACTAACACAAATATATATATCCGTTTGTTATATTGCGCGCGATCAACAGACAGTTAATCCCAGATTCAAGACATTTGAATAACAATATAGTCTCGAACACACAACGGCTTTGTTTTATTAAACGATTTACAGGACATCGCCGACAGTATTCAGTTATAAACCTAGATATGTGCGTTTGCTGTAATCGGGTTTAATCTTCGGTGGCCTTCCTCTGTACTATTAAACTTGATAGTTAGCTTGTAACTCAATATCTGCGATCAGGTGTACGGTGATACCCAATCAAGTAGGTAGATAACGAAGACAATAGATGCTGTGAGCACGGCATTGCTTAGTCAAGACCTTTGGACGTTAATTAGATGAACGTCTCGACCAGTAAATATGTGTTTGGACAAAGTTGTATTTTGAAAGCTTAAGTTTAAGTAAGAATAATAAATATAATTCAGCATTTACGTTTCCACTGCTGGGACACAAGGTATTCTCTATGGAAGGGAATAGGTCATAATATAACCACGCGGGCCCTATGCAGGTTGGTAGATATACACATATCTACGAATTTTTGTTCCTAGGGCATACCGGTTTCCTCACGATGTTTTTCTTCGCCGATTTTTCAGCAGTGGTAATGACATAAATTATACAAAGTAAGGGTTCGAAGCCACGGCCTACAAATAGCAAGTCGACCCAGTAACCACTGGGCTACCCTGCTCTCTCAAGTTAGGATATGTTAGTAATATCGCTGCGAACATCAGGGGACAGCGCAAAAATATACGTTAATTAAACTGTCCCATCGCCTTCTGTTATGACGTCATCACTGACCGTGGAAGTGGGCCCTGAAAATGTGCTGCGGAGCATTGGAATTTCGTTCTCGAGAATAGTGGCTGTAACCCGAGTACCTACTATTCACCCTAATATTAATTTTTACATGACAAATACAAATTACTTCTAGGTCCCAATGCATGTAATTCTAAGAAATCTATAATATTTATGGGAATCATCCATATATGCATATACATATAACAATACAATTAAAAAGCATTGAATATGTTTACAAAAAATGATTGGGCAAGAATTTTGAATAAAATGTCCGTCTGTTTATCTTTTTACATGCTAATCTCTGGAACTGCTAGAGTGATTTATATGCTACTTTTTTATTATATAGCTATGTAATCTAGGTAACAATTAGTCTATAATTGATATCAGAAACTGGTGCACCTGATGCCAAATTTTTTGCGCGAGCGAAGCTAGTGTGAAATAAACTATGGTATGGTGATGATGACGATATCCAAAGTATAACGTACTTATTTTTTATTTTTCAATTTTTTATTTACTGTTACTTTTTTTGGAATAAAAAGTAGCTAATTCAATTTCAAATTCTTTATTTCAGATAAGTAAAAATCCAAATGCCTAGAATTCAGGAACGGAATCTCTGAGTTTTGCCTTGAATTCAGGAACAATATTCTCTGGCAACTGCTTCACAGCTGCCAGTTCGCTGGAATGTATGATCAAGACGTATTTGGTTAACGATGACGATTGCCTAATAATGTGTGACAAAAAATATCTAATGTTGTTTGGGAACTGATGGACAGAATATTTTTTTAGGAAACTTTCTTATTATAGTGATACGAACGGTTCTTCCATAGATTCTTATTAAGTTTTACACAAACAATTCGAGCTCTTTATCTATACATTTAATAAAACAGTAAAAAAGTGTGTCTTTACATATCATACATATATTTACAAAAAAAAAAAGAATATACTTTTCATCCCAGAATTCCCACGGGATCGGGATATGTGTGGGAAAACCCTCCCACGCTAGTGAAGTTTGCGGGCAGCAGCTAGTATAATAATAAGATAATATTTATTGAAAATAATAAGTAGTGATTATTACATAAATTACATCTACAAAGTAAGTATGTACTATAAAAAAATTATAATCTCAGACCATGTGGGTGATCAGCTGTTTTCCAATTAAAACCAAAAAAAATTAATTAAAATTTAACCAATTAAAATTAAAAATTAAAATTATTAATGGTACACCTTAATACAGGCAAACTGTATTAAGGAGTACCATTAATATGGTTTTAATTGTTTAGTTATTTAGTACATTCTAAGGTATTACTAAAATTTAAAACAACATGTGCAATATTTTTTAGCAAGGTATACGCTTCACACGTATGCGTACGCGGTTTTGTGTATGTGTGGATGTATTAATGTGTGCGCGAGCGCATATGTGTGCGTAAGTGCGTAGGAGTGTATAGCTCTTTATGATATTAATGTAAATGAATCCAATCCATCTTAATAGGTCATATATTGAGGATCCGTGATGATGAGATCATGATCCGTGTTGTGGAATTAACTTAAATGCTGTTAGGTAAGCAGTTAGATTAAGCAAAGATTAATTAAATTATGTTTTAGGCCTGTTGCGACTTCGGGTGTCGTCATTGTGAGGACTAATCGGAGTCAGTCCTCCACAATGGAATGCAAAATACAGTGGAGGTGTGCCCGCTTGGGCGGAGAAACCACCGTGCCCTCGTGGAGGCGATCGGCGGCGATATATCGCGGCCGGCCTAGGTTCAGACCACGGAATAGATGAATTAGGTGGAATGCTAATATGGGCGTGGCGAGCGCGCCACATTTATGATACGAAAGTCATAGCTCGACCGATTAATTCATTCACCGCTTTTAGTGCGCTTAGGAATACTTCGGAACACAGAGCATTGCTTTAAAATGCCGTGTTGTGCAATTATAACCTGTAAAACAAAAAGTTAGACCGCAAGTATAGAGCGAGGAGGTATATCTTTCCATCAGTAAGTCGAAAATAACATTTATTTGTAAAAAACATAAAAATATTCTGATCACTATGAAATTCCGAACATTAACAACATTATTGCAACAAGTTACAAAAAATATACATTGCTCGATGTGTACTCGCTTAATCAACGCAATGACAATTACAACGTAATTGACGTACAATGTACGTATGCAGCGTTGCGTCCTCCACACTTCAATCATTGACGTTTCGTCCTTTGCCCTGATTGGCCATGATGCACGGCGCATGATTATCGACAGTGAGTTACTCAGTAGCAAGCTCTCGATTTAAGTGTGTGTAATTTATTTGTGTGCGTAATTCGCATACGTAACGGGCCTCTTGCTTGTAGTTGAGTTGTGGGAGTAGGAGACAAGCGGCGACACGCGTTCTCATACAAATCAGGAACTATTTACTTTCTAACCTCTTTTATCTGATCTGTGGTTCAGACAGTGGTGCGGAGCGAGAGAGAATGGGATGCAGTCGCCTTCTTCTGCGAAGCAGTCATGCTGGCGAAGGAGGAGACTGAACGCGTGAGGAAGAGACAACTCTCTTCCTCATGCCCCGGCTACCGCAGGAGACGCAACGGGCGTCGGGGATCGCGAGCCTATCTTGGGCCACAGTAAACGCGGGCTTGCAGATGGCGAGCAGGGGTAGGTTCGGGGGGCTTAGTATGAGTTTGCAAAACTATTACCGTTTTCGAAATCTTTTGCTTTGTCCCTCTCGCACTCATCTACAAGTCTCATGTGAAAGAAACAAAAGCGATAGTTTTCGAAAACGACAAAAGTATTTCAAACTCATGCTAAGCCGACGGGTCGGCGGGTGTCGTGAATAGTCGTGATCCACGCGTGCTTTAAAGAGCAGTCAACAACATTAACGGGGCAAAATAGGGCCATTGTCTGCTGGGGTTGTGGGAGTGTTCTTATGAGATACCGCGGCCCCGGACCACAAGAGCAACTGAAGGAACAGGGTAGGCTTTTAGGCAGTAGAAGTCTGACACCCTTCCGCTTCACCCAGAGTGGCTTTTTGCTCAACAGGCCTTTTTGCGGTTGAAAAATCAAATGACTCTTCAGTCATTTGATTTTTCAACCGCAAAAAGGCCTGTTGAGACTTGACTGTCTTATTTCATTTTGTTTGATACAAATTATATTAGTTTGCATTAATTATTGTCATAATAGTATTAAAAATACGACGTTGAGTTTGAAGCGCTGTTCGGTATTTTGAGTAAACTTGCTTCCCGAATAACTAACCAACCAATACATATATATTAAAACCACAATTGAATTAATGAAATGTAGAGGCAAAGATAGATAGATGGATAGAATATACTTTATTGTACACCAACAATTGAAACACACTTACATAACCTTATTTTTATAACTTTGGTTACAATGACGGTCTTATCGCTGAGAGCGATAGACAATAAAGAGCTTATTACAAGTTATAGAAAGCTGCTGGATTACTTGCTCACTTTTTGATATTCGACGATACATTATTACTGAGCAAAGCTGTTATATTTTTGTTTCTTTATTTCCATACAAATAAAAAGAAAAATAAATTCTTACGTGAGCAAGTAATACTAATGCGAATCGACATGAATATCAGATTTTCCGCAGATTTAACGCGTCCATTAGGCTTTTAACTTTAACAAGTATTTTTTTGTTTGTTTTTGTATTACAATGGGTATGGTTCCCTATATATTCGAAAACATAATTCTCAATTTATTTTTACTAGAAATAATTTCAGAGCTTTTTAGATAGATAGATTAGAATATTGGACACGATATTTTCTTTTGTCACAATAAAATTATAGTGTAATGAAATTTTGCGTAACGTACAATCTATTAGTACCTACCTATTATTACTATTTCATACGTGTTTTTTCATTTCAATTTCAATTCCTCAAAAGTTTTAATGTCGTTATAACTGTATATTCGATACAACTATTAGAAATTAATAATGGAATTTCGTTATTTGTTCGGGAACAGTCGGGCATATGGTCAAGATTGTTACGTTTGAATTGATTTCTGTGCCTATACGTACGTATACGTTCGTTACTCGGAATTCATGCAAAGGTATGTACGTGATCAGGTTTAATTATGCCCAAAACTATGCTTTATAATCTACTACCCCACATAATGTGCTTCTGCAATCAAGTTTCCTTTATGAAAACGGGATATAGCTATATGTTTTGTATAGCTGCGTCTCTTTCCAATATCGCGTCTTGATATTTTTAAAATGTCATGGTAGGTATCTCTGTTCTGTGTTTCATTTCAAGTTTAAATGGATGCAGCAGAATACTAGTATTTTACTTGGGGCGATACCTCCACTTAAAAGTAACTGGTTATCGTGGAATCAACAAGGTTCGAACATGCAGATATTCAGCTTCGTGCAAAATATTCCGCTGCATCGGGAAAGTTTCAACTTAGTTGGGAAAGGTTAGGCAGATTATTGGACCAATAAAACTCCCTAAAGGCTCTCGAGGACTACATAAAGGTGTTATAATCGCTGTATAACAAACACAAATAGTACCTATAAATCCCGGTGACATAATATTTCCACGCGAACTAGCCAAGAATGAGGCCAATTTCGTTGTGAATACAAAAGCTTAACGTTGAAGAAACTTGGAAAGCAATTTGAGAGGAATTATAATTGTGTCTATAGATTCGCCCTGACGAAATTTTTAGAAAAGAAATTAATTTGTTGGGTGCATAATACTGCAATTAGGTATAATTTAGTTATTTGTGTAACCCGAATTATTAATACTGGAAATAAGTGTAATATGTTGAGTATCTGCATGACTCATGCTGCCATGAAGTGTAATTAAATATCTTGTGTAAACAGAATTACTAATAGCTTTTCATTATCCGACTTCATTAAAAGGTTTTTTTTTAGGTGTGTTACCTCATAACTCGCAGATGGCTGGACCGATTTGGAAAATTCTTTTTTTGTTTGAAAGGGTATACTTTCTAGTTGGTACCATTGTCGTGACGTTTGGATCTGATGATGGGATCAGGGAGAAATCGAGGGAACTCTTCAAATATTATAGGCACACCTATAGCGTTATGGGTATTTTTTATAGTATATTGTGCAGTTGCTCTTGAAAAGCACCATTTGAAGAAGTGGAACTGATGATGAAGACCCCAGATGGCCCCCGAAACTACTCAATAATAAGTATTTCGTCGATTACGATTAGATTACTTGAACTTGGTGTCATTTGTTTTGTATTTTTTTTTTGACACCACCTTCCGAAATTAAAGTTATTTTTGCCTTTGTAATGTTTTTATATGGAAGTCGGTTTTATTTTTTACGAAAAAGTTTTTTTTTATTTTCATTAGTGCAATTTAATTCCCGTTGTTAACCTTTGTACTAAAAACGTCAATGAAGTGTAATTTAATTCCTTGTACTTACAAGGAATTAAATTACACTTCATTGACGTGAACAATTACAATAATACTACTACTATTGACTACAATAATTCGACTTCGTATTATTGTAACTCAGGTATTTTAATTCCTTGTGTAAACCGTTTGATTAATTCTGTAGTGAAGTGTCGGTATAAAAGTGTATCAGAAGTGCGCTGTCATATTTAAAAGTGCCATATTAAAAAAAGTCGAGTTTTCGTTAGAACTCGTTTTCCTTAGTTAAAACTAGTTTTTACTAGAGGCCTTTGTTAAAACTAGAAATACCTACCTAGTCAAAACTAGAATTTACCACTGATACATTTAACTTTCAGATAAAACTAGTTGTCACTCTGAGCTTTAGTTAAAACTATTCTTGAGAAACTAATTTGGGATTGAAAACAAGACATAGCTTTAAAAAATATTTATGAATCCATACTTTTTTTTATAAAAATGTTATTTTTCACTTTGCAGTGTTTTTGGAAGTCGATTAATTTTATTTTTTATGATTAGTTAATTTTTTGTGAAAAAGTTTTTTTTTCTCTCTTTTTAGTTGGCCGGTTTGTAGTTTACCTAGTTACAAAAGCCTAATGAATCACTTTTAACCTTTCATAAGATATTTGTATTCCCGATACAGACACGTTAATTGTTGAGGAGTTCTCCTGATATTTCACTATCAGCTTCACTCCACCATAGTATTTTGCTCAATAACCAAATTCAAGTAATCGAATCGGACCCCATGAAATACTTATTATAGAGTAGTTCCGGTGGCCATTTGTGGTCTTCATCATCAGTTCCACTTCACCGAATGGTGCTTTTCGCAAATGCATAAGTTACTATAAACTACTCGAAGTATTCTATATACTTCGCACCCGGCCTTGGTTCAGACCATGGTGCGGAGCGAGAGGGAATGGGATGCAGTCTCCTCCTTCTGCGAAGCAGTCATGCTAGTGAAGGAGGAGGCCGAATGCATGAGGGAGAGGAAACTCTCTTCTTTACGCCCCAGCCGCCACACGCCCCGAGCGTCAGGGATCATGAGCCGATCACCGGCCACCGCAGGCGCAGGCTTGCAGACGGCGAGCAGGGGTAGCTCATCGTCCGGTAAGGACCAGGCCCGGGTCGGTGGCGCGACGTATTCCACGCGCACCTTAGCTGTCAGCACCAGTGACGGGGCTCCATAGAGCCATTGCCTGTAGGGGTTGCGGGAATCACAGTATAAATAGGGCTGTTTGATCGTCTCCGATTTTATCGCTCATTCCGCTTCCGACGCTCGCCCGCGGCGGTCGTACCACTTCGCGCTCTCGATCGTTCCGTGCCTGAGTCATCGCTACGCTTCGTCACGCCCGCCGTGACGTCACTCGTAGTCGCCGACTACGACGCCTGGTCCGGATCCGCCTTTTTCGAGGCGGTGAAGGATATCCTGTTTCTATAACAGAGTATCGTCAAAAACAATTTGGTTTGGCCCCTTCAGGGTAAAACCACAGTTTCGTGGTCCTTGGTTGGAAACCTCACGGTGTCAACAATACCAAGGAGGTGCTGACCCGACGCACCCGCTGATCCCCTTCAGGGTGAAGCAGTCAATTGGAGTCGAGTGCTAGGTTTTGGCCTTGGGGGATCTCCTAGTCAAACCTAGTTACTGAGTTTCCTTTTCAGCTACACACCTAGTGTCGGTTGGGTGTGTCTACCCCCTCGCACTAGACCCAATAGGGCCCGGTTCACACAATAAGACTGGCGACCAGTTACAAGCTTAGGGCTCACCATTAGGTACTCACCTCCCAGTCTCTACCCGACTGGGAGGGTTACACATCCCCGGACCCATCCATCCGGGGAGTTAGGCCAGTTAGGCTTTAAATAGGTCCCCCGCGGGAGAGAAATCTCCAAAATTTCCCCATTAAATTTTTGATTCATTCGCCAATCATGGCAAACTCCAATATTTTGGAGATATTGCTAGAAATACTTAAGGAAAACCCTGCTATTTCCGCCAAATATGGCGGAAAAATCCAGCGTGAAATCGCTAACTGTCCTCCGGCTACCGAAGCCAACGTCGCTGATTTTAGTGATGTGCTTGACAGCCCATTATCTCCCCCGCTTGCTGATCAAGGCATTTCGGTTGGTCAATTCACGGAAGTGTTTATCAACTCCGATCCCATTGTCCATCGAACAACGAACGACTTCCAGGTAGATAGCCCTCTATCGCTCCCGCCCGCCGACAATGTCGTGCCGACCGCCCAATTCCCGAAATCATCCATTGTTTTCGGCCCACCTACTAATCCTATTGTTCATAGAACAATGGACGCCGCGCAGGTGTGCGCTGCAGTTGAATTCCGTGAAATGGACACCACCGAACCTGTGTCCAATAACAACTCTGACAATGATTTGTCATCATGCCCCTCGTCCTCGGAAGACGACTTTCAAGTCGTCACCGGCGGCAAGAGGAAGAAAGGGAAAACCTCCCAGGCCAGCAAGGCTAAAAAGACCACCGCGTCGCCCCCGTCCCCAACTCAAACGCCCGTTCGACCCGCTAGCCCCGTCCCAACTACCTCTGCTCGCGCGCAGAATAGTCGTCCCCCCAGCCCGATAGCCCAAACTTCCTCAGCCCAAAGGAAGCAACGCCCTCCACCCCCCTTTTACATCCAGGACAAGGGTAAATGGACTGATGTGTCCAAGATGTGTGTTGATCGAAAGATCAACTACACAAACGCCCGTGCCTGCCAAAATGGCATTAAATTCACCGGCCCTACGTCGAACGACTATAGGGAACTATATCGCGCCCTCCGTGAAAGGAATATTTCCTTTCACACTTTCTCCTTCCCCGAGGATACGCCCACTCGTGTTATTATTAAACGTGTCCCTAAAGAAATCCTAATACAGGATATTAAAGACGACCTTGCCGATCAAGGTATACCAGTGATCACCATCCATCGCTTACATAAAGCGAGAGGCGGTGAATTGTACGACATGGTTCTTGTCATTTGTGAACCAACCGAAGGTCATCACCCGATTTTCAAGATTAAGTCCATTTGCTCCTTATCCGGTATCTCAATTGAAAAGCCCTACAAAACCGCAACAGTGGGACAATGCCACCGTTGCCAACTGTATGGCCATGCGCAGAGCAACTGCTATGCGACTCCCAGATGCGTCAAGTGTCTGGGCGAGCACAGCACTGCGGACTGCCCTCGGCCCAAAGACCGAACCCTCTGTTCGGAACCACCCAGCTGCGTTCTCTGCGGCCAGACCGGTCACCCGGCAAACTACCGCGGCTGTCCCAAAGCCCCCAAACTCGCTCCTAAATTAGCGAAGCGCGCCAACGCCCGCCAACAAAGAGAGGCACCTTCCTCTCAAATTCCCCAACGTCTCGCTCCTCAGAGACCATCCCCGTGGAACAGGCTAAACCACGAAAAAGCCTTTCCCTCCTTGGCCACTGCCAAACCTTTGCAGGCACTGATGGATATACCCATCGCAGCGCAGATCCTGCCTATAGCCGTGGCTCCAGAGGCCACAGCCAGTCCCCAACCCAAGCCTCAAACCACTGCTGCTCCTGCAGCCAAACAACCGCCCAATCCCTCACCCGTCGCGCACGGCGAGTCTTGCGGCCAGACTCTACTGCGCCACTATAGAATATTTATGACCCGCCAAGCCAGGTCTCTCCGCGATGCCCTTCTGGCTGCCGAGCAGCAGAATAACGGCAAAATTACGACGGCAATGTACAGCCAAATATTCAGCACACACAGTGATGTCGTGCTAGGCCTCGACCAGATGGATGCGATGGACTGATCCAATGGATTCCCAACGCACAAACCACACTAGGCCTCGATCCCTCAAGTTAGGTTTTTTCAACGCCAATGGCATTTTCAACCAACGCGCCGAAATAACTAAATTCCTCCGCGACCACCAATTAGACGTCCTCCTTATACAGAAGACTCTTTTGAAACCCCACCGCGCTGACCCCAAAATTGCGAATTACCGTCTAGTTCGCAATGACAGAACACGCTGCCACGGCGGCGGTACCCTTATTTATTATAGGAAGGAGTTATACTGCATCCCTCTGACCCCACCCGCGCCTCTCTCTCACCTAGAGTACTCTGCCTGTCGACTAGGCATGACTGGTCATCCTCCAATAACCATCATCTCTGCCTACCATCCCCCACCATCGGTTGCATCTCTTGCTTCAGACGATCCTATCGCGCTCACCAGCGATCTCACGACTCTCTTTGGCCTGAGAGACTCCGTCTTACTAGCGGGCGATCTCAACGCCAAACACCCCGCTTGGAACAGCAACACGACAAATGCCAGAGGCAGAATCGTGTATTACCTAGGCGCGACCCTAAACTATGACGTCATCGCTCCGATGACTCCCACCCACTACCCACACGACCACAACCATAGGCCCGATGTCCTCGATGTGGCGCTCCTAAAGAATGTAAACCTCCATTTACACTCCATAGAAGCGCTTCACGAACTTAACTCGGATCACCGTCCCGTTATCCTACACCTAGGTTCCCGCTCGGGTAACCATGATCCTACCCAACCTCCTCCGACCCAATTGATCACCGACTGGAGGAAAGTAAGTGAAAAACTGAAATCCACCACGTCGCCTCACTTGGACACCATTCCTGACCACATAGTCTCAGTCGCTGACACGACGGCGGCGATCGACTCGCTTACAGATCACGTACAATCCGTCCTGAACGATTGTTCAAGGGAAGTTCCAGTAGCGGTAGACCACCGCTGGAAACTCCCGGACGATGTACGGAATCTGATAACCGAGAAGAACGCAGCCATCCGTGCATACAGCGCTTTTCCCTGCGCCGCAAACAAAGCTCACATGCGCAACTTACAGCGTGCTGTAAGGAAACGCATTGCCGAGCAGCGTAATGCGAACTGGGACAAGATGCTGAGCGAACTTGAGCCCACCCAGCTTGCCTTCTGGCAGCTTCAGAGGAAGTTACGATCCACTGAAGAGGCCACAATGCCTCCTCTCATTCGTCCCGATAAGAGTGTCGCCTTCGATAACTCTGAAAAAGCAGAATGCCTAGCCGACAGCCTAGAGTCCCAGTGTTTTCCCAGCTCTCAACCAGTAGACCAAGCCCAACTCGATATGGTGAACGCCGAAGTCGAACGTAGAACTTCCCTTCCGCCCGTCGAAGATCCCGATAATCCATTGGCCCCCATCACTCCTGATGAGGTCCAGGATATCATTAAAAGTCTCCAACCGCGAAAAGCCCCTGGCTCCGACGGCATCACCAATAGGGTTTTCAAACTTTTCCCCGCCCAATTTATAGTGCTAATGACTGCTATCTTCAATGGCGCATTGAGCAATAATATGTTCCCCGCAACCTGGAAACAGGGTACCGTCATAGGTATTCCCAAACCAGGCAAGCCCAAGTCTGACCCGTCTAGCTACCGTCCCATTAGCTTACTCAACGTCCTCGGTAAAATCTATGAAAGGCTTATATATAAGCGGCTCAAAGATTTTGCCGAAGCAAAGAGTCTAATACCCAATGAGCAGTTCGGATTTAGAACCGAACACTCATGTATCCAACAAGTTCACCGCATAGTAGAACACGTCAGCGCCGGCTTCCAACGGGGCGCAATAACGGGAGCTTTATTCTTCGACATATCGAAAGCGTTCGACAAAGTCTGGCACAATGGCTTAATCTATAAGCTATACCAACTCGGCGTGCCTGACCGTCTCGTGCTCATCCTACGGGACTTTTTATCGAATCGCACCTTTCGTTACCGAATTGAGGGGCAGCTCCACAGCTCCCCCCATCCCATTCGCGCAGGAGTTCCTCAAGGCTCCGTACTATCCCCCCTCGTTTTCGCGCTATTCACTAGCGATATCCCCAAGCATAAAAATACTCAGCTAGCCCTATTTGCCGACGATACGGCTATCTATTATACCGGTCTTAAACCCGATGCCATCGCTCGCACTCTCCAAACTTCCGCACTCACACTACAAGACTCACACAACACTCTGGCCAAGTGGTTCCGGAAATGGAGAATCGAAGTCAATCCAGAAAAAAGCCAGGCAGTCCTCTTTTCTAAGCCGCGGATAAACCCACCCTCCCCCCGTCCGATTACCAGGTACGGCAAGCCGATCCCCTGGGAAAAGCAAGCCAAATACTTAGGCGTGGTCCTCGATAAACACCTTTCCTTCGCTGAGCACATAAAGCAGGCACGTTCGCGCGCCGGTTTCGCTCTAGGTAGGCTCCACTTCATTCTTAGCTCCCGCAGCAAGTTATCACTCAGGTGAAAGCTGCGTATTTTCACCGCGGTCATCCGACCCATCATGACCTACGCCTGCGTTGTTTTCGCACACGCAAAGCCCTACCTCCTCCATAAGATGCAGACCCTTCAAAACCGATTCCTCCGTAGAGTCACGGGAGCCCCCTTTTATGTTCGAAATGAGCTTCTTCACGTAGACCTCAAGATGCCCACTATCCAGCAGTTCATGAAACGTGTCTCCAAGCGTTTCTTTGATACTGCAATCCAACATAGGAATCCCCTTATCGTATCGGCCGCCCAATACGAACCCTCGCGTATCTCTAAGATTCGCCGACCAAGGCATACCCTAGTCACTCCCGATGACGCACTCACCCTGCTCCAAGAGAGCCGTAAGGAAACCAGCACAGTTTACAAAAACAAAAATCGACCGTCTTTCCGTCCTCGCCGCCGAGGCCCGCCGCGACGTCCCCGTAATAGTCCGCCCCGACCCTTGCCAGAGCCAGCCCGCGATGCTGAGCCAGTAGCTTTAAATTCCCTTATTAATAATAATAATGATATGATCCAGCCTGTCCCTAGCTGCCCTCCCCCTGCGACGCCCTAAGCCGCCGAGGTCCGTACCCCACAGGGGGTGCCCTTAGCGTGTAGTCGCCTACTTTGTAAGTTTTTAATAAGCCCTGGCTGGAGGCTTTAATTAATTTATTAATTAAGGCAACCACAGGCAAGCCCGGCTAAGCAGCCGACAACCTCAGAAGTTGACCTGCGGGATGCCACACAAAAAAAAAAGTGGTTGCGGGAATGTTCTAACGAGATACCGCGTCCCCGGAACTTAAGGGCAGCTGAAGGAATGGGGTCGGTTGTTAGTCAGTAGAAGTCTGACACTCCCTTCCGCTTAACCTAGAGCAGAAAAGTCTTACACTAAAAGAATATTTTTGGGATCATCTACATAAAGTAGTTGCCAAAGTGAACACAACAAGGTGACAATATTAAGTAAAAGTAAATAAAATAATCAAACATAAGTCACAAGAAGTCAACAGAAAGCAATCATGAAATTTCAAAAAGAAGAGAGAAGAAGAAGAAGAGTTGAGGAACATAGGTTAACATGCAAGGAAAAATAATTAAAATACCTTAAAATTAAAGAAGGATGAGGTCTCGCGACCAAACAGAATAAGGTACGATGTACTTTAATCTCGGTCGGAATGGTTTTAACTGACTAGCTTCGGAAAAACGCGTCTTGTGTAGTAAGAACTAGTTTTAACTGATATTCAATTTTGAGCATTAGTAAATTCCAGTTTTAATAAAGGAATTTAGTAAAAACTAGTTCTAACTGGGGAAAATGCGTTCTTTCTAAAAACTGGTTTCAACTGTAACATAGACACTGAAAACACTGCATGACAATTTTATTTTTATTTAGCTGTTAATCCCTCTGTCCAATATCCCACTGCTGGGCAAAGGTCTTCCCCAAATCCTTCCAAGTTCTCTTTTCGAGCGCCACTTTTGACCAACCAACGTATTGTCGTCTAAGTCATCGCCGCTTTTGCTGAGCCGGCTTCGGCGGTGTCGTCCATCTTTAGGCACCCATTGCGTGGGTGCATCAAAAACGACTCTAAAGTTAAAAAAAATCGGTTGTCTGTAAAGTCGGTTTACTGACGATAGTTGAACGTGACAACGTCATAAGAAAATACTGATGGAATGGTTGCATTTTTCAAAAGAAAATTTTAATTTTACATCACTATTACTGCACTTCTCATGACAATGGAAGAATCCCTACACAGTGACGTCACCTCTTAGCTTTTTATGATAGCCTAGTACTTGACTCGTTGAGTCATACATAAATGTCAAAGAATCCCTACACTGTGACGTCATCTCTTACCGTTTTATGATAGCCTAGTACTTGACTTGTTGAGTCATACATAAATGTAAACTTGTAGATCTTGATTTGCTTTGGAACGCCTCAGAGCGATGGAACGCCTCAGAGCGAGGTAACGCCTCAGAGCGAGGTAACGCCTCAGAGCGGGGTAACGCCACATGAGTCATGTATTTTGTGCGTGCAGCCAGCTTCATCGAATTATAAGACGTTGTCACGTCAATAACACTTTTTTGCACTCAAACACACTTATAGCGGCTGGTGGCATTTACTTTAGTTCAATCATAGATTTGATGTCACCCGTAGATAAGGTATCATTTAGTGACAGATTACTATGTAGATAACAAAGTTAAAAGCTATGTGCTGATAGACCTATCATTTGTAGATAAAGCTTTAAAGGTCAATTTATGGAAATTTAACTTTTATTTAGCATATATAATGAATGTTTATTCTACTGAACGTGGGAGATTAAAGCGTTACCATAGAAATATTATTCACCTACAAATTATTGGGCACAGCACGAAGCTATGACTTAATGTGTAAATCACCATAACGTAATATCGTTAATATAAGTCTTATGTCCTTCGAGGCTATTAAAGGGAAATAGAAATTCTATGCCCCGTATCGTGTGGTATGAATGAATCATAGTGGATTTCCCAATCATGGGAAATACCTCATGTGGGGTGGGTTGACAATATCGCGCTGTATTATTAGAAGTGCTTATATATTCAGCAGTCACGTGAGGTTTCGCTTCCGTGGAATTTATCACGATAAAAGTATAACTTCTTTCTTTTTTAGTCGTGTAAAAAGTAAAAGCTAACTCCATACCAAATTTCATCCATATCCACATAGTACTTTCGAAGATACCTTTAAACAAACGAACTGTTCCGCCTTATAATATTAGTATAGATAAATAACATACTAGCTCCGGCGGCTTTACTTGCGAGAAAAGGTTCTATTTCAGCTAAATTAAACTAGCGTTTGTCACTCAATGGTGACGTAGTAGACCACTGGTGAAAGAATTTTAAAATCAGATGAGCAATTTCGATGATAACCTCCTACATACGAACTCATTCACAAACATTACCTTTTTAATACCATTTAGCACTATAACTACAACAAATAAACAAAATTTGTGTTTATATACCTCCGACATATACTTAGATTTACTTTATTTGCTTTCACTGCTTTGTTGAACAAGTTACGATCCTGATTCTAAATTGTATCATGAGTATAATGGACTTTTTCTAAGAAATTAGTTTTGAATATGCCTGTTATAAACTTCTAACAATAATCCACTTGGGAAAAGTTTACTGACTTTTCTAGGTTATCGGAAATTTATAAATAATTATACTATTTTCTCCTCAACAAAAACTTGTGATTATTTTATGATTCAACGGAGCTGGTCTCTATTATTATGTATGAAAAATTTAGTAACATAACTATATGAAATAGTAAAACGCTTGACAGAATTTGGATTGAAATCTTTAAGTTGTTTATTTATTTATTTCGGGAATACAAAGAGTTACACAAAGCACTTAGTCTCTAGTATCATTAAGCAAACAATAACATATGTGTAACCCACTGCGTTATCCACAGATTACAGTTTACGACGTAACAAGGTTACAACACTCACAAAACAAAATAATAATTATAAAAAAAAAAAACAAAAAAATAACACAATATGAATCAAAAACCAGATAAAAATAGCGTCAAAATAAAATTTAAATAATATGAAAGAAAAACAAACGGTATCAAATCATATTGAAATTAAAAATAATTACAATTAAAGAAATCAAAATAAATAATCAATAATGTAGCATAATAATTACAATTAAATTTCATTTTATTGTAATTTCTACCAATTTTAATTCATCAATATTATCCACAATTCAATGTGAGTGCGTGTAGCACCTAAATGTTATGTAGTATGTGTATATGATGGTATGAGTTAGAGTTTTTATCTAGATATCTAACGGTCAGTGACTATTACGAGTTTTATAGTAGTTTTACCATGGCAAAGTATGTCATGATTCCACCATCAGATCCTAACCTGATGACAATGACACCAACTAGAAAGTATACCCTTTTAAACTATAAATGATTTTTTTAAATCAGTCCAGCCGTCTTCGAGATATAAGGAATACATTAAAAAAAAGTTCCTCCTCCTTTTTTTGAAGTCGGTTAAAAATTTAAGCAGCAAGCGTCAAAGTTCGCTTTTGTTTATGTTCTCCTGCTACTCGAATATCCCTAGACAATGGAGGCGCTTCATCTCTTGAAAGCTTATTCTTAGAAGAGCAGCTGAAACCAATTCTTAGAGTGCAGGTATACATATAGATCTAGTATTAAGGCTTTCTAAGCTCAAATGAATGAATAAAGAGACTTATTGGTAACGATGCACTGGTTGAGTCAAAGCTATAGAGCCTTGAACATCGACGACGAGTTGCAAGTCTCTTGGTTTTCTACCGATTACATTTCGGGGAGTGTGCGTTGGAATTACACAATCTAATTCTGCCAAGCCCGTTCTATCATTGGACTACAAGACAAACGGCGATGCGCCATCGTTACATGGTGGACATCTCACCCATACGCACTCAACGTTTTGGGAATACTTTCATTGTGCGTACGGCTAAGGAGTGGAATTTTTTGTCGGAGTCTGTGTTTCCCGATAGCTATAACCTAGGGCTCCTTAAGTCAAGAGTGAATAGGTTACTTTTAGGTTTTAGGTAAGCGTGTAGGTGAGATGGTGGTCCAACGCAAACATATTATCAATTAAAAAAAATGATTGGAAAAGAAATGTTTTAAGGAAAGTGGTATTTCTTTTTAACCGACTTCAAAAAAAGGAGGAGGTTCTCAGTTCGTCTTGAACTTTTTTGCTTTTTTTTATGTAGGTATGTAATAACTCGAAGATGGCTGGACCAATTTGGATTTTTTTTGTTTGAATAGGTTGTACTCTAGTTGTTTCCATTGTCATGACGTTAGGATCTGATGGAATCATGGAGAAAATGGAATCCTGGAGAAATCGAGGGAACTCTTCAAATATTATAGGCACACATATAGCGTTTTGAGTATTTCTGATAGTACCCTATGCAGTTGCTCTCAAAAAGCACCATTTGGGGAAGTGGAACTGGTGATGAAGACAACAGATGGCCACTGGAACTACTCAATAATAAGTATTTCGTGGATTGCGATTCAATTGCTTGAATATGGATGTTAAGCACTTTATGCTCGTCACAATGCATATGGTGAAGTAGAGCTGATGGTGATGTACCAGGACAACTCCTCAAAAATTAACGGCTCTGTATCGGGAAAAGCAATATTTTGTAAAAGGTGATAAGTAGTTGATATTTTGGCTTTTGTAACTAGATAAATTACAAACCGACCCACTAAAAAGCGTGAAAGAATTTTCTTTAGCAAAAACTAAAACTGACTTCCATATAAAAACACTGCAAAGGCAAAAATGCGGTGAAGGCGGTGTCCAAAAAAATGAAAATACAAAACCAATAACACCGACTACCGAAATTAAAGTTATTTTTCTTCGGAAGAAAAGAACAGAATGTGTTAAGAGGAACTAGTGAGCCCAAATACGATATTTACTTCTATACTCGATATAGTACTAGTAGACAGTCCTTTGTCCAAGGTTCCATCAGCCAGCTTCCAATTCCATCATTAGACATGCTCGATGGTACCATAATATTGCAGTGTCATCTAATCTACAAATAAGCTTGCCAACGGCTTGATATCAATTTCAATGCTATAATTCTGATGGAATTCTGGATAAGTGATGCAACATTAATGGAGTCACTACCTGGGTATAATGTATCTCGCTCTTCCTCTCAACTTAACAAAAACGGTGGTGTGGTTATTTCATGGTTATTTACACCAAATCCACATGGAAGGTTTCCGTGTTAGAATCCGAAGTTGTAGATGCTCGATGATTGCTAAAATTTTCTGTCGACGATTTGAATACTTACCTAATTTTGTAAGTAATTATTAAAGTTTTTATGAATAGGGATGTGTTAATGTTTGCATATAGAAAGTTATTTCTGATTCGATTAATACTCGTACAATTCATTATTTGATAGAAAGTTGCATTATTTCATAAATATTACATTATAGACCACATCTAATCCCGGAAAAATGTAGATGAATCTAAAAATATCAAAATGTCATGCTTTGTCATCTAGCAGTGACTAGCTAAACTATTACGAGTGACAGATGTCGCCGGCCATCTAAGTATTTTTTTGGATAGAGTACGAGGGTAAACCATATTTATAATAAATCTGGTGATTTTAAGGGGTTTCAATCATTAAACAAGCGCAGCACTTCTTTGCTCACTTGGTAGTCCGTCTGTCCGTCCGTTCGTCTGTCTGCCAGTACTCTTTTTCTTGCGAATATGTAATTATATCTAGCAGAAATTTATATTAGATACTTAAGTGTACGATCTCTTTCAGTTGCAAAAATATCAAACTTTGATGTCAACGCTATCAAAAGATATGACCGTTTGTGTCGCATATCTTCGCATAGTTTGTGATTCACAAGGGAGTCTAAACTTATGGGTTACTTCCCGTTAACCTAGAATCATGAAATCTGGCCAGAAGCAATGTCTAGTCTCTCAAAAACCGTGATTATATCTTATTTTATATCTAACACTTCCATTATCTTACTAATATTATAAATGCGAATGTTTAAATGGCATAATGGCACGTAACGTACGGCAGAAAAATCTTCTACGTGGACAAAGTCGCGAGAAATAGCTAGTTAATAATTGGTTTTGGGGACTGATTTTAAATAATTCGTAAAAGTGAGAACGCCTTCGATGGGAAAAGTATTGAACTTACTATACAATGTGTAACGAAAACCCCATATCTATCCAAAAGGGCTGAAGACAACATCTGGTATGGAGTCTCTATGCAAAGTTTCAGATCAAAATAAGTGACTAACAGAATTGACCCCAAATTATTGGTTTCATATGTTTCTTGAATACCAGTAATAACAAACGTGTCACACCACTATGAGGGTCATCACTTTCCACGTCACTTGCCAATAAAACGATAATTCTCTTCTTCTATAAGTTTTAGATAAGTTCTTCTTAATTTGAAAAATTTGGCCTCTGGTATCAATGCATTGAAATTTCTAATATGCTCCGCACATGTAGAGATAGGATTAGAAAACCCTTGCCATATTGTTTGTTATCATCCAAAGAAGCCGTGCACTCAGTATGTATATACCCTTTAAATTACACGTTGTATAGTTTCGACATGTCCATCTGTCCCTCCGTTTGTCGGCGGCTTAGCTCAAAAACTATTGGTACTAGAATACTGAAATTTGGCATGAATATACATATTAGTCACGCTGGTAAAGTGATAAAATAAAATCATGAAAAAACATATATTTTAGGTTACGCGTATAGAGGGTATTTTTTTTATCCCGTCTACCCCATGTTGTGGGATGTCGTTGAATAGGTCGTCCAAAAATAATGTGTGTATGGGAAGACCAATTTTTAATTCTGTGATCCTTTTGCGAAATATTAAGCTTTAAAGTGCTAATTTTCGTTAGATTCAAGTGTAGCCCTCTTCCAACTAAGTGGTTCTATAAATGATCTTTATTTTGCAAATTGGTTGTTAAATAACACTTTTACATGTCATTTTTTTCGTTAACATTAACTAGATGAGGCCGGTGTTTCCTAACTGACTACCCTTAGAAGAAACACCGAAACAAACTCAGGGGTCCGTCTCTTTTAAAGCCCATACAATCTACACTGGTTTAATTATATGGGAACCTTGTAGTTTTCATTCTGAGGTGGTCTTTTGAAGAAAGATGCTCACAGGCCTGTCCATACAGTGCAAGCATTTGTCAAATGACGTATAGCTCAACTTAACGATAGGAGTTTAAGGATTTGACGAACAATACCAAGGTTTGGGTTGGCCGCAAAAAGCACTCAAACTGCCAGACAATCATGTTTAATTTGAATAAAATAACCTACATAGTTCACATATTCACAATCGTTTATGAGGATTATGTAGATTAGTCTGAAATGGCCTTTTTAGAAAAGAACCACATAGATTTGAGTAGACCCGTCCTGTCAGTGCAAGCCTTTGTCAGTTAGTCTGTAACAAGCTCAACTTTGGACTACTAAGGAGCTCAACGACCTGACGAACAATGCCAAAGACGGGATATTTGAGTAGGTTGCGAAAGTACTCAAACTACCAGACATCGTTGTAAATAAGTTAGAAAAAAAAATAGTAAATGGAAATAATAAAATAAAATATAACAAAAACCACATAATCCTCGCATTTAAGTACATAATTAAATAAATTATTAAAATATATATATCACCCTCAATAATATAAGGAATCAAGTCAAAATTTTTGCAAACTGAGGTTTTAAATGCTAAGAGCTCAAAATGAAATTCGCTACCGGTTAACTAACCAAGCACAAAAGAGCAAAGGAATGAGAGTCCAAAGAACCACCCGTATGTACAATACTAAGAAAGCCAACTGGGACCTCTTCCGAGAAAAACTCGTGCAACTCAAAGAATCTAATGATATAAATAATGATGCGATACGTAACATAAACGACAAGAACACACTGGAGCGAACAGTCATAAAGGTTACTGAAATCATAACCACTGCTTGCAAGGAAGCCATTCCGACAAAGAAGACCACAGAGACACTCCGTGTTTTCTGGTGGAATGAGGAACTTACTAAGGCAAAGAAGGTGATGGTTACGTGTCGCAGAAGAATAAAGAATGCCGCACCGCATCGAAGAGAAAAAGTCGTCGAAGAATACCTGAAAAAGAAAGAAGACTATGAGTGCCAAGCCAAGAATGCCCATATAAGCAGTTGGAAACAGTTTTGTGAGAGGCAAGACAGAGAGGGGGTATGGGAGGGAATTTATAGAGTAATAAATATGACCGCCAAGAGACAAGAAGACTTGACCCTTAAAACCAAAGATGGTAAATACCTAAATCCCAAAGAATCAGCGGACCTACTTGCCGAGACATTCTACCCAAGGGACACAGAAAGCAATGATAGCACCTTTCATCACCGCATCAGAGAAGCGGCAGAGCAGGTGAATGAAAGGCGAGATGGTGAACATCACGACCCGACGTTCACCTTGCTGGAGCTAGAGACCGCGATAAGGAGCTTCAACGCCAAGAAGGCGCCCGGAGCGGATGGCTTCACGGCCGACATCTGCAGCAGAGCCTTGATGCAAAACCCAGAAGAGTCACTTGCCCTGTTCAACAAATGCCTTGAAATAGGACACTTCCCGGACACCTGGAAAGAGGCCACAGTAGTGGTTCTCAGAAAACCGGGCAAGGACTCTTATACAACACCCAAAGCATATAGACCAATCGGTCTATTGCCGGTACTGGGCAAGGTTCTAGAGAAACTGACAGTGGCAAGGATTAAATACCATCTCGTACCGAGGATTAGTACTCGCCAGTATGGATTCATGCCCCAGAGAAGCACCGAAGACGCCCTCTATAATCTAATACACCACATTAAGAGTATGATTGAGCTGAAGAAGCTGGTAACCCTAGAATCATTGGATATAGAGGGGGCCTTCGACAGCGCATGGTGGCCGGCCTTACGAGTCCGACTGGCTGAGGAAAAGTGCCCGGTAAACATCCGTAGGCTACTGGACAGCTACCTCAGCTGCAGGACTGTCAAAGTAAGGTACGCTGGGGAAGAGAGCACGTGAAGCACCAACCAAGGATGCGTGCAAGGGCCAATAGGCGGTCCAATTCTCTGGAACTTGCTTCTCGACCCACTATTACGCGAACTTGAGGAGAGAGGGTACAGGTGCCAGGCCTTTGCGGATGATATCGTCCTGATATTCCACGGCGACACCGCTCTGGAAATCTCAAGACAAGCCAATGCCGCCCTCTCCTATGTTCAGCAGTGGGAACAGCGGAACAAATTAAAGTTCGCTCCGCACAAAACTTCAGCCATGGTACTCATCCGGAAGCTGAAGTACGATACCCCGCTGCTGACCATGGGAGGAGTCGACATAGCAATGTCCAAGGAGGTGAAGATTCTGGGGCTTACGATTGACCACAAACTTACCTTCAACACACACATTGACACGCAGTGTAGGAAGGCAATAGCCTTACACAAGCGACTCTCTAGAGCTGCAAAGGTCAGCTGGGGGCTCAATGCTGAAATAGTCAGGACGATTTACACAGCGGCGGTAGAACCAATTATAACGTACGGTGCGGCAGCATGGGCGTCGGCAGTAGGTAAGCTGGGGGTGCAGAAGCGTCTCAACACGGTGCAAAGAGGATTCGCCCAGAAGATGTGCAAAGCTTATCGCACAGTCTCTCTGAACTCGGCACTGGTGCTTGCGGGGATACTGCCTTTCGACCTCAAAGTACGAGTAGCAGCCGCACTGTACGAGGCAAAGAGAGGGTCGTCTCCGGAAGTGCTAGGAGATAGAGAGACCGAGAGTGCGGTAGACTTTGCAAATGCTCCTCATCCCGCTCAGCATATGAGACTGGAGTTCATCTGCTTGGTGGACCAAAGCCTTGTGGACAGGTACAACGTGCAGGCGGTGTGCATATTCACCGACAGCAGCAAGATTGAGGGGAAGGTCGAAGCCGCACTCTCCATCTGGAGCGGTGAGGCCGAGATCAAGACCCTCAAGCTTTGTCTGTCCGCGTACTGCACAGTCTACCAAGCGGAACTCCTGGCCATATGCAGAGCAACGGGCGTAATCCTCAAAAGGGGGGAGGTGAGCTTTGGTGTATATAGCGATTCGAGGGCAGCGCTGGAGACGATCGTAAACCATGGCTCCCTCCACCCGCTCGCCGTGGAAGCCCGGGAGAACCTGCGGAAGGCCCTCATACAGGGCAAAGATGTATCTTTGTTTTGGGTGAAAGCCCATGCAGGCCTGCCGGGCAATGAGCGCGCTGACGAACTGGCCCGGGATGCAGTGCTTACTTCCAAGAGGAAACCAGACTATGACAAATGTCCAATATCGTTTGTCAAAAGGACTCTACGAAATCAATCTTTAGAGGTTTGGAACGAACGGTATCGGACAGGTGAAACAGCGTCGACAACCAAGTTGTTTTTCCCGGATGCATGCAGAGCATACCGCATTATCCGCAAGGTAAAGCCAGAGGGGCTGATAACCCAGATGCTCACCGTACATGGTGGGTTCGCTCAGTATTTGAACCGCTTCAAGTGCAGAGAGAACCCATCATGCGCCTGTGACTCTACCACTGAGGAAACAGTCCCACACCTCCTCGCAAAATGTCGCATATACGCCCATGCTAGATATGATCTGGAAAATAGAATAGGCACGAAATTAACAACGGACACACTAAAAGATGTCACAGCTGAAAAGGGAACAATGCATATTTTTTTGGACTTTGGCCTATTTGTATGTAGGAGTGCCAATAAAAGAAATAAAGATAGTTAAGCAGTTGCTTAAAATATAATATGATATTATATTTATTAAATAACGATAAGTATATATGTAAGGAAATAGTTTATAAGTCAAAAAAGTGTAATCGTAGTTAAGTGTAGTAAGTAAGTATTACAATGTATAGTATTATGTAGGCATGGGTAACCTGAGTAGTAAAATAGAATTATATAACATAGATATTAAGAAAGTATATATGTAAAGCAAGTTATAAAGAAGTAGATTCGATGTAGCAATAAATTAATGTAGGAAATAGTAAATAAAATAATAGTGTAGGAAATAAAGATAAGATTTGGTAGCTACCATAAAGGATAAGACTAGAATAGGAAGTAAAGCATAACAAATAGAAGTAAGGATAAATAGAGTACCCCCTTTAAAGAAGATCCCTGAAAAATAAACATCAGGGGACAAAGCCAGAGAAAAAAAAAAAAAAAACTAACTAATAAGCATGTTATATGAAAAAATATCTATAATGTAGGAATTCAGAATCTTGAAACGCGATTTCTCAAAAATCTACTTTTTGAGTTGTGCCCTTATATTACTAAGGGTGCGAGATATATATATATATATATAATATATATATGTATGTCGCATCATGGGTGGTCGAGGTGCGAAACATCGGGTCTTCATCGCGATCCGACATAGTTCTAGGTAAATGTGGGCACTGAGACTTGGGTACTCGAACGAAAGATAATTTAAATCAAAATAACTTTATTTTAAGAACGGTTTTTCACAACATTGAAACAAACACGAGCGTTGGTACTGAGCTTCTTCCAAGACTGTGCGAGGTAGACTATATCACTCCGTCCTCCCGCCATCGCCAGTCCTCGCTACATCCCTTCTACCGACGATCGTGTCCAAGCGGAAGGGCTCCGCTTGCGTTTCCGGTAACGATTTATTAGTTCACCTAAATAATTGTTATATGGCGCTGCCCGTCGCACCATAGCGCCATCAATCCACGACATGTATATATATATATATATATATAATTCTTTGCAAAGTAAATATTCATGTCAAAATAAAATAAAAATAAAATATTATACTTTAGAAAGTAAATATCCATGTCAAAAAAATAATAATTTTAATTAGTATAAAAATAATATACAAGAAATTGTGATTGTAAACAACACTAATGCTCCCTGTATATCATTGGAGCAGCTCAATCCCAAGCCTTTTTATCCTCAATATAGTCTTTAACTGTGTAGAAAGCTTTCTGGCAAAGCTTGCGTTTTATGACTAATTTAAATTTGTTGAGGCTCAGTTCTTGCAAATGGCAAGGTAGTTTATTATAAAAACGTATGTACTGGCATTTAAAAGAAGTTCTAAATAGGAATTCAAACGTTACGGTATTAGTCACGGAATAGGTGAACCTCTTTTATCTGTTCTGCGGTATTAGTACACACATAACTAAGTTAAAAGAAAAACTGTCAGACTTAAGTTGGCTCCAACCGCTTTCGGACAAATTCTTTTTTGAATTCGATTTCTTATTTGAATAAAACAGAATAGTTTATTTTTGTAAGAGCATGGTACGAAACTCGGTCAGCTAATCCCTCGAGCTCTTGGCGTTATAGTAAACTTCGGAATTCTACACTGCGCGTGGCCTGACACTTGCCTGACACGCACTTGGCCGGTTTTATTTCATATACTCTCTTCATTTCATATCTCATATAACTTAGCAAAGGCGTTCTACATTAGCTATAAATAGTCCAACTAGGTCGCAGATATTATTATTTTACAAAAGCTGGAAAAGTTGAGCTTTGAAAATAAATGAGTAAGAAACCCGTCGGGATAGTTGGACTGCAAAACTTAGAAATCACGATGTAATGAATACAAATTGTATCAGTAG
Source organism: Tholera decimalis (assembly GCA_943138885.2). Taxonomy (NCBI): domain Eukaryota; kingdom Metazoa; phylum Arthropoda; class Insecta; order Lepidoptera; family Noctuidae; genus Tholera; species Tholera decimalis. The sequence goes on along the minus strand of OW964552.2, from coordinate 21,887,436 downwards.
CTATTCTCATATTGTTTTGTTTATTGTTTTAAACTTTGTTTTGTAATAAATTTAGATACAAGTTTTGCCATTGAAGCCGATGCGTATTAGTCAGCAAACTCAGCAATGACAAAGAAACATTATCAAAATTTAATAATAATTGTCAAATAAAATAATCGAATTTTAACTTGTACCAAAATATTTGTCATAAAACTACTAAAACTTAAGGTAAACTAATCATATTGCTTCGACATTCGTACGTAGAATATTGGTACTTAACATAGACGTAAGCAGTTATGTTATTATTAATCTGAAGATAATGTTCTAATTACTAACAAAGTTTGTGGGTACTCCCGTAAGAATAGTTACAACATTTTTCAAATTACCCCTATCTTGAGAAAAGGAGCGCGGCATCCATGTCGTTATGCAGTTTTTACCCAGTAGTACGGTCGGCCAAGAAAGTGGTGTACCAGTTTTGATTTAGTTTCCCGGTCATCGAAAATTACAACAAGGTTCGTTATAAAAAGATATTACTGAAAGAGACAACATTATCATGACGTAAACCTATGTATTTAGTATTCATACGTCATATGTCACATATAAGTACATGACATTTTAACCTTTAGTATAAATGAAAAGGACATTAGTTTCTACAAAGCAATTGAAATGTTTCCAAACAAAAGTAATAAAAACTATTTAGACAACCGAATTCCATTTGAAAAAGAAAACTGACAATTGACATTTTGTCAAATATATGCAAAAAATCGATATATTTTCCGTGTTATTTTTCAATCAACTGCATATAAAATCATCTCAATGCCTGCCAACTTGACCATTGCCGAAAGAGCACAAATAATTGCCCAATTTAATGAGGGAAGCAGTATCAGTGCGATATCCCGGAATTTGAATATATCGAGGCGTTCTGTCCGCTTTTGGATTCGTCGTGAAGGAGAGGAGGGAAGTTTGTTGGATCACAGAAGAAGTGGTCGCCGGCCTGCACTCTCCAATAACGATAGAGAATTCATGAGACGGGAATATGAAATCAATGGTTTTAAGCCCACAAAACATTTTGCGGAGATGTTCGATGCGATTGAGAATCAGGTCGAATTTCCGTAAATATTTGGGGCTGGATGAGTACGGATGGTGTAGGAGAATTGTGTTCTCTACCTCCTCGAGCGACGGCTGTAAATTATATCGACGTGCTTCAGAATGCAATGCTACCGACAGTCCGTAATGTTTACCCGGAGGACGAAGTGCCACAATTTGATTTTGTTCAAGATAATTGTTCAATTCATAATGCGAGGATCGTAAGAGCCTGGTTTCGTTCACACACTGACGTAAGGGTAATTCAGTGGCCCTCAAGATCGCCGGACCTCAACCCGATAGAAAATCTTTGGGGCCTTATGGTCCAACGATGGTCGCATCAAAATGAAAGAACCAAACAAGCTCTTATTAGTCACTGTAATTATATCTGGGAGGAAATGCGGGGAACCGATATTTGCTCACGGCTTGTTGGTTCAATGAGGTCTCGTCTTTTAGAGGTTATAGAGGCCAACGGCGGTTACACCCGTTTCTAATTTTTAAAAATTTTCAATATCTTCTAAATATTACTATATATGCTATGTTTTTGGTTGTTATAAGTATTTTAAAATTGATTGTAGAAATTTAATAAAAGGATAAATCTATTTTTAGCTTGTTTTTTATTGATATTGTAATTACAAGTTTACAGAAATTGTAGGTTTGTGGACTCGCCTTGTGCCTTTACAATTTTATGTAACTTGTTGATTACAATTCTGAATTTGTAGATACAATTTTGTCATCAAAATCTACAGCCCCCCGCCGTTGATTTTACGACGTCATTGGTTCCATCAAGTTCAAACTAAGAACAGCTGTCACGTTACAAACAGTAATAGTCGTTATCAATAATCAGATAAAGACAGCAATAGAAGTTGTCAGATCGATCTGCAAGCGAAACTAATCTTTATCACCTATGAATCTACAAGCGATATTCAACCTTAGGGTGGTACACCACTTTCTTGGCCGACTGTACCACCAGTTTGCAGTTGTGAGTATAAACTTTTTCACATTGCGAATTTTTAGTAACAAAGCTTTTCTATGTTAACGGAACAGTGATATTTTGAATTGCATTCAAACATACCAAACGCATAATTATAACGCTCAGTTATTTGAAGCCTTTATAAAATTAGAAATGGGTTAATTAAATTGGTATGTGTCGTTTATTTTTTTGGATTTATCTTAATAAAGTATTATACAACGTTCATAACTATATTCACTTAAATGAATACTCTTCACTCACTAAATCTAAAAACAATCTATATTTTGTCGACGAAAAATTCATACGCATTGCTGTTCACCGAGGTCCAAAAGACAGGCATTGCCACGGTGTATACCAATGTTTTACTTCTATCTAAGCTAAAAACCAGACCTTAGGTCACGCAAAGCGTGAACTATTTACGTATTTGGAAAGATTGTTAAACAATGTGAGCAATCAGAACCCACGATCCGAGAGTTTCAACTACTTACAGCTCGAAAATATTATTAGCAACCTCGTTAATATATTTCTACCGCTTGATGTGAATTTACTATTATAAATCGGAATAATGATTTGTTTGTTTGCACGATATAATCTAGGGTGCTACATTGCACGGTCGCGTGAGTGAAACCGCGTGAAAACCCAAGTTCCTAAAATAGATTTTTGCCTTTTTTGACGAAGTACTTTCAGATACTCTTATTGCCTATTGTGTTGAAGTTATGTCACTACATAATTATGTTATCATGTTATTAAAAGCTATTAAAGTACGCTTTTCTCCCAATATGACGATATCACCATCCCATAAATTAACGTCTAATGGAAATTAGACTCACTATTTAGTCATAAAACGCATAATTAAATACACGTCGGTTCTCGTAACAAGAACTTCTACATCGGTTAAATATTCTCGTATAAATCAATTCATTTATTACAATTAACAAGACCTATTTGGTAAGTAACAAATTCCTTAATCATATTTATAAAAGAAAAATAAATAAGCCGTATGTATACACACACAGTTTACTAATACTAATAATAGTTTGAAATATTACGTTTGTAACTAACCTAACCTGCTTCCTAAAGTAGGTTATTTTACGCTTTGATACACGTTATTAACTAAGCCTATTAACAAGCAGGCTATCCTTTTTCAATCTAAATATTGGTATCCTAAAACATTTCAATGATATGAGCATGTATTGCAATTCTTTGTTGACAAACAAAACAAAACTAAACTACCCTTCTTCAGCATCTGTCTTTCTCTTTCCGTCACATAAATATTATTTTTAATGGTTTGAGACCCGTGTCTTTCCTTTGGTTTCCACTCTTTAACTCTGACGCTATCTTGGACACTAAACATAAATATACACTTTATCACTCGACGCAGATAAGACAAAAGTATAACTGTAATACACCCACGTTTTACCAGTTATGCTCTGAATCCATTATTTTAATGCTTTTAAACATGATTTTTTTCTAGGGAACGAGCAATATTTTATTAAGTGGGTATAAATGACAAATTTCAGATGAAAAACGTTACCCGGATTCGACTAAAGCTTGCAATCCAACGATCAACAAGGCAATCTCGGGTCTTGACATATTTGACATTGATTCAAATGAAGCCTTGGTAACAGGTCTTTTTAACCTCTAAAAAAGGAGGAGGTTCTCAGTTCGTCGGAATCTTTTTTTTTTGTATGTTGAATAACATACTACTATATTACTCGAAGACGGCTGGACCGATCTGAAAAATTCTTTTTTGTTTGACAGGGTATACTTTCCAGTTGGTCCCATTGTCATGAAATCAGGAGCTGATGATAGAATCCTGGAGAAATCGAGGGAACTCTTCAGATATTATAGGCTCACCTATACCGATTTGGGTATTTTTTGATAGTAACTTGTACAGTTGCTCTCGAAAAGCAACATTTGGTGAAATGGAACTGATGATGAAGACCACAGAAGGCTACCTGAATTACACAATAATAAGTATTTTATTGGTATATGGTGAAGTGGAGCTGATGGTGAAGTACCAGAAGAACTCCTCAACAATTCAATTTTATCGGCTCGGCATCGGGAAAAGAAATATTTTTTAAAAGGTGATACGACGGTGAAAGTAGGGTTTTGTTACTAGGTAATTTACAAACCGCGACCCACTGAAAAGCGAGATTTTTTTTTTGACAAAAATCAAGCAGACTTCCCAAAAAACACTGCACTTTTTTTGTTAAAAGTTTTTTTCATCAGCTGTAACAAGTTACGGTGATCCTACATGTTCTATTAATGTTCCATGACGTAACACTAAAGTTCATCTTGTTAGGATACGCCTCGCAATCTCGCTGAGAGCCAACACCTTCACGTGGTGTACAATAAAACTGCGAGCCACTTCGCTGGTCGTCCATTTGTTGTATAACACGCTATTTGTCAAGTATTATGTTTGGATTGATGGGAATGGACGGAGTTAAGGTTGGTTTGTGTTGGTTAAAATTGAAAGTAAGAAATAAATGAACACGTCAAATGCTGAGTTGGTGTCCCTTTCGGTGTGGACATGCACAACGATTATTTTTATCCTTCTTTTTATAATGTTTGTAATTTTGTATTGTATATTGTTGTGTGTGTCTTCGTCAGAACAAAATGTTTTTCAATTTCAATTTCAGTTTAAAAAATAAGCCTTATGTTTTAGTACAGTTGGTCTATTCTTTGAAAACATATGTATGTGATGTCAACTGTAGTTTCATTTCTTTGTTTCGGATTTGCAACTCATTTCTATGTTTAGGTATTTGTTGGTTATTGAATTCTTCTTTTTTACAAAATTATTGAACGGCAAAACTTTAGGGACAAGTATTATTTAAACAAATAAGTAGCTTATGTTGCTGACTCTACTTATCGATAAAGATATCAGGATTGCTACAGAATGTTAGCAGTAGGCCGCATATCCACGTTCTATTAACAGAATTTCTCGGTACTAGAAATGAGATTTCGCTAGAGCTGTTTTGAGTCCAGCCTTTAGGCGGGATTTTGCTAGTTATTTATAAATAGTTCTCATGTTTGATAAAGTTTGATGCCAATCAAATGGTGAAATACCTATGTCATTTAACGGTTTAGATTCAACTGTCAGTATATATGAAAACTACTTTGCTAATATTTTTTTTACTGGCATCCTGTTTAGTATACTATATATAATATGTGTAACGGAAACCCATATCTATCCAAAAGGGCTGAAGACAACATCTAGTCCATACTAGATCTAGTCTATACTAGATCCCCATGGTCTGTATGTTCAGTTTTAGCTTAAAATAAATAACCCAAAGAAATTATACCAAATTATCGGTTTCATATGTTTCTTGAATACCAATCATAACAAACATGTCACAGCACTACAAGGGTCAATAACTTTCCACGTCATTTGCCAATAACATCATAATTCTCTTCGTCCCCGAGATAAAGAGGACCCTGAGTGTTGTTCCTGATTATAAACTACAAAAATGTGTTAAACGACAAGTAGATTCCAAATACCTTAAGCCAGTTTTACGTAATTGAAACTTTCCAATCCAAACTTTAATAACATTTATAATATTAGTAGTTAGTCTATTGCTTGTGTTTACGCGGAAATATTAATTTTGAGCGATTATATCTTCACTCAAAATATTTCATCACGGGTAAATTTAATTCCATAAAATATTCTAAAATTAAGTCGCGTCTGTTGAAAGGATTGCCCTAATTTATATTGACCTGACTTTTAATAATTTAATTAATAAAGGCAAAATTTCAGTTGGCTTGACTATCTTTGTCTTTTAATTGATTGAGAATTATTATTTTCGTCAAGGTTTTGTAATAATTCGGGCTGGCCGACTAGATGGAATTGCGAAAGATTACGACGCAAATTTGTCGGGATATTATTTTTGTCCTGTTTTCCTTATCAAGTAGAGAAAGTATCAAGACGGGTTTTTCCGCTTACTGGATTTACGTATCAAAGTTTTTCGTCTGACGATCTTATACATAATGTTTAAGTGGAGGAAGTGTTTACTTGATTGCGTGGTTCAATGATAACATCTGTAAGGCCTTTAAGATTATCAAAGCTTAGTCAGTGTATAGATGACCATCTCATCATGTTGAGATTACTTCGTGCTTACATCGTTGAAAGTACTTACGCTGTTGGTCCCGACTGTCATTTGTACGTCTTACCCAGTTACTGGGTTTTGGGGGTCAGGTAAGAGTCAAAATAACTTGAACAATCATAAGTACTTTTTTATAAATTCTAGATATAAGTTTGTAATTCTTTTATGCCAAATAAATATTGTTATTATTTTCGGGTGATTTTATTTTCTCAGCTCTTCAGGCTGGTTTCAGTTACATTTACGGACCAAAGTCAAGTAAATGCAACAACTGCATGAATTTTGTAACTATTCTACATCTATACTAATATTATAAAGCGGAAAAGTTTGTTTGTTTGTTTGCTTGAACACGCTAATCTTCGAAAGTACAGGGTGGATTTGGATGAAATTTGGTATGGTAGTAGCTTGAAGTTTGAAAAAGGTTATAGGCTACTTTTTACGCGACTGCAAAAAAGGAGAGTTATTTTTTTAACGTGATAGAATCCACGGGAGCGAAGCCCCGCGTGAGTACTAGTGTATTTAATATGGCAGCTTTCTGAAGGTTGATACATACGGATTCTTGTAAATCTATTAATTTTAAGCCATGGATTATTATTATTATTATAAATAAGCAGTCACTCCATGTATAATACTTGTACTCAGTTGTATTCGGATAGACTGTATGGAAATCGAACCCATTGTAGGAAGGAAAAGGTGAGCAGATAGTGACAGTCGTAGTAGATAATTATTAAGTTCTCTGAAAAGCGTTTTCAAATTAACTATAAGTCAAGCTTTACGCAGTCATACTCATGTTTTAATTTAGAGCACTTTAACAAAGTCCTTAGTATACATTTAACTTAGCAAACAGAACGTTCCTCGTATTACCTAAACGACTTTTCGCAAGTCTATTCAAAACTCGGTATATGTATACCGACACAAGTGTTCACCTACACAAGACTTCATTCAAAACATTTCACCGAAATCTTCACTCAATAATCCTGAATGCTTGCTCCGTGAATATTATTTCACATGAGTTCACATTTCGCAATACTTCGTATCGTAAAATTACTTTCGGAAAGGTAAAACGTACAAACTAATGCTAGGGTTAATCTCGATAAAATGATGTATGTAGGTGACTTTAGTGAGAATGGAAAAATGGTGAAATGTCATCATCAATCATCATTACAATAAGCCCTGATACCTCCAAATGGGCCTTATAATGGCGCTGGAATCCCGAGAGATGAAATAAACCATGATGAGGAGTGATGATCTGGGATTCATTCCTGCATTATTACGTTGCATTATGTTAGGTTAACATATTGGTGACCGATAAATATAAAAATCTTTGTTATTAAGTCTATTTTGGGCGAACCTATTGTGATATGCTGACGGCCACCTAAAGGTTAAAAAACATGTAAAATAAAAAATTGCTGTGCTTGTACTTCGGTTCAGTTTATGTATCCAGTGTAAATGAATAAATAATAATAATACAGTAATAAATAAATAAATAAGTGTTCAGGTTAGTGTTCACGATTCACTGTTCAAATGAAATTGGTGCCAACCTTGAAAGTTAAAAAAAAATGTTCCACTTTATTGAGATAATTCCCTGCCGGAGTATGTGTTTCCCGATAGCTATAACCTAGAAGTCTTTAAGTCTAGAGTGAATAGGTTACTTTTAGGTAAGCGTGCTCCATCTTCGACCACATCATCACTTACCATCAGGTGAGATGGTGGTCAAACACGAATTTATTTTCAATAAAAAAAAAAGATACGGCCAGTACCAATAATTACCAATTGGCTATCATTTAGGGTAATATAGAAACTGTTGTTGGACTGAATAGGGTATTTGCCTGTAGTAGTAAAAAAAGACGATGTTTTGCATATAGTTAATTTAGATGCCAGGAAATTTAAACAAAATTTTTATTTCTAAAAATAATTCCACATTTTTTATATTTGTATAAAATAAAAATTATATTTTTTAATATGTGTCACGTGACCGCAAACGCCAATCACGAAGTGTGACGTCATTTTTCTCAAAGCTGTCAAACGTGTCGACTTGTCATACAACGAGATATTAATTTTGTGTTATCTTCACAAAAAGGCACTACACAATATTCTTAATATAATTTTAAACTCATAATGGAAGAAAGACGACAGAAATCCTAACCTCAGAAACACTTTGTTGTTTGAGAAATATGACGTCATGCGACTTCGTGACAGCGATGAATTTTTTGGCGGGAAAATGTTCAATTAGAATTTTATTTTGAAGATCATCAATGTTACTTAGTTATTTTTTTACGAAAATCTTTTTTTTTGTAACTTAAAATTGATCAATAATTAAATCTAAACTATTTTTGAATTATAGGCTTAATTATAGTAGCCTATTGTCTATTCTCTTTAGTTTAATAGATTGATAATTCATAAAGTTTTTAATTTTTGTCAAGTTTCCACGGTGCGAAGTTTGGACAATTAATTTTTTTTTTTCTATAAACAATTACTAAAGCTTACACGTACAATGGGTTAGTACATATCGTTATCTTGCATGCTTAGCCTTTTCCCAACTGCTTATGTTGGGGTCGGATGTCGCGGTCAGATGCAGCAGAGTATAAGTCTTATACATTTAGCGACTACACATCTGACCTCCATAACCCAGTAGCTGGGAAACACGTTACTCCTTGGCCAGACCAGTGTAAGATTTTCAGGCATCCGATTACCCGTAACGACAATCAAAGATGTTCAAATGACAGCAATGGGCTACTAGATAATGTGCATAAATTATCTCATGACCCAAACAAAGTTTATAGTCTGTAACTTGGGTGCAGCCACAGAAATCAAAAATATAGTGCAGCGATACCAATACTTTCGCAGATATGTTTCCATTTTTTTATTGATAATAGGCTCGCGTTTGACCAACATCACACCTGATGGTAAGTGATGATATGGTCGAATTTACAGCACACTTATCTAAAAGTAACCTATTCACTCTTGACTTGAATACCCCTAGGTTATAGCTATCAGGAAACACAGAGTCCGGCAGGGAACTCCACTCCTTAGCCGTACGCACAATGAAAGTATTTAGGCAGGATATAGCTATGTGTAATACAACTACGTATACACACTTACGAAACCATGTAGGTATCTACATATGTAGCGTCTCGTGCATTATTTGGCACTCCGACAGTAACCAATGTAGAACAATTTGCGTGATGACTGTCCATTACGCGAACAAGTAGCAGCTTATTAGGCTAGACACAAAGTAATGGCTTATGTTGCATCTTCGTTTATCTGACCATGAATATACTGTTGTTTTGGCTTGGTGGTTTCTGATGACTTGATGATCATCTGATGTCTTTGCATCATGCCTGTATTGTTTTGTAGGTGTGCAGTTATAAGTTTCATATAGGTACCAAAACTAGACTAATGACTTTTATTTATTTTTATTTAAATATAATTATAGTGAGTTCTCTTAGTCAGAAAGATTATTATAAAGCACCGTATTTATTAGTCTATTATTTTAACATATATATGTATTTTATTATTATATATAATTATATTTATACATATATTCTTTCGATAATGATATCTATTTTACTCGTACTCCTACCACATCGTGGTCTTTTCAACCCAAAGGTCGACTGGTAGAGAATGCCTTGTTTCATTAAGTACGCTCATGTACCACTATTGTACATAAAGTTTAAAGAAATAAATAAAATACATTTAGTCTAACAAAAAGTAATGTTTGTAGGAGATAATCTCTGGACATATTGATACGATTACGAAAATTCTTTCGTACATATAAAGCTACAGCAGTTATTGGTGCCAAAGATTATTATTAATCAGATAAGGAAAAATACATAGTTTCTTTGGATGAAGTAACAGGAAGAATATGGAAATAGATAAGTCAATAACACTGCTTTTGGGGCAAGGAATGACGAGTTAGAAGAAAACCTAATGTATTTGTTTTGTTCCAGAAAGAACAATGGCAGCCACCCGTACATTAATTTAGCTGAGATTAATTTTTTGCGTGCTTAAATGAAAAATATCTTGTTTAACTCGGCGTCAACTTCTGAATTAGTTTGTGAAAGAGTTTTGTCCGAGAAGTCCGAGAATAATAGAAATTCAGTCATGAACTTTTGTAGGTTATGTCCAGGTCAAGTGAAAATTAAAGAAAACGGAAAACAATCGAGAGCAACACAAGGCACAATGTGCAAGCGTCTGTGACATGAACATTTTTTTTAAATAGTAGATTAGTTCCTGACGGAACAGGCTAAGGTCTTAGGCCATGCTGCCTAGTAATCAGTTAACCATAGATTATACATATAAATATTTTTCTTTAGGATAATGTGACATGAACAATCAACAGTTGTCAAACCAAGTTATATTTTTTTTTTTACTTGGGATGATAGTCTTTTTGTCAGTCATTAATTGAAAGCAATTCATTTATTTTTACAGTACAATATTTTTACCTCCCTACAAAGAACACTTCCACTTATAAATTAACATTATTGTTAATTCATGTACTCCTTTTTGTTACAATAACAAACTAAGTCTGATGTTATTGCAATAATATTGCACTTACTGTCACTTGGCAGAATAAATACAAAATGGTATCACTAATTGTCAATGAAAAAATCAAATAATTATTCATTTAAAATATATTTTTTTTATCCGGACTTAACTAGGTAATGTGATACTTTGAAAAAACGTAGAAAAGTAATAGAACTGCTTTCGTATATAAGTCACTTGTAGACACTCAAATTAAAAACCGCTAAGCTTTCGCCATTGTTCTTTCGATAAAACTGGTTTGAAAATATGAACAAGCTGGTACATGTGTAGATTAAAGAAACAGCGTCACATAAAAATACTTTACATACTTTTTGTACTTATTTATGCGCAATGAGAGGATTCTATTAAGCCTCATTTGTACCTATGTCCTTGTAACATTAAATTTCAAAATAAATTTTGCGGAAGACTGCTCAAAGATTGTACGTAATCTGATAAATATTCTTAACCGTTGCATAAAAAGAAACGTTATTTAATTTTCCTTAAACATATCAATGACATCTTTGCACGTAAATATTTGAATACTTTTAGAACCCAATGTCCACTATAGCAACAAGTTATCACTTAAACCGTAATATAAAATTTCCTCAGGCGCAATTTTCTAAAATAAGTTCACACGAAGACCCTTTTCTGGTAAACAATTCGCTCTTCATTTAAACAGTTTCCTCTAGTAATTGACCACCTGCTGTGCCTTAACTTATGATCTCCGTCTATTATGTATTTACTTTATTAAATGTCAGCTTATAAATACAATATTTATGGGTAACGCCCTCACGCATTGTTTGTTTGTACCAATCAATGCGTTTGTACCAAACCGCGGTACAGGCACGTTAGGACAACAAATGGACTGATACTTTGGTTGCCTTGCGTGCCCGAACTGATGGGACTATTGGGTTTTAGTCAATAGAATTCTAACACTCCCTTCCGCTTCATCTAAAGCGGGATGAGTAATTAGATGATTTTCCCACATTAAAATAATATTGTTAGGAACGAAGGAATAACGACTTTTTTAGAACATATAAAAGCGGCGCGCGCGCCATTACTCGCCCCTGTTGCTGGTTGCCGCTCGCGCTGGAATCATCGTCGATGGGCCGTGAGACTTATATTTGCTAAAATTGTGCCATTCGTGTACCTACCTACTTTTATCGTTGTGAATATTTGCGTAAAATTGTATGAGTGACGATTTGTGGATAGACTCAGTGACTTGTATTTTGTTCCTTAATTTAAAATAAAGAGTTGTACTATCTGTGTTGCGTCGCGTATTGTATTTTTTAACATTTCCACTTCTGATTCCTAACATCAGAAATGGGATAAAGAACTTAAATTGCCCACTAGACTACGTATAAAACATCCAAGGAACGAAATATAGAAATACCTGTCTACCCACAAATTTTTACTTTGTTTTTTTTGTTTATCAATTTCGATATTTTACGTGTGTGTGTGACTAAATATCGAACTTTTGTGCGAAATATGCCGAGAAGTGATGATTACCGTAGTTCAAAAGACTGCGATCAGGGTGTTTCGCGAGGCGGATCTGCTAGTAGTGAAACCGTAGATAGGTCGCGTTATAGACCACGACAGAGCCGCCGTCGGGAACGTAGTGATTCGAAGGACAGCTCGTACTATAATCGCCGTGACGATCGTAACCACCGCCGTTCTAGATCTCGATCAATATTGACGCCGCCGCGTGCTAGCACTCCACCCGTGTCACCTCGTGTTAATAATTCGTTACAAAATACCCTCAATAATATCATGATAAGGCTTAGCGCTATCGAGTACAACGCCGCGAACGGGATATCCTCGGCTAATGATTTGGAAAACTCACACACTAGAGCTAACAATCAAGACCCGCTTCATGCGGTCACTTCGCGCACTAGTAGTCCCGTGAACTTGAGCGATGTTCCGCAACGAGCTCCTGCAAATAACTCGGAAGGTTTTTCAACAACCATTCGTACAAATGATCCAATCGCTCGCGGATCTGAAACCGCTTCCACCGTTACCATGCTCGCTGAAGCCATAAGATCCTTACAGCCAGCGAGGTCACATAGTTACCATGTATCGAATTTCGATCCAAACATACACGATATTGACATATGGTGTGATGAAGTGGACCGTGCAGTAACCGCGAACGGTTGGAGTGATTACGAGTGTTTGTCGCGAGTAGCTTCTTGCCTCAAAGGCGACGCTAAAGTTTGGCTAAACGAATGGCACACCAATGACCGAACCTGGTCAAACTTTAAGCTTCAGTTTAAACTCCTTTGCCCTCGAAAGTTAGACTATGCCAATATTTTATTTGAAACAATGAATACGACATCCGATAAATTTACTACGTATGCCGAATACGCCCGCCGTACCTTGCTACGTTTTATGATAGTGAAGGGTCTCACAGATGAATTGCGGACACTGATAGTTATTCGTGGTATTGATAACCCGCAAATTAGGGCAGCCGCCGCAAATGCAAACCTGTCGATTGAAGACATAGTCTCGTTTCTTTCGATCTATGTAAAACCAAATCGCGCTAAACCTGATTTTCACGGCGGTCCGACTAAGAAACATGCGTCCTCGAATTCATCTTTCAACCGTGGGTCTAAGTGCTATCTTTGCAATCAGCGTGGACACTCAAATCGAAATTGTTCCAAAAAGCCTCGTAGAGAACCCAATGCATCCTCTTCGAAATCCGAGACACAGGGTTCTGTCAATGATACTACGGTTGCTATAAGATCCGAACTACAGTGTTCATTTTGTAAGAAGAGGGGGCACACGGAAGAAAAATGCTTAAGCGAAGCGTTAATCTGTGTACAAGTCACGTGAATAATAAAACGGACATCGTTACGGTTGTTGTCCAAGGCATCCCCATGGACGCACTTATAGACAGTGGAGCTCAAAATGTGTCGCTGATTTCCTCCGATGTTCTGAAACACCTTTCTTGCCAAATCAAACCGACACACTGTGTCCTTAAGGGAATAAGCGAACGAGAAATCATAGCTTCATCATTCATAACGGTCACTATCGAGCTTAGCAATATATCTATAGAAACTGATTTAGTCGTAGTGCCAAAATCGTGCATGAATACTTCTATTATTATTGGAACCGACGTTCTTAACCGCGATGGCGTCACATACGTACGTACTAAAGATAAGCAATACATCACCCGAACTAGCGATACTCGCGTCCACGTTAAAGAAGTTCAACGCCTTGATCAAACATTAGTTAACACCCCGTTACAAGGCGCTCTGTGTGATTCCTTGATGTCTGTGATTAAGAATTTTTCGGATTTCCTTATCTCTGGAACCGCAACTAGTACAGTGACAACTGGTCAAATGGAAATTAAACTTACTAGCAACTCTCCTATCGTCTACCGACCGTACAAACTATCCTATAACGAAAAACTTAAAGTACGCGAAATAGTAAAAGACTTGTTAGACAAAGGCATTATCAGAGAATCACGATCAGAGTACGCTAGCCCCATAATTTTGGTCAAGAAAAAGGATGGGACTGACCGAATGTGCGTCGATTACAGGGCACTTAATCGTATCACTGAAAAAGAAAGATATCCTCTGCCTCTCATAGACGACCACATTGACCGATTGGGTCGTTACACCTTCTTCACCAGTTTAGACATGGCTACCGGATTCCATCAGATACGAATCAAAGACTGCTCCGTTCACGTCACGGGATTCGTCACACCTGAAGGACACTACGAGCATCTGAAAATGCCATATGGTTTGACGAACTCCCCGATCGTTTACCAACGGATTATCAATCAAACCCTTCGCGAATTCATTGACGCGGGAAACGTCCTTGTCTACATCGATGATGTCCTTTTGTTAAGTAATACCGTAGAGGATGGTATCGCCTTGCTCCAAAAAGTCCTCGAAACGCTTACCAAATCAGGGTTTTCCATAAATCTAAAGAAGTGCTCTTTCTTAACTACCGAAGTCGAATATTTAGGTAGGATAGTAAGCTTTGGTCAGGTAAGACCGAGCCCTCATAAGATAGCGGCTCTAATAAACTCCCCGGCTCCTGGAAATGTCAGGCAGGTTCGACAATTATTAGGGCTCGCAGGATACTTCCGCAAGTATATAAAAAGATACGCGACAAAAACCGCGTGCATCGCTCATTTAACTCGAAAGGGGGTTGAATTTCGTTGGGGTCAGGAACAGGAACAAGTTCGTCAAGACCTAATACAATGCTTAACTAACGAGCCTGTTCTTGCAATATTTAAACCTGAATTTCAAACTGAGGTTCACACAGACGCTAGTTCTGCTGGTTATGGGGCAGTATTGCTACAGACTCACCCTGATGGTGGAAAGCATGTAGTGGCTTACTTCAGTAAGGTTACTCAGGGAGCGGAGAGCAAATACCATAGCTATGAATTGGAGACGTTAGCGGTCGTGAAGGCTTTGCAGCATTTCCGCCACTATTTAGTAGGCTTGCAGTTTAAGGTCGTCACAGACTGCAACGCTCTCAAATCTACGGAACGCAAAAAGGACCTACTCCCTCGTGTCGCTCGATGGTGGATCTATCTGCAAGATTTCCACTTTTCTATCGAGTATAGAAAAGGAGCAATGCTGCCACATGCCGACTACCTCAGCCGAAACCCAGTAGCCTCGGTTAATCAGATAACAAAACCCCGTAACTGGGCACAAATAGCACAAAACGCGGATCTCGAAACGAGAGACTTAATTCAAAAGCTCTCGGAGGGCCAGCTCGATTCTCATCGATATGTCTTAAAAAATGACCTACTATACTACAAGTACACCCCAAGTGGCGAGGAAGCACGTCTCCTATGCTTCATACCGAAAGGTCATCGCCTCAGCCTCTTACGAATATTTCATGATGAGCACGAGCACATAAGTGCTGATAAAACCTTGCATCTTATTCTAAAACATTTTTGGTTTCCTGGCCTCTGACAATTCGTGTCGAAGTATGTTTCACATTGTTTAATATGCATTTCTAAAAAGCGAGTGCCTCGAGCCCCGCTGCAGAACGTTTCATCTTGGCCAAAACCCAACACGCCATTTGATACCATTCATGTCGATGCCCTTGGACCACTACCTGAGTCAGAAGGTTACAAATTTGTCCTGATACTGGTTGACGCCTTTACGAAGTTCTGCCTTTTGTACCCTATTTATCGGCAGGACACCGGTGAGTTAAAACGTGTAATGTCTCAAGCCGTGTCTCTATTTGGCGTCCCTAAATTACTAATTACTGACAGGGGTAGGATATTTGAGTCCGCAGATTTTGTTCAGTGGATATCTGAACTTGGCTCCGACTTGCATTATATCACTCCTGAAATGCACAACTCGAACGGCCAAGTGGAGCGTTACATAAGAACCGTGCTCAACATGCTTCGTATCGAAGTAGGACACAAGGACGCCTCCTGGTCAACCACACTTTGGAAGCTACAACTGGTTTTGAACATCAGCAAGCAGAAAACCACTCAAACCTCAGCCATAAATTTAATGATTGGCACCAACGCTTCCACCCCGGTGATACGATCGTTAGTGCGTGACTTAGCCGCAAGTACTCCAGATACCAACAGAGAAGCTCTGCGGGAGATCTACCGAAGTCGCGCTAGTGAACTACTGAAAAGTAATCAAGATCAGCAAGATGCCTCAGCCAACCGGTTCAGGCGTCCGCCACATGAATACAGCGTAGACGACCTTGTCTTTGTATTTAAGTACTCGCAATCAACGGGCAAATTAGACTCTGGGATGCGAGGACCTTATAGAGTAACCAAGGTTCTACCTAACGGTCGGTACGAACTTACACTGCTCAGTGGAAGTCGTGGAAAAACCACTCAGGCAGCCTCCCAATACATGGTGTCATGGAAGGGAGAATGGTGCCCAGACACCTGCGCCATATTCTTTGACAGTGAGTATGAGCTAATAACTGTTTCTGGTTTCAGAGATAGCATGGGTTTGTTTCCCAGGCGTATATCGCCCGACGAGTGGGTTTGTTTCCCAGGCGTATATCGCCCAACGAGTGGGTTTGTTTCCCAGGCGTATATCGCCCGACGAGTGGGTTTGTTTCCCAGGCGTATATCGCCCGACGAGTGGGTTTGTTTCCCAGGCGTATATCGCCCAACGAGTGGGTTTGTTTCCCAGGCGTATATCGCCCGACGAGTGGGTTTGTTTCCCAGGCGTATATCGCCCAACGAGTGGGTTTGTTTCCCAGGCGTATATCGCCCGACGAGTGGGTTGGTTCCCCAGGCGATTGTTGCCCAAAACTTGCTTAACAGTAAGCGCTAGTCGCTATGGTAAAGTACTAAGCAATGATATTGGACGGTTGGGACGCTGACCATTCTATATTATCGCTTGTGAATAGGAACTCACGTTCCTTTAGTTTTCAGAATACATGTGTTACTTACACGAATAACCGCTGTGAACTCTTTCAGATGACGAAACAGATGAGCTTGAGGGTGACCCAGACCGTTCGGGAGGTAACGAGCCAGTACCTGGTCCGTCAGGGCTGTCCATGCCGAACCTTGACGACGATACGGGAGCAGTGCAGGCGCACCAGCTTTGCCGCGCTGAAGGCGCGTCCCAGGAACTTCAAGTCGAGGACGACTTGCCGTCAGGAGAGGCCGTGTTAGGAACGAAGGAATAACGACTTTTTAAGAACATACAAAAGCGGCGCGCGCGCCATTACTCGCCCCTGTTGCTGGTTGCCGCTCGCGCTGGAAACATCGTCGATGGGCCGTGAGACTTATATTTGCTAAAATTGTGCCATTCGTGTACCTACCTACTTTTATCGTTGTGAATATTTGCGTAAAATTGTATGAGTGACGATTTGTGGTGTGACTCAGTGACTTGTATTTTGTTCCTTAATTTAAAATAAAGAGTTGTACTATCTGTGTTGCGTCGCGTATTGTTTTTTTTTAACATTTCCACTTCTGATTCCTAACAATATATTATAGTAATAAAAAAGTCAGCTTAGATTAATTTTCCAGTGTACTACTATCGTGTGTATCGAGTATTAGTATCATATACATACTTGGTAGTGTATTATATAATCTTATGTTATGGCGTCCGCTGGATGTGATGCACAGGTAGTGTTGCCAAAAAAAAAGAAAAAAAAAGTGTCCAGATTTTCGCGGGACGTCCCGATTTCAGGGGTTTGGGGACGCGTCCTGATTTGCCACTGATCGGGACACCAAATGTCCCGATTTACAAACCGAGTTGACACTTTAAAAGATTCTTATCAGCTGCACGAAGCTGAATTTGCTCCCGTCTTGCGTCATGTTAGAGCAAGATGGTTGTCACTTCTTTCTACCGTAGAAGTCCGTAGAACGTGCAACTAAATTTTTCGATATACGGAAAGATTATTACATATCATTGGGAGAAGATGAATGTCCCAAGTGCGCTGTGGCAATTCTTCAATTCTGTTGAAACGGAGCCGGAGAGATGATTGATGATGATTTTACAGGATGTAGGTAGTAATATATCTTGAAAACGAAACATTGCTATATTTTGAAGGTCACGAAATAATGGTAAAATTAAGTAAGCAATTGAGGCAAAGGATTGAAGATGAGTTTATGGCATTCACACGCTATATTCAAACGCTACCACTCTCCTCCCGCTAGCCCCGCTGGTTGCCAAGATATTCAAGTTTAAAGTTTAAAATTGGCGCTGAGACACCCTTTAGTTTTTATAGATAATGGTACGGAACCCTTCATGCGCGAGTCCGACTCGCACTTGGCCGGTTTTTTATAAGACCGAAGTTGTATCATATATAAATTGTATTGTTATTATTTATCTCATTTGTTGAAATATACTTTTGTATTTAGAGACTCGTAATGTATTCGACTGGTTAAAGCACAAAGCTGTCCTTACGCGTTTCGAATGTGAAGCAATTAGAAAAGAGAATGGGCGACATTTAATTTGGAATTAAAACGCTTTGTTACTCAAAACGTAATTATTTTCATCTTCCCATTTAAGCTGCTTATCTACCGTGGTTCCTGTTCCCTGTTTGGAAACCAGAATTTCATCAAAATACTATACAAAAAGAGAGACTTTTAACATAAATATTTTGTTAGGAAAGATCTGCCAAATAATATCTATCAGACATCCACTATTTTTTAACAATTTACATTGATTACAACAAATATACAAAATTATGTACTAAAATACAAACTACAATAAAGCATCAAAAAATTCATCCTCAACGCTGTCGGCTGGCAACGTACCTAAGATACTGGCGGCATTGCCTCGTTGTATGGCAATGCTTAGCCGTTGACCAAAGAAATAGCCAGCCCTTGGGTCGCGGGAAGCGTCAACGAGCCTTTTCGATATTTCTTTAAAAAGGCTGTGAGCACACGGGCCCCATGGTCCGAGAGTTTCGACCCCAAACGGCTCGAAAATATAGTTATCACCGAGATGACTATATTTATTGGCCTTGACCTCAACCTTTCAAAATGTGAATTATTTTTAACAGATAACACTGACAGACTACTGACTCTCTCTAAATTTAACGAAATAGCTCCTGGAATTCAAATTATTGAGAAAAGTTCTCTCCGTCTCCTTGGTTCTCCAATCTTTGATACTTCCTTTCCCGACTTTATTGCAGAACAAATTAATAAATTCAATGACGTTTCGGAAAGATTGCTCCAAATCAATATGCACTCGGCCATCACTATAATTCGTTTCTGCTGTTTCGGCCCTAAATTAACATACTCTCTTCGTGCTTCCCATTTGTGGAAGCACCATCAACTTTTAGTTCAAATGGATCAAATTATCAGACGAACTTTGTCCTTAATTCTGAATGTGGCTTTGGATGACCGAGCTTGGGCCCAAGCCTCTCTTCCCATCCGCATGGGAGGGCTCGGAATCCGCAAAATTTCTAGTATTAGTTTACCGGCTTTCATTTCCTCGGTCCACAGCACTGAGAAATTAATCAGGAATATCCTGGCTTCCACACTGATTGATTTCAATGTGCCGTGCTTCACTGAGGCTATTGATGCCTGGAATCTCGCTTGTCCGAATTCTGACCTACCTGTTATACCATCTTCCCAGAGGCGGTGGGACGAGCCGCTCTGCAGAGTAGTTCTGAATAATTTACTAACCACGTCTGCTACTTCTGCTGAGTGTGCTCGTCTGCTGGCTGTGGGAAAGTGGGAATCAGGTCTTTGGTTACATGCTCTACCGTCCTCAAATCTTGGCACTTTGTTCGACGACACCACTTTCCGCATCGCTGTTTCACTACGCCTAGGAGCCCCTTGTTGTTCCCCTCATCGCTGTAATTGTGGGGAAGCGGTCAACAGCCTCGGGCACCATGGTCTCTCTTGCAGCCGTAGTGCGGGTCGTTTTGCACGACATGCCAACTTAAATGACATTATCCGACGAGCCCTTGTCACCGTCGGCGTTCCAGCCGTATTGGAACCCATTGGACTGGCGCGTGACGATGGCAAGAGACCGGACGGCATGTCATTGTTTCCTTGGAAGATGGGTAGGCCTTTAGTGTGGGACGCAACTTGTGTCGATACTGTCGCGCCATCCCATCTTCCCAGTTCATCATGTTGTGCTGGCGCTCCCGCTGCGGCTGCGGAAAACCTCAAGCGGCGTAAATATAGTCATCTCGGTGATAACTATATTTTCGAGCCGTTTGGGGTCGAAACTCTCGGACCATGGGGCCCGTGTGCTCACAGCCTTTTTAAAGAAATATCGAAAAGGCTCGTTGACGCTTCCCGCAACCCAAGGGCTGGCTATTTCTTTGGTCAACGGCTAAGCATTGCCATACAACGAGGCAATGCCGCCAGTATCTCAGGTACGTTGACATCCACTATTGTATGATATCCCTGCTCGTTATTTTTTATCCTTTCATATAGGTAAATAAAATACAAAAATAACTATCCAATTACATTACATTCGTTAGCGTATTCAAAGGGCGTTTTACTATATACGCAAGCGTGTGTATATAATTATCTTTCTAATTTTTTTTAAAATCGATTATATAGGCTCGCGTTGACCACCATCTCACCTGATGGTAAGCGATGATGTGATCAAAGGTAAAGCACGCTTACCTAGAAGTAACCTATTCACCAGGGGCGTGCACAGGATTATGACAGGGTATCTATGCGGCGGAGTAATCGGTCACAAAAATTTTGCCTTTTATAGATTTTTAGCATAGCCACAGCCACGCATCGTAGCATGGTGGCGATGCGTGGCTGTGGCTATGCTAAAAATCTATAAAAGAAAAAGTTTTTGTGACCGATTACTCCGCCACATACCCTGTCATAATCCTGTGCACGCGCATGCTATTCACTCTTGACTTAAAGACACCCAGGTTATAGATAACAGGAAACACAAACTCCGGCAGGGATTTCCACTCCTTAGACGTACGCAAAATAAAAGTATTCCCAAAACGTTTCGTTCGTATGGATGGGATATTCACCACGTTATGATGGCGCATTGCCGTATGTCTTAAAGTCCGATGATGGAACGGACTTGGTGAAATTAGACTGTGCAATTCCATCGCACATTTCTCGAAATGTAACCGATAGAAAACCGATAGACTATAGTCTGGTATACTTGGCGTATACAAATTATAAAATCTATAAGTTTCACTAAAGCAACGTACGTTGTATATTCTATAATTATTTTCTCATCAACGCTAGTGACGGACGGACGTGGCTTTTTCTCGAGATCCTCCAGTAAACAGGAGGTTAATGAGAAAACTTAGAGCAAGGCCAGACTGGATGTAGGAAAGCGGCATCAAACAGCGTCCGGTGTGAACTCGCGTGCGACACGCCATGCTGTATCTATGATCTTTAATGTTTTAAGCTTCGTTTTAAGTTTCGCTTTTATAGCTTTTTGAGGCGCATACGTCGATAAATCACGAGCTGAGTCGTCAGAATTCAAGATGATCTCAGCTTTGCGTTTATTTAGCGATGTATTCGAAATGATGCAATATCAAGTCTTTAATTTGATCATAGCAGGAAAGTTATGAAACGGTTTTTACACTACTGATAGTAAATATCTCCCGATGATTATTGTCCGACCGAAAGTCGATTTCTGACCAACAGCTATCGTCACAATATCTCTATTGTTAGTGTTTAGTAGTCTACCTGGTCTTTTTTATCAGTAGTAATCTCGCAGAATTAAACTAAAGTGGCAAACAAGAATAGCCTGGTGGTTGAGCAATTGGCCTGCATGCCGCGGGTTCGATTCTGACTTGGAGAAGATATTTGTATGGCTTACAGATAGTTATTTTGGGTCTGGCTGTTTATGTTAGTGAACTAACCTACAATACTGGAGATTTCCCAGTGTGAGGCAATGTAAAAAATAGTTGATAAGGTCAAAAGGTTCTGGGGTGCCGACCGCAAATCGGAAGTCGAAGTACAACTGGAAATACTACTACAAGGCACACTAATTATTTATTTGGTAGAATCCATTGTAATCCACTGGATGTAAGATGCACAGAACCGGTCGATTTGGTGACAATAAGGGGAGGTATATCCAGCACTGAACGTCTTTTGGCAGTAATAATGAGGATTGTGTGGCAGTTTTGCTCTTCCATTTTGATTACCGACCAAAAGCAAAAACTTTGTAAACATTGTTTCAAAAATTACACAGACGGAGAAGTAAGCACCGTTAAAGGTTATGTAGAGTAAAAGTACAGAAAACTATTTTTTTATATATTATAACAATCCATGAAATAAATATTGCTTGATATTGCATTTTTAAAATATGACAACTTATATTGGCGGGTAATTTAGACTGTAATTAGGTATATCAGTACTCAAATACTCACAACAGCGTTATTCAAGAACCATATTAAATGAATAGTATATGTATATACTGGAATTTGTTAATCGTCAGTTGACAACACTATTATGGCGTGTTGTTAGGATATACATATACCTATCTTGTAAGTGACCACAAAATAAATATGTTAGTAGATCTCCAGGTTAAGCAGTAAATCTATTAAACTTATTTAGCAGTATAACAAGCTTGTATATTTATAATTCACCTTGACCAACCTATCGATTTTTTGTCATTATTTATCTGCTAAAATTAAAATATTCTTCTTCTCAGTCGTATAAGTCTTGCCAGAGTGGTCGTGGTCAGTATGTC
Organism: Tholera decimalis; assembly: GCA_943138885.2. Taxonomy (NCBI): domain Eukaryota; kingdom Metazoa; phylum Arthropoda; class Insecta; order Lepidoptera; family Noctuidae; genus Tholera; species Tholera decimalis. Next base: position 21,864,682 of record OW964552.2, on the reverse strand, counting down.
AGGTGCCCTCTATCCTGCCTTGGACAACGAGACGTATTATGGAGTCGATGTTACGCCTTGAGATTTGTCTGAATAGTTTTAAAATGCGAGGTTGTACGAGACGCTGTTTGATTCCGAGTTCTTGCAGTATGGAGACATTAGTTCTAAATTCCTCCCAAGACATTTAAAGCATTCGTCTCCAGCATGACATCTCCAAAGCGACTAGTTTCTTCTTCTCACTGTCTCGCAACGTCCACGTATCTGCAGCATATAAAAAGATGGGGAATATGAGTGTTCGAACTAGCCGGACGTAAGTGGCTTTTGTAATGTTGCAAAATATTAATAGATTCAAAATAAAAAGGGTTCCGTATCATTGAGAAAACCTTGCTTCTAATTGCAAGATATTAGGTCAATTAGCCCATAGATTTTATATGTGTATAAAAGTATTGTACTCCTAACCTTTGTTGCACGAGTTTAACTAAAAATTCTTCGCTTTTTGTTAGAGATATTATAGATTAGTGGGAGATATATGTATGTTTATACAAAATTGGATGCCATAATGTACTTTCGATCTATAAATATAACAAATTTCAACATTACGCTTTTTTATTATGTTTTATGATAGCATTCAATTTAATACTATTTATGAGATACAAATCCTACAAACAGAGACACTGAAAGATGGACAGCGAATTCTTAGTAAAGGGGTTTATTTAGTTGGGTAGCTTTTTACAAAGCTGTTTTTGAACTAATACTTCAGAAAAATATGTATTGTCAATTCCGCCAAAAACTAGATGATCAATCTTGAAAAAATATACCATATGCAAGTAGTTTGGTTTGGATTTCCACAAACTGGTTCCATTCTGTATATCAAAGCTGTATTTGGTAAGTAAAAATGGTGTGAACTTAGGTGTCTATTAGCAGAACGCATTATACGACGTAGACAAAAATTTTCCCTGAAACTAGCCAGACACGTTTAATTCACGGACACGTATTCTACGAGGAACCCTTTTAAAAAAAATGATGTGCCCAGTCTCTATAAATGTATTTTTGTCAAAACCGTGTGTTGATAATATCCGGAGAAATTAAATACTAGCAACATTTTGTTGGGTGGACTTTCAACCCAACGTTACATGGTGGACATCCCATCCATAATCACGAAAAATTTTGGGAAGGTTTCATTGCGCGTAGAGCTGAATGAACGGAATTCCCTGCCGGTGTTTATGTTTCCTGACAGAATGCCAATGCGTATTATAAACACGAAGCTTAAATCAAAGTTTAAGTTACGACAAAAACTCAAATTTAAATTAATTTAGAAACCGGCTATGATACATTTTATTAACACGTTTTTATTAGGTCGAACCGCCTGCATGTAATAAAATCTAAGAATCTGAATTACACGCACTTTTAATTGTTGTATCATCATGAAATTTGGCAATTATATGTAGATTAGATGACAATACAATAGTATAATACAATCGAGCTGGTCTGATGATGGAATTGTAAGGAGGCTGATGAAACCTTGGACTACCTACTAGTAAACATATCGAGTTTGGGCTCACTAGATCGTCTTAACTTTTGGCTTTTTAGTTCAGTAAATAAAAGCGTGTTTTTTTAACTATTAATTTATTTTTATCTTTCAAACAACAGTGAGTTTTAGTTACATGACTTGGTTAAAATGAATAACTAGCCGTAAGTGATTGATTGATTGGGTAAAATCAGTCTTTTCCTAGGCACCATATTGAATCGCGTACTGCGAAAAAAACATTTCAATGCGTTTGTATTAGAGTTATAAATCTACAGTTGAGGATAGAATAGGATAGTCTTTATTATGTACACCATAATTATATGTTGGAAACACACAATTAAAAATAGTAATGATGATTACACAATGGACCATAATATTGCCAGAAAGCTTAACTAGGTAGTAGGACTGGAAGCCAACTCTAAAGAATTTTTTGCATAAGCTATTCCCAACCTCATTAACTCAATTACGGGCGATTTTGCTTACCTATATAAAACCAATAAAAAATTATGGTTTCATATAACTATTGCAATTTTTATAAAAATCAGTATCTTCTCAGGATTTTTTATTCCGTAAATAAAAATGGTTGTGGTTATCACAGGAAATCTCACCTACTGAAACAATTTGATAGACATATCAAATTGTTTATTATCAGAGAGCTTACTTCGCTAATGCGGATAATCACCTACTTGGTTGCAACAACATACGTGGCAATTTAATCTTTGAAACCATGTATTTAGGGTATGTATACCTACGTATATATCTACGTATTAAAGTCTCCATACATTTCCCTCATTCCAGTTAAGCCTTAATAAATGAGTCTTTTAAAAGCGCCGTTTTTAAAAATCCTATGAACCTACCTTTGTGTGATCACCAAAATTTAAAGCTCTCGTCAGTCACAGACTAAAAGTTGTAAACGGTAATGATAACAATCGTAAACTTAGACGTTTACGTTAATAGAAGTAAGCACACGGACTACTGGGTCAAAGCAAAACTTCTGTAATAATAACTTACTTTGTGCGACACAGTTTTCTATTCCCGACTAAACTGAAGTCGAATAAAGTTCTACCATACGGCAAAATTGATTTTTAACTTTGTTCGAAACAATAGAAACAAAATATAAGGACTTCATAAAGTCTGATGGGGTCACACGTCACAAGTAGTTGGGTTTGTGAATATCGTTTCAGGTTTTGGCTTTAGCAAATTGATTTGAACTTTCAGCCTAGTAAAATAAGTAAGTCCATATATCGTAGAATTATATTTAATCTTTTCAGAATAAACAGCCCATGTTTATCCGAGGTCACCAAAGATATAGATACGATTTTCTTGGCAAACTTTCCAAAAAGTAACTAGTAACGCAATGAGTCTTGCTTACTCTGAATCTCTTCTTTACATTGTCACTACATACTAGGTAACCTATTATGAAACGAACGGTACGGTTGGCATAGAGGTTGAGCTGGGCTACGTGTTACAGGTTTGATTGTCGCAAACAAATGTTCGTATGGCCTATAAATAGTTGTTCCGGGTTGGGATGTTTGTAAAAAAGCAGGAAAAATCGCCAATGTGGGGCAATGTTTTTAAACCTTTATTGGTTGTTTCTGTAACAAGTAGACTTTAAATCTAACAGAAATATTTTTAAATTAATTAAGTAGTTACCCTTTAATAGCTATATTTCAGTTGGCAGTGAGTTCACAGTCCATGTAAAGGATACATGTCATGTACCTATCTGTTTTGTTTGAATACGAACTAACTCAGAGCACTTGAATGATAAAAGACATAAATTAACTTCAGTAAAGTCCAGCCACATTTCTCCATCACCGTCAGTCGTAAATAAGGTGCTACGTCATAATTACCAACCATGCCGCAGATCCGGCTTTTACATTAATTGTAACTTCCAATCTCAATACCAGGAAGAAAAGTTGAGCAGTAAAGCAAAACTTTTCTAAGGTACACACTCTAGTTTTAGTTCTTAAGCGAATTATGTGAAACCTTATTCCTAGTAAGATATCGTAATCACTTTTGTTGGTATGCTGTTTCAAAGACGAAACATTATGATTTCAGTAGCCCACACACACACTGAGTGCGCGCGTAGTATACACGTAAAATAATGACAATCTATTTATTACTTATTTTGAGATTGTTTTTTTTTCTGTCTCATTACATATTCGTAATATTTGGTTTTTATTTTGAAGTTTACACCATCTTACACGTGCGACACAAGGACGAATTCTTACTTACATACTGCCTTCCAAGATACAAGTTTTTGCTTAGTTTGGAAGTCAGCAGGTCATGCAGTATTAAATTGTCTTTATTCTAGCTACTAAGACTTGTGTAAATGTATGGCTATGTTATTATAATATTTTGATTGTTTTTGCGGTTGTAACTGACCATATGACGAATTGCTTAAAAAAACTTGAAGTGTGGTGGCTGTGGAGATAGTGGCTTATACAACATGTATCGTAATTAACGCACAGCCTCAAACACCCCAATTAGAAAATTATGTTATTGTCATAATCCATACTCTGAATTTTTAGTTTTACTTGTTTAAACAGTTTTTTTAAGACTAACTTCCTTTAAATGAGTTTCATTTTTCTGTAATGTGTACTGAATGACGGAATTTATATAAATCTGCATTTAAAACGTTACTACTTTAATTTACGGTCCATAGTTAGTTTGTTTTTACTATACAGCGAAAGTGTAATTTGTAATTTACGTAGATTTCATTGTTTGGGGATAAAAATTTCGATATTTTTTTTTTAATAAAAAAAACTATAAAATCGATTCAGTAAACGATTCTGAACAAAGTGATTTCAGGATGTGCATTAATTACGTTACATGTTGTATAGATACACTGATTTGAAAACCACTTGATCGCACATACGTTGCCCCGACGCACGAAAATATATATATTGGCTACGATACACGAACCATTTTAGTTGTGACCAAGTATTAGGCCTGTGTGCATGCTAAACAATTACAAATTTTAAATTTTTGTATCCAATTTATAACGCATAATAATGCTTTCATGCGCGTTGAAGTGGTGTGGAAAACATTCCCAGACATATAGATACCAAATGGATGACATAACTATTCATCAGTAATGAAATAATATGAAAATTATTTATCATTTAATCAGATTATAAGCTACCGCAGAGGTCCATTTAAAGTGGTGGTTTGGGTGGTCAGGACAAAAATGTGTCGCGCGTTGATGTCTTTTGGAAATGTCTCTTTCTTACATGAAGAAATTCTAATTCTTTTATCCCTGTCTTTTCATCTGTATTTTTATCGTAAAAATCTGTGCTGTTACCTATAACGGCTGGATACGATATCGATAATTATAAAATTAAACTTTTTTTTTTTTTTTAATTCAATTCAGATAGTTGTCATAAAATACCTATCTACATTAACCGACTTCAAAAAAATTGGCCAAGTGCGAGTCAGACTCGCCCATGAAGGGTTCCGTAATAACTATAATAATATAATATAATATTTATGTATAGTTATTTGACGAATAAAAAAAAACCTTAAAATTTCTTAAAACTAGCTTATTTATTTAGATTTTTACAACTACGCTAAATAACTTTGCTTTTCATAGTGTTTGTATGAATTACAACTATTTACGGATTTAGAAAATATGCTGTATCTCAAAAACTGCTGAGCCAATCCAAACCAATTTTGGTTGAAAGTTTACATTAAGATCTACAGACATTATGTTTTATTTAGATTTTTCACTCCATTATTATAGAAGTTAGGGGGGGAGGACACACATTTTACCACTTTGGAAGCTTATATCTTTTAAACGATTGACTTTATGAAAAAGTGGTTCTAGAAACCCTTATATCATTTTTAAATACCTGTCTATAGATACCACACACGCATAGGTTTCATGTAAAAAATATTTTCAGTTCTAGTTTCATGTATGGGGACCCCCTTTATTTTAAATATTTTTTAATTTTTTTCTTTAAAATTTAAAAGCGGTTCACAGAATACATCTATCTACTAAGTTTCACATGTATAGTTTTAATAGTTTCGGAATAAAATGGCTGTGAAATACGGACGGACGGACAGACAGACAGACAGACAGACAGACGGACAGACATATCGAAACCATAAGGGTTCCGTTTTTTGCCATTCGGCTACGGAACCCTAAAAAGGAGAAAGTTCTGATATTTTTCATTTTTGCATGTTTTCATTTTAGATTTCCCAAGATTCCAGATTAAAAAGAAAAGTGGATGGATAAGGTTACTAGGGAATATTGGTTTCTAGTTTGGTTGTTATTGATATAATGTTGAGAACAGTCAAAATAATATAAGATACCTATATCCAATCTTTCTAGGCTTCAAATAGTATGACTGAGTCTAATATTAATTAACTTGGACCTTTGCATTACAATATCGCCCTCTTAAGTTACTTTGGTTCCGGGGCTGCGGTAATGTTCTAATGAGATACCGTGGCCCCGGAACTTAAGGGCAGCTGAAGGAACAGGGTGGGTCTTTAGTCAGTAGAAGTCTGACACTCCCTTCCACTTTACCCAGAGCGGGAGAAGTGATTCGATGATTTTCCCACCCAGGAAAAAAAAACAGGTTACTTTGTTTCGATGTCGAGTCCACGGGTTAAGTGTGTGTAAGTGTATGTAAAAATAATTATTAACGAGTGCCTGCTGAAGCTACAGTTGTTGACACAACTGATTTTAATGAAAATATATTTATTATGGAATATAAAATCAATATAAAAAAATAAAATATAAAAATAATATATGGCCGGCTACATTGTCCATGCTCTGATAAAGCAAATAAAATGCCTAACTTGTATTGGATCGTTGATTGGTGTTACAAATCAAAACGCCTTACAATTTCAAAAAGACACTAAAAACAAGTTATTGTACGGATCCACCACAGTAATAGAAATTTGTCGTCGTCGTGAAATTTATATTAAAAGGGCGATCAACGAGAGTGGTTCGAAAGTGCTGTCTCAGAAATATAATTCCAATTATTTTATGAGATCGGTTTTAAAATCACTGATTGGGTATAATTTATTCCCGGATATTAATTTTCATTAATATGAAATAGAAACTACCAATCATTTGATTGAATTAGCAAGATGCATAATTCAGAAATATGTAGACGCTCGGTTATAATTTTTAGCAAAAACAATCAGGACCCTAAAACTTTAATTCGCAAAACCTTTACCAAATTAATTCATTTTAAAAATCAATAATAACAGCATACTTGTTTTTCTTTTTGTAATTGAGACTGATAATTATTAAATATTATTATGTGATTTTATTGAGTAATTTTATAATATTAAACTTCATTTTATCGATATCGATAACTTTCCCTCAATCAAGTAGAACAATCCCTAACTCGGCATATCTATGAAGCTTGACTTTGAACTGACCAATTGCAGTAGCGCATTTCTTCCTCGCCTCCCAACCCGTATTGGTGAGTTGTGTTCTTCAAAGAAATCGGCCTATAAGCTCTCTAGGCTAAATACTCTCTGTATAGATGGTAGAAGATCCTTGGTATAGATATATGGAACGAAGAGTCTTGTTGCAATAACTCCACTTCATTTGGACAAGAGCAAGGGGCTAACAATCTTTCAACTTGGCGTAAACCTTGTCATTTTTTAAATTCGTAATTTTGTGACTTATATTTTTCATAAAATGGAAGTATGTGATTGTTCCTACTTGTGAATTTACAACACAGCAAAACGATTAGATTTTGTGTGATTGACGTTTAACCAGCATAGCTACTATGTATTTATACTTGTTGCTTTGTGAAATGGTGGCACTTAAGTGAAATGGTTATACGAAATATATGTACATGATATTACATGTTTTAAGCATAATGTAAGTAAGTTCAAGACGAATTGTAAACCTCCTTTTTTTGAAGTCGGTTAAAAAGTGAATAAATGGCATGCTAACCAGTAATGTTTCCGAGTGAATAATGGCCTATTTCTTTTTCACTGTAAGAAGGTCTATAACCCAGCAGTAGAAACACCGTAAGTAGGCCGATTGTAGAAGTACATATGTGCGTGTAAAGTAAAATTTGTACTCATTGGTAAATGAATTTGCGAACTAACTAAGTATTCACCTAGCACTTGTTTTGTAATGACTATTTCATGGAGATCCTATTCATACCTACAATAAGTACATTTGCATTGGTTTGCATTAAATTTTCTCTACACAATACGCTTTGTTCATGGAAAACTAACATTTTGAAGCGAAGCAATTAAGGTTTCGATTCATTGTTACGATATACACACATCAAAAGTGTCTAGGGATCAAGCATTTTTATGCGGATTTCTTGAGATTGAGATGTGGCTTTGTAATAAATTTATGATTTTATAAATTTATATGGATCCTTTTTGGTGCATTTCATAATTTGAAACAGGAACTGTTAATCAAATTCGAGTAAAAGATGAAAATCAGCTGTCAATATTTTCCCAATAAAAACATACAACGCATTGAAGACATTATTAGTGCTACTGTTTCCCTACTACTGATTAAAGTCTGACACTCCCTTCCACTTTACCCAGAGCGGGAGAAGTGATTCGATGATTTTCCCACCCAGGAAAAAAAAACAGGTTACTTTGTTTCGATGTCGAGTCCACGGGTTAAGTGTGTGTAAGTGTATGTAAAAATAATTATTAACGAGTGCCTGCTGAAGCTACAGTTGTTGACACAACTGATTTTAATGAAAATATATTTATTATGGAATATAAAATCAATATAAAAAAATAAAATATAAAAATAATATATGGCCGGCTACATTGTCCATGCTCTGATAAAGCAAATAAAATGCCTAACTTGTATTGGATCGTTGATTGGTGTTACAAATCAAAACGCCTTACAATTTCAAAAAGACACTAAAAACAAGTTATTGTACGGATCCACCACAGTAATAGAAATTTGTCGTCGTCGTGAAATTTATATTAAAAGGGCGATCAACGAGAGTGGTTCGAAAGTGCTGTCTCAGAAATATAATTCCAATTATTTTATGAGATCGGTTTTAAAATCACTGATTGGGTATAATTTATTCCCGGATATTAATTTTCATTAATATGAAATAGAAACTACCAATCATTTGATTGAATTAGCAAGATGCATAATTCAGAAATATGTAGACGCTCGGTTATAATTTTTAGCAAAAACAATCAGGACCCTAAAACTTTAATTCGCAAAACCTTTACCAAATTAATTCATTTTAAAAATCAATAATAACAGCATACTTGTTTTTCTTTTTGTAATTGAGACTGATAATTATTAAATATTATTATGTGATTTTATTGAGTAATTTTATAATATTAAACTTCATTTTATCGATATCGATAACTTTCCCTCAATCAAGTAGAACAATCCCTAACTCGGCATATCTATGAAGCTTGACTTTGAACTGACCAATTGCAGTAGCGCATTTCTTCCTCGCCTCCCAACCCGTATTGGTGAGTTGTGTTCTTCAAAGAAATCGGCCTATAAGCTCTCTAGGCTAAATACTCTCTGTATAGATGGTAGAAGATCCTTGGTATAGATATATGGAACGAAGAGTCTTGTTGCAATAACTCCACTTCATTTGGACAAGAGCAAGGGGCTAACAATCTTTCAACTTGGCGTAAACCTTGTCATTTTTTAAATTCGTAATTTTGTGACTTATATTTTTCATAAAATGGAAGTATGTGATTGTTCCTACTTGTGAATTTACAACACAGCAAAACGATTAGATTTTGTGTGATTGACGTTTAACCAGCATAGCTACTATGTATTTATACTTGTTGCTTTGTGAAATGGTGGCACTTAAGTGAAATGGTTATACGAAATATATGTACATGATATTACATGTTTTAAGCATAATGTAACGTTTGAAGTATGTTTGAGAAAAACTTACTTGCTTTTTACTCAAAAACAATGGCATTATAATAATATCTTGACTTTTGTCTTTAAAAATAGCTTGGCAATTTTCACTTATCGCATACGATGTGAATAATTCATTGCTAATGTAGTTGCAAATAATAAGGTTGTTTTTAAAAGCATTAATAACATTGCTAGCTCAAACACTTTTAATGTAAAATTATAGCATAGGTAACTTGTAGCACAATTTTGTTTTTAACCGACTTCAAAAAAGGAGGAGGTTCTCAATTCGTCTTGAACTTTTTTATTTTATTTTGTGTATGTTAGCGCATAAATCAAAGACGGCTGGACCGATTTGGAAAATGCTTTTTTTGTTTGAAAGGTTATACATTCTAGTTGTCATCATGTTAGGATCTGATGATGGAATCATAGAGAAATCGAGGGAGCTCTTCAAATATTATAGGCACACCTATAGCGTTTTGGGTATTTCTTATAGTACCTTCTCCAGTTGCTCTTGAAAAGCACCATTTGCGAAAGTGGAACTGATGATGAAGACCAGAGATGGGCACCGAAGCTACTCAATTATAAGTGTTTCGTGGATTGTGATTCGATTAACTACTTGAATATGGATGTTAAGCACTTTATGCTCGTCAAAATGCATATGGTGAAGTAGAGCTGATGGTGAAGTACCTGGAGAACTCTTCAAAAATTAACAACTCTGCATCGAGAAGAGCAATATTCTGTAAAAGGTGATAAGTAGTTGACATTTTGGCTTTTGTAACTAGATAAGTTACAAACCGACCCACTAAAAAGCGTAAAAAGAAACATTTTAGCAAAAAATAAAACCAACTTCCATATCAAAACACTATAAAACCAAAAATAATTTTAAATTCAGAAGGCGGTGTCAAAAACGAAAATATGTACAAAACTAAAGACACCGGCTACCGAAATTGAAGATATTTTTGGCTTTGTAGTGTTTTGATATGGAAGATGGTTTTATTTTTTGTTAAAAAGTTTTCTTCTATTATCGTAAAACACAAATAAAATTGCTTTTCATTGATTCTTGCATGCCAAGGCAGAATTTTAGTGTTCAGTTCTATTCTTAAAAACGGATCGTTTTTAGGGTTCTGTTGCCGAATGGCAAAAAACGGAACTCTTATAGTTTCATCATGTCTGTCTGTCTGTGTGTCCATCCGTATGTCACAGTTATTTCATTCCGAAACTATTAGGAGTACACGTATAAAACTTGGTAGGTAGATGTATTCTGTGAACCGCTTTCAGATTTTTAGACAAAAATAAAAAATATATACATATAATATTAACTAAATTTTTTTTTTTCTTTTCTAACCTATACGTGTGACAGGTCTTTAAAAAATGATGTTGAAGTTTCTAAAACCACTTTTTCTTAAAGTCAATCGATTAAAAAATATAAGCTTCCAAAGCGGTAAAAGGTGTCCCCCCTCTAACTTTTATAATAAAAAAGTGAAAAATCTAAAACAATTATACTTATGAGGTAGATTTTAATAAAAACTTATAATGAAAATTGGTTTGAACGAAATAGAGTCAATGGTTTTGAGATATAGCACATTTTCTAAAACTGCAAATATAACTTTGTATTTCATACAAATGAAAAACAAAGTTATTTTGCGTAGTTACTACGGAACCCTTCATGGGCGAGTCTGACTCGCACTTGGCCAATTTTTTTATTATTATATTATTTCTGAAGCATTTATATGTTATATTTCGTTACAATTCTACCTATCCATTAATACTGATTATCAAATCTTTATTCGAGCATGATGAACATAAAATGGATATCCGGTAAATAGAAAAAAACTTTTTAGCAAAAAATAGAACCGACTTCCATATAAAAACACTACAAAGGCAAAAATAACTTTAATTGCGGAAGGCGGTGTCCAAAACAAAAATATATACAAAAGTAAAGACACCGCCTTCCGAAATTAAAGTTATTTTTGCCTTTGTAGTGTTTTTATATGGAAGTCGGTTCTATTTTTTGCTAAAACGTTTTTTTTCACGCTTTTTAGTGGGTCGGTTTGTAATTTATCTAGTTACAAAAGCCAAAATTTCAACTACTTATCACCTTTTACAAAATATTGCTTTTCCCGGTGCAGAGCCGTTAATTTTTGAGGAGTTCTCCTGGTACATCACCATCAGCTCTACTTCACCATATGCATTGTGACGAGCATAAAGTGCTTAACATCCATATTCAAGTAATCTAATCGCAATTAACGAAATACTTATTATTGAGTAGTTTCGGTGGCCATCTGGGGTCTTCATCATCAGTTCCACTTCCTCAAATGGTGCTTTTCAAGAGCAACTGCACAAGGTACTATAAGAAATACCCAAAACGCTATAGGTGTGCCTATAATATTTGAAGAGTTCCCTCGATTTCTCCATGATCCCATCATCAGATCCAAACGTGACGATAATGGGACCAACTAGAAAGTATAACCTTTCAAACAAAAAAAGAATTTTCCAAATCGGTCCAGCCATCTCCGAGTTATGAGGTAACATAAATAAAAAAATATAAAAAAAAGTTCAAGACGAATTGTAAACCTCCTTTTTTTGAAGTCGGTTAAAAAGTGAATAAATGGCATGCTAACCAGTAATGTTTCCGAGTGAATAATGGCCTATTTCTTTTTCACTGTAAGAAGGTCTATAACCCAGCAGTAGAAACACCGTAAGTAGGCCGATTGTAGAAGTACATATGTGCGTGTAAAGTAAAATTTGTACTCATTGGTAAATGAATTTGCGAACTAACTAAGTATTCACCTAGCACTTGTTTTGTAATGACTATTTCATGGAGATCCTATTCATACCTACAATAAGTACATTTGCATTGGTTTGCATTAAATTTTCTCTACACAATACGCTTTGTTCATGGAAAACTAACATTTTGAAGCGAAGCAATTAAGGTTTCGATTCATTGTTACGATATACACACATCAAAAGTGTCTAGGGATCAAGCATTTTTATGCGGATTTCTTGAGATTGAGATGTGGCTTTGTAATAAATTTATGATTTTATAAATTTATATGGATCCTTTTTGGTGCATTTCATAATTTGAAACAGGAACTGTTAATCAAATTCGAGTAAAAGATGAAAATCAGCTGTCAATATTTTCCCTATAAAAACATACAACGCATTGAAGACATTATTAGTGCTACTGTTTCCCTACTACTGATTAAAACCAACGTTATTATGGAGCGGCGACGTCATTTAAGCAGGGAAGAAATGCTCAGAGCCGTGGGAATGATAGAAGCTGGTTCCCGGCAACGTACTGTGGCTTTAGCTCTGAATACAAGTCAGAGTGTTATCAGTCGACTTTGGACACGTTACCGAAGCACTGGTACCGTGGCTGAGCGCCATGGAGGACGGTATCGCTGCACCACACGGAGACAAGACCGATACATTCAAATCTTAACTCGTAGAGCTCCAACAATAACCGCCATGATGTTAGCCGTGAGGCTTCATCACTCTTCAGGGAACTTAATTAGCGACCAAACAGTCAGAAACCGCTTGCATGAAGTGAACCTTCATTCCCGAAGACCGCTACGGGTACCACCTATAGCAATGCACAATCGTAGGATTCGATATCAATGGGCTCTTGAACACAGAAATTGGGCAGAAGAACAATGGCGTTTCGTGTGCTTTTCTGATGAGTCTCGTTTTGGTATGAGACCGGATACAAGATGTATACGATACTGGGTACCCCTGGACGCCAACAGCGATTAGAATCCTGCCAGGAAGTCCATCCTTATAGTGGTGGAACCATCATGGTATGGGCGGGTATTTGGATCGGCGGAAGAACTGAGTTGATTTGGATCAGAGGCAACCTCAACGCTCAAATTTATGCTGAGACGATTGTATCTGACGTCATCGTTCCTCTACAAGTGAAAATCGGTCCCTTATTTCAGTTAATGCATGATAATGCACGACCGCACACCGCACGAGTTGTAAGACAGACTCTCGCCGCAGCTAACATCAATGTCCTGCTCTGGCCTGCTCAGTCGCCAGACTTGAACCCGATTGAGCATGATTGAGCATTCTCTTCTACAGAGAAGAGCTCTGCCGAATATGGAGGGTATCCAGTCGCAAGAAGACCTTTTTTTGTTGTTGCAACGAACATGGGCGGCCATTCCACAGCGTGATTTGGATGAACTCATTTTGAGTATGCCAAACCGATGTTCTTGTGTTGTTAGTGTTCGCGGTAGAAACACGGATTATTAATTGTTTAAGTTACCCAATAAAATTTTAAAGAAAACTGTTATTTCAGTCTTTTTTTCGAACTTTAATGTTAGTGGTTCAAATGTCAAAAATCCCTTTATTAGGAAAATGGCAAATTTCTTTATTAATGCAAAGGTGACTTGGTTTATCGTTACTGTGACAAACGAAAACACTTTATTTGATGAATCCTTAAAGAAAATTTTAATTAATATCAATCAGGAGAAAAGTTATTGCAAAAATATATGTTGATCCCTAGACACTTTTGATGTGTGTATTTTATTCAGTTTTATAGAAAATTTGAATACACGGGTGAATTATATTTAGCTATTTTAGCGGGGAATAATATAATCAAAGTTCTTACCTTTTTATGAAATGCCCAGAAGCTCAATAAATATCTGTGAGGTATGAATTATAGAGACTTGATTTCATGTGCGGAAATCCGGTGTATTCATCAAAACCTGATACCAGTTTTCTATCACGATAATTGAGAGTTTCTTGCGATCAAAGGTAGGAGAATTCTTTACACATTCATATTATAATATTATATGGAAAATGAATCAACGACATCGAGAATAAACTTTATATAGTCCTGTTTAAATGAAATTCTTTTTTTGTAATAAATATGTGAGTTATTTTAAAAAACAAAATTGATGAAGGTTACATAGGTAAATAGGTTTTATTCGTTATATTTTTAAAAATAACCATATTATTTGATAAATAACTTTAATTTCGGAAGTCGGTGCGAAAAACGAAAATACAAAACTAAAGACACCGACTACCGAAATTAAAGTTATTTTTCACTTTACAGTGGTTTTTGAAAGTCGGTTTAATTTTTTGGTAAGAAGTTTTTATTTCACTCTTTTAAGTTGGTTGATTTATAATTTACCTATTTACAAAAGCCTATATCTCAACTACTTATAACCTTTTACAAAATATTGCTTTTCCCATTGCTGGGCCGTTAATTATTGAGGAGTTCTCCTGGTACTTTACCATCAGCTTCACTTCACCATATGCATTGTAATGAGCATATTGTGCTTAATAACCATATTCAAGTAATCGAAGCGAAACCCATGAAATACTTATTATTCCTACTTATATATTGAGCAGTTCCAGTGGCCATCTGTGGTCTTCATCATCAGGTCCACTTCACAAATGGTGCTTTTCGAATGCAACTACACAAGTTACTATAAAAAATACATATAGGTGTGCCTATAATATTTGAAGAGTTCCCTCGATTTCTCCAGGATCCCATCATCAGATGACTTGGTGACAATAGGACCAATTTCGAAGTATACCCTTTCAAACAAAAAAGAATTTTCCAAATCGGTTCAGCCGTCTTCGAGTAATCGGTAATCATACATTAAAAAAAAATATACGCGTCGAATTGATAACCTCCTCCGTTTTTTTCGTCGGTTGAAAAACGTAACCTTGTTTAGAAACAAGAAATGGCGTGGGAACTGACTAAAGACCAGAGTGGCTGTAATAAATTAAATACATGAGAGTGGTCAGAGTATTTTTACGCACTAGTGCGAAATATACTGCATTTCGTGCCTAAAAGCCAGTCTTTGAGCGTGAGTATTGAAAGAAAAACCCTTGGGCTAAAGTTCCTCGAACCATAATATCAATGTTCACCATCATCTATGAACCGACATTGATTGACATAAGCCAAGCTTGAAAGAAAAGCCATGAAATTGTTAACTTGATCTACTTCCATTATTGGAGATACATTTTGAAATTTGACCGTCGAAAAATGCCGCTAAACTTTTTAAACATAATTTATTAAAAATGTCACCTACGTCTTTGATGTGTATAAAAGTATTATTATTGGTTTCATGTTG
Source organism: Tholera decimalis (assembly GCA_943138885.2). Lineage (NCBI taxonomy): Eukaryota > Metazoa > Arthropoda > Insecta > Lepidoptera > Noctuidae > Tholera > Tholera decimalis. The sequence goes on along the minus strand of OW964552.2, from coordinate 21,849,246 downwards.
AAAAAATAAATTCAGTCCGTTCTGTTATAAAACGTTAAATGATTGATCTTGTTTTGCAATGTTTAAGGAAGTCAAATGATTTATGAGAATATAAACAATGATGATTGTATTCGGACTATGTTAGCTTCTTATAATAGGTAGGTTATGTATGTTTTATTATTAATTTTTTTTGGGACTCTGTTTATTTATCTTAGTAAATTTGCTTCAAATTTATTCGATCGATCCATTTGATATTTGATTTAAGTTACCCGTAAATATGTATGAATTTTTGTAGTCAAAACACGAATGGGTATTTAATTTTAATAAATAAATGCTCTGTATGTGGTGCACATTTTGGGGGACAAATTGGTACGCTAAAAACTTTTCATAATTGCGTCGGGACTTATTGTGCAATACAGATAACATTCTATTCTCATGAAATACTTTAAGAAAAGTATAAGTTTTAACGACATGAAATGTAAAAATATGTTCGGGAGCCTTTGCGCGCGAGTCTTCACAATTGACTGGTTTTTGCAATTAAATAGACTGACTTGATATTCTGAGAGTCTTCTTTATATAATTATTAACTTTAAAGTTTATTCTCATTTGGATGGTAGGTATTTCTAATGTGTTAAATATTGCAGTTCAGAAACTTAACGTATTACGAGTATGTGCTTTAGTAAAAAAATACAAAGCAAAAATATTTAAAAAATCTCAATTTCTTTTACATGGTTGTTCTTAGAAGAACTGCTGGAAGCGATGCGCGCTATCGTATGAAGCACAGAGCAGGAGTGTTGGCGTAGATAGAGATAATAATATGTAGAATGATTTTTGGACCCTGTATGGGACGTGAGCATTCTCCGCTGTGCTCTCATGTGCTACTAAACAACCGTTGATAATTGCCCGTGTATACTACGTGTAACGGAAACCCAATATCAATCTAAAAGGGCTGAAGACAACATCTGGTATGGAGTCTCTATGCCCAGTTTCAGCACAAAACAAGTGACTCAAATAATTGATACGAAATTATCGGTTTCGTATGTCTCTTGAATACCAATCATAACAAACGTGTCACAGCACTACGAGGGTCAATATCTTTCCACGTCACTTGCCTATAACACGAAAATTCTCTTCAATCTTCTTAATTTGAAAAATTCAGTCTCTGGTATCAATGTATTGAAATTTCTAATTTGTTCCACACATGAAGATATGGGATTACCAAACCCTTGTCATATCGTTTGTTATCATCCAAAGAAGCCATGCACTTGGTATGTATATACACTTTAAATTACACGTTGTATACGTACAATTTAGAGGGTGTATTTATCTATTTATCTTATGTAAGCATCTATGCTGCCACTGACTATGGCATCACTGGCTGGTGGCGGTACAGTATAAATTTGTTATAAATTTGTGCCTGTATTTTTCATACCCAAACGAGAGGAGAATATGAAACGTAATAGTGACAATCTTTGTACAAATTGATGCGATTATTATTCGTAAATATTTGACATTGATACTATAAATCGGCGTTAGTACAAACTAGACAACTGCGAGAATTTCGTCTGTTCATAACGTCTGGAGTTGACGGCAGTAATTTGATTTTCTCGGGCGAATATTTTGAAGTATTAGCCTCAGTTCATTTTCACAGACTCAGAAAATGTTCACAGTTGAAAATATTACAAAGTTTATAACTTTTTGGAATATTAGCGCTTTGATTATGTACGAGTAGACAAATTGTACAGATTTGTATACGCAAACTTATTTACCAGGTGGGTAGTCATTATGTTTGTAAATTACAAAGTAATGACTGCTTCTTTTCAACCGACGACCAAAAGAGGAGGTTATCAATTCGACGCGTATATTTTTTTTATTTTTTTTTTTATGTATGATCATCGAGTACTCGAAGACGGCTGAACCGATTTGGAAAATTCTTTTTTTGTTCGAATTGGTATACTTCGAAATTGGTACCATTATCACCAAAGTCAGGATCTGATGATGGGATCTTGGAGAAATCGAGGGAACTCTTCAAATATTATAGGCACACCTATGGCGTTTTGGGTATTTCTTATAGTAACTTGTGCAGTTGCTCTCAAAAAGTACCATTTAGGGAAGTGGAACTGATGATGAAGACCACAGATGGCCGCCGAAACTACTCAATAATAAGTATTGAGTGGATTGCGATTTGATTACTTGAATATGGATGTTAAGCACTTTATGCTCGTCACAATGCATATGGTGATGTAGAGCTGATGGTGAAGTACCAGGAGAACTCCTCAACAATTAACGGCCTAGCATTGGGAAAAGCAATATTTTGTAAAAGGTTATAAGTAGTTGACATTTAGGCTCTTGTAACTAGGTAAATTAAAAATCATCCAACTAAAAAGAGTGAAATAAAAACTTTTTACCAAAAAATTAAACCGACTCCCAAAAACACTGCAAAGTGAAAAATAACTTTAATTTCGGAAGTCGGTGCCAAAAACGAAAAAACAAAACTAAAGACACCGACTACCGAAATTAAAGTTATTTTTCATTTTGCAGTGTTTTTTGGGAGTCGGTTTAATTTTTTGGTAAGAAGTTTTTTTATTTATCTGTTTTAGTTCTATAGTACAAGGCACAAGGTTGTTTAGCTATACCATACCATGTTTTCGTATTATTTTTCATAAGTCTTAGTTGATAAAATATCTTTATTGAAAAGTCCCTTTAGTTTTATTTTTTCCCCAAACTATTACTGTTTAAGAAGCTAATAATAGTACCAAACGAAAAGGGGTGGATTTAATAATAGAGGAAGTGTTCGAGTGGCGTGAAAGTGGGTCGGGCGGGTATCGAACCAAATCACCAATGTTACCACCCGACAAATGTAGATAAATATTTTATTAAGGTAATACTATTGTACATGAGTTCAAAAAAAGAATGTTGGATTAAGTTAAAATTATTAGTATTGAAAATGTAGTTTACCTCTTAAAAAAATATTTGTCCTTATGAATAAAATTATATAAAATACACTTTACTAGACTGTAATCATGCAATTTAGGAGCCAAGATTTTTCGTGAAGGCACTTCGGTAATTAAGTTAATAGTGGAAAGTCGTTTTATACGGCAGGTTGTTGGTTGGTATCACGAAGGCGCGCGAGTATTTCCGACCCGCGGCGATTGTTGCCCTGCACGACCGTTAACCTCTTAAATGCGGACTGCATTTGATACCTGCAGTGTATAACCCTATTAGTCTTTTTCCGGGAGCGCTAGACACCGCGCTATTTTTATCTTTATCCTTTAAGACATCGTGTCTCTTCAAATATGGGTCGTGAATAATAGAATATGAGGACTGAATTATCGTAACATTTTGCCTACTCGTATTTTGGGTTATGTTGATCTTTCACGGTTGTACATTGTTATTTTTATTACTCTGATCCTTTTCATACCGTATTATGGGAATACAGAGTATCCTCGGTATTCCTATACTTTACTATCGTAAAGTAGTTGAATAATGTCCCCGTTCGACACTATTTTCGTATTACTTGAATGTATGGGAACAAATCTATAGTTTTGGATGTTAGAGTCAAAGATGTGTATAGAGTCTTACTTAATGACGCCAATTAGGACTAAAATTATTAGTTGCATTCTTATTTAGTAGAAAATTACATAGGGGATATCTGTTCATTTTTCAGTTATTATTTGGAGCTAAGTAAGGTTATTTAAAATATGATGTCTTGGAGTTTATGTTTAAGCTATTGAATTTGACTAGTGGCGAGGTAGTTGTTACAGTGTGTGATAACGGGGTGGATAAATTGGATTAAATCGGTGAATAAATAAATAAATCTTTATCGACATAAAATGAGGATACAAGATACTGTGAAGCCTGTAAATAGTTTTTTAATATATATTTCTCGAAATATCCACATTGCGGCAGTCTTTGACAAAGATGGCGGGATGTGATTAAAGGAAAAGGTGGCCTTTTCCCATGCAAAAAAGTTTTCGGTGTTATTATCTAACACCAAAAACGAAACAAGACAAGTCAACATTGCCGATTGGAGTGTCATGTGGAATTGGTAATTCCCAACTAGCACAAATGGGCTGCATTAGGGCTTTGAAGCGTATCCGATTATTACTTATGGTATTAGACGTAAGCGCTAGAGCGTCTACTACAGACTTAAAGCGGCCGCTTTAGCGCTATTTGGGCGCCATTTTATGCAGCCCAAAGTTCCATTTAACCTGCATAAAGGTTCCTTAATAGCTATAACGATTTATTAACGCTATACTAAAGCTCTCGTAGCGCTACTTTTGAATGTGTTTGAACAACTTTGAACGAATGAATTGATTATAGTTCTTTATTGTATATCTTCAGTTGACATTATTTTTAATATTTTGGTAAAGTGTTTTCGTCGCCATCACGAAAATAAAACAAAAGTATTTAAGTAAAAGTTTGTATTCTGTATTAGCAACATATATAAAGATACTTAAAACGCTGTCCAGTTTACTGTAGATATAATTATAAGATAATTTTCGAGTAATTTTAACGCGCTTTTATGATATTTAAAAAATTAACAAAAGATATGTGATATTTTTTATTTGTTATACAGAATAAATTATATTTCCGTATTTTTACGTGTCGATAACTTACTATTCGCAATTGGCCGATTGTTTACCGGTACATTTAATGCACATTTAACTGAAAAACCAATGTGTATTAACTCAATTTTGTAAGTGAATTATAAGTTTTCTTAAAAAATCATGGCGTTATTGTAATGTAGTCATAACCTGCAGTTTTAGCTCTAATAACTCCCTTTTGAGAATCATAGCGCTAATTTTCACCCTTCTAATGCTTCCAGTGATTTTTGTTCCCCTAGTGCAACTCACAGCCACAAAAGGCTCCTATTTTCCTGTTTTCGAGGTTATAAGATCTAGTTACGTACTTATTCGAATGATTTCCATTTTGGAGATCCGTGGTGTACCCTTAAAAACGTTCACTTAACATAGACATTGTACGCTTCTCAACTTTAAAAACAAATCCAAGATTACGGTGTTTTAATTACGATACTTGACTCTACACCCGATATTTCTACATAAACATGATACAGGTTATTTTTCAAATAGATAATCATCAAACGTCTCAATAATAGTTTACATTATTTTGTTGTCGGTAGAAATAAGATCCAGTTACTTTATGGTTTAGTTATACCTACTTATACTATAATATGAAGTTTAAACATTTCAATTAACTATCTATTATTGTTTTATTAGAGAATGCCTTTTAAAATAGTTAAAACTATAAATGCAGACAAGGAAGAGCTGTCAATCTGCCCTTCAGGATGGGAAATATCGCTAGATCAGAATAAAGAAAATTTGTCAAACGAAGACAATATTCCGGTTGAAAAGATATTGCCTAATGATGATGAGAATGTTGCACAAAAAAAAACCGTAATTTGGCTAGAGAGGTTAATAGATCATGTGATTGTACTGCGCCAAATCCAAATGTTGAGACTGATATCTTTATACAATAAGAACCCAAGAATAGGCTTTTTGTATTAAGCTTGTGATTTGTGAAATGTTGAGATTAATCTTCTTTAAAATTAAAAGCTTAAAAATTAAAATACTTTAGTATTAGATGATTAGCAGATTCACTGGAATTTTTATTTTATTTATTTATTATGGGACAATAAACAGCTACAATATATACCGTCTACAAATAACAATAATATACATATGAAGTATTAACAATATTGCAGCCCACTACATTATCCGCATGTTAACAATATTAGGATAAGGTAAAAAGTGCCACTAGATTTAGCATTACTCAGATATGTAGATAAATTGAAGTAAAAAAGAAACAAACAAAAAACATAGATTATGAAGTAAATACAATACAATTAATTAATCATTTATAATGAAATACACGTTAAAAAAGAACTAATTAAAAATAAAAATTTAGGATTATTCGTTATTATCACAAGAATTGAAATTATGTTAAATAAGGAAATTGACATCACATCATTATAATATATCATCATTATAATACAATTACAAATTCATACAATTCATTAATATAAATAATTTAAACGGTTGACATATACTCGTATTAAGTTAATAATAATAAAGGACTTACACTATTTCTTATTAGCATTGGATAAGATTTTAAAAACATTGGACTTAAATTTCGATTTGGAACATACAAAAATATCAATATCAATGATGTTGCTATTATAAGATTCCACCATACGACGAATAGGGCAACGCAGTCCTGAATTAGTCCCACAGGTATTTACTGCAAGCAATGTACCTGCACGGACTCTACGCTTATTCACAGTGCGGGGGACCACGTAACATAACTTACTTGTGAGGTCAATGGAATCGAAGTAATTATGTACTATACCATGCAGTACGTTGGCTTCTAAAAATTTACGTCTAGATTCTAATGTTAACATATTATATTTATTTAGTAATTGTGAATATGACGAACATCTTTTGTAACACCTATAGTACATGAAGCGAAGAAATTTACGCTGGACTTTCTCTATCATATCTGGGTGAATTTCCGAAATGACTTATTTTTTTGTCTTCGGTGAAATTTGTATTTGAAAAAAAGAATATTGTTCTGAATTATGTTTTTTAGTAATCAATAGGTAGTTATTGGGTTGTGGCAAAAATATAATTTGCCTAGGACTATTACAAAGGTAGAAATAAATACATAAACCTCTATTTTTTTCAAATCGGTGCTGTCCCTCTACTTTTTTTACAAACAAAACAGCTTATACACTAATAAAAATAAGTAAGTTAAGTATATAACTTATTCTATTTCATAGAATATTAGTTTTGTTATTAATATAATAATTAACGATTATTATTACTGAGAGGCACAAACGTATTGGTCCTGAAAAATGTTCTCATATCGCTGGACAAAAGTAATTTAAATCTAACTTTACATCGACGAGTCCAACAGCGTCTCCACCCCAAATGTATTTCCCTCGTTGGTGTATGCTAGTGCGTAGTCAGGATGGACGTGTGTGAAATCGCTGCATATTCCCGCCAATAACATAAGTACGCCATTTAAGTTGCTCCCGGACAATTATTTTATATTATCGGTGGTTGCATTTTTCTAGTGTAATGAGTAGTTTTATTATTGTTGTTTGGTTCTAACAGAGGTAGTAAGTGAATTAGCTTCATTATCTGTTATTGAATTTATCGTAGATATTATGCATTTTTTCTAATTTTCCAAAAACTGTGTTATTTCTCACGTCGCTGTTCTCATATCGCTGTAATCGGTGGTCTTTATTACCACCGATGTGATAATTTACACCGAAATGATAAGAAAAAATCAATCGGTGTCTTATATCTAATATCGGTGTTTTGATTCATGATCAACGCACAGATTTGTCACATCGGTGGATTGCTTTATCATATCGGTAGATCATTTTATCATCTCGGTGAGTCGTTTTATCATATCGGTAGATCCCATCCATGTCATTTCGTTAAGTTTACAAAGAAACAATGGAACATACAAACATACAGACACATACATACTTACCTACATAGACTGCCAAAATCATTACCACGATACCACTGGGTAGTAGAAGCTGTATAAATGTATCATTAGGGGAGGTCTGTATTCGGTAATGTACGTCTATAGCCTGAGATGATGATGATGGTGAGGTGGAGCAATTGAAAGCATTGAAGGTTTCTCTAGAAAATATTTTTTAGTTAAAAAAATATTAAGTTGGTACATAAATAACAAAATAATAAATAGATAAAAAGAAAACATAGTAATTAGTTGGATCGTCCACAGTAATAAATGTGTATTGTGCAATAACAAAATAATAAATAGATGAAAAGAAAACATAATAAAAAAGAAAACATAGTAATTAGCTGGATCGTCCACATTAATAAATGTGTATTGTGCAATTTTAACCTTAGATATAAGATTTTTGATTTTTTTTATACTTCATTTTAATAAAGACAATGATAATAAAAATAAATATTCTTTTATTTTAATTCTAAGTACCTGTAGTAAATATAATAAAATAGGTACATAATTTCAAAAAATATATTTTAATTGGATTTCTAAGAACTCAGTTCTCTTTGGATGTGATCTACTTACATAAGACCCTAAGTTCAGGTCTTCAGTTCTAAGTCACCCTTGTAAAAATATATAGGTACCTACTAACTATTTCCTTTTTTATGTTCAACGGTGGATAGATTATCATATCGCTGTATATGTACATCATTTCAGTGGATTAACTTATCATATCGGTGTACAGAAAAAATAATCGGTGCCGGTTTGTCATATCGGTGGAAACCAGAATTCAAACTGAATTTTCTCCTTGGTCTTAAATGATACGTTGATGATATTAAATTTGGGGATATTTGATATCCCAAAGATTACATAAAACCTGAAAAATATACAAAAATATATAATTGAAAAAGTTCACCGATATGATAAAAAAATGGCATTTGTTGAAATTCACCCATCTATATATTTCTTATAAAACGGGTTCCAAATAGAGACGGCATACTTGAGCTGCGAGCGTACAAGCGTCTTGTATAAGTAAAGATAGGTGGAGGGCCGTTTGAATTCGGTACTTGCTCTCAGGACAAAACCATACATCTTAAACGAGTTATTTACAATTCTCTCCACGTTTTGATTAAGTGACAGCTTATTGTCAAATAGAACACCAAGATCTCTTACAATAGTGGTGTTACTTAGAAAGGCGTTATTTAGCTTGTACTTAAAATTTGTGACACATTTATTTCTTGTGAAATTTATATAATGGCATTTGGAGACGCTTAAGTGTAATTTGTTCTCAAGACAGTATGCTGAGAGTCTATCTAAGTCCTCCTAGGGCATTAGATAGTCTTCTATTGTATTAATAATTTTAAAAGCTTTCATATCGTCAGCATACATAAGAAATTTTGTACTTAAAAAGCATTTCCAAATGTCATTTATATATATATATTAAATAGGGGTGATCCCAGGATTGAGCCCTGCGGAACACCGGAGGTTATAGATACCGTATCTGACTGATGGCCACTCACAACAACCTTTTGTGTTCTATTTTGAATGTAGGATGAAAACCACCGGAGCAAGTTTCCCTGTAAGCCATTAAATGCAATTTTATTAAGTAAAATTTCATGATCGACCTTGTCAAAGGCCATCTTGAAATCTGTGTAAACAGCGTCCACCTGCAAACGTCTGTCCAGGTTTTCAAAAAGATAGTTGGTGAATATTAATAAATTGGAAACAGTAGATCGGTGCTTAACAAAATCATGTTGTTCAGGAATTAATACGTTGTGCAGGACTGGATAGATTTCGTTATGTACTAGTCTTTCAAACAGCTTTGGCAAGGTCGGTAGAATTGAGATGTGTCAATATTGCTCAATATCATGTTTCGAGCCTCCCTTGTGTACAGGCGTTATATTGGCCCGTTTCCATATTTCGGGAAACACCCCTTCACTCAGGCATTTATTGTAAATTATATGAAGCGGTTTGTAGATTCTATTAGCGGTAGCCTTAAAGAATATTGCTGGGTATCCATCAGGGCCAGCCCCTTTAGACGGGTCGAGGTTTTTTAACTCCTGAAGTAATTTAGATTCATCTATACATAGGCTTTCGATTATGATGTTAGCGTCACAGTGAGTTGGCGGGGTCCACGTCGACAATGTGGGCGATGCGAGTTCGAATACCGACAGGAAGTAATCGGACATATTGCAAACCACGTCTGGAGCACTCGACTTAAGGTTTTGGTATTGCATCGTAGATGGGATACCTGATTTATCTTTGCGATTAGCTATATAAGTCCAAAAGAATTTAATATTAGAGGTGAGCTTATCCTCAATGGATTTGATGTACGCGGAATAGCACGAGTTACAAGCTTCCTTAAAGGTTGATCGGTATTCGGCAAACATATTGTAGTCTTTAACGTTTTTAAACTTCTTCCACTTTATCCAGAGGCGCTGTTTCTTTATGAAAGTTTTAATTAAATGAGGAGAAAATCAAACAGGAAAGTCAAGTACTCGAGACTTTACTAGAGGAACGTTCGCTGAGACAATGTTGCTCAACAATTCATAAAATTTTTCCACCGCTTCCTCAGAAGAGAGATGATCCAACAGGACGGACCATTGGATTTCGTCGATTTGTTCATTGATAACATCATAATTGGCCTTACGGAAATCATATTTTTTAAGGGTTTTCTTTTTATGTTTTGCATTGATAAACTGTGATAAACTGAATGTTCAGCAATGTTTGACGATGTTAGCAGGTTTTCATAAACCTTGCGTACTTTCCTGCGATAACCTCCACTTTTATTAAATGTTTTATAATAATTACAAAAGCGACTGTAAAATGGCGAATGGATTGAGCCTGCAAGGAATGACTATTGCAACTAAAGGCAGTAGTAGTTTTTAGTTACACTGATGTATTTTTTGTAACTATAGTATGCATAAGAGTATCTATTATTTCTATAATGAAACTGATAGTAGTATAATAGTGGTTACTATAACTATAACCTATAAAAGTTACAATGGAAACCACTGTACAGCTGTGAGTGGCAGAATGACCTTCGTAATTCTCATATAAGGGTGTAAGTGGTAAATGAGTTCTACCGTGAACTACTGTGAAGGCTAGGGTAGTATATGATTCAGCTTATAACACTTGAAGTAACTTTTATAGCTATAGACGTTTACGGATGCAGATATGCAACTTTGAATTGCTTTTTGAACCCTTAAACCGCTATTTTACAGCCGAAAGTAACAAAATAGGCTGCTATTTCCACTAATGTGCTCGTTGGGTTACTATCATTATAAAGCTAAGTCTATTTGGAATTATGATATATAAGCTATACTCGGATAAAAAATGAGCGATTTTTTATTGATAGAAATACAAATAAATGATAAAATTTATACTATTTGTATTTTCACTTCTTTTTAAGTAGTAACCAGATTTTTTATAAATAAATCTATTTTTATTAAAAATATTCATATCTAACTAGACATGATAAAAGCCACTCTTTTGAAAATTGTTTCATGTGATAATTATTTTTTTAATAAATTGCGCGGGATTACTATTAAAAAGACTACCCTCACACCACTGCGACCTTAACCCTGTTGGAATGGTACAGGGGTCTATTGCAAAAAAAATAAAAAATATTATTATTAATTATTAATTTATTTATCTCAGAAAAGAAATTCATACAAAACTATTTATAATCACATTTTACTTTTTGTTATTTTCATACAATGATAGTAAAAAATTGTTTCCATCGTTATTTGATTTTATTCCTGAATCGATTAATTTAGTTCATCACAATTTCGTAGTCGTCATTATCTGACAACTCAGAAACTGTCAGTATACTGCATCGAATTAAAAGTCCGGGTATACAACGTGTAACGGAAACCCCATATCTATCCAAAAGGGCTGAAGACAACATCTGGTATAGAGTCTCTATGCACAGTTTCAGCACAAAATAACTGACTCAAAGAATTGATACAAAATTATTGGTTTCATATATTGAATACCAATCATAACAAATGTGTCACAGCACTACGAGGGTCAATAATTTTCCACGTCACTTGCCAATAACACGATAATTCTCTTCGTTCTTCTTAATTTGAAAAATTCGGTCTCTGATATCAGTGTATTGGAATTTGTAAGAAGTTCTACATACGTAGACTTAGGATTACAAACCCTTGCCATATCGTTTGTTCTCATCCAAAGAAGCCATGCACTTGGTATGTATATACCCTTTAAATAACACGTTGTATATTTCTGTAAAGTTTGATCAGATTTCTTCCAATAGATTTTGACTGAAACTTCCATTGTTTTAAACACTTTGCATAATATATGTATATACCTATAACAGTACTAATATTCCTATGTAATGTCTCAATTCTTAGCCGCTGGATTTTTCTCTGTGAGAAAGAGTATAATCCCAAATATTGTGTCTGAAATCAAAATAGTTTTTTTTGTTATAAGAGGTTTCAGAACTATTTGAATGCAGCAAGCAGGTTTTCAATTGAGCGATTTAAAAATAAAAGTAGTAGTAAAGGTTGGTCGTAGGTCTCAGTGTTACTTTTATATTCTGAAGGCTAAGCTTCGCGAGTATGGTTAAAGTTTGTTCGGCTCAGAGCCAAATGTAGCCTGATCGGTCAAAGGTTACATAGTGCAGTTAAGTGATACTAGTATCCGAGTACCTATTTCAGATGTGACCGCTATATTTAGATGTTTTGATCGATGAGAGTTTAGGTTATAAATATCCTATGAAAGTGGTGGTGGGTGGTTTCTTTCAGTTAGGTAACCTATCCATCCTTATTACTTATGACACGATTTTATACCCCAGATGAAAATAGAGTATTTTAGCTGATCTAGGAATCAGTATCTATACACTTGGTTTTAGAAATAATTATTATTTAAAAATTAAAAGTAACATACTTTATTTTTTTATCATTAACGAACCCTCTCTTAACCTCAATCCCCCGTTTTGGTAAGCGTTAAATGTGGTCTACGATAGAACGAACAAGCTCTCTCACTCTTGCTTTAAAGGCTGACGGTGGTTATGAGCGTAAAATAGAATAGAATAGAATATAATATTTATTTAATTCAACTAAACTACATGACATAGTTATGAACAACATTTTTGAACATATTTATGTAAACTAAACTAGTTGAACACCAATCAACCAACCCAAAATAAGATTTAACTTGTGTTTTAATAAAAAATGGTAATGTATTCCTTCGTTTTCTGAATTGTTTATTTTAATATGGTCCCACAGTATTCTCATAACATATTTTTATACCAAAATCCTTGACGCTGGTCTCCAAAAGTCATTAAAACTTGGTGAAAATGTTACCGCCGTTTTGACAACATAAACTGCCCAAAAACGACGACAAGCAAAGATGATCAGAGGTTCATTTACACTACTTTATTAGATTTGCAACTCAATTTTTTAATTGAATTTGAAACAATTTATTTCTGGTTTAAAACGAATTACTGAACATTTGACTGTATTCACCATGTAAGGTGACTCTACTTCGAAAAAGTATTGCTTGTGGAAAACAATTTATTAAAATATTCCTGCTAACATTTTATTAGCAGAAATATATTTTAAGGGCAGGTTTTTCAAAATGTCAAAAATTAAAAAGAAATAGAACTAGTATAAGTAGCTTATTGTAAACTAGCTCCTGCCCGCAACTTCGTTCGCGTGAGAGGATTTCCCGCGTAAATCCCGATCCTAGGAATTCCATTATTCCAAGATGTCACAATCTACTTACAAAATTTCATTAAAATCTGTCCAGTAGGTCCGGAGGTTCAGGAGGTTCAGTGTGTTCGCATCTTCAATCTTCGAGCACTTCCGTCGTTTGAGTCTAAAGCTTGACCGGGCAGGGGCTGCACTTAAGCAGCTCCTACCCAATCTAGGAGGGCCAAACGCCTCCTGCCGGAGGCTCTAAGCAGGGATTCTGCAGAGCAGGCATGGCCTTTTATGGGGCACCTGTGTGGGCGCTGAATTTGCAGCGGCGACCAGCCCGTAAACTGGTCGCGTCCCAGAGGGTCACCACACCGCAATCACGGTGATAAGTCCCCTCTTTGAGGAGTGGCTTGAAAGACGCCACGGCGTCCTCTCCTTCCGCCTGACGCAGGTACTGACCGGACATGGTTGTTTCGGGAGGTACCTGTTTCGGATACGGGCGGACTCGCCCGGATGTCGTCATTGTGAGGCCCACCCGGTGGACACGGTGGAGCATACGGTCAAGGTGTGCAATGCTTGGGCGGAGCACCGTCGTGTCCTCGTAGAGGCAATCGGCGGTGGTGTCCTCTCACGCCCTGCTCTGGTTCAGACCATGGTGCAAGGCCAGAGGGAATGGGATGCAGTCGCCTCCTTCTGCGAAACAGTCATGCTAGCGCTTCGCTAGCGAAGGAGGAGGCTGAACGCGCGAGGGAGAGGCAACTCTCTTCCTCGCGCCGTAGCCGCCGCGGGAGACGCTCCGGTCGGGGATCTCGAGCTAATCTCCGGCCACCGTAGGTGCGAGTTTGCGGTCGGCGAGCAGGGGTAGCTCACCGGCCGGTAAGGACCAGACCCGAGTCGGTGGTCCGTGGCGTCGTGTTCCGCGCGCACCTCAAAGAGCAGTCAGCAGCATTGACGGGGCCCGATAGGGCAATGGCCTTACGGGGTTGCGGAAGTGTTCTATCGAGATACCGCGGCCCCGAAATGCAAGGGCAGCTGAAGGAGCAGGGTGGGTTTTTATTCAGTAGAAGTCTGACACTCCCTTCCGCTCCACCCACAGCGCGAGGGGTCATGTATGATTTTCCCACCCAGAAAAAAAAAGGTCTGGAGATTACCGTGTAGGTACAGGTTTGTTTTTATTTTTTTTTGTCGTGTTACCGTTACTTAACCCACCTCAATTTATTTTTCGTATAAAATTTAAATGTACGGACATACTTTTTTACTGTTTTATTATATGTATAGATATAGATAGATTCAAGGAACCAAAGCTTATAATATTATACGAGCCGTCCTTAGTTGTACTAGCCACATAAAAATGAACGAGACGTATTATAAGTTGGAAGATGAAGAAGTTCATAACATGTTTAGGTACGTTATTTGTATTTTTTTATTTAAAAAAATTCCCATACTAGGAATTTCTCCTCTTTCTCAGTGTATTTTTTTACAAATACATAACATCAATTTGTAGGCCATACTAACATTTGTTCCGCTGCGGGAGCTGAATCTGTAACATGCGGCGCAGCAACCAATTCCTGCATCATTGCTCTAATGGCTCATCTGTCAAGATTTTGAATTCGGTTCAAAAACTTACTGATATGTTCCGTAGGTAATCTGAACTAACCTTTCAAACTGTCACTTATATCATACGTGTGAAATCTAATATCAATTACCATAATTCTATGTCTCTTGTAATTTGACAGGATGAAGTATCTCCATCAAAATCAATTAAGAGTGACAAGACCGCTTGGCGTTAAGAGGCAACATTTATTTTGAATGAAGTGAAAATTGGTATCATATATGAAATTATGGCTAAATAATATAATAATGAAGACCATAGACGAACCTAAATCTGTCAATACATTTATATAGATAGGATAGATAGATCTTTCCCTTTTTAAATATTTGGAAAATGTAGGTATAAAAATTTATTTTCCCTATATTAAATAATCATAATACATAATAATAACAAACCATAGAATGAATGAATGTTGAACG
Source organism: Tholera decimalis (assembly GCA_943138885.2). Classification (NCBI taxonomy): domain Eukaryota; kingdom Metazoa; phylum Arthropoda; class Insecta; order Lepidoptera; family Noctuidae; genus Tholera; species Tholera decimalis. The sequence continues at coordinate 21,834,064 of OW964552.2, read as the reverse complement.
TCACGATGACTGGCATTCGATTAAATATTTTTTAAAGCAAGGAAAAATAAATTCGAAAATATTTGATTTCGTGGTACCATGATATCAACATTGAAGGTTGTGTTGATTGAGGTCTCACTCACGATTGCTATTGGGACAATAAATGTGGACCTCGCTCGAATTAGTGATTGGAGCACTGAGTTCTGAGCTATCCGGGAACTACCAACAGTCTGTCAAGACTGAAAATCAGTCCTGCCAAAACCCAAGTAATTAATGTTGGTAGTTCCCGGATTATCTCTAAGATCGATTAGTTGACACTTCCCCAAGTATAATTTAGTAACACCGTTATTCCGTTCAGTCACGCCGTGAAAAACTTGGGGATACTCGTATACATCGACATAACTCTGTCTTGGACGAAGCAACTACAGGAAGTCAGTCGTAAACTGTTTGCTACTTACAGGCTCCCTGAGACGCCTGCGTAATTTTCTTCCCATTACCACTAAAATTGCAATTGCACAATCTCTTCTTCTTTCTATCTTGGACTATGCTGATGCCAGCTATCTTGATTTGACCCAAGACCAATTCGACAAGCTAGAACGACTTCAAAATATCTGGATTAGGCTTGCGCAAATATGGCCATGTTTCTGAATTTCGTACTAAGCTCAAATGGCTTCCTATTAGGTTTCACCGGAATGTTCATTTACTTTCTCTGCTTTATAATGTACTATTTAACACTCCTTCCTTTCCTTTTTCACTCCTTTTTATCTTAAAGATCGTTTTCGGTTTCTCTGTGACACATATTCAAATTTCAAGGTCCTTGAGATCATCGGAAAATTTAGAGTTAAGTATCAGTATGCATTCCACTTCTTTCTTCGATAAATCTTTCACTATACAAATGGCCCGCTTGTGGAATGCATTACCCATAGATTTGAGGCGTGCTCAAACATTATCTACGTTCAAAAGAATGGTGAAGGAGCATTACCTCTCACTATAACATTTTTCCCCTCCTTTCTCTATTGTGAATTTGATATGTATTAGTATATATTCATATATTATATTTTGTGGTATTTATTTTATATTATAATGTTTGGTTAGTATTATGTATGATGTTGTACACTGACAGCCCTAAATCCAATTCCTTTAATTTCTGTCCATCCAAAGGTTGTCTGTAAGAGATTGCCCTGTGCGATAAGACCGCCCATTGTAGACTAGTTTTATTATTTGTATCCTTGAGTGTATTGTAAGGTGTATAATAAAGTATATAATAAATAAATATAAAAGTAAAAAAAAAACTCAAGCACATGATATGCAGCCAGTATTGCCTTCAACTTTTTATAAGCCTGATTGTTCTACGAAAACATAGCGGTTGCTGTCTGCATTATATGCACGTAGATAGGGAGGCCTTTATTCCACAAATTGATGGTGCCTGCCGCAGGTGTAAATTCTATTAAAATAATGAAGGTTGTGTCAGACGTTAACCCGATCGATAGACACGACATCGTACGAAAATATAAGCATATTGGTAGAGAGAAATTTATTTGAGTAGAATAATAAATTTCTACCTGAGTCACTGTTTGACAGAGAGGGGTCCCAACTTTTCTATTAACATGGTCAGAAATTTTGGAGTTGTTTGTGTATAAAAAGGAAGTTAATGACAGTGTAAAATATTCGCAGAAGGGTTCAGCCAAAAGTTCGGGAGATTTTATGTTTGTAACTCAGTTGATGTTTACAAGTGACTCAATAAATAGACAAAGCCTCTTTTTAATAAAACAGAAATGTACTTGTAAGTAAATACATAATTTAAAAAGTCAACAGTTTTACAACTTAGGACGTTAATACGCTGTTTTTAAACCATTGGGTTTCTAAGACATAAAATCTATGAAAAATGGTATAAATATAAATACAATAAAAATACACAAAGGATTAATTTATTCATATGAATATACATAGGTATCTTCAGAAAGGTTGTGAAATGTATGCCAAACATTTCAATTTTCAATCCAAGTCGTAATAATGGACATATTTTCTGTTACCTATTGGTTATTCAGATGTAGGTCAAGCAATTAAGTCTTATAACTTTGCAATTTGATCTAAGATTTAACCTTTTGTGAACCCTACATGTTGCCTCTTGAGGTAGAATTAATCTTTAACTGTTTTTGAAAAAAAGAAATCCAATTAAATAATTATGTAAAGTTTTACACGGGTTTTAAGCGTAAACTTGAAAAAGTTTTGTTTTATTGACTTGATCTTGGTTGTTGGTATGTATGATAAGGTTATGAAATAGGTTACAAAACTAGTCAACGTATAAACTTCAGCAGCTTATTTAAAATGGGCTCTCCCAATACTGGCCCACTTTTCTTAATTCAGAGAGTCTATTCTGTAGCGTTTTAATTAAAGACTTATAAAAGACTTGTTTTTAGTCTCCATACCTATTTGCTGAGGAGATTGCGTGCGAAAATTATAATTAAGCATTTGATTAATTGCAAACTTCGTTTCATTCTTAGAATGATTAATTTGGCAGGATTTATGACGCGAGTATTATTAACGATTGTAATATTTTCTTTAAAACATTTACATCTTCCTTGGTTTTTAAAGGTCTAGTTTCATAAAAAAGTAATTATCATTATCTTAATAATGACGTTTTTTTTTGTTTCAGATTCTAATCACGTACGCAATTACAGAAGAACTACAGCGATTTGTTCGTGTATGTATAAGTTCCGTGCGTCAGTGTAGTTTTGTGACCATAACTCAAAACAGACTGTTAAGTGAATTTTCTTCTACTATTGTGATTTCGGAAAGTAACTATGGGTACGTGAATTTAATGAATAACATGTACGGAAGCGCAGTGTAGTGACGTAGCTTGGTGAATAGACTGGGAACCCTCTTTCATTGGTGGAAAATCAACCTAGTGCTTACAGTTTAGGGAAGTATACAGGTCTCGGTAGTACACAGTGTAGTGGTGAACAGGTCTAGTGAACAAAAATAGTGATGTCTGCGTGTGTGGTGGAAGAAGGTAGGGAGGAGGGCGGTGGCGCATGCGCACTCGAAGCGGGGCCGAGCGTGGATCACGACGAGGTGCCCGAGCGCCCGCGCAGGGAAGTGCTACTCAGTGCCCGTGGGAGACGCGCCTGCTCAGAACAGGGACCACATCCTAGCTTAAATTTTCGTAAGTGATATTAACACAGTCTAGTTTATTTATTTACTAGCTGACCCGGTCATTATAAGTAACCTCGCATTTAGTTGCCACGTACGCTTGGGAACGTAGCTATGAGTAGGTGTATGAGGTAGTGTTGATAACAAATAAACAGATGCATACATTTTATTACCGACTTCAAAATAAACAAAAACGTATACATATATATATACATACTGTACTAAAAAGCAAAAAATAATTTTAATTACATAGCTGTTTAATTCAAAGAACAAAAATGCGTACAAGGTTGTTTTATTGGATGTCTGATTTCATTTATAATAAGGGCTAGGTCCCTAATCATCTGGTTGAAGTAATTTCCTTAGGGGAAATTACTTTCGGGCCACGTGTGTGGTGATGTACGATACCTTGGCAAAAATGACCTGAAAATAATGGTGGCGCCACTATCGTGCATGTAGTTATACAGTGTGTAACGGAAACCTCATATCTATCCAAAAGGGCTGAAGACAACATCTGGTATGGAGTCTCTATGCAAAGTTTCAGCTCAAAATAACTGACTCAAAGAATTGATACCAAATTATCGGTTTCATATATTTCTTGAATACCAATCATAACAAGTGTGTCACAGCACTACGAGGGCCAATAACTTTCCACGTCACTTGCCAATAACACGATAATTCTCTTCGTTCTTCTTAATTTGAAAAATTCGGTCTTTGGTATCAGTGTATTGGTATTTGTAATAAGTTCTACACACGTAGACTTAGGATTACAAAACCCTTGCCATATCGTTTGTTATCATCCAAAGAAAACATGCACTTGGTATTATCACTTTATATACCCTTTAAATTACACGTTGTATAGTAAATCGATTTTTTGATACTTTGTTTTTTTTTTTGGCAATTAATGTGTATATTGGCGGGTTTTATGTAAAAAAGAGAAGCTCTGAAACGCTTGTTCAGTCACTGCCTAGAACATCTGCAGTTATGTATGTCAACGGATGCCACATGATGTGTGGCAATTTTATGTTTTACAAGACCTCACATCAGTTCAACAGGGCTTAGTAGATCACAGTGATAAGTTGGAAGTCTTTACTGTGCGACTGTGACCCACAAATCTAAGTTCTCCTCTAACTATAAGCAAAACATTCCGTAGTTGGTGCTTTAAAATAATATTTTAAACGATTGACTTAAGGAAAAAATGGTTTAAAAACCTCAATGTCATTTTTAAAGACCTGTCTATAGACACCATAGAGGTATTGGTTTGATGAAAAAAATATTTTTAGTTTCAGTTCCATATATGGGGAGCCTCACTAGATTTTTTTTTTATTTTTGTCTATGTATCGGAAAGCGGTTCACAGAATACATAGGTACCTCCTAAGTTTCAAAAGTGTGGTCCTAATAGTTTCAGAATAAAATGGCTGTGACATATGGACTTATGGACAGACAGACAGACGGAGAGACAGACTTGACAAACTATAAGGGTTCCGTTTTTTGCCATTCGGCTACGGAACCCTAAAAACAGAATAAAATAAATATTTAAGGGGGCTCCCATACAACAAACGTGATTTTTTTTGCTCGTTTTAGCTCAATATTGATAACAGCAACAGGTAGACGCTTGTAATATTCACAGAATATTTAGTTATACATTCACTTTAAAAATAAGAATTAAAAAAAAAACAAATATTTAGGGGAGAGGGGTGGGGCTCCCATACAACAGACATGATTTTTTGTATAGCTAATGGTACGGAACCCTTCGTACGCGAGTCCGACTCTCACTTGGCCATTTTTTAGTATTTGTTGTTATAGCGGCAACAGAAATACATCATCTGTGTAAATTTCAACTGTCTAACTATCACGGTTCATGAGATACAGCCTGGTAACAGACGGCTAGACAGACAGACGGAGGGACAGCGGAGTTTTAGTAATAGGGTTCCGTTTTACCCTTTGTTTTTAATGTCCCTATATAGAGTTTGCCCCTTCTGTTTTCATGACATATTCGTTGCAATGATTTTTTCCACTCGTCACCTGAAATGCTCTGAAGCGCTTGTTCAGCCACTGCCTAGAACAATAAAATAAAACAAATAAACATTTGCAGTTACTTATTATAATGAAAAATAACATAATTATTTCAATATACTACACTATATATGTTATACACTTCTCATCAGAAAATTCGAAACACCTTGCAAGTTTTTGTTTTGTAAGGATTATCAGAAAAATGTGTATATTTAGGAATATATGTCAAATGTAGTTTAATAGTGAATAATATGAGGTTTTCAAATCCTAATGTTAATGTTCTAAATTCAAATTAAATTTTCATGGGTTTCGTATTTTGTTAAACAAGTCATTTTTACCCTGAATGGAGTATGAAGGAAATTAAAAAAACAACACATGTAAATGAAAAAAAAAGCTAAGAAACATTTATTTAATAAATTGTATTCCCTCCCCGAGCTATTATTACTGCTTCCATACGGGTAATCATCAATCGGATGAGAGTCACGATCAAATGTTGTGGCATTCCATTCCATTTCTCTTGGATTTCATTTTGCAGCTGGCTAAGTGTTTCTGGGACAGGATCACTTGCACGAATTCATCTCTTTAATTCATCCCATAATTGTTCAATCGGATTCATGTCCGGGCTTCTTACTGGCCATTCCATAATGAAGATACCGATTTCGGTAACATAATCTCGTACGACGCTCGCGGTATGAGCCCTAGCATTGTCATGCATGAATATGAAACCGTTGCCAATAAAATGTGTATAGGGCATCACGTGAGGTTCAAGACACTGTTCGATGTACCGATGACTGTTTAGTGCAGACAGACGAGGCCCAGACACAAAGACAAGCTCTGTCTTACCATCGGCGCTGATTCCTCCCCAAACCGTCCACGAACCGCCACCATAGCTGACCTTTTCTTCAATGCAGCATTGTGTAAAGCATTCTTCATCTCTTTTGTAAACCTTGTTCCTTCCGTCGTTATTATATAGCATAATTTTACACACATCAGAAAACAGGACTTTGTTCCACTGGAGGTATGACCAATTTAGGTGCTCACGTGCAAAGTTAAGGCGCACTCTTCTATGGTCTGCAGTTAATTTCGGCCCATTTGCTGGCTTGTGCGGTACGAGTCCACGTTCCTTCAACCTTCTTCTAATTATAGAGTCACTTACAGCCACCCTACGTACAACATGAAGCTACTGTTGCAGTTGAAAAGTATTAAGGCGTCAATTTCGTAGAGAACTTCACTACTTAGTATAAAACAAAGTCACTTCCCTGTCTGTCTGTCCCTATGTATGCTTAGATCTTAAAAACCCCGCAACGGATTTTGATACGGGTTGTTTTAATAGATAGAGTGATACCTGAGGAAGGTTTTAGTGTATAGTAAGTTAAAGTTTTGTATAGATTGAATGAAATACGACGATATTACTTCAACATGTCGGAAAGAATTAAGCTTATCGGGAGCTTTAATCGAAAACGCTGCCAAAACCTTTTGAGTTATAAAAATACAATGTAGTGCGGAATTGTTTCTCTTTTATAGATCTACAAATCTAATAAGTTTATCTCACAAGAATAACCCACAATAACATTTTTTTTTTCTTTTACAAATTACTTTAAAATGATGGGCCATATACGAATCTTTTTTTAACAGTACAGTATTATTCCTTATCCAATTAAATGCGTCCGATATACTGAGAATTTAATGTAGATCAAAATTGCTTTTTACACTATATCAATAAAATGAATATCTTATAAGTTATCGCCGATATATGAGTGTGGCAAATTACCGGACGAGAACTTAATTAAGCAAAATTATATATAAGCAAACATAACCTTTATTACCCGAGCGAAGCCGGGCCGCGTCGTTAGTGTTACAATAAATCGATCATCTCGCTCAGAAGTGACCCGATTCCTGAACGGCGCGTGAACATACCAGTCTCCCGATGAACATACCAGCGTTTGTAGACTCTATGAACAGACGACAGGCTTAGGTGCAATCTTTAAGCCACAACACGCTGGCTAAATCCAGAATCTAGCAATGCCACCACTTGGGCGGCTTCTGCGGGCGAAGTACCTATCCATAATTATGTTATAGAAAAAAAAAACTTTTTCAGACGTCCCAAAGTCTCAGTAAACAAATAAAGAACATAAAGTTTTAAGATAAGCGCTTATTTTTAGTTTTCAAAGGTGAAATGTATTCCAACTCTAAACACACATTTATTTGTCTCAAAACAAAGAATCATTTCATTTATAGGATAAACAAATGAAATTCTAAATTTGAATTTAGAATTTATCACTGTAATGGCCAAACTGCAACCATAACAATCGTGTGATTTTTTTCATACAATGAAAATTCTTTTGTGTTAAATTAGGACAGAAACCATAAAAACGGAAGTGTTTCGATTTTTATAATTAGAAGGTTTCAAAATTTCCTGAAATAAACAATACCTATTTAATTTTAATTTACTAAATTTAACAAAAGCTATCAATTTTATTCAACTGCATTTGGAACGTGTTTTGTAAACATAACCTCAGATTATGAATATAGAATATACATATCTTTATAAGGAGTGTCTCAGTAAGAGTGCACTTTTTCATTTTAAAATAAAAACAAGTAATTTATGACAGAGTTGTGATATTTTTATTGTATTGTAAAGAAGACATGTTCCGATTAAGTATGGAATCAAATATCCGGCAAATTACCCCCACGGCTCCGATGACAGGCCATTACTCTTTTCATGAAAATTTCCATGACAAAAGCACAGAGAGAGTAACGAGACTTTCGAGACTATTTCAAAACTACGTTAATTATTTATAAGCTATGCAATTAGAGAATCAAATCAAGATATTTTAATCAAGTAGTTACTTTCATAAACAAGCGCAAATTAAAAAACAAAAAACATTTATTACAGTTTTTGTATCATTTTTGTAGTGGGCACGCAAAAAACAAAGGGCATTTAACCCTAATTTTGATACAAAAGTAACCTGCCCTGAATTTATGGATTATTTAGTATAATAGTATTTATGATACGTGTTAGATATGTGATAAATCTTTTAAAATGTCGCATCTTAGTATTAATATTCACTTATGTTTGATATTGTACTTAGAGTTATAAATAAATCAACGCTGGAAAGGAAAAATTATCCAAGCGACATTTTTGGCCATTTGGAGTTATATACATTGTTGGAATCGCCTGATTTATCTGCGTCGTTTGGTCTTACTCACGTCCTTCTACGACGACTTTTGATGTCGCTTAGACATTTTGAAGTTCGCGAGAGTTCACTTTTTTTTCCTTACTAAGCGACAACATTTTCGAGCATTTTTGAAAATTTGGTGGTTGTCGTAATTGTGAAATGCTAAATTTGCTTTTGGTCAAGTTTGACCTTTCTGTTCGTACGGTAATTACTCCACTTAGTTAACTTTTCCAGTATCTGGCGATATAGTGTTAGGCGCTTAGGTAATTTTGAGATATTTGGTTTTTTTCCTACATGCACTGAGGTAATATAAAAAATTTATATTAAACTAGTACTCACGCGGGGCTTGGCTCCCGTGGATTCTATCACGGTAAAAACATAACTCTCCTTTTTTGCAGTCGCGTAAAAAGTAGCCTATAACCTTCCTCAAGCTTCAAGCTACTTCCATACCAAATTGCATCCAAATCCACCCAGGACTTTCGAAGATTAGCGCGTTCAAGCAAACAAACAAACAAACTTTTCCACTTTATATTATTAGTATAGATTAATATTTAGGTTGTTTTGCCTCAACTTCCACATGTTTTTTATTTTGGTAAGGCAAATTTGGTGTAATTTGGTAAGGATAAATTCTAAAAAAGATATATAATATTACACAAGTACTCTCGCGGGGCTTCGCTCCCGTGGATTCTATCACGGTAAAAACATAACTCTCCTTTTTTGCAGTCGCGTAAAAAGTAGCCTATAACATTCCTCAAGCTTCAAGCTACTTCCATACCAAATCCTCCCAGTACTTTCGAAGATTAGCGCGTTCAAGCAAACAAACAAACAAACAAACTTTTCCGCTTTATAATATTAGTATAGATTTTTACCGTACCTTCCTTAATCAAAGCTTGTCGATTAGCCAATTTTTCCCGTTTCTACTTTTAGGGAAAATTTTACTTAGCGACACTAACTTTAAAACTGAGCATTATTTTTAATAGTTACGTATATTATAATGTAGATAAAAAATATCCAAATAAATTTCTAAGAATTAGGCTTTTTGGACCACAACATGAATTTACACGATTTTTTTTTCTGAAAATTCAAACTATAAACTGCTCTACTGTAAAGTTAGTCTGATGTCGCTTGGATAATTTTTCCTTTCCAGCGTCGATATGTAGACACAATCTGTGTTTTGTCAATAAGGTTATTCAACCTCCACAGATAATACTAAGCTTTACTCTACGCTCGACCGTGCTGCCATTGCCATACCCATAATAAAAATGTACTATTGGTTTAATAAATTATTTAATACAGTTTTTATGTTACTGAAGTCTCAAGTCTCGTTTTTCCCATGACCGAAAATGTTAGTCTCAAGTCTCGAAAATACTAAAAAACCGTTAAGACTCTCGAAATTTTCGAGACCGAAATTCTCGGGATGAAAGCCCTAGTGTGGACATAGGTACGTAGCCACCTTACACCTATTCTCTGAAGGGACAGGAAGTAAAAAGAAATGATGCCGTCATATTGAGATGTTTACCCATAAAAGAAAAAAAAAACATAATAATAATATACAGGTAGATACTGCGCTGACCCCAAAATTGGGTTAAGGGCCTGCCCTTGGACCAAATAAAAAAGTAATGATACTAAACCAATACTTCCTTTATATACCTAACTCCGTAAATTAGAAGGAAAGTGAAACAGAAATGTCAATAAAATACAAAAAATTGGCCAAGTGCGAGTCAGACTCGCCCATAAAGGGTTCCGTAGTAACTCTAATAATATAATATGTATTAATAATATAATATAATATGTATAATATAATATGTATGACTAATAAAAAAAACCTTAAAAAATTCTTAAAACTAGCTTATTTACATTTTTACAACTACGCTAAATAACTTTGTTTTTCATAGTGTTTGTATGAATTACAAAGTTATATTTGCGGTTTTAGAAAATATGCTGTATCTCAAAAATTGCTGACCCGATTTCGTTCAAACTAATTTTGGTTGAAAGTTTATATTAAGATCTACATTTTACATTTAGATATATTTTTTTTTAGATTTTATAACTCTACTATTATAGAAGTTAGAGGGTGTGACACACATTTTACCACTTTGCAAGCTTATATCTTTTAAACGATTGACTTTATGAAAAAGTGGTTTTAGAAACCCTTATATCACTCTAAATACCTGTCTATAGATACCACACACGCATAGGTTTCATGAAAAAATATATTTTCAGTGTTAGTTCCATGTATGGGGAGTCCCCTTTATTTTAAATATTTATTAAGTTTTTTCTTAAAATCGGAAAGCGGTTCACAGAATACATCTACCTACTAAGTTTCACATGTATGGTCTTAATAGTTTCGGAATAAAATGGCTGTAACATACGGACGGACGGACAGACAGACAGACAGACAGACGGACAGACATATTGAAGCTATAAGGGTTCCGTTTTTTGCCATTCGGCTACGGAACCCTAAAAACGTAGTTTGATTTCACATTTTGGTGGGTGTAATTATTGAAATAAGAACGATTATTTTATTCTTAAATACGCGGATTCACTTTTTAATAATTGTTAAAAAGAGATGCAAGTTGTCAAAGTGAGCCAAGAAGGATTTTGCTTTATTAACACGCTTTTATTAGGTCGACCTGTATGTAACTAACTATGTAATGGAATCTAAGGTAACTAATTTAACCATCTTTCAATGGTCGTAGCGTAATGAAAATTGGCAACTGTATGTAGTTCTGATGACAATACAATAATATGGTACTGTCGAACTGATCTGATAATGGAGCCGGAAGATATGAACTGGAACTTCGTGATGGAAAATCGTATCATAGCTGTTTTGGATTTCTTAGAAAAGTCTTGTAATGAACTTTGACCACGATTAGGTTTCTAGGTCTGATGATGAAGCCGGAAGATAGGCACCGGCATTCCATGATGGAATATCGTATCATAGTCGAGTTTGCACTTGTGAGAAAGGCCACGTGATGGACTTTGAACACGATCTTTTTTGTTTTTATGTGCATTTATAAAAGCATGTTTTTCTAGTATTTTTTAAACTATTAATTTATTCTTTAAACTTCCAACTCACATGTAGGAAGAAAGTTTCAAGAATAAAGTATATAATATTATGTAATTTGTGAATTAGTGGATATAATAGGAGCTATTTATCGTTTGATCAATTTATCTCTCCTTTTCCGCTTGAAAATTATGAATTTAAAAAATGGAATCTTCAAAAACAATTATGGTTTGCTAGCGTGAAATTTTGAATACAGAATCTAGTAGTTAATCAGAAGCTAACGAAACAGTGTAGCTGTAGACATATAAAGATATGAATTGATGTTTAATAATTTTTTTTTTTTTGGATTTTTGGAATACAGTGTGATGTTGTTACATTTAGTCAGTAAACATTTTGTGATGGTCAAGTGAATATTATTAAACATTGAGAATTGTGTGATCGTAACCTTGACATTGAGGGGTAACGCATTTACCTTCACCTGTTTTAACTAGGTAAGTTTTTCTTATTCTGTTTTATAACTGTAAAATAGAATAAGAAAAACTACAACTGTAAAAGAAATGTGGTCTACATTTTCAGTAGACTGATTTACAATCCTCTCTGTTAACAATTCTTGTCTAATATCAACGTAATCTAGAATTGTCGCAATGGACTCAGAAAGCGAGGAATGTGAGAAATATCACTAATTGATTGTTGCTCGGGCAACGGGAAATGAATTCCTAGCGTGTTGCGCATATCTCAATGGAGGGAAAGTATTTCCCATTAGCAAAATGTTTTTATTGAAAAAAAAAAAAGGCGGCAGGAATCAACTTATTGCTCTCAAGGATTTGGGTTTTAAAACTTGATGCCTTTTTTAATTTTTTTTTTCTGGATGGGAAAATCATCAAATGACTTCTCCCGCTCTGGGTGGAGCGGAAGGGAGTGTCAGACTTCTACTGACTAAAATCTCACCCTGCTTCAGTTGCCCTTGTGGTCCGATACCGCGGTATCTCATTAGAACATTTCCTTAACATTCAAATTGTATTCAGTTAAGTTTAGATGTATTCAATGTTGTATTTATACTTTTGCTTCAGTATGTGTGAGGAGCTCGTGGCTAAATAAAAGCAACCGCACCATATCTTCTAGTTTCTTTTGTGTCTCGGAGAGCACGTGAAGCCGTTGATCTCGGCTAGGGTTACCAGATCCGAAAAATAAGTTTTCCTGAAAAAACCCTTGTTTCGGCAATAATTTTCCTGACACTTTAGCAGAAACTTATATTATTTTACAAACTCGCGTGCGGCGCGTGGGTGTCTGAGTTTGAGTGTTAGATGCCTTGTGGCGGGATGCGGGGCGCGGCGCGACTGAGCGAGTCAATTAGTAGTTCAGTACTCTTGCAAACGGTGCTAAGTTGATTAGTGTTGTGCGTATTTGTGTGGCAAGCATTTATTTTATAACGAAAAGGCTTACTTTTCTCTTTTTTTTTAATTCCTGAAAATTTCCAACTTTTCCTGTTTCCCTGACAGAGAGCTGAAATTCCGGACATGTCAGGAAAATTCCTGTCATCTGGTATCTCTAGTCTCGGCTGTCAATTGTACAACTTTGATAGTCGTTACGTGTAGTCAGAAGCTATAAAATCCAATATCAGTTTTGCCAAGGGTTATCGTGTTGTCCAGTTACTGGGTTGCGGAGGTCTGATAGGCCGTCGGTTTATGTATTCAGCTGTATTTGGTTAGACTGGAAGCCAAACACGACATATAATAATAATATAATATAAATAGAACATTGTTCATCGAGGGGAGAAAGTGACCGATTACCAACGAGGGTGTAGTTTGAGGCCCGAAGCACAGCTGAGGGCCTTAATACACACGAGTTGGGAATCGCACTTTCTTCCGAGTGATACATAGTGCTTTATACTATACCTACGAGGAAAATAGCTTTTTGTACATTAATAAATGAAACCGAGTTAAAAGATAGGACCTATGGCCATAGACAGTAGGTACCTCATTTATTTTTCGCGCCAAATGGGGCGTGCAACTGTCAAAGTGGCGCTAGTAGCACACTTACCAATATCAAAGTAGTTTCTCTATGGAACAATAATGAATTCCTAAATTAGAGACAGTTATTGAGAATTTTTCGATTAAAGAACATGTATTATGTTCTTTAATCGGAAAATTGTACAGAAATCAATTGAAATCAATGAAATGAAAATAAAAAATATTACCACAGATAACCATAGATGATACAGATAACTATATAATATCTCACAATCTAACTAACACTGACAGTGACAAAGGTTCTTACGGTGGTGGCGCCATCTGCGATTAGCTTTCACTTGCACGCCCCATTGTTATTCTTATTATGTTCGAATACTGAAAGTTAATGTGAGAATTTGTTCAGCAGCGTGTTGGGAGTAATTTTAAATCAATGTTGGGCAATACTATGTGGCCAGTATCATTTTCTCTTGGTGATAAAAACTTTTAGTCTTTTGGCATTATAAGTATTTTTAGTTAGCTACTGAATTGGTCTTTTTTTTTTTTTTTTTTTTTTTTTTTTAACGTGGTAAAATTATCAAATAAGTCCTCCCACTCCGGGCAGGGTGGGAGGGACTGTCAGACTTTTACTGACTAAAATCCACGGTGTTCCTTCAATAACCCTTTACTTACCGGGGCCACGGTAACGGGATGAGTCCCACGACCCCGGCGGGCTTCGGCCCTCTGCAGAGGGGGCCTCGTCATGTTGCTGACGCTCTTTGAGGCGCGCGTGGAACACGACGCGCCGTCGACCCGGGCATGTTCCATGGTCGGACAGCGAGTTGCCCTTTACTCGCTGTCCGCATGCCCGCGCCTACGGTGGCCGGAGATCGTTGGCCGACGTGCGACGCCGTGGGCGTCTACCACTGCGGCTGGGCTGGAGGGAGGACGCCATCCTCTCCCTCACGCGGCCCGCCTCCTCCTTCGAAAGCATGACTGCTTCGCAGAAGGAGGCGACCGCTTCCCACTCCCTCTCGCCCCGCAGCATGGCCTCGACCAAGGCCGGGCGCGAGAGGTCTCCGCCTATCGCCGCCGTGAGGACACGTCGGTGCTCTGCCCAGGCGGGGCAGTCTTGCACCGTGTGCTCTACGGTGTCCTCAGGGCGACCCTCGCAGTGGTGACACCCAGGCGTTTCCTCCTTTCCCATCAGACACAGGTACCTCCCGAAACTTCCGTGTCCGGTGAGGACCTGCGTCATGCGGTAGGTCAGGACGCCGTGACACCGATCTAGCCACTCCTCAAAGAGGGGTCTTACCGCCGCAATTGCGGCGTGTTGGTCTAAATTAAAAAAAAAACAGCGCGTTAGTAATGGATTTTCATACACTTTTCCCTCCCTCACCAGTGTCTCCAGCACGTTAGTAATGAATTCTCATACACTTTTGCGACCCGCACATTTGTACTACAGTAATGACGTCCTTTCTGTCAAACTTTTTTAAAAGTAATAAGGCATTTTCCGAGCAGGTATAGTATAAAGTTCATTTCTCACCACAAGCCAAAACAAACAGTTATCAAATAGTTGTTAAAAGGCTCAGAGCATATGATGACTTTTATTAAGTGTTAACAATATGGGTTGCCTAAGTAGGTATATAGTGAAATGGTTGCTGCTATAGATGGATAGATATACTCTTTATTGTACACCATAACAGAAACAAATAAAAAATAACTACTACTATTACTTTTTTAGGGACTATAAGGCTAATATAACCATCAGAGAAGCTGCGAAAACCCGTAGACCCATATATGTGGTGAATGCATTGATTTAACACGTTAAACGCCATGGGGGACAACATATGGGCCTCACCTGTTTAGTAAAAGGAGCCAGGTTAAAAATACCCGATTGTTAAGTTTTACATATAAGTTTTTATTGCTTTAGGGGCTAGAAAATGTGCCAAATCACATGAAGTAAATCGAAGAAAAGTAATTTGTGAATTTATTCTACCAAAATACCACTGTCACTCAACTGTTGCCCCCCATGGCCCGCGCGGAAATAAATCGCATTGTTCGTTGGCGGGGGCCACGGGGGTCGGGGTGTCGGTCATCCCCGATCGTGTCCTGCCGGCCGCCGGCCATCGCGATACGCGATTCCCGTGCGCCCGTGCAGTGACCATTATGAAACAGGTGATGAAAGGCCTGTTAATGAGAAATGAAGCACCAACTAAGGTTTCAAGACCTATAAGAATGAAGCATAAGCTTGCGAAGAAAGATGGCACCAGCAAAAATAGTCGACGAACATGTCAGCAGTGCTACAAAGAAAATACAAAATTAATGGGACGAGTATTAGCTAAAAACAAGATGAAAAAAGTTGTAACTTTTTGTGAAACCTGTCCTAACAAACCATTTCTTTGTTTTGATTGTTTTCATAAAATTCATTAAAAATAATGGGTGTAGTAACGTTGATATTGATCTCAATCAATAGTTTGATTAAATTTTGTTTATTTAAAAACTTTAATAAATAATTATATTTCTGATTTACAAACATGTAAATTCATCAAACTATCCCCGAAAAATTTAACCTTACCAACATCTATGTAGTACAACTTTAACCAGATTCTAACTGCATAGTTAAGTAAGTTAACAGTATACAGTATTTCACAACACATTATAAATACAAATTTTATCAAAAAATATAAATTAATGCATTAACATACACACTTTTTCCTTTAGAACTTTCGAACAAGTCTTGTCCTGACATTATTTGTCATATTTTTCTAAGTCATAATTTTTACTGAAAACCAAATACAATCTATTTGTCTGCAGGGCCGTGGGGGTCACGTCAAATATATATTAGCTTCATATCTGTGCCCGACGGCCCAATAGAGATGCTTAAAATCGCCTCTGACGCGCGGTCATATGGTGCCCCCCGCGGCCCCAATGGAACTATTGTATGTCGACCACACGGTGTCCCCCACGGCCCAAACAGAAAGATTGAAAAATTTAAGCGGCGTTCAACGTGTTAAATAATAAAGATACGGTCGTCCGAACATTTGACGGACGGGCTCGCCCTACAAAAAACACTAACGCCATCTATTAGAACTAGTATGAACTACAATGTCAATCGGCAAGATCCGCTCCTAGACGTTACCATGTAAGAGCGGGGTGCGGCATTTTTCGAGGTACAAAGAAATAAAAAAAAAACCCTTTATTTTTTAACCGACTTCTAAAAAAGGAGGAGGTTCTCAATTCGGATGTTTGTTTTTTTTTATGTTTGTCCGCGCATAACTCCGTCGGTTGCCAACCGATTTGAAAAATTCTCTCCAAATGGTCCCATGAAAATTTTATCGAAATCGGACAAGCCGTTTCTGAAAAATCAACAAAAGTCTAAAAAACATATTTACGTTGATGATCTTTTCGTTTACTCTGCATTGCGTTTTTTGTTCGCGCATAACTCCGTCATTTACGAACCGATTTGGAAAATTCACTGACCCACTAAAAAGCACGAAAATAAAAACTTTTTTGCACAAAATAAAACCGACTTCCATATCAAAACACTACAAAGCCAAAAATAATTTTAATTTCGGAAGGCGGTGTGAAAAAAAAAAGAAAATACAAACCTAATAACACCGACTACCGAAATTAAAATTATTTTTGGCTTTGTAGTGTTTTGAAGTCGGTTTTATTTTTTGCAAAAAAGTTTTTATCAAAATTTGTATTACTTGTAGGTACATAAAATACATACTTAGGTTATAGCGATCAGGAAACACAGACTCCGGCAGGGAATTCCACTCCTTAGCCGTACGCACAATGAAATTTTTCCCAAAACGTTTTGTGCGTATGGGTGGGATGTCCACCGTGTAACGATGGCGCATCGCCGTTGTCTTGTAGTCCGGTGATGGAACGGGCTTGATGGAATTAAATTGTGTAATTCCATCGCACACTCCCCGAAATGGTCCTTACAAGATGATGAGCTACCCCTGCTCACTATCCGCAGGTCCGCACCTGCGGTGGCCGGGGAATACGCGGGCAGTCCATGGTGTACTCACAATGGATTGCCCGCGTATTTATTTTCTCCTTCTGTGTCAAATCCATCCAAAAAATTTCTGTGAAACATCGCTTTTAGCGATTAGACCGCCAGTTGTATTCGTCATTTTTGATTGTTAAGTCTTTATTTGATTCTGCTATGGTTTACAATAAAGATTTTATCTCTAATCTACCTATCTAGTACCAACCTGCTTTTTAATACCTACTTGTACTACTTAAGAAAAATAAGCGTGCAAATATGGACCCTTGGGCCCTTGTCTAGCGTAACAATACGGCTGGGTTATTCTAATGTTTCAAATGCGAAAAGTTGGCTAATTTACATTTGTAAAGCTATGAAAAGCTTAGCTTGCAGATAAATGCGACGTAAACAGGCCACGACTTTATTATACCGCTTATTGGCCTAAACCTTTTACGTCACTCTTTTTCATTCAATTACGCCACGAAAAGCGACTTGGGGCCGTAAACGATATAGGCTTTTGTTCTAAGTCCTTTTGAATGGAAGGAAACTCTTTCGACTGCGTTTGCCGCAACAACCGGAAAAATTTCGATTAGTATGCAACATGTTACAAATTATACCTGTCAATTGGGTCGAATTAGAAGAATAATTTTATTAACCTCTGTAATAATCATTTACTTTATCTTAATAAAAATAATTACCACACATTATTAAATTGTTTTCTGCAATATAACAATTTAGCAAAATTTAGGTACCCAAACTAGGCGGCATCTGTATCTTGGAGACCGAAGTTATGTGAGACGAATTAGGATTCCTATTTCGTTGGTAAGGACATAATATAGAAAATCATAACATCTAGTATGTCACATGAACCCTGCAGTCACATGACTGGGTTATTTGAATGGATTTTTATGACATACTCGTATCACATAAAATCGTATATTACATGACATATCATAAAAAATCCATTTGCGCTTCTCCGCCACATTTATTGTGCGCACAGCCAACGTGTGAAACTTCAGTTGACTTCAGTGTTTCCGTACACGTATGACCGACGGGTCAGCCTTTAAAGCAAGAGTGATCGAGGGGAGGGATAAAGTTAAACCTTCAGGGTTCGCTCGTTCCATTGTAGACCTATCGCTTACCATCAGGCGTGATCAAGGTCGAGAGCGCGCTCATACGAAATAAAAATTTAATACAAGAAATTAAGATAATTAAGTATAGTGAAAACAATTGTTTAAAACCACAAATATTATGATTATCAATTAGTGGGAGTTTTATTATCTACCAGCTGTACCCAAATGACGTTTTCCATGAAACTTTTCACGGAAATCGTCATTTGTATTGGATGCGATGATATAATAAATACCTAAAAAAGAGTTTGAATTGACTTTTTTCCACTGCACTGTTTTATTTCACCTAGTTACATACATTTTTAAATAGTAACAACATAAATTCGCTATGTTTTTGGATAGTAATCTTCTTAACTAACATAGTATAAAGCAAAGTCGCTTCCCTGTGTCTGTCCCTATGTATGCTTAAATCTTTAAAACTTCGCAACGGATTTTGATGCAGTTTCTTTCAATAGAAAGAGTGATTCAATAGAAAGGTTTTCAAGTATATAACATACATAATATAGTAGAGGAACACTGATAATTTTTGAGGTTTCTAATGTGATGTCGCAAATAAACACAATTTTTTGCGCTTGCTTTGCAAACCCTGGCTGAACCCTACGAGATAGATCAAAATAATGTACTACAGTATTGTATACCTTAAAAAGGTCAACAAAAATGACCTCGATGGCATCTGTCTATCTCTTATAGATAACCCACAACAACCATTTTTTATCCTTTACTTTTTACGAGAAATACGAGCATATTTTACGAAGCGATTTTAAGCAATACAGCATTAATCCTTATCCAATTAAGTACCATAAATACATTGTGCATTTAATATAAATCAATATTGCCCTTTACAGAATATAATTTAGATAAATAGTTTAAATAGTTTAAAATGCAAGGACATAGCGGTTGCCGCGCGGTGCCGCACGGTGGGCTGAAAAACGGCTTTCATAGACTTAGGCATTTTATTTTGCAAGTGCCAGTTTTTGTGCCGGATATCACTTCTATTTGTTATAACAATATACAAAAATGACACCAGAATTGATTCTGCACAAAAACGAAGGAATTATAATTTTTTTACGAAAATTTTGTATGGAGCTAGTATGAAAAATCGAAATATCTCTGAAACGGCAGCGATAACCGTAATATCCTTATAGGAGGTTTTAGTACTAATTATTTATGATTTTTTGACATACGTTACATAATGGTTGTAGATGCCTTTTTTTTTTTAAATCGTCAAAATATTTTTATTTATTTTTACATATTAAACGTTCCTTTTAGTGTTTAAGTTGAAGAATTCAGAGCTTTAACAACTCTTAACATAAAATAGCATCACCCCTATAGACCTGAAGGACTAGACAGAGGTGTGTAGTATCTTGTTGATCTTGTAAGATTTCCAACAATACCAAATAGTTGAATATCAGTGTCAAAGTGCCCATGCTGTCGCTTCTTTTAGAAAGATAGGGGAATGAAATTGTTAATTGATCATACCCTAAAAGTATGATTACAACATAACCGGACACATAATAATATCGACACAAAAGGAATTTTAAAACCTTGCATACGTTCAAAATACAAAATAACATATTGTGTAGTCATCTAATGAGTCTGATGACAAGTAATTAAGTAATTAGAATGATGGTTGTAGTCTTCTGATTCTAATGAGCCTATTAAGTGATTAAATGATTTGAAATATCTCGCAACAATACCAACTAAGAACTGCATTCACCTTTTTATAATTAGTGAGCTAATGTGATTTGCTAATGTTGATTAGTTCTACTATGAGTTCTACGAAATGTTTTTGACGATTATAAATTTTTATTATCATATCTTTTATAACTTTAATGAGGGTAGTTAACTAATTATTGACTTTATACAATAAAAGGGCTATAATTTTGTTCCATAATTTAGATTGTTCACAACCGTGTAACTGCTAACACTAAAACTATTTGCTTTGCGACTACAAAATCTTAGAATGGAAAGTTTAATCACCAACTTAGATTTGTTTGTTCTTCTAAAAAGTGAGTGTCCTTCATTTAATCATGAAGTATTGTTTAGTGCAATTGTGTCCCGCATAGGCGATTGCCTTTCTGCCGAAGATCAAGTAACTCTCAAAGAATTTTGCCGGAGATTCACGCGAGCTGCTTTAAACAGGTGGCAGAAATCTAAACGATTCTTTGATAAGTTTAGAAATACGTACGGAGAGTGGTTGCAAGCAAATATTGATTGGCCGAGTTGCGTGCAAACTTTAATAAATCAAGAACCAACTGTTGATGAGATACCAAGAGCACGCTCAGTCTCTCCAGAACCTTCGACATCATCGACTGTTGGAACAATGACAAAAAGGTCCCGAAAACCATTCAAAGATCTGGGAAGCAAACAGAAAAAGAGAAGATCTAGTGAGCACATAGGCGAGGATTCCTGTGAATTGGCATATGCAGCTGCAGCACGTTTAAAAGAAGAAGGTTATGAAGATATCGCATCTGTAATCAATTATATGATCAAAAATCCAGAAGCTGCCGTTAAAATCAAGGAAAGCATTAAGAAAACAGTAATATTTACACCAGAGAAAGCACTTGGATTGCTTCTTTCACTTAAGCTTTCAAAGTGGCAATATATTACGTTGCGAGAGACTGCCATTCGGGAAGGTGCTAAGGATATTTACCCATCCTACTATAAACTGCAACAAACTAAGCTTGCATGCTACCCTCCTAATCAATCAGTAACAGTTACGGATTCATCAGTTAGAATTACACTTCAAGCTTTACTTGACATCACGGTGAAGCGGATTCTTCAAAGTCTTTCTGATAATGTGGAAAATAAGCAGTTAAAGCTGATATCGAAGTGGGGATTTGATGGTGCTTCCAATCAAAGCCGATACAAGCAGAAAATGGACGGCGAGCATGATGATTCAAGCATTTTCATGACCTCCTTGGTGCCACTGAAACTGACAGATGGAGATAATACTATATGGACAAACCCGAAACCATGCTCAACTTTTTATTGTCGTCCGGTTCAGTTCACTTTTGTAAAAGAAAGCCATGCAGTTGTCATTGATAACAAAAGAAAAATGGATGAGGAAATTGAGGCCCTTAACCCCACAGAGTGCATTAATAGTAACAGGGTGACTCATAAACTAATGATGACAATGATCGACGCAAAAGTCTGCACGTACCTTTCTGAAGCTAGATCAAATGCATCATGCTACCTGTGCTTAGCAAAACCAACAGAAATGAACCACTTAGATGCTGTAACATCAAAAACTGTGTGTTCTGACATATATGAATTTGGCCTATCATCCCTACATGCCCGTATAAATTGCATGGAATGTCTGTTACACATTGCGTACAGACTTGACTTCAAACAGTGGGCAGCAAGAAGTAATGAGCATAAAGATATGTTACAAAACAGAAAAAAAAACATTCAAAATAAATTTAAAGAGGAGCTCAATCTGTTAATTGATATAGTAAAACAAGGCTCGGGAACTACCAATGACGGGAATACCGCAAGGAAGTTTTTCGAGTTTCCCAATAAAACTGCAGCTATTACTGGGTTGGATCAAAACCTGATAAAAAGATTTGCTGTTATTTTGCAAGCAATAACATCTGGTGAGAAGATCGATGTCATCAAATTTAAAGATTTTGCTCGCAAAACAGCAGAAAAGTACGTGGAATTATACGACTGGTACTACATGTCATCAACCGTACATAAACTATTAATACACGGAGCTGACATAATCGAAAAAAATGATATTGTCCCGATTGGGACTCTCTCGGAAGAAGCCTCAGAGTCTCGAAACAAAGATTTTAGGAGGTTCCGGGAACATCATTCGCGGAAAAGAAGCAGGCAAGATTCTAATCAAGATATCCTAAATATGCTTGTTGTTTCTTCGGATCCTTTTCTAAGTGCACAAAGGCCGAAGTTAGATGCCAAAAGGAAGACAACCTTTTTTGCTGAAACTCTCGACCTAATACAGTTTCCGGAAACTGAGTTCGAGTTTGTAGGTATATCCGATCTGGATTCTGACTCGGAATTGGAGTCCGACAACGAAAGTTGTAAAGAAAATTTGTAAAATTTAATTATTTTTCTTTATGTTCTTTTGTTATTTATGTTAGTTTATTGTACCAATATGTTTAGTTAATAATTTCATAAATTATAGTTTCAAATATGTATTTTGTATAATTGAATTTATTAGATATTATTTTTGTTACTTCTGTTTTATTTAAATTACCTATCAATAAAAAGTTTATATACAGTCTTTTTTTTTTCACATATTCTTAATATTTGGGGAAAAAGCATGCTTCCTAACGATGTTCTTAACTTTGACACAGTTCATGGATCGTTTTGAACAGTTTCATATGTTAAAATAAATAATGTTAGTACTATAATCCCCTATAAGGATATTATTATTATTATGTGTCCGGTTATGTTGTAATCATACTTTTAGGGTATGATCAATTAACAATTTCATTCCCCTATCTTTCAAAAAGAAGCGACAGCATGGGCACTTTGACACTGATATTCAACTATTTGGTATTGTTGGAAATCTTACAAGATCAACAAGACACTACACACCTCTGTCTAGTCCTTCAGGTCTATAGGGGTGATGCTATTTTATGATAAGAGTTGTTAAAGCTCTGAATTCTTCAACTTAAACACTAAAAGGAACGTTTAAATATGTAAAAATAAATAAAAATATTTTGACGATTTTTAAAAAAAAAAAGGCATCTACAACCATTATGTAACGTATGTCAAAAAATCATAAATAATTAGTACTATAACCCCCTATAAGGATATTACGGTTATCGCTGCCGTTTTAGAGATATTTCGATTTTTCATACTAGCTCCATACAAAATTTTCGTAAAAAAATTATAATTCCTTCGTTTCTGTGCAGAATCAATTCTGGTGTCATTTTTGTATATTGTTATAACTAATAGAAGTGATATCCGGCAAAAAAACTCGCACTTGCAAAATAAAATGCCTAAGTCTATGAAAGCCGATTTTCAGCCCACCGTGTGCCGGCAGAGGCACGGCGCGCGTGCCTATGTTGCTTAGATTTGAGCGTTGAATGTTTTTCCCATGGTAAATTATGTGTCGCACTTTCAAGAGTAATTACTAAATAGAACATGTATGTCGAATGACAAAAAGGCTGTCAACGATGTATATAAAGACATTCTATAGTATATTTAATATAAACATTGCACCCGTGCGAAGCCGGGGCGGGTCGCTAGTCAAATATAAAATAATAGAATATTACGTGGAATGAAGTACTCTGACTGGCTAATAGTTATATTCAGTGTTTCTAGACTGAAAGATAACTTTTAGTATACGTTAATAGAATGTTGTGTGATACAATAACTAGGTGTAAACGAACTCCACCGTACAAACAACACAAAACTTTGCAGACAACTTTTTTTTAGTCCATATCAATGTCAGAGACAGAGATATAATCGTGGAACCTAATTGAAAAGAGTATTGTACCCTTAGCACCAACTACAAGACAGATAAACGTCACTTGATATCTGTTACCATTGAATTGTTGTATATGGTTGCGCTGATATACGATTCTTTTCGTTTATATTTTTAATTATTGGCAACACGCATAATCGCTAATTGGTTAGACATTCCCCTTCCGCATATTATCCTTTCTCCCTTGCACAAAACCTATATTATGTTTTGTATCGAAGTCAAACAAGATACTTAAATTTAATCAGTTATCAAAATAAAAAATACCTCCAAAATATAAGGAATTTTAGGAAAAAAAAAAAACGATTACATACAATTATAATGGTTTAGTACTTAGAAACAACAGGAAATAGCGTTAACATTCAATGATAATAGCAGTTACTAAAAGATAATAGCTATTACCTGCTGATTTATTTATTACTAGCTTTTGCCCGCAACTTCGTTCGCGTGGGAGGTTTTTCCCACGTAAATCCCGATCCCATAGAAATTCCGGGATAAAACTATCCTATGTCCGTCTCCTGGTTTTAATCTACCTCCCTACCAATTTTCAGCTAAATCGACTCAGCCGTTCTTGAGTTATAAATAGTATAACTAACACGACTTTCTTTTATATTATATAATAGATTTGTGTGTTTATTTTTTGTTTATGTATGTACTTTGATCTGAAAATAAAGTATTTTATGTATGGTAATCGGACGGGGTAGCTGAAGAAGCTTGCGCTCAGACGGCCCGCCTTTTTATACCTTCGGCCGCGAGACGCGTCGAGCGCGGCGACCGATTCTCAAAAATAATCCTTATAGCATGATTCAGTATTCACGCGCGATGGCTTATTATTAGCGTATTTCATGTATAACTTTGGTGTTTCTATACTGATTTATATACCTAATTATTTTTTTATGGAATAGTTAATAATGTTAACTTTTTCAATTAGAGGTGACTGAAAGTGTTATAAATGTAAGAGTAGACAAATATTATAATCAGAAGGCTTCGAACTGCTAAGCTATCGGGAGTTACACGTGTTATTGTGAGTCAACCATAAAAGATAGACATATGCTGTCATGGGATATTTTTTATATAATTTTAAGGAGAATATCTGACATGAAATGATTTCTGTGTAGCTTTAACAATTAAGGTTGCACACGCAACGGAAGCTTAAAACATGGAGTAACTTCTCCCGTTTTCCCAACATTTCCCTTCACTGCTCTGCTCCTATTGATTGTAGCGTGATGAAAAGTATACTATAACCAGCTCAGGAGTATGAAAAATAATTATACCAAGTTTCGTTTAAATCCGTCAAGTAGTTTTTGTTTCTATAACGGTTATACAGACAGACAGACAGACAGACAAAAAATTTACTGATTACATTTTTGGCATCAGTATCGATCCCTAATCACCCCCTGATAGTTATTTTGGAAATATATTTCATGTACAGAATTGACTTCTCTACAGATTTATTATAAGTATAGATTACTTGACACAAAATCAAGAAGTAATAGTCAATAAATAGGTTTAGTAGGTTTTACTTCTATAATTTTGATCATGATCCCAACAAAATATTCAGAAGTACAACTGATTAACCGCGGGTAGTTGGTTTAAATTCTGTAGTTTCTAACCGCTTATGCATCATAGTCATCGTTGTTCTCGCGCAAACGACATTCAATTCATTTTGTGGCGGCGAAAAAATTAAGTTCCAAGTGATAGTAAGGTGTTTGTGGTGTTTGTGCACTAAAATGGATTCCTGTGATGCTGATCCTTCTTTCTTCCAGACCTTCAAATTCAAATTTCAAAAAAATTGGATCTATTCTTTATATTTATTTGTCTCAATATGTTTTTTTTTTATTAAAAATAGGTTCGCGTTTGACCACCATCTCACCTGATGGTAAGTGATGATGTGGTCGAAGATGGAGCACGCTTACCTAAAAGTAACCTATTTACTCTTGACTTAAAGACTCCTAGGTTATAGATATATAAACACAGACTCCGGCAGGGAATTCCACTCCTTAGCCGTACGCACAATGAAGGTATTCCCAAAACGTTTTGTGCGTATGGGTGGGATGTCCACCATGTAACGATGGCGCTTCACCGTTTGTCTCGTAGTCCGATGATGAAATGGGCTTGGTGGAATTAGATTGTGTAATTCCATCGCACATTTCCCGAAATGTAACAGATAGAAAACCGATAGACTTGCAACTCGTCGTCGATGTTCAAGGCTCTGGAGCTTTGACTCGACCAGTGCATCGTTGCCAATGAGTCTCTTGGCCCGCTTCTCGATAGACTCAAGCGCCTCCAGTTGGTATTTAGCAGATCCATCCCAAAGATGAGAGCAGTACTCCATACACGACCGAACCTGGGCTTGATAGAGATTGAGCAACTGTTCGTGTGTGATGTACCGTCACCTTTGCTAGGATTCCCAACTTTTTTGATGCTAGTTGAGCCTTAGCCTCGATAAACGGGACAAAATTGAGGATAGAAGTTAGTGTTACCCCCAGAAGCTCGATACGGTCGGTTATCAGCACGGTTACACCCCGTAAAGTAGGAGCCGGTTCGAATTGACTCCTTTTTGTGGAGAAGAGACACGCCTGGGTCTTAGCTGCATTAAACTTGACCAAGTTGGCATCGCCCCATTCGGAGACAGCCTTTAAGGTAGTTCAAGCGCCCAACCATGTCCTCACGGAGAGACTGGATCTGTGACCCAAAAGCTCGCGTGCTGGACACATATCTCTCAGAAACTGTGCTGTCGTTTACTACCCAAAGGTACCGGGAATCAGCAGATCGTTCTCGTATCAACCCCTGAGGAACCCCGGCATTAATTGCCAATTGGCCAGACGAGCAGCCATCAATGACCACTCGAATGGACCGATCTCTTAGGAAGTCTTCAATCCAAACGCAAAGTTGAGTGGGTAAACCGAAGGAAGAAAGCTTAGCAATAAGGCTATCGTGCCAGACCCTGTCAAACGCCTTGGAAATGTCAAAGCAAGTGCTTCCCCGTGCTTCTCAATGGCCTCACTCCAGGTATGAATGGCATACGCTAGAAAGTCCCCAGTTGACCGGTTTTTGCGGAAGCCGTATTGTCGGTCACTGAGGATGTCGTTGGCTTCTAGGTATGCCAGAAGCTTACTATTAAGTACACGCTCAAGTCGTAAGACGTCAATAAAGTAGCTTTTTTTTCTGACACATGTGGAGGCCAAAATAGAAATAAGTATGTGGCTTCACTCTTATTATGGGCGGTTCAAAAAATTGACAATTTAAATATAATCGAGCACAAATTTTTGAATCTGGCCACTCGTATATGGAGGTCGATTAATGCACCGTAGCAGAGTCAGCTCAGAAATACTCGAAGATCTACTCCATGTCTGAATGGCTTAACGTTTCCCGACGAGCTCGGTTTTCACGATAAAAAAAAAACAAAACTATACCGAAACCTTATAATACGAAAGAGCTAAAATATAATGATTGCTTGGATTTAAAATATTTGGCAGGCATCATAATGGAAAACAAAAATTAAAACACAGAAGGCGACAGAGTGAACTGGTTAAAGATAAAGACAATGAAATATGAAAAGGGTCAAATGAAAATTTTGTATAATTATGAAATGTCTGAGAATTTCTTGGATCTCGATCTTGAAATTCAGGAAACAAACGTAGAAGCTACTCCTACTGCTGGTTCCGACATTCCCGCTCATCGCTTCGGAACCAGACAAAAAAAGCCGTAGCAAATTCAGTAGCTGCAACTACAAATGCCATCGAGGATCCTACTAAAGCAAGCCTTCCAACTTAATTAAATAGCTGTACAATGGACCACTGCCCATTACAAATGCAAAAAAATCCGACTTGCTAAAATTGTGCAATAAGGAGTAATCCTCGAAGAATACCATGCTTGGTTTGAAAATTTAGCGACTGATAGTGCTAAACTAGACCGTGTACCGGATGCTACTGTATCTGATGTGTCTTCTGATGCCCTTGTGTTCGTTTTTCTTGAATAAATTTATTTTTCAACTTAGGTGTGTTTATAATCAAATTATTTCCAATTTATTCACCATCTCTAACCCTAAGATAGTTTTCATGATGACGCTTTGCTAAGGAACACCGCATAGGTAAGTACAAAATTTCAACAAATATTGGAAAGTAAAAGCGACTAAAATTTATTTTTTTTGCATTTTTCTCGAAACTAGCAGGATTATTATGAACAATACATTATTGTTCGATGTATATTATTGAATTATTAACTAGTACGTTTCAGAGACTCGACAGTAGCGCTTAAATAAGAAAATAAAGAGTTTATTTTGTAGGGAGGTAAAAGCAATTAAATAAGGGGGTTTGGGGCACAAAATGCAATATTCTGTGAAACCTTGTAACTTTTCTATCAACTGCTAAAAATAAACGCATACATGATTAAATTACAAATCAGATGCTGTTCCTTATAATAACATAATCTAAAATAGTACATACATTTTTTTGATACAAACTTTTAAAACGCCCTAGCACAAAATCATAATTTGGTCAGTTAGTTGGTTTTTGAATTAACCCGGCGATATAATGTAATACTGTTACTCTGCCTAAACAAATGCCTAAACAAAAACATGTATAAAAATGTACAAAAAGATAAAAACAAAACACAACTCACCAACCCTGCTGAATGCATAATTATATATAAATAAAAAGCACTTATTGTAGTACATATAAAATAGAACTAAGAAATATTAAATAAGAATGTTAGTAATAAGACAATAGGTAAAAGTATGTATAGATATAAGACTTATAGATGTTTGTTATTGATGAGCTAAGAAATAAAAAGTACAATAGTTAATATACGAGCATTAATATAAATTATATAATACGCTTTTATATAAAAGCATAAATCCCCTAAATAAAGAAAAATAAGAGTAGATAGAATAGCGGGAGTCACACCCGGCTGAGAATGTAAAGGATGTATGAAAGAAAGATAAAGTATGAAGAACGAAAGTGCGAGAGGAAAAAATGAGAGAACTGGAATGAAAGAGTAAAACAGAATAATAAGGTCCCGATGTTATCTCATGGTCGGGGAAAAGAGGAAAAAAAAAAAGAACTGTTACTCAGCTGGATCCAATTAGCCTAGAAGCCAACCCCATGTGCAAATGATTGGATACATCTGTTTAGATTTGACCAACCCAAAAGTCACGTTGAAAATATCTAGGCTATCCCCATAAGGTCTATTATTGTTTACGACTTTAACGATGCAAACTGCCATAGGTACGACTTTTTGAACTCATTTATGAGCATTTTCATAACGTCTATATCGCAGAATGACACTCGATTTTTAATTAAAAATGTGATACGTGTCAAAAACAGATAGGAGAGATTTCTTTTACTAAGCAGTAGTAGTTTGCTAACTGCCGAAGCTTTTATATTACCTACGTTGATAAACGGCATTAGTGAGTAGCTACAAACTATACATAACAATCAAACCAGCTTATAATTATCTAAAACCATTGTATTAAATACAGGTAGTATGTGTAATAATACAAATTAATTATCTATTTATTTTTATTTATTTATTTTATTATTTATGTACACACAGTAAAATACATTAAGATAAACATAATTATAATATCTGAGTACAAAGGTACTGCTTATTTCTTAAGAAATGTCTTCCAGCAGACCTGCGAAAGGAGAAGTGAATAAAAACTTTTTACCAACAAATTAAACCGACTCCCAAAAACACTGCAAAGTAAAAATAACTTTAATTTCGGAAGTCGGTGTCTTTAGTTTTGTATTTTCGTTTTTGGCACCGACTTCCGAAATTAAAGTTATTTTTCACTTTGCAGTGTTTTTTGGGAGTCGGTTTAATTTTTTGGTAAAAAGTTTTTATTTCACTCTTTTTAGTTGGTTGATTCTTAATTTTCCTAGTTACAAGAGCCTAAATGTCAACTACTTATAACATTTTACAAAATATTGCTTTTCCCAATGCTGGGCCGTTAATTTTTGAGGAGTTCTCCTGGTACTTCACCATCAGCTATACATCACCATATGCATTGTGACGAGCATAAAGTGCTTAACAACCATATTCAAGTAATCGAATCGCAATCCACGAAATACTTATTATTGAGTAGTTTCGGCGGCCATCTGTGGTCTTCATCATCAGTTCCACTTCCCCAAATGGTACTTTTTGAGAGTAACTGCACAAGTTGCTATAAGAAATACCCAAAACGCCATAGGTGTGTCTATAATATTTGAAGAGTTCCCTTGATTTCTCCAGGATCCCATCATCAGATCCTGACTCGGTGACAAATGGTACCAATTTCAAAGTGTACCCTATCAAACAAAAAAAGAATTTTCCAAATCGGTTCAGCCGTCTTTGAGTAATCGGTGACCATACATTAAAAAAAAAAAATATACGCGTCGAATTGATAACCTCCTCCTTTTTTTGTCGTCGGTTGAAAAGAAATGTAGACAATAGTGTGTGAGAACAAGAAGAGAAATAAATATGAATATGTGAAGTCTAAAACTAAAATATTAAATATACTTACACATACTTACAATTCAATAAAAATAACATATACTTAAATAAATACATAATGTTATAATATATAAACATCTATACTAATATTATAAAGCTGAAGAGTTTGTTTGTTTGTTTGCTTGAACGCGCTAATCTCAGGAACTACGGTTCTGATTTGAAAAATTCTTTCAGTGTTAGATAGCCCATTTATCGAGGAAGGCTATAGGCTACATATCATCACGCTAAGACCAATAGGAGCGGAGCACTAATGAACAATGTTTCAAAATCGGGGGATTTTTTTTCCTATTGAGAGCTTCCGCTGCGTGCACTTCGTAAACGGTTAAAGTTTCGCAAAAATCATGTATGACAGAATTATTCCTCTTTAAAAGTTCTATAAAACGTCCGCGACAGCATATGTCTATCTTATAAGGTTAGCTCACTATAACCTTTTTTATGCTAACCAAATTTTTACGAAGGTGTTTTTATAAACATGATATTAATCCTTATCCAAATAAATACGTTATTCATCACAAGTATTTAATTTAAAACGAAATTGCCCTTTACATCATTCGATTTAAATGAGTATCTTAGGAGCTATCGCAGTTTTAAAATAACATCACAGCAAAATGATGATCGGGTACTGCGCGCGCAATGTGCAAAGCCGGCGGGCAGCCATGAGGGGGAAGGGCGGTGGCCCCAGTTAGCTCTGCAAGATACCATGCCGCGCGGCTCAGACGCGTGGTCGGCTCCTTACGGAACGGTTGTGCTCAGCGAACTACTTTTTAAATTTATTCTCTCCAGAATATTATCGTATAAATACTTTTTAGATAAGTTTTGTTTTAGTTTACTTATTTTTGTTAATTTCCTTATCTAAATAGATACATTATTTGATTTTGTGTTGTTATTTTAGAGTAATTCTTTTACCGTGCATAGGCGATATCTTATCGTATAAAATTAATTTTTGAGTAATTAGTTTTCAAATTATTTATATTCTTATAATTATTTATTTATTATTCTTACATAAATAATAAATAATAATATATTATATATATATAAATAAAAAAAATGCCTAGAAAAAGATCTCAACTTTCTCGGCAGTCTGCCACTGCAAAACGGCTGCGACTTCTGCGCAGCAATGAGACAGAGGATGAAAATGAGCACAGGTTGGCTACTCAACGAGCAATCGATGAACAAAACCGCGCCAGACAAACAAGCGTTGAACGAACACAACGTTTGGCTTCACAAAATTCTCGAATTTTGGCGAATCGACAACGCGAATCAAGTGCTGAACGTTCTCAACGTTTGGCCGCACAGAATTCCCGAACTTTATCAAACCGCGAACGGGAAACAAACGCTGAACGTTCGCAACGTTTGGCCACACAAAATTCCCGAACTTTAGGAAACCGCGAACGGGAAACGAGCGCTGAACGTTCGCAACGTTTGACCACACAAAATTCCCGAACTTTAGCAAACCGCGAACGGGAAACGAGCGCTGAACGTTCGCAACGTTTGGCTGCACAGAATTCCCGAACTTTATCAAACCGCGAACGGGAAACAAACGCTGAACGTTCGCAACGTTTGGCCACACAAAATTCCCGAACATTAGCAAACCGCGAACGGGAAACGAGCGCTGAACGTTCGCAACGTTTGGCCACACAAAATTCCCGAACTTTAGCAAACCGCGAACGGGAAACGAGTGCTGAACGTTCGCAACGATTGGCTGCACAGAATTTCCGAATGTTGGCGAACCGAGAACGGGAAACAAGCGCTGAACGTTCCCACCGTTTAGCTCAACAAAATGCAAGATCAACAATGAATAGAACTCGCAGGCAGCACAACTTATTGAATTCTGCTTTTGCTTATGACTATAACCTTGACTATTTTGTGCTAAATGATGTTGATATTGGTAGAATGGATAAAATATGCAACAAATGCCAAGCAAAGAAATGGAAGGCTGAAGCTCCTGGTCTGGGTTGTAGTGGTGGCAAAATAAATATACCTTAAATTCCCGAACCAACATCAGTTTTAAAACAACTGATATCAGGATCACATCCTTCATCAAAATATTTCTTGAACCATTCAAGGCAATATAATACACTTTTTCAGATGACTTCATTTGGAGCCAAAGAAATTCGAGAGGGGAACTTTATGCCCACATTTAAAGTGCAAGGGCAAGTTTATCATTTGATCGGTAATTTACTTCCGGCTGAAGGTACACAACCAGAGTTTTTGCAAATATATTTTGTTTCTCATGCAGATCAGGTATCCTTGCGTTCAAATTTAAACCCGTCCTTACAAATTGATCTTATCGATGCACTACAAAAATATCTTCACGAAAATAATACGTATATTCAAAGTTTTAAATACAATCTCGAAAATAGACCAGTGAGTGATTTAAAACTCATTATCCATGCTGATGTAAAACTTCCCAACGATCATCGAGGTCGATATAATGTGCCAATAGTAGACGAAGTAGCTGTTCTCTTGATAGACGAGGATAAAGGTCCCCGAGATATTGTGTTGAATGCAAGAGATGGTCAACTTCAACGAGTTTCTGAGCTTCACAGTTCTTATGACCCACTTCAATATCCCTTACTGTTTCCGTCTGGCAATGACGGGTACTGCATAAATATTCCACAACAGAATGGTGCTGCTAGATCTAAAACTGTATCATGTATGCAGTTTTATGCCTTTAGACTCATGGTGAGAATAGACGATTTTAACAGCTTACATTATTTTAAAGGATTATTTAACCAATATTGTGTTGATATGGCGGCAAAAATGATATCCGAGAGGCTTGATTTCATTAAAAGAAATAAAAAAAAATTGAGGGCTGAAGACTACATCCATTTAAGAGATGCCGTTATCAATGATGGCAATATAGATGCTTCTAATATTGGCCAGCATGTTATATTGCCATCGTCATTTACAGGATCTCCAAGATACATGAACGAAAAAAGTCAAGATGCCATGACATACATCAGAAAGTTTGGAAGACCTGATCTCTTTGTTACATTTACATGTAACCCTGAATGGTCAGAAATCAAAAATGAGTTATTACCCGATCAAAAATCATACGATAGACATGATTTGGTTTCCAGAGTATTCCATTTAAAACTAAAGAAAATTATAGACCTATTGACTAAGAAACATATCTTTGGACCAACTCAAGCTTTTGTTTACAGCGTTGAATGGCGAAAAAGAGGTTTACCTCACGCCCATATTTTATTATGGCTAGCAAACAAAGTACAACCGGATTCTATAGATGACATAATATCGGCTGAAATACCTGACAAACAACAAGATCCCATGCTTCATAATATCATCATAAAAAATATGATACATGGCCCCTGTGGATTTCATAACCCTACGTCACCATGTATGAAAGAAAACATTTGTTCTAAAAAGTACCCTAGGTCTTTTATGTCTGAAACACAAACTGGTGATGACGGTTACCCAACCTACAGGCGCAGATCTCCAGACAATGGTGGAAACACGGGAATTGTTCGTGTCAAAGGAAGATATGAGCGTGGATAATAGGTGGGTGGTTCCATATAATCCGGTCCTTTCACGAAGTTTCAATGCGCATATCAACGTAGAATTTTGTCAATCGGTCAAAGCTATTAAATATATTTGTAAATATATTCATAAAGGTTCTGATCAAGCTACATTTTCTTTACAAAATATTAACGATGAAGTAGAAAAATATCTAAATGGTCGCTATATTAGTTCATCTGAAGCGTTTTGGAGAATTTTCCAATTCTCTATTCATGAACGTTTCCCGGCAGTTATTCATTTAGCAGTTCACTTGGAAAACGGACAAAGAATTTATTTTAATAATGAAAATCTCCAAGATCGGGTCAATAATCCTCCTTCGACAACGCTTACAGCGTTTTTCGATCTGTGCAGAAGAGATGTATTTGCAAAAACTCTTTTATATCAAGAAGTACCTCAATATTACACATGGGAAAGAAATACATTTTCTAGAAGGAAACGAGGGCAAGATGTTGATGGATTCCCAGGTGTAAAAAAAGATACAGCCTTGGGCCGTGTGTACAATGTTCATCCGGCTCAAATTGAATGCTTTTACTTGAGAATGTTGTTGCAACATGTTCGCGGTCCAACGTCATTTGAAGATGTTCGAACCGTCAACGGTATTATTTTACAGACATATCAAGGCGCTTGCAAGAGATTAGGTTTACTGGAAGGAGATGATCATTGGGAAAATACTCTATCAGACGCTGTTTTATCAAAGTCAGCCACAAAGTTAAGAGAATTATTTATTTATCCTCATATTTTGTCAGCCATCTGACCCCTTCGAGATATGGAGTAAATTTCGCAATAATTTGTGTGAAGATATTATATTAAATAGAATTCGTAATGATCGTCAGGATATGACATTACAATTTAATGATGATATATACAATGAAGGACTTATGATGATTGAAGATAAGATTCATGAGATGTGTGATAAATCCTTAACTGATTTTGGACTTCCAGCATCGAATAGAAATAATTCAAACAGTAATATGGATCCGTTGGAAGAAGCATTGCGGAAACCGTATGATGTAAATAAATTAAGTGATTATATATCTCGAAAACGAACCTAAGTTAGTAGATGACCAGCTGACTGCTTATAATTGTGTTTTGAACAGTGTTCGTTTAAATGAGGGGAAGATATTTTTTTTGGATGCCCCTGGTGGAACCGGCAAAACTTTTGTTACTAATTTAATATTAGCTAAAGTTTTTTTTTTAAACTTTATTTTTATTGAAAGGGGGTTTTTTCAATAGCGAAAATGTCACCCCCATTATTGAATACAAAAAATCTTAACCTAACTTACTCGTAACCTTAAGCCTAAAATCACAATTTTGAAAAGCTTCCTGGCCTCCTCCGACAATGGGCAGGACAGGATACTGTTATAAAATCCTAAATTATAAATATGATCTCCAAAACTTGACTGTCTCTGTGGCCTCGTCCGGGCACATTCCGTTAAAATATGTTGAGCGTCTTCCACAACCCCACACACACTGCAGTTAGGCGAGTCTATCTTACGCATGAGGTAACCAAAGTTGTTTAGCGGGATGTGACCGGACCGAAGCCTAAAAGCTGTCACCAGTTCTTGTCTATGGATCCCGCTCTCGCCGAACCATAACATACGAGGGAGAGATGTTTGGATTGTTTTGTACCAAATGCCCTTTGTCAAAGATCTTTTATCAAAATACTCCGACCAAAAATCAAAACAGTTATTTTTAACAATGGGAAGTAATTCTGTGTAGAAGGGCAAGCAATCATAAGGTAATCCATCCGACCCAGCTTTATTTGCTAAATGGTCGACTACTTCATTAAACTCCAATCCGACGTGAGAGGGAATCCATTGTAATACAACTATTTTGTGTGTGGAGATAATTTCAGCAAGCAACCTTAAGATAGTATATGCCAGTGGAAGTCCCCTATATGGTGATGAACATTTAATCAAATGTAATAACGAGGTCTTAGAATCAGTAAAGATCACAAAACGATTCCCACCTAGAGATTTTACATAAGCCAAAGCCTCCGCTATAGCAATAAGTTCCACATGCATGATGGATAAATTTGCAGAAATTTGAAACTTCATAGAAGCGCCTGTTTGTGGGTCTAAGAATGCAGCACCTGAGGAATTATTTCCTTGCTTGGAACCATCCGTGTAAATATGGTAGAAGTCAGGGTACTGCTCATTTATTGCGTTACTACAAAGAGTTCGTAAATTATAAGAATTGTAGCAATGTTTAGGTTTATCAATAGTGACTAAATTAGGTTTAATATAGGAAGTGTCCATACTGCTAACCCATGTGTCCATGCAAAACATGTCTAATTTTTTATTGCAATAAATAGGTTCTGGTTTCAAAAAATCATGAGTGGTAACTAAAAGAGGCTTTTTCTTACGTCTCCAATAAAAGGTGTGACAACACTCACTCAATTTAACGATAGCATTCATAACAGGTAAATCATGGGATTTTGATTTCAGATAGAATTTTCCAGCCAGATATCTACGGCGCACACTTAACGGCGGCATCAGTAACTCGGCCTCCATAACATGGATCGGAGTTGTTTTGATAAAGCCACCAATCAATCGTAAACACTGGTTTTGAAGTCTATCAAGCTTGATTAAATGCATATCGGCGCTATTGTCAAAAAGAAAACTCGCAAAATCCATTCGACTACGCACCAGGGCCACGTATAATCGTCGTAAATGAATAGGATGAACACCCCAACCAGGACCTACCAAAACTTTAAAAATATTAATTAATTTAACTATTCTATCGCACATCTCATTGATATGTTTACTCCAGCGAAGTCCTTTATCCAGCCACATTCCCAAATAGCGAACGCTGTGGACTAACTCCAGAGACGACCCGTTTAAGCGGATGTCAACGTTCAAATTGCGAAATCCTCTGTTAAGGCGAGGTTATTCGAAAAAACGTCGTTTTCAATTGTGTCTTATTCGTAGATAACACGGATTTAAATTTTGAAAAAAACATATTACATAATTCATACTTTGATCTTTCTATTTCGGTCATCCGATACACGATTACTTGCATTTCACTGCAACTAATTAAATCGCAAAGACAAGTCTAAATTACGGCCTTATTCTTATTTTATTTGAGTTGTATTAAGTTTTGAATAATAAAACTTATACGATAATAAAGGTCGTAAAAAATGTCATATATGTCTGTCGTCATAATGTGAAATTTGAAAATATTTATACCACTAATTTCAAAAATAAGTGTTTTCCTATTATTTTGATGCGCGCGGCCACGCGCCCCGCGTCCTTTAGTCCCGAGCGGAACGTGTTGGAGGTCGGACGTATGCCAATTTTTAGCGAACCTGCCACCCCCGCTAAGTTTGGTTCCGGTCGAGCCAATAAATCATTATAAAATAATAATTCCTATCGTTTAGTTTTAAATAGTTGTAATATAAATTGTTTTTATTAGGTACTTTAGTTATAATTTTGGTCAGTAAAACTAATGGACAAAATTAACAAAAAGAAGTGGTCATCGCTGGCTCTACGAAGGCTGAATAAACAAAAAAAGTAAGAAGGCTTTAAAAATATATAAATATTTAGACCTAGGTATATACATAAATATTTTTCTTTACTAACTAGGTTCTTTTTGTATTCTGAGGTACCTACTTAGCTACGCGGAATAGATTTCGAAACCACTAAATAATATATGTGTGTGCGCGCAAAAGCTGTAATAGTTTATTTTTCTCGCGGAATAGATTTGCCAACCGCAAAAAGTGTGTGAAACAATTGAATTTGAACCCTATGTCAAAGCTTATAAAGCCGCCACGTGCGCATATGTTATAATGCTCTTTTCAAATGTCAGACTCAAAGGAAACTTTGACAATATTATTATAGGTACCTATAATTATACAAATTAATATTTTACTTTACTAAGTAGATAAGTACCTACGCAGAATAGATTTACAAACCGCAAACATGTGTGTAAAACAAAAACATTGTTGACTTTCTTTCTCCTATAAAAAAATGAAAATATTTCTTATTTTATTCAAAAAAGTATTTCCAAAAATATCTAAATATAATATAAAAGTACTTTCAATAAAAAAGAAATCACAAAAAGATGTGATTAGAGCCTGGGTTTGATCCAGAATACTGACGGTTATCAATCCGATTCTTTACTAAACGCGCTAACAGAACATTAGTAACCTCAGTTGAAATAACTGACCGTATTCGACTGTATTAGGTTTTATTTTCGTAAATGTAATAATGGATAAATGGTACAGTCGATCATTCGTCGCTATGACCACAGTATAAAGATCATACAGTAGGTCGACGCCTTTGATCTTGTGGAAAATGCCGACAACGTCTAGCTCTAGACAGTATCGCAACGGCCAGGGTTGTCACAAGTCAACAATATTTATTACACGCAGCACACTCGTGCCATAGTGTAGAAATATACAACATGACCATTTCCTACGAAAATATCATTTATTATTTTCGGTAAACTTCGGTAAACTTTATAACTCTCTGTCTTCGGTGTTCGTATCAACTTTACGCTGATGATCTGCAGTTGTATGCATCTACGCGGGTGGAAAGTTTGTCAGACGCTATAGGAGATGTAAACCGAGATTTAGATGCTATAAAACTGGTCTGATTGATTTGGGGTGACTATAAGCCCCTCAAAGTGTCAGGCCATTGTGATCAGAAGCTCACGTATGATCATTAGAGTGGCAACTAGTTCACTCCTTCCTATCATTTTCAATTAAAGATCTCGGTTTGCATCTTGACTCTGCTTGGCTGGCAAAGTTTGGTTTGGTTTTGATTGGAAAGGGCTTTGCGGACTTCCTTAACATGAAATGCATTTTCCAGCATTACGGAGCCAAAGTGAGGTATTTTATGTGGTAAGTTAGACGCCGTGTCGAGACGTAAACTTACCGCAAAGACGGAGGCATTTAAATTTGCTTTTTCTTGTGCGGTGTGAGCCAGTGTTCCATTCAGTTTTATCATAACTAGGAGGCAGCGAAGGACGGTAAAAGTTCGAGTTTCACTTCGCAGTTTCGGAGTCTGCAAACCCATACTTCCATACTCGCCATATGACCCTGGGGCATGTATCTGGAGGAGAAAAGGTAGATACCGTTTTCACCACTAGGTCCAAGTCATTGGGCGTGTGGCCGTCGACTTCTGGAATGCAGGTTGCTTGGTGAACCAGCTGGTCGAGATCTAGCGATAAAAAAACCTGCGGGCCTCTACCAGCGTGCTCTGTTTGTTGGTACGGGAACAACCATTATTTATGGTGGGCATTAAAATCTCTTAGAAAAACAAGCTTTGCCATCGGATATTTGTGCTGGGCCATTTCAGCTCCTGCAGCTGCCTCCGTAAGGTGGTCGAAGAGCCTAGTCGTCTCCTGTTCACCGTTGTGCAATCAGTAAACAACACCAACAAAGAGCATAGATGGTCTTGAGAAAAGTGCTTACATTTCTTTTTCATGAAAATGATTAATCAGAAAAAGTTTCACATCTTTGTGTATATCTACTTTTTTAAGTTTTCCAATAAAGTATTCATGTATCAAAGGGAAACAGATAATATGTTGTAAAATGTCAAAAATGTGACATATCGTGTCAGGATGTCACCTATGGCTTTTTACTGCATTTCGAATCACGCGCACCCCCTAATGTTCCCCGTTCAATCTCCATTAAATGCCTTATCCCTCTTGTATTTACTCGATTTGTTTATGATCTATGTAGGTTCATTGAGATAAATAAAATAAAGCTGTAGCGTACTGTATTATCGTTTTAACATTTCTATGCCATATTTCTAATTTTCTCTTGCCACTGGTAAACTGGTAAAACATTGAGTGATAACCTATTTGACATTGCAAAAGCTGTCATGTCATGTTTGCGTACAAAATAATTTTGTTTTTTTTTTTACTTCAATTTTAATACTTTTCACCATCCAAAATACTTTACCAAACAACCTCCAGCGTTTATGAAATTGTGGTGGGTCCTCCACAAAAGCCGCAAGAGTTGAAGTTGAAGTCGAATCACGGCATTAGCCAGTTGTGCATAAATGATTGTAGTTTTTAGAGAAAAAAAAGTGTGCGGTTGACCCTCGTCGTCTCTCTCGTCAGAAGACAGTCGTAAGTATTAACACTTTTGCGTTACAATTTCTGCCAGTTTAGAAGCCGCGTAAAATAAATACGTTCCAAAAAGTGTTTGTGTGTTGATTTTATTGGTATAACTATTTAATTGAAAAATATTTATATTTATTATTTTTTAAACATAATATTTCACACAGAATACGTCTAAGCCCTCTTTCAATATAACAATTGAATTGTAATACAATTCTCCTAATGTAAGTGTGCCTACCTAATACTTGATTTTTTATACTGTGCCATGAAGATTTCGCACCCTTTGGGAAAGTCGAATAGCGCGCGGCGTGTAATTTTGAATCATACCCGTATTCATGATCTACGTGTCAGTCAGATTTTTTATACACCTTATTCACAAAAATAAATAAATATACTTATTTTTAATTATTACCAATTAGGTTCAAGTTTATACAATACGTACCTATTCTATCTATAAACTTGAAAATACTTACTATTAAAACAAAACAAAATAAACATAAACTAATCAATTCAAGTTGATCTACTGAATTGCTCTATTCTGTGACGCATCTTCGTACCTACTTGAGTTCGTGAACTCATGAGCGGTGCGCTTGGCGCGCGCGTCTCCCGCGCGTCGTAATTTGTTACGTTTTGCTATTCGTTGCGGGGGCTGAGGTAAGCGTCGAATACCTACGGTGCTCGGGACAAGCCGG
The DNA here is from genome assembly GCA_943138885.2 of Tholera decimalis. Classification (NCBI taxonomy): domain Eukaryota; kingdom Metazoa; phylum Arthropoda; class Insecta; order Lepidoptera; family Noctuidae; genus Tholera; species Tholera decimalis. The sequence continues at coordinate 21,793,409 of OW964552.2, read as the reverse complement.
CCTTAAACAAACAAATTTTGGTTTTACTTGGAGAAATATCTAAGCCTACCTGAGTGAATAAAGAGTCCATCAAAATAAGTGCTGATTGTATCTTCGATTGCCCCTCTTGAATGGACGAACACTGTACATAAATGGCAAAATCATCCGCGTACTGGGATATGTAAACATTATTTTGCAAGTGTTTACAAACTTGAAGAGTCACTACATTAAATAATAACGGTGATAAAGGATCACCCTGAGCCAAGCCATGGCCCGAAAACCTGCTAATTATAGTATTTCCTGTTTTAATTGTAAGCCTTCTTTCATGAAGGAAGTTCCATAAATATTTGCAAATATTAGTCCCAACTTGAAGGTTATCTAAAATATTAATTAAAGTAGAAATATTTACATTATTATAAGCATTATTTAAATCTAAAAAACAACCTAAGGTAGATACACCCTCGGTGAATCCTATGTGTATTTTCGTTACAAGAACACTTAAGCTATCTATACATGATCTACCCCTACGGAACCCCACAGTATTTTCTGAAAAAGAACCATTTTTCTCAAAAAACCATTCTAGTCGCCGATACAAAATATAATGGAAAATTTTACAAACGCATGATAATAAAGAAATCGGGCGGAGAGATGACACGTCGCTAGGGTCACGTCCAGGTTTTGGAATAGGTATAATCGAAATATCACGCCACTGATAGGGAACGAAGCTGTTGGCTAGAAAACTATTATATAAATGTAGTAATATACGTTTGCCTGAAGCAAGTAGATTTTTAACCATAGAATACGAAATATCATCGCACCCAGGAGATGTATCCTTAGATTTAATACATTTTTCTAGCTCCTGTATTGAGATATCGCGTTCTAAGGTGGGATTATGGTGATGCGTAATTGGGCACAAGGGAGACACATAATCAGGTGTTAAAGAATCTAACAGGTTTCTAGCATATTGAGAGTCTACGAACGGTCTGGGAGTACGGCACCCTTTTAGCCATTTCATTTTGCGCCACATGTCGCTAGAGGTAGTAGACTCATCAATCGAGGAACAAAAACTATGCCAGTTCACAGCTTTAGACTGCCGTAACAATTTTTGCGCTGCGTGTATCCTATCCTTTAGAATATCTAGATTTTGCGGAGTAGGATTGCGCCTGAATGAAGCTAACGCTAGTCTACGGCGAGCAACGAGGTGCGACAGTTCAGTATTCCAATACGGCTTAGGGGAGAACGTTGAAGAAGGGTTTTGATTTATTTTAACTAACGGAATATATTTGTTTGCCGCGTCGTTAACAATATTTAGAAATAAGTCGTAGGCTTCTTGAAGGTCACTAGGTAAACATAAACTACAAAATTTTTGCTCTAAATAATTAGTATAGGACAACCAGTTAGCCTTGTAAAAATTTCTTTTGATAACTGGCGGAACATCAGACTTACAAATAGCAGATAATTTGATTATTAAATGGTCACTTCCTAAATTTTCGTTTAAAACCTTCCAATTGAAGTGTAGTGCAATATCTAATGACACAAAAGAAATATCGGGTGACGATTGTTGGAGATTATTATCTACATAACGAACACGGGTGTGTGACTCATCGTTCAATGATATAAAACTACTGTCGACAAGAGCGTCGTGAATGAGTCGGCCTCTGTGATCCGTTTTGTACGACCAACTGTTGTGGTGGGCATTAAAATCACCTAGAATTAGCGTATTAGATTGCTGGAGGGCAAAAATATTCTCCCAATCTAGTTGCGAGGTGACGATCCTAGATGGACAATATATAGACATTATATACTTAACCGGCAAACAATTAAATAACTGCACGCACACTACCTCAATACCGCTATTGCTTACGCTAGCGAAGCGTAGCTGCGCTTTAATAGATTTATGTACGATGATAGCCACACCGCCGTATGAGTCACCACGGTCCGCGCGGTAAACAAAATAATCTCCAACTTTAAAATTGCTTTCGGGTTCAAGCCATGTCTCACTTAGGGCAGCAATATGGACCTTTTCCTGACATAAAAGTTGAAGGAAGGATGCCAACTTAGGCCTGATACTTTGGGCATTCCACTGCAGAAAATTTAATTTAATTAATTTGTTGGCCATCGCTAGTAATAAAAAAATTAAACAAAGCTTTTATCCACGGCCACTCAGAAATAAAACTCGCTGACACAACACTAAACCATTGCAGACACACTTGGACGACACTCTTTATCTTAAATATTAGGTTAGTCTTTTTAAGGTAGATAATTTCCTTTATTCTACTCCACAAATCATTGAAAGATGGGCATTCCTCGTAGCTGTTTATATTATCCTGTGCTTGATCAGACGCAGGCTTCTCTGAGTTCAAAAACATCCAGTTTTCCTTGGTGGCATGGCTTCTGGTTTTTGGAGACTGTATTAGTCGAGGTTTAGGTGGCCCAACATCCTCCAAAAATTGTGCTCTGTGTACGGTGGCCTTAGTGCGTATAATCTCGGCATATGTGGGACGAGAAGAGGCTTCTGAATTTGTTTCTCTAGTTGGTGGGGGGGAGTGTGAACGAAGGGGACCTGGTTCTTGCATCGAAACGCCAGTTGAGGTGGGGATGGTATTTTCGGGTGGGGCATAAAATTCTAGGGCTTTCCTGTACGTGTATCCAAACTCTGCCATAATCTCTCTTAGCCTCCTTTCCTTCTTGTAAACTGGACAGGTCTTACTGAGTGATATGTGGTTCCCTTTGCAGTTAACACATGAAAATACCGTAGTGTCGCAATTATCATGGTGCCCACCACACTTAGGACAAACCATTATTTTTGATAAGCACATTTTCCTATTGTGGCCTAGCCGCCAACATTGGGAACATTGGGATACTTGGTGTATGTAAGGTAAAACTTTGATACTTATATCATATACACGAACCGACGCAGGTATGTGGTCACCCTCGAAACACAGCCGAAGAGTTTCACTGGGACACCATCCGCCTTTATCTCTATTGCGACGATCTAGCCTCTTCAAAGATAATAACTTGAAAGGCGCAGAACATGAGATGTTCTTCAGTATCTCGTCATCAGTATAGTCCAGGTCTACATCCTTGATTAAGCCATAACAGACAGACAAGTGCATGGCATTCTGAATCCTCCACCCCTTCTCCAAAAGAATACTACACGTTAAAAAGTTTTTAGCTGCCGATTCACATTCGAATTGAATGCGTATTTTAAAGGGACTTAGATATTTGACCTGGCTAATCTTATCTATATTATTTTCTTTCAAAATACGTGCCATTGCAAACTGTTTAGGCAGCCGTTCCGTAGAAGAGGCGTAGACCTCATACTTTTCTTCTTGTACAAAGTTTCTACTGCTATGACATATCTTCTTTTTACTCCCTTTAACTTGTGTCCAACCCTCTTCTTCTTCCGTACTATCATCTCTTCCTCTCTTTTCGGCTCGACTTGCCAGTAGTTCTTCGTTTCTATGATCTTCATCTATAGCTTCCATATCCGAAGAATCACTTAACAAGGTCTGAATGTCATTATTAAAAACCGGTGAACTTTATCAGCCATCGACGGCACACGTGCGCGCGTTGGGTGGTCCGGCACACACCGGTTGCACGGGATTATGCGTAAACAACACTTTGCACAATAGCGATAGCTAATTAGTCCGAAACACTAAACACAACCAGCCCGCACGATTGCCGGTACGGTTCTCGATTAGCTAAAGTTAGGTTTCAAGAGAAAATAGCTTTGGCCGTAGCGTCGTCGGGCATCGCTGCAACGCTACTAGCGGGTGGACGCACCGCTCATTCAACTTTTAAACTGCCTTTGACTATTTCTTTGCAAAAAGATAGCGTGTGTTCGATCCGTAAAAATGGGCCTATGGGAAAAGTTTTGCAAGATGTCAGTTTAATAATATGGGATGAATACACTATGATTCATAGAGCTCATGTAGAGGCTTTAGATAGGACTCTTAGAGATATTAGAAGCACTAACAAAATCATGGGTGGAATCACTGTCATGTTTGCTGGGGATTTTCGCCAAACATTACCGGTGATAGTTAGGGGAACCAGAGCTGACATTGTGAAGTCTTGCTTAAAAACTTCCCCATTATGGAAGTTCGTTCATACCATAAAACTATCTACTAATATGAGAGCACATTTGGGTGGAGGTAGTATAAATTTTCCTTCATAGTTACTTTTAATAGGAGACGGGAAAGTTCTTCATTTCGGAAACGAAATTGAAATTGATCGTGATTTAGGTGAGAAAGTTACCAACATTGAAGACCTAATCTCCAAAGTCTACCCAGATGTAGTCCATATAGAAAAAAAAGATTATCAGTGGATGTGTCAAAGGGCAATATTGGCAGCTAGAAATAGTAGCGTTGACGACATCAATAACATAATACTGAGTAAACTTCCAGGAGATAACGTGAACTACATGTCTATTGATAACGTAATGAATCAAGAGGATGCGGTACATTACCCACAAGAATTTTTAAATTCTCTAAATCCGAGTGGCCTTCCCCCACATTCACTCAAATTAAAAATTGGCACTCCAATTGTGTTGCTAAGAAACCTTAAACCACCAAATTTATGCAACGGAACCAGACTCCAAGTAAAATTTCTTCGCAATAACGTGATTGGTGCTACAGTTTTGACTGGTCCAGCAGTAGGGCAAACAGTGCTGATACCTCGCATCCCTATGATACCAACGGATTTGCCTTTTAACTTTAAAAGAATTCAATTTCCAGTGAAGGTATCGTTTGCGGTAACAATCAATAAGGCCCAGGGGCAAATATTTAAGCACGTAGGAATAGATTTACGCCAAGACTGTTTTTCGCACGGGCAACTATATGTTGCCCTATCGAGATCTGGTTCTGGTGAAAATCAATATCTACTTCTGCCGGAAGAAAACAAAACTAAAAATATAGTGTACGCAGAAGTACTTTAAAATAACATGAGTTTATTATTTTTGAGAATAACCTACAATCTACATGATATAAGATAAGACCCAGTACTTACTCACCTATATAAATGAAGTCGCGGGTTAAAGTTAGCGCTAGCCCAAAGTAACTATTCCACGCAGACGAAGTCACGGGCGGAAGCTAGTATAATATAAATATATACATAAATAATTAACACAGTTAAGAGGAAAGGTAATGCACTATTAATCGACATTTGAATAGAGATATAGTATTTAAATCACGAATGCAAGGCGGAAGTGAGTTCCATAATCTTACAGCATGGACAGAGAAGGAATAAGAGTAGTAGCTAGTTTTATGAGGACGAGATTTAAGGAGGGATCTAAGGTGTGATCTACACGGTACGTCGCCCTAACGAGCATTTTGATTTCAAAACCGGACAAAAGTTTCCATGGGTGTATTTCCCGAGATTTGGAAACTTGCTAATATTGTTCCGATCCACAAAAGCGGCTCCAAAAGTGATGTATCAACATATCGTCCAATCTCTTTACTGTCAATCCTAGCCAAAATATTTGAAAAATTAGTACATAACGAGATCTACCCAGTCCTGCACAGTGTGATACTTAAAGAGCAACATGGGTTTGTAAAAGATAGGTCTTGTGTTAGCAACCTCCTTATTTTTACGTCACAGCTATTCGAAGGTATTGACAACAGACAACAAATTGATGCTGTTTACACGGATTTCCAAAAGGCATTTGATAAAGTTGACCACGAGCTTTTACTTTACAAAATAGCTTTCAATGGCATAAAAGGAAATCTGCTACGGTGGTTTGTATCTTATGTCACTAATAGGTCGCAAAAAGTAGTGATTAACGGCTACGAATCTAGTTTTATAAAAGTTACGTCTGGAGTCCCACAAGGCTCGATTTTGGGTCCATTATTGTTCATTTTATTTATTAATGACATTAAAACTGTTTTAAGAATTCTAAATTTCTTCTTTATGCAGACGATTTAAAAATTTACAAAAATATTACAAGTATTTCTGACTGCATTGATTTCCAGAATGACCTTGATCGCTTCTTTGATTATTGCTCAGTTAACAAACTTTACCTTAATCTTTCGAAATGTCATAGCATTACATTTACCAAAAAAAAATTGTCACCAAATATAAATACTGCTTTGGCAATAATTACCTCGACAATGTAACGTGCCTCCGTGATCTGGGTATTTTATTGGACTCAAAGTTACATCTGAATGCTCACGTAGAAAATATTGTTAATAAGGCTTTCCAATTGTTTGGATTCGTAATGAGAGCGACTATAGAATTGCGCCGTCCTTCTACTTACTTATATCTTTACAAATCCATTATCCGGCCCCAACTGGAATACGCCGTTGCCATTTGGAACCCATTCTACAATAAATATAGTAATATTATAGAGTTAGTTCAACGTAAATATCTTCGCACCATGCATTATAGATGCTTTCGGAAAAAAGTATCTAGTGATTCTTTACTGCAAAAGTATAATCTTCTGACACTAAAATCTAGACGTACTCTACTGGAAATGATGACTCTTTTTAGTATATGTCGCAACAAGTTTGACTGCATCGAACTTGTGAACAATTTGTGCTTTCTGTTCCCTCGCACTGTACACGGTCGAGAAACACGTACGAGACATTTGTTCGCAACCAACCTCCGTCGTACCAACTCTGGGGCACGCTCCCCATTACACCGTCTAGTCGATACTTATAATAAAAACTTCAGTTCCATAGATATTTTGTTTCTTGGTAAAAATGTATTTAAAAAAGATATTACATCTGCTTTAAAAGATAGCAGTTTATAATTAAATTTATAGTCATTAAATAAGTAATTGTAGTCGTAAGCTCTAAGTTAACAATGTAATTTTATTAATCAACAGCTAGCTAAACTCTATGATAATTTGTGAATAACGTAGTGAGTAGTATATTTGTAACTATGATTCGATCCTGTACTATTTATAATATTTAATATACTACTGTTTGTTATTCCTATGAAATAAAATAAAATAAAAATAAAATAAAATAAAGTGACAATTACAAATATCTGTAAATGCCATTCAAGATGTCATTTTATTGCACCTGAGTAATGGTACTATCATAAATCGATCCTACCTCAGACCATTTCCTTCCGCGCGGCCCGTTCAGTTGGTCGGAATCTAGTCAGTGTTTAACGCACGTCTACTTTCACGATTCGTTCTATTTTTTTCAAACTTGCATTTGGTTTAAAAAGTGGTTAAAAGTGGATAGTGAAAAGTTTTAACCATGGAGTCTGAAGAACAAGGTATGTACTTAATTTTAATGTATGTTATCTTTAATACGATTGACTATTTTATATTTTTAGAACCAGCATCTATAGAGGGGGAAAAAAAGTGAAAATCTTGTATTTTTTTTACTAATTTGTAATAGTAACGAGTTAGATCGAGCTATTAGTATACCTTTGTGGTAAAATATAGAGTTTGACCTCATCAAAACAGTAATAACATTTACCACATCATTCCACCATTCCAAAAATTGTACTTTTAAAGTGATATTAGGAATTTTTAATCGTTTAGCACTGTCGGTTTTTTTGCAGATATGACATCAAATGTAATGGATATGACTCGGATATCGTTGTATATGCTTTTTAAAGAAAGCCCAGCAAGAAGATTAGATGACAAGTTATAATTTATGGAAAACAAGGTCTGAGAAATTACGAAATGTCCCCAAAATGAGTATCGAAACTTAAGTCATGATTTACGACATTTCAAATCAGATTTAAAGAAGAGATGGGCATCGTGCAATTATATTGAAGATAGATTCATGAAAAAAATGAAAGCTGGCTCAATGTTTCGATACTAGAGAAGTTCGGAAAATACTGCAAAGGTACTGCAAAAATGTATGTCGAACTGTACGGTTGGCATCTAATGACGTTGACTCTTCACAAAATCCTAGTGCACGGTACAACTGTGATCAAATATGCCATCCTGCCTATTAGGCAGTTATCCAAAGAGGCCGCAGAAGCCCGTAATAAGCACTACCGTTCATACCGGCATAATTATGCCCGAAAATTTTCGAGGATTCAATGTAACCAAGATGTCCTCAACAGCTTGCTTAAACATCGGATCCTTACATAAGCTGTCTACGGAAACGTAAACCGAGCAAAAGCCAGCCTTTCATGAATGAAACCATAGAGTTATTCGAGGCAGAAGAACTGGACACAGAAGTAGACCAATCATCGAGACATGTTTACTCAGAATGATTTTCTCATGATTCAGAATAAGATCCATGAGAATTAAATATTTTTTTTTATATATTTTTAGTCATGTTATAAAAATATAAGATTGTCTGTATTCACTTACATATTTTTATTCATTTCCAATAAAATAAAAGTGCTAATTAATTTTGGCCGGTTTAAAAAGCAAAATGCTCCTTAGTGCGTCGCTAGAACGAGCGTAAGAAAAACGCTCACGCAGGTAGGAAGGGTAAGACGGGTTGTGTAGAATGTTGAAGAGGAGACACAAAATCCTAGTGTTCCTGCGAAGACGGATTGGGAGCCACTTATTTTTATACTGTTTTTGATTCTGTAGCAGATCATTGGCGTTGTGTATGGGACGCAACCTGTCTTTATATTCTTGTGTAGTTTCTCAATGGAAGTGGAATATTATAAAAAAGAAATTTCGACAAGGCCGGTTGACACTTTCCGAGTGAATTTCCAAATTCCATTCATTTGGTTAGTGAACTTTCAACAATAGCTGGTACTGTCGGGTTTGCGAGAGGTTTCTTATCAGGGCTCGTCTGATTACTTTTACTATAATTGTTTTAAGTACCTGAAAGATGATCTGAGTTTTAAAATGCCATTATTTTTAATAATATAAATATGCAAAAGTTTGAAGCATGAGGTAGTGACGCAAATGACGACAGTTTTTGTGTTCATTTACCCGACTGTGTGACTGATAGGGTTCCTTATAAGTTCATAAAGTATGAACCGAATATTACTCTGACTAAGCTAAGTTAATAACATAACGTTGGAGTTGAAATCTCAATTATAGTTGTACGAAAAACGGTAATACGGTGAATATTTTCAGGTTTTTTTTTTTAATATTTGTGCTGGGACACCTTATTTCTTGCTTAATTATAATTATCTATGAGACCTAAATTCTTATTTAATTATAACTATAGATTTGATCAATGTCTCAAAACTGACTACAGACAAACAAAGCAGACGGACCACGGAGTGATTCTATGATACCAACATTATTATTTTTCGGAATGGAATCCCAATAAATTGAATAACACGTACACGTCATAAAACTTTTTCTTTTGTTAACCGACTTCAAAAAAAGGAGGTTTACAATTCGTCTTGAACTTTTTTTTTTTATGTATGTTACCTCATAACTCAGAGATGGCTGAACCGATTTGGAAAATTCTTTTTTTGTTTGAAAGGGTATACTTTCTAGTTGGTTCCATTGTCGTCACGTTTGGATCTGATGATGGGATCATGGAGAAATCGAGGGAACTCTTCAAATATTATAGGCACACCTATAGCGTTTTGGGTATTTCTTATAGTACCTACCTTGTGCAGTTGCTCTCAAAAACACCATTTGAGGAAGTGGAACTGATGATGAAGACCCCAGATGGCCACTGAAACTACTCAATAATAAGTATTTCGTTGATTGCGATTAGATTACTTGAGTATGGATGTTAAGCACTTTATGCTCGTCACAATGCATATGGTGAAGTAGAGCTGATGGTGATGTACCAGGAGAACTCTTCAAAAATTAACGGCTCTGCACCGGGAAAAGCAATATTTTGTAAAAGGTGATAAGTAGTTGACATTTTGGCTTTTGTAACTAGATAAATTACAAACCGACCCACTAAAAAGCGTGAAAAAAAACTTTTTAGCAAAAAATAGAACCGACTTCCATATAAAAACACTACAAAGGCAAAACTAACTTTAATTTCGGAAGGCGGTGTCTTTAGTTTTGTATATATTTTCGTTTTTGACACCACCTTCCGAAATTAAAGTTATTTTTGCCTTTGTAGTGTTTTTATATGGAAGTCGGTTCTATTTTTTGCTAAAAAGTTTTTAATTGCGTACACTCCTAACTTATTTGTATATTATGAGAGTTATAATTCATTCGAAATCGTCATTCCGCTTCCGACGCTCGCCCGCGACGGTCGTACCGCTCCGCGCTCTCGATCGTTCCGTGCCTGAGTCATCGCTACGCTTCGTCACGCTCGCCGTGACGTCACTCGTAGTCGCCGACTACGACGCCTGGTCCGGATCCGCCTTTTTCGAGGCGGTGAAGGATATCCTGTTTCTATAACAGAGTATCGTCAAAAACAATTTGGTTTGGCCCCTTCAGGGTAAAACCACAGTTTCGTGGTCCTTGGTTGGAAACCTCACGGTGTCAACAATACCAAGGGGGTGCTGACCCGACGCACCCGCTGATCCCCTTCAGGGTGAAGCAGTAAATTGGAGTCGAGTGCTAGGTTTTGGCCTTGGGGGATCTCCTAGTCAAACCTAGTTACTGAGTTTCCTTTTCAGCTACACACCTAGTGTCGGTTGGGTGTGTCTACCCCTTCGCACTAGACCAATAGGGCCCGGTTCGCACAATAAGACTGGCGACCGGTTACAAGCTTAGGGCTCACCATTAGGTACTCACCTCCCAGTCTCTACCCGACTGGGAGGGTTACACATCCCCGGACCCATCCATCCGGGGAGTTAGGCCAGTTAGGCTTTAAATAGGCCCCCCGCGGGAGAGAAATCTCCAAAATTTCCCCATTCAATTTTGATCCAATTGCCAATCATGGCGAACTCCAATATTTTGGAGATTCTGTTAGAAATCCTTAGGGAAAACCCTACTATTTCCGCCAAATATGGCGGAAAAATCCAGCGTGAAATCGCTAATTGTCCCCCGGCTACCGAAGCCAACGTCGCTGATTTTAGTGACGCGCTTGACAGCCCATTATCTCCCCCGCTTGCCGATCAAGGCATCCCGGTAGGTCAGTTCACGGAAGTATTTATTAACTCCGATCCCATTGTTCGTCAAACAACGAACGACTTCCAGGTAGATAGCCCTTTATTGCCCCCGCCCGCCGACAAAGTCGTGCCGATCGCCCGATTCCCGAAATCACCCATTGTTTCCGGCCCACCTGCTAATCCCATTGTTCCTAAAACAATGGACGCCGCGCAGGTGTGCGCTGCACCTGAATTCCGTGAAATGGACACCACCGAACCTGTGTCCAATAACAACTCTGACAATGATTTGTCATCATGCCCCTCGTCCTCGGAAGACGACTTTCAAGTCGTCACCGGTGGCAAGAGGAAGAAAGGGAAAACCTCCCAGGCCAGCAAGGCCAAAAAGACCACCGCGTCGCCCCCGTCCCCAACTCAAACGCCCGTTCGACCCGCTAGCCCCGCCCCAACTACCTCTGCTCGAGCGCAGAATAGTCGTCCCGCCAGCCCGATAGCCCAAACTTCCTCAGCCCAAAGGAAGCAACGCCCTCCGCCCCCCTTTTACATCCAGGACAAGGGTAAATGGACTGATGTGTCCAAGATGTGTGTTGATCGAAAGATCAACTACACAAACGCCCGTGCCTGCCAAAATGGCATTAAAGTCACCGTCCCTACGTCGAACGACTATAGGGAACTATATCGCGCCCTCCGTGAAAGGAATATTTCCTTTCACACTTTCTCCTTCCCCGAGGACACGCCCACTCGTGTTATTATTAAACGTGTCCCTAAAGAAATCCTAGTACAGGATATTAAAGACGACCTTGCCGATCAAGGTATACCAGTGATCGCCGTCCATCGCTTACATAAAGCGAGAGGCGGTGAATTGTACGACATGGTTCTTGTCATTTGTGAACCAACCGAAGGTCATCACCCAATATTTAAGATTAAGTCTATTTGCTCCCTATCCGGTATCTCAATAGAAAAGCCCTACAAAACCGCAACAGTGGGACAATGCCACCGTTGCCAACTGTATGGCCATGCGCAGAGCAACTGCTATGCGACTCCCAGATGCGTCAAGTGTCTGGGCGAGCATAGCACTGCGGACTGCCCACGGCCTAAAGACCGAACCCTCTGTTCGGAACCACCCAGCTGCGTTCTCTGCGGCCAGACCGGTCACCCGGCAAACTACCGCGGCTGTCCCAAAGCCCCCAAACTCGCTCCTAAATTAGCGAAGCGCGCCAACGCCCGCCAACAGAGAGAGGCACCTTCTTCTCAAATTCCCCAACGTCTCGCTCCTCAGAGACCGTCCCCGTGGAACAGGCTAAACCACGAAAAAGCCTTTCCCTCCTTGGCCCCTGCCAAACCTTTGCAGGCACTGATGGATATACCCATCGCAGCGCAGATCCTGCCTATAGCCGTGGCTACAGAGCCCACAGCCAGTCACAAACCCGCGCCTCAAACCACTGCTGCTCCTGCAGTCAAACAACCGCCCAATCCCTCACCCGTCGCGCATGGCGAGGCTTGCGCCCAGACTATACTGCGCCATTATAGGTTATTTATGACCCGCCAAGCCAGATCTCTCCGCGATGCCCTTCTGGCTGCCGAACAGCAGAATAACGGCAAAATTACGACGGCAATGTACAGCCAAATATTCAGCACACACAGTGATGTGGTGCTAGGTCTCGACCAGATGGATGCAATGGACTGATCCAATGGATTCCCAACGCACAAACCACACTAGGCCTCGATCCCTCAAATTAGGTTTTTTCAACGCCAATGGAATTTTCAACCAACGCGCCGAAATAACTAAATTCCTCCGCGACCACCAATTAGACGTCCTCCTTATACAGGAGACCCTTTTGAAACCCCACCGCGCTGATCCCAAAATTGCGAATTACCGTCTAGTTCGCAATGACAGAACACGTTGCCACGGCGGCGGTACCCTTATTTATTATAGAAAGGAGTTATACTGCATCCCTCTGACCCCACCCGCGCCTCTCTCTCACCTAGAGTACTCTGCCTGTCGACTAGGCATGACTGGTCATCCTCCGATAACCATCATCTCTGCCTACCATCCCCCACCATCGGTCGCGTCTCTTGCTTCAGACGATCCTATCGCGCTCACCAGCGATCTCACGACTCTCTTCGGCCTGAGTGACTCCGTCTTACTAGCGGGCGATCTCAACGCCAAACACCCCGCTTGGAACAGCAACACGACAAATGCCAGAGGCAGAATCGTGTATAACCTAGGCGCGACCCTAAACTACGACGTCATCGCTCCGATGACTCCCACCCACTACCCACACGACCCCAACCATAACCCCGATGTCCTCGATGTGGCGCTCCTAAAGAATGTAAACCTCCGTTTACACTCCATAGAAGCGCTTCACGAGCTCAACTCGGATCACCGTCCCGTTATCCTACACCTAGGTTCCCGCTCGGGTAACCGTGATCCTACCCAACCTCCTCCGACCCAATTGATCACCGACTGGAGGAAAGTAAGTGAAAAACTGAAATCCACCACGTCGCCTCAATTGGACACCATTCCTGACCACATAGTCTCAGTCGCTGACACGACGGCGGCGATCGACTCGCTTACAAATCACGTACAATCCGTCCTGAACGATTGTTCAAGGAAAGTTCCTGTAGTGGAAGACCACCGCTGGAAACTCCCGGACGATGTACGGAATCTGATAACCGAGAAGAACGCAGCCATCCGTGCGTACAGCGCTTTTCCCTGCGCCGCAAACAAAGCTCACATGCGCAACTTACAGCGTGCTGTAAGGAAACGCATTACCGAGCAGCGTAATGCGAGCTGGGACAAGATGCTGAGCGAACTTGAGCCCACCCATCTTGCCTTCTGGCAGCTTCAGAGGAAGTTACGATCCACTGAAGAGGCCACAATGCCTCCTCTCATTCGTCCCGATAAGAGTGTCGCCTTCGATAACTCTGAAAAAGCAGAATGCCTAGCCGACAGCCTAGAGTCCCAGTGTTCTCCCAGCTCTCAACCAGTAGACCAAGCACACCTCGATATGGTGAACGCCGAAGTCGAACGTAGAACTTCCCTTCCGCCCGTCGAAGATCCCGATAATCCACTGGCCCCCATCACTCCTGATGAGGTCCAGGATATCATTAAAAGTCTCCAACCGCGAAAAGCCCCTGGCTCCGACGGCATCACCAATAGGGTTTTCAAACTTTTCCCCGCCCAGCTTATAGTGCTAATGACTGCCATCTTCAATGGTGCATTGAGCAATAATATGTTCCCCGCAACCTGGAAACAGGCCACCGTCATAGGTATTCCCAAACCAGGCAAGCCCAAGTCTGACCCGTCTAGCTACCGTCCCATTAGCTTACTCAACGTCCTTGGTAAAATCTATGAAAGGCTTATATATAAGCGGCTCAAAGATTTTGCCGAAGCAAAGAGTCTTATACCCAATGAGCAGTTTGGATTTAGAACCGAACACTCATGTATCCAACAAGTCCACCGCATCATAGAACACGTCAGCGCCGGCTTCCAACGGGGCGCAATAACGGGAGCCTTATTCTTCGACATAGCGAAAGCGTTCGACAAAGTCTGGCACAATGGCTTAATCTATAAGCTATACCAACTCGGCGTGCCTGACCGTCTCGTGCTCATCCTACGGGACTTTTTATCGAATCGCACTTTTCGTTACCGAATTGAGGGGGAGCTTTCCTCCCCCCATCCCATTCGCGCAGGAGTTCCTCAAGGCTCCGTACTATCCCCCCTCGTTTTCACGCTATTCACTAGCGATATCCCCAAGCATAAAAATACTCAGCTAGCCCTATTTGCCGACGATACGGCTATCTATTATACCGGTCTTAAACCCGATGCCATCGCTCGCACTCTCCAAACTTCCGCAAACACTCTGGCCAAGTGGTTCCGGAAATGGAGAATCGAAGTCAATCCAGACAAAAGCCAGGCAGTCCTCTTTTCTAAGCCGCGGATAAACCCACCCTCCCCCCGTCCGATTACCATGTACGGCAAGCCGATCCCCTGGGAAAAGCAAGCCAAATACTTAGGCGTGGTCCTCGATAAACACCTTTCCTTCGCTGAGCACATAAAGCAGGCACGTTCGCGCGCCGCTTTCGCTCTAGGTAGGCTCCACTTCATTCTTAGCTCCCGCAGCAAGTTATCACTCAGGTGCAAGCTGCGTATTTTCACCGCGGTCATCCGTCCCATCATGACCTACGCCTGCGTTGTTTTCGCACACGCAAAGCCCTACCTCCTCCACAAGATGCAGACCCTTCAAAACCGATTCCTCCGTAGAGTCACGGGAGCCCCCTTTTATGTTCGAAATGAGCTTCTTCACGTAGACCTCAAGATGCCCACCATCCAGCAGTTCATGAAACGTGTCTCCAAGCGTTTCTTTGATACTGCAATCCAACATAGGAATCCCCTTATCGTATCGGCCGCCCAATACGAACCCTCGCGTATCTCTAAGATTCGCCGACCAAGGCACACCCTTGTCACTCCCGATGACGCAATCACCCTGCTCCAAGAGAGCCGTAGGGAAACAAGTACAGTGGCACACAAAAACAAAAACCGACCGTCCTTCCGTCCTCGCCGCCGAGGCCCGCCGCGACGTCCCCGTAATAGTCCGCCCCGACCCTTGCCAGAGCCAGCCCGCGACGCTGAGCCAGTAGCTTTAAATTCCCTTATTAATAATAAAAATGATATGATCCAGCCTGTCCCTAGCTGCCCTCCCACTGCGACGCCCTAAGCCGAGGTCCGTACCCCACAGGGGGTGCCCTTAGCGTGTAGTCGCCTAGTTTGTAAGTTTTCTAATAAGCCCTGGCTGGAGGCTTTAATTAATTAATTAATTAAGGCAACCACAGGCAAGCCCGGTTAAGCAGCCGACAACCTCAGAGGTTGACCTGCGAGATGCCACACACAAAAAAAAATAAAACATTCGAAATCGTTAGTAAAATTCGAAAATAAACAAATACCTACAAGAAAAAAACCAAATACAAAATTATATTAATATCCAAGTCACTTTAAGGTCTTTTTAACCGACTTCAAAAAAAAGGAGGAGGTTCTCAATTCGTCTTGAATTTTTTTTATTTTTTTTTATGTATATTACCTCATTACTCGCAGATGGCTGGACCGATTTCGAAAATTCTTTTATTGTTTGAAAGGGTATACTTTCTAGTTAGTCCCATTGTCGTCATGTTTGGATCTGATGATGGGATTATGGAGAAATCGAGGGAACTCTTCAAATATTATAGGCACACCTATAGCGTTTTGGGTATTTCTTATAGTACCTTGTGCAGTTGCTCTCGAAAAGCACCATTTGAGGAAGTGGTACTGATGATGAAGACCCCAGATGGCCACCGAAACTATTCAATAATAAGTATTTCGTGGATTGCGATTAGATTACTTGAATATAGATGTTTCACTTTATGCTCGTCACAATGCATAATTATGGTGAAGTAGAGCTGATAGTGATGTACCAGGAGAACTCCTCAAAAATTAACGGCTCTGCGCCGGGAAAAGTAATATTTTGTAAAACGTGATAAGTAGTTGACATTTTGGCTTTTGTAATTACAACCCGACCCACTAAAAAGCGTGAAAAAAAATTAGCAAAAAATATATATTATATAAAAACACTACAAAGGCAAAAATAACTTTAATTTCGGAAGGCGGTTCTATTTTTTGCTAAAATTTGTTTTTGTTCTGTCATTCACTGCTGTAGTTGTGATTAAATCTCGGTTGGGTCTTGTGCCATTTTGTCATACGCGATATTTTTGGTACAAGCAGGGCAATCTTTGAGTACGTTAAACAGATTTAATGATGTCTGTTTCTTGTGTTGGGGAGCGCCTACCTGATTTCTGTGGCCAAAGAACTTTAGGGTTTTTGTTATTAGCCCCTTAATAAATAGTTGCGCTAAATTAAGGGTTAACTGTTTCATTCTCAGCGAATTAGACTTTAATTAAGTTGAAGCTCTCAATCAGTTATGGCTGAAGTGGCATCGTAATTATAACTGGACGAGTCTGCGTTCTTACGAGGTTATCAAGTACGGTACAGATTAACCCAGCGTCATTTGATTTGTCGTTTACATACTTTAAATACCAAATATTGATTTATGTCTAATTTGAGCAGTGGTAACAGGTACAACTTAAGAGCTGTAAGGTCAGGGGTTCAAACCCAAATTGTCGGGGCCCACAAAGGGGCTGTTGCCTGCCCGGGTTGCGGAATTGTTCGAAAGAGTTACCGCGGCCTCGGAACACGAAGGGCATATGATGGAACACGGATGGGTAATAGTAAAAATTTGACACACCCTCCCGCTTCACCCAGATCAATGCAGACATTGGATGATATCCCATCCTTAAAAAAAGGAGTTCAAACCCAGGCAGGCACATTTTGGGAGTCCCAGCATTGGGAAAGTTACAGGCTGACTATGATATGTGACTTACATAATTAAATAGGCAAAGAACATAATTTATTTGAAAATAATTATGAAAAACGAATTTCGAAAAAGATCGCTTTTAGCGATAAGACCGCCCATTGTATCACCCTTTTTAATTGTTAAGTCCATAATTTTTGTTTTTACTGTTATCGTGTACAATAAAGAAGAATTTTATTTTCCTTTTTTTAACATATTGTATTATTTAATTAAACTAGTAACAATCCCGCCATATATACTAAACCTAACTATATGTAACATAAAAAATTAAAATAAAAAAATAAAATAAAAAAGAAACAGGCTTAGGCGTCAAAGTACTCCTCCTCATCGCTGTCGTCCGGAAACGTACCCAGAAGACTGGCAGCATTGCCACGTTGTATGGCAATGCTTATTCTTTGGGCAAAGAATGAGCCGGCTCTCCGGTCACGCAAAGAATCGATCAGCCGGTGAGATAATTCCTTATAAAGGAGACGCGCACTCGGGCCCCATGACCCAAGCGTTTCGACCCCAAACGGTACGAAACTGTAATTACTAGGAAGGTTACAGTATTTGCGCCGTTTGAGGGCCTCTGCAGTCACGGCTGCTGCACCAGCACAGCTCGCCGTACTTGGAATATGAGATGGCGCAAGAGTGTCGACACAAGTTGCGTCCCACACTAGAGGCCTACCCAAAGAATATAAAGAATATATCTATCTATCTAAAGTTCTCTGTCAAGACATTTTCTGCAACAAATCGTTTTGGATCTTGCGGTATAACGACTAGTCCTCCTTTACAAGTGACTACAAGCTCCCAGTCAGGCTAACCCTGCAGAAAAATAGGAGTGATTACTCAACATCATCTGTTTAGCCTCTTTCCAATTATGTCGGCGTTGGCTTCCAGTCTAACCTGATGCAGCTATGTAACATTATTTTACAGAGCGACTGCCAACAAATTAGTGCTCTGCTAGAAGATAAATATTGTAGTTATACAAAACAATTTCACAGTAGACCGTGTTTATTCAGTTCTATTAACTAGGAGATAAGCTTAAAACCATTGCCCGGTCGTACTTTCAACTACAGACAGCTTCTGAGAATTTCCCTACAAGAGAATTAATAATACTCCGACGGTAGTTCACTTAGCAGCTAAGTAAACCAAACTTGAAATTAATATTTTCTTTTTAAACTTTTTTTTTGAAGTGAAAACTTCTTTAGCGGCGTTGTGCACTTTTTTGTAATGGGTAAAAAATGTTAAACTCGCGTGAAGACACGTGACCTGATTGAAAATTCGTAAGACGGACGGAGAGTAGACAGCCGGCGCGGCGTAGGAGAGGAAATATCCCCCTCTCTTTCTACGGCGCGGCGAAAATGTATGCCTTTTTTTTTTTTAATGTAATATATATTGTCATGTTTGTGTACGATAGCACAATAAATAAATATTGTATTCTACCACATAAATGATAGTACTTTTATACTGATAATTAAGCCAATTCGTGCAAAATTATTCCCTAACCATTCAAGTTTTCACTTCTGCCGGCACTCCCGGAGTGCAACCCGTCGTTTTTTTTTATATAAATTAATAAATATTAAATTGTTTAATATAGCTATCTCAAACCAGAAAAAGACAGTCTTTCACATAAAATTATAGTTGTCTATTATTACTAAAGAATAATGAAGACAGCCGCCCTTAAATCCCGAAGTCAAGACAAAGAGAGATATTACCGAACTGTTCCACTCGAAATTAGATGACGCATACCACCTAATTAGTTATCGACTTAAAGTGTGACAGCACCGCTAGCGTTTTCACACGCTACCTGAATATAAAGGTTATCGAAACTTCGAGAACAAGAGAAACTACACGTTAGGTACAACATCGAAACTCTTTACAGAATCGAACGAGGTTTGAACTATGCATGTACACAGACTACAGCCATTTAAATTATAAATTAAGTAACAATTTCCTATTTACAGAACACGGCACATCGCACTTGTGGGGCGCGAACAACAGTCGTCGCGGTTGGAGTCGTAAGCGCACGTCGGCGCCTCAGATGAGCAACGTGCATGGATCCATGCCGCGGGTGGCGTTGGTGCTACGCTCGCGGCGAAGCTGGCCGGTGGCACCGCAGTCATGTAGAAGGTAATCACTAGTGTCTTAATTTTTATTGTTCTTAAGTTCGCGTTTGGCCACTATCTCAGCTAATGGTAAGCGATGATGATGTGGTCGAAAATCAAGCACCTAGAAGTATCCTATACACTCTCAACTTAAAGATCCTTTGGTTATAGCTATCAGAAAACACAGACTCCGGTAGGGAATTCTAATTTCACAATTAAAGTAATCCTGAAACGTTATGGATGGGATGTCAACCATATAACGTAGTAGATAGTATGACATGTTTACTGTCGTTACTAAGGGTTGCAGATGTCAGTTCCACTACGCGGCGCGCTTTGGTAGGGGTTTCACTTACCAACGCGAATAGAATGGAATTGATATATACTATTCTATTGTATTACCAACGTGAACTGGGTCCGCGTTACTGTAAGATGAGTGTTATATCGATGTTCTAACCATGCTTTCTTTTACTACCTTCGGTAAGAAAATTGACAATAATAATAATTTATTTATTTTAACTCAATGTACAAATTTCTCTTAATCTAAATATACGTAAGGCAATTAATTTAGGTACTTAATAAGAGGTCACATTGATGACTGAACTGGTATTATAACTGTGTTAAAGTCGGCAGCGCTTTCCATCCAGGACAATGAGTAAATATTGTAATGAAATACCTTTTCCGAAGTGGCAGCAGTGTTCGGTATTCAACCTGAAATATATATTCGATTAAGCCTTAGAAGTTTATTTACTTTGGATTTTAGCTAACTGACGCGTTAAGGTGCCACTGTATTTTATACGTTGGTATCCTCCGAATAGCCTACGCTATGTCAATTAAGTTCTAGGGGAGACATGCACACAGACGTAACGTGTCATGCAGCATAATGCTGTGGATATACAAGTATGTGTGTTAAAAATTTATATCCCATAAATGAAGATCATTTTTATTTCAATGCTTTATCCAAGTCATTTTTGATTTTGATAGATTCAGTACCCTATAAATAACGTTATTAATCTTTCTTTTTCATAAGCGTTAAGTGTTGCGTTTGTATTCTAGGATTGTATATTTATGATCAAATAAAAACTTATGTAGCTTGATTTTACTTAGAGATGGTACGTGGGATATGTTCAAATTATATTTGACTTTCAATCGCCATAGAAGTTCAAGGTGTTTTCCTTCAGACGCCCCGCTAGATATGGAAAGATTCAAATAAAAGTTTTCTTTAATATAGTTAGTTTTATTTTCAATGTTCGTGATCAAAAGCGTTGTCAGCGTCCATGTCTTGATTTTGCACAATAATAGCTCCAACTTAACCCTACTTAAAAGTCAAGGAGGCCGGAGGCGTTGCCAAGAAAGCTGACTGCACTTCCTCTATCGCGGTTCGTAAGCGCTAAGTAAACACTTCGCTAACTAAGAACGTGTAGTCTGCATTTTAGGGCTGATTTTAATCTAATCAGTGAGCTGTAATATTTATTTGCTGATCTTGACGATTTGGACTAGTCAAACGGAGTATTTTACTGTCGAAGGGGCAACAAGCACCCACGTTCAACAGCAACCATGAAATTAAAACCTGGCCAGATACACGGCAAAGCCATTTGTTTTGATGATGAAGGATACTTGCTATTTCACAGTTTTAAAATGATACAGGGGCGAAACAACCATCACCTCGCGCACCTTTTGATCTATTTCGTACGAATATAATATAAATATTTTTTACTCGAGATTGAAACGCGTGGTAATAAAGTAAACATACATAACATCACGCCTGTATTTCCCTAAGGGTAAGACAGAGTGACAGTTTTACTTTCACTTTTGTATCTTTACATGTTTTTGGGCGAACCAACAAGCAGGTTATATCTAGAAGATTTCATATTCCTCTTGTGAAACAGGTGGAAAAACCAAATAGCACTGTCCAAACCTCAAATTGATTCTTTGAGGTCCAAGTTCAATTTGCTGGCTTGGCAGTAGTACTTGCGGCTACCAGACTTAAAACGAAACTTATACTGGTGGTTCTATTCCTATATTAGATCATATAAACTTTCATCAATATTTAAGGGCCTTTTTAAAAAACTCTCGAATTTTTTTACGCTCACAATTTGGTATAGGCTAAGCGTAATCTGTCATTGAATGAATTTAAGATTTTCATTAACTAAGAGAGAATGTATCAATTTCGTGCAGATCTTCATAAAATCCATGTTAGTTAGACATTGTTTACGAGGGTGACACTTAAATTTCTTATAAAATAAAAAACTGAACAAACTAGCAAGTTATTAGTTTTATTGTATCTTTTCAAAATAGTGTCCATTTACATTAATACATCGCTGCATCCGATGGAACCACTGAGAAAAGCACTTTACCCACTCGTCCTTAGGTCTCTTCTTCATAAAACGTTTTCCACGAAGTTTTTCTTTTATTTTCAGAAATAAATAAAAATCGTAAGATGCGAGGTCGGGGCTATAGGGCGGGTGACCCAGTAATTTCACGTCTGACGTCGCCAAGTAGTCGATTGTTTGCTTGGCGGTGTGTGACGAGGCGTTGTCGTGGTGAAGGAGGATCCTACTGCGAGGTCGTTTCTCCCGAATTTTTTTCCAAGACAAGTGACAAACAATTGTTAGTGTACCACTTTGCAGTAACTGTTTTTAGATCGTCTAAAACAATTGTTGCGTAATGACCTGTCCTTCCAAAGAACGAGAACACTATCTTTTTCCCACGCTTCGACCTCTCTTCGTTTTTCGTTCGTTTCTCTTTAAGTTGGCCACTCCTTGAAAGGAAACACCCAGACAGCAGACTGTCTCTTAGTTTTAGGATCATAATAATAAATCCAGCTTTCAACACCCGTATGTATGTCGAACACAGCATTTGAGTCACCTCCGTTAAATCTTTGAACCATTTCACGACACCAATCAACACGACGGAGTTTTTGGGCCTCTGTCAAATTATGAGCACCGGGCACAAAGCTTCCTGACCGCTATATGTTCATGGAAGATTTTGTGCACTTGACTCTTACCGATGCCTAAGCTTGTCCGAATCTGCTGATAAGTCAAGTCACTCTTTTCCTCACGCAGATCATCGGTGAGATTAGTGCGACCACGTTTGAACACATTAAACCAGTTGTAAACAGTGGCACGAGATTGGGCTTCATCGTGAAAGGCCAATCTAAGTCTATAATAACTTTCTTGTTGACTTAAATGACATCGAAAGTCACAAAAAATCATAGTACGAAAACTTTCTCGCGTTAAATTCATGCTGGCGTGACACAGACAATTTTCAATTTGCCGCCAAATCTTAAAAAATTACAAATGAATAAAATACATACACAATAATATTGGCAATAAGTATCAAATATGAACTTATTTTTTAATTATATTGTTTACAAGTGGCCAGTTCTAAAAACTTTCAGTGTCGCCCTCGTAAATGATGTACCCTACGTGATGTTTTATAACGGACATCCAATTATTTTATAATATTATAGTATATTATGTATGTATGTTTATAGAGATTTTTACCTATATAACAAACGTTGTCTGATTAAAATTATATTTAAAATGTAATTGGAAAGTCCAATAACTTATTCCAGACTACTGGAATGATAGGACGTAACCAGGTGTACCTTGAAAGTTATTGTTGCTTTTCCATTACAATCCACTTGGGACTATGCCAGTCCAATGAAAAATAATTTTAATTTTAATTTAAAAAAGTAAATTAATCTCCAGAGAAACGTATTTTGCGAATTATAGTGTCACGTAACAGCGTTTTTAGGGTTCCGTAGCCAAATGGCAAAAAACGGAACCCTTATAGTTTCGATATGTCTGTCCGTCTGTCTGTCTGTCCGTCCATCCGTCTGTCACAGCCATTTTATTCCGAAACTATAAAGACTATACATGTGAAACTTAGTAGGTAGATGTATTCTGTGAACCGCTTTTCGATTTTAAGAAAAAAATTAAAAAATGTTTTTAATAAAGGGGGGTCCCCATACATGGAACTAGAACTGAAAATATTTTTTTTTCATGAAACCTAAGCGTGTATGGTATCTATGGACAGGTCTTTAAAAATGATATAAGTGTTTCTAAAACCACTTTTTCATAAAGTCAATCGTTTAAAAGATATAAGCTTCCAAAGTGGTAAAATGTGTGTCCCCCCCTCTAACTTCTATAATAATGGAGTTAAAAATCTAAAAAAATATATGTCTGTAGATATTATTGTAAACTTTCAACCAAAATTAGTTTGAACGAAATCGGGTCAGCAGTTTTTGAGATACAGCATATTTTCTAAAACCGCAAATATAACTTTGTAATTCATACAAACACTATGAAAAACAAAGTTATTTAGCGTAGTTGTAAAAATGTAAATAAGCTAGTTTTAAGAAATTTTTAAGATTTTTTTATTCGTCAAATAAATATACATATTATATTATATTATTATAGTTACTACGGAACCCTTCATGGGCGAGTCTGACTCGCACTTGGCCAATTTTTATATCTTAAACGGTGCAAGGGACAATTGTGTTGTGAGTATATTAATAGCTATATCTTGAAGCGTCAATAACCTATTGGCTAAGGTGGTGTGGTGGTTGTGATTGAGAAGTTGCGGGTTCAAACCCCGCCCATTCCACTATTGCCGTGAACCCACTCCAGTCACAAGCATATTAATCTTAGATGGAGGGGTTAACAAGATTTGCTACTTCCGATGATGCGAGAAAGTTGTTCGGCTTTATGGCCGTATAATAATTGTCTTAGGGTACAATCAATGGGACTGATATACGCTGTGCGTTATAAAAGTCTCTAAATTTTAAAGAAATAAAAAAAAAAAGATTTGCTAGTAATGTACATACTACTCACAATGCTGGTTCTCTTAATAAAAAACCTATAACCATGCCAATAAGGGCCATTTTGTACTACATATTGGAACTAAAACAGAATCTGTATTCTGCTTATTCAAGAATCAAAGAGAAGAATCTGCTTACAAAACATCGCTCACCAAAAAATATTTACATGTTTCCTTTAGTACTACGAAAGTCTGAATATGACAGAGTACTAAAGTTACACGTTAAATACAATTTAAACCGTGCTTAACTCGACTAGTCGTGTTTATCTCTGTAATTAATTAATGTCTAAGTCACTTATCGCTCCATCGATTAACTTCATTAGTCCGTTTGAACCAATAATGAAAAGCAATATCGTTAGCCATTAACCTTTGCCCCTGTAAGATAGGTTCCGATAATCTAAAACGTTACCATCATTTTATACTTGAACTAGCCGTTGCCCGTGACTTTGTTCGCGTGTAAATCTCGATCCCGTTGGAATTTCAGAATAAAAAGCTTATATTTTATTACAAAGTTTCAGCTGTCTACCTACAAAATTTCATTCAGATCCGTGCAGCTATTTTTGAGAGAAAGAGTAACAAAAATCCATTAAATTCCTCACAAAACAATTAAGTATTTGAAAGATTGCAACTTTTGGACGAAACAAATCATTTTGGTTTCATATGTTCCTATCTTTTTAATCAAAATCAGTTAAATTAGGTATCTAGTTTTATAAAAAAACTAAAATTTAAGAAATTATTTTTATTCACTTACTTAGATGACAATTGTTTTTCATTTTAGTTCCTGGGTTATAGTATTTTGAAGGCGATTTTTTTAATTAAAATACTTGTTTGTTTCATGATTAGTTACCAGTATAAATAGGTTAGAGAAGAGTAGACTCGTGAGCAAATCTGCATGTTGTCCATGAGAGAAATTTAATTTAAATTCGGACATTTACACAATATCCTAAGTGCTCACTTACATCACTTAAGGATCCTGTTTCTCACTGGGAAAGTCAGATTTCTTCTGACCTAATACCCACATTGTTCCTTCAATTGCCCTTTCGTTCCGGGGCTGCAGTATCTCGGTAATATCACTTAAGGAAAGTTTCAAGTGAATCCATTGAAGAAATAAAGAGTCACATAAACTCATACCCCCTTTTTACCTTCTTAGGTGGGGGATTTTCTACAAAATCATCGCATCACTTGAGAAACTTATGTACAGTTTCAAATGAATCTATTGAAAAAATATAAAGTTTGATATAAACTCGTACCAGGGGGTACGAGTTTATATCAAACTTTTTAACCTGTTAGGGGGAGGGGGAGAATTCCAAAAATCCATTTTTAGTGTTCGTTTACATCACTTGAGGATACAAAATTTCAAATGAATCTATTGAACAAATGAAAAGTTTCGTACAAATTCGGACCTCCTTTTTTACTCCCTTCGCGGGGAATTTCCAAAAGTTCTTTCTTAGTGATCACTTACGTCACTTGAGGAATCTCTATAGAAAGTTTCAAATAAATGCATCAAAGGCATAAAAAGTTTCATATAAACTTTGACCCCCTTTTTAAACCACTTAGGCGGGGAATTTCCAAAAATCCCCGCTTAATGCTCGACAACACTCTTCAAACATGCCAAATTTCAGCTTCATGCACCCAGTAGTTTTGTCTGTGCGTTGTCTGTCAGTCACTCAGTAACGGAAGCGTTTTATATACATATATTGATGATAAATTAATGGTGATTATACACCAAGAGAAGATTGGCACCAAGAGGACTAAATTTATGGTTGGTGTTTTTTTCATGTTTGTATATCGATTATGCCGAGATGTCTGATCCGATTTACGTGTTTTATTTTTGTTCGATGCGGGATGCTTGCTATTTGATACCATAAAATTGGACCTGTAGTTTTTATTCTATGAGCATTTATGTTTACTTAGTGTAATATTCACGATACAGTTGAAATTATTATTTTCCCATTCGAAAGATATCTCTTAAGTCACCAAAACATTTTGAAAGACAGTTTGATATACCTTAAATGCTTGCGTTATTAAAAAGTCATAATATAATAATTTTGAGAGTTAGGTATCATTCCCGTAACAGATAACAATAATAAAGGAAATTGAAATACGAATATTAAATTGGTTTTTAGACGGATTCTCACCTTCATTGAGTCGGCTTTTGAAAAGGTTCTTAGATCCGTTATAAATTGCGGTGAAAAGGTTTGAATAATGATTTGCTACATAAAAAGATGATAGAAGTTAAAGAAATGTCCAGCTTAAATGAATATGAAAACCTCAAAGTTTTATACCCTGAGGCATTAGACAGAAACATTCGCGTTTGATGAGTTTAAGTTCTTATGGGAACAAACGTAGCTCTACCCCGAACATAAGCCTAGCCTCAGGATCAATTGAAAATGAGTTTTTTTCAACCGTGCTTAAGTTGTCACTGCTATTTGAATAAAAACCTTGGCCACTACGTGATCGCTCGAACGAATATACTCATTCGTTTTATTTATGGGTAATAGGCTCGTGTTTGACCATCTCACCTGATGGTAAGTGATGATGTATTCGAAGATGAAGCACGCTTACCCAGAAGTAACCTATTCACTTTTGACTTAAAGACTCCCAGGTTATAGCTATCAGGAAACACAGACTCCAGACTAAGACTCCAGAGTAAGTAGTAACAATAAAAAAATATTATCAGGTTTGTAAGGCCCATAGTGTTAATCTAACAATTATAATATAATACATATAATTACTTAAAAACCGTGTTAATAAGAACAATTAGGTAAGTAATTAGGAACATAATGAAAGTTGCATTTAATTAATTCAAAATGTTAACTCACTAAATAAGCCACTATAAGACTGACTACCGATCCAAACCTATCATTTGAAATTCTCTGCGCAGTAATGGGGACATCAATATAGAGTGTCCTATTTATATATCTACCTATGTACATTCAAAGCTACATGGTTCTTGATTGCCACATGTCATAAAATAATTACTGTGTGCAGTGTGGTGGTTAGGAAGGGAGTGACGGGGTACCCCTACCATCTCATGTTGCGTCCGGAATTTAAATAAGACTTAATGTCTTCGCAGAACAACACACTTTCCTTAATTTTTGTTCCTTCTTCTGTAATCGCAATCAGATTGCGTTTTCAATAATAATTTTGCACGTTCCAGTCAGACGTTTAAACTTTTTACTGCGTTTCAGTTAGGTACTGAAATATCCATTGTTTCGCCGACATTTGTACCACTATTAAAACTTTCCCATGGTAGTCGCCATCTATAATTCATGCTGCGTAGCACTCACATTTTGTTACATAGAAAGAGCTTTTCCCATTTTCATGGTAAATACAAATATTCAAATGTTTAGAATTATTTAAAAAAATTGAATACGGAATGTACGCGTAAAATCTATTGTGAAAAATCGTCATAAACCTCTGTTTATTAAAATATTTAAATACTATAAGCTTTTGTAGTCCGACCTGGTATGGTTGTCTCACGGGTTGATTGACACAGCGGCCATAACAGAAAACCAATTGATCGAATTAGTTGATGCTTCTCTGGGTGGCGCGACAGACTTGTATTGAATAAAAAATGCACCCTGTTCCTTCAACTGCCCTTACGTTCCAGTGCCGCGGTATCTCACATTCCCGCAACCCCAATAGGTAATGCCCCGTCGGGTTCTGTCAATGCAGCTGACTGCTCTTTGAGGCGGGCGAGGAACACGATGCGCCGTCGTCCCGGGCCTGGTCCTTACCAGACGGTGAGCTAACCCTGCTCGCCGCCCACAAGGCCACGCATGCGGTGGCCGAAGATCGGCTTGCGAGCCCCGACGCCCGGGGCGTCTCCCGTAGCAACTGGGACGTGAGGAATAGAGTTGTCTCTCCTTCACGCGTTTGGACTCCGCCTTGGCTAACATGACTGCTTCTCAGAAGGAGGCGATCGCACCCCTTTCGCCTAGCACCATAGACTGAAGGGCTGGGCGCGAGAGGTCGCCGCCGAAGATGGGGTCCACGAGTACACGTCAGTGCTCCGCCCAAGCGGGGCACTCCTCCACCGTGTCCTCCGGGTGGTCCTCACTATGACCATACCCGGGCTTGTCCTTCCTTTGTATCCGAAAGCATGTGACAACCTACTCCAGAAATTGTGACAACCATCCCTAACCCGTTATTCCCTAACCTTTTTCTTTACCACAAAAATATAAAATATTTTCTAAACCGATAATATTAGAGAAAAATACTTTTATCTATTTTCATTAGAATAATTAAACTATCTTTTGGTATATAAATCTCATTTATAAACTAAGGATTTTGTTGTAAATGAAATTAGAATAGAATGTGAATTCCAACCCCGGTCTCCCCTACGTATTTTTAAGATGTGTGTATAGTGAATGATCAGCTGAGCCAAGTGCAGGCTCAAGTTCACACAAACATACATCTGTTGGTGACGGATGTAATAAGCAACATGACATCGTGTGCATGACCTTATTTTAAAATGAGCCTTATAATCTAAGCAGTAACGCTTGGCGTTTTTATTAATATCGCATTCAAACCATTTAAGAATTAGACACTCACAACTTGTCCTAACTTTTAACGTCTTCTAAAAGCGATCTTTAAAGACCGCTTTTGATGTGGTCATATTTACCATGTCTCTGCTTTTGCCTAGTCAGATACCTATAAACGATGTGGTCCAGTGCCTTTAAAACCGATAAAAATATAATTTTGATCGATTTCACGCTACGATTGACGGCCACTTGAATCTTCTGATCGATTCACGTATTTCCTGTAATCTGATAGAGTTGGAATTTAGGACACACATTTTATATGACAGATAGGTTGCCATTTAGCTGTTTCGATCGTGAAAAGTGTAAAAAAGAGGTGTATCATTGTTACCCAGTCAACAAGTTACAAGTTTAGTAGTACAAGCTAATTTTTGGAATGTATGTTTCCGCAAACAAAATTAATTAGATTGAAACAGACTTAAAAACTAAGCTATTTTTTGTCCCTCACAAATAGTGCTTGGTTACAGTAAATTTGACCACGTAAAGAAAAGAAGTGAATTGAAAACTGAAATTTTTAGCCGTCGCACAGACGGGTATTTCGCATTCCTAGCCGGGCGAAATTATTTGTGCAGTTTTTTCTGTTGTAACATATAGGTAGGACTTACTAAAATGTACAGACGACCTGTCCAGAGCTCTGTGTGGAACGCAGGAAGCTAAAGAACGTTCATTGTGATATTGAGGGAGGCCTTTATAGCGGATGTATTAGATGTTCAGTGGAAGTAATTATATAATGATATGATGTTAAAATAAAAAAGTATTAATGATTTGGAATAGGCTTTATTGATCAACTAATTATATAAAATATAATTTGATGAGGAACAATGCCAGGGTTCATCGTCGCTTTCTTCAACCTCTTCTGTTTCCGAAGTTTCTGAATCTGAATCATCTTCAGATTCTGGAGAAGGTGGCAACAACATAGATATCGCTGTCAGTGGATTCTTCAGCAAACCTTATTCTCATTGGTCTACAATAACGTGGCGAGGAGAGATTCGGATTTTGCCAAACAATTTTTTTCCCATATTTTAATTAACTGTAGCGGTACTAAACAGCTTTAGAATATGTTGTTGTCAGTGGAGTCTTCATTGTGCATTTTCTGTTTAAACTGGGACTGTTGCGAGCCGTCACAACCCCACTTATAAATAAGCTCCAATGAACCACGTTCTTCTTCAGTTAAATAACTTAAATTTTCTTTTAAATAAGTAAGCAACCTAGTAACCATGTGATTTAATAGGTCTTACAAATTAACTTCTGCAATTGTTTCAGTCACAGTCATTGACGACTTTGGTGGATAGCACTAGTGCTTTTCTTTCTGTACTACGCTATAGCAAGGGTAATATTTCTTACTAGTACTCACGCGGGGCTTCGCTCCCGTGGATTCTATCACGGTAAAAACATAACTCTCCTTTTTTGCAGTCGCGTAAAAAGTAGCCTATAACCTTCCTCAAGCTTCAAGCTACTTCCATACCAAATTTCATCCAAATCCACCCTGTACTTTCGAAGATTAGCGCTTTCAAGCAAACAAACAAACTTTTCCGCTTTATAATATTAGTATTTTCTGATTGTAATTTGTGATGATCTCATATTGTTTTCTTGATAGATCAGCTTCAACAAACATTGATAGTGCTTTGAAGGGAGAAAATTGTGTGTCACTAACTTGCAAATATTTAGAATTAGCTTGTTTGTATTTTTTTGCTCGCTTCGGTGACTTCATGACTTCTGACAGTAAATGGGATGCATTTCTATGGCCAGACGTCTCTAGGCTAGTTTTGGCTGCATATACTAACACTTCTTGACTAACAGTTGACCGTAGTTCACTGGTTTTCTTTCGCTTGTTCCTGTCAGAGAGTTCATGAAAAGGTTTTGATGGGCGACAGGCATGCTTTTGTGGTTGCGAAACAATAGGTATCTCGAACGTTCCTTGTAGCCAAGTAGCATTGGCAGTAATAAATTTAGGAAGTATTCTTTTTGCCTTCAACCACCTTTTTTTTAATTCACTTTGGAAATGTGAAATATTATGTTTCTAAACCCTTAATTGTTCTTAATTAAAGTTGTCAGACGATAAAAGGTAATGTTCCAAAAAATCGACTTTATCGTCAAAAGTGTGTAACTTTTGTTGTTGCATTTTATTGAACAGATATTCTCTAGATACAACTTTGTAGTTAGAGCCCCTGGTAACCCTAAAACAATAAAAAAGAAAACATTTCATAATTTGCTTGAAAATAACGGTCAATACTTTTTAACTAACACCAACACTAACGCGTAAGTTTTGTAGAAAGTAGCATAAAGTAGCACTCAATTCGTGATATATCTATCATCTGACAGTGTTTGTCATGCGTTACAATAGAAATCGTTACTCGGAAGCACTCGGAAAGATAAATATAATCATTTTGAAATGTACAATTCAGATAAAAACTGCTTAAAAAATCGTGACAATTATAAATTGACTTTGAACCTTACAAATACATGTAAACGTTAGTGAATCGTAATAAATAAAACTGTTCTTACCTGCTTTATGATAATCCATAGTAGTTTTGATTGAATAACTCACGATAAAAAAGCAGTGAGGTCTCAAACACGGTACGTTTTTAATGTAGCCAGTAACTGACGCGAGCGCATGCGACAACGATCAAGTTCCAACTGATTTGTGGCTGATTGGCGAAGGCGCACGAGCCTGGAAAGGGTCGTCTATTGTTCAGCAGCTACCTGGCTCGCTGACAAGTATTAATTTTTGCTTTTGTGTTGGAATTTGTTTTTACTATTTCGCCCGGCTACGACTGCAAAATACCCGTCTGTGCGTCGTTAGATTTTAACAGTGAGCTCATAAATTTGACTCTATATTATTAAAATTAATGACGAACGAATTAAATAGATATGTGATCATTACAGAAATACAGTTGCGTAAGCAGAAAAACAAATCACATACAAATCGCAGAACATTATTAAATAAATTCGATATTGGAAAAATTAATTCGATTAATGGTTCAGTTTTGAAATTTCACCAACCGTTTTAAATTTCGACGCTAAAACAGAAATACCATAAAGATTTACCCACCCATCATTAAATATTACAAAGTCCCTTAACAACGCGGTCCTCAGTAATGAAACAGGTATTATAGGTAAAGTCAAGATGACGAATAGCATTACAAGTTTTATCTTCAAATATAACGATCATTAAATGGCATTAGTTTTGCCATCTGCGAAGTCTATTTAAATGGGGCCGTTATGGTGTGTAAAGTGCGCTCATAACTTCCAGCTGCAGACACTATAAAATGTTGAGAGGTAATGAGACTATAAATTGATAGTTTAAAATCACTAGAAAAACACGCTTTTATAAATGCACGTAAAAACAAAAAAAATGTTCGCGCTTTTCCTTTTTTTTGTAGTCTCCGTTTTTTTTTTGTGTTGCTGTTTCTTTTTTTGTAGTTTTTGCCATATTATTCCCACAAGTAGTGAACAATTAAACGGTAGATCTCCCCCAGAGGATTTGAAAGTGACATCTATAAAATAATCTATGGATTATCGTTATCGGATCGGTTTTCTTAACATTTTTGAATTACCGCGTAGGTAATTCAAAAATGTTAAGAAAACCGATAACGTATTTTCTTTAGGTTTGTATAACCTTGAAACCTGATCGTGTTCTAAGTCCATTACGTGGCCTTTCTCACAAGTGCAAATACGACTATGATACGTTATTCCATCATGGAATGCCAGTGCCTATCATCCAGCTTAATCATCAGACCTTGAAACCTAATCGTGGTCAAAGTTCATTACAAGACTTTTCTAAGAAATCCAAAACAGCTTTTCCGTCATGAAGTTCCAGTTCATATCTTCCGGCTCCATCATCAGATCAGTTCGACAGTACCATATTATTGTATTGTCATCAGAACTACATACAGCTGCCAATTTTCATTACGCTACGACCCTTGGAAGATGGTTAAATTAGTTACCTTAGATTCCATTACATAGTTACATACAGGTCGACCTAATAAAAGCGTGTTAAAAACAAGAATAGGGAATGATAGGCGGTTAATAAAGTTAAAGTACATTAGAATTTTTCACATTTCAAGTGTTGCAAAATGTTTGTAACATCGACAGGTCATAATGCGATTTGCCGCATATTTCAAGAAACTGGAACACCATTTCCTGCCGTTGATTTTTCAGCTTGCGTTCAAAGATATTCTGATATACATTACGCATTTATTATATTAAGTAAATATTTTTTAAAGATGGATACGAGAAAATGCATTGCAACCGTGAACCCACTCCAGACACAAGCATATTTAGCTTAATTGGAGGGGTTAACAGAATTACTAAGTAATGTGAATTCCACCCACATTGGTAGTTTCTCTAAAAACCTAACTGTGCTATGTGAAATCGAAATTCAATATAAACAGAAGATTCGACAGCATAATATTAATTGTAAAATCCAATATCACGTAAGAGGAGTTTAAAACATGTTTCATCTTAATGGCATTTTATGAGACACGTAGAGACATAAATATCTGACGCCATTATTACATTACCTTTATCTTCCGCCCCACAAAGAATTACGTTAAAACAACACACCATGGGAAAAAGGTTACTAACGTTCCATAACTGGGTGATAAATGGGAAAAAGACCCTTAAACCCCTCGGTCAAAAAGTCTAAATTAGAAGGAGAATTCTAAAAGTTTCTGCTTCTAATTTAGACTTTCAATTAGGAGACCTTTGGTCCTTGCGGCGTTCTATAATTTAAAAAAGATTTTTATGGAAATGCTGTCAACGTTTTTAACCGACTTCAAAAAAAGGAGGTTCTCAATTCGTTTTGAACTTTTTTTTTATGTATGTTGTTTTTTTTAAGTATAGTTTCTAGTTGGTCCCATTGTTACGAAACCAGGGTCTGATGATTGGATCCTGGAGAAATCGAGGGAACTATTAAAATATTATAGGCACACCTATAGCGTTTTGGGTATTTTTTATAGTACCTTGAGCAGTTACTTCCGAAAAGTACTATTTGGGGAAGTTGAACTGATGATGAAGACCACAGATGGCCACTGAAACTCCTCAATAATAAGTATTTCGTGCATTGCGTTTCGATTACTTGAGTACGGATGTTAAACACTTTATGCTCGTCACAATACATATGGTAGTGTAGAGCTGATGGTGAAGTACCAGGAGAACTCCTCAAAAATTAACGGCTATGCATCGAGAAAAGCAACATTTTGTAAAAGGTGATAAGTTGTTGACATTATGGCTTTTGTAGCTAGATAAATTACAAACCGACCCATTAAAAAGTGCGAAAATTTTTATTTTTGCAAAAAACAGACCCGACTTCCATATCAAAACACTACAAAGCCAAAAATAACTTTAATTTCGGAAGGCGGTGTGAAAAAAAAAGAAAATCCAAAACCAATAACACTGACTTCCGAAAGTCGGTTCAGTTTTTTGCAAAAAAAAAAAATTCAATCGCTAGATACATTTTTTTTTTTTTTTTTTTTTTATTTAGAATAGGTTCGCGTTTGACCACCATCTCACCTGATGGTAAGTGATGATGTGGTCGAAGATGGAGCACGCTTACCTAAAAGTAACCTATTCACTCTTGACTTAAAGACTTGACATAAAAAAAAGATTTATATCCAAACAAACAAAAAAGGTTCTATCAAATATAAACCCCATGAAAATATTTCCAAGACATCGTATTCTTACCATTTTATAAAAAACGTAAAATAAAACATAGCTTCAGGCACGGATTGGTACTAGGTATACCTCAATCTAGAACATGTCTAACTCAAATCCATTCGCATAGCTAATATTTTTCTTCGATTGTATTATTGTAAAGTTTTCCAAGTTTGAACTTTGTTTAGCAAAAATAAAGTTGGAAATCGCTTGGTGGATTCGCTAAGGCAATAGCTGCTAGCATTAAAAGTTCTATACCAAGTCATGTGTACACACTAAGGTACGATAGCATGTCCCCGTTCTCCGATTCTATACATCTCCTTAACAATATAGCAATCTACGTTTTTCTGTGTACGATAGCTAATCAGATCCTCCCTTTTGGCAAACATAACCAAGTATGGTTCAATGACAACTCTCGGGTCTACCCAGCGATGAATGAATTGCGAAATATATGATTGCGAAGCGAATGATATGATTGATGACCTTTGGAAACCCATCTAAATCACTCCAGATTATAATAAAATTAGTTATACAAATACACGTGATGCCAAACGCTTTAAGCTTGATGTAAAATAATTATATTGAATACTGATTACTTTCAAAGTTCTTTAGAGTCAATTTACAGCTATTATATTGAGTAACAAATATTGAAATTTGACAGGACATATTACTTTTTTATTGTTTAGTATTCTGATTTGTTGGAAACTTCAGTCCTAAATATTTTAATGAAATAAAGCTCACAGCGTTTTTAAATTTCCACTAAAGATAATGGTTTTGTGTTTAGGTATTAAAGTTATATTTAGAGGGAGACTATAGGGAGGTTGGACTGAATTTATTTTACTTAGTTGGAAATCGTTTAAGTCAAGTATTTTACGATGAGCTTTACACAGGGTTTTTTTTGTTTGTAAAGTTTTCTGTACTTATAATTAAAATACTTACAATTTTAGCTTCAAGTGAAAAAACTGAATATATTTATTTCCTGCATTTAACAAATTCTTCAAAATCCCTTGGAAGTTCGCGTAAAGTAAATGAAGAATATATCTTTACATTACTAGGAGACATTATAATTCACCGACATTGGTGAGCCCTTACATATCGTAACATATTCTGTCAATTAATCAGACATAATTCCATAATTACAACAACAATTTAGGTGTCGACAAGATCAAACTAACCTCTATTTGTAACAAACCCCAATTTAACAAATTATTTTATATAACGAATATTTTCCAATACTCTTCAGTTGCATTGTTTGCCTCAAAGAGCAATCAGCAACAGTGACGGGGCATCATAAGGCCATTGCCCGCCGGGGTTGCGGAAATGTTCTAACAAGATGCCGCGGCCTCGGAACTTAAGGGCAGCTGAAGGAACAGGGTGGGTTTTTGGTCAGTAGAAGTCAGACACACCCTTCCGCTTAACCCAGAGCGGGAGAAGTCATTCGATGACTTTCCCATCCAGAAAACGTAAATAAAATGTTTTCATTGTATGTCCCACAATATGTTTCTATGGTATAATATAAAGCCCCAGTTTAATTTGAATTATTTAAAAAAACTGAAATCTGAAATCAAGAATATATTGATAGAATACACCAATATTAATTTAAACACACATATTTAACACCATGTAAAATAGGTTTTGTATCTTTATTTATTTAAGAAATTTTTAACGGTATGTTATGTTAATTCTATCGAAACCTTATAACTTCCAAATTACAAATAACTAATGAATAAACTAATACCATTCTGACCACATTGGTTTGGTTAAAACACTTTTAAAAAACCTATATCTCAGTTGTTTAACTTAAATTTAGTAATGAAGGCACCGCTTTCAGGCCCATTCCTGACACACTCCACCAAGAGGTGATAAATATCAGCTATTATATCTCTGCAAACTAAAAATTTCCAAAGTAGGTAGGTTTAGCTAGGTAGCGATGTAGATTACTGATAAATGGATATGTTCCACTTTTATTAGCAATTTATGGCTTTTGTAAAGCTGAGAGTTGAGAAAAATTACAAAGACTTCAAGTTTCCAAGTAAGTTAATTCAAAGAAATATTATTACCTACTTGAATATAAGTTATGTGGCCATACGTCAAAGGTTCACAGATAGAATATTCAAAAAATAACATTGAGATATAGCTGAAGTCATGTTTATTTATTAAACATAGTGAATTTCAGATTACCCTTAGTTAGCTACAATATAACCTTTACTTAATTGAAGTTAGTCCAACTTTGCAAGTGATATCAGGGTAATGTTGTGTGAATACACTTTATTTTAAAACATTATATTTACAGGTTGTCTTGTAATCTATAAAATTATCAAAAATCATCAAAATTCATCTTGAGCAGTAGTTTTCCCCTGCGTAGGAAAGTGGCCCTGCCAAAGACACGCTGAAAGGAGTCCTCTCAGTCGGGTCTCTAGGAGTTATAGGTGGTTTTCGCCCTAAAACTCTTGTACCCCGGTCACCCCAGGGGCTGTGTTTTCAGCCCAGAGCCACACAATGTCGGCCCTCATCTCAGCTTCTGTCACCTTGGGGACTCTAGCGCCTAAGGGCGTAGAAGGTCCATGAGATTTCCACCTCGAGAAAAAACAATTGGACCGACCGATAGACACATCCTAACAGTCTGTACTTTAATTTTAAGAGAATTGTTTAAACATAGGTACATACTCAGTCAGACACACAAAACTTCCATACAATCATATCAGGGTCGAGTGCGAAGCAAACACTGCCGTACCATCCTTTTCTGGAAACATTTCGGCGTATTTTCATACCCCTTTTGAGGACATCTGGATAGATTTAAAACGCTGAAATTATCGTCATCTAGTAAGCCAAGTAATATAGTGGGATGTGTCAATGAGTAAATGTGCATAAAGAATGTTCAACGGCTGGTGACATAAAATCTAACTATATTAATAAAGAAATCGCAGTAAAAAACCTTAGACTTGGCTTGCTTTTTCTTAGAGATTTCATTACTTTTTATAGAGAAACAAGGTTTGTACAGGACATTTTGGTGGGATAGATATTTCTGTTTCAAGAGTGCTTATTTTTTTTATTTTTCAACCTTGTTTATGTTCTTAAAATTTGGGCTATCCACTACAGTTCAGAGGAACACTGACTCCCATAACACAGATTATTCTAAATTGGGATTCAGCAGACCCACATTTTGTATATTTTTCCGCTTCCAAAAATTGTACCTATGTTTAGACTGTTGCAATGTATTTTGGCTGTTAATGAAGTGGTTGTTATTGCTTACGAGGATCAACTGTTTTCGGGTTCAAGGGATTTGTTTGCTCAGCACTTACGGCTGTTAAGTCACCGCCAAAAAGGCGTGGGGTTGCGGGTCCAAGCAGGCTGCGGTGCCACTCACCGAATACTCAGCTTACTGACGGGCGTTAATATCATCAGTCCACTATTTTAATTTGAAAATGCCGACTGTGCCTGGAGGATAGATCAACTTTGTAAATAAACAAGTTAAAAACTTCAAACTATTACTAAACGTGTTAATTTAAACTACTTACTTACTTTACGGTCAAGTACCACTGCTGTGAAGTCAACAAAGCCCTTTCCCGTATTTGCTTTTAGTATCAGCGGGAACAAGTTTCCACAGATTGAACATTTAGGGTTTTGAACAGAACTTGGTCTTTATTTATTGCCTCATTTTGCATTAAAATTAAAAATAATTGATAGTAAGTGGTCTGTTGTACCTATGATGTGATAAATAAATAATAATTTATTGAACATAAAAATATTACATCTTTCAAGTGAAGCCCCTGACTCCTGTGCTAGGCGAACCTGTGTTACAGGAATCAGTGTCCTACGCTATACATGAATACACATTTTAATTTTTATGTTATAAATTTCAAACAAAAAGTAACATTAGAAGGTATAAGGAATAACTGAAAGAGAAGCGAAACGTGTATGTGTGTGTAAGTTTGAGTGTATGTGCGTAATTGGGAGTGTGTGTGTGTCTGAACGCGTGTGCGTTAATATGAGCGTGTGTTTTGAATAGCTTAATTTACTGTACTGACGAAATTAATTATTCAGTGTCGTCATAGCTTAAGGACTGAAGCCATGGTTTCAAAATTTGTTTGACCTTATGTAACGTAAGCTTATAAATTGGAATCGTTTTATTTCCTCTATTATAGATCCTAGAACTTAATGCGCAAAAGTGTCTAGACGCAAGTTTAGTGCGACATTTGCGAACTTGACAAACGGGAAACCCAGTGCGTTTGCTTATTAAATCTGGGCTTACTGGGCTTATTAAATCTGATAAATAGGATTAAAAGAAATATGATTAAAATTTAACACAGTATTCATTAGAAATATTTTCATATTTGAATGCTCGTGCCTAAGTAATAACAGCCGGCAGGGGTCAATCTTCAATATTAAGAAAAGCTTGTTGAGGTAGGTCTGTGGATCGGTGATCCATTTATTTATTTATTAAAACTTAATGCAACACAAAATGTACAAAGTCGG
The DNA here is from genome assembly GCA_943138885.2 of Tholera decimalis. Classification (NCBI taxonomy): domain Eukaryota; kingdom Metazoa; phylum Arthropoda; class Insecta; order Lepidoptera; family Noctuidae; genus Tholera; species Tholera decimalis. Next base: position 21,754,541 of record OW964552.2, on the reverse strand, counting down.
ACTTAATCCATCTTAACATATCGGAGATTACTCCATGCTCAGAAACCACGATAAGTCATTGGTCTCGGCTTCTTTGACAGTCATTACGGTGACTCAGAAGCCAGAAAATCTGCCACTGGTCTGGCATGAACTGTTGAGCGGTTCCTTCTGGATCATCACGTTGTCCCAAATGGATGGTCTTCAAGAACGTGGCTGCCAACGTACCGGTTGGGGTGTTGTTGGTAGGTAGTTTGAGATCATTGAGTACGAGCCTACGAGCAATCGTCAATTCGACACAATAAGAATTAAAGAATATTTAATAGTTTTAGTGAATATAATGGCACTGTTTTCACTGGCAATCACAGAAGTACTTAATCTTTCCCTACACATGTATTATTAGGAATCTAAAATGGTTTTGCTATTAGGGTCATACACAAAAAGTGAACATTAAAAAATATTTTTAATAAAACTGCGATTTTTTTGAAACGTTATATTTATTTAAAGTTTGATATTAATATTTTTTAAAAAATATCAGAAGAGATCACTCTTGGATATTTTAGGCATAAATCACGATTTTAGTTTTTTTACGTCTACAGAAGATATTGTGTTGTCTACAGAAGAGAACAAAAATTGGCCTAAATAATCATATCAATGTGCACAAGAATAGAAACAATGGAGGTTTTTGGGGTTTAAATTGGGGTTCTCTTGAACCCTTAAAAAAATCATAATAAAGAATTTTTACCGATTTAGTACAAAAAAATATTCAAAATTTGTCAACAGAACAGACATTATACTTCAGTAGACATATAAAGGAACAGAATATTAAAACATATTATCCTCGTCAGAACCGTTGCACATGAAATTCTTCGGCCGTTTTTTCTGTGGTGAATCTTCAGAGGCTTCAGAGACTCTTTTCTTCTGAGTTCTATGTCCCTGGTTCAATATTTCGATAGAAAGATCAGGAGTCGTTCTATCTGAGAGTCCTGGTGCATTTAGCTGAGTCAGAGCCTCAGGAGTAGCTGGAGCCACATGAGAATCACGGATAAGCATATGCTTATCCGCGATTCTCCTATCAAGATCACCAGACTCCTCATCTCGTATATACTCAGATGAGGAGTCTGGTGATCTTGATCTTCCTCGGGCAATCAGAAGACAAATATTACAAGAATGAATTAGGAGTAACTATGGTTCTAGATGTAATAGGAAATAGGCATACCAGTCTTATGCAAATTTAAAAGTGTGTTATTTAATAAGCAAATTTGTTTCTTGATCTTTCTTGTTGTGACCGTGTTTTTTTCCAGATGCTAATCTACTATGTTCATCTTGAAATAAAAAGTTATGGATTGCTTTTCTTATCTTTTGAGTCTTAATCGTTTTAATCGTTCTTTTAGCACGTTTTTCTTTCTTTTCTAGTTTGTTGTTGTTGTAGTACGTGTTCTTATACATCGCTTTCTACATTTGGCCATTTTTTTTATCGCTCCCTATCCTTTCTTCTTCGAGGGCTGCATCGTCAATTTTTACCCGAGCACGAAGTTTACTTACTTTTTTTCTGCTTGCGCATGCGTAGTATCTGAAATAAAATACCCCAACCATCACGTGCTACAAGCCACACAATGAAAAATAAATGGCAAGCAGCTTTTAAAGCTCTGCATTCCAAAAAATTAATAAACAACTGAAATTGAGCAGAATAAATCGTGAAATAATTATATAATTAAATAAAGTTGTGGAATATTATATTTATTATTATAAGTTAAAAAATATAGTCTAATTAAGAACCTGAATAGTTTAAAAAGCGAGTAACACAACTGTTTTTTTTTCCAAATGTAGTGGATGTCCATTGCTTATTACAAGTCTACAGTAAATATGTCTACAGGAAAGACAAATTTTCATAAATCAAAGATGGCATCTTACAATTACGAGGTAAGAACTTAAGCAATGTGATATTAGCGTACCCCGCCCATAAGCACAAGCGATCATGAAGTTTTTATTTATTTGCAAAGGCTACTTACTCAGATATCCTTTACACAGGAAAGAAGCACTGATCTCGACCGAAAACTTGTGTAATGAAATAAAATCGGGGATATTCACTTCACACGCTCTTTACGTAAAATTAGAACCGAGCAAATGACAGAGAATACAGTGCCAGCAACATAAAAAACAAAATAATAACGATGCGTTCATCTTTGGAAAATTTTGGCTTATTTTACGCGTCTACAGGAGTAGACCTAAAATCTCTGAACAGCATGTTAATATGATTTATTTCCAAATTTGGAATGATATATTTTTTAATAGGTTAACCTTACGCATATTTGATGATATAACCAACGAATTAGGAATGATAAATTCGTTGGATATAACTGGTGTAATGAAACGAAACAAAACTATCGAAACTATGTGTATATATTTTTAATCTTCACTTAAACTCAAGTACTTGGCATCCGAACAGTCTACAGAAGGAGATTTTTTCAAGTTCAAAACGGAAGAAAATAAAGTCAATTTCAGTACTATGTGATTTTTTTTTTATAAAACATGATTAGTTTTCAATATGAACTAACTATAAAATCTTTTAAATGTTGTTACAACATTTCAACACTGGTTTTACGCTGCATGAACATTTTTTTTCGTTTTTTGTGTATGACCCTTTAACTTTTCACCATTGTTTATAAATCATCTTACTCGTTTCAGCTTTTAGAATAACATTTACAGCCTTTTAGCGCTGCGGCACGGTGGGTACTTCTAAATTAATTTAACTGTTGTTCCGTACCTACCTACGTGCGGTATAACTTTGGTGCATAGGTACCATGCTGCGTACTCCCATTCATCCCCAGTAATTACTCATGGCCCATGGGTGACTGGTAGAGAATGCCTAGGCATTAAATCTGCCTTTGTACTTTTGTGTTGCATAAAGTTTTAATAAATAAATGGGTCATTTTGAGCCACGCGTAAAACTACTCGTACCTTTCTATCTTAAGAAGCTCTTTGCACGAAGATTTTATGCAGTGTCCTTTAACGAGAAAATAATACGACCAAATGCGTGAACGTTGGTTGGAAATTGAGTTACGTTGCCTTTGTATTGAAGTCATTGTTGTCGAAACAAAACAGAATTGTACCTCTGTTTATTTGTGTGGAGCTCGTAGATAACAACAGTTTCGTGGACGCAACGCGACGGAGCGTTGACGCGAGGGTTTTCCATTTAAACCCGCCAACGTTGAAACTGTTGTGTGAAATGTCCTTATGTCCGCATTTCCACTCTACGTAAGGCTCCTTTTATTTTACTGGCACATTAGCTCATTGTCACGTTTCACGTGTTCCGACACTTCCTCGAAGAGACGCTCCGAGTCTTAAAATGTTATTAACCAGATGGATACAATATCTTTTGGAGAGACCTACTGAATGTAATCAAGTTCTGTAGCGACAAGTTTACGAGTCACTTTACTGCTTGTGACATTGTTGATGACCAATAAGAAAGTAGCAAACTGCGACAGCTTCAAATGTTACTACAAATACACTAAAATTGTAATTTCGTGTTGGCCTCGCGTCACAGATATGTATGTTTTTGTCAAATTCAGCTTACGCGATATTCAAAAAGCTTGGCATTTTTTAATCTTTAATAATTTAATGGCTGTGAAATTGAATTTGATATTGCTATGGAGTTTTTTTTGGGGATTATTTTTCTATATAAAAGCACTGGTAAATTGATGAAAGAGTTACCTGTATTAACTGTACTTTCATCCATTCTTAGATGTTTGTTGCACAAACACCTAATCTTTTTTTGGTCAGCCTGAGTGGGGTTAAATTAGCCTTAACTTTGTATATAGCGATAAACCTACGCAACGTACATATATCAAACGCGCTCACATTGAATTTGGGCAACGACAGCTCACAGATTATAAGGGTCGAATGTTATTTTGTTTGCGCGTAATCTGTATACTTGGGTGATAAATTTTGGACCTAACGTCAAATCATTTTTCAATGAGACAGGAGTGTGTACAAGGTATTATAAAATGCATATTTTACTTAGCAAAAAGTCTAATTAGGTACTATTTAATTACTCTGTGTCACGTGCAGTCATTATATTGATAGGGAAATAATATTTTATTGTTTATATCTATATATAGTTTTGTTATCGGCTAATTGCACATAGAAACATTGTAGTTACGTCATTCTTGCGAGCTCGTGTCGCTAAACGAGAGAGAAAAAAGCTTTTTGCAAAAAATAGAACTGACTTCCATTAAAAACACTACAAAGGCAAAAATAACTTTGAGTTTGGAAGGCGGTGTCAAAAACAAAAATAATATATACAAAACTAAAGACACCGCCTTCAGAAATTAAAGTTATTTTTGCCTTTGTAGTATTTTTATATGGAAGTCGGTTCTATTTTTTGGAAAAAGTTTTTTTCACGCTTTTTAGTGGGTCGGTTTGTAATTTATATAGTTACAAAAGCCAAAATTTCAACTACTTATCACCTTAATACCTATAATATTTGAAGAGTTCCCTCGATTTCTCCATGATCCCATCATCAAATTCAAACGTGTTGACAATGGGACCAACTAGAAAGTATACCCTTTCAAACAAAAAAAGAATTTTTCAAATCAGTCCAGCCACCTGCGAGTAATGAGGTAACATACATAAAAAAAAGTTCAAGACGAATTGAGAACCTCCTCCTTTTTGTTTTCCTTTTAAAGACCAATTTTATTATTGAAACACAGAGGTAACATAGAATTAGATACTGTTGAAAATAGTACAATCATAAAGTCGTCATACAACTTTCTAACTTTCCACTTCGTTATCTCCTTACTCCTAGACGCTATTTTATTCTCCTTATTGCTGCCACTGTGTCAAAATAAATAGCATTGGCCAGCAGCTCATCACAAACTGTCATGCAGTTGAAGCACGGGTCGCATTGATCGACATTAAGGACATTATCCGACGAACTCTGTTCAGTTGCTGTCGTCGGCATAGCGGCTGTACCCAGACCCCCTTTGTTTTTTTTTTATTTTTTCGTGGTAAAATTATCAAATAAGTCCTCCCACCCCGGGCAGGGCCGGAGGGACTGTCAGACTTTTACTGACTAAAATCCACGGTGTTCCTTCAATAACCCTTTACGTTCCGGGGTCACAGTAATGGGTTAAGTCCCACGACCCCGGCAGGCTTCGGCCCTCTGCAGGGGGGGCCTCGTCATATTGCTGACGCTCTTTGAGGCGCGCGTGGAACACAACGCGCCGTCGACCCGGGCATGGTCCATGGTCGGACAGCGAGTTGCCCTTTACTCGCTGTCCGCATGCCCGCGCCTACGGTGGCCGGAGATCGTCGGCCGACGTCCGACGCCGTGGGCGTCTACCACTGCGACCCAGACCCCCTAGGGTATCTCAACATATTCCTCCATTTTCCTCCATTCCTTAAATAGCACGTTAACGCCAGCTGTCATTTGGACGTATTTGACAGTTGTTACAAGTAAGTAGTTAGAAGCCAGAAAGTCTAACACCGGTTTTTCCAAAGGGTTTCGTGTTATTCAGCTACTGGGTTATGCAGGTCAAATATGCTGTCGTTCCATTTCAAACACTAATACTCCGCTGTAGCCGGTTAGACCGGAAGCCGGCTCCAACTTTTCCCATCTAGGAAAAACGCTCAGCAGATAATGATGACAGTTATGCGACGATTGCAAGAAAACGGAAGGCTGATCCATGTTGGATAGACAGGTATTAGTATTAGTATAATAGTATGCCACGCGGTTTATGTTAAAAAAAAAAAAAACTTCTTTGCTAAGTCGTTCGCAGCTCAAGTAGTACGACTGTGGAATACTTTTCCCGTGTCAGTAAGACAAGCATGAACTCTTCCTTCTTTCAAAAACATGGTAAAAGATCTCTATCTCTCTCTTTAATTTGTTAGTATTTTTATATATTTCAGCGTTTTTTATGTATATATTAATGCATATATATGTGTGTATTGAGTATGTAGTTTATTACTTATGTATTGTATATAAGCAAATAGTATGCACCATGGACTACCCGCGTATTTATTTTCTCCTGCTGTGTCAAATCCATCCAAAGATTGTCTGTAAAAGATTGCTTTTAGCGATAAGAACGCCCATTGTTATGGTGTACAATAAAGAATATATCTATCTATCTATACTTTTGTGCCTTCCGTCTTCTTAGCTCGTTTATCGACTGCAAAAAATACCATGTATATGTATATCTAATAACCTCGTTGATGGTGATATTTTCGAGCCGACGGATCAACAGAGCTTTACTTGACACTGCCAGACCAATATGCTGGCCGTAACCTTCATGGCAATGGCAGCAGTCCACTAGGCAATGGCCAGTAGACAGCGATGCAAAAAAATCATTGCTTTGAATTTTAATAGTCGAAATTTTGATTTTATTTTTTTTTCTTTACCTTATATCAGATACAAAACATCATCCTTAAATATGACCTCTCTTCTAGAGTATCTCTTCTGTGTAGTTAGTTTTTCATCTAATGAATATCTAGAAGTTTAAGTGTGTAAGACATTTAATTGAAATAATTTGCACAAAAGTACTTTGGAGAGTCATCCAATAACTGAACTGAGCCTGAGGATAATGTTAAACGGTTGTTCAGTATTTTAATCAAGTTAAATTGTCTTAATCTAAGACCCACTGTAATCCGAGAAAAATGGAGGTAATTTCATATAAAAGAGAAAATTGCAAACTTACTTCATTTACAATAATAATGTGTTAGATAAAAAGTGGGTCGCAGACTAAGAGCTAGGCTATGTTACTTTGCAAACAAATTGAATAATGATCAGTCTGCACACGAGTTTGGCAAACATTTAACTAATGCGAGTTCGCGAGGTTTCGCGCGCAGTGTTTCAAAAGAGTTCTTTTATTAATATTTTTATACACCAAAAACTTTCTCAGAAAATTTTCTGTGATCTGTTCGAAAATAACTATTATCGGTATTTTTTTTTTTAATTCGTTTTTGAGTTATGGGAGATGGTTCCGGTCGTTGTATCGTAAACATCACTGTGCCTGACGCTCCAAAGAAATATTGTAAACCAATAGAAAAAACCACAGTTTCACAATAAAGTAACATTCAAATTGAACATCTGAGTGAGGAAAAGTGTTTGTGATATAAAAACCATCACACATCCACGGAATTTGGCGAGGATTGAGAAGGAATAAAACCGAAGGAATTTAAGGTTAAGAATTATCACCTATCATTAGACGTCAGGCATTGTCATTGACATTACCTATCAAGTATCAAGTGTCTACGGTCACGTCAAAACTGACAACGTCATTCAAGTGTTGCCAACGAAAAAAAATCATTAACTTTCCCATATACTAAATTACGTTCCATTACACACCAAAATGGAAGGTCAATTCCAAATTTTATTTGATAAAATGAAACTTGAAATGCAAAACCAAACAGTAGAATTAACTAATACGATATTGGGAAAAATGGAAGAAAAATTAAAACCTGTCCTGGAAGAAAATAAAATTTTGAAAAATAAAGTAGAAAACTTGGAAATAAAGTTAGAATATTTGGAGAAGGACAGAAAAACTAACAATATAATAATACATGGGTTAAAGGAGGATGAGAAATCTATACGGGAGTTACTTGATAACGTGAAAAAACATTTTTCGGAGGAATTAAACTTTAACTTAGAAGATCGGGAAGTAAATAAAATCTATCGTATCGGAAAATCGAATAAAGACAATGAACCAAGGCCTACAGTCCTTTCATTAGTTAGTGGGTGGAGGAAAAGTGAGATAATGAAAAACAAAAAGAAACTTAGGGACATTTATATAACTGAAGACTACTCAAAAGAAACTTTAGAGAAGAGGAAAGCATTACAACCTAAGCTAAGGGAAGAGAGGGAAAAAGGAAATTTCGCCTACATAAAATATGATAAACTCGTGATCAAGGAAAATTCAAATAACAAAGTTAAAAGGAAGAGAATAATATCAACCTCCCCACAAGAAAACGTTCAACCAAGAAAACAACAAGTGCTAACACCATCATCAACCAGTAGAAAAAATGCATTTGATATGATGAGGATTCGGTCCAACTCCTTTTCAACCAGCCCAACTGCAACAAAACAATAGCAACCAAACACCGGCGATCGGGAACACAAACTAATTAAGAAACCAAATAACAAAGAAACAAAACCTCCTCCCCCAAGCCGATTGGTCCTCGTGGGGGAAAAAGACCACGACCCTCTAAAGACACACAAACTTACATCGGACTTATACATAGCCACTTTTAACGTTAGGTCACTAAGAACCACTGAGAAACGCCTGGAGCTCGAACTAGCCTTAGCAGACATAAAGTGGGATATAATAGGTATCAGCGAAATGAGAAGACATGGAGAAGGGATACATGATTATGGAAACTATATTTTATATTATAAAGGTGAAACACATGGACAATATGGGGTGGGATTTCTAATTAAAAAGAACCTAGCTCACAGAGTAGAAGAAATAAAAGGAATATCTGAAAGAATAATAGTATTGAACATAACGTTGCCTTTAAATAAAGAAGAAAACTGGTCAATCATCCAGGCATACTCTCCAACTGAATCGAATAAAAAGGAAGATGTAACCAATATTGAAAAATTCTATGAAGATCTGAAAACTACTATGCAAAGTTGCAACAAAAATGTTATAGTAATGGGTGACTTCAATGCACAAATAGGAGTACGCAACAACAGCGGAGAAGAATATACGGTGGGACAATATGGACAGGGAAAAAGGAGCAAAAATGGATCCAGACTAGTCTCCTTTGCTCTAGAAAACAAACTTAAGATCTTGAATAGTTTTTACAAGAAAAAGAAATCAAAGAAGTGGACATGGACCTCCCCAAACGGACTTCATAAAAACGAAATTGATTTTATTATGTCTAACAATGCCAAAATCATTAAAGACATATCCGTCATACACCATCTGAATTTCAATTCGGATCATAAAATGGTTCGTGCAAAACTAACAGGAACAAAAGTAAAGACCAAAAGACAATTTCATACAAATAATTCAGCCATTGTATGTACGGGTAATACCACTCAACTTTTGAATAAACTACAGGAACTAACAAATAATGAAACAAAGGAACCACTTTCTATTCAGGAACACTACGAGAAGATTATAAACCTATTGAGAACAGAAACGAAGAAAACAAACGCAGAGAGTAAAAGAGTAATCTCAGATGAGACATACCAGTTATTACAAGAAAGGAAGGAATTATTACAACAGAAAGAAAAGAAAGCTAACCGCCCTAAAATATCTGAACTCAGCAAAAAGATCAACCAAAACATCAGGAAAGACAAGAAAATTAAAAGACATTCCACATTAAAGAAATATATAGAAAGAACCGGTGGAATTAAAAAAGCAATAAAGGAACTGAACAGTAAAAAAGATTGGATGCTAAAAGTAAAGAACATAGATAACAATTATACAAACAAAAGAGTAGAAATACTAAAGGCAGCTACAGACTATTATCGAAAGCTTTACCAAAGCAAAAACCAAAAAGAAACAACAAATGAAACAAATAATAAAGATTCTGAAGCAATCCCTAAAATATTAACTGAAGAAACAATTAGAGCAATCAATACGCAAAAGACAGACAAGACACCAGGTCACAAACCAGGTCAGTCACAAATGAAGTGTTAAAAACTACTATACCAGTCATTGGTCCTATATTAACGGATATATTTAACAAAACTGAAATTATCCCTGAAGACTGGACTAAATCAACAATAATATTATTACATAAAAAAGGAGATAAAGGAAATATAGGTAATTACAGACCTATAAGTTTGATGTCCAATGTCTATAAAGTCTTCTCAAAAATAATTCTGTCACGAATCACTTCTACCCTAGATGAAAACCAACCAAGAGAGCAGGCGGGGTTCCGCAGTAAATATTCAACTATAGACCATATACATGTTCTAAGGCAGGTTCTACAAAAATATAAAGAATATAATAAAAAATACTATTTGGGATTTGTTGATTATAATAAAGCCTTTGACTCCTTGGAACATGAGTATATCTGGGAAGCACTACGTATACAGGGAATACACAAAAAGTACATACGTATACTCCGGAAAGTATACTCCAAAAGCACAGCCCAAATCAGGCTTGAAACTACGGGGGAAGAATTTCCTATAGAGAGAGGCGTCCGGCAAGGAGACCCAATTTCTCCTAAGTTGTTTTCGGCGGCTCTAGAGATGATATTCAGGAATCTACAATGGGATCACGGAGGCCTGAACATAAATGGTGAAAAACTAAACCACCTACGATTTGCAGACGACTTGATCTTATTTGCAGAATGTCCAATTAAATTAGAGCAAATGTTACAACAACTGTCAGATCAAAGCGCGAAGGCTGGACTTACAATGAACACGGCAAAGACAAAGATTATGACTAACTCTTCACAGACGCATACCATCATAGTCAACTCAGAGAGGATAGAATATGTCGAAGAATACGTATACCTAGGACAACTCATAGCCGCTGAAGACACCATGCACAAAGAGATTGAAAGACGGATAGCCAATACATGGAAGAGATATTGGTCACTCAGCGAAGTCATGAAAAACAAGGACATGCCTATCAAAGAGAAAAGAAAAGTGTATAACATGATACTCCCTTGCTTAACATACGGCTGCCAAACATGGGCCCTATCAGAACAATTATCAAATAGAATAAAAGTGTGCCAGAACAGCATTGAACGAAGCGTGGCTGGCGTAAGAAGGAGAGACAAAGTAAAGTTGGATACAATAAGAAACAAAACGAAATTCAAAAATGCGCACAATGTTTGCAAAACGCTAAAATGGCGATGGACGGGACATATGTTGCGGGACACAAAGGAAAAGTGGACCAGGTTAATAACAGAGTGGTACCCAAGGGGCGATAAAAGAAGCAAAGGGAGACAGCGTAAACGCTGGGAAGATGACATAAGGCAAGTAGCAGGTCCTGAATGGACCCGTATAGCCAAGGATCGAGAATTATGGAAGTCTTTGGAGGAGGCCTTTGTCGCAGGATAAGCTGTTATAGGAAAAATAAAATGTGAACCGATTGCCGCTATGTAAAAATAATTAGTATATAAATGTCAAGTATAATAAATAAGAAATAGTTTATAAGGTTAACCATTGTATAAGTAACAGCAATAAAGGCTTATTTTATTTTATTTATTTTTATTTAGATAAAAAGTGGGTCGCAGACTAAGAGCTAGGCTATGTTACTTTGCAAACAAATTGAATAATGATCAGTCTGCACACGAGTTTGGCAAACATTTAACTAATGCGAGTTCGCGAGGTTTCGCGCGCAGTGTTTCAAAAGAGTTCTTTTATTAATATTTTTATACACCAAAAAGTTTCTCAGAAAATTTTCTGTGATCTGTTCGAAAATAACTATTATCGGTATTTTTTTTTTTCTTAATTCGTTTTTGAGTTATGGGAGATGGTTAATTAGTGTATTATTAATTTTACGTATAATGTATCTGTCTGTGGCATCGTAGCTTATGTATCGTATCGATGTCTATCGTAGCGTAGCCGAATTATGAACCGATTTTAATTACGTTAGTTATTTCTAGGATAATTCAGTCACAAATATTCTTAGCTATGATTTAAGAAAGTCTTTTTACCCGTTTGATGGTGATCGGTTCTTTTCTAATTAATGATGAACAATTTTCACAGGTCTTATCGATTCAAAATTTAGTATTTTGTAGCTTTAATGATTTAGAGAAGAAGACAATTTGATGTTGCGGCATGATCGTGAAACTGCAGCTAATCCAATACCAAATTTTTAGAAAGCAAACATTTCTTTTTTGGGCTCGTCAAAGGTGTCTTAATAAATAAATGATTTTCAGGATCTGATGATGAAGCAAAAAAATCATGAGTGTGTGAATTTGTGCGAGATGTCATACGTTCAATCGATGTTACATTTTTAATGTAATATTTTTATTTTTACTCTTTCATTTGATAGGGCTGATGATAAAAGTTCGTTTGTTTAAAATGTCCACTGAATCAGTTTAGCAAATTAGCTGCATGAGAAGACACAGTTCGAGGCTTCCGTTTGTTTTTGCAAAGACGGAATCCTAAAATATCTCATCTATGCAAATTAAGCTTAGCTTATGAATGGCTGGTGTTTGTTGTGATAGCAAATATGTCATCATCGTTATTATCTGCTTAGTCTTGTTGATATCGTCAGTCTAACCGGATCCAGCTGAGTACTAGTGTTTTACATGGACTGACTACCTACCCGACCTACAAAAACCAGTTGCTGGGTAACATCACTTGACTGTAACGACAGTCAAAAATGTAAAAACGATAACTGGTACCGAGGCATGCAAATAACTCAATATAATATTAAGATCACCCATCTGGGAACCAACCTCGGTAAGTATTGCTTAACCTTGCAGACAGATAATTATAGCAAGAAAAATCTATATCTAGTGACAGCAGTCAGCCAGCATTATTCTGCATAGTATAGGTTAATTTCGCTGTGCTGTTACGAGTAGATATCATGACTAACAAAAAGTTTATAACAACCATTTACTGAATGGATTTTTCACTGATACTCATCTACGACGAACTAGCAATAAATGTCACAAATTATGTACATATGTTTTTCTTTTGTGTGGTTATCATTCTATGAAATCCAGGCCTCATAAATACTTTCACAAAGGAGAACATTTTGTATTTTACGAGGGCATGACCTGTCAAATGCTGAGTTCCAAATACACAGGATATTGGTAGGTACTACTGAATAATTAAACTCTGTGAAAACAACTTGGAGTTATGGCATCATAACTGGTTTCATTGCCTAGTGCGGATTTGGAGCTTGCGTTTTATAAACAAGATCAAATACACGTTGTTTTGTTTTCGGACTTCCAGTTTCAGTCGGAAATATATAATATATATATATAATGTTACAAAGTCCATGCGAAGCAAAAGAAAGCGATTTATACTATCGCTTTCTTTTGCTTTCAATTTAATTTCTTTTATTTAAGGGCGTTTAAAACGTTTTGGGAATACCTTCATTGTGCGTACGGCTAAGGAGTGGAATTCCCTGCCGGAGTCTGTGTTTCCCGATAGCTATAACCTAGGAGTCTTTAAGTCCAGAGTGAATAGGTTACTTTTAGGTAAGCGTGCTCCATCTTCGATCACATCATCACTTACCATCAGGTGAGATAGTGGTCAAACGCGAACCTATTTACAATAAAAAAAAAAAATTAAAAATTTTTGATATGACGAATTTTCAAAAGTCATAGAACAAAAGTTGGTGATCATGATGTTAGTAACATAGTCCTAAGAGGTTTCCGGTGTTTTACAATTAACCCTGTATATACTGGTAGTTATGCTCACTTTCTTTCGGTGGGAAAATCATCAAATGTGTCCTCCCGCTTTTGGCTTTAGTAATGTTTTTGTTTCGCCATATTTTTCGGAGTTTGTCCATAGCGCTCCTGGTGATATCCATGCGTCGCTTAATTTCGTCTGTGCAGCCGCAAGGCATTCGATATCAGAGCTCCAAGATAAATGTATGATTGCACTTTTCACACAAAATTTTCATAGGCGACTAAAAATACGTTCAAAGCCCACATTCATTACTACGCGGTCTGTTTGTTTATTGCTCCAGTCGCCGTATGATGGATCGATGGTTTTATGGTTCAATGTTTACCTTTCGTTAAACATACATATTTTCGAAAATTGTGTAAACAATTTAATGTGAAACAGAGCTGTTTTTGTCTGATTTTAGAATGTTATAACATAATCAACGGTTTCACGGTAACATCTAAGTTTATATTATAGTTCTTTTACTTTAGCTAGGTTTTAAGAAACATGTTTCCGTACATTTGGTTACGTTGATAGAGATTTAAAATTAAACCAGGGGCGGTCCGACTCGGGGTCGGTCTAATTATGCCTTATAAATTGATCTAAATATCAGTAATAAACTGAATTTCAGGAACTCAATAAGAAATAATATCAGTTATTTATATAGGTACCTAATAATACTGGATGTCTTCCAAAGAATGAGAAATAAATTGAAATATAAATCTTTCTCTCGATTAGATCCAGTATTTATTCAACATCAGTATTTCGTTTTTATCTAACAAACAAATTTTCCCTTTTATTGTTAATTTGTATTCTGCGCCCATCCGATAGCGACATTCCTTCTCGTAAATCATCGGGTTACTTATTTAGAATTCTTTCTTATGATCACTGTCGTTTCATTGCTTCTTTTGTCAAAATTAGGAAATCTTAATTCTATTGCTATCTTTATTCTATTTGAAATAGCTTTAGAAATTATTATTTTTTTTTGGTAAATTTGTTTAGACTTATTTATGACAGATTTCTACTTTGTTTTATTTCAAACAATTATTTTGAAAGATTTATAATGTTGCATAGAAAGTTGCCTATATTTATAAGGTTTGGTTAAGCTGTACCTGACTATGTACATCGAGGTAGGCTTCTACATTCGGTATAATATATCATGTGGGCATAATATAGTTGGATTGGATTTCATGAAGTTTAAGATGAAGAGTATTTTAGTGTATCAGCAGCACCCCACGAGAGGTGGTTTTATTTAAATACCCTGGCCCGCTATAGGGCCGAAGACATCTATGAAGATTTCACCTCGAGGATAAAAAGAAGGTTAGACAGATTGGTGGAAACAGTTTTATTTACATTATTAGCTTCTGCCCGAGACATCGCTCGCGTGTCATGTTTTTCTCAGCAAAAATGTAGCCTATGTCACTCAGGAATAATTCAGCTTTCAACTGGTGAAACAATATTTGAAATGGGTTTAGCAAATCTTGAGATTACTTCCTACAAACTCTCACACTTTACCTCTTTACAGTATTAGTGACATTGATTCAATTGTCCTATACAAAGTGTAATTTAAAGGGTATATACATACCAAGTGCATGGCTTCTTTGGATGATAACAAACGATATGGCAAGGGTTTTGTAATCCTAAGTCTACGTGTGTAGAACTTATTACAAATACCAATACACTGATACCAGAGACCGAATTTTTCAAATTAATAAGAACGAAGAGAATTATCGTGTTAATGGCAAGTGACCTGGAAAGTTATTGACCCTCGTAGTGCTGTGACACGTTTGTTATGATTGGTATTCAAGAAATATATGAAATCGATAATTTGGTATCAATTCTTTGAGTAAGATATTTTGAACTGAAACTGTGCATTCAGACTCCATACCAGATGTTGTCTTCAGCCCTTTTGGATAGATATGGGGTTTCCGTTACACATTGTATATGTTTTGTTCAGGTTACAGTGGTGGCTGGAGTTACGTCAATAATTTGCTTTTTGAAGCGCAGTGTAGTGTTCCCCACCCGATCGACTAGTTTGTAACTTAATACGCTGTGCTTTTTGATTTGCCGTCTCTTGTATCAGGGAATTTTCAAAGCTGATTTAATATTTTTTTAAGCATTGATGTATTAATAAAAACGGGTTTTTGTATATCAATAGTGTTATGCTAAACTTTACCAAAGAAATACCCCAATCAAATCCGCTATTATTATATTACTTACCTGGAATTCTTGATACATCTCTGGTCTTGAAATACATACAATACATGGTCTTGTCACTTATGAAAATTTTTATTGATAATAGGCTCGCCTTTGACCACAATTTCACCAGATGGTAAGTGATGATATGGTCAAAGATGGAGAACGCTTACCTAGAAAGAACCTGTTCACTCTTGACTTTTTTTTTTTTTTTTTTTTTTTTAACTTGGTAAAATTACTCTTGACTTAAAGACAATTATAAAAAACAAAACACAAATGCTAAAAAAGTGGCCCCCGCTCTAAGAATTACTCCTGTATATTCGTGGGTACATTTAAAACATATAAACTTACAAACACAAACAGTCTTAATTAACTATGTTGTTACTGCAAGACAGGCAGCATTTAGTTGCTTTTGTCATATTCTTATATATCTCAGCTTTGTTCTTTTTATGTATATATATGTATATGTGTATTGAGTATGTAGGTTATTACTTATTTATTGTATATAAGTGAATAGTACACAATGGACTACCCGCGTATTTATTTTTTCCTGCTGTGTCAAATCCATCCAAAGGTTGTCTGTAAAAGATCGCTTTTAGCGATAAGACCGCCCATTGTAACACACTGTGTAGTTTTGTAAGTCCTTATTTAATTCTGTTATGGTGTACAATAAAGAGAATAATTATCTATCTATCTACCGAATCCGAATAGCACCAGACTGTATTTCTACTCTTACCCCTATGTTCGATTCCTTTTCCTCCACTCGACATGGCCATGATTCAGGCAATCTCAATTAAATTGACATCTTATCCTTTTTCCTTTACGTTGTCTCCTCTATAAAGATAAAAGGCCGTAATTAAAACAATGAAAGTCGTACAAGTTTCTTTTTTTTTTCTCTCCCGAACCCTTGCTGTGAGAGGACGTTAAGTTGGTTGCTGCGATTTGTTTTGTTTAATTTTTGGTTTTTGAGTGCAAATTTCGGCGAATATTGGACCCTCTCTTAATATCTTGAGGTGTTTGCCATCTACGACGGCGTCCATTTTGGATTTTGTATCTCCGTCTCGTTCGCACAGTCGTGGACCGATATACAACTTGTAAGTGCTGAATTAAAATTGAATTTATATTTGAATTATAAGAAACATTGGAAAAATTATGACAGGCTCGTTGGTATAGTGGTCAGTGGCCCTGAATTCTATGCGCAAGGTCGTGGGTTCGATTCCCACCTAGGACAAATGTTTGTGTGATGAGCATGAGCATTTGTTCTTTGTCTGGGTGTAATTTATCTATAATATGTGTTGCGTCCCAAATGTATTTTTGAACGATCTTTTTGGTGTGGCAACATTCTATTGTCTTTTTGATGTTGACACTTGACATAACCTTACTTGACATATAGACTTTGCTCCGTTGTTGAAAAATGTCCGCTTGGGACCTGTTGAGTTAATTATAATTGGTAAAATATCGTTTGGAATCGCCTGTTGAAACCGATAATTGTGTCGCGAGTAACGATTAATTGGAATTTGTAATCCCCATTTGATGAAAGCCTGGGATATTTCTCGGAAGTTATCGCCGGTTGTCGCCACCCGCGTGGCACGCGCATTTGTTGGAAAAAGTAGTGATAAATAGCTTCAATCCGGTGCGAGTTTGGGTTGTGATGCTGTCTGGACCGCGCCATCTGGAGATCGACGCCTTGTGACCGTTCAGAATACTTGACTTACATCACACTTTCAATTACTCACCTCATAATTACATACATACCACACTTGGGCGTGACCTAGGAAGGTCGAAGCTTGGCGAACCCAGCACAGAAGGTTAGTGGTACCGATAAGTTATTTGTATATATGGTTGTAGGCCGAAGAGCCTGTAGTTTTGTTTATTGTTGTTGAAAGCAACGGTAGGGCTCCACGAACCGTGGACAGTTCAGACCGTCCAGTTACCGTTGGCTGGCCTTTTGTAGTCCTGAACAATTTTGGTAGCAGAAGCGTGGTCTTATAAGATCCACTGGTTTAATTGGAAGTTTTGAAAATAACTTTAGTTTAATTACTTAACATAACTTATAACTTGATAAGTTTTGAATATATTGCTTTGTCAGCCGGGCTCAAATAGTACTTGTAGTTTGTACTGTAATTTGTAGTGCTAGCCCCTTGGTATTGAATTGACAAGTAAGATTTATTTGTGAAATTAGGAATTATTGGTTGTATTTGGTACATAATTTGGTATATTGTTGTAAATGTTGTATTAATATTTGATTGTTGCAATGGCCTCATTAAGGGCAGTCAGGGAGGCTGCTGCCGGATTGACCTCACAGTTGAGATGGTTCACATCGGCAGCTGCAACGGTTGAGCGTGTAGATTTGGAAGAGCTCACCCTTGCTCGGTACGGGCAAGTGATTGAGAGGATCAAGTCAGCTGATGCTGCGCTCACACGCTTCAACGAGTACATCATGGACGTGGATTTGGGGGTGATGGATCAGACAGCCCGCGATAAGATTTTGGGTGACTATGACCAGATTGTCCACCTGGGGGATGTCATATGTCTACGAGCGCGGGAAATTTTGAAGAGTCGGGTGCCTGATGCGGCCAAGCCGCAGACCCCCGTTGTTGCAGGCCCTGGACTATTGAGTAGTCTGCCCACCCTGGAGCTGCCACATTTTGACAGTCGCTTGGACCACTGGCTGGGCTTCCTAAATCTCTTTGAGAGTCTTGTCGATGCACGCTCGGACCTCGGACCTGCCCAGAAGCTGGCCTATTTATTGTCTGTCCTGTAGGGCGAAGCCAGAGCCTTGGTGCAGCACTTGCCGGTGATGGATTCCTCTTACCCGACCGCTCTGGAGCTTCTCTCCCGACGGTATCAGAACAAGCGCTGCCTGGCTGATGTACACATCGACCAGATTTTGGGGCTACCGGCCATTGTCAGCACGTCAACGTTGCGCACTGACTTGCTGAACCCGTTGGTCTCAGCGACCAACGCCTTGAGACGCTTGGAGTTACCGGTAGAACATTGGTCCTACTTGTTGGTGCACATAGTGCTGCAGTTGCTCCCCGCGGAGCTGAGGTAACGTTTTGAGCAGAAGTATGGTGGGGATAGTGCCACCCATCTTCCCCCCTTTGACGACCTCCTCAAATTTTTGGAAGACGAGTGTCGGTTTTCGGATAACACTCGTGGCGCCACGGGGTCACCCCCACTACCTTCTCGGCCTAGAGACCAGGGACGGACTAGGGCTCGGGGGCCTGTTGATGCTCACCCCGCCCCCCATTTTGCTGGCGCCCGGAGTCCTCGGGCTAGGGGGCCTGTTGATGATCGCCCCGCCCCCCGTTTTGCTGGCGCCCGGAGTCCTCGGGCTAGGGGGCCTGTTGATGTTCGCCCCGCCCCCCGTTTTGCTGGCGCCCGGAGTCATCATCATTGCGACTTTTGTAAGGCCACGGGGCATGTCATGGCGCGTTGCCCGGCTTTTTTGAATTTGCACGTAAGCGCCCGCCGCCGCATTGTCAACGCACGCCATTTGTGCTTCTCGTGCTTGGGGGCCCACTTTCATCGGTACTGCCCCGACCCCCGCCCGTGTAGAATTTGTAAAGGGTCCCACTTGGAGATTTTGTGCGCCAACGCGAACCGCTCCAGCAGACCAGCTTCTGAGGGGGGTTCGCGCAGGGGGGGGTACCCCGGAGACGAGCACCGGGCTGAGGCCCGCAATTCTGTACGCCGCACTCCACCCCCCGCGCAAGTTGAACGGGAGCCCCGCGAGCGCCATTTGGTCTCCCCTCGTCAGGGAGAACGCGCATTGGCTGCTAGGCAGCAGTGGCCGGGTCGGCGCCGCTGCCTTTCCCCTCCTTTGGCGGAACGTCCCCGGTTGGAGTCGCGCCCTCCACCATTCGGGCATTCGATGGGATGTGCCCCTCCAGTGATGGCGAGCGGCTCGGGACACCGCGCGGACGAATATTTTGATTGTTGGCCTCGTCGTGAACGAAGGCAGCCTGGATGCGGCGATCGGTCGCCGCCCAGGCATCACTAAGAGATTGACGCCTGCCCCGCTAAAGGACCCCCCCGATCAAGACGGTTTGTTGCCAACGGCCTTGGTCAAGGTCTGGGGACCCTTGGGTGACTCGATTGTGGTCTGTGCCATTTTGGACACGGGAGTCCAGGGTTGCCTTTTGTCGTCTTGGTTAGCGGGACAGGTTGGCCTGAAGGTGAATGACCTTTCAGGCAAGATTTGGGGAACTGGCGAATCGGCTGACACCACTGTTGAGGGAAGGACCTGGTTTGAAATCACTCTTGTGAGTTGTCCGTACCCTAAAATTGGTGCTCCTGCCCTTGTTATAACTGAACTTGGTTGGGACAAGCCACTTCGGGAAACCCTGTTGGAGGACGGTTGGGGCACTCTAGCCTTCCTTATGGGGCCCGTCACCCCCTTTTGTTGCCCAAGGAGGGCCACTTGGTTCAATTGTTGGTGACTGATCGTCACGTTAAGAACTCGCATGCCGGTTGCAATGCGCTGTTGGCCATTCTGCAGCGAGAATTTTGTATTTTGTCGGCTGATCGCGTCAATGAGGCAAGGCCCTTTGCTGGCGTCGTAACGGACTTGTTGGTCCCCTTTTGTTGAAGACGTCCACCCTTCGTAATAGTAAGATTGTTACGGCTTATTTGTGTGTTTGTCTGCCTGTCAACCAAGGCAGTACATTTGGAGCTGGTAACCTTCCTCTCGACAGAGGCCTTTGAGGCGACGTTGGAAAGATTTGTGTCTCGCCGTGGGTTACCTTCTTTGATTAGGTCTGATTGCGGTACGAATTACAAGGGTACAAGTAACTATTTGAAGGAGGTATACGCCTTCATTAATGAGAGCCAGGTTGACATTGGTAATAGTTTGGCCCGCCGAGGGGTCACTTGGTTGTTTGACCCGCCAGCCTGCCCCCCATTGGGGGGGTATTTTTGGGGCCGCGGTGAAAGCGGCAAAGGGACGCTGGCGGAGATTGTTGGGAGACACCGTTCTCACCTTTGAGGAACTAGCTACGGTATTTGGCCGCATTGAAGCTGTGTTGAATTCGCAACCTGGTCAAGACTTCCAATTGATTAGCGGACGGGTAGGCCCGTCCGGGGGGGGTAGATGTTGCGTCCCAAATGTATTTTTGAACGATCTTTTTGGTGTGGCAACATTCTATTGTCTTTTTGATGTTGACACTTGACATAACCTTACTTGACATATAGACTTTGCTCCATTGTTGAAAAATGTCCGCTTGGGACCTGTTGAGTTAATTATAATTGGTAAAATATCGTTTGGAATCGCCTGTTGAAACCGATAATTGTGTCGCGAGTAACGATTAATTGGAATTTGTAATCCCCATTTGATGAAAGCCTGGGATATTTCTCGGAAGTTATCGCCGGTTGTCGCCACCCGCGTGGCACGCGCATTTGTTGGAAAAAGTAGTGATAAATAGCTTCAATCCGGTGCGAGTTTGGGTTGTGATGCTGTCTGGACCGCGCCATCTGGAGATCGACGCCTTGTGACCGTTCAGAACACTTGACTTACATCACACTTTCAATTACTCACCTCATAATTACATACATACCACACTTGGGCGTGACCTAGGAAGGTCGAAGCTTGGCGAACCCAGCACAGAAGGTTAGTGGTACCGATAAGTTATTTGTATATATGGTTGTAGGCCGAAGAGCCTGTAGTTTTGTTTATTGTTGTTGAAAGCAACGGTAGGGCTCCACGAACCGTGGACAGTTTAGACCGTCCAGTTACCGTTGGCTGGCCTTTTGTAGTCCTGAACAATATGTATGTATTTAGAAATATATATGTATGTTTATCAGTTGTCTAGTACCCATACCACAAGCTCTGCTTAGTTTGGGACTAGATGGCGTTGTGTGAAAAGTTGTGGAATATTATTATTATTTTAAGCGACTGACGGGGTTCGAACCATCGACCGCTGCTTTCAAAACACAGAAGCCACTGCGCCACGGCCAGTAAACGCTGCGATGCGAAATTAATTACCAGTATCTACGAGCCGGTGGCACCTGTTGTATACTTGCTGTGATCTACCTCCGTCGGCAAATTGTATTTTTACTTAATTTTTTAAAAACTGTTACATCAGTGAAGCTACACAATGTTACGTTCACCAAGCAAACAAAGCTCATCAAACCCGGACATACCTTCAACGCCTGAATTCTCTCAAAATATAATTAGCAGGAAGCGTAAAACACTGAAAAATGAAGCTTTGGATATGTTTAATTCTTTTAAATCTGAATTATTGCAAACATTTAAGGACTGGCGTCAGGATATGAATGATAATTTCTAGCAAATAAATCAGAATATCAATAACGTAAGAAGCGATTTTGACCAGTATAAAATTGAAATTAAAAAGGATCTCGGATCTTTGATTACGAAGCAGTCAAAAATTGTGTCGCACTGCGCCAAGTTATCAAAGAAAATCTCCGACCTAAAGGAATCAAATCAATTCATGACTGAACAGTACAATGACCTCAAAAAACGAGTGGATGGAATGTCTTCACAAACAAATATACAATACGAAAAAACTGTCCTGGAATTAGAAGCGAAAATTGACCTTTTAACGCAGCAAGCAAGGCAGTGCAACATAGAAATCTCAAACTTACCTGAAAGGCGGAATGAGAATCTCGTTACCTTCCTCGAAAATTTGGCTAAGTAGATCGGTTACAATATAAAGAAAGAAGGTGTTGTGTCTATACACCGTGTTCCTCACGCTGCGCAGAATAGCAAGCCTAAGAATATTGTTGCGAAATTTACATCAAGAATCTTACGTGACAATATAATCAGTGCCTACCGACTGAAGAAGGAACTGGTTTCCAAACAGCTGGGAATATCAGGTACCTCACATAGTCTTTGTGAATGAACACCTTACGCTTCGAAATAAGCAGCTCTTTCGTAAGGCCAGGGAAGCAGCAACTCGTGAGGAACATACATTCGTTTAGACTAAACATTCCACAATACTCGTCAGAGAGATTGAAAATTCCGCTGTGCTGGCTATTCGGACGCTCAATGACATCGAGAAAATTAAGGCTAATACTAAAACTAACTCCTGTTTGCAGAATTGAAAATCATCTAGTATTTTTTATTGCCTTATGCTTAAAATTACGTTATTACTTTTTATTAATTTAGACTCTTTTTACATATTATTTTATTATATTCGTAAGCGTCAATAGCCTAATGGATAAGGTGTCGGACTTGTGATCGAGAGGTCGCAAGTTCGAACCCCACCCATTACACTATTGGCGTGAACCCACTCCAGACACAAGCATATTTAGCTTAGTTGGAGGGGTTAACAAGATTGCTAGTAATGTGAATTCTACCCACATTACTAGTAATCTTTTAATAAGAAAAAAAAAAAAAAAAAAAAAATATTGTTTATCGGATATTTGCAGAAGCATACCATAAATACACTGATTTCCTTGAAGTGCTTAAGACTATTGACGTGTTCGTTGGCGACACAATACTTTAAACTAACGCAGCTTATGAATTGTCTTGTAATCCATGGCTAATCATAGTGTAAAAACTTATCAGTTTATTATCAGAACTGTCCTACAGATGCGTACTAAGCTGAGAACAATATTCTTTAATATAATGTCTAACTCGTATGATGTAATCATTTTGACGGAAACCTGGCTAAACAGTAGCATAAATGATGACGAGTTAATAGACCAACGATACATTCTTTACAGATGTGACAGAGACCTAAAATTATCGCAAAAATCAGATGGCGGAGGGGTTTTGGTGGCAGTCATGAAATGTCTCAAGCCGAATCGTTTGTCTATACCGTCACTTTCACCGAAGTCAAAGTTTGCGGAATTAGTTCTTGTCCAGTTACCGAGTACTGAACTCAACGGCTGTTATTTAATTAGTGCAGTTTATATACCAGATAGGTATATACCTGATGCTAATTGGCAACAACAAACGGACTCATCTGCTCTTGTTTGTACGGGAACATCAGCAGTTTGTGACAGTCTGAGAAGCTTTATGATTCTTCACAATTCCTCTCAATATAATGCAATTAAAAATTTTAACGACAGAATTTTGGATTTGTGCATCACTAGCATAACTGACTGCTCTGTGATGCAACCACAGGACTCTATTTCTGTCCCAATAGACGTTCATCATCCTCCATTTTATGTTATAATTCCGTTTACATCTGTAATTAGTACTATGAACCGTAAACCTGTAAAAAAACCTAACTTTTTTAAGGCCAATTATGAAATTTTAAATAAAGAGTTAATGGACGTCTCTTGGAATGTAATACTGGAGTAACTGTCTGCAGAGAATGCTGTCAACTTATTCTATGAAACGATTTACGATATTGTTTAGAAAAATGAGCCATTTTCAAAATCCAAACCAGCATGATACCCAATATGGTTTAGCCCATCTCTCATATATACAACGTGTAATTTAAAGGGTATATACATAACAAGTGCGCGGCTTCTTTGGATGATAATAAACGATATGGCAAGGGTTTTCTAATCCTATGTGTACATGTGTGGAACTTATTAGAAATTTCAATACATTAATACCAGAGACCAAATTCTTCAAATTAATAAGAACGAAGAGAATTATCGTTTTATTGGCAAGTGACGTGGAAAGTGATGACCCTCATAGTGATGTGACACATTTGTTATTATTGGTATTCAAGAAACATACGAAATCAACAATTTGGGGTCAATTCTGTGAGTGACTTATTTTGAGCTGAAACTTTGCATAGAGACTCCATACCAGATGTTGTCTTCAGTCCTTTTGGATAGATATGGGGTTTCCATTACACGTTGTATTTATAACAACAAACGTAAAGCCTGGACTAAGTGGAAAATATACAAAAATTACTCTGATTATGAAATCTTTTCATTATACAGAACCCGCTTTAAAAGTGAGGCTACAAAGTGTTATAATAAGTATATTAATTCTGTAGAAGATTCTATCCCCAAAAACATTAAACATTTCTGGTCTTATATATTCTAATAAATAAACCAAGGCTGGTATACCGTCAAGTATGTCATACAACAACCGAACTTCGCAAGATCCCGACACCATTTGTAACTTCTTTTTCTCATTTTTCCAGTCTGTTTACCAACCGCCTTTTTTTTTGTTCCGACGTGGAAATCCTCATCGATGTCCTCCGCCCAGGGCGGAGCGGGCGAAGGGGTCTGTCAGACTCATACTGACTAAAACCTGTGTTCCTTCGTACACATGCGTCGAGGGTGCGGGAACACCTAAGCATTCTTCAACGCGACCCCCGACTAGTGCCGGCCCGCCTCTGCGGGCCCCATCTCTTTAAGCGGGGGGAGTGAGGTGTTTTGCTCCCCTTGTGCGCCGCGCAAACGCGCCGACATCTCGGGTCTCGTGTTATAGGGGACGGCGGGCATCCCCAAGTCCACCATCCCTGGACCCATTTAGGGGGGCCGAAATAGGGCATTGTCTGCCCTCTGTCGACGCCCCGTGCGTCTTCTCCTTCTGCGACATGATAACTTCGCAGAAGGAAATCACCGCGTCCCACGACGCTGCGCCGCCGGCCATGGAACGTATCACAGCCGGCAGCGACAAGTCGTTTCCTAGTTTACCAACCGTCTACCTTAACTCCCCAATGGTCACCACCAAATAAATGTTCGGAGCAGTGTAAGCTATTACACCATATATTTTTTGATATAATTGAAATTAAAAGAGAATTAAAAAAATATTTGACATTTGGAAATGCGCCTACATTGTCCCTGTCCTTAAAAATGGTTCAAAGCATGACGTCACAAATTACCGTCCAATGTCTATTATCAGTGCAACATCCAAACTTTTCTGAGAAGCTTGTTCATAATGCCATCTACCCCTTCATCCTTAACTATATTATACCCGAACAACACGGTTTTGTAAAACAAAAATCTACCATGACGAATTTAGCAGTTTACTCTAATTTCCTCTTCCATAGTCTTGACAAGGGAGTTCAGATGGACGCTGTATATACAGATTTTCAGAAGGTATTTGATACGGTAGACCATGAAATCCTTCTCAATAAAATAGCATACAATGGAATTAGGGGCAAACTTTTACGATGGTGGTGCTCATATATTACTAATCGCAGCCTAATAGTCGTGATTAATGGCTACAAATCGGGAAGTGCGGATATATCGTCCGGAATTCCCCAGGGCTCAATATTAGGACCTCTATTTTTTATCATATTTATAAACGACATAAATACTTGCTTTAAATATACAAATCTGGAGGCACGGCAGTGCCCCCGCCAAGTCGAGCAAAAAGCGGCACGGCCGTACCATACATTTCTCGAAGCAATTCAGGTCATTTTCGACCCCGTATAACTTCGTTGTGGATAAAACTAGAAGCCTGAATTTTCAGTAATCAAGCAGGCATTGTATAAACATGGTATATTTTAAATTTCATTCAATTTGAACCAGTAGTATTAAGAATTATAACGAGTCGAAGTTCCTTAATTTTGTCACTCACTGACTGACCGATCATTAAAAGTCTAAGCCGACATAGAAGCTTCAAATTTAGAATACAATTAGTGTTTAGTGTATGAATCAAGGAAAAACTAAAATATTTTTCAATTTCGGTCCAGTTTTCTAGATACATCAACTGCATAAATAACTTTGTAATCCCATATAAAAAATATATGGGATTACAAAGTTACTTGGCAATCGCAAAAACAATGTAATTTGTGATATATATTGTGTTTTCATGCGATGGCCGAGTCAATATATTTATTTAAAACGTTAAAGATTTGTTAATATTGATATGGTCACTATAAGATGTTGTTAGGTTAGATAATTACGTAACAACTGAAGACAGAAGGTCCCTTAAGTAGGGACTGAATAATCGAATAACCGACTTGGTATTACATGGATCTCACAACTTTTTACGGTAGAAGAACTGAGTTGCGAGACTTGGTTTTTTTGATAAGTATTGTTTTTTATGGGATTATCTTTTATATGCTGACGATTTTTTTTTTTAATTTAAAATAGGTTCGCGTTTGACCACCATCTCACCTGATGGTAAGTGATGATGTGGTCAAAGATGGAGCACGCTTACCTAAAAGTAACCTATTCACTCTTGACTTAAAGACTCCTAGGTTATAGCTATCGGGAAACACAGACTCCGGCAGGGTATTCCACTCCTAGCCGTACGCACAATGAAGGTATTCCCAAAACGTTTTGTGTGTATGGGTGGGATGTCCACCATGTAACGATGGCGCTTCGCCGTTTGTCTCGTAGTCCGATGATGGAACGGGCTTGGTGGAATTAGATTGTGTAATTCCATCGCACACTCTCCGAAATGTAACCGATAGAAAACCGATAGACTTGCAACTCGTCGTCGATGTTCAAGGCTCTGGAGCTTTGACTCGACCAGTGCATCGTTGCCAATGAGTCTCTTGGACCGCTTCTTGATAGACTCAAGCGCGTCCAGTTGGTATTTAGCAGATCCATCCCAAAGATGAGAGCAGTACTCCATACACGACCGAACCTGGGCTTGATAGAGATTGAGCAACTGTTCGGGTGTGAAGTACCGTCTCACCTTTGCTAGGATTCCCAATTTTTTTGATGCCAGTTGAGCCTTAGCCTCGATAAACGGGCCAAAATTGAGGGTAGAAGTTAGTGTTACCCCCAGAAGCTCTATACGGTCGGTTATCGGCACGGTTACACCTCGGAAAGTAGGAGCCGGTTCGAATTGGCTCCTTTTT
The DNA here is from genome assembly GCA_943138885.2 of Tholera decimalis. Taxonomy (NCBI): domain Eukaryota; kingdom Metazoa; phylum Arthropoda; class Insecta; order Lepidoptera; family Noctuidae; genus Tholera; species Tholera decimalis. The sequence continues at coordinate 21,727,361 of OW964552.2, read as the reverse complement.
GCGGAGAAGAGACACGCCTGGGTCTTAGCTGCATTAAACTTGACCAGGTTAGCATCGCCCCATTCGGAGACAGCCTTCAAGGTCAAGTTCAAGCGCCTGACCATGTCCTCACGGAGAGACTGGATCTGTGACCCACCAGCTCGTGCGCTGGACACATATGTATCTCTCAGAAACTGTGCTGTCGTCTGCATACCCAAAGGTACCGGGCATTAGCAGATCGTTAATGTGCAGCAAGAATAAAGTTGCTGAGAGAACAGACCCCTGAGGAACCCCGGCATTAATTGCCAATTGGCCAGACGAGCAGCCATCAATGACTACTCGAATGGACCGATCCCTCAGGAAGTCTTCAATCCAAACGCAAAGGTGAGTAGGTAAACCGAAAGAAGGAAGCTTAGCAATAAGGCTATCGTGCCAGACCCTGTCAAAAGCCTTGGAGATGTCAAGGGAAACAGCAAGTGCTTCCCCTTGCCTCTCAATGGCCTCGCTCCAGATATGAATGGCATACGCTAGTAGATCCCCAGTTGACCAGTTTTTTATAAGTTAATTATATAAAACTATAAAAAATGTTAATGACAATTCAGAATTTCAGAGTGATCTCAACCGTCTTTCTGAATACTGTAGAGTTAATAAGTTAAATTTAAGTTTACCCAAATGTCATATAATCAGCTTTACCAAAAATAAAACTATAATAAAATATGATTACACCTTATGTGATACTGTACTTAACAGAGTGACGCTCCTTAGAGACCTAGAAATACTATTTGACTGCAAATTACATTTGGATCTACATATCGAAAACATCATAACCAAAGCATTTAAAATGTATGGGTTTGTTGTCAGAACAGTTACAGACTTTAGGCACCCCTGCACATTCTTACATCTGTATCGTTCACTCATTCGTTCTCAGCTTGAATATGCTTGTCTGATATGGGATCCACTATATAATAAATATAAAATAGCCATTGAAAGGGTGCAAAAAAAATCTTACGAACGAGGCAATTTAAATGCCAACGTCCACGTTTATCTTACGATGAACTTTTAGCTACATATAGTTTATTCTCACTCGAGAAGAAACGAATGCTTCTGCAAGTAATGATACTGCACGACCTTTACCATAATAAATTAAATTGTATAGACCTTAGTAACCATATAAAACTTGTAATTCCTAGATTAATTCATCGACGTGGAGTGCGCGATTACCGATTGTTTGATCAGGCATCACATCGGACAAACGCGGGTAAACGTACACCCCTGCAGCGTCTCACTCATATGTATAATAAACACTTTATGGATATTGATATATTTTTGCTAAGTAGAAATGCTTTTAGAACTAGAGTTATTAAGGTACTGAATAGATTAGATACAAGTCATCTTGAAGTGACAGACTAATTCGAAAGCTTGTAGCGTTATAAAAATATAATAGCTTACTTGAATATAATACTTAACTTTACTCTTCATCATAGCATACCTTTTAAATAATATGTGGAAAATGTTGTTGTTATTACATTGATTTAGTTTTATATAACTCATTATTATTATGTTTAATGTAATGACTTGGTGGACATCCCACATTCCCACCCATACGCACAAAACGTTTTGGAAATACGTTCATTGTGCGTACGGCTAAGGAGTGGAATTCCCTGCCATAGTCTGTGTTTCCTGATAGTAATAACCCGGGAGTCTTTAAGTCAAGAGTGAATAGGTTACTTCTAGGCAAGCGTGCTTCATCTTCGACCACATCATCGCTTAACATCAGGTGAGATTATGGTCAAACGCAAGCTAATCAACTATAAAAAATATGACTTTTTTTCCCAAATAAAATAAAATAAAATAAGTCGATCTTTAAAGTTAAGCAACGCTTACAAGGTTCACGGACCATAGTCCAGTCAAATAAGACTTTGAAGGTTACAAAAAATCCCATAGAGCTAAAAATTGGTATGAATGTTCAGAATACTATTATAAATGAATTGTGAAAAGTCTCCATCAATCCCCCAAGTACAAAATTTTTTATTGATGGTGAAAGTTTGCAAAAATAGGTTTTTCGCGTATATTTTTATCGTGATAAAGTCCACGGGAGCGAAGCCCAGCTGCTAGTACCCACATAAGTCTATGTTTGGAGATGAATGAAAATCTTCTTCGATAGTAATAAAGCATATAATTAATAACTTAGATTTTACAAATTTAGGTAGCGATAATGTTTTGTGTGCGCGTATGATGGCGGACGATCCGTTCATGCTACGACCGCGCCGCGCGTGGTTGAATTCGGTACCACAGCACACCCCGCACTCCTCTCCTTTCGCGTCCAGTAGTAGTGGGCTTGCTCATGGTGAAGATGCGTAGACATGCCCCCCGCCTTGGAGTAACAGCCTCCAACGAAGAGAAGCAGAAGCAGGTAGCAATTAAGATAGTTAGGGTTCTTCCTCTTTTAGCAGTGGACATAATCTGGGGTATGATCTTCGTATCACTCCGTTAGCTGTCTTAATGTCTGCTACACGTGCCAGTCCATCCTTGCCAGGTGAAGTGTTTATGACTCGCCCGAGACGCCATTTCAAGGGCGGCAGATTGTCGTCTTTAATGAGCACTAAGGTATCAGGTGCTATTGTGTCGGTGTTGGACTGCCATTTACTCCTCGTCTGCAGCTCCGAAACGTATTCCTGCGACCACCGCTTCCAGAAGTTCTGCCTCATCTGTTCGATGCGCTCGTAGCGGACCAAGCGTGAAGTGTATGCAGCTGTGAGGTCTTCGTAGGTAGGAGCAACGAGCGGCCGGCCAATCAGGAAATGGGCTGGTGTAAGAGGGAGTAGGTCGTTTGGGTCTGAAGACATGGGATACATAGGCCTGGAGTTTAGGAGGGCTTCTATTTGTGTCAATAAAGTGGTAAATTCCTCATAAGTGAGGTTTACGTTTCCTACACGACGGAGATGATGTTTAAAGGATTTAACCCCTGCCTCCCACAAACCTCCAAAATGTGGTGAGTAGGGAGGAATAAAGCTAAACTCAATATTTTCGCCTGCAGCAAAATTTAAAATATCACTTTCATTAGTGGTTAAAAATTTAGAGAATTCCTTTAGTGCACCTACAAACGTTTTTCCGTTGTCGGAAAATATTTTTACGGGTTTACCACGACGGGATAAGAACCTTTTTAAAGCTAATAAGTATGCCTCAGAACTTAGACTGGTAACTAATTCTAAGTGTATCGCACGAGTAGTAAAGCATATGAATAAGCAAACATAACATTTTTCTAGTTTTGAGCCCCTTCCTTTGCGATTCACTATGAGCATAGGTCCCGCATAATCTACACCGCAGTACAAGAAAGGATACCCCGGTTCTAATCTTTCAGGAGGCAAGTCACTAATTTTTACTGAAAGTGCCTTCCCTTTCTGGCGAGTACATGTAATGCACTTATGCACTGTCTGCTTGGCTAAATTACGCCCCTTAAGTGGCCACCAACTTTCTCTAATAGTAGCCAAGAGCAGTTGTGGACCAGCATGGAGTAGACGTTTATGTTCAAATTGGAAAAGAAGTCGCGTAAAAGTATGTTTGGAACACAACAGTATGGGATGTTTTTTACTATAGGAGAAGGTATGTGAATTTTTTAATCTGCCTCCCACTCTAATAATGCAATCAGAATCTAGGAACACATCAAGACTAGCTATATTTCTCATTGGTTTAACAGGTAAGTTTTTTATTAATGCATTAAAAATTACTGGAAATGACGTTTGTTGTGCTAAACGTACTAAAACTAAAGTTGCTTTATTTAATTCATCAGACGTAAACGGGCCAGTGCTACGTTCTGTTTTGACCTTGATTCGTGCATTATGAATGAATCGTAACAAGTAAGCCGCTGCACGTGTCATGCGATTAAAATTTGAAAAACGTTCAAAGGTAAAAATACTAGTAAAAGTTGATTGTGTAAATAGAGAATTAACATTTGATTTCATTTCTGGTAAATCGTGTAATTTAATCATTTCATCGTGATTATTTTGTTTAAAATTAGTGTTAGTTTCGGTTAAAAATGCTGGCCCGTGCCACCAAATATCTGAATTTTGAAGCGCGTCGAGCGTGAGCCCGCGAGATAAAAGATCAGCCGGGTTGGTTTTACCAGCAACATGTAACCACGGTAACTCACCAGTCAACTCATTGATCTGCACTACTCTGTTCTGGACGAATGGTTTTAACAAATTAGGTGAAATTTTAATCCAGTTTATAACGATCGTGGAATCAGACCAAAAATATACATTGTCAAAAGTTAATCTCCATGACTGAATTATTTTTTGATATAACTTAGCACCAACTAAGGCTCCGCACAGTTCAAGTCGCGGTATTGTAACTGGTTTAATTGGTGCGACTTTGCTCTTAGCACAAAGTAACCTAACAGTGACTGGTGAATTAACGTTGTATGTACTTACGTATGCACATGCACCATACGCATCCTGCGACGCATCCGTGAAAATATGTAAATCTGTGTGATTTGTATTCACTTGTCTAACAAGGCGAGGAATTTTTATGTTTTGTAGGTGTTGAAGGGTGTCGATAAAGTTTTTCCACAAAAACAAAATATTGTCAGGTACTGGATCGTCCCAACTTAACTTACAAAGCCATAGTTTTTGTAAAAGTATTTTTGCAATTATAATTGAAGGTGATAACAAGCCTAATGGGTCGTACACCTGTGAGACAACAGATAGAATAACACGCTTAGTCACATGAGTGGAGGTTTGATCAATCTTTGTAGTAAAATACAATAAATCTACATCATTCAACCAACCAAGACCAAGAGTTTTAGTTAAACAATTTTCGCCTAAAGCTAATTCTTTTGTTTGATCTGTTGTAGAAGTTTCCAAATTAAACAACCATTTACGTAAATGGAAGCAACCAGATTTTAAAACATCATTTACTTTGGTACAAATGTCTAATAAACATTGTTTATTATCATGACCAGTAATTAAGTCATCGACAAACAGATCTTCGTCTATAACTTGCTTTATGACGTCATCCTCGCATTCAGATGCCAGCTGTTTGATGCATCGAATACTCAGGTATGGAGCGGACGCGGTACCGTATGTCACAGTATTAAGCTGGTACACACCGAGTTCGTCTGATTTATTTTCACGCCAAAGAATTAATTGGAAGTTTCTTTGATCCGGTTGAATGTAAATTTGTCGATACATTTTTTCGACGTCAGCGCACGCAACAAATCTATACTGTCGAAAACGTAATAAAATTGAGAAAACGTCATTGTGTAGACTAGGGCCAGTATACTGAATGTCGTTAAGCGATTTGCCCGATGTTGATTTTGCACTTCCATCAAAAACCACCCTAAGTTTGGTAGTACTACTATGAACTCTTAGAACACCGTGATGCGGTAGGAAATAATTTAATGATGGATAATGATTGACTCGACGCATGTGTCCTAAACTTAAATACTCATTCATAAAATCGCAATATAATTTTTTATATTCAGGTGTAGATTTATCTAATTTAAGTTCAAGTGCGTGAAAACGATTTAGCGCGAGTGTATACGTATCTCCTAGTGTGTCACTAGACTCGGCTAATGGAATGCGCACAAAAAACCGACCAGTGTTATCGCGGTACGTAGTTTGCACAAACAAGTTTTCACATAAAGACTCGTCCTTAGTTAATTTATTTTGCGGAACTATTTCTTCTAACTCCCAGAATTTTTTAAGTTGAGTATCTAATGATTGTGAGTAATTGCAATGAACTCGATTATTGCGTGAAGTTTTATTATTTAACAATGAACCAGATATTACCCATCCCAACTTTGTATTCTGAAGATATGGACCGCTACTTAGTCGAATTAGTCCGTCATTTAAAAGTTCCCAGAACTTATCAGCCCCAATTAATATGTCGATTTCTGCTGGCGAATAAAATTTGGGATCTGCTAACTGTACATGTTCAGGAATATTTATGTGTGAATTTGTACCTAAAGATGGCAACTGAGCTGTGATTTGATTTAAAACTAAACATTTAAAGCGTGTACTATATTGTGTAGTTTTAGACCTCAAATGAATTTCGCACGATTGTGTGGAATTAGTCACCGAGTTACCTACCCCGGAGACTTGCACAGTGGACTGTATTAAATTAAGATTTAGTCGTTTGCATAAAGATTCTGTAATAAAGCAATGCTGACTGCCGTTATCTAATAAAGCGCGGGTAGTGTGAAAATTATTGCTTTTATCTGCAACCTCAACTAAAGCAGTAGACAGCAGTACCGTCTCTAATAATGAATGAGTAGTACTTTGATGTGTTGTGTGAGATGCAGTATGTAATGTGGTAGTGTTTGAAGAGTTAGCACTAGTTGTATCCTGCGGCGATGCCTGTGAATTAAGCCCAACAGCTGACGATGTGGATGCACTTACATTATCGTCACATTTATCATGAATTAAATTGTTGTGTTTTTTATTGCATTGCCTACAAGGACCGAACCAGCACTCATCTACCGAATGACTTGCGCGTAAACAATTACAACATAACTTCTTTTCATTAATGAATTTAACTTTATCGTTAACAGATAATTTTAAGAATGAATCGCAAGAATAAAGCGGATGGTTTGCTTGACACATAGTGCAAATACGAGAACGTTTGGAATTTTTATTATTAGATTGTTTATTTTGTGTTGATGTGTAACTATGTGATTTGTTTGGTTGTTGTGAATGTGATGGTTTCTTTGCGTTGTTGTCCGTGGCAGATTTACTATGTGCCAAATGCATAGTTTCTAGTACGTCAGCCCTATTTTTAAGAAAAGTGATCAAATAATCAAGAGATAAACGTTTATTTGACTTGTTATGACTATTCATAATTGAACTTTTATGAGTCTCCCATTCTCTTTCTGTAACTGAATCAAGTTTAGATGTGATTAAGTAAATAATTAAGGTGTCCCAAGACTCAGTCGGTTCGCCGAGGTTTTTTAGGGAACGTAGATTTTTGAGAACGGTATCTATAAGTTTACGGATTTGATTAGATGATTCCTTATTAAGTGACGTAATAGAAAACAAAGCCTTTACATGGTTTTGCACAAGTAAACGGTTATTATTGAATCTGTTTTCCATTAAATCCCATGCTATATTATAATTATCAGAGGAGAATTTCAATGACTTAATCACCGATAATGCACTGCCAGTAAGAGAAGACCGTAAATAATGAAATTTTTGCACATTATCTATTTCTTTAGAACTATGGATGAGTGATAGGTAAGTATCACGGTACTCTAACCAATGATCGTAAGAGCCATCAAAGGAAGGAAGTGAAATTGTAGGTAATTGAACTTTACTAGAAACTTTAGAAAAACTTTGCTCGTTATCTACGTTAATAATACACATAGCTTTAGTCACATAAGCATAATAGTCGGTTTCAAAAGTTTCCCTCTCAGATAATTCCTTTTCTACTTGACTATCAGGGATTTTTAAGTCTATTTCATCCTGAATTTCTGAAAACTGCTGTAACAATAAATCTGCCTTTTGTAAACGCGTTTGTAATTCTGTTTTAATGGCTTGAGTAACAGGTATTTTTTCTACAGAGTCTACATACTTCATAAATAGTCGTAATTTACCGCGAACAACACCTCTTTTTTTATTTAAATCTTTAATATCCTCACCACTACTACCACTACGACCCTCCTTTGACGGAGTTTTAGTCATTTTGGAATTTGTGGAAGATAATGGAAAATACTTATTTGTAAAGATTTACTATGATTTTTTTATTTTTAAACGAAGTTTAGGGTAGTGGCTAAGCAAAAAATCTTTACGCGTGTTTAACTATTTAACGGGATTAAAACACTAGGATTTCACACAAAATTAACACAAATGAAGCACTGAATAAAGAACAGGGGTAATGATGAAGAATGATGATTGACCTGACCGTTTTATGCTGGTACCGTGGATGATTTCGCTGATGGCCTCGTGCGTCCGATTAATGCTGATCGCGACGATGTCTTCTGCTGCATCCGGCGATGAAGGTCCAAATATGTTTGGAGATGAATGAAAATCTTCTTCGATAGTAATAAAGCATATAATTAATAACTTAGATTTTACAAATTTAGGTAGCGATAATGTTTTGTGTGCGCGTATGATGGCGGACGATCCGTTCATGCTACGACCGCGCCGCGCGTGGTTGAATTCGGTACCACAGCACACCCCGCACTCCTCTCCTTTCGCGTCCAGTAGTAGTGGGCTTGCTCATGGTGAAGATGCGTAGACAGTCTATAACAATAAGCAAATATAATGCTATGTCGTCATTTGTTTAGTACTTGGTTGCCATTGACGACATTAACAAGCAAACATAATTGAATAGAAACTGATATTAATAACTTTTAATAATCCATATTTTGTCCTAGATTAACATCTGTCTTCTATTCAATTGTCAGCGTGGCCAAAACGCGCCAAGCACACCTCGTACCTCATAGGTGGTGTGCAAACGTGTGCATATTACGAATAAAATATTTTTTTCAATTCTTTCAACCGCTATATCACGGAAATGGCAATACTTATGAAAAAAAGTGTGGATACATTTTTTTTGTAGAGAATCGGATGATCTACAATTTTCGTCTGAACTATTTTTGCTGTAACACTCACCATTTAGCTGAAAAACGCGAAAAACCTATTTTTGCAAACTTTCACTATCAATAAAAATTTTTGCACAAGAGGGATTGATGGGGACTTTCACAATTCATTTATAATGGTATTCTGAACATTCATATCAATTTTTAGCTCTATGAGAATTTTTGTAACCTTAGTTCTATTTTAAGGACCAATTTGACTAGATAAGATAAGATAAGATAAGATAAGATAATTTATTTTGCAAATATGGGTAATACAAAAACATAGTGATAATGTGGTGTAAGGGTACAATGTTGGTTCAGCCATATTTTACCAGTAGGCATGCAAATGTATAAATAATTAAATTCACAGAGGTAATTTAATTATAAATGAAATTATGCAATTAAATAACAGGAATTACAAATCAAATCAAATGTCAAAATCTACTTATCAAAATTAAAATAAAAATTAACCAATAATTACCTATATAAAAAACAAATGTCTAAATCATAGCATTAAATTAAATATAAAAAGTCAAAATATAATGTCAAAATTAAATGTAATAAAAGAGTGTCAAAATATATTATATGTCAAAAATTAAATTTTCAAATTAAAATTGAATAATAAATTATTATCACAGATGTAAAGTGCCCAAATTACTAACAAATTTTACTTTCCATTAAAAAATCGGTAATGTTGTAATATGTTTTGTCTGCTAAAAAGTTTTGCAATTTCTTTTTAAATAATGTCATATTTAAATCTTTCCAGGCCTTGGGTAATTTATTAAATATTTTTGGTGCCATGCAGCAGACACTTTTGCGCATCAGTGTTGTCTTAGCCCTCTGAATACACAGGCCACTATTGTCACGTCTATTTCTTGCAACTAAGTCATTTACACGTTGAAAGTAAGTTGGGTTTGATTTGACAAACACAGCTACCTCCAAAATATAAATACTAGGCAAAGTTAATATTTTATACTTCCTGAAATACGGATAACAACTATCAGTGGTTTTCAGATTAAACATTGCACGAATACACCGTTTCTGGGCCTTGAATGCATTTTCTTTATCGGTGGAATTTCCCCAAAATATAACCCCGTATCGAAGATGGGATTCGACAATACCGTAGTATGCCGTAAGAAGCGCATCCGTGGAAACTCTCAGTGACAATGCATGTAAGGCATATGCTGATTTGCTTAATTTGTTACAAAGATTAACTATATGTGATTTCCAGATCAAATTTCTATCTATTTGTAAACCTAAGAATTTTGTGCTTTCTACTTCGTCAATAACTTGATTATCAAAATTAACATCGAGATGTTCACTCGGCATACGTTGAGTGAAATACATAACTTTCGTTTTAGATAGGTTAATTTTTAAGTTATTCTCATCTAACCATGCTATAATTGAAGCTAGGGAATTATTTATATCGTTTTCATATAGATCTGCATTGACACATGGTATAGTTATGGTACTATCGTCGGCAAACAGTGTCAAAGGTTGGTCTACACATTTCGGGAGATCATTAACGTATAATATAAAAACTAAAGGCCCCAGTACGGTCGCTTGTGGTACTCCGTACCTAACTACGCGTTCCAATGACCGAAATACTTCTTCATGATTATTTGCATTTAATCTACGAATTTCAGTTATTTGTTTTCTGTTGCGCAAATATGATTCAATTAATTTTAGTACATTTCCTCTAATACCATAGGCCTCCAGTTTATTCAAGAGAGTATTATGGTGCACATAATCAAAGGCCTGGGTCATATCACAGTATATGGCACATACTGGTGTACGTTCATCCATTTTTCTAATGACACCACGTATAAAGTCATATATGGCCATATTAATGGTTTTACCTTGTCTAAATCCTTTCTGTTCGTCACACAATAAGTTATATTTCTCTATGTATTGATATATCTCTTTATATATGTACTTTTCAAATATTTTTGATATTATAGGAATAAGTGCAATAGGCCTATAACATTCCATGACTTCTCGATTGTCTTTCTTAAATACCGGTTTTACTATGGATGTTTTTAAAGCATCGGGATAAGTCCCTGCACTTATGCAAAGATTCAAAATATGGCTTAGGTGGCTACATACTTCATGGGCTACGGCTTTAAGTATCTTTGTAGATATGCCATCATAACCTACGCTGCTTGTATTCTTAAGGGAAGTTATTATTTTTAGTATGTCATAAGGTATACTTGGTGCAATGAACATAGAATTATGCTGACTGCTTATTTTATGTGGTTTTGGTTTACTATTGACGTCGAGTTTTGGCTGAATTTTGTCAACAAAGTAGTTATTAAATGCATTGGATATATCCTTTGGATTTGATACTGTGGTATTGTCATTAAGCTTAATACTATCTATGTATTGTTTAGGAATATTATATTTTGCTTGATTTATAATATGCCAAGTAGTTTTTGACTTGTTGTCGGATTGTTTAATCTTGTGATTATTTTGCGCCTTTTGTGTAAGATTTATAATTTTTTTATATAATTTGCAGTACTTAGAATATGTCGATTTGTTGACTCGGTTAGGGTTTAATCTAAGTTCCCATAAAAGAGCTCTCTTCTTCCTGCTACATAATTTTACTCCGCGCGACAACCACTTTGGTTTTTTAACGATATTTAGTTTAATTACGATAGTTGGAAAACATAAGTCATACAGCAATTTAAAAATGTCAATAAAAGCATTGTATGCTACATTAGGGTCAATTGTATCATATATTTCTGAAAACGATAGTTTATTTAAACATTCTTTAAACTTAGCAATATTCTCCTTGCCATAGTCCCTTCTGGTTATGTACCAGTATTTACCAGCGCATAATTTATGGACTGGGCATTGAAGCAACTGTGCCGTGTGATCAGACAACGCAAAATCTAATACTTCAGCTTTACACGACTTACTGAAATTGTGCGCAAAGTTGTCTATGCATGTCTTACTAGCCATTCGCGTCGGTTGTTTAAATGCTAATTTTAAATTAAAACTTAGTAGCAAACATTCAAAAGAAAAAGATTGATTATTTGATTTAAGCATGTCAATATTAAAATCACCAGCGATTACAATTTTCTTTTGACGTGAGTTTGATATCTCTAGTAAAATAGCTTCAAGCTTATTCAGACAATCATTGAAATTGCTTACATTTGGCACTCTATAAACACAGACGATTATTATTTTATAACAAACAAGTTCAATAGCGCAACATTCAAAAACGCCTGGACACGAAATCTTAGCAATTTTTGACAGTTCCTTCCATTGATATCCCTTTTTTACCAGGATACATGCTCCGCCTCTTTTTGTTCCATTTCTCCCGTAATATGCAGCTAAACAATAGTTTGATATATTCAATTGATCTTCATGACCTTTCATTACAAAGTGTTCGGTAATACATATAACATCTACACATACATTTTTTTCAGATAGCTCATCTAAACAAACAGTAAGAGCATCAGATTTTCTTAACAATCCTGCAATGTTTTGGTGAAATATATTGAGATACTTATTGGAGAAAAAACAAATCGCTTGTGTTAGTTTTGGAACAGGCAAGAGAGGGAGAACTGTTGTGTTCAATGATACTGGGAATATTTGTATTCCAGTTGTTGTACTTAACTATTTCAGTCATTAAAATACATTTTATATTTTGAAAAATATTCATCATGCCATTATTACTGACAGACCTACTGACTTTTGAAAACATTTTAAAATCGCATGATAAATTTAAATTAGAATCAATTAACCACGCATAATTATGTGTACAATTATCCAGGTATAATAAGTTGTTAAAAGTTTCTACTCTACAGTTAAACATAGTTGCAAAATAGCTTAATTTGTAAGTGGGTAAACATAGTATAACATTAGTGTGTTGTACTTTTAGCAGGGTTTCTCGTATATAAATTGTCAGGTCCACATAGTTGCTAGTACGCCGAAAGTCCTCTTCACCAACGAAGATCACGCAGTAATCGTTCATTGTATAATCTTTAAGTTTGCCTTCGATGTTACTAATGAGGTGCTTTATTCCACAGTAGGGAGATAAGTAGTGGCAGATTTGAAATTCAGGAAATGTGTTTGATGCAATCGTCAAGATCTTATTTGCTTTGTCTGTACTTATAATGGATATTTTTTGTTTTTCTTGGACCACACTTTTTGTGCGATAAAAATCTTGTGCAGTTCCAGGTGATATTGCGACATGCTTCGTGGATATATTATTTGTCTGCAGGGTACATGCTTCGCCTACAGAAATTTGTTTACGTAACTTTTTAGGGGAACGTCGAGGTGTTGTTGGTTTTGAGCTTTTATTCGGAGTATTTAGGAGTTTATAGTCGTCTTTTTCGGTCGTCTGCGTCTGTTTCGTCTTTACATTTTTTATGGGAGTCATTGTTGTTGTCTTCGCTTTAATTGTTCCTGGACTATTGACAATTTTTTTATACATGTAATTTTTTTTGTTGAATTCTTCATTTAATTTCTTTAAATTGCTGTTTTCTAATGATAATAATTCAATTTCTTTATGGGCACTATTAAGTTGAGAAGTCAGTTTGAGAATCTCATCTTTTAATTGGTTTAGTTGTGGTACGTCTTCGTCTTCGGATATATCTGGCAAACTATTCGTCGTACAATTTAAAGTTTGTGATATAATGTCATTCTCGTCTTCATTTGGTTCCGATCGTGTGCGGGTCCGCCGAAAAGTTATATTTTCCAAGAAATTCATTTTGAACTCACAAAAACAATTTGCAGGAAAGTGAGATTCGAACTCGAATCTCGTGAAGTTCGCCTACCAGCTTATTGTGTCGAGATGACTTCAAACCTGGGAAAGCATCTGACGCCGACATATTTGGACAACTACTAAGCAGATGATGAATCAAGGGTATTTTTCGGTGGTCTTGGGGAGTCGAACAAGATTCCTTTGACAAGACTGAGACTGATTTATATGCACCGTATACGTATAATCTCCTAGCTGATTTCGGTCACAGCGGTCAATCTCATAATCGATTAGCCAGCTGCAGGAGATATTGTAGTGCACAAGTATGTGCGCAGATACAGCTGCACTCTGTATTCCTTTACTCTCATTGTGTCGGATTACCGACCCATTGGTGTATATAAATATATAATATGTATACAACGTGTAATTTAAAGGGTTCACGGCTTCTTTGGATGCTAATAAACGATATGGCAAGGTTTTCTAATCCTATGTCTACATGTGTGGAGCATATTAGAAATTTCAATACATTGATACCAGAGGCCGAATTATTCAAATTAAGAAGAACGAAGAGAATTATCGTTTTATTAGCAAGTGACGTGGAAAGTGATGACCCTCATAGTGCTGTGACACGTTTGTTATTACTGGTATTCCAGAAACATATGAAACCAATCATTTGGGGTCAATTCTGTGAGTCACTTATTTTGAGCTGAAACTGCATAGAGACTCCATACCAGATGGTGTCTTCAGTCCTTTTGGATAGATATGGGGTTTCCGTTACACGTTGCATAATTATGGTGACATTAAATAATTAGCAATCTATCCTTCTTCCTACCTATGTAAGTATATGTCAAACGACTAAAGGGATTTCAATGAAATTTGCCTCACGTATTGTTTATTACCTGGATTTATTCATATAATATATACTTTTGATCCCGACATCACGTATCCTTGGGACGGTTTGCGACTTTCCCATGGGCGAATCTATTGGCAGAAGTTAGGGTTCAATCATTTGATCAAGTATGTGACTAGCCTTGAGATGTCGAGCTGTTTCTTTCCCTTTTTTAAGGCTGTACGGACATTAATGTTATGAATAATCGATTTTTTTCTTATTATACTGTTATTCTAGTAAGTATGTTACTCTGAACAAATTAATGAGATGATTGTTGAATAAATAATATATAAAAATATATATTAAAACAATTTTCATACATAAATAAATATATTTAATAACAAAGACTTAGCACGTTAGCCAATGGATCTTAAACTAGGCGCTCAGCTTGTTTATTGGTAAACCAGAAAAAGAAAGAAAGAAAAAAGTTTATTTTTGATTCGCATATACAAATAACTGCATAGATTAACGTGATTAAATACAAAAAAAAAATGGCTAAAAAGACTATTCTAGCTCGTCATTAGCTGGTATTTAAATACGCAGCGTTAGTTTTCTGTTAGGGCCCACTATGATGCCCAAGTAAATAAACACTTACATCGATTAGGTATATTATACATGTTGATCCCCTGTAGACTAAATGAAACAGGCCATTTATTGCTGAAGTCTTACAGTTATTATCGATCACTTTGATAAGCAAATTGGTTCTTGGAGAAAATAATCTACATCACCTATAAATTCATCCTCTCATAGGGTTTCGACCACAGATATAGATAGACAGTTTCGACTCATTTTTCTTTGATCATGCATGTTGCATATATCAAGACATCCAATTAACTCAATACTATGGAGGTAACATCGATTTTTCGTTGCTTAAAAGCTGTTTTTAGAAAATTTCATGCTGTGAAATTTCACGACAATAGTAGAAAAAATACTTTGCTAACGAAGTTGCTTTGCTACTCGTTTGACAAACATATTAGAAGTTTAAATATACCTAATTATATACTTTCTGAAATACAAAATAAATACCATCTACCGTAAATCAGTTATGGAAAGCGGATTTTGCTTAGCACAGTTCAGTTTGGAGCCATTAATATAATCATTTTTTTTATACTATACCTGCTCGGAAAGTGCCTTATTACTTTTTAAAAAGTTTTTATTCATTTATTTTTTCATTCAGTTCAGTTAACAATTACATTGTGTTGAACAGTACATATTAATAATTAAATAAAATTAACACATGCAGGAACTAAAATTCAAAAGCGCAATTAAAATTAATGAGTTTGACAGAAAGGACGTCATTACTGTAGTACAAATGTGCGGGTCGAAAAATTGTATGAGAATTCATTACGAACGTGCTGTTTTTAACCGACTTCAAAAAAAGGAGGTTTACAATTCGTCTTGAACTTTTTTTTTTTTATGTATTTTACCTCATAACTCGGAGATGGCTGGACCGATTTGAAAAATTCTTTTTTTGTTTGAAAGGGTATACTTTCTACTTGGTCCCATTGTCGTCACGTTTGGATCTGATGATGGGATCATGGAGAAATCGAGGGAACTCTTCAAATATTATAGGCACACCTATAGCATTTTGGGTAGTACCTTGTGCAGTTGCTCTCGAAAAGCACCATGTGAGAAAGTGGAACTGATGATGAAGATCCCAGATGGCCACCGAAACTACTCAATAATAAGTATTTCGTTGATTGCTATTAGATTACTTGAATATGGATGTTAAGCACTTTATGCTCGTCATAATGCATATGGTGAAGTAGAGCTGATGGTGATGTACCAGGAGAACTCCTCAAAAAATAACGGCTCTGCACCGGGAAAAGCAATATTTTGTAAAAGGTGATAAGTAGTTGACATTTTGGCTTTTTTAACTAGATAAATTACAAACCGACCCACTAAAAAGCGTGAAAAAAACTTTTTAGCAAAAAATAGAACCGACTTCCATATAAAAACACTACAAAGGCAAAAATAACTTTAATTTCGGAAGGCGGTGTCTTTAGTTTTGTATAAATATTTTCGTTTTTGACACCGCCTTCCGAAATTAAAGTTATTTTTGCCTTTGTAGTGTTTTTATATGGAAGTCGGTTCTATTTTTTGCTAAAAAGTTTTTTTTTATTTAGACCAATTACGTAGCTAGAGTCTGGCTAACGAAAGCGTGACCTGAGAAAGCGCGGCAAATTCAAAAAATCTTTATGTGGTATTACTGACTATAGTAGGAGAAAAATGTTTTGATACTTGGAAATTTTATGTATTTACGACAATCAATTTATATAATAGTTGTTTACGAACTAATTTCTAATTTAGGGATAATACCACATAATGTTTTTAAAGACTCCGTTTGGTGTCTCGGAGCCTTAACTGTCATGGATTGATTAAAAAAACGAATGTGTAGATTTATTTATTAGTATATACGTAATATTAACCTACTTAACATGTAAGTAGTTTATTAAATTTCTTCAACAATTTTTAAATCAACTCGAGGCGTTTTTAGTATGACAATTATTTAATCATCGTACTCAAAATCCGAGTCCAAAAATTCAACCTCTAAGGATTCTTCTGTATCAGTGGAGTCATTATCACCTACACTTATTATGTTTTTTTCCAATACTTTTTCTGTTATGTGATCTCTTTGTTTGTATTATTTTATTTTCCACATTTATTACATGATTTGTCATTTTTCTTTCAATCTTCTGCAGCTATTCAGCCAAATGAGATTTTTATCAGTGTTTTATTTTGTTTTAGGGGCACCACTCGTTTTGTTAGATCTTGCCATGACATTTTAGGCTTATAATTTTTGCGTACCTATTTAGTTTCATCTAAATAGATGATTCGTTTTCCTTCCATTCGTTTAGCAACAATTTCTTGGTAAAGATGCCTCCAAGCAGCAATATCAAAACGTTCGACATGAACCGTTCGTTCATTTTTATTTTTCTTGAACTCATACCCATTAGCAATTTATATTTCACGCAGAGTTTCTCTACATCCACTAAAGCCAATGCTAGAATGTAATTTTTCTAGCAATGTTCGCAATGTTGGGACCTCATTTCTCACAATATAAAATTCATTGATTTTATTTCTTGTTGAATCAATATCAAAACTGTCTAAATCCAACACTGAGCTTTTGTGTGGGCGTTTTTTTTTCCTGGAGTGCTCCACATCCATTCATTCACAGATCCTTCCTTTTTTTAGTGTTGTGACACTAACTTCTGCAAAACGAAGTATAAAATGCATTTAAAAAAATTAAGGTACCCAAACAATTTGATAATGTCAAATAACACAACTCATCAACAAAACATGCTTATCCGTAACATACGTACCAGTTAATGAAGATATTTCTTCCAAGAACTTAGTCTGAGTTTCTATTAAAGATTTTTCTCCAAATTTTTTAACGTTTCAACAAGTCGCAGATTCTTTGAATATCTCCAATATTATCTATAAAGATAAGAAAAAGTATCATAATATCGTAAATAGGTATATCAAATAATCAGCCACCAAGGATCAACATTAAAAGTCGTACTAACCTAAAAAATCCGAGATCGCATGTAAACATTGTTGTTTTTCTTGAAAAACAATTTCTTTCTCTTCTTGTTTTTGTTTAAACTTACTGATCATAGTATGTAGCAGCTTTCGCACGTTACTTTTTATTGTTTTACCCATATTAAAGCGATTATTGTTGAATATTAATTGTATTTACAAATTACTGACAATTGTAATCACAGATTTTGACAGCTTAATAATGTTGCCATATTAAACTTTTAAGAAAACTCCAGGTCACGCTTTCGTTAGCCAGACTTCTAGCTTAAAAGTACTTATAATGCCAAAAGACAAAAAGTTTTTGTCACCAATAGATACTGGCCACATACAACATTGATTTAAAATTAAACACACTGCTGAACAAATTCAGGATTTCAAATCAACTTTCAGCATTCGAACATGATAAGAATAACAATTTGGCGCGAAAAATAAATGAGGTATCTACTGTCTATGGCCATAGGTCCTATCTTTTAACTCTTTCAATTTTTAATGTTCAAAAAGCTATTAAAATTACATTAGATAAGTATAAATCATTAACAAAAATTCTGCTTATTGTGTTTAATGCTTAAAATGATTTATTTCAATTGACAACTATCGATTTCTGACAATCGTTATTTATCTAGATGACCAAAATTAAAAAAAAAATCACCAAGCGCAAAATGATACTGGCCACATACTTTGGCTGAACATTAATGTAAAAGTAAAATAATAAACTAGTGAAAATCGCGCGC
Organism: Tholera decimalis; assembly: GCA_943138885.2. Lineage (NCBI taxonomy): Eukaryota > Metazoa > Arthropoda > Insecta > Lepidoptera > Noctuidae > Tholera > Tholera decimalis. Next base: position 21,708,939 of record OW964552.2, on the reverse strand, counting down.
ACGCGGATAGTTTTCTTTTGTTATGAGTGTATGTTCCTGTGTTATTTATCTGAATTTTCAATTAGTGTTTACTGTGGTGTTTACGATCTACTCGAATTGTGGTCTAGTGATAGTGAAGATTTAATGACACCGTCAGAATTAAAAGAAACGGCCCAAGCTGTTATTGATAATCTATTGCCCGAGAAATCTAAGAAGAAATATAATATTACTGTCCTCGTAGGTATAGTATAAAGCACTATGTATCACTCGGAAGAAAGTGCGAGTAATCGGTCACTTTCTCCCCTCGATGAACAATGTACTATTATTTCTCCCAAAACAAGTGACAAATAGTGTCTTTTTTGTAATTACTTACGTGAATGTGTTTTCATTATGAAACAAAACATTATTGTCACATTATCAAGGCCGGAAAATTTGACTACAGATACACGAATGCGAACAAAAACGAGCTGCTAAAGTTTTACTCTAGGGGAGTCGAAAATAGTACTATAATGTGAAAAGGGTAAAATGTTTTACCGATTCCTCACTTTTTACGCTGTCAAAGTTTTTGTGCTGCGTTTTTCACACATGTGGTTTGACCTATTTTTAGAAATATATTTTTAGCGTGGCTCGTTTGTCATGAATATCTATTAATTTCAAATATTGAATATTCTTATGGACGGTGTATAGACAAGCCCTGATAAGGAGCAAACTAACTTTGCCATCGATACCAAATTTTAATGATATCGAGATAACTTGTCAAAATTGTCCCAAGTTACTTACCAGTTAACCACAAATCAGACTATGGTAGTTAATCTCTTCTTACAGATTAACTACCTAACTACAAGCCACTTCTTACTTTTCACCGTATACACATAAGACGTACGTACTTCATGTACGTAGTAAATTGTGTGCCTGTCCAAACAATGCGGAGGACTTGATGAGTAAGCTGCCACGATACAGCAGAGCGTGAGTTGTGTCATACAAGTTATCAGTTTACCTCAAAGTGAAAAAGGTAAATTTTGGAAGCAACAGTGCATATTGTATATAAACGTGAGTAGATATGAGACAGTGGGTTAACCGGAAACATAAACTATTCCGGTTTCTACTGAACAAAGAGCAAACATAGAGAACTTGCCCAAATGTTTACGAACAGTGTTTTGTTTATAAAATCTTGACTGTTAATATCTCTTTCTCTCTTGACCTGTTAGTAAGAGTAGGATTATTGTTAGTATACAGTAGTTGAAAGTGCAACAAAATGTTTGATGGATTTACTACCGCGAACTACAACGATAGCAATACAATTCACTTGATGATTCGCCTCACGGCGTATTGCTATTGTGGAAGTTCTGTCTAAGCCTACGAGTTGGAAGTTTCTCGCTAAATGCTCTCAATGTAAATGTGGGGGAGGCAAATTGAACCAGAAAGGGAAAAGTTTGATGTGAGTGCTTCTCGTTCACAAGTAAATCCATCAGACAAAGCCTGGATACTTAGTGAAAATCACGCAGATACAACATTCGTGTTATTGATTATTGAGTAGAGTTATTTCATTACGTGTTGAATCAAATAATTAAAAGATTTCTAGCAGTTGTGACGAGAGCGATTTAACTCGGCCATCTCATTTTAGTATTAATGTTCGCATAGTTAGAAGTTGTTAATATGAAATCTGAAGTTTCGCCAAGGCTTTACAGGACAGGCTATTGTGAAATATCTTAAGCGTGGCTCAAGTCCGTTACTTACTTAATACTTTAATGTAGACCTCTTTTTTGTTTAATCCGGCATCGGTGTAGAAAAAGTTAAGGGAGAAATGTAAAGAAATCTATATGAGCGGTTTCTAGAAACCAATTAGGCTTCGTTCAGAGTTAATGCGTTGTGACTTTCACGAGGACTTACCTACTGACGATAGATTGCTTTGCAATTTAGCAGGTGTGATGTTGAGTTACAAGTAAGATTTTATATCGTATTTATTTTAATAAATAAAAATTTTACGTAATTTATTGTCCACACACATTAAATAATCTGATGCATAGTTTAAATAAGTATCATAATGATACAAATTAAATTATAGGGCGTATACTGACCATTATAAAGGGCACTGGGCCACAATAGAATTAGAACTTTGTTATGTATGACATAGTTTATTACAGTATGGAATCAAGTGTTACTTTGCGGAAATGCAAGATATACATACTATACTATATGGCCAATATTTAGTGTTTATTACGCCGTTTGATATTCCCAAAATAAAACTTAATATAGACTCTTAATACAAATTTGATAAAAGTAAGTATAGCCACTTAGGCAACGGACGGTCTATCTATGTGATAGACCGTCCGTTGCCTAAGTGGCTTTGTCACATCACACGAGGCGCACATATGATCTTCAGTATCGACGCTCAAATCAAAAGTGGCTTCATATGTATGTTTGCTATTTCGCGCCACCATTTCTCTACATAAAGTGTGATTCAACCAGCAATAATAGTAAGAGGAGGTATATAACGTTTGTTCAGAATGTTTGAGATTTTTCACGTGACGTTATAGTAGTGTGGTTATTATCAAATGTTGAGGATAATGATCTATGTGAACTGACATATTATAAGCAATCTGAAAGTTAAACATGTTATACAAAAGCAGACGTGTTTACTTAATTTAAAATGACATTTAAACCACTAAAATCTTCATGGACTACGTAATACTCAGATATGAATTTCATTTATATCAAGTGTTGGACTGCTCGTCACACGCCTATCTATGATCTTTCTTTTGAAATATTTTGTCACCGCCACAAAACTTCAGAACTATGCAGCAGTATTTGACAAATCGAATTCCGCTAATGTAAGGTTCAGGCCGGGTTGCCTCTAAGTAATATATTAGTTTATTTTGTTGTTTTTTTGTCATCTTCAGCAGTGATTTTTGGGCTATATGGTAAAGTGAATAGATTTTGACAACGAAAAACAAATATAAGGTAAATTATATATAAAGTATAGAATCAAATTGACAAGAATTGTTTGGCACATGGCAGCAGTTTCTAACAAATTAAAAGTTCACTAAGATTGAATTGGAACTATTAATCTAATACGTAATCCTTGTCGGTTTATGACTTGCTAGTAAAATGATTTAGTTGAGATAAGTATAAAGTAACAGATTAAACAAATAAATCCTCTGATGGCACGGCGTAGCAAAGGTATTTTGATATTAGTGCAACGCTGGCTACGGCTACGCTGTCGTAGCAGATAATAACCGATGCGCTACGCGTCAAGTTATTTATAATATTGCGCTTATGTCAGTTTATGTGCATTAGTCTTATTCGTTGCACATTTTTTGAATAAATTCATATCTTTTTCAAACTTTGAATTAATTTGACGTGTTTATTTGTAACTAGTTAACAATTTTGTCATATCTTGCAAACAATTATTCAACGACTTTCGAATTTACGATTGAGCTAAAATGTTGCTTTGTGGTACTTGTTTTGGATGACAATGCATGGTTAGCTAAGTTAAGCGGACAGTCCAAGAAGGTGGACTAATTTATTTAGTTTTTATGCACTGCCATGTAAAGTATTAAATGAAAATGTTTTGTTGAAAACAATACGAAAATATTAGAAAACCTTGTTTTTGAAATATTCTTTTAACTATTAACAATCTGAATATTTACTTAAACAGCTGTTAACTTCGGAAAGTTGGACAGGTTTTCATAGTACAAATAGATTGACAAATACTCATACTCACGTTTTGTAAGAAATTGAGAAATCGGGAGTATAATATAGTTACAGAGAAAATTCTAGTGTCAGGAATTTTTGAACCCATAAATGAGTTGCTGTAAAATAGAAAAGGTTAAATCTGCCTTATTACCTCGCTACTATTACTATGCTCACATGAAGACTTTTTACTACATACACGTAGTTTCCTTTCATCGTAAAATACGTCATAAACACTCAACTGCATATAAAGCACCTTTATAATATCCTGAAAGACACATTGGTGATTATGCGCTATGTTATATTTGCTATTGGCCGCGTGAAATAATGCCATGGCAATGAATTTATAAATAAAAAATATTCTGACATAATTTTGGGAAATACAGACTTAATATTCATTAATCAATTCAATAAGTACAAGACGTATTTAGTAAAGTAATTAAAAACTAGCTGTCGGTCGAAATTTTACCATTTTATAAATTAATTCTAATATACTTTTATTAAAATACTAGCTGACCCACCACGACTTCGTTCGCGTGGTATTCTACCCCTACCCAACCGATACCACTACCCCTATCCTACCCCTACCCTACCCAAATCCTACACTACCCTACCAATACCCAACCCCTACCCTACCCTACACCTACCCTACCCCTACCCTACACCTACCCTACACCTACCCTACCCCTACCCTACCCCTACCCTACCTCTACCCTACCCTACCCTACCCCTGCCCTACCCCTACCCCACCCCTACCCTACCCCTGCCCTACCCCTACCCTACCCCTACCCTACCCCTACCCTACCCTACCCCTACCCTACCCTACCCCTACCCTACCCTACCCCCCTACCCTACCCCTACCCTACCTCTACCCTACACTACCCTACCCCTACCCCATAATGTCAACAACTTATCAGCTTTTACAAAATATTGCTTTTCCCGATGCATAGCCGTTAATTTTTGAGGAGTTCTCCTGGTTCTTGACCGTCAGCTCTACATCACCATATGTATTGTGACGAGCATAAAGTGTTTAACACCCGTATTCAAGTAATCGAATCGCAATCCACGAAATACTTATTATTGAGGAGTTTCAGTGGCCATCTATGGTCTTTATCATCAGTTCAACTTCCCCAAATGGTACTTTTCGGAATCAACTGCTCAAGGTACTATAAGAAATACCCAAAACGCTATAGGTGTGCCTATAATATTTGAAGAGTTCCCTCGATTCCTCCAGGATCCCATCATCAGATCCTGATTTCGTAACTATGGGACCAACTAAAAAGTATACCCATTCAAAAGCAAAAAGAATTTTTCAAATCGGTCCAGCCGTCTCCGAGTTTTGAGGTAACATACATAAAAAAAATAAAAAAATATAAAGTTCAAGACGAATTGAGAACCTCCTTTTTTTGAAGTCGGTTAATAAAAAACTTTTTACCAAAAAATTAAACCGACTCCCAAAAAACACTGCAAAGTGAAAAATAACTTTAATTTCGGTAGTCGGTGTCTTTAGTTTTGTATTTTCGTTTTTGGCACCGACTTCCGAAATTAAAGTTATTTTTCACTTTGCAGTGTTTTTTGGGAGTCGGTTTAATTTTTTGGTAAAAAGTTTTTATTTCACTCTTTTTAGTTGGTTGATTTTTAATTTACCTAGTTACAAGAGCCTAAATGTCAACTACTTATAACATTTTACAAAATATTGCTTTTCCCAATGCTGGGCCGTTAATTTTTGAGGAGTTCTCCTGGTACTTCACCATCAGCTATACATTACCATATGCATTGTGACGAGCACCAAGTGCTTAACATCCATATTCAAGTAATCGAATCGCAATCCACGAAATACTTATTATTGAGTAGTTTCGGTGGCCATCTGTGGTCTTCATCATCAGTTCCACTTCCTCAAATGGTACTTTTTGAGAGCAACTGCACAAGTTACTATAAGAAATACCCAAAACGCCATAGGTGTGCCTATAATATTTGAAGAGTTCCCTCGATTTCTCCAGGATCCCATCATCAGATCCTGACGTGGTGACAAATCGTACCAATTTCAAAGTATACCCTATCAAACAAAAAAAGAATTTTCCAAATCGGTTCAGCCGTCTTCGAGTACTCGGTGATCATACATAAAAAAAAAATATATATACGCGTCGAATTGATAACCTCCTCTTTTGGTCGTCGGTTGAAAATACAAACTAGAAACGCGGCTGGTAATCTAACAGCCGACAGCGTGCATTGCCAATCATGGAATGCCGTTTATAATTACAATTTCCGAATACAATTTCTTGGCCAAAGAAATAACCAGCCCTTAGTATACATAGATTATTATTTATTACAAAAACGACATTTTCGTGCAAGTACATCATTTATGCATAACAATAATATATAATAATACCTGTTCTCGAATATGGCTATATATCATTGTGATCGGTCTTTCATCATTGACATGACTTTTGTTGCCAATAAGCCTGATATAGTGGTGATAGATCGATTAGAGTCGAGCGTCGCTTGAGCGACATCACACATGTCGACAACCTCGCGCGCCAGGTCAACATATTTAGATGCTGATAGTCGTCACAGCCAATGGCATAATAGTCAAGAGACATCGTCTGTTTATCGTGGGGTTTCGTTTGCAGACATAGTTGCGTGTTTATGCAGGTACAGACTATATTAAGAATGTATAGTTAACCATAATAAACTTAGTAGGTGCATTTTGAGCGAGAACGGTTCAAATATATTTGTACTGTAGTTTCTCCCTCAAATTAAAGGTATGCGTTTGGCCACAATCATACCTGACGCTATCAGGAAACACAGACTCTATCATGGTATTCCACTTAAAAGCTTTGTAATTTTTTTGTTTTAAATATGGAACAGCGCGCTTGATTTCAAACGAATTGATTTGTTTTTGTTTTTTTGGTTCATTTTCTTTTTAAACGTTTCCTCAACTTGAGGACGTTCATGACAACTTCTCTTTGAATGGAGTTGAGTGCACATGAAAAAAAAAAAAGAAAAATACTAGGGTTTAGCTTCTGCCAGCAATTTTGTCCGTTTGAACTAAGTGCACCTAAAATATGTTGTGATGCAGGACATGGTCTTGGCGTTTTTTACTTTTAAGACGTTAAATTTAACGAACATAAAATAAGTATCCATACTTAGATAGATAGATAGACAGAGTTATTATACCTAAGTATTGGCACAAATCATTACCCATACTTTGTGCCAATACTTACTCTCTCGAAAAGATTGCGCTATGGCTAATGATTGGATATTGATGTTTTGTGCTAGTATGGTGAGTAATCCCAAGACTGAATGTCCGACCATCAGTCTTGTCCATTATGGATAAGTCCATACACTTAGACGGCCAGTTGTTCCATCTAAAATATAGAACAGCAGTCTAATCAAGACTAGAAGCCACCGTGAGATTTCGTAAGAGACTAGGCAATTAGTGATAGTTAGGAATAGTAGCAACGTCTGTGTGATAGATTCTACTAAGTATATACTAGGCAAAGATAGTAAAAAATATTTTTACTCAAGTAAAACCATTACTAAAAGTTAAATATATGTAACAAAAGTTATAATTGTCACATATGGCGGCTATGAAATGTACTTATCTCGGAAATTTCGGCATAAATGTGATATGCAAATTAGAGAAGACAATACGATCTTAAATTTACCATAGCCTAAATGAAAATCTCCTTAGTCTGTACAAAAATATGTATTCAGGATAATTTTTCTATTTTCATATTTTTCCACAGGCTCTATTTGGCTACTTATTTTTAATACTTTGCGTTTAAGCACAAAAAACGCTCACACCATGAAGGTTTAAGTCAATTCAAAGCATCTTTCACTATTAAACGGCAATTTCATACTTTTACCCAAATTATTTAGATTGTTTGAAAATATTTTTTTTTATTATTTTGATGTCACATTTAATTTTATCCTCACTATGGTTTCCTTGGGATTAGTATAGTCGGTATTTTCATTTATAGTCGTATCATCTACCCCACCTGATCGCAAGGATTTTGATATCTTTTAACGACTATTTGCGGTCTAGGTCTCTACTTAACACCCATTAATAAACAGTTTTAGTATATTAACTTAACATTACAGACAGGCTTTAGGCTTAATTCTCCAATAAGAGTACTAGTAGAGTGTATTCTACACAGGGTATTAATGGGCGTAGTATATTTAAGAGTTCTATATTTGACATAGAGTAAAGAAAAAAATAGCAAAAATCATTTATGGTTTTTTAAATGAACACTTCTGTTAAAACTTACTATTTAAGTCTTCTGTACTGTCGTCTCTGGATGGATATATGTTAAATTTTAAACCGAACTATTAATAATAGTTATCAGCAACTTGAACTAAAATACTTATTACTATTATGAGTTGACATGAAACAGAATGATGGTTTAATAAGATTAAAGCCAATATATACCGCGTTGTGAAGCAAGTGGCCCAAAAGCCATTCCACTTTTTTCACGCACCATTTCATAGCACTATGAAATAAAAGAAAATTCGAGTCTATTCGGGTTCATATAAGTAAAAAAGTATACATAAACCTATAGACTGGAAGCCTGGAAAAGCGGCGGCCTGATGCCGCGTGAGTAGGTATGCGTGTCAATCTAGACACGCGGGAGCGTGTCAAGCCAAGAACTGGCGCGCAGCTCACCGTGTGTAATATTACACGAACCATTTGGAGCCACTTTTGAGCCCCTCATAACTCAAAAAATATTTCACCTAAACTTGCCAAATTTGGCTCATATATTGAGAATGGCGAGATACATATGTGTTCCAAAACGTGAATATATAATGAGTTAAATACCACCCTTAATTTTTTTAATCCAAATATTTCCGTTTTTGTACTTATAAATAAGAATATAACATAATATAATATGCTCTTTTAACATATTTCCATCGGTAATTGACTGGTTTCGTAGTTACCTGTTTGGTCGCCGGCAGCGTATTTGCACTGAGGATTCTTTCTCTTCTTGGTGTGACACCTCTGCCGGTGTGCCGCAGGGTGGCGTTTTATCTCCTTTACTTTTCGTGCTTTTTCTTAATGCTATCACTCAACGACTATCTTCTTTCTACCACTTGTATGCTGATGATCTTCAAATTTACACCCAAGCTCCATTCGTAGAGTTAGCTGATGCCATTGGAATTATTAATATGGACCTCGCTCGAATTGGTGACTGGAGCGCTGAGTTTGGGCTGCAAATCAATCCTGCTAAGACTCAAGTAATTGTTGTTGGTAGTTCTCGTACTATCTCCAGCATCGATTGGACGTCACTTCCCCAGGTTTCTTTCAATAACACTTTCATACCTTTTAGTCACACTGTGAAGAACCTGGGGATACACATTGACGCTACCCTTTCCTGGACTAAGCAAGCAATTACAGGAAGTTAGTCGTAAAGTTTTTGCTTCTGCAGGCTCCGTGAGACGCCTTCGTAATTTTCTTCCCATCTCCACCAAAATTGCAATTGCTCAAACTCTGCTTCTCCCTATTCTGGACTATGCTGATGCCAGCTATCTCGACTTGACCCAAGACCAACTAGACAAGCTACAGTGACTTCAAAATCTCTGTATCAGGTTTATATTTGGCTTGCGCAAGTATGACCACGTTTCTGATTTCCGTGCACAGCTCAAATGGCTTCCTATTCGTTTTCGCCGGAATCTTCACTTACTTTCTCTGCTTTATAATGTGCTCTTTAATCCTTTTACTCCTTTTTATCTTAAGGAACGTTTTCAATTCCTCTGTGACACACATTCTAGATCATTGAGATCATCGGAAAATTTAGAGTTAAGTATTCGTATGCATTCTACTTCTTTCTTCGACAAATATTTTACTATTCAAGCAGCTCGTTTGTGGAATTCATTACCCATAGAAGCGAGGCGTGCTCAAACGCTACCAGCATTCAAAAGAATGGTGAAGGAGCATTATCTTTCCCTGTAGGTTTTCCCTTTCTTTCTCAACTGTGCATGTAATATTTATTAGTATATATAGTATATTTTTTGTATTTTATTATATGTATATTATATCATTGTGTTTCAATGAATATTATTTATGATGTTTGTACACTGACAGCCCTAAATCTGTCTCCTTTAGTTTTGTCCATCCAAAGGTTGTCTGTAAGAGATCGCCCTGAGCGATAAGACCGCCCATTGTACAAGTTTTATTTTTTTTTGTATCAAATGAAATATTGTAAGGTGTACAATAAAGTATATATAATAATAATATAGTAAATTTTCGTATTTATTACGCGTAACTAACCGTATTCTACAACCACTATCGCCACCTATTATCTTAGAGGGTCACTACACCATGGAGGCAAAACGCGTAAAAAGAATTCCGGATACTGAATGGGCAATTCATTCGAACATTTCAAAGGTACAAGAAAATATAGAAAATAACACAAAAAGGACAATTATACCCCGTAAGCGTAGGAAAATACAGTAGTTTAACAAAAAACCATTTAGTATTAATTTTGTTATAAGTAAGTACCTACTACTAATTTATGTACAAAAAGTAATGATATCCCATGAAAAACATAAATGTGAAATGAGAGCCAAGTTCAATATTATCATAAATGCCTTGGTTGTTGACTTCAACGACAAAAGAAGTGAATTCTAAATGGGTGCCAAGTTCAATGGTCAGTCCTGAAATTTATTTATAACATAAAATATCATTTATTCTTATAACTAAGGAGAATATATTGTAGCCTAAGGTCTGACTTGGCTAGTTTTCATATACGAATTATATTATAGCCTTTGCAAGTTCTAAACCTGTTATTTGTCGGTTCTTATTTTATTATTCCGAAAATTTGGCTTGCTGGTAGAAACTAACCATCGAACAAAATAATTCGTATATAATAAGAACTAGCCAGGTCAAACCTTAGGCTACGATATATTCTCCTAAGTTATAAGAATAAATGATATTTTATGTTATAAATTTTCAGGACTGACCATTGAACTTGGCACCCATTTAGATTTAACTTCTTTTGTCGTTGAAGTCAACAACCAAGGCATTTATGATAATATTGAACTTGGCGCTCATTTTACATTTATGTTTTTCATGGGATATATCTATCAATGTCCACCATTCTACCGCGCACAGGAACTTGGAGCAGATTCCGACGTAATTTGTCCTCCATTGGGGTTGCTGCAAGGCGTACGAAGATAAAGAAATAAAAATATCCCATAATTTTCAATTAAAGTTCTTTTCTTATGTTTCAAAAATGGCCAACCACAGTCATGAAATTAGTTTTGACTTCTGTGTTTTTAACGCCACCTAATGAAACACCAATAATACGCTAACACGCTGTGCCCGAGGAAAACTCTAAACAGCGGCATTGCCATTTAATTTTAGAAAACTCGGATAGATGGCGCTGTTACACATTGACAGCAATAAAAATTGGCTGTTAGAAAGCTCAAAAGATTCTACCAACAGTGTATAGATGTCGCTCCAGTTGCTGAGAACAAAAATAGACTTAAACCCATCACTGTTTCGGTTATGATCTATCAAGTTATTTCACAATTCTGTTCGTTAAGTAAATTAATTTAGTCAACCCATTCACTGAAGCTCATTAGTCAGGTGTGATACTTGATGTATGTTTTCAAAAGTAAATTAGGTAATTGTAATGGATTCTTATCATTATATGATTTTCTTGATTAAAAGTTAACCAATCACACATTTTGTGTAATTTCACGCAGAATTTCTAAAATTTTGATTTCAATATTCAATCTTAATATTTATTCTGCTAAGAAGTTATTTAAATTATGGGTGTTTAAATTACGTGGAAAGATTTAATAATGTTCAATTTAGTGTCTACTAGACGTTTGGGTATATTTTACAGAAAGTTATACATAGAAGCATTTTAGCAGTTCTTGAATACTTCGTCTCACTAAATTTACTATGCAGACATGAAATTAGATCATGTTTTTCATGTCAGAACTTCTAATAAGGTGTTCATGATTCTATATCTAGACAGCTATGAATTCTTAATGGCTGTTTCATTGGAAACGTTATTTTATAAAACACTAAAGTACTCTATATTATTATCCTTCTAAAGTAATGTATGCTTACTTAGTTAAGTGGCGTGGTACCTACTTTTGTCTTATAAATTCAATATTTCTTAAATATTGAGATCATTACAAGTACAGGATGTATCTCGAGAGTCTCCAGTGTGGTAAGGGACTCACTGGAGAAGATAATTACCGTGTTGAAAAGTTTTGTGTAAAGTTTCCTGTTCACGCAAAATATGCTGTAGTGTGACATTGCCGTAGAATTTAATTTAAGTTCAAAACTGCTTACAGTTATTACTCCAATTCAAAGAGAGATAACGATTTGGTGTAGTATAAATATAATTTTAATAATATGTGCCTCATTATGAACGCTATATCTACGTGATACATTTTCATTTACGGTCTCATCTACTGTTTATAAGTAATTGTACGTAGGTATATTGCTAACGATCCCACCTGACACTGCATACTCAGAAATATTGTATTCCAACCTTAACTTACACTTTCTGAAAGGTAGCATGCATACCCCTTTTAGGTTCCTAAGTAAACAGCTAGACTTTATAACCTTACAGCTCTATCAAACATATTGTTAGCAAGCGAATCCTTCTGGACCCTTAATTACGCTTGGATGTATAAATAAAATCGTGTACAAAGATACAGGGAGATGCTTCGTATTTAATGTTCTCTGTGTTGAATTATTAATGCTCAGTGTGCTGTGACAGGCTAATGTTTGAAATATCGACATTGCACGCCTCTATTTTAAGCACGTGAAAAGTGGAAAGGGCGTTAAGGTCTTGGGGTGTGTGGGGTGGCGAAGGGGGTCGTCGGCATTCAACAGGCGCGAGGTGGCGGTCGATACGGCCGGCGCCGCGGCGCAGCGGCTACGTTTACCTACCCTACATACTACTCTCCTCAGAGTAACACCACCTCACATATTTTTACAAAAATCTTAACTCATTACATGGTTTCTTCATCTTTATTTTTCTTGTCACATTTCTGGAGCACGCTTTGCTTTTGAGGACCGGACTTTGTTGGATGAAAGGAACGGAAAAAGTCTCAAATAAAATCTTCTTCTTTCAAAAATAAATACACAAAATCAACGTTATTTAAAAGACTATTTAAGTGAGATTTTTAAAATAAATGAATCTATTGCTTCACAATCAGTGCGGGTTTCCGCTCAGAATAAAGCTTCTATTTTATTTAAGCCAGCACCTGGTAACGGCTGTTATTAGCCGTGCCTATGCCGGTCGCAGATTAAAAGAAATTTAATTGAATAATTGCCACGGATTTATGGTTCTTGATTTTAAATTCAACAACATGAAAATAAATTTTTTTTTCGCAATGATACAATAAATAAAAGGCATTGTTTCATTTGTCTTATAGCCATCTGATAAACGACCAAGCCTCGGTTTTAGAAATTAAGAAACTTGTACTTATGTGTCTTTAACACAAACTTCCAAATTACAAATATGATTAGTTGAAAATCAGTTAGTTGAACAACCTCTTGCATCTGATTGGGCTATCAAAATATTTGTAATGTGTAATGAAAAGTAGCAAGATAGTCGTAGCGATATTTAAGATGAAGGCGGTGCACTATAGCGTAATCTCTCGTCTGCTATTAGATTCGAGCCACAGATTGCGACGAGTCTGCTCAAGCCAAATCCCTTATCTCGGCTTGGCTGCCGTCTTTGTGAACAATAAGCTATACTCTGGACGCGTAAATTTCTCGGCTAATATAAATTCTCTTATTTAATTCTCGAGCTTCACTAGACCGAAGCATATGTGTCTCTTTGTCCTTGTATCGCTGTATCATGCTCAGCGAGTGATGTTAATATTTTCACTGAAGTTTTTTGTTACTCACTTTTTAGTTCAGAGTAGTTTGGCTGTTTTGTTTTAGTTTCCGCTGATAGCGTGCCTTTTATATGGCATAAAATATTGGTGGAAATTAAATATATGCAACTTGTGGTTGAAAGTATTGTCATAAACGAACAATTCGTCGAAGATCTAGTTATATTATGTTTTTTCACGAAACTAGTGTGTTGATTGCCACGTTTTATGGTTATTGAGAGTACTTGTACAAAAATAGTCGTAGAGACATATGGCCGAGTTCCTCTGGGTCTGGCGCGATGTCTTCTCATAAACTTGGTACTTACCTACTCGTGTTAGTGTGTAGTGAAACAGATATCTACATAATATGCACCTACTGCCAACAGATGTTTACGTTTCAAAAGGTTACGATCGATACTGGCTGCATATTTATTTGCACTTTGCTTTTATTCTATTAGAGAATGGGTTTCAAAGGTAACTTTTTCGTTTCTTTTGGTTAAGAATGCCTCCATTAATAACCAAAACGTTCTGAATGTGAGTTTGTTTGTTTCGCTTTCACGCCTAAATTGATGAACCTATTTAAATAATTTTAGACACAGAGATACTCGTAGATGGGAACCATCACACAGTCAAAGCTTAATTCAATCTCATGTTACCGGCTTTAATTCGAATATAATGAAACGTTTTCTCTATATACAGCTATATGATCTGTAAATCTTACTAAACAATTCGGGTTGTTTCCATTAACCACTAGTGGAATGTTCTGGAGTGCAATCAATTTAGTTATTCAAATATTGTTGGACAAACGTCCCTAATAACAAATCAGTTTGACTGTGTACTCAGTCAATAATTTCTGTCCGAATCAAGTTAAGGGTGTACTCGTAATTACTGATCAGACCTCGTTTCAGAGAATCATGGTATTGATTTGGTGTCCACTGTGATTATATACTTACACAACAGTACATTTTAATAACGTTTTCCATTAACAATAGGTATACGTATGTCGTAATTGAAAGATGAGTTTGTTGATATTAAATTGGGTTGGACGCGTAATAAGGTACAAATAAAATATAAAATAAAATACTTAGGTGGATAAGTAAGCCCACCTAAGTATTTTCGTATTGAGATATGAATGTTATAAATATCTAGACACTATGTTGAGATTGGTTAGATATTTAGGATTGAGCAGTGATATTGGGGTTGAATGGAAAAGGCTCGCTCCAGAATGACACAGGTATCAACAAGACAGGTGAAATGTATACTTTTCATTCAAACTAGCAAAAGGATAGATAATAGTATTATTTGTGGCAGTATTTTTGCAATATATTAATGTTAATCTATAGATTGTTTTGACTACCTACTCTGATTGTGGGTTTGTATTTTAATTTTATGTACTCTACTTTTTGTAACGTGAGTACTAGAATACTATAGGATCATAATATATTGTTATTTATTTCGATGTTAAATGGTCTACACTGCCCACGGGTTTATTCCACTTTGTTATTCCTAGCTGAAATAATTCCGAGGTAAAATGAGGACAACAAAAAGTCTACTTTATTCACCTGGGCGATAACGCCCAGATGAACGAAGTGGAATAAACCTGTCATACCTATTAATACTCTAATATGGAAACATTGTGAAAGTAAAACTGTTAAAAAAAAATAAAGTTGCGATGGAGTTTCTTGCCATTTCCTCTACATAGAAAACCATCAATTCGAATCGTGTAGGTACTGATTTGAAGGTTTTAAGTGCTTATGTAAGTTCAGTATCATCTGCTTTACCTTTTTCCTTTGGCTTCTTTCTGCCAAACGTAACTATTGTCAAAGACGTACAAATGACAGCTGGGACAAAGAGAAATCTCGATGTGTTACCCATCTATTTTCGACCTCGGCAAGCATTGCGTAACTTTGAAGACCAACCCGTGCAGCTATTATAATTTAAACACGAGCGCCTATTAAAATAAAGTTTATTACATTACATTTTATATCGTTTCCCGAATGCTTACGGGGCCATTAACAAATCCTCTAATCGATTTGGTATGTTACCAAAAACTTCCGAATCCTAAAGATTTGCCCGGTTAAGTCTGATTAAATAATACACATACACATCTATAGCTACTAATTTCCTACTCGTCCTTATTGGCGAAGTAACAAGTGAAAAATTGGCCAAGTGCGAGTCAGACTCGCCCATGAAGGGTTCCGTAGTAACTATAATAATATAATATAATATGTATATTTATTTAACGTAAAAAAAAAACTTAAAAACTTCTTAAAACCAACGTATTTACAACTACGCTAAATATCTTTGTTTTTCATAGTGTTTGTATGAATTACAAAGTTATATTTGCGGTTTTAGAAAATATGCAGTATCTCAAAAACTGCTGATCCGATTTCGTTCAAACCAATTTTGTTTGAAAGTTTACATTAAGATCTACAGATATATATTTTTTAGATTTTTCACTCCATTATTATAGAAGTTAGCCCTCTAACTCACACACACACACATTTTACCACTTTGGAAGCTTATATCTTTTAAACGATAGACTTTATGAAAAAGTGGTTTAAGAAACCCTTATATTATTTTTAAAGACCTGTCTATAGATACCACACATGCATAGGTTTCATGAAAAAAAAAATATTTTCAGTTCTAGTTCCATGTATGGGGACCCCCCTTTAAATATTTAATAATTTTTTTCTTAAAATCGGTAAGCGGTTCACAGAATACATCTACCTACTAAGTTTCACATTTATAGTCTTAATAGTTCCGGAATAAAGTGGCTACACTGACATATCGAAACTATAAGGGTTCCGTTTTTTGCCATTCGGCTACGGAACCCTAAAAATGAACGTTTCAGAGAACCGAACCCCTCGTAAATTCATGAACGGTGTCTCTCAACCTAATAGGTGAAACTGGCAACCCTGAACTTTAATTGAATCTGATGTGGTAGTTTGATACCTACCTAATGGTTTTGTTAAGTCTTGTTGACTTTATATTAGCAAAGCTTTTGTTATGTCCAACAGTTATAGAAGAAAGTAAAACGTTGTCTTTAAACTTGCACATCAAATAGATAATAGATTCTTATTATGATGTATTTTATTATTCATAAAACAGATACCTTATTAATAAATGTCTCCTAACGAGTAAATATTGGTACAGAATTAATATTAATTTCTGTACCTCACTTTCATGAAAATGTATTAACGCTTACGAGCCTAATTAAAGCGTCGTTGTAGGTTTATATTTCATATTTACTATAATATTGGTAAGATTAATATTATAGTTTAAGCTAGAAAAAAAAGGATAAGATCCTTTTAATTCTAATTAACATCTACAAACTAATAAAAGCCAGGATACCAAATTACGCCAGGACATTACGGCAAACGAGCACATAAGGAGAACTTACGCCGAAAGGCAAGAGCGTCCCCAAACCAACGGGAAAGGACTCTTCAATAGTGCCCTCTCTAACCTTTTATTGTCCCATCGTGTCACGTGGCAACACCATTGCCATTTACAGTCACAGTTTTTGGACCAACCTGAATAATTTCTTTTGGACGCCGCCCAGGAAATAAGTAGTTAAGCGTGTTTCATGTTGACAAATCCTGTTTGTTTTAAACATCCATATCCCGTTACGGAAAGGCCACTGGACATAATGTAGGTATGTTACTTTTTTTAAACGTTCCAGTTATAACGTTTGGGAAGTTTGGGAAGCTGTTTGAATCGTTCAGAAAGTTTCAGGTATTATATTCCGCTGACGGATATTATTCCGCTGATGGATAATATTTATTTTTTTAAAGATGTTGCCACACACTCTCTCTACGAGTTCCTCGTATATCGTGAGTGAGTCTCACAAAAGCCAGGACTGGAACAACTATGTATTTGTAGGCCATATAAATATTAATAGTTCCGGTTCGGGAATGGAAACTGCGACACGCAGCGTAGCAGCCATCAAGCACTCCACCAACAGCGTTGGTCGTCAATTATAGCATAATAGTATGGCGATTTTCTTAACCCAAAGATAAATTATTCTTCTCATACAATAATATGCTCGTAATACATATTTGTTACTATTACGTCAAGATCGGTTCTTCTGCATACTGCATTCAAGCTCGTACAATTTTTATTTTTCTGGAATAATTATGTAATTACCTATGTATTGTATTCTATATATATATACAAAGTGTAACAGAATAAACGCAATTCCTGAAAGTAGTTGGTTCAGAATCGGCTTCTGAATCGATTTCCGTCATAAAAAATAGGTGTTAAATTTTGACGGAAAAATCTTTCATTTAACTTAAAATGGAAACACAGTATCATGACAAATTAATACAATCCTTAATTCAAGGAAATGCGCTAGTATGCGTATCGGCCGCTAATATTGCATGAGTGTATGCGTCTGCGTAAGGATATTGTATGGCGCACATACGTTTTTTGTGTATACAGGGTTAATTGTAAAACACCAAAAACCTCTCAGGACTATGTTACTAACATCATAAACAACAACTTTTGTTCTATGACTTTTAAAAATTCGTCATATTTTAGTTCACCAGATTTTCATATAAAAATAAAAATATTTAAATTGAACGCCCTAAACGCATGTAGCGTCTATGCAAAGCAAAAGAAAGCGATAGTATAAATTGCTTTCTTTTGCTTCGCATAGAGTTCGTAACATTTAGGGCGTTCAATTTAAATATTTTTATTTTTGTATGAAAATCTGGTGAACTAAAATATGACGAATTCTTAAAAGTCATAGAACAAAACTTGTTGATTATGATGTTAGTAACATAGTCCTGAGAGGTTTTCAGTGTTTTACATTTAACCCTGTATATATATATTATTTTAATTTTTTTTTCTCTGTTTTTATGAGTAATGTAGTAAGTACACTAATTTAGCCCTCCCCATTTTAATTAAAGTTTTTAAAGTCCTTCCAAAGGTTGTCTGAAAGATATCGCTTTCAGCGATAAGACCGCCGTTGTAACCATAGAATAAGCAGTATCGTAAATAGGTGTTTAAATTTTGGTGTACAATAAAGTATATTCTATCTATCTATCATTTAATACCTGCATTGTCCATATATTATTTATGGGTCTTGAATTTATGTAAAGCACGTGACTGAATAATCAAAGATGCACGGTTCAAGTAACGCTTGTCAGACTCGGTTCATGAATGTGTGATCATCTTAACATAATACATAATTATTGTTATTCCGACTTCCCTCTGAAAGTATCGTGTTATTCAGTTACTGGGTTGTGAAGGTCACAATATAGGCAAAACAACTTTCATTCTTGGTATTACTGCTGAGGTTTGACATGATGTTTCAATCAATCAATCAATCAAAACATTGACTTTGAAGGCTACCTACATATTAATGTTATTATAACTTTCAAAACTAAGTTGAATAGAAAAACCGCAGACCTTCCAGGCACTTAACTGATATAAAGGACCGGTAGACAATCACTTCCATAATATCTTAAGTCAGTTACAAAAATAAAACCTTTTTGGGGAATAAGAATTATGTAGTAACGGGTAACTTTTTAGACCCAAACGGTATTTTCCAGCCTTTCTTCAGTCTCCAGTCTACGTGTCGTCCATTAATAGAATCCAGTTTGGTAGATAATATTAAAATAACTGTATAAAAATAACACGAAAAGGGCAAAAAGATTGGAAAGGTTGCGTCATAAAGGTGCTGCTATTCATCCCCACGGAATATTTCAGCCACTGGAAGACATTCAAGTTTAGGAATCATTGACAACATCTTTAGATTTCTACATTGAAATATTTGCTAGAAAATCAAAAT
The DNA here is from genome assembly GCA_943138885.2 of Tholera decimalis. NCBI lineage: Eukaryota > Metazoa > Arthropoda > Insecta > Lepidoptera > Noctuidae > Tholera > Tholera decimalis. Next base: position 21,689,627 of record OW964552.2, on the reverse strand, counting down.
AACAAACACGACTGTGTCTTGGTGTAATCTTGCGATTTTTAATACTATTATGGCGAATTGAACGCGTTAAAAAGAAATATGGTCCACGTTTATCGTCAGATTCTCGTAAATATTTTCTTCTTTATGAATGAATCAATTTCATCATTCCTGAAGGCTGTTAACAAATACAAATCATCATTACAGTAATTTTTATTTCCAAATTTTGTTACTGTGTCTTTTATTTCTATTGTGTGTTTGTGTCTTATGTAGTTTTTCAACGAGATATCAACCAATTATTTCAAACATTTTTAAACTATTGCTATTTACTCGACTGCACAGGAAGGGTTACTATATAATATCCTTCTGCAGTAGTTCATATTTAGTTTTTTTTTCGATGACAGTCTCGCGTTTGATCACTATCTCAACTGATGGTAAAGCACCCTTACCTAAAAGTCACCTATTTCCTTAAAGACCCCTAGGTTATAGTTATTAAGAAATACAGACTCCGGCAGTACAATACAGTAATTCCAAAACGTTTTATGCGTATAGGTGGGATGTCTATTTGTTTTCATATATTGCAAAACAGTAGGTATCTTAGCAAATTATGATTTATACTCAATCATGTTCAATATCTTACACAAGGATAAACAAGCTATTCTAACTAAACTTATTGTAACAGATAAAAAATATACACATTTTCAAAGATAAACAATATAAGAAGATTATTTCACTAATTAATACCTGTATTTACTTGTACCATTACTCAAAAGCTATTCAAATTGTCCCAGTTAGAGGGTGGGGTGTAAAAGTTTACGAGTTCACTGGGTTCTGGGGGACCGATGCTGGTGCCGGCTTCATACCGCTCCTACAAAATCTTTTTGTATCTCCATCTGTATTTTAATTTGTTCTACAATTCATTACTACTTCTTTTAACTATTTTAACATTAACTATTTATTTTGCCAGCATTAGAAACAATATTATTTTATTTTTTCTAAACGGGCATTAAATAAGGAGACCGGTATATTTTGTTTGCTTTTCTATTATTTTATTTTAATAACATCGAGTATTATAAGTATTATAATTACTATGTTTCAGTTAAAATAATTTCAGAACCGCCAAGAATAAAATTAGGTAATTTAGTGATAACAATTACATTTCTAAAATAAATAAGAGGATTCGTTTGCCGGATCCTGGTTCTAATTAGTTTTTTGTTTGAGTTCTTAATTGATAGATTCGGCTTTGATATTTATTACTTTTTAAGGAGTCATGAATTCACAGTATTAAAAATTTAGCTCTTGTATTAAAATTAATGATATTTGGTAAACATTTTCTAGTCCAAAGGCTGGTAACAAAGAAAATAATTAATTTGATTGGTTTCAGCAAACAGTTGTAATTGTTTCTACTAAAATACACCATTAGCGTGATTCTAGGTATTCATTTTCCTGTAGTGGGTGTTTCAAAACCGAGCAATATAGATTTTATAAAGACAATAGTGCCTACTATTGTCTTTATAAATTCACTTTACAATGAAACTGAAACGGTTTGATCAATTTGTGTAATTATAAAGAAATAACAAAAGAAAGAATATCAAAGCCACATTAGCTTAAGATTGGATTAAATATCAAAATAATGTCATTACAGAGTTAGCAAGAATTCGTAAGGCTGAGCGTAGACGTGAGACAGATTGTCACTTTCAAAAATATGATATGGCGCACATTAGCTCTAAACCTGAATTTTTAACCTTTAGTTCCAAAAGAAATTCCATGATTCCTATCAATTATCAATTCAATTCATTTATTCTCAAGTACGATAACACTCACAAATTATCAATTTCAGTCATGTCAGTCACAATTAAAATACAATTACCTAAAATAATAATTATTATTAAAATATTAAAAAAATTTAAGATTAAAAATGAGAAAATTTTATTTATTTATTTTATTTTATTTATTTATTTATAGTTAATTAAAACGGTAAAACACCAATTACATTAATTAACTTAGTAAGAAAAGAATAATAATAATTGTGATTGATAATTGAAATTATATAAAATAAAATTAACATTAAAATGGAACAGTAGACACTCTAGCATACTTCTTCTCGCAGAACACCAGACATGCACGACTCACATTGACACAAATTGACAATAATAATACTTCACTCCCTGCGTGCAATGTGCCACCTACAACAGTAAGGGATGTACACACAATCGAGTCTTCCCGCGAGCGCGGCCAGCATGCTGTTTTCGCTCCCTCGCATTTACCGCACAAGCAATGTGCCTCTCTTGCGCATTGTAGTGTAGAAGCAATCTACGCGCACCTCCGCGAACAACGCCGACGCGCTGCAAAAGCGCGGGAGCCCGACCAACATCCTAAACGCGTTATTAAAGAGCGAAAGGCGCTGTACGATATGAACTATGTACATAATATGATGAATATGTCTAGTGGTCAGTGGCCCTGACTGCTATGCTCAAGGTCGTGGGTTCGATTCCCACCCAGGACAAATGTTTGTGTGATGAGCACGATCATTTGTTCTTTGTCTGGGTGTAATTTATCTATAACTAGCTGACCCGCCACGACTTCGTTCGCGTGGTATCCTACCCCTACCCAACCGATACCCTACCCATATCCTACCCCTACCCTACTCTACCCCTACCCTACCCCTACCCTACCCCTACACTACCCCTACCCTACCCCTACCCTACCCCTACCCTACCCCTACCCTACCCCTACCCTACCCCTACCCTACCCCTACCCTACCCCTACCCTACCCCTACCCTGCCCCTACCCTACCCCTACCCTACCCCTACCCTACCCCTAACCTACCCGTACCCTACCCCTACCCTACCCCTACCCTACCCCTACCCTACCCCTACCCTACACCTACCCTACCCCTACCCTACCACTACCCTACCCCTAACCTACCCCTACCCTACCCCTACCCTACCCCTACCCTACCCCTACCCTACCCCTACCCTACCCATACCCTACCCTACCCCTACCCTACCCCTACCCTACCCCTACCCTACTCCTACCCTACCCCTACCCTACCCCATCCCTACCCCTACCCTACCCCTACCCTACCCCTACACTACCCCTACCCTACCCCTACACTGCCCCTACCCTACCCCTACCCTACCCCTACCCTACCCCTACCCTAACCCTACCCTACCCCTACCCTACCCCAACCCTACCCCTACCCTACCCCTACCCTACCCCTACCCTACCCCTACCCTACCCCTACCCTACCCATACCCTACCCCTACCCTACCCCATCCCTACCCCTACCCTACCCATACCCTACCCCTACCCTACCCCTACCCTACCCATACCCTACCCCTACCCTACCCCTAGCCTACCCCTACCCTACCCCTACCCTACCCCTACCCTACCCCTACCCTACCCCTACCCTACCCCTACCCTACCGCTACCCTACCCCTACCCTACCCCTACCCTACCCCTACCCTACCCCTACCATACCCCTACCCTACCCCTACCCCTACCCTACCCCTACCCCTACACTACCCCTACCCTACACCAACCCTACCCCTACCTTACTCTCCATTTCTTCTTCGTTCGCGTGGGATGTTTTTCCCGCTTAAATCACTATCCCGTGGGAATACCGGGATAGAAACTATCCTATGTCCGTCTCCTGGCTCTAAGCTACCTCCATACCAATTTTCACCCAAATCTGTTCTGCCGTTCTTGAGTTATAAGTGGCGTAACTAACACGACTTTCTTTTATATATATAGATATGTGTGTATTTAGAAATATATATGTATGTTTATCAGTTGTCTAGTACTCATAGCAAATGCTTAGTTTGGGACTAGATGGCGTTGTGTGAAAGTTGTGGAATATTATTATTAGTATATTATTATTATTATTCCATTTATTAAATCTATGTACATATAAATTACATTTTTAAATATTAATATAAAAAATAAAAACATTTAAAAATATAAAAAATAGTAGCCCACCGGTATCGGGAACAGGGTCAAAGCTACCGGTGGTCAGGGCTCCATAGAGAGGAACCTCCTCACAATACGCGCCGTTTCCAGGAGTACTGCTCTCTGTATCAAGCCCTTGATCCAGCTGCCCAACAAGAGCCTCCTTAGATGTTGGTCGAGGCTCTTGGCTATTATGCCATTGGCTGAGACGACTATCGGCACAATGATTGCTGTATCCACATCCCACATGTCGACAACCTCGCGCGCAAGATCAAGATACTTATTTTTTTTATCTATCTCAGCTTTCACGAGGTTCTCGTCATGGGGGACTGCTATATCAACAATCATTGTGCGACGCTCTAATCGGTCTATCACCACTATGTCAGGCTTATTGGCAACAATAGTCCTGTCAGTAATGATAGACCGATCCCAGTATAGTGTAATATTGCCATTATCGAGAACTGGGTCGGGCACATACCTATAGTATGGTACTTCTGATTCCACAAGATTGTATTTAAGCGCAAGTTGCTGGTGAATAATCCTGGCTACGAGGTTGTGTCTATGCAAATATTCTCCGTTAGCCAGACGAGAACAACCGGAGATAATGTGACGAATGGATTCTCCCGGTTTGTGACATGCCCGACATATGTCTACGGTACCATCCTTCACAATATATTTCCGATAGTTATTGGTCACCATAACTTCATCCATAATCGCACAGACAAAACCTTCGGTTTCCCCGAAGAGGTCACCAAAACGTAGCCAGGCTACGGACGCTAATAAATCTACTTCAGACCCATGAAGGGCTCGGTAATAGCGTCCGTGAAGCTCCTTGCTCTGCCATACTTCTCTGCGGTAATTAGTATCTAATACTACAGGTTTGCGCCAATTCTCGTTACCTAAGGAGAGCGGAGTGAGGCCTTTGTCCGCCGCTACCACATCCCGATGCATACCCACGTCAGCGTTTAGGAAATATTCCCTAAGGCCGCATACCTCGCGGTTATGCAGGGTCTTTGTATTTAAAAAACCACGACCACCGCATTTCCGGGGGATATACAGCCTCATCACCGATGAACGTGGGTGATGCATCCGATTTGCAATCAGCGTTTTGCGGACCCGCCTGTCCAAGGCGTCAAGTTCAGTCTGAGTCCATCTGAGTATGCCAAAAGAATACATCAATACTGGCATAACCCAACCATTGAAGGCACGCACCTTGTTTCCGCCTGATAGAAGACTATTCAGTACTTTATTCAGGCGGCCAAAGAAGCGTTCCTTCAATGACTGTTTAACATAAGCAGTATTGATGCCTAGTGCTTCTGACATACCCAAATACTTGTAAGTTTCAGTTGATCCGAGGGATCTCAGGTGTATGGAATCCGAGAGTTGAGTTCCCACGGATTCCATAATCTCTCCTCGCTTTACATGCATGACCGCACACTTGTCTACCCCAAATTCCATTCCGATGGCGCTACTGAAAGTTTCTGTTACCTTCAGTAGCTCCATCAGTTGCAATTTGCTGGTGGCAAAGATTTTAAAATCATCCATGTAAAGCAAGTGTGATATGACCTGACCACCTCTTCTCAACTGGTAGCCTAGCCCTGAACCCTCCAGCAATGTACTGAGAGGGTTGAGAGCCAGGCAAAACCACAGAGGGCTCAGACTGTCGCCTTGAAATATGCCACGCTCAAGCCTAATCGGTTCGCTGTTTTCCTGGATCTGTCGACATCCTGGGTAGCAGAGGACCGTCTTCCATTGCCCCATGCATGACTCAAGAAAATTGCGTAGCATTGGATCTATTTTATACAACTCCAACACCTTCTTGAGCCATGTATGTGGAACAGAGTCATAGGCCTTCTTATAATCTATCCAGCATGTCGACAAATCTCTTCGGAAACGACGAACCTGTTGGTTTATGGCAATATCAATGAGGAGCAGCTCCTTGGTACCACGGGACCCGTTCCTACATCCAGTCTGAGAAACAGACATGATTGAATTTACATCAATATGATTATTAATTTTAGTTCTCAGGATGGACGTAAGAACTTTATAGACCGTAGGAAGGCACGTGATCGGTCTATAATTTTTAGGTTCCGTAGTACTACCTGATTTATGGTTATTCCTGTAGTTAGGAATTGAGGTAGCGATCCTGACTCTAGGGCAGACTGGAACTGAAATGCCAAGCGAGCGTGTGATCTTTGGAACCATTTATTTGATTTCCAGTTAGATAACGGACGGACTGCACGGGTTACATCTTGGGGGCTGATCGTGATTGCCCCCATTTCTGGTAAAAGATCGCACGTGCGCCTGATCTCCCGCATCCAGTCACCCTCAGTGTGACTGACAGGAGCCGACCAGATGCTGCGCCAGAACGAACACATGGCGTCATCATCCGGTAAGCACGTATCAGTCACACCTTGGTCAGGTCGCTCCCAGGCCCTATAAACCCACCTTTCATTGCTTTGGAATGTGCGATTCTGAGTGTATCGCTCCACCCTCCGCTTATATCTGCGAATTCTATTTGCCCACGCATAGACTTTCTGCTTCAGGAAGTCGATGCGCTCTGTGACGCAGGTGAGATAATCCCGAGGACTAATATCAGTCCCCGCGAACGCCCGCCTCACAAAACGTATCACTCTAGGGCGAGTGTTGCCCTGTCTGAAGCAGATAAGTTTGCCAATGAGTGCTCTAGCCCCAGCGATACGACGTTCGATCCTGCACTGCCAAGCTGGTACAGCTGGTCGAATAGCTCTGTCAGTCTTTGGAAACTTGACATGAGCTACCCGACATGCTGCAACAGCGGCACAGTACAGGATCGAATGGGTATCGGTGAGGTCTTCGCTATTGTCAAAATAATTTGACAACAGTGAATCTAGAGCACACACTAGCGCCCTATTTTTCTTATGCATGGGCAAACGAGGCAGACGAGGTCTCAGCTCAGGCGGTGTGGAGCGATACTCCTGTAATGCACACTCCAAAGTACTCCTCAATTGTTCACTACACTGGGTACTCACGGATGTAGCCCGGTCCTCATCATCTTCACCGACGTGGTCGGGTTGCGGTGAGATACTGGGTTGTAGTTGCACCGCAGCCTGTGGTGAAGCAGATGAGACACGACTGCACCGTGATTCGAGGCGTAGTCTATCAAGTACGGCGTCATCCAACATATGGTTACGCTGGATGACCCGCACCTGATCCGACAGTCGTTGGGCCGAAACGTTGACAGCTGGCTCAAGTACCTGAAACAGAGAGAGCATCCGACCACGGTACGCAGTCAGGTTAGTTCCCCCCTCTGTAGCCCCAAAGTATGAGCGCATGACATTTTCATTGATGGAATTTGTCCATCGCATGCGCTGCACACTTCCACCGGCAGCGGGGACCCTATCAGAGGCCGGTGGGCCTCGAAGTCCGAAGCTGGCCGGAGGGCGGCCTCTTCCTCGCCGACGCGCAGGTGGTGGTGTCGTCGGCGGCGAGAAGTATTCGTCGCTCGAGCTCGACGCAACTGCAGCGGCCGGAGTCTCTTTACTCACGGCTGGAGCTGGTCCCGGCGGCTGCGAGGCGGAGCTGAGCGACGATTCCGCAGGTCTTGGGCGTGTGTTCAGAATCAGTCGTGCCCGGTTTCTTGTCAACATTTTGGTTTTAACGTTTATTGTTCTGTCTATTTATGCTTCTATCCATTCATGAATAGATTTCTTTTCACTATTTTCGTTTTGTTGAACATGATTATTGTAGTTTGTATGGCTATTTAATTAATAAATTATTCTGAAAAATGCGGAGGAAAAAATTTTTTGACATATTCTTTGACAACCGGGCCACAGATTATTATTATTATTATTAACTAATTAAAAAAACTATTTAACAAAAAAATAAACCAGTTTCCATATTAAAACTCTACAAATTCAATCCAAACAAAAATAAGTTTAATCAATCAAATCAAATCAAAATATTTATTTGCCAGAATATGGTACAACAGATGTTACAATTCCTGGTTACCAGCATATCCTGCCATGATATGGCGTAGAAATATGTCATAAAAAATAAACACAAAACTTATATTATGTATTATCTTATAAATAATTACAATTAGGAATAAAAAATATCTAGATCTTACATAAATAATTTATATCATTGAAATTGTATTTTAAAAATAATAAATTAATAGTATTGTAACTGTGGCATATGTTCGAATAACTGTAGATTTGTTTTATTACATTACTGGTGACTTATCCTCTAAGTATTCTTGAACACTATAATAGTTATTTTCTAATAACCATCTGAACAATAATCTTTTGAATAGCGGCAATGGTAAATCCTGAATGTTATTTGGCAAATGGTTAAATATAATAATTGCCATGCAGTATAATAGTTTTAACTTTATCTGTGGTAATTTGAATTTATCTTTGTGTCGTGTTCCGCTGTTTGTTGTGTAACAGTTTTTTCAAATAATTTATAATTTTTCCTAACAAAGATGCATGTTTCAAAAATATATAAACATGGTAAGGGCAGTATTTTATGCTTTTGAAACAATGGCTTACAACTATCTAAAAAATGGGCTCCACGTCCACACATTGCCTGAATGCATTTTTATTTTGTCCTTTAAAAACTCTCTGCACGTCTACTGAGTTTCCCCAAGTTATGTATAAGACCATGATATAAATTTAATTTTGGTAGTCAGTGTTTTTTAACCGACTTAAAAAAAGGAGGAGGTTCTCAATTCGCCTTGAACATTTTTTTTATATATGTTACCTCATTACTCGCAGATGGCTGGACCGATTTCAAAAATTCTTTTTTGTTTGAAAGGGTATACTTTCTAGTTGGTCGTCATGGTACGTCATGTTTGGATCTGATGATGGGATCATGGAGAAATCGAGGAAACTCTTCAAATATTATAGGCACACCTATAGCAATTTGGGTATTTCTTATAGTATCTTGTGCAGTTGTTCTCAAAAAGCACCATTTGAGGAAGTGGAACTGATGATGAAGACCACAGATGGCCACCGAAACTACTCAATAATAAGTATTTCGTGGATTGCAATTAGATTACTGGAATATGTTTATTAAGTACTGTATGCTCATCACAATGCATACTCCTCACCTGCTGAAAACTGCTCTGCACCGGGAAAAGCAATATTTTGTAAAAGGTGATAAGTAGTTGACATTTTGGCTTTTGTAACTAGATAAATTACAAACCGAGCCACTAAAAAGCGTGAAAAAAAAACTTTTTAGCAAAAAATAGAACCGACTTCCATATAAAAACACTACAAAGGCAAAAATAACTTTAATTTCGGAAAACGGTGTCAAAAAAAAAGAAAATACAAAACAAATGACACCGACTGGATTCTCTATGCACAGTTTCAGCACAAAATAACTGACTCAAAGAATTGATACCAAATTATTGGTTTCATATATTTCTTGAATACCAATCATAACAAACGTGTTACAGCACTACGAGGGTCAATAACATTCCACATCACTTGCCAATGGCACGATAATTCTCTTCATTCTTTTTAATCCGAAAAATTCGGTCTCTGGTATTAATGTATTGAAATTAGTAATAAGTTCCACACATGTAGACATAGGATTATTAAACCCTTGCCATATAGTTTGTCATCATTTAAAGAAGCCGTGCACTTGGTACGTACTATACCCTATAAATTAGTGATGTATATAATGTAGAACTTATTACAAATTCCAATACACTGATACCAGAGACCGAATTTTTCAAATTAAGAAGCACGAAGAGTATTATCGTGTTATTGGCAAGTGACGTGGAAAGTTATTGACCCTCGTAGTGCTGTGACACGTTTGTTATGATTGGTATTCAAGAAATATATGAAACTAATAATTTGGTATCAATTCTTTGAGTCAGTTATTTTGTGCTAAAACTGTGCATAGAGACTCCATACCAGATGTTGTCTTCAGCCCTTTTGGATAGATATGGGGTTTCCGTTACACGTTGTATATGTACAAAACTGGGAACCAACTCTACCTACTTATAGTATATCTTGTAAATAATCTGTAGGAAATAATGGATTCTTTATTGAGCATATCAAATAATTGCGTAAAGAAGCATAAATTTATTTTATTTTCAATCCAATAAAAGGAAAAAAAACCTCGTGACTGTCCAATTGTTATATACTCTTTTTGTCCAAGCTGTCCCTCTGTCTAGAGTGTAAATTGCGTTAAGGAATTTCAGTTTCAAATTCTTCTGTCTTTAATATGCGCACTGTCTTAAAAGGGACTTGGGAGACGCGCGGCAGTTAGCAGATGGCGGACGGAATGGGATCAATACGTTCTCCATGAATAATTAAGATGGATGTACTACTTTTTTTGGCTTTTATTCTTAGTGCGAATTTCATCATTTTGATTCAGCAACTTGGTAAAAAACCTGACCAGAATTTTTATTTAGCGATGGTCGAGCTTCAAGTTCAAATATCTTGAAATGAGTAATGATTATTGACATTTAATGAGTTCAAAATAACACAGTTAATATGAGAAAAGAAGTGACGTATTTTCTGCGTTACTTTTTAGTCTACTCCTTAGAGGAATCTTCGGCTATGAGACTTAAAAACATCGTAAGTTAAAGATATCTACTGTAATAACGTACCGAAGCTATCATTTATTCGCAAAAGGTAAAGATAAGATATTTAGTGATTGGATGGGCGGTAATGCAACGTATGCGACTTAGAAGTTTTCGGTTACACAATTGACGGGAACCGGCGCTGGTTGGAACAAAAGATAAGAGTCCAGCGTCGTATAGGAAAGGCAGCACTAACCTTGATAATCCAGGATATTCAGGACTGCCAGCACTCTGATCACAGTTCACCACCACAGTATAACCGTTCTTCTGCTACGAATTGGTCGCACAAAACGACGCGACCGTTCGAATGCGATTCGATGCGTTTGTGCTCTAACGCGACTCGACAGCCATTGAAGGTCCGATCCTGTCCATCGGAAGATCCAGACGCGATCGATTTTTCTAGAGCGGTATAGTCTCTCTCCCTCACTCTCGAATAGACGAAGGTCTAGTGCAAGGGAGAAAGGATAATATGCGGAAGGGGAATGTCTAACCAATTAGCGATTATGCGTGTTGCCAATAATTAAAAATATAAACGAAAAGAATCGTATATCAGCGCAACCATTCCCCCGGGCTTGAAGGGATGCCTTCAAGAGTGAGGCAAACCACAAGAAAACTAATCTATTCGATAATTACTATCCTATAACTACGAAACTAAATACCTAATAAGTAATATTAACCTAACCTTAAAGACGAATTAAATAAACTACTGGTTAGGCAATGGGCAAAGACGCACCACGGGACGCAAGTAGGATCCAGTGGTTGTCTTAACCCGAACGATACGAGTGACTCCGGTTGAGTCAGGGAAAATTTCCTCCACGACACCCAAAGGCCAGTGTAGTGGGGGCGAGTTGTCGGATATAAGAATCACGACCGTGCCGACAGAGACCGGATCGACCGGCGTGTTCCATTTGCGGCGAGATTGCAAAGTATGGAGATATCCAGTTCTCCAGCGCTTCCAAAACGACTGTACTAACTTATCTAGTAGCTCGTGTCTAGCAGTAAGAGTTCTCTCGTCTATTTCCTCGGCAGGCAAGTATTTCAGAGGCGTGAGATTCAAAAAGTGCGCTGGAGTCAATGCGAGCGGCTCTGAAGGATCACTAGAGAGTGTCCTACAAAGAGGTCTAGTGTTCATTACCGATTCTATTTGAATAAGAACGGTACTTAATTCTTCAAACGACAAAATAGTATCGCCTATGACCCGATATAGGTGTGACTTTAAACTTTTAATATTAGCTTCCCAATTGCCGCCAAAGTGACTAGCCGTCGGGACATTGAGTGACCAATCTATTCGATTTATAGCTAATGTATGACCATATTCCGAATTATGGTACTTCGAACAAAGAAATGCGTGAAGTTCCGAGAGTTTCCGTTTAGCGCCTATGTAATTAGTCCCGTTATCGGAATAAATTCTACTAACCGGGCCACGCCTTGACAGGAACCGTTTAAAGGCGCCCATAAAACTAGCTGTGCTAAGATCCCCAGCGAGCTCTATGTGCACCGCGCGTGTAGTCATGCAGACGAACAGACACACGTAGGCCTTGGTGGAGCGAACACCTCGACCGCGAGACATCGTAACCTTAAACGGACCGGCGTAGTCCGTGCCCGTGTGGACGAATGGCTTAGCGGTTTGAACGATACGACAAGAGCGATGATCGGCCATCTCAGGAAAGCTCTGCTTAGGGCGCAGCCGAAAGCAGGGAAGGCACTTATGGATCCTATTCCTAATTAAATTGCGTGCAGAAAGGATCCAATACTTCTGACGCAAGAGCGACATTAGCAGGTCGGGACCTGCGTGACAGTTCAATTTATGATGATAATCGACTAACAAATTCGAAACGAGGTCCTTGCTTGGAAGCAGAATGGGATGTTTCCCATCATAACTTAAATCCGAGTTTCTTAAACGGCCTCCGACTCTAATGAGTCCGTCTTCGAGAAACGGTTTTAAGTGTCGAAAAGCAGGACTACAATGTTTGCCTTTCCTGAGTTTAACCAACTCAGTGGAGAAATAAAAGCGTTGAAGCTCGCGAAGTATGAGCAATTCAGCGAAGTTGTAATCCGCTGCCGCCATGCGGTAACCAATAGGCAATAGTTTAGCGAAACGACAAATGTAAATTACTACTCGAAGTAATTTACTCCAAGACGAGATACGATCGACCAAAGAAAGAATAGTAGATCTTTCGGTTGGTGTAGCGGAGAGCAACGAATGTTTCTTCTCTTCAGGCACTTCGCATACCGAAGAGGGATTGAAGGTGACGACAGGCCACTTTGAAACGTCTAAGCTGGCCCACGGAGGACCACTGAACCAAAGCGGATGATCAATGATTTGGGAAGGTGTGAGCCCACGTGACAGACAATCTGCGGGATTGTCCGTACCGGACACGTGATACAGGTTTTGTGGCGATAAGTCGTCCTGTATTTTCGAGACTCTGTTGGCCACGAAGGTGTTCCACCGATGGGGCGACGAATGTACCCAACAGAGAGCGACTGTTGAATCCGAAAATGCGAATATGTTGCGAAATATAATGCGGTTTTGACAAGCGACTACGACATTTTTTATGAGTTGAGCTAGCACAAGAATAGCGCACAGCTCCAGACGAGCAAGAGAAACGACCTTTTTAGGGGAGACCTTCGACTTAGCGGTCAACAACCTAACGATATTGCCATCACTATTTTGAACGTGGAAGTAAATAACCCCCCCGTATGCTTTCTCACTGGCGTCCGCGAAAGCCAATATAGTAACCACACTATCGCCGACGATACCAACGTGACGTGGGATCCTTATATTACAGAGCAAGGGAAGCTCTTCTTTGAAGCGAATCCACAGCCTGACTATATCTTCAGGTGGAGTATCATCCCAGTCACAATCAGACAGCCAAAGCTGCTTGATTAGAAGTTTAGCGTACAGGACAACAGGTGCGACAAATCCCATGACGTCCCATATTTTAGCGACACACGACAATATTGTACGCTTAGTACAAATCTGAGCGGGAGTATTAATTTTCATGCCGAAGTTGTCCGACGTAGGTGACCAACACAAGCCCAGTACTTTATGTTGGTCGGACTCATCGAATTCCTTGACAACTGGCAGGCGGTGCGAGGGTGGGATCGAATCTAATACGACTTGGGAATTACTGGTCCACTTAACTAGCTCAAATTGACCAGCCTTCATGAGACCTATCATTTCCGAAGCGGTGGAAATGCCCTCGTCTTCCGTGCGAACGGAATGGACGTAGTCGTCCATATACAACCCCGCAGCGACAATATCTTTGGCCTGAGGGTAGGAGTCACCCTCATCCTCAGCCAACTGCTTAATAGTTCGAAGTGCATGAAAGGGGCTAGACTTAAGCCCAAAAACGACACGATTAAATTCATAAACCTGTAAAGGTTCTTGCGGGGAAAAGCGATACAAAATGCGTTGGAAACGCCGATCAGATTCCCGGACTCCAATGCTGAGAAACATCTGACGAATGTCTGCGGAAAGCGCTATCGAAAACAAACGAAAACCAATAATAATATTGAACAAGTTCCCTTGTAGGTTCTGTCCACCATACAAGAGATCATTAAGCGAGATGCGGGTAGTAGTTTTACAACTACCATCGAGAACGACACGAAGTTTGGTTGTGACCTTATCATCTCGGATCACACCATGATGCGGAATAAAATACGAACTTCCCGCCGAATCAGGATTCGTAGATGAAATGTAGCCCTTTTCTAAATATTCCCGGATGACACTGTCATACGCGACCCTTAATTGTGGAGAAGCTTGCATCTTCCTTTCCAAGCAGTAAAACCGCCGTTCACTTGCTTGGCGCGAATTGCCAAGGGATTCGACATCAGCCTTGAAAGGCAAAGCTACTACGTAACGTCCCTCACTATCCCGAGTGGTAGTGCGGGTGTAAAATTCCTCACACAATTGGTCGTCCGGGCTGAATACCGGGGGAACACTCACTTCCTCTAATTCCCAGAATTTCCGGACAGCAGAGTCTAATGTGTCCGCGATACAGCAATGCGATACGGTCGAATTACCGTCAGTACATGCTGGTGCGTCACCTACGATCACATAGCCAAGGACCGTTTCTAATGCGAGCGGCGATAAATTCGAAGTCGATCCTTGAACTCTGTTCGACAAAAGCAGGTGCGGAAAAATCGAAGCGCCGATCAATACGTGAATCGGGCCTGATGAATAATATGTATCGTCTGCCAACGGTAAGTCTTCGAAGTTAGACAGTCGCGAAGTGTCGACTGTCGCGGTTGGCAGACGTTCGGTAATCCTATCTATTACCAACGACTCAATATCATAAGTTATATTATGATCGAAACGAGAATGAATTTTAAATTGTACGGAACCTTGAATGGGTTTACTCGAACCTCCTATACCCCTAACAGTGGAACAAGTAGGTCTATTATTTATGTTTAATCCTAAACGTTGACAGCAATCGCGAGTAATAAAGCTACTCTGAGACGCGCTGTCCAACAATGCACGAACGCAATGTTCGTGACCACGAGAATCTAGAATAACGATACGTGCGGTACCCAACAACACAGTTCTAGAGCCTTTATAAGGGCCGACTGCACTTGAGCATAATGCTACATCCGAGTTCGCGGGAATCGAACCCGCGCTCGGCTCTTCGACTGAGCGTGACGGCGACATATTTGACGCAGGCCTATTTCCAAAACATAGCAATGTATGATGTTTGTACCTACATTTTTTACATGTAGACGTCGACTCACACGCAGACACGCGATGACCACTACTTAAGCAATTTATACACAAGTTGTTTGACTTAACGAATTTAAAACGTTGATCGGGGTTATAACTCTTAAAAACCGTACACTTATAAATGTAGTCATGGTTTTCCTTACACAAACTACAAGCGACTGGTTGAGAACTGGACACATATGCGTTACTTGATTTACGATCTAAAGGCCTTTTATTAGTATTGACTCGAGCAACAGGTATCGAAGTTCGTTCTAAAACCTTTATATGATCACTAACGAAATTAACTAAATCGGAAAACAATGGGATTTCGGATCCATTCGACTTTAATTGATAATTGGATTCGAACGTACGAACGGTGTCTGGGTCCAGTTTTTTAAGCGCGACATGCAATAATATAAAATCAGCCAGGTCACTGACTTTTGTATGTTTTAAAGCAACTACCGACGAAGCGAACTTATCAATAAATGATTCTAAACTACTAGGGGTACCTGATGTAATAGATTTAAATTCAAATATTTGAGTTAAGTATGAAGTTGCCGATTGTCGACTATCTTCATATTTTTTACAAAGCAAATCGAAAATGAGTGGGTAATTATCCGCAGACGGGGTAATACCAGCGAAAATTGTACGAGCTTTATGTGTTAATTTACCTAATAAATAATATAATTTCTCACAGTCTGTTAGAGAAACATTATTATGCACGACATTACGATAACTAGCGACGAATAATGGCCAATTCTTAATATCTCCGTTGAATTCGGGTATTTCAATTGGCGGCAATCGAGGTGACCTTTGGACCTCACTATGAGAGTGAGCCGTCAGGTTCTTCTCAGCCCGTAAAATGCGCCCTAAAAGGTCTTCGAACGCAGAAAGCGATTGATAATCTACAACATATTCAGGGTTTAATTTTAGCTCATGAATAACAATTTCATCCAAAGCACTTTCAAAATCCACACGTAGTGATTGTACTAACGAGATGTCGCACAAAAATGATTCCTTAACGCTTTCATCCGAATGAATGTGTTTTATTTTATCTGCAATACTCTGCATGCGAGCAAAGATACGATCTCTCTTTGCTATCAATCTTTTAAGAGTAATATCGGTCGGTGCCATATTTATGAGCTATGAATCAAACTAATTATTATAAGAAATATTTAGTAACTACCCACCGTTTTGCGAAATAACGGCCGGGTGCGCGACTCGGTCTCTGGTAACCTTGACTCGACCGATTGGTATTTTACTTTACAAGTAACGATAATTAACTACTAGCGGAGTTGCGAAATTCCTTACTAATCGATTATTAGCTAGGAAGACACGAAAACGACGTAATGAATTACGATGTACTTACTTGCCACGCGTTGGCAAATAAGTATCTATGCGGGGTTGACTACGAAATACGAATACGAAACTACGATATACCTAGCGAATTCTAGGGAATGGCTGTGCTGATTATTATCCGACTCGGGAAGGACCATTAAATGGATGGGCGGTAATGCAACGTATGCGACTTAGAAGTTTTCGGTTACACAATTGACGGGAACCGGCGCTGGTTGGAACAAAAGATAAGAGTCCAGCGTCGTATAGGAAAGGCAGCACTAACCTTGATAATCCAGGATATTCAGGACTGCCAGCACTCTGATCACAGTTCACCACCACAGTATAACCGTTCTTCTGCTACGAATTGGTCGCACAAAACGACGCGACCGTTCGAATGCGATTCGATGCGTTTGTGCTCTAACGCGACTCGACAGCCATTGAAGGTCCGATCCTGTCCATCGGAAGATCCAGACGCGATCGATTTTTCTAGAGCGGTATAGTCTCTCTCCCTCACTCTCGAATAGACGAAGGTCTAGTGCAAGGGAGAAAGGATAATATGCGGAAGGGGAATGTCTAACCAATTAGCGATTATGCGTGTTGCCAATAATTAAAAATATAAACGAAAAGAATCGTATATCAGCGCAACCAGTGATCTTTATCTTTTATGAATATTTATTTTTCATGTCTTGCGGGTATTGACTCGTGAATCGAGTAGATACTTAATATTAAGTCATAATGGTACGGTTAGAGTATATTAGAGATACTTTATGTTTCCTGTAAGACTCTTTGTTCATTACCACCAACAGAACTTTGCATATTAAAGGTTCGAGGAAAGATTAACATTGACGATATTTTATGCGATAATCCTGAATATTTTAGCTTTTTACCGGTCTTGCTTATATTGAAAGTCACAAGTCTTATTCATTTATTTCGGCTGAAGCGTCCTGCAAAAGGTCTGAAGTACTCAGGTAGTCAGTTCAGGCACGAACTATCAAGTTTCAAGCTCATCTTCATTTTGTGTACTTTACTCGGAGTTAGCGACTGTGGGTCTATTCACCCGGAATGAATATTAACGTTGAAAGTCGAAGTGAGAAAGATAAATGAAACACAGCTGCATTTTTATTTATTTATTGTGATGAGCTTTTAAAATAATTGTAATCTTTCAATTTATCTTATCTCTATCATATGTTTTTATTATTAAGTCTGTAGTCTGCAAATTATGTTGCAGATTTAATACACATTTTAGTATTGGTTTGTGAATTAAAAATAACTGTGTTTTTTTAACTATGTATAGTTTATTAACATGATACTAACATACAAGCAAACCTTTTAATTTTTTTATTTGTCTTTCTGTTTGTCCGAGCTGCTAAAACCGATTTTAATAGGAATTTTACTGGTAGATGATACCGAGATTTATCTCGCAATTTCCGCCGGATCAAGAATAATGTGGGTAAAACCTATGAAGTCGCGTGAGCAGATAGTGTTATATGTATATGAAAGTACAAATGTCAAAAGTATCAAGTTAGATTACTAAAGTTTTTAATATACAAAGACATGCCTAATCTTCGAAGTGAGGCTGTAGATAAACTAGCAGTTCTAATAAAATTGAGACTATTAGTATAATGTGTCCTAAGCCTAGTCCGTCTCGTTATGTAACGAGTTGTAATGTTCAAGGTACGGACGGTCACAGATGGTTCGGCAAAATTAAACTAAGCTTGAATTTGCATATTCAAATCACATGTTACTTTCAAAGGCTCGAAGAATGCATGGTTTCTGGCGAAGTTTTTAATTAATTGAGACATATTAATAAATTGAGGATCTTTGTAGTATACGAAAATACACAGAGGAAGCTCGGCGATGAATAATAAATGCAGCAAAGGTTGAATTTCGAGGTTAAGCGAAGGTTACGCTTGCTAAAGCCTGTCCTTGTCGGGTGACCACTCATTACATACCGAATGTACTTTTTATATCATGTAAGGCCTCATTCGCACGAGAGCTAAAATACCGTTGCGTCAAAACTCGGCGTTGTTGGCGCTTTTAAAACGTTTACGATGTGATTATTCATACGAACGCTTTAAAATCATTCTTGTCTTGGCTTTCGCTTCAGTAAGACGTGAAAATGGCTTCTACTAAATTACTAGCCACAGTAATTTGTGTTGATAGAAGGCAAAAAAAAAACAAACGGCATTCTGGATACATCCTCTGAATGAACAGAGATACTTAAAAGGACAGTTTGTAACACTATACGAAGCGTTGAAGCAATACCCGGCTAAATTTTTCAATTATCGACAATTTTTACATCATTCTTGAGGGTTTCCCAGTCCTCTGAGAGTTGAGTATTCTGGCAATGTCTTTACATATAGAAATCGCTGAGCCTCTATCTATATTGTAAGTACTTCAGGATCTACAACCCACCACATCGTAACGACCTTCTGAATGCGTAAGCACAAAACATACACGTCCAACCGGTGCGCAAGCGCGCGGTGCACTGAACGCAACGCCAGAGTTTTTGTGAATAATAATAAGGAGTTTCGTAATATTCGATTTAACGCCCAACGTCTAGCGCAGAAAATACAACACTGCTCGGTAAAAACGTGTCGCGTTTTAAAAGCGCTGACGTGTGAACGTATACTTGGGAATACATTTGTTCTATTTGAACGCTTTTTTAAGAGACGTTAAAAAAGCTCTCGTGCAAATGAGGCCTAAAAATGTCAAGCGCCATATTTAATTTCATTTGACGTGCCATAACCAGCGGACAATCACGACGCTTCCAATGAGACCTCATTTGACTTATCGTGATTAGTGTTAAGAAAGAGAACAAGTGAAGATACAAATATCATCATCATCTGCTTAGTCTTTTCCTATTTTGGGGTCGACTTCCGTCTTACCAGACGCAGCTGAGAAATGCGTTTTTTAGATGGAGTGAACCGCCTAACCACGATCAAGTAGCTGGGTAACACTAAACTCTTTAGCATCACTGGTGTTAGATTTCCTGTTTTCTGACTACCTGTAATGACTGCCAAAGTTGTACAAATGACAGCCGGGACCAAAGGCTTAACGTGCTTTCCAAGGCACGAAGGAGTCTCGATATCTTAAGATGGTCATCTTATAGTACTTTTTATTGTTTTTAACACGCTTTTATTAGGCCGAGCTGTATGTAACTAACTATGTAATGGAATCTAAGGTAACTAATTTAACCATCTTCCAAGGGTCGTAGCCTAAAGAAAATTGGCAGCTGTATGTAGTTCTGATGACAATACAATAATATAGTACTGTCGAACTGATCTAATGATGGAGCCGAAAGATATGAACTGGAACTTTATGATGGAAAATCGTATCATAGCTGTTTTGGATTTCTTAGAAAAGTCTTGTAATGAACTCTGACCACGTTTAGGTTTCAAGGTCTGACATTGAAGCCGGAAGATAGGCACTGGCATTCCATGATGGAATATTGTATCATAGTCGTGTTTGCACTTGTGAGAAAGGGACTTTGATTACGATCAAGTTGCAAGGTTATAACAAACCTTTTTAACAAACATTTTTTTTTTGTTTTTACGTGCAATTACAAAAGCGTGTTTTTCTAGTGTTTTTTAAACTATTAAGTTATTCAAAGTATTCACCACGTAGCTTATATTTTGTACACTTTTCCATTCCCTCATATGTTATAATATAAATGTTATAATAGAATAGATATAATATACTTTATTGTACACCAAAATTTAAACACACCTGTTTTACAATATTGCTTATTCTATGGTAACAATCTTTAGCCACGAGCTCCTTAGATGATGGTACAAACATAACTGTCAAAATCGTAACCTTTTCATTTTTATTTGCTTTGCTGCATCCATTTAGAGTAAAAGCCAATCCAAAAAGTCTGTTGTGTAAAGGCTAAGGGAATGGATTGATGTGGCCTAGAAAACGTTTATTACAATTTATGAGCACAAATTTTATGAAAATATTATTTATTTATTTAATGACACACCAACGACTTATTCACTAGATCGAACACATATAAAATTGTTACACATAAAAATACTCTGTAGTGAATTCATCACTTACAGGTGTGCACAGTACTTGTATAAGTAATTTAAAAAAAAATAAGCAATTTTAGATCATGATTAGATTAAATTAAATTACACTGAAAAGATAATATCTTATTACCACGATTTCGGTTCTATAAGATTGTATAATTTTATTAATGTTTTATCTTCGTTTTCAGTCCAAATTCCTATTTGGCATATTGAAATGTTAACATATCTGAGGGGTGGGGACCTAGTCTTCTGAAATACAGACTCTCCGTCTAGTTTAGGCACCAGTCTCCCACAGTACTTTTTGCTTATTGTAAATTATTGATGTAATTATCTGCAACATAATCTTATTGAAAAGGTTAATCTAATTACCAAAGAGGTCATGTTAGTCATTATAATTGGTGTTCATATTCCGAGAAACCTAATCCATCTATTAGAAAAAAACTGTAACAGCAATACCAGTATTGCTGTTACTGCCTTAGTAAAAAATAACTGTTATATCAGGTGGTACGAAAATGACTTATCATGTTATGTAGTCCAACATAAATATTGTAAAGACGCTTTGTCACTTCGCAATCAGATATATCATCATCAATCAGTAATTTTAATACACTTTATATTTGTTATTTTGTGCGAATCCTATAAAAACAAGGTTGGTAGTCATATAAAGAAATACTGTAAGTATCGAATCTTAATCCCTGATTCATACAAAATAGATTTTCTCCACGTTGTCGTAGTTAAATTCAAAATCACGATGACTACAGCACAAAATCTTTTCAGAAGTAGAAAAATGTTCACATTTTCTCTTTATCATTTTCAGAAAATTATGAGAACGAGCTAACAATGACGCAAATATTTTAAAGTTTTAAAGCTGGTATTTCAATTCACAAATTCCTTTCCTATACCTGGTTGTTAGTCAAGACTGAAACTAGTCTTGTCTAACATTCCTGTATCATAAGAGATTTTACGACAAAATGGAATGGATGGAGTTAGATCCAATTTGTCTAAAAATACATCTTGCGGGACGCTCTCGTGTGCATACGTGTGTGTGGAGGTCGTCTCGAAAACGGGTGGACTAATTACTATTATCTCTTTACTGTATACATATCTATGATTTCAATTTTTTTTTTAATTATCAAAAGTTTTCTCAAGTACACATATGTAGTTTTTTTTAAAGATAACAAGCAATGTGGGCGTAATTCACATTACTAGCAATCTTTTTAATTCTTTCAACTAAGCTAAATATGTGGCCATCCCGATCACAAGTCCGACACCTATTGACGATTTCCACGATTCATAAAATACAAAAGAAATGTTTTTGTAATTTTGTCGGCCTTTTTGTTTGTCCGGAATAAAATAGAATTAATCAATTTTTATGGGACTATCACGGGAATATTTAGGAGGTTATTATAGTTTACACATTTTGACACCAAATTGACACAGTATCAGAATTCACCCGGGACAAAATCTCACGCATACAAAGTCTATTGCCACGACTTTGTATGCGTGAGATTTTGTCCGTTCGTTTTAAAATAAGTTACGTAAAAATTATTGCTTTTATTGAGATGGTTGAGTGTTGGACGTGAAAGTTGGAAAAGTCAGATCGCTGTCAATGAAAATGCTATCTGGATTTTATTTTAATTGTGCCATTTTTCTGAGGGAATCAAGGAACAGGTTTTCTCCGGTACTATTAATTGAAAGTTATTTTCTTTTAAATATCTATCGACAATCTTAACGATTAAAATTTCTTCTTTGATAGATTATCACAGGGATAGAATTAAATAAGTCGTTTTGGCAAAAAAAGGAGTATATAGGATCTATTTCAAGATTATTTCCTATACCTCCAATGCCAATTAATTGAATTTTTTACATCTATTATTATTCTTTGGTTTTTTCTCTTTTTTTTCACATTCATTCATTATTTCTTCTATGTATTTTCCAGTTTATTGTATTATTGTGTTGTCTTAGATCCATATTCACAAATCTACTGCTATATGATATAACATACTTATATGTAGCAATATATCACAAGCAACCTATTTTTTATTTTATTTCTTATTGTATGTTATTTTAATCCATCCATGGTTTATTTTGGAGATATTGCTGTCTGCGACAAGACCGCCATTGTACCCATAGAATTAAGTAAGTATATGAGATGTGTTTAATACATTTAGGTGTGCAATTAAGTAAAACTATGATATTCTATTCTACTTTCTAAATATACTTTTCTAACAGAATTTTAGCCAAAGACGTGACTCTTCTTTCATAAGATAAGAGGAGAAGAATTTTTGAATTGGTAAATGTTAAATTTATTTGTCAACATTCGAACTCTTTTTAAGGAAAAATCTTCCTTAATCAAATAAGCATCTCGCCGTCAAGGAAATAGGAACGTCGGAAATATTTTCCCTTCAGCTTGGGAGATATTAGAACTAAGGATGGACCGACTTTATAGTCTATGATAATGAATTTCAGCTGCCTTAATTGTTAAATTTCAGTAATATATTGAGTACGTTTGTTGTATCATATGTTTATTTGCCGATTTCATTTACATTTTGTAAGGTTGTTTTTTTCGGTAACCACTTGATCCATACCTAATTTTGTCTCAAATGCCACCGTATTTTACTAAAGGTAAAGTCGATTTCAAACAGTACTGTAAAATAAATAAAAAATTCAAAAGTTTTGAACTTTTTCAATTTAACCATCATTGATGAAAGTTAATGGCAAAGATTGTCTTTTGAAGCTTAAGCTTTGGTTTCCTAGGATAGCGGTGCCGTCATATAGCGGCCGTAATACAGCGGTGAATGACGTCACTAGAACGTTGTCTATGGAAACAAAATGGCGCGGTTTCCTAGAGAGCGGTAACTGACACCGTAACGTCAAAAAGCGGTGCCGCCATTTGCATGACGGCCGTTTTGTCGGTGTCAGATGGTTTCGTGAACGTTTCATTGATAGCGATGAAGCAGACAGTGTGTAAACGGCCGTGGAACTTTCCACATGTTGTCACCGTAAAGACGGCCGCCTTTTTGCGTCCGTAATATTACGGCCGCTATATGACGGCACCGCTTTCCTAGGAAACCAAAGCTTTACGGTTTTTAACGGGTAGAACTTTGTTTTAAATGCATTATTTGACGGATCGGAATTAAACTAGAGAGAAAAATACGCGGACTAATAATAATAAATACTCCTTTCGTTTTTAAGACGAAAAAGGCATGTCAAGACACGAATTTCTATCCGACTGTGTTTCCAAACAGTGTTCCAGCTTAACTTAACTTATTTGGTACTATAGATACTTAGGTAAGGTTTTTATTTTTTTTAGAATTGATACATTTGGTGAACGAAAATAGTTTAAGTATAACTGATAGGTTCCAGATTAGGCTGTGTGTGCATCTGATTTTATATAATTATATTTGTAAGCAGCGCACCCTCAAAACTAGTGTAAATAATTCAAACAGCAACGGTTTAAAATTCAACACTTCTGTACTAAAAGAGATCTTAATTGCAATTCGCTAAAGTTTAGAAAAAAATGAAATAATTTTTCCAAGAATCCTGGTTACTTATGTGACTCGTATGTTTCAATAAAGTGGGTTTGTCGCTGCAAACACAAAAGTGGGTGAGGCGACTCCCCAAGTTTCTTCCTCCATACTGATGTCCTTTTCTTAAACTTTTTTATTCAATATTGTACCTCAAGTCAACTGAGACACTTCTATTGAAATGTATACAAATACTTTAAAATACGATTCATAGAATTTATTTTTAGCAGTGAAGTTTTTTCCCTGTAAATTGATTACCGTAATGGGTTTGTTACATACTATTCTTCTCCTTCGAAGGATGATTTTCTCCGTATAAAGCTTTCTATGACGTTTGGCGATAGTGAAGACGTGTAGGTAATCGGATCAGGATTTCTAGATATACTCGAGGCTTTAACATTCCTCCATATAGTGATAGTGACTACTGGAGTAGTTTTAGTGAGGTAAATTCCACACTCCTCGTTTTTATCCAACATACAATACATTTTGTTTACAAGTGGTATGATGGCAAATATTATCTCTATTATCTCTAAGTTAAATTAGTTAACGATAGTTAATTTGTAGTTATTACCCAAGTAGCCTAAATGTACATACATAGGTACATACATTTCCAATTTTTGTACGCATTTTGGCTTTTTCATTGACGCTTAACGAAAAGCTTCTTGGACTTTTGTGAATTTGGCATGGTTTTGAATAACCATGCGTCCATGCCAAATGCCAACTGAAGTAGAAAAAGGTCAACCTTACTGGTTTATTTAATGCCCCAATCCGCCACACCCAAAGGCGAGCTACTTACACTCAAGGGGGCATTATTTATAACCACTGCTTTATATCGCTCTAACCCATGAAGAGCGACACTTCTGCACACTACCAGATGAGATATTATTAATATTTTTACCAGTATCACTTTCTCACTTCTTATTTAATAAACCTAGGCGTGATGCCTAGGTTTATGCAGATAGTAATATAGTAAAAATGTAAGTAATATTTGACCAGTAACGAAGTGAAGCGAAGTTTGGTGTCCACCAGGCTAACTTAGCCAGCCTAATTCCACCCAGAATGACAAAAGCTTCCTGCAGTGTTCAGAGGTAAGCGACATCATTGAGCATAGTTTTTATCGTGTAGTCATAGTTTTTATAATATCAAATACTCCTTTGACAATAAAGGATCTAGCCCGTTAAGCATATGAAAACTGCACTCGCGTCTGATGAAGGATTCTTACCTTGTTTTTATTGCTTTTCATCTAAAATAGCCACACACTTAATCTCACACCCCTAACCCCTATAGTAAAGGAATAATGGGGGTGAAAACCCTTAACGAAAAAAATTTTTTTTCACTACCTATTCAAGATATCTTTATGAAATTGATAAGATAAGATAAGATTTCTTTATTTGCTCCAAACATGTGTACACATACAGAATAAAAACGCATGTGAGATAACATAAAAATGAAAATAACGTTCAGACATGTTTGCCTATACGATGGCGTGCAAATGTTTTAAATAATTAATTTGACAATTTTAATTTAAACCCAATAATATAAATTGATACAGATTAGCAATAATTAAAAAAATAAATTTCAAAACTACACATCACAAAAATAAAAATATTATATGTCAAATTATACACAACAAAACGAAACAAAAGTAAAAAAAATATCATATGTCAAAAGTAAATAATAAAATAAAGTCAAATTGTACATGTCAAAACTAAAAATAAAAATTTTAATATCAGAAGTATACATGTCAAGATTAATAACATACAATATTAATTCAATAAATCTATGTAACAGTAAATTGTTCTGCAAGATATTCATTAATATGATAATAAGCTTTATCGGTTAGGAATGTTTTAAGTTGTTTTTTCAGTTCATTATTATTAAGCTCCCTCCAACTTTTAGGTAACTTATTATAAATCACGGGAGCCATGCAGAAAACACTTTTGCGCATAAGTGCAGTCCTACTCCTATGCTGACAGAGCTGATTTTGATCACGCCTATTTCTGGGAAATTTTTCTGCCATTCGCGAAAATAAGACGTTATTATTTCTGATGAACATGACTGTTTCCAGAATGTACAGGGAAGTTAGTGTCAGTATTTTATATTTTATGAAATAAGGCTTACAACTAGTAGTGGTACTCAAATTAAACATGGCTCTGAGACATCTCTTCTGTGCCTTAAAAGCATCCTCTTTGTTAGTTGAGTTACCCCAAAATATAATTCCGTATCTAAGAACCGATTCAGTAAGTCCGTAGTAGGCAGTTAATAAAGCATCTATTTTAACCTTACGTGACAATATGTACAAGGCATATGCACTACTACTTACTCTTTTAGTCAGAGCCTCTACATGCGCCTTCCAATTTAAGCTCTGGTCTATTGTTACTCCTAAAAACCCGTATATGGCTATCAATAAACTAAAACCGCAAATATAACTTTGTATTTTACAAACACTATGAAAAACAAAGTTACTTGACGTAGTTACTACTGAACCCTTCATAGACGAGTCTGACTCGCATTTGTCCAATTTTCACGGATGAGCCCACTCTTGACCTTGACCTCGCCTGATGGTAATCGTTAGATGAGGTCGAGGACGAGCGAACTCAGAAGATACCTATTTACTTTTGCTTTAAAGACTCAAAGGTCATGCCAAGCTGTGGAATTTTCTGCCGGCTTCTGTGTTCCCTGCCTCTTATGGCCTTTGAGTCTTTAAAGCAAATATTTTTCGTTAAGGGTTGTCATCCACATTATTCCTTTACTATAGGGGTTAGGAGTGTGAGATTAAGCGTATGGCTATTTTAGATGAAAAACAATAAAAACAAGGTAAGAATCCTTCATCAGACGCAAGTGTAGTTTTCATATGCTTAGCCGGCTAGATCATTTAAAATATTTAAATATCTATGAAAAGTTATTACTCTTATTAAGTTGAGATAAAATATGTATTCTCTGGTATTTTTTGTATGTATGTTATCATCTTTTGAACCAAGTTTTTAACCAAATAAATATTATAATTTATTCCATATTGCAACAGAAAATCCATAAATAGAAAGATTATGCTGACCGATGACAGTTTTGCATGTATGTGACGCATATTTCCACCCTTGTTACATTTATTTTTGTTTTTTTTTTTTTCTTATTTTCTTATGCATCATGTGATTGCGCAAATAAACTTATTTGGATATTTCTAGATACAAACACGATATCTAAAAATTAATTCTTCTGATCGCCTAGAAAGATAAGCAACAAATTGAACCCACCGATACCTCTTTTATCCTCATCGATTACTCTACGGATTACTTTGTAAATTCACAAGTGATAAGCCATAGAACCCGGCTAATACTACTAAGCCTCATTCTAAGCGACTTAACTAATCCTTAATATCGATATGGGTAGGACGGAAGCGATTTTGTTTACATCCATGTAGATTCAAACATTATATTTTTTATTTCATAACTGACTAAAACCAACCCGTATTACTTTGCACATTTGTGCCGGGCTCTAGCGAGGCAATTTAATACCTATTTATCAAAGAGACCAAGCTAAACGTACCACTGTTTCAACCTTTACTGATTCAGCTGTACTGTGGGTCTGCTTCTGGGCTAGCATCATGCTGAGTAGGATTCTTGTTGCCACAGGCATAACGTGCATCGGCTAAGTGTAAGTGCCTATCCGTTTTTAAAAATAAAAATACGTTTTACTTTTATATTTGTTCTTGCTTTTATATGTCCTTATAATAGTACTACCTACATAATTTAATTGATTTAACCGAATCATAATCTTTATGTTATGTATGTTAATTTAACTTAATTTAGCAAAAGAAATAATAGCACTTAAAATATTTGTTAATATAGGTTAATTGACTTTGAAACAGAAGACATTTGGCAAATAGAACATGCATAAATGATTCCGACCCAAATCTCTACCAATCACCAATATGGACTCGGCAACAACGAAATCACTATCAAACCATGTTGTGATGAAGCCATTCAGTAGAAGTGTGATACATAATAGAAACAATGTTATGAGGTCAATTGCTATCACCAGTTGCAAAATTGTCCCAATCAGTTCTATCCAGGACAATTAAAGCAATTGCTACGTCATTATTCTTTATTACTGACGACAGTCGTTATTTCTGCTGAATCCTTTGTGGGACTTGTGTATTTAATAATGATTTTGTGAGGCTACTAGCGATTCTATCTGTAAGTATACGCTTAAGATCGTAGCTATCATGTTACCCTTTCGTACTCTTTATGCTTACAATCATACTTACTGACCGTCAATATGATATTATTCAGCCTTGTGATGTTATTAAAAAAATATTTACATTGCGGTGTTAAAAACATAAAAGCTAAAGTTTAAAATTCCAGAAGCGTCTGGAACATGGCTGTCTTGGCAGCCAAAGATTCACCGCCCGCACTCTGGCCTAGGCAATTAATGATCTTCATTTTGTGTAAGAACTTTATGTTAGTACAGCTATAAAGGAAACTCCAAGGCCAAACAAATATCAAGATCAATGTCCATCACCGACCAGATCATGTTTCAGTCATATTTTAGAGAACACGTAACCACTACTCGTGGTTAACTTCAGTAAGGAGTACATACATAGGTACAGTGGAGAGAACATAGTGTGCGGTTTGAGAGATTTACGCCTATAACATGTACAGGCCTAGGTAGCTACATTGTATTTAATCGGAATGGATCAGGCTTGGCAATCCGTCTTGATATGTAAAGTCAGAAGTCAGAAGCTTGGCGGCTGAATTATAGATAACAAGTGACCTTGAGGACCTTTTATAATTAAACAATAAAGAGGGGGCTTATACTATGTATTTACCTACATAATTACTACAGTGTACCTTCAAGTCATAGGAAGATAAAGTCCAATCCAGATTACAATTTAACAGAACTTTAGACGTCGTCTTTTTGTATAACTATTTTAAAACAAACCAATCTATATTCTTAGGTACTATACGCATTATAAAATAGTTACGTATGAGATAATGTATTTTTTAAAGCTTGATCATTATCTTTAATTCTAATAACCATTTTACAAGCCCAGGTTCGGTCGTGTATGGAATACTACTCTCATCTTTGGGATGGATCTGCGAAATACCAACTGGACGTACTTGAGTCTATCAAGAAGCGGGCCAAGAAACTCATTGGCAACGATGCACTGGTCGAGTCAACGCTCCAGAGCATTGAACATCGATGACGAGTTGCAAGTCTATCGGTTTTCTATCGGTTACATTTCGGGAGTGTGCGATGGAATTACACAATCTAATTCCGCCAAGCCCGTTCCATCATTGAACTACGAGACAAACGGCGATGCGCCATCGTTACATGGTGGACATCCCACCCATACGCACAAAACGTTTTGGGAATACCTTCATTGTGCGTTCGGCTAAGGAGTGGAATTCCCTGCCGAAGTCTGTGTTTCCCGATAGCTATAACCTAGGAGTCTTTAAGTCAAGAGTGAATAGGTTACTTTTAGGTAAACGCGCTCCATTTTCGACCACATCATCACTTACCATCAGGTGAGCTGGTGGTCAAACGCGAATCTATTTTCAATAAAAAAAACCTCGATTGAAACGGTAACCGTAGTCAATTACAGTTTAACTTTCTAGCGAGAATTTCACATTAGATTAGTACCGGAAAAACACACGGTTCATGTGTTTAGGCCAAAGAGGCGAATCTGAGGGCAAATGCTTATTTATGTTCAATAAATTATCATATATGTCATAAAAAAAACTACTTTAGCCGTGAGCAGCTGTGAAAAAGAATGCTCTGTGGGTAGATTAAAGAGGATAATGTCAAAAGTAATTTCCATAATCCACTAGACGGCTGATGGAGCTTTGTATCAGATGAAAATTAGATTTTTGTATATGTAGGATTTTTAATTTATCTAAACAAATTATTATTTAGTAGGTGCAGCGAAATAAATCTACGGACCGACCTTACAAGCGGTGCTTGACGTTTAAAATCGACCCGCGGGGCTGTTATACTTTATGTAGTTATGAGCTTTAGAGCTGTGCCCAAGTAGTAATTATCCGGGTTGATTTTCAATTTTTTTCTGAATATTATATGATCGGATTGGGATGCAGCGTACCCGTGTTAATCCAGAGTAGCGAGTGAAAACAGAAACGTTAATATTTCAGTGCTTTGTACGGAACCACAGAAAATCACTGAATTCTCGGCCTCAGCGTAAATCACTTTCAACAAACGAACTGGTAACTCAGTGAGGAGTTTAGCAATGGTTTAATGCAGCTAGTGTTCCGTCTGCAGTTTCATTTGAGTAGACTTTCGTATTCGGTCGTTAGCAGTAGACGTGGCTGAAACTTGAAAGTAATATCTTAAATTACTTTTAAGAAAACGGTTCATCATTTAGGTCTTAAAAAATATAGTTTTATTTCCAGATTTTTATCTAAAAGCTTACTTTCGAATAAATATGAACTTATCCAATACTAGCAGATGAGCGTAGCTTCGCTCCCGTGGACTTTATTACAAAAAAAATAACCCTCCTTATTTGCAGTCGGGTAAAAAGCCTATAATCTAATAAACTTCCTCAAGCTTCAAGTTACTTCCATGCCAATTTTCATCCAAATCCAACCAGTACTTTCGAATATTAGCACGTTCAAACAAACAAACAAACTTTTCCGCTTTATAATATTAGTATAGATGGTCACAACACCTTTCCTATACAACGTGTATTTTAAAGGGTATATACATACCGAGTGCACGGCTTCTTTGGATGATAACAAACGATATAGTAAGGGTTTTGTAATCCTATGTCTACATGTGTGGAGCATATTAGAAATTTCAATACATTGATACCAGAGGCCGAATTTTTCAAATTAAGAAGAACGAAGAAAATTATTGTTTTATGGGCAAGTGACGTGGAAAATGATGACCCTCATAGTGCTGTGACACGTTTGTTATTACTGGTATTCAAGAAACATATGAAACCAATAATTTGGGGTCAATTCTGTGAGCTCAAAATAGAGCTGAAACATTGCATAGAGACTCCATACCAGATGTTGTCTTCAGTCCTTTTGGATAGATATGGGGTTTCCGTTACACGTTGTATAGATAAGTAGATACAATAAAGAAAATTGTTTTTAAATTCTTGTGAAGTTTAATAAAAAGGCGAAAATTGCCTGCTGCCGTAGGCAATAAAGATAAAGATTTAAAGTATCGTCCATTTTGGTCGTTTAATATTGAAATACGTTTTAAAAGCATGAGAAATAGTCTTTGGCAGTATGCCGGAATGTTTTATCGGAAGACGAAGACCAAAAAAATAAATTTTGAAAATTGAAGACGCTTAAAAAATTTAAAACGATAGATTTTTAGTATTTTATAAAAGTGGAGAGAAAAAAATATAGTGCCTGTGATCAGATCAATTTCCAGACCAGATATCCGAGGAACTAGCAATAACTATTAGTACTGTTGTACATCAAGTAACCAATGAAGACAGACGGAAGTAGAGAGATTCACGATCCTCAGCAGTTAGGCAAACGGCTGAAGTTTTTGTACAGAATAAATGTTTTCATCTATCTACATATCTAAGAGAATTAAAATAGTCTAACTAAGGAGTGTATATCTAAGAGAATTAAAATAGTCTAACTAAGGAGTGTATATCTAAGAGAATTAAAAAAGTCTAACTAAGGAGTGTATATCTAAGAGAATTTTCTTTTTTATTCAGAATGAGTCCACTCTTGACCTCGATCTCGCCTGATGGTAAGCGATAGATGAGGTCTACGATGGAACAAGCGAGCCCAGAAGATGCCTGATCACTCTTGCTTTAATGGTTGAAAGGTCATAAGTGGCAGGGAACACAGAAGAATTCCACAGCTTGGAAGTGCGCACAATAAATATGGACGAGAAGCGCTTGGTATATCGACCAAGTATGGTAAGACCGGTAGTGAAAGGGAGAAGGAGGGGTCAGGTTATGGAGCTCCTGTGCACACTCCCCGAAGTACAATCAGAAAACCGACAGGCAAGCAACGGTTCGCCGATGAGCCAAGCTATGAAGCTAGAAATTAATTAAAAGATAATAAAAAAAGGATACAAGTAAACTTATTGAACCAGAAACGCATCTATTAGGGTAAGGTTCCCAAAATTCGAATTTATTACACTGCATGAGAGACAGTTCCTAAAAACAATAACTGTGGCGATTTTATAATTATTTAAGATACCGGCAAAACGATATTCAAATTTCTACATACATATAATTTCATACAATTATTCTTGCGTGCCAAATTCTAATGGAAAAATAACCCATAAAAAAAAAAAACTTGCCAAAAGAACCAAGTCTCGCAACTCAATTCTTCTACCGTAAAAAGTTGTGAGATCCATGTAATACCAAGCCGGTTATTAATTTATTCAGTCCCGACTTAAGGGACCTTCTGTCTTAAGTTGTTACGTAACTGTCTAACCTAACAACATCTTATAGTGACCATATCAATATTAAACTTTTTTAACGTTTTAAATAAATAGATTGACTCGGCCATCGCATGAAAACACAATATATCTCACAAGTAATCAATATATAAAAAAAAACTTATTTAAAAATCTAAAAAACCCCACTGCTCAACTGAAGTGTAAGAAACAAGCACATTTTTATTTTTAAAAGTGACAAGCAGGCGGGACCCAATTGAACATATTTTTTTAAATGGGATGGGTCCGCCTGCTTGTCACTTTTAAAAATAAAAATGTGCTTGTTTCTTACACTTCAGTTGAGCAGTCGGGTTTTTGAGATTTTTAAATATGTTTTTTTTTTCAACTGTTTAGTTAAAATATTAATTAACAATTTTTTAGTTTCCCCGGTCGTGTCACATTGGCACTTCACCGGATTCAGAAAGCGAGTCCATATTTTTAAACTTTCTCATTGAGTTATTTTGCTAGTATTACACTAATGATAAACATGATATACCTTTTTGAAATCCTTATGTTAAGCCCTTTAATTTGATACCCATATTGTAGTATTTGAAAAATAATTTTTTTTTTTCACCATTTATAATGGCTTCGCACAGCCGCCATGCTTATTTTTTTTAAATATCACCTATCTAAGAACACTCGGGCTGCTAAGACAAATCTAACGATACCTCAATTGTGTGAATCCGTTCAGCGATTCTGGAGATATGAGGTAATAAAGAATATTACAAACACACATACATACATACATACATACATACATACATACAAGATACGCGCGAAAAACATAACCCTTCTTTTGCAGTCGGGTAATTAGATTGTTTTGTGCGATTGCCAAGTCAACTGAGGGGTTTCTAAAACCAATTTTTCATAAAGTCAATCGTTTAAAAGATATAAGCTTCCAAAGTGGTAAAATGTGTGTTCCCCCCTCTAACTTCTATAATAATGGAGTGAAAAACACAAAAAAAAAAAACTTTCAACCAAACTTAGTTTGAACGAAATCGGGTTCGCAGTTTTTGAGATATAGCATATTTTCTAAAACCGTAAATATACTTTGTAATTCATACAAACACTATGAAAAACAAAGTTATTTGGCGTAGTTGTAAAAAATGTAAATAAGCTAGTTTCAAGAAATTTGTAAGGTTTTTTTTGTCAAATAAATATACATAATTTATATTATTATAATTACTACGGCAGCCTTCATGGACGAGTCTAACTCGCACTTTTTTTTTTTTTTTTTTAATAGGTTCGCTTTTGACCACCATCTCACCTGATGGTAAGTAATGATGTGGTCGAAGATGGAGTACGCTTACCTAAAAGTAACCTATTCACTCTTGACTTAAAAACTCCTAGGTTATAGCTATTGGGAAACACAGACTCCGGCAGGGAATTCCACTCCTTAGCCATGCGGTCGCCTCCTTCTGCGAAGCAGTCATGCTTCCGAAGGAGGAGGCGGGCCGCGTGAGGGAGAGGATGGCGTCCTCCCTCCAGCCCAGCCGCAGTGGTAGACGCCCACGGCGTCGGACGTCGGCTGACGATCTCCGGCCACCGTAGGCGCGGGCATGCGGACAGCGAGTAAAGGGCAACTCGCTGTCCGACCATGGACCAAGCCCGGGTCGACGGCGCGTCGTGTTCCACGCGCGCCTCAAAGAGCGTCAGCAATATGACGAGGCCCCCCCGTAGAGGGCCGAAGCCTGCCGGGGTCGTGGGACTCATCCCGTTACCGTGACCCCGGTACGTAAAGGGTTATTGAAGGAACACCGTGGATTTTAGTCAGTAAAAGTCTGACAGTCCCTCCCACGGGTGGGAGGACTTATTTGATAATTTTACCACGCTAAAAAAAAAAAGCCATACGCACAATGAAGGTATTCCCAAAACGTTTGGTGCGTATGGGTGGGATGTCCACCATGTAACGATGGCGCTTCGCCGTTTGTCTCGTAGTCCGATGATGGAACGGGCTTGGTGGAATTAGATTGTGTAATTCCATCGCACACTCCCCGAAATGTAACCGATAGAAAACCGATAGACTTGCAACTCGTCGTCGATGTTCAATGCTCTTGAGCTTTGACTCGACCAGGGCATCGTTGCCAATGAGTCTCTTGGCAACGATGCAATGAAAAAAAAAAAACAACTTGGCCAATTTTTTTTAGTAAAATTAGTAAGGCTGTGGAAAATGGCTAAAGGGAAGCATTTTGACACCTTTGTCTAGGTGGGTGTATCGAATATTAAGAAAGATCGTCTGTTTGGGCAGCTGTGACTTTCTCAATGAAGCGACAGCACACGATTTGAGGGGAAACTTGTCTACTAAAATGACAATCGGGTACCAACCTCTACACGGAATCCAAAGCTGACTTAAAGGTCAATATAATTTTGGATGTCCAGACATATTAAATAATAATCAGATTGTGTGGGGACCAAACAGAGCCTTGTCATGTCCAAAAATGGCCTTTTGAGGAAAGAGCCATTCATATTTAAGTGGGCCTTTCTTGATAGTTTTCACGTTTTAGCCAATCATCGTTTACCTACCCTACCTTATGGAGCTCAATCTTATGAACATAATACATACGTGTCCCTTTATTATAAAGCATATAATACACAAACCGATAAATGGATACTAATATTATACATATGAACCTTAGTCATGCTTTTACAACTAAACCACTGAACAGAATTTGATGAAAGTTGGCATGGAGATAGTTGAAAACGTAGGGTTAAAAATATGCTACTTATTTCATAAATCAAGCCCTAACGAGCTAAAGAAGGGGATGAAATATTCAACAAAAAGTAACCCACGCGAGTAAGTCGTGGGCAACTGGAATAAGCATATAATAATGTCCCAAAAAATATAAATTTTGCAATACGCCCTAAGCCGAGGTCCGTACCCCTAAGGGCACCCCGCCCTTAGCGTGTAGTCACCAAGTTTGTAAGTTTTATATTAAGCCCCGGCTGGAGGCTTTAATTAAATTATTAATTAAGGCAACCACAGGCAAGTCCGGTTACGCATCAGATAACCTCGGTCAATCAGCGAGATGCCATATAAAAAAAAAATGCAATCTGTTCCACTCCCAGCACGTACTAAAAAGTAGGTACGGTCTTTTTAGTAAATTAAACGAAGTCAATAGCAATATAAAGGTAATGGCCGATGAATATTGGCGTCGGTAATACGTTATTGATATGTTGGTATCCATTAGTGGTCGCTTATAATGAAAAATCGATGATACAGCGTTTAATTTGTTCATGGAACTCCTTTTAGTCACATAGCGTTACCTATAGTTAGTGTAAGTTGTACGATAATTAATATTTAAAGTGTCGGTAATTTTGGTTGGATATTAGAATAAATTTCGGAAACATCAGAAGTACTGAGTAAGTATCGAAAACAAAAAAAAACTTTCTTAAAGTTGGAGACGTTAAAAGATTAGTTTATTTGGATCTTTTACTACTTTTTTTATCCAGTTTTATAATAATATTCTCATTAATACACTTACAATAATTTTGTTATCAAGTAAACATATTGTAATACGAGGAGGAAGATATAATGCCTATGTATAGGAGTTTGGTTTTCGTACACACTCCTTGTGTTGGATCATTTTGCGAGGGCTATGGCGGCCGTCATACCTACCTATTTTAGGAGAGTTCTAAGATAATCAGAAGCTAACTGTCGTAATCGCGTGTCATTTTACACTAAATTCAGTTTACAATCAAATGCATCAAGTTACCTATATGACAATTAGAGAGAGGTTTTGAGAGAGAGGTTTTTATCATTTACTTAGCCTTTAGCTTCTAGTCTAACCGGATACAGCTAAGTACTAGTGTTTTACATGAAGCAACTGCCTGTCTGACCTCCACGACCCAGTAGCTGGGTAGCAAGGCAAGACCAGTGTCAGAATTTATGCCTTCTGACTAACCGTAACGACTGTCAAATATGTAGAAATGAAAATCGAGCTCAACGGTATAGCATACTTTTCGAAGTATGTGGAAATGTCGATATTTTATGATATGTTTAGATGATCTCCCATCCACAGACGGCTGTTATTATTTAGCCACGAGCCATTTATCCAGAGGTTATAATAGCTGAAATTCAACAACCATGTCGAATGCTTCTTGACAGCTGTCATAGAGCTCTTGACATGCGTAGGTAAGCGTTAGCTACTTGAAGAGTTGAAGAATGTTGCCAGTTTATTTATGAGTTATTTTTATTAAATAAAAGTTTAAAGTTGATGATAAATACCTAATAATTTTTAAACTTTACTTATTATATAAAATTTATTTAATGTCATTGAGATTGTTTCAATATGACATACTATACAGCACCAGTTGACATCATCACGTCTGCGCCAGCCGTCGCTGAAAGCCAGAGCTATGTCATTGTCTTGCATGATGGCACAGCATTATGCATTTTTCCCTTTAGTTTAAAATAGTTTTTATGTTTCTAAATGTATATGCTTCATGTGACAGATTTACAGATTTTATCTCGTCTACCCCATAGAGTGGGAAATCGTTGGATAGATCGTTAGAAAATCATGGGAGTCTAGATATACCAATTTTCGATTCAGTAATCAGTTTGTGAAATAATAAGCTTTAAATTTTCGTTTGAGTCAAGTTCTCCTTACTAACTTACTAGTTGTAGGTAGGAATTCAAACGTCACGGCAGTAAATCTAAATATAACGAAGTTAAAAGGAAAACGATCAGACCTAAGTTGGCTTCACAAGCTTAGGAGCGATATAATATTCTACTCGCTTTCGGACAAATTCCATTGTGAAACATATTTAGATAAAGTTCGTATTGGTGTAAAACAGAGTAGATTGTTTTTGTTAGACCATGGTACGGAGCTCACGGTCAGCTAATCCGACTCGTACTTGTCGGAAAGCTACACTGCGCGTGGCCTGACACGCACTTGACTGATTTTTTTTTTATTGGAATGGTATTTCAATTACAAGTGAAGTTAAAAGTGGTCTGGTTTCGGAAAAACACTGAGAATAAACTGTATCGGTATCGTTTTCAGCCACAATTTTTCACCGTGATTGATTAGAAAGTAAACTTTATATCCACGTTATATCATTTCGCGCGCACACTTTGAGTTTTTACGATGTTTAAGTTTGAAGTTGTGTATTTGTTTGGGAAATAATCCCGAAATTTTGGATGATACTGTAGAAATAATTTAATATAATCAATTTCTCGTTAAGAAGATTGGCTTTAGTAAATATTATGATTTATTAAACTTCTATGTACAAATCCAAATATTGACTTGAGCAGCGAGGTTTGAATAATGACTTTACTTTCTATTTCTGCATGACATAAATAATTTAAGATAAGTGTTAATCTAAATATATATAACTCAAAGGTGACTGACTGACTGACTGACTGATTGACTGACTGACTGACATAGTGATCTATCAACGCACAGCCCAAACCACTGAACGGATCGGGCTGAAATTTGGCATGCAGGTAGATGTTATGACGTAGGCATCTGCTAAGAAAGGATTTTGCGAAATTCCCACGGGATCGGGATTTACACGAGAAAAACTTTCCACGCGGGCGAAGCCGCTGGCACATTATAAATAATAATCAAATTAAGAATCTGGAGGAGGCAATGTTTTCGAGAATATCATTTGCAGCTGCGGATGTTTTTGGGCTACAATGATGATGAGTTTTAAATTCAAAGAATGTAGTAGATCTATAAAACAAAATGTTAATATGATGTTCATCGGATGACCTTTTGGGCTTAATCTAGGTACTTTAGTTTGAGCCTAAGCGCTACCAAAAACCGTAACAGTGCCTCCAGTTGATGAGACACACTTTCAGTCGATAGCGATGCCCAGGAATCGTTAACGTTAAAAAAATGTTTCCTTATTTAGAAGATTCTATTTAAATTGTATTATTTGATTGTTGTAACTAAAGAGTTTTGTAAAATATATAATGACCACGACCATTCTGCCACCTTTTGACGACATAAACAAAAATGTTAAAGAAGCAATGTTAAAGAACCTATAAAAATCTAATAATTAATAGGTTAGAAAATAAAATATTTACATGTGAAACTTTTATTTAGTTTAAACCTGACGAAGCCGGTATTAATTAGCTGTCTATCCAGAGAAAAAAAACTCTAAATAAAATCAGATTTCAGTTTCTCAACGTTGATTTTCTTTAATTGGTACTGGTCAAATAATATGATAACTATATAGGTTAATGGCTGATCTGGGCATTAGGAAGGGAAGCATTTAACGGATCTGCGTATTCAATTCCGGAAAAGTGTTTAAAAATGTTTCGTAAATGTATCGTTTCTGAAGGAGCATACTTTGAAGGCAATAAAATAACTTTGGGTGAATAACTAATATTTCGTGAATCGTTTCATCGTTTCCCAGAACTTTCTTGACAGATTAGTATATAATATAGGTACAAATATCTTCTTGATATTTATATCGCGTTGATTGTCTATAGTCTAACTGAATGTCAAAAACATAAACCATTATGTCAAATAAAAACATGACGTAGATCTTAATACAATCTTTGAAATAAAAAACTTTTTAGCAAAAAATAGAACCGTATTCCATATCAAAACACTACAAAGCCAAAAATAACTTTAATTTCGGTAGTCGGTGTCATTTGTTTTATATTCGTATCGGCAAAACTGCGACCATGTTTGGAAAACTCAGTACAAGAGGAAACAATAACAATAAAGACCAAAATGATCTTAGAACAGGCATCAATTTTAAGCATACTCTGTCGTATGCGAGACAGTAACGTCGACTTCACATTTTTTAGATGAGGTGTCTTCGTAGGATCTTGGGCATATCATGGCGGGATAAGTTTACAAATGGGAGGGTTCTAGAAATAACTCAGCTGCCTAGCTTAACCTCACTTCTCAAATTTAGACGCTTGCGTTGGCTAGGGCATGTGCACAGGATGGAACCCTCCCGGTTACCACGTCATGTTTTTCTTGGCTGGCGAAAAACGACGATCCCTACATACATACAGACATGTTGAATACCTCGGTTTTCGACATGTCCGTATACGTAGGGACCATCGAAAAGTGAATGCCAAAAGAAGCGTTGGAAGACCTCAGTTTTGTTACAACAACGGGGCTAGGCCAAAATATAGCTTCCTTTAAAATTGGTGATCAAGACTGGGAGATGCTAGCTGACAAGCATTGTAACGATGCTTGGTTCAGGACACTTTTTTATTTATAATAGGCTCGCGTTTGATCACATTTGATGTGGTCGAAGATGGAGCACGCTTACCTAGAAGTAACCTAAACTCTTGACTTCCGGTTATAGCTATGGAGAAACACAAAAACACACGCGCTGACAAGAGAGCAATACGACATCGAGGCGGAACTTCTCTTTATTACCGTTAATCGTCTGCAATAATATATGTATTGTTTGTACCTATACAACGTTTTTTTTTTGTATTTGTATACAATACCTCTTAAGATTTCTCTGTAATTGCGATGATCACCCGGAGGATACGATGGAGCATACACTGAAGGTGTACCCTGCTTGAACGGAACACCACCGTGTCCTCGTAGAGGCAATTGGTGGCGGCGACCTCTCACGCCCGTTCCAAGTCCACACCATGGTGTGGAAAGATGGGGAATGGGAAGCAGTCACCTCCTTCTGCGAATCAGTCATGCTAGCGAAGGAGGAGGTGGACGGCGTAATGCAGAGACAACTCTCACGCCCCGGGCGTAGCGAGGGATATCCCGGGCGTTGGGAATTGCTGGACGTTCTCCGACCACCGTAGGCGTGGGCTTGCGTCCAATACAAGGACCAAGCCCAAGTTGACGGGGCGTCGTGTTTCACACGCGCCTCAAAGAGCCGTCAGCATGACTGACGGGGTGCAATAGGGCCGATGCCTGCTGGGGTTGAGAGTCCTAACGAGATGCAACAGAGCCCCTTTTTTTATTTTTGGGTTGGGAAAATCATCGAATGACTTCTTCCACTCTGGGTCAAGCAGAAGGGTGTCAGATTTCTACTGACTAAAAACCCACCCTGTTCCTTCGGCTGCCCTAAATTTCCGGGCCCGCGGTAACTCGGTAGAACTTTCCCGCAAACCCCGGCAGGCAATGGCCCTATGAGGCCCCGTCACTGGTATTGACAGCTCCTTGAGGCGCGCGTGGAACACGACGCGCCGCCGACCCAGGCCTGGTCCTTACCGGACAGTGAGCGACCCCTGTTCGCCATCCGCAGGCCCGCGCCTACGGTGGCCGGAAATCGGCTCGAGATCCCCGACGCCCGGGGCGTCTCCCGCGGCGGCTGGGGCGCGAGGAAGAGAGTTGCCTCTCCCTCGCGCGTTCGGCCTCCTCCTTCGCTAGCATGACTGATTCGCAGAAGGAGGCGACCGCATCCCATTCCCTCTCGCTCCGCATCATAGTCTGAACCAGAGCAGGGCGCGAGAGGTCGCCGCCGCCGACCACCTCTACGAAGACACGGCGGTGCTTCGCCCAAGCAGGACACACCTCCACCGTATGCTCCACCGTGTCCTCCAGGTGGTCCTCACAATGATGACACACGGGCGTGTCCTCCCGCTGAATCCGAAACAGGTACCTCCCGAAACAGCCATGTCCGGTCAGCACCTGCGTCAGGCGGAAGGTGAGGACGCCATGGCCTCTCTCCAGCCACTCCTCAAAGAGGGGTCTTACCGCCGCAATTGCGGCGTGCCCGAACAGAGCCCCTTAACGCAAAGGCATAAGGAATAGGGGTTGCTCTTTCTAGTCAGTAAGAGACTGGCATGCCCTTCCACCCACACCCAGAGCAGAAGGTATCATTGGATGATTGTTACCACCGGTATATTAAACATAGACATGTTATCATGAGGGTGGCATACTAATAATCATGTTTGGTTGTAGAAAACATTTATCTTGTTTGGTGATTAGCCTTCAAATATTGAGTTAAGATTTTTTAGTAAACTGAAATTTGTGGTCGAAGTGTTGGTTAAATGCTAATTGTTTGCTATTGAACTTCAGTCATATTTTATTATAAGGTTAATTATGTTTTATTTCTTGCAACATAAAGTATAAAGCTTTGTTTTGTTTACAATAAAATGATTAATGTAAGTTATTGATAGGCCCCAAGAAATTGTGACATTAGTTACACTGTACTTTATCAGTGAAATTGAGTTATGTGACTGAAAAATCCAATTTTGGTGGCACTGATTTTCAATATTGGTGGCACTTTCAATTTTGGTGACCACTCTAGAATTTGAACTAAATTATCTTATAAAGTTATTGAGATATTTTGAGACCTATTGAAGATCCTTCTAGCTTGAGCTTTCTTTTCTTATAAGACGTACTCATTTTTCACGAAAAATGAAGAAAAAATGTCGCCACCAAAATTGACAAAAAAATGCACTTTGTTGATATTGCCCAAATATAACTTTGTCATTTATACAAAATCTAAGAAAAACAAAGT
The DNA here is from genome assembly GCA_943138885.2 of Tholera decimalis. Classification (NCBI taxonomy): domain Eukaryota; kingdom Metazoa; phylum Arthropoda; class Insecta; order Lepidoptera; family Noctuidae; genus Tholera; species Tholera decimalis. Next base: position 21,647,699 of record OW964552.2, on the reverse strand, counting down.
TATTTGCGTAGCGATTTCGGAACCCTTTATAATAATATAATAATAATAATATCCCACAACTTATGGGCGACTCGGCCAATTTTAATATAAAGTACGCCGTCGGAGGTCTATGAAATTTTACACAGTTAAAGTTTATAATATAATAATAATAAAATCATTTATTTCGGGCTTTGCACCCATAAAAACCATACACATTAAAACCTTAAAAATAAACACTACAAAACTGAAATAACTCAAATGGGCACTTACAAAACGTCAGCAGTTAGGGCACGGTTCGAAATTGGTCGTTTTCTATGGAGAAGAACCGGCAAGAAACTCCACAGTTACCTACTCTTTTAAAATATCATTCTTACAATGTATCCACAAAACAGGTTGATTAGGTATGAGAGGACAATATAGACCAATTAATACAGCACAATGGATTTACAAATAAAAAATTGTTAAACAAATCTAAGAGTTTACAGTTTTCTCCCATTCACAAAAATAAACTTGACAAGCGACAACATTAGTGAGCAACAATAATGAAGTATAAATTAATAATAAAAATGAAACAAAAATAAAATCTGTCAAATCGGATGAATTATCGTAGGGAAAAATAAAAAGTCACACTCACGAAAATGGAGTTGTTAATACACTAGTCGCCAGGGAAATAGATTTTAATTAAAAATAATAAAATTAAAAATAAAATAAAATACGTCACAATAGCTTAATTTACAAAGTTAAAAATAAACATTCACAATATTATATTCATTACATATGTCACAAATTTATAAAATACATTGGACGGACTTATATGGCGACTTATATCGCGGAGTGCAGAAGACTAGTATTAGAAATAATTTTGAATTATGGTCAAATTTTAACCACAGGTGACCTCTAGTTCTGGTGATCCTTAAACTAAATAAATAAAAATAGTATACCTAGAAAGCATACTCATAATAAGTTAAAGTAAAGCTTAAGTAAAATTTGAATTGAAAGAGCTTAAGTCTTGGTATGTCTTTACATACCAAGAGTTAAGCTCTTTCAACCACAAAAATGGATCCGGATTACCAATTTATAAGGCAAATTAAAAAGGTGGTTTTGTTTTAAGTGGAATGTATTCTAAGGATGGCGGTGTTCGCCTTGAAAGAACGGGATGTGGAATAGGATATGAGTGGGGCACGCCTTACCTTCTGGTCTTTCGTCTCGCGACACATTGGCGCGGGAACTTGGCGGCGTCATGGCGTTCCTGCTTCGAAGCACTGATTTATATCACAGGAATGTCTCAAGCACTGGATCACTGTTTACCTTAGTTCTATTTGTTTCGTGGTATGATGTATTTGAGCGAATAAAGCGAGCGGAGCAGTTTGCATTTGTCGGGAGCATTTGCTCCCTCGCAGCGAGCGTGCTTTGCGTTGAGGAGCAGAAGCGGTTATATGCTAGCGTGTATGGCGGGGACCGGAAAGGAACTGAGAAGGTTCTCGAGTCCTCTGACAAGTGTCTATGATAGTATGTCATAGACGAATGAACTTAAAGATTAGCGTTAAAGAATATTCCGCTGAGAGATGGCGTTACCAACTCTTTTAATTCGAATTTTACTTAAACTTCATTCACTTCGTCTAGTATTTGTGATTTATAAATAGCAAGGAGAGGTTTGCGTTTGACGAAAATCTCATCTAATCGAGAGCACTTTGATTTCCACATGAGCTGCTAAAACCGACCACAAGACAAAAGGCTAGACAGATGTTGACCAAGTAAAATCACGCTATCACATTTAATTACTAACATAGGTAATATTATGAATTTGATTACATTACCTTCAGATTAATTTGATCATACGAACTTGGCTCGTGGGGCACACCGACGTGACTAACTTACTTACCTACTTAATGTCTTCCCTCGTGGGTCTCATTAAAAGTCTGTCACTACTGTTGACAAATAAGGAACAATGTCAACAATGTGAACAATTATTGGTGTACAATGAAGTATATTCTATCTATTTGTCCTTTATAAGCATAATTTAAAAAAAATAATTTAAAGTATTTTTTTCTTTGATGCCATAAAAAATACTTTATGCCTGTTATATATATTCTGTTATATCGATGGATCCTATGTATATGGGCCAAAATGCTAAATTACAACTTTACAGGAGAGGCTTCCAAAGTTTCCATTTACTGTAACTTCAGATTGATAAAACCGAAGTTTACGTTTAGTTTTAATCTTTGCTTGTTTGCTAAGACAACTATCCTCCTCATTTGTACTATAGTATTTTATATATACATACATCGGTTTTTTTTTTACGTCACATTGGCCCTTCTACGTTAGTTTTTGTTAAAATTATTTTTCTCTAAAAACACTTTAAAAGGGCCAATGTGTCATATTGGCCATTATACGCGTATTACGTTAATTAGCATACGGTATATATTTTTATATTTTTTACTCATAAAATCAAGTAACAATTGAAGTAGTTGATAATTCATTAATTAGAATAAAAGCTATTTAGATATTTAGTTATTTATGTCACATTGACACTTATACGTTTTACAATCAGCTTACCTACTAACTCAGTTTTCAGTTAGATCATTTGAATAATTAAAAAACACGCAATAGTTTTATTCATTTATTGAAATAAAAATTAAAGTTGCCCTAAAACCACACTTATAAAAAAAAAAACAATAAAAAAAATAAGTAAGAACGAAACTTTTACTGGAGATCTTAGTGATTAACAAAATAATGTATCTACTTCACATTATTATTTTCTAAATAAAATTACAAAAAAATAACAAAATTAAAAACCTATCTTGTGTAAATAAACTAAAAAAAAACTCTGTAGTATAATCAAGTAATAAAATCAACAAAATCAACATTACTATTATTTTTTTTTGTTAATAGGTTCGCGTTTGACCACCATCTCACCTGATGGTAAGTGATGATGTGGTCGAAGATAGAGCACGCTTACCTAAAAGTAACCTACTCACTCTTGACTTAAGGATCCCTAAGTTATAGCTATCGGGAAACACAGACTCCGGCAGGGAATTCCACTCCTTAACTGTACGCACAACGAAGGTATTCCCAAAACGTTTAGTGCGCATGGGTGGGATGTCGACCATGTAACGATGGCGCATCGCCGTTTGTCTTGTAGTCCGATGATGGAACGGGCTTGGCGGAATTCGATTGTGTAATTTCATCACACACTCCCCAAAATGTAACCGATAGAAAACCGATAGACTTGCAACTCGTCGTCGATGTTCAAGACTCTGGAGCTTTGACTTGACCAGTGCATCGTTGCCAATGAGTCTCTTGGCCCGTTTCTCAATAGACTCAAGCGCGTCCAAATTATATTTGGCAGATCTATCCCAAATATGAGAGCAGTACTCCATACACGACCGAACCTGGGCTTGATACAGATTGAGCAACTGTTCCGGTGTGAAGTACCGTCTCACCTTTGCTAAGATTCCCAACTTTTTTGATGCTAGTTGAGCCTTAGCCTCGATAAATGGATCATAATTGAGGGTGGAAGTTAGTGTAACCCCAAGAAGCTCAATATGATCGGTTATCGGCACGATTACATCACAGAAAGTGGGAGCCGGTTCGAATTGGCTCCTATTTGAGGAGAAGAGACAAGCCTGGGTATTAGCTGTATTAAACTTGACAAAGTTGGCATCACCCCATTCGGAGACAGCCTTCAAGGACAAGTTCAAGCGCCCAACCATATATTCATGGAGAGACTGGATCTGACCCACCAGCACGCACGCTGGACACATATCTCTCAGCAACTGTGCTGAGAGAACCGACCCCTGAGGGACCCCGACATTAATAGCCAATTGGCAATTGGCAATTTAGCAGTCATCAATGAGCACTCGAATGGACCGATCTCTCGGGAAGTCTTCAATCAAAACGCAAAGTTGAGTGGGTAAACCGAAAGAACACCAAATTCCGACTTCTAGACAACTTAGCGCGATAATAGGATGTCATTTTTTACTTATTAAACTAAATTGTAACCCAAAATCACAACAATTACAATTTGTATTCATCACAGTGCGGCCGTTGCTCCGTTCAATGTATTGTCAAATCAGCTGATTGGTCCAAACAATAAATAAACGCGCGGCAACTCCCCGCGTATAAGTCTCTAACTACTATTAAGACCTTGTACGTTTAAATTCATGTTACATAGGCCGTTATACTGTAATAAAACATCGTGTTTCTATGCAGAAATCTTTTTTTTTTAATAGTTCACATAATTCTTTATATCGATAAGATGCGTTTACCATAAAAAAGTCAAAATGGCCAAATTGTTAGTTTGGCCCATATACATAGGACCCATCAATATATACATTCTCCAAAACTTGAAATTTATGCGCTGTGTTCGTAACAGTTTGAAAAAAATATTAAATAACAAATTCGAGCACAAATGGTTCGAAATACTAAAAGAATATTTGAAGTTTCGCTGAAATCGATAAATAATCAAAACTTATTTATTGCACTTTGGTTAAATATTTAGGCTTTTGGCGATAGATTTCGTAATACTCAGCTATTTTCACAAATAACTTACAATTAAAAGAAAATAATTATAACTTTAAATTGATAATAATATTTCATAATGGTTTAGATACTTATGAAGAACTATTCCATTTCATTTAACACTTTACTTACTTTTTTGCAAACTGTTATTTGTTTTTGGTGCTTGTTTTTCGTACACGAATTTTTTTTTTTTTATACGCCTGTATTTGTATCACAAAAGTTTATGTGAATACCAAATCTCTACTTAATCGGTTCAGTAGATTCGAAACTAATGAGCTGTGACAAACAGAAAAACCGATATATTATAGGTCACACGAGAGATAATTTTGTCGGAATTACGGAACTTTTAAATCTAGAAATGAGCATTTTCCTTAATTACCAGTCTTTCATTTCAAATCCCATAATATTCTAAACTTTAGTCTGTTACATATCTATACCCAAAGAGAAACAGGCTCTATTTATATTACGATGGGACACAGAGATAACAGTTTGTGTAGCTTCTAAAGGAGAAAGGTGGCTGTCAGCACCCTCACCCTTCCACCTACCTACATACAGGTTTGTCATAGATATAGTGTGATTCAAAAAGGAAAAATGAAATAAAAGAGTAATATTTTTATAATGTCAACTCTTTTTGTGCTTTTATTTGGACTTCGCAACTTGCGGTAGTGTGAGAGCCAAGATCGCGAAGTCGAATAAAAAAGCGACACACTTGTCGTACTTGTTTCGGCCTACTTTCGAACCTCCAAAACTTATTTGCAAAATCCTTTAAATAGGCACCAATTATTTTGCATGTCTAGCAAGAAAACTATTTTTTTAGCAAATCCAATTTTAAGTTAAAAGCTTTGAATGACTAACGAGATAATTAATTTTTATCACTATTTGAGACTTCTTACTTATGATTTACATTGTAGCAAATTAGGATGCTAAAATGTTAGATGTTAAAATGATTATAAATAGCCGCAGCTATTTATAATCATTAAAAGCATAGACCTTGTGAATAAGATTACTAAGTTTTTTTTTATCACTAGCTTCTCGCTACTTTGTTCGGGTGGCCTTTTTGTAGCCTATGTGTTATTCCAGGATGTTTACTATCTACTTACTAAATTTCATTTAGATTCGTTCAGTAATTTTTAACAGACAAAGGAAAGAATGAAAGAAAGACAAAAAAGGAGGAGGTTCTCAATTCGTCTTGAACTTTTTTTTTATGTATGTTACCTCATTACTCGCAGATGGCTGGACCGATTTAAAAAATTATTTTTTTGTTAGTTAGTATAGTTAGTCTTTAGTTTTGTATATATTTTCGTTTTTGACACCGCCTTCCGAAATTAAAGTTATTTTTGCCTTTGTAGTGTTCTTATATGGAAGTCGGTTCTATTTTTTTCTAAAAAGTTTTTTGCGTAAAAGAGTAAAAAACATCCAAATATCCATCCATACGAAATTTCGCATTTATAATATTAGTAAGAAGAAAGATGTACGACGTAACTCTTACATATATGTATTATAATATGTATATATAATAACTGAAAATGTGTTTGTGAACATGATTTTGGTATAGATGTCAACTCGGACCTGGCTTGAAAACTGGACCTAGATTCCAAAAATTACAAGTATGTTTGTAAAAAACAGACATATTCCCACAAAATCATGAATGTGAAAAAATACAAGGTTCACTATAACGGCTTCACTTATAAGAGAAGAGAGATCCAACTACTAACGTCTTTCGAAGTTCCAAGTGCTTTAAAAGGGTTTTTTGTTATTAGCTATTCAATCGTGTAACTTAGAAAGTTGAAAAACTTTATTGAATTGTACTCAAACACAAAGATTCAAATTGTTGGGTCAGAGAGAAGATTCAAGGCAAAACATTTGCCTTGTTTCATTATTACAAAGGAGAGATCGACGCAGTACCTAATAAAATATAATTATGTAGAAAGACATAGCATGACACTGATACAGCATTTTTCAAAGAAGTATGAAATAACTCACAGTAAGGATCTCACTTCTTTCATAAGCAATGCTTCAATAACAAAAACAGTCTTGGCATTATTACAGGAATAAACTTATAGATTTTTGTTTACATTTATTGGGCGGTAAGAACATTTTTTTAACTTTATAATGTAGCTTTAAGCTGGTATACATTTTATTTTATTTTTATTTTATTCAAGAGGAACAACAAACAGCCACAATATAAAACATAGAAACAATAAATACACAAAACACTATAAACAATATTGCAGCCCACAACGCTGTTCACAGATTAATAATTGGATATGATACATGAAAACAATAATCGCTAGGGTTACAAATGCATTATATATATAGGATAATACTAGCTTATTAAATCAACTTACTGTGATATATATGTATATAATATGTATGGTATAATGTATATAATTTTATATAATACTCAAAAAAAAATACAAAATATAGAATAACATTCAAGAAAGCTCCTTAAGTATAAGACTTTTAAACCGATAGGGAGAACATGCAAAAATGTCTATATGTTCAAAAGTCCTATTGTAGGACTCGACCATTCTGCGAACAGGCGAACGCAAGCCAGAATTGGACTTGCAAGTACCCACTGAAAATAATGTGCCAGCGCGTACCTTTCGCTTGTTGACTGTCCTAGGAACTGCTTAGCACAACATGTTGGAAAGTTCAATGCTGTCAAATTTATTTCTAACAATATTATATAAATTCATAACTTCTAAATACTTACGTCTATTTTCAAGTGTTGTGAGCTTATAATTTGCAAGCAAATCATGGTATGACAAATAATATCCATAACATCTATAATTTATATTGAACACGCTCGATCATTTCAACGTACTTTTTATAGTATGGACTCCAGACGGACACGGCATACTCCAGTTGAGAGCGTACTAGTGACTTGTACAAGCACATATAGGAAGAGGGCTTTTTAAAGTCGACTGTTGATCGCATTACAAATCCATATAATTGATATGCTTTATTAACAATCCTTCCTAAGCAAAGTTTAGAATCAAGGATAACACCGAGATCACGAATGAAGTCCACTTTAAGTAGGGGGTCATTGCACAAAGTGTATGTATAGTTAATTTTTGTTTTATTTTTGGTAAAGCTTAAAAAGTTACATTTAGGTTAACTTAGTTGCAACTTATTTATTTGGCAGTAATAGGATAGTCGGTCCAAATCTTGTTGCAGCAGAAGGCAGTCATTTGTTTGTCGTATGGCTCTATAAATCTTGAGGTCATCAGCATATAATAAAAACTTGGTATTACGAAAGCATTGGCTGATGTCATTGATGTATAAAATAAACAAAAGAGGACCAAGTATAGAGCCCTGAGGCACACCAGATGTCACCTGTGCAATGTTAGATTGGTGACCATTGATTACAACCCTTTGACTGCGATTAGTAATATAGGAGGTAAACCACCTCAGAAGATTACCACGGATTCAGTTGAACGCTATTTTACTTAGTAATAGTTCATGGTCAACCTTGTCGAAAGCCTTACAAAAGTCCGTGTACACTGCATCAACTTGTACACGGCTGTCAACACAATCAAACAAAAAGCTAGAAAATAATAATAAATGAGTGTTTGTCGACCGCCGTTTCACAAAACCGTGCTGTTGTTGAATTATGATGTTGTGGAGTACAGGATAAATTCCGTTATGGACTAACCTTTCAAAGAGTTTCGACAAGGTAGACAAGAGGGAAATGGGACGATAGTGTTCAACGTTGCGTTTAGATCCACTTTTGTGAACGGGCACAATATACGCATGCTTCCACAGTTCAGGTACAACTCCCTCAGATATTCATTTATTATAAATAATAAATAGAGGCTCACAGATGGAGGTCGCAGTATTCTTAAGGAAGAAAGGCGAAAGTCCGTCAGGTCCAGGGCCTTTTGCAGGATCCAGGGATTTAAGCTCCTTCAATATGTTCTCTTTACTAAAAGAAAGTTCACAAATAGAGACGTCATGTAGTGCATTGTTGTCCAGCGGAGGCTTCCAATGAGGCAACGAAGGAGATGTGGGTTCATATACCGAGTAAAAGAAGTCGGAGAACATATTGCACACCATATCTGGATCATTTGTTTCAGCATTTTTATATTGAAGCTTGGAAGGGATCCCAGGTTTAACTTTTCGATTTGAAACATAGGTCCAGAAGTGTTTTATGTTTTTACTTAGATTGTCCTCCACAGAACTGATATATAAACTGAAACACTTAAGACATGACATCCTTAAACTCTTTTCTATAGTTTGAAAATAATTCATAATCAGAAATGTTATTATATTTCTTCCACTTAATCCATGCCTTGTGTTTCTTCTTAGAGATAGCTATGAGATTGCGAGAGAACCATATGGGATAGCTAACTGATCTAATTCGGGCCAGCGGAGTATCTTGTTTAATAATATTATCTAACTCAGTATAGAATTTAGCCAAAGCCTGTTCAGAATTCATGGGGCCCAACAGTTCAGACCAGTTCAGTTGCTGAATGTTACGATTAATGTTGTCAAATTTGGCCTCATGAAAACAATATTTTTGAAGAGGAGTTTTAGTCATCGGAGTGATTTTGACGTTTAAACAGGTCTTACACGTCAGGACAGGATGGTGGGTGTCAATTGGAAGTAATGTAGTGGAGATTTTAGAAAAATTACAGGGGTTGTTGGAAATGACTATGTCAAGAATTTTACCTCTGTCATTCATAATGTTGTTAAATTGAGAAGCACCCAGAAGTGAAATTAAGATATTTAAATTGTCACAGGCCGAGGTCCCTCCAGAATATGTTGAAGAAATTTGCGAAATATCTGATACAGAGGATACTAGCCAATTAGCTTCAGGGAGATTATAGTCTCCTATAACAAAGAAACTGTCAACACTAAGATGGCCTAAAGCTTCTTGTAATAATTCAAAGTGCTTGTCATACACTAAAGTAGAAGTCTTTGGTGGAATGTAGGCAGCACTTACAATGTGTCTTTTATTGTTGACAGTGCTGGGCAACTCAACCATAATGTGTTCAATGTGAGTGTGTGAGAGATCGCTATACTTTGTTTTTAACCTGCGTAAAATAGCAATCAGTACACCCCCACCATCCCGTTTATTAGTAGCAGTACGATGACGATCACGACGGTACACACTATATCTCTGGTCTATGAACTCACTATCATAAATTTCAGGTGTTAGCCAGGTTTCCGTTAAGATAATAATATCGTATGTATTCATAAGGATATTCGTGAGTAACTGGTGCAATTTTGTGCGAATACCCCTGCAGTTTTGGTAATAAATTGTAATATTTTTATTCAGCATTGTTAGTATTCAAGTATAAATGTGTACTGATGACAAGAGTGTGTTCAAGTATCAAATATATATAAGATCTTATCAATAAAATAACAGAAGTTATGGTAGCAGGCAGCAAAAAAGATTGAAGCAGAAGGCAGTATAGGTCACAACACTTTACAATAACAACAGCAACATGTTTCTTAGCAATACTATTCTTAATTTTAAATGTTAAAAACAAAAGGTATGTTGAGTATAGGTACGATAACAGAGTATATATATAAATGGAAGGAGTAGTAGAGAAGTTATGTAAAACAAATATTGATTAACCGTTTTTAATATTTCTCTTAATAGTTATGCCTACATATAACCTAGTTAATTAGCAAATAAGCTTTGACACTTTACACTCTCACTCTTTACACGCTCACTTTACAGATACTATAAATTTTAAATATCAAAACTAACCCTGCCGTAAAGTTATTAAAGGTGAACATTATAAATGTTTTAAGAATCTAATTATAACTTGTCCTATTCATTCTAATTGAAAGGTTCTATAACCAATAATATTTACTGATATTTTACTGAGTATATTTCTGGTTTCTAATAAACACATGATAAAAATGTGGTAGTGTAAAACTGGCATAAACGAACGCTTTCAAAGCCAGAAACACACTTGTAGCGCATCGCGCGAATTTTCCATTCTTATCTGGCGTTCAGACGTGCTCGCTAAGTGAATATCACGTTTTAAGATGGTTGTGTTCGCTCGCTACACGTTGAGTGTTACCAATGTGTTCTTGGCACAATTTTCGGCTCTATAATATTCCTCACTTTCTTCATTACATGTTACAAACAAATGCGTGGGTAATTTAGGCAGCATTTAGGTGCGTAGGCAGTTAATTTACATAGGGTAGCATTATTAAGACATAATTCATCCGCGAACGTTATTAAGACTTTAGTCACCTTATTTTGTTATTTACATTGTTCCATTAGCGATAGAACGCTCCAAATTCAGATTGCCTTGTTCTTTAATCTTGTGTGTTCAATTGATGCAGTTTTTTGCGATTTAATTTAATAAAAGTTTGATTATTAAATACTATTACCGTTTTATATAAATAATTCCAATTTATATAAGAGCAGGGGTGGGACAGTGGTTACGGACCCGACTTCTGAGTTGTAGTTTATGAGTTTGAACTCAGTCTGGCATATTACTTCGGGTAATTTATTTACCGCCGTGAGGAAAACGGCCTGTCTTAGGACCAAAAATTCGAAGATATGTGAGGTCCACCAACCTGCACTGTGCATTCCAGCCCACGTGGTGGATTCCAGCCTATTCCTTCTCATAGAGACGAGGCCTGTGTCACAGCAGTAGAAAAGTTATAGGCTAAATCTTATATATAAAAATCAATTACTGCTCGTTAGTCTGGAACGATTTGTCTAATTTTGGTTTTAAAATATTTGTGGAAGTCCAGGGAAAGATGAAAAGGTGTGTTAAAATAGAAAACAAATGTAGTGATACGAAGTTTTCCGGGTTAGCTAGTTACATAAAATACTTTTGATTTTGTATTGTTTCGTTTTCCTGAAACAGATACGTAAATTATCTCTTCTACTATAAATTAACTAACCACGCGTATCTCTCGACATAGCAACTAGTCTTAAAGTTTTAAGTGTAGTGATTAAGTCTGAGTTCTTAATCCCAGGTTGCAGTGTGTAGAATAATAGCGCAGTAATTAACATAGTGGTTGCATGTAACAGTTGTGGCTGTAAGCAATCGCGACACGGGATTGTACTATTTTATCAGTTCAAACAGCGTAGCACGGTTTAAGTTGTTGTTCAAGTCTGTGTGGGTATGAATAAGGCAAACTTAAAAACTGGAATTGTTGATATAAGTATATAAGTTACTAGCGGGTGGCCCACCCGCTAGTAACTTATATCAACAATTCCAGTTTTTAAGTTCTAGTGTTTTAAATACGTAAGTACGAATTACTTTGATTGTTAAAGGTAGAATGACATTATTTTTTTGATAGAAAATTAGTTTTATGTTGGACATTTGCAAATTGGGACGCTATATTCTCGAACAAAATTGGGAAATAAAAAAAACTTACTTCCAAAGTAGTAAGACTTTAATGCAAACTGTAAGAAATTTACATGGAAAATTTTCGAGCAATGATCTGCCTTCAGTTCAGTTTGTGCGTCAATTTGTGAAGCGAGTTCATAAAAATGGATTGTTATTGGACAAAGCAACCCGTGTACGTTCTCGTCCAGTACTTTCAACCGAAAATATTGCTGCTGTGGCTCAGAATGTGCAAGAACATCCATCAACATCAACTCGTCATCGTTCTCAGGAACTGAAAAAAAAAAAAAAAAAAAAAAAAAACAGAAGGTCAACATCAGCCCGTATAAGTTCTGTAAATAAATACTTTTACATGAAAAACGTGCCATTTGAACTCATAAGTGCATTTTACAAATGGAATAGTAGCAGTGACAGTGTTACCTAAAATATTTACATTGTTTTCGAAGAAATACGACTATAACAGTGCAATACCATAATACAGTGAACATGGATTATATTGGACAATGAACCAACAAAATCATAAATGCAGGTTGGCTATCACATATTTATATACGCTACTCATATTACAATAACATTATCTGATTAAAATAAACACTGAACTAAAAATAAATCTCTTACAAAAACAGTTGTGAATTTAAAAAACGTTTTTCTATGTCAACAAAGAACAACTGTCTACTTGCCATCCAATCATAAAATAGATAGCACACAATCACTGGCAGAATAGTATTCGTTCGGAAATTATATGACTTAACTTGAATAGCAGTCTTTTAAGACTTTATGCAGATTACGTTCCGATACACGAAGCACTTTTTTTGTGAGAGTCTCTATCATGGATTACGAACAAAACATCACTTATCGGAATAACAGACCCCAACGAGCAAGCTCACTTAACGACATTTCGAGTACTGAGTCTCCTCTTTTTGATACAACTATGATGAGCCTTCCCAACACCTCACTTAACGACAGTCAAACGGTAATTGAACTGAATGAAAAAATAAAGGAACTCAGAAACCAGTTGACTAGCGCGCACCAAGAAATAGAAAATCTAAATGCTGAGAGCTTTCGTTTAAAGACTGATCTGAACAAAAGTCTGAAAGTTGTTGAGACATATAAAAACCTTAGTCTATCAGATAATACAATAATTACACCAAATCGTGTTAGGAAGAGTAAAGCAAGGAAACCTACCCCAGTCAAAGATATCTCAACTATGCAGAAATTCCATAAAAATACTAGTAACCAGGCAACACAAACTGATGTGTCTCCAACAAAACTGGCAACATCAAACGTCCCAGTTTTCGACACAAAATCAAAACAACAAACACAAGCGCCTACCCCCGAATTGCAAAATAAAACTACGACTACTATATTGGATCCAAAATCTAAACAACGAGAACAATATGAGAAAACTAACTGCAATATTTGTATTTTGAGTACTAATAATAAAAATAAAATAAGAGACATTGCAGGAACTACACTCAATAAACACTCTGACAAAATATGTCATTATTTAATACCGGACTGCAAAACCGAACAGCTGCTATGTGACATAGGACACAGGTTAAAACAATTCACACACAATGATTTTTGTATTATATTAATAGGGGAGGAAGATTTCAACAAAACAAATGATTATTTCCAGCTGGTACTAAGTATAAGAATGACCTTACAAAATATAAAACACACTAATGTTATCCTCTGTGCTCCAACATACAAATATAATGATTATAAAAATATGTACAATTGGAGAGTAGAAGTATTTAACAACCTACTATATTTAGACACGTTGACACATGAGCATGCATACTTTTTGGACACAAATAAGAATCTGTCAAATGATTACACAATGTTTTCTAAACATACTGGATTACTTAACAACTGTGGCATGCACAATATCTTTAAAGATATTGACAACTTTATACAAGGCTTAAAACAATATGACATACCCAACAAAGAATTCAGTCTAAAGAAGACTCTGCAAGCTGATGAAGCTCCAATTAACCAGTTATTTCTTTGACAACTATTTGCATGTAATGCATCAAAATATAGCAGGACTCCTAAATAAATCAGATGCTCTTACTGTATGCCTTGAAGAATTTAATATGAAGAATATCAGCATTGACGTCATTTGCATCTCTGAACATTTCATTATGTCAGGCTATGAAGACTTTCTGGCTATTCCCAACTACAATCTAGCTGCATGTTTTTGTAGAACAGAAACAAAACGAGGTGGTACATGCATCTTGGTTAAAAAAGGTTTACAGTGGGTAGATCTACCTGCCATAAATGAACAAGCAATAAGTAGATCTTTTGAATGTTGTGCTATCGAATTATTGCAATCGCACACTATTATTGTCTGTATTTATCGAATCCCAAAATCAGATAATTTAACTACATTTTTTAATCGCTTTGAAAAATTGTTAATACTACTTGCAAAGAAAAAAAACCGAAATATTATAATATGTGGTGATTTCAACATTGATACATTAAAACGAAGTAATATATCTGTAGATTTTGAATGTCTGCTACTTAATTTCAATTTAAAGTTGGAAATTAAACAACCGACCAGATTAAAAAGTAAATCGTGCATTGACAACTTTGCACATAATCTTGGCAATAAATGTAAGGCTGAGATAATTGAATTGGCTTTGTCAGACCACACCAGTCAAATCTTAAAGTGTCAAATAAAAAAAACGTTCATTGTAGATTACTGGTATGCAAAACGGCGAGATTTTAGTTTAGACAATATGAAAAAGTTTAAAGAATGTCTAGAAAACACTTCTTTTTCAGATGTATATCTCTGCGATGATCCGGATAATGCATACAGCCTATTTTTTGAGACATTTTCCATGTTTTATCGTTTGTGCTTTCCATTAAAAAAAATTAAAATAAGGTTGCACCAACGACCTCAATGGGTATCTCGTGGAATTAGAACCTGTAGTAAACGGAAGAGGACACTATTGTGGCGTTATCGTCTCAACAGAAATGAGGCAAACAAAATAAAATTTAAAACCTATTCTTCTACGTATAAGCGTATAGTTAAACTGACACGACGTGCTCAAAATATATATAAAATAAAATCATCGGCAAATAAATCAAAAGCTACATGGGATATCATAAATCAATCAAAACCAAAGATACCCAAAAACACAATTGGGAGCATCAAAATGGGTAATAAAAATATAAAAGACCCTCGCGACATAGCTAATGCTTTTAACGATTTTTTCATAGACAAAATTAAACCTGTTTCTAATACGGGAAAACAAATCACTTCAAATATTTTCAAACCTAATAACTCGATGTTTATGGCACCTAGCCACGAAGACGATATAAAACGAATAATTAAATCTTTAAAAAACACTAAAAGTGTAGGACATGATGATATATCGACAGAACCAATAAAATATGTGGCAGATAGCATTAGTAGCCATTTAAGCTATATAGTTAATTTAAGTATAACATGTGGTATATATCCGACTAAACTAAAGACTGCCGTAGTAAAACCTCTTTACAAGAAAAGCGAAAGAGATAAAGTAGAGTCATATAGACCTATTGCACTTGTGCCTATATTTTCAAAGATATTCGAAAAATATATATATGAACAAATTCATAAATATCTAGTAAGATACGATATTTTAACTGAATCACAAAAAGGCTTTAGAAAGAATAAAACTATTAACATGGCCATATATAATTTCCTTAATAAAGTTATAGAAAATGTCGATCACAATATACCTGTTTGTTCAATCTACTGCGACATGACCCAAGCCTTTGACTACGTAGATCACAATATCCTACTTAAGAAGTTAGAAGCTTATGGAATAAGAGGAAATATATTACAGCTTATAAAGTCCTATTTAAACAATCGAAAACAATATGTAGAAATATCACAGATAGATCCTGAAACAAAGCATGAAAGGGCTTATCGTTCACGTGATAGAAAAGTCACATACGGTGTAACACAAGGTAGTGTGCTCGGCCCCCCTTTATTTTTATTGTACATAAATGACCTACCAAAGATTACAAAACACCATATGACATTATTTGCTGACGATAGCACGGTTACCATTGACTGTAAAGACAAACAACTGTATGATTCTGACATTACTAATACTATACACACAATTATAACATGGCTTAATAACAATAATCTTAAGATAAATATTGACAAAACTAAATTAATGACATTTGAACAACGCAAAAATATACTATTATCAATTCAGTAC
This sequence comes from Tholera decimalis, assembly GCA_943138885.2. NCBI lineage: Eukaryota > Metazoa > Arthropoda > Insecta > Lepidoptera > Noctuidae > Tholera > Tholera decimalis. The sequence goes on along the minus strand of OW964552.2, from coordinate 21,631,648 downwards.
AAAGATAAAAAAATTGATCAAGTAAGCACTTCTAAATTTCTAGGCTTAACAATAGATCAACGACTAGACTGGAAAGCACATACGATGGACTTGGCGAAGAGGCTCAGTAAGTCGGTCTATGCTTTATATAAACTAGCACCAGTCATAGGAACAGATGCAATTGTTACGGCTTATCATGGTATGGCTGGTTCAATTCTACGATATGGTGTTATTTTTTGGGGAAACTCCACAAATAGGGAACTTATATTTAAAGCCCAGAAAAAGTGCATCAGAGCAATGTTTGGTTTAAAAAGCACAGAAACATGTAAACCTTTCTTTATAAAATGTAAAATACTGACATTACCCTCTTTGTACATTTTTGAAGTTGCAGTATTTGTAAAAACTAATCCAAATTTATTCCCCACGTTGTCCGACAGAAATAACCGCAGTCGACGACATATCCACATGTTGTGCTCTAGGCAGTCTAAAACAGCTTTAATGAGAAATAGTGTTTTTTGCATGGCACCAATTATTTATGACCATATACCAGATAGCATTAAAACATTAAACATACATTTATTTAAACAACAGTTAAAAAAAAATCTAATAAGCAAATCTTATTATAATGTTTCGGAGTTCCTGAATGAGAAAATACGGCTGTAATCATTATTTTTTTATATTCTATCTTTCTTTGACATTTTATAAAATAATAATAATGACTTGTTTAAATTGTGATCTGAAATGGTATTTTTGACTATGTTTCAAGTGTTGACATTGATATTTATAATTGTAATTTTAGTAATTTAATATTCTATTCAATAATATTATTTTGAGTATTATGACTTGAGTAATTATTTATTGTTAATTTAAAACTGTAAATTATCTATGTAAGCCCTATGGGTAGACTTTTGAGCACTTTTTATTATAACTGACATTCTGTAAACTACCAAGAGTTACATGAATAAATGATTATGATTATGATTATGAACATTTCTCGCACTTCTCTGAGAAGAATTTTGCATAAAGACCTTGGTATGAGACTTAAAATGTTCAATTAGTCCAAGAACTGGACCATCCGATTCATTTTCGCTTCGCCCAATGGGCTGAAGATTGTTTGGCAGGAGATGAAGAATTTTACCGATAAATCGTGTTTTTAGATGAAGCTTATTTTCATCTCGGTGGCTATTTCAATAAGCAAAATTGCCGCATATGGAGTTCAAAGTGGACTCAATAGTTACACGTGACTATTGAGAAGCCAATAAGTCACTGTTTGGTGTGGATTTTGGTCCGGCGGCATCATTGGGTCATTTTTCTTCAAAGATGAGCAAGGAGTCGCCGTTACCGTCAACGGTGAGTGTTACCGTGTATAGGTACTCTACGTATTTTTGTTTCAAAAAATTGAAGAGAATGACATGGATGACATTTAGTTTCAACAAGACGGGGCTACATGTCACACAGCCAACGTAACCATCGATCTTTTGCGCACTGTTTTTGAAAATCGAATAATCAGCCGAAATGCTGATGTCAATTGGCCGCCTTGGAGCTGTTATTTGAGCTTTTTGGATTATTTTCTGTGGGGAACCATTAAGGATAAATGTTACGCAAACCATCCAGAGAAAATTGAAGCATTGAAACATGAAATCGAAGTTGCTTTGGAAGAGATTCAAGCCGAAACAATCGAAAATGTACTGAAAAATTGGGTTGATCGGATGGGGTACTGCCGAGCCAGTTGTGGTAGTCATATGAATGATATTGTGTTCCATTCTTAAATGACAAAGTTCAACCTTTCCAATAAAACTATACATTTTACAAAGATATTTTTTTTTTAAATTTAGTAGTTTTTTTTTATAGCCGATTTAAATTTAAAACACTAGATGGCCCACCCTGTATAAAATGAAGATTTGGATGTTTGTAAATCGATCACATCTCAATTTCGAAATGGTTTTATATGGAACTTTTTACAAAGATAGCCCTTATAGAGTTAAAGACTATGTTTTAGTTTAAGACATAGGATCTATATTTATATATGAATATGTGAAACACAATTAGCATCTCTTTTTATTACTAATTTTATGCGAACGGAGGTTAATTAAATGTGGCACTGCTTTTTTGGGTTTTCTTTTTAAATAGGGAACTAGCAATGTGGTTAGAATTCACATTACTAGATTGGTAGTAATGTGAATTGTAACCACATTGTTAACCCCTCCAACTAAGTTACATATGCTTGTGTCTGGAGTGGGTTCTCGGAAATAGGGTAATGGGTGGGGTTCGAACTTGTGACTTCTCGATCACAAGTCACAACACCTTAGTCATTAGGCTATTGACGCTTTAGTTTAGTGAAAATTTATATGGAAAAAGAGTCCAGAAAGGTTTAATTTTCATAAATGAATTATAGTCCAACTTCACCACTTTGAGACTTTAATCTTTTTTAGTATAAAATGTGTAACAGATTAAGCGCAATACCTCAGACACCCCAATAAGAATATTAAATTATAAATCTAAAACAACATCCGTAACTAAATAAATTGAAACCAAACCCATTTTTTATAAAATAGTTATCCTTACTAAACGCAAAACGTATGTGCGTACAAAATCCTTACGCAGACGCATACACTTATGCAATGTTAGCGGTCGATGCGACACGCACACATATTCCTTGAATTAAGGATTATATTACTTTGTCATGATACTGTTTCCATTTTAAATGAAAGATTTTTCCATCAAAATTTAATACCTATTTTTTATGACGGAAATCGATTCAGTAGCCGATTCTGAACGTTGCTACTTTCAGGAATTGCGTTAATTCTATTACACGTTGTATTTAAAAACGTAACGTGAAGGCAGCCGCCTATACTTACGGAAGTTTTGCAATACCAACGAACCTGTTTGACTGCTAACCTAATCCCATGTAACCATTGCTGTCTTTTTTTTCAGTGGAAAAATCATCAAATGAATTCAGGAGTCACTCCGAGAGTGCCAGACTTCTACTGACTAAAAACGCACTGTATTCCTTTACTTACCCTTTTGGTCCAGGGCCGCGGTATCTCATTAGAACATTAACGCCAGCAGACAATGACCCTGTTGGGCTTTTGGCCTATTGGGATTGCTGTGGGGTGTGTCATGGGTATTGCGTGTGTGTGGAGAGTTGAGGAACTCTCCCATTATCACACAGTTAAATTCATTTGTGTTAGAAACCACTAACGAGGAAGAGGTGGAGCGCCTTATCGTTTCTTTAAAAACAGATTGTGCTACAGGTTGCGACAAAATAAGCAGCTCTTTCTTAAAGGCACATGGGACTTTTTTAGTCGCACCACTTACCTCGATATTTAACTCTTGTCTTCAGAACGGTACTTTTCCAGATAGCTTAAAAAATCTGAAGTGTGTCCTATTTATAAAAACGGTGACAGAAGTCATATCAACAATTATAGGCCAATCTCGATCCTCCCATCGCTATCTAAAGTTCTGGAAAGAATAATTAATACAAGACTCGTAGGTTATCTGGAATCTAAAGGTCTTCTTTCAGATGAACAATATGGTTTTCGTGAGGGTAAATCAACAGATCAAGCTGTAAATACTCTCTTTAGTTCCATAACGAATAGCCTTGACAAAGGGAAGAAGTACCTAACAATCTTTCTTGATTTGGCCAAGGCGTTTGATACGATTTCTGTCCCGATCCTGCTCGACAAACTGGAAATGTTAGGTATCAGAGGGACACAAATGCAACTCTTCAAAAGTTACCTGGCGGGGCGTCTTCAGTGTGTCCGGGTTGGAAACTGCCACAGTGGTGACCTTCCAATTACACACGACGTTCTGCAAGGAAGTATCCTGGGACCCTCACTTTTTCTCGTTTATATTAACGATCTCACAACTCAAAAGCTCCCTCATGGCGAAATAATCTCATTTGCGGATGATACTGCTCTCACGTTTTCTGCCAGTACATGGGAAGAGGTCTTCGATGCAGCTCAATCTGGTTTCGATGGCTTGAGGACAATGTTTTGACCTTAAATGTGGACAAAACTAAGTATGTTTGCTTCAGTATAAGGTCTAGCACAGAACCTAACTTAGATATTCATAGTATCATACCGCATGAATGTTTGTCTAAAGAAAATTGCTCTTATCCAAAACTAGAACCTGTCAATACTATAAAATACCTTGGCGTTACCCTAGACAACAATCTAAACTTTAAAGACCATATAAAGATTCTTTGTGGTAGAATTAGGATACTAATTTACGTCTTTAAAACTCTGCGATATGTCACCGAACCCCATATACTGAAGCGAATATACTTTGCTCTCTGCCAGTCCCTTATTACATATTGCATAACATCTTGGGGTGGATCCTCAAAAACCATAATAAAGCATGTTGAGATTGCCCAGCGTGCCATACTGAAGATTTGCACTTTTAAACCGAGATTGTTTCCCACATCTCTCTTATATGAGTTTTGTGATGTATTAACTGTCAGACAGCTCTTCATCCTAAACATTATAATTAAGCAACACAAAACATTAATTTTTAACACTGCAATTCTGAATAAACCAAAAAAAAAACACTTAGTATGTCCACAAAAAAATCATTCAAAACAAAATTTAGTACTAAATTTATTCCCTTCATTGGCCCCTACATTTACAACAAGATAAATAAAATTCTAACTATATATCCATTGACCAATAAGTCCTGTAAAACTATAGTAAGTACTTATCTTCAGAAACTTACGTATGAGGAGACAGAAGAACTGCTAGAAATACCGGTATAAACTATAAACTTTTTTATTTTAATATGATTAATTCCATCTAATATCAATACGCTATACGTGCAACAATGACGCTTCCATCTAACAAGCACACATCCTCTTACACTCATACATTCACACCCACATATCACACAAAGAGAGGACATACTACACATATACTTTCTTCTTTGTCATTGTTTAATTTACTTATTTTATGTTAATTTGCTATTAGTCGTCCATTGTATCGGTTACTCAAGGGGAATGGCCTTGAGAGTCGAAATACAGGTTTTGCCTAGTTCGGCCTCAAGTTCTACAACTTTTGTGTACAATTAAGCACTATCATTAAGCACTGTATTATTTTTAAGAAACAATGTACATATATCTTGGAAATAAAATTGATCTTATCTTATCTAGTTATCGGGCCCCAGCAATATTGCTGACTGCTCTTTAGACATGCCGCGCCGTCGACCTGGGCATGATCTTTACCGGACGGTAAGCTACTCCTGCTAGCCATCCGCAAGCATTGCTGGCTAGTATTGCTAATCCATCATGAGATGCAAAATAGATGTATTGGTAAAAAATATGTAAGGCTAGTTGTAATACTCTTCGTATGACTTTCACTATAAAAAGTTATTTTACTGAAAAAAGTCCAGCGTAGAGTGTGCCGCTGAAAGCATGAGCTGTCAACACAAGTTTTCACATAAATCTACCCAGTAGTTGAACTTTGTTTAATGGTAAAACTGTCACAAGTCGGGTTGGATAACGGGCTTTAAAAAATGTTATGAAAATATTCAAGAAAAATACACCTTTAGGAAAAAAGATCTAGTTGCATTTAAATCGCATATCAATAAATAAGTTGATATTTCATTGAAATATTGATTTAACAATATATACATGTATGATTGCATATAAATATATCTATGCATACCAGCAACAGCTGGAAAAGAAGTAGGAAGATGCTGATTTTTGTGACATCTAATTTATACTCTAAGGTTACAACAATTTAAATTGTAACATGCAACGCTTTGCATGGCCCAGTTGATAAACCCATAGAGATGCATCCGAGCGCGACTTAAAGATAATGCAATTTGGAATAAAATAACATGTTGCCTGGCCTTCGGTGACTCTATCGCATGCGTTTATTCCACCACAGTGCGCGCACTTCTATGACACTCTATACTTCACAGATTTTACGTTTCCAAAACGCAACGCAGTGCGCGCGCAGCCACCCACCTCAATTATTATTTTAGTACACAAAACCATTCTGTTATGAAAAGTACTGGACCGAATCGAATGAAATTTGGTATAAGCATAGTGCAATAATCTACCTATCGCGCTATAGGCTCATCTAGTGTAAATAATTAGACTGCATTTTTTTTATTTGAACTTTTTCTGTATTTATTTTTAAATTTTCGGAAATATATAAATTTCTAAAATCTATCTTTTTCCGTATATTAGGTTTCTACGAAAGTTTTAGGAAGGTATGCGTAAAAGTATTTCGACATCGAAATTTAAGAAACACCCTAATGTATAGATATAGGTTTACCGATTAATTATCAATTAATCGGTATTACCATGATTGTTAGGTATATTATAGAAATATCAATTTATTCAGTTATGGCACGGTTCGGAAATGGTCGTTTCCTATGGAGAAGAACCGGCAAGAAACTCCATAGTTACTCTTTTCAAAACATTTTCACATAATATCACAGTCATCACAATTTGGGTACTACCGTTATAACTTACAGCTTTATTTACTTGTCTATCTACTATTTATTTATTCCTTTACATAACATGTAATTAATGCTGTTTATAGAATTGATTAGCAGTTTATATATTAATATTAAATATCAATGCATTAAATTATTACACAAAGAGGAGACTTATCGCCGCAATTGCGGCGTGCCCAGCCCTCGGTTGCGACAGTCGCTCTTTCCATGTCAACGCAAGATCGCACCGGAGCTCTGTTCGCTGTGGTACAATTTGCTGTGACAGTCAAATTTCACTCCGGTTTAGCACCTCCGCGCGCCAATTGTGTAAGCGCGCGACTGAGCGAGACCTACCGCCTGCGGATCCGACGGCAGCAACCCGACAAGGAGACTCGCCGCCTTTCCGGAGATTGTGCAGTATTCTCAGATCATCCGGACGGTCATGACCCTCCGAGACGCGACCAGCTTACGGGCTGGTCGCTGCTGTAAATTCGGTGCCCACACAGGGCCCTCATAGAGGATTTTAGACCGCATAATCTCCGTGTACTGCTGGAGGCTCTATGCGAAGATTGTTCGGTCCATGGCCTTCTTAAATATTGGGATCGTCTGAAAAATATTTTGAAACCTTACGCTAGTACAGTAATCACTAACGTCATTAAGCAATTTTAAATGTTACCCATCAGTAAAAATGTCATGGTATATACCTTGTAAGAAACGATAAAAACACACTGCGTTAATTATTGCCATGAAACTGACAGCAAAATGACATTTTATGAAATAAAACCATTTTATCAAAGTATTTAATACTGTTTTATATAAAAAAATTTTTAGCAAAAAATAGAACCGACTTCCATATCAAAACACTACAAAGGCAAAAATAACTTTAATTTCGGAAGGCGGTGTCAAAAAGGAAAATATATACAAAACTAAAGACACCGCCTTCCGAAATTAAAGTTATTTTTGCCTTTGTAGTGTTTTGATATGGAAGTCGGTTCTATTTTTTGCTAAAAATTTTTTTTTCACGCTTTTTAGTGGCTCGGTTTGTAACTTATCTAGTCACAAAAGCCATAATGTCAACAACTTATCACCTTTTACAAAATATTGCTTTTCCGCTGTTAATGTTTGAGGAGTTCTCCTGGTACTTGACCATCAACTCTACATCACCATATGTATTGTGACGAGCATAAATTGTTTAACATCCGTACTCAAGTAATCGAATCGCAATCCACGAAATACTTATTATTGAGGAGTTTCAGTGGCCATCTGTGGTCTTCATCATCAGTTCAACTTCCCCAAATGGTACTTTTCGGAAGCAACTGCTCAAGGTACTATAAGAAATACCCAAAACGCTATAAGTGTGCCTATAATATTTGAAGAGTTCCCTCGATTTCTCCAGGATACCATCATCAGATCCTGATTTTGTAACAATGGGACCAACTAGAAAGTATACCCATTCAAACGCAAAAAGAATTTTTCAAATCTGTCCAGCCGTCTCCGAGTTATGAGGTAACATACATAAAAAAAAAAAGTTCAAGATGAATTGTAAACCTCCTTTTTTTGAAGTCGGTTAAAAATAATGACAATGAAAGTAATGTGTCGATTATGCTATAACGAATAAATGCTAAATACTTAACATGATTTTAAAGCCAAACTGACACTAAAGTAAAAGTGTCATTATGACAAATCTTAAATGTTCTAAATATGAAAAATCTTAGTGCAAATGTGAACCTAAACGTAAAATGTCACTATTTCAATTAAAATAATGCATATTTTACCAAAAATATGGCTAGTAAACCGGTTTAATCACTATAATTACACTTTTGCACTCAAAAATCGTCAATTTTGTCCTTGATGACACGTACTTTTTCGTTGAAGGTCAGTGTTGCTCTGAGGGGAGGGGAATATTTTTGTTTAGTGCCAAAGTGGATTACTGCCATATTTTAGACTAGTGTAAGCGCGATTACGTGTAGTTCCACGTTTCCCAACAGATGGCATTAAAAAATGGATTTGGCAAAATTTTGGACCAAGTGACCAAACAATAACTGTCCATTCTAGATCGCTTATAAGAGATCGTGGAATATGGTAATGCCTTTTGTTTATATTTTAGTTTGAAATGTCCTTTATACGGGTTAATATGTAGTGTAAAATAAAGTGTATACTTAAAAAAATATTAATCACAGACTTGGTTGCGAAATAAAATTATAACTATAACAAATGTTTTCCCCAGTGACGTGTGGCAGGCTCATGTTTCTGTAAGTACTCTAAATGCTGTGAAAAGCGATAAGTAAACCAACAATGTCACCGAGAATGCTCAAGACTGATTAAAGTGGCAGATATTCTGTTCAAAACGTTTCCTGTAAGTCGGGCTAGCAAAGGAGGATAAGGTAAATATCTCCGTCATTTTATTGTTAGTCAAATGTAATGAAAACCGTGTCTTGGAAGTCCTTTAGAATATATTTATCACTATAAAAAGTCCTCTAGTCATTAAGACAAAAGATTTTAATAGCAGACGTAATATGTTAAAGCTAGACTATCAACCAAATTTCTCCTAAATAACTGGCAGAAATGGGCAATTTCGAAACTGAAAGCAAACCAATTCATACTAATCCGGGATAACATGAGGAAACGTCGCTATAACAGTTCGTTCACTCTCGCTATCTTCACCTATACATGTCTAGTGAGTTATTTCGGATCGGAGCCGAGCGTTTGGTTAATTCGGACGAGCATCACCGTCGTAATCCACTTAAGCACGCTACCGAACACTGACTGACGTTATTCCGCATTCACGCCAAAATTGTATGAATAAAAATTCCGCAAATCCCTAGCTTGATTGCATTGTTGAAGAATAAAGATACTTGGAGTTTTCCAACATTGTAATCCATACTTCATACAATAAATGTTTTTTTTTCATATTTATAACATCTCGATTATGGCTAACTTCTGATTGCTACCGTTTCATATCTAAACGGCTCAAAGAATTTGAACAGAAATGGGCATTCAGGGCGATGTTTATATTCTATATTAGGATAAAGGATAATTCCTATTCTTAATCCAATGATTGGGAGCAGCTCGTTACCTTAGAATGATTTCTGGATTTCAGACGGGCGAAGTTGCAGAAAAAAAATTAGTAATAATAATTTGATTCCCCATTTGAATTGCATCTTATCTTCCATGAAAATTATTTTATATTTATTTGGCCTTTCTGGTTTGCGATACACTATTGCTATAGCAGTTGGAGCGCAGTTTCAATTCATAAGAGAAACGGAACAGTAAGGCCGTGTTTTGGTAGTTATGGAAACCATGTTTAAGTGACAGATTACCAAAGCGTTATGAATGAAGTCAATTTGTGTCAGAGGCAGTCGCTGTAGTGAACGGGCCTTTGAGAGAGAACGTGTATGCATGCGGATCTACATAATCTTTACTCAATGGCTTGTGGTAGTACCGACCGCGGAAAGGAATATTGCATAGCTAGGAGACTCAGTTATACATAGGTATTTGCCATCGGTGTAAGTCCCGATATTAAAGATGAGGATAAAATAAGTACATTTCGTATTTTTTATACCTCCATAAAAACAGCTGAAACTAATACATGATTCAACAGTAAAAGGTACTTCAAATGATATAGACCTTTTTTTTTTCGAGGAAAACTCAATATATCTAGTCTTCCACCACTCTGTGTGGAGCGGAATTAGTGTCAGACTTTGTTTCTTCAGGTGCCATTGCGTCATCAAACTACAAATATCTCATGTTCGATGTAACATCTTGCTCCTATGACTCAGTACATCACTAATGTTTCCGTTTGACGATTAATCTTGCTATTCATTGCGGTAAACCCCTTTGATGTATCAAGTCTGTCACCCGATTTGTCTTCTTACGGGTAACAACATCAACTTGCAATGCAAACATGTGGTTGCTAATAATTTTGTTGTGATAAAACAAAGTAAATTTAAAATTTAATTAAAAGTCAGGATCTTGAGGACAAAAATATCCGGAGCCTAATGCATCAAACATCTGGTCAAACTTTTTACCCATCTACATATGTTGTGGTCCCACATAACTAGATGCAGCTGTGTTTTACCCAGAGAGGTTTTCAAATCAGTGGTTTTACCCTATTGGACCCTTTATTTTTCAATGGGACAATTATTTAATGACTCCTTCCATTCTGGGTGGAGCGGAAGGGAGTATCAGTCTTCTACTGGCTTGAATCTCACCCTGTGCTTACAATTGCCTTTACGTTCCGGTGCCGTGGTATCTCATTACAACATTCCCACAAACCCGGCAGGCAATGATTGGCAACTTCTTGGGAAGACTAGTCTCATATTTTCTGGCTTCTGACTACTCGTAACTACTGTCAAAGATCTAAAAATTATAGCGGCTAAACATGCTTTATGACGCACGACGGAATCTCGACACGTTAAAATGGGGATGACGTACCGATCTCGACAAGGAATGACGAATCAAACAACTTTCCCATAAAACAAAGGTGGTAGCAAAAGTCCACTGCCCAGTACACTTACAAATCCGTCACCAGTAATCCACTAATAAATGTGACCTGTGGGAAAATGTTGCGACAACGACGTAATGCAATTACTGCCACTTGTTGCCGCGCCTCGTGGCTCAAATTGCGTTTTATTCTCGCTGCGACAGAGTTAAGGGTTAAAACAATTTCAGGAACAATGTTTAAAAGCGACACGCCATCATAAAGATTGACAGTATCAATCAAAAGAATTGCCGTTATCGTTGTGTTCTTGATTGAGTTTTTTTATGCAGCTAACGGGAGATTTTTACCAATTTTTATGTGCTGGTACGAGTTATTTTTTGTTTGTTTTGAGGGAAGTGTAAATGAAATTTCAGATGTAGTTTTGTTTTCGGATGGAGCTTGTGTTTGCTTTTTTTAGATGTTTTTTTTATGTATGTTTTTGAATGTTTAGTTGCTAAAATCCATAAAAATGTTATAAATGTGAAAGTTTGTTTATTTTTCTTACATGTCAAAACAACGCAAGTGGATTGATGTGATTTTGATTGAAAGGCTCGAGAGATACTCAGGCTATTTCTTTTTGTCACAGAATGAACATTTATACGAGGGAAGATGCAGGCAGATCCTAGTATTTAAAAAATTAAATATTCCAAGAGCTAGCAAAGCACATGTTTCATACACGTCTTGTATGATACCTTGTAAACAAGAAATTTCTTTGGCTCCTCAAATGATTTTACGCCATGCGAAGAATTGGTTGAACTAATCTTTTCCCGAAAACTTAACTGAAGACAAAACAAAACATTCCAAAAATTATGTATGATTTTGACATGATTTTAACGAAAGAAAGCAGATCGACACAAAACCAACAAAGCTTTCATATTCGATACTTTGACAAATATTTCAGTTCTCACGACCGCCTTCAGTCGTTTATTTGACTTTCTCTTACGTTTCGAATTACAAAAGAATATTTCCAAAAGATTGTTTACTGTGTTTAAAGAAATAGCCTTGGTACAAAAATCGCCTCGACTCGATATGTTTACAAAACAGATACGTATTCTAAGTTTTCATCTATGCGATCGAAAATTACATTTTGAATCGGTTACTTGTCAATTGAATTGACAATTAGGATGATATGTACAGACTGACTAAATAATATTAAGGTCAGTATATTTTTTTTTATTACATCAATCCCCTAACATCCAACCCTTCCTAGTCTTGGGGACAGGATCGAAACTGAAACTTGTATATTTCATATAAATTTCTAACTAGTGCTAGTGTAACATTGACATATATGATGGTAAATAAATTAATATTATTTAGTACAAATAATGATACTATGACCAAAATAAATTAATAACATTATGTTAATTTTGATTTGCTTAGACCTACTTGCAAAATGGATCTAATGGGAATAGGGGAATGGATATGATTGATGGCTTTTCTCATTTCTTTCATTTCTGTTAAACTTTTTTTTGGAACGTTCTTCAGTTGCTTTGCTTTATTGTGTCCTATTCTATCTTGGTCAATCTTGTCACTATTTAGTGACAAAATATTTTCATTTCAGCATAGTTGTAATTTTCACTGTTAAATTACAAGTTTTACTATGCTTTATCCGGGAAAAACAAGAAATGTGGAAAGAAGGTAACATTTTGGTATGGTGCTAAGTAGCTTGAAGCTTGAGGAAGGCTCTTTGGCTGTCTGACTGTAACAGAAGGCGCAATGCGTTTACCGTGTAAAAGTCCACGGGGGCGAATAGCATCGCGCAACTGCTAGCACATAACATAATTTAAGAAATTTGTTTCGTACCTACTGATAATACCATCCGCGGCAGACTAAGTTTTGGAGCGTAAAGTGCATCTACCTGTTTCTAAGATAATATTGTATTCAATGCTCATAATCATTTTGCATGTTCTTCGCTTGTGTACGTGACTGCATAGTAGGTAAGATTTGAAATCTCAATCACAACTGAAAGCCAATTGCGGGATGTCGTCTCCACAAATAGTATTAGGATCAATTATTTGATAAAATAATGACACACTGGGAATATGCTCGTGAAACTTTTGTGGCGCTAAAATGTGGTTGAGTATTTTTCTTGTAAGTTTAGTTGATAGAACATGTTTATACACCAAGAAACATCACTGTGTTATTAATAATCAAATTTATTATAGTTAGAGTGCCGCCGTGTTGTGGGCTCATGTGTCACTATTATAGGTTTAGTGGTCGAAGAGAATCGCTTCATCTTGTGTCGAGATATTTGATATCTACCTTAATAAGCGTCAATTGCCTAATGGTACGGTATTGGACTTGTGATCGAGAGGGCACAGGTAACAGACACAAGCATATTTAGCTCTGTTAGCTAACAAAATTGCAAGTAATATGATTTCTGCACCCATTGCTAGTTATATTTTGAAAAGAAAATAATGTATATGTTACCGGCCAAACCCGATTTCAGGACAAACTAGTTTTGCCTAGGCTAAACTAGTTCTTCCTATAAGCGATAGGATAAACCAGTTTAGGCTAGGCCAAACTCGTTGAGCCTGATATAAATACGCACACTCTAGGATAAACAAGTACGGCCTAGTCTAAACCAATTTTGTAGAGTCGAAAGTAAAAAGTGTTCTTATTATAATGTGTTACCATCAGAGCAATATTTGGAAATCATTGAACAAGTTGAAGATGCAGAAAAATCTGAAAAAAGTCACCATTACAACAAAGGAGATTGAAACGATTTGCAGTGTTAAAGATCGGGGACGTGAAAAAACTGATTGCACGGAGTGAAGGTAATATAAAAAACTATCTTCCATCTGATGAACTTTATGATGTGATTGGCGCAGCTCATGTAGCTGTCGGCCACGATGGTCGTGACAATGCCAATATTACAAAAGAAATGATATTATTTGTTATAGTATGATTGTTTGTGTTACCAATTATCCATAACTTTTAACGACGAATCATTATCGTTTTAATAAAAATGATTACTTTAAAAAAAAAAAAAAAATAACAGATAAACTAAATAAAATACTCCGTGTATTCTATTCAGTTTATCTATTTATATTTACTTTCTAGATATACTATAATGTTAAGACTAGGCCATAATAGTTTATCCTAGAGTGTGCGTATTTATATCAGGATCAACTAGTTTGGCCTAGGCTAAACTAGTTTATCCTATAGCGCTTAGGACAAATTAGTTTGGACTAGGCTATACTAGTTAATCCTATTGCGTTTAGGAAGAACTAGTTTAGCCTAGGCAAAACTAGTTTGTCCTGAAATCGGGTTTGGCCGGTAACATATACATATATAACAGTTACATTGGTGCCTTACCAGGCATCATTACGACAGTGTGGTACCAGACGTGGGCCAGTATGCCACCTTCATGAGTAAGTACATAAAATGGTCGATCATACCCATTTTAATCAAACGTAAATAATCAGTTGGAGCCACACTTCAGAAAAGCTTTATCTAAATTAACCTTTAAAAAAACCGGTCAAGTGCGTGTCGGGCCACGCGCAGTGTAGGGTTCCGTAGTTTTTATAACAGCCAAGTGCGTGTCGTATTCGCTGACTGATCGTTTCGTACCATGCTCTAACTAAAAGCCAAACATGACTACCTAACTAATTTGACTTCCTATACAAATCCTCACCTGATCCGACAATTTTGCACGGAAAAACTTAATATTTTTTAGAGATTTGTATAAAACTTGTCATAGCCGGTGTTTTGAATTTAAATACGGACACAGAGCTACACTACTCAATCGTCACAAGAAACTAGCTCGATACAACTGGCGCTTAGCGCCATCTATCGACATTCCTATGGAGTTGTTCGAAATTTTCGAGTCAAATACAATTGGTCCACTATTACTCGTAAACTTGTAAAGCCCACTTATGTATGATAGTTTTCCTTAAAATTTCGTTATATATAGGTACTACTGCCGTGACATTTGAATTTCTAACTACAACCAATTAGTTGATAGAGGGGGTGGACACTTGACTCTAACGAAAATTGGTACTTTAAAGCTTGATAAGTCACGAACGGTTTACTTAATCAAAAAATGGTCTTCCCAAACCCCTAATATTTTTGAAAGATCTATCCAACGATATCCCACACTATGGGAAGAACGAAAAAAAAAAAAATTATCATCCCAGATTACATGTATGGGAGGTATCCTAAATAATTGTTTTTTTTTTAAATTTTATTTTAGCACTTTTTCGGCGTCATAAACGTGTATACTCATGCCAAAGTACAACTTTCTAGTACCAATAGTTTTTGAGCTAAACCGCGGACAGACGGACAGACAGACGGACATGGCGAAACTATAAGGGTTCCTTGTTGACTACGGAACCCTAAAAAGAATTAAGATAAGAAATTTTTTCAAGCATAAGTAACTTAATATCTAGAATACACACATTTACAAACATTCTCAGATACAGCTTAATACATTCAATTCAGTGAACACCTGTGTCTGAACTAGATAACTCAATATCCGTGTTTCAACAGCAGCACTCTTCCTTTATGATTATACATTTCACTTTTATCAAGACAAATCTTTAGTTAAGAAAGTTTGTTAAAATTCTTAGTAAAGTACATGTTTGTCCCTAGTTTAAGCAGTATTACTGTGTGGATACTAAGCTAAATCTAAATTCCCTAGCTTGCTTTTGTCAACATTTAATTACTTCTATCATTAATCTACCCAATTTCGGCTGCTAGTGGAAATTACAAACCCCCACGGGGACTGTGCGTAATTTTCATTTATTGTGAAGCTTTAAAATTAATTAAAACGAATGTGTTATAACAGTTATAACTGTTTTGTTTACAATAAAGATACTTTCATTAACCCGCTAGGAGCCCTAATAAACGCGTAGAGTTTTTAACGGAAATGTGAACGTTTGCGAAATAAAATCAGACCACGTCAAAAAAATTAAATGTTGTTGAACAATCGAACTTTTCAGGGACTTAAAAAATTAATTGTATTGCTGCATGGTCTACCACGGAAGTCTCTTAATAAACTGGTTTTGACTTGGTTTTTGTACTAAGTGGAAGAAACTAACTGGTGCTTTGATAGTCTTCAAAACCAATTACGTCGTGATTTTTATATATAAAGTTAAATCCTCAAGTAGGTAGCATTACGGCGTTTTTATTTTTTTTGAGTTTGTCTAGTTGCATTAATTAATTACACATGCAGAGTTCTCAGGTGTTTATTCTTGACTATTTGAAAAACAACATTTGTTCTGTGGCTTGGTGCTAAAACGGCCAAATCATGCTTATATTGGTTGTCGAAACATCTATACTAATATTATAAAGAGGTAAAATTTGTTTATAAGTTTGTATGTATTAGCGTTTAAGAGTTTAAAACTAATTATCAACATTTTATTTTTATTGATATTAAGGTGCATTATTTGTGAGTGCTCAGTGAGAAGTGAAGTGAGAAGTACTAGTAGTACATAACATATTTTGCACCAGGTTTTAGAGTAACATGGTATACTTCTATTGGTCGAAATTACTGACTTAAGTATGACTAAAGTGGATTAAATAAACTGCTGGGAATTTTATTTACGAAAGCTTTGTTTTAACAAGGAATTGTCAAAACTCACTACCAACCTCCAGAATAATAAAAACGAACGACGGACGATCTCCGTGAGCTACAAAACAAAAACTAATAAAACCTCCGCTTAGCTTGACATAGCTAACGAGTTTGTGCAGTTTCTTGAAATGTACTCAATGAATGTACTGTACCAACACTGTCAACTTTAATATAGCAGAAGGGAACCGACTTAAATGTTTAATAAGATGTCTTGATAATTGCAGAAACTTTGTGAGCTTACATTGTGGTTTCTTATTAGAATTAAGTGTTTCTCGCTGGGAGCTTGATAAATTTTATATATAGGTACTTCTAAAATCTCGACTCAGATTGTAAGCTTTGAATAATTTCAACGCATTAATTTGCAAAATTGGAAGAGTCTGTCATGAAATAAAATGTCCTGTTGTGGAAACGTTAAACCATATTTAGTCGAGATTGTAATTTTAAATGTTTTTTTTTTTTGGTTTCAGGTAAGACATTGGATACGACTCAAAAAAACTACAGTAAGTAAAAGTATGTATCAAAATATTAATTTTGGGCGATCACAGTTCTGAAAAAGCACTACCAAATAACGTAAAAAATTCGGAGAACAATTTTTAAATGCTCGAAGCATGAATAAAACATTCTCATCGCAAATGCATTGAAAAATATTCAATCTGGATCCTTTCACGACTATCACAATAACGCAAAGAACTGTAAATAGCGTAAGAGCACTCAGAGAGAGAATTTCGAGCGACATTGTTTTTTTAATGCTTTGTCTACTATCTACTTTATACGAGTTTCAAGTGGAATGATCTCATATGATAGTTCTGTCTCTGAAAATAAAAGTGGTTTGTAATAACATTAATTAATTTTAAACTTCTATACAAAAATTACAGTATAAAATTGTTGATGCGAAGCTAAAAATAATAACAGCCAATAATATAAAGTGGCATCCGATTTGACGAGAGATCAAATTGAATTAAAATTTTATAGATTGGATGAATGTGCAGCGGTTTTTATATACTTTGTCATGTATACAAGTTTATGTAAAGACTTCTTATTGAAATATGTAATTCATTACGAATAATTTTGTTTCTATTGGTACAAGTTGTACACCCGCGATTATATATACAGATATGATATGATACAGCTTCATTATGTCAAAACATTTGTAAGGTGGAACAAATTAGAATTTCATCTAATGAACCGGTATACCTAAATTGTAGAACGATTGAACTGTCGATACACGATCTAATTAATCGGAGAGGAACGGTTCAACAAGCGTCGGATCGATCATAGGCGTCTGAAGTGCTAATACAGTAAGCCAATCGTACCATTGGATGTGTGATTTTGATGATCCCGGATTTACTAGGAATCTTGAGCTCGGAGATAAGGATTACCAATACCATACCATTGATTGTAACGATAAGGAAAAAGGATTTGTGTTGAATGTTTAATTTGGCCTGCTAAATGTTAATATACTCTCTTTGTTCTTAACGTACTTTTATTATTATATTCATATATTATTCTCAGATTAGGTTCTAATGCAGCTTCTCTCCCTGTATTGCACAAACGAAAAGTCACGGACATGTAGTCTCCCTACCCTCACCTACAGAGCGCAAACATGGTCGCTGACTCAGCGTCAGAAATCCGCACTTGAAGCCTGCTAAACTGCTCTGGAGCGAAGTATACTAGGTATCAAACTTACCGACCACATCAGAAACTCTATACCTTGCTTGAAAACATAAATAGCTGATGCTAGCCTCAAAGCTGTTATGTAGTATAAAGAGGAACTGAAATGATAATATCTGCCGCATGTCTGAAGAGCAGTGGAAAAAATAACCACTCACGTGGGTCCCAACTGACAGGAAATGACTACGTGACAGGCCTAGAAGGAGTTGGCGGGATGAGCTGGATATATTTTTAGAGTATTGGACTCCTATCGCATTAGCTCCCGAAAGGTGTAACGAGGGCAGGGATAGCTTTGCCCTGTAGTGATATAGCACGCCTCATAATACCTTTGATTAGTTAAAAATCTTGACTAAAAACCCACTGATGGACGTTATGTATAAGATTGGAACTAAAATCATGAGGTAAAAAAATTACAGACATTTAATACATATTCCACATTCATGATGATCTAGCGGTAGGAAAATTAATTATACCGACCGCAGCCTCTATTATTATCTCTTTTTCCACTTTTAAACGAATGCTCTCATTTATCACTTGTGACCTTTTGTCACAATTTAGCGTCCGGTCAGTGGACGATCATAATGCCGGTCACAATAGAATCAATTCTGTTTTGGTTACTTAATGGCCATTCTATGTCTGACGGCCTTACACGGACTGGGAGGTCTTTATTTAGTTTTAGAATTACTAGGCTGTGTACGCACTGTTATAAATGGTTTACATCAGACATATTATATATTTACGTATTGCAGCAATTACTCGTACCCAAATGGCACGCTCAATGTTCATGTGCCATAAAAGTAAGTTTCTACTCCTGCTATAAATGTGAAATTCCGTATTTATTGATGTTTGGATGTTCAGACGATTCTCCTTTTCAACGTCGTTTCGCCAGAGCTAAGCATCAGGAGCATATACTCGTATGTATGACGCATCACTAGGTTTTGCGGTCACCTTATGAGATGCTATTTGTAATAGGCCTTAAGTGATTTGAGCGTTTTTTTTATGTTTTTTAACTAATCATCCCTAAACGGCTGAATAGGTTTCGTACTGAACGTGGCATATGGTTAGACCATGATCTAGGTTTGGATATACAACATTTTCATGCCGTACAATATATTATATACACGCGGGCGGACTTTCTGGTAAAAACTAATTCGGTATAAAACGTTGCGTAAATTTCTTCTCCTTCCTAAATTTTTTGTCATTAAATATTTTGTAATATAGCTCCCCGTATGTACGCTCCAAGGATCAGAATGTAAGACTTTAACAGATAGGTATCGATAAAGATTATGGTTGTGAATGAGCGGCATGACAATAGGTATTTAGCCGTCATTACAGAATACGTGTACCAATATAATGTGACGTAAGTATTATTGGCGTTGTTGGCCTGTGGTGTTCATTGGTTGAGACCGAAGAATGTTTGGTTACCTGTATTAATATTATCCTCAGATTTTCAGATAGGTATAGTATTAATAGGTTATGATTGCATGAGAGTATGCTCATGTAATTATAATCTGTAGCTACTCAAAGATGGGTTGGGTGAAATAAAACCACAATCCATCCTACCATCAGTATCACTATTCATCATCTATCATCTTTGACCTCATCGATCGCTTATCATCAGGCGTCTCGAGGCCAAGGGCCGGCTCATTCATAATAAAAAAACTTTTTATCAAAAAATAGAACCGACTTCTATATAAAAACACTACACAGGCAAAAATAACTTTAATTTCGGTAGTCGGTGTCATTTGTTTTCTGTTTTCTTTTTTTTTTGACACCCCCTTCCGAAATTAAAGTTATTTTTGCCTTTGTAGTGTTTTTATATAGACGTCGGTTAAATTTTTTGCAAAAGAAAAAAATTTTCACGCTTTTTAGTGGGTCGGTTTGTAATTTTTCTAGTAACAAAAGCCAAAATATCAACTACTTATCACGTTTTACAAAATATTGCTTTTCCCGGTGCAGAGCCATTAATTTTTGAGGAGTTCTCCTGGTACATCACCATCAGCTCTACTTCACCATATGCATTGTAACGAGCATAAAGTGCTTAACATCTATATTCAAGTAATCTAATCGCAATCCACGAAATACTTATTATTGAGTAGTTTCGGTGGCCATCTGTGGTCTTCATCATCAGTTCCACTTCCACAAATCGTGCTGTTTGAGAGCAACTGCACAAGGTACTATAAGAAATACCCAAAACGCTATAGGTGTGCCTATAATATTTGAAGAGTTCCCTCGATTTCTGCATGATTCCATCATCAGATCCAAACGTGACGACAATGAGACCAACTAGAAAGTATACCCTTTCAAACAAAAAAGAATTTTTCAAATCGATCCAGCCATCTGCGAGTTATGAGGTAACATACATAAAAAAAAAGTTCAAGATGAATTGAGAACCTCCTCCTTTTTTTGAAGTCGGTTAAAGAGACAACACACGTTGGAACTATATGGTTTGCTATATAGTTGAGAAAATCAAAACATCTCTAGAAGGGTACATGAGGATGGCCATATACATTTTAAAAATTCGAATCCGAATAATCAATTTGGCTAGGTTTTGTCCAACGTGTACCAGATTTAGCGCCATATTGTAACGTCTTAGCTGTCAAATCGAACTATTTGAGTAGAACGAACAAAACAAGGATTTATTTACAAATATTAAGCGAAACAAAACTAGTCCCCTTTCCATATTTTGATGATCAAACGCGAGCCTATAATGAAAAATAAAATAAAGTTTTAATAATTTTATCATGACTTCTAGGACTTTGCGCCATGCGTTCTCTTTACTTTCGGGCGTATTGGTGCCAACAATGAAAATAAGAGACAAAAGTTTGTTTAAAAAAAAAACTAATTATGATATTAAATATTATATTTATTAATATTTAATATTTGATGTGGTTTATTTTACTTTGTGCAACCGAGTCTCGGTTGCACAAAGTAAAATAAACCGTACGGAGAGTGTGCGATGGAATTACACAATCTAATTCCTCCAAGTCCGTTCCATCATCAGTCCGATGATGGAACGGACTTGGAGGAATTAGATTGTGTAATTCTATCTATCGGTTACATTTCGGGGAGTGTGCGATGGAATTGCACAGTCTTATTCCGCCAAGCCCGTTCCATCATCGGACTACAAGACAAATGGCGATTCACCATCGTTACATAGTGGACATCCCACCCATACGCACTAAACGTTAGGGAATACTTTCAGTGTGCGTACGGCTAAGGAGTGGAATTCCCTGCCGGAGTCTGTGTTTCCCGATAGCTATAACCTAGGGGTGTTTAAGTCAAGAGTGAATAGGTTATTTTTAGGTAAGCGTACTCCATCTTCGACCACATCATCACTTACCATCAGGTGAGATGGTGGTCAAACGCGAACTTATTGTCAATAAAAAAAAGAAACGTTTTGAGTGACATTTGACAGATAAAGATCATTGAAATTCCTATTAGCATTTGAAACGCATAGTATAAATTGAATCTACAAAGTGATCCAGTACATTACCCCAATTCAAAGCTCTAACGGTTGGTATTGATATAATGAAAGGAGAGGTACATTTCCATTTAAAAAAAAATCGACTGTACGTATTGTAGTAGCCCGGTAATGAATTTATTAAGAAAGAAAAGAAGATTATCTATCAGGCACTTGTTGCACACAATAGATTTAATACTTGGGCTTTGGCTTTTGAATTTAATCCTCTCGCGTCTCAAGGAGCAGTCAGCAATAGTGACGGGGCTAATAGGGCCATGGAATGCCGAATTCTGCTCGATTTGCCCCTCTTTTCGATATTTACTTAATTATGTAAGGCTATGTATAGATTATCCTGTTTTGCCAAATGTTTGTCCGAATAATGTTTATTTTGTTCCAAAGCTGGTTCACTTCGGTCTGTTTGCGATGTCATTAAAGGGTTGGATATTTTTTGGCAAAATAATGGAAATTAAGCTTGAATTATGTACTATTTTCGTTGTGTGTACTTACATTTTTATCAAATAAATAAATAATTCACGACACGATTTATTGCATTATTCATTCCATGCCAAACCCATATTTTAC
Source organism: Tholera decimalis (assembly GCA_943138885.2). Taxonomy (NCBI): domain Eukaryota; kingdom Metazoa; phylum Arthropoda; class Insecta; order Lepidoptera; family Noctuidae; genus Tholera; species Tholera decimalis. The sequence goes on along the minus strand of OW964552.2, from coordinate 21,609,460 downwards.
ACTTTCCAAATAAGTTGAGAAAAAAAAAAATTAAACACTGCTGGTTTCTCATAAAACGAAAATAGTACCTATGTCAAGTATTGATAGAGCACCCTAAATGTTATAGTGGTTATGTAGAGTTTAATCAAAATTATTTTGATTGTATTTTTAAGAAAATTACCTACGCAAAACCAAAGATTCTTTCATTTTTAGACAATTTTTCCAAATCTCCACTCATCTTAAAAAGTGCTCCTTTTGCGAAGTGCACCAATCGAGAAGTGCACCAGTTGCAAAGTGTACCATATGAGAAGTGCACCAAATGCTAAGTTCACCATTTGAGCATGGTGGCCTCTTTAAACATTTGATGTTGTATTGTTAAACATTGATCCCTATTAAAAATAATTGAAGGAAATAATATAAAGTCTACAGCCTTGTGTACAACTTGATGGTCATTTATAAAGACTATTTTAGGTTTTGAGTCTGAAATCGACCATTATCATACTTCATACCTTATCTTTACCTCTCTTAACATGCATAATTGTAAACATACCTGCGTTGTCTTGTGTGTCTACCTTTTATTTTTTTTTAAAACATGAATGCTCTGCACTTCTTCTTTCACATGTTTATTACACTTAATATGAGATTTCCGTATTTGTGTTTGCCGTGTGTGTATACATATAAACGGCAAATATCTTTGCGTTCTCATTTAGAACTCAGTTTCACATTATAATTTGTATGCCAAAGCTTTGAATGAATTATTTGGTGTCCTCCCATAATTTATTGTGGCCTAAATGAGATTTATTTGTTTATATATTCGTATAAGGAAATAAGTATCCAAATATTCGTGTCGTTTCTACGAAACTGTTTCTGTACTGAAAAGGCATGAATATATGAATAATATTTTTTTAATAACGAGAATATGAATTTAAATACCTATACTAAGCTATTCATAGAAAGCACATATCACTGGTTTGCGAGAATATCGACATAACTCAAAATGCTGTCCAATTTAACTAGATACTTGTGTGAAATAATCATACATTTAAGTATAACATCGTGAACTGAGACAGAATGCCTATTTTGCGCCGAAGTTCATCAGAAAGAAACAGTGTTATTATTCATTTGAGACAAAACACTATATTTTATTTGCATAAAATATAGAATATACGATGTTATTATAAATATGGAATCCAACATGATTTGCTTAAAACTTAAGCATGCGAAGCTCCTCTGCGAGAGAGACTAGGCCTGGGTTTGACTCAAACCCAGGCCCAGTCTCTGATGAACGTCGGTGCAAAATTGGCATTGTGTCTCAGTTCACAATGTTATACTTAAATTTATGATTATTTCACACAAGTATGTAGTTAAATTTGACAGCATTTCGAGTTACGTCAATATTCTCGCAAACCAGTGATATATTTTCTGAACTATCGTGTACGTATTTTACGTTTGAAAGCTGTATTCAAGTATTTATAAACGGTTTAGTTAAGAGAAGCTCATGGATAAAAAATATCAACCGCACAAGTCGATCTATAAGGCCAAGGAATGCGTGTCAAGTTCGTGGATCGGTGAACACCATGCATAATTATTAATACGGTTTTTAAATGAAAAACCGGGGCTCCTCTGAGCACTGAAAGCTTGCTAAACCGTTCCTTGCTGACATTTGTAGATCTTTGCAGGTCTTTACAGTCGTTCAGAATACAAAAAACTCTTTCACCAGTCTTGCCAAGTAGTATCTTGCTACCCAGTAATTGTGAACTAGAGGTCAGACAGGCAGTAGCTTAATTTTAAATACATTTACTCCGGTTAAATGGAAAACCTCAATGTATTTTGGAGAAAATTGGTAGATTAATAGACGGTTCAGTTTTTAAAAAGATTACAAGAACTCCTTTTATTAATGGAGGCTTATAAACTACTAGAAGGCCACAATTTGTGTAATTTCTATCATATCATAAAGCGATGTATCCTTAAACCATCGTCGAGAACTGGCATGTTCTAGGATTGAAAAACCTGAATACATACGATACCTACCTACCAAGTCACATTGGGCGGTTACGATCAAATCCCGCTCATAAAAAATTATGTTATCCAGTAGAAAAGCGCCATTCAACTTACGTTAAAGTCGAGATAATCAGGAAGTTTCTTTACCTGTACCATTTATTATGTCGCCAAACTACGCAATACTTAGAGATGGTGAGAATACTTAGATCTTATCCAAGTCCTAAGGTCAAGATCAAAATGTCAGATAATATTAAACATAGGACCAGGATATTCAGGTTCAACCTAAATGTCAGTCAATTTTACACTTCAAGCGACTTGATTATATACATACTTAACTGGTCGAGTCTCGTAAACAACGGTTGGCAACGTATTCGTGTTCAATCGATTGATCTATGCCGCAATTATTTAGATACAAGCCCCGAAGTGAAAAAGTCAATGAACTACGAAGTATTGATCCGAATTGGGCAAGTATTATTTCTAGAACATTCATCTTGGTTGGAAAATAAATTTACCAGTTATTTACAATCTACTACATAGTTGGGCATCATGTGGAAGAAGCTTCTATTAATCACTATAAAAATATCTTACAACTTGTTAAGAAGCGGAGTGTGTAGTTGAAAATGCTTGAACATTTAGTTTGCTCTCAAGACTTCACTCCTTGTAAAAACTTTTCAGACTGAACGATATAGTTTTAACGACACGTTTTATGAAAGTTTCTAAAGTGTTTTAATTTTACAAAATATTTTGTTTGGAGATAAGCCGTCAATTATTTTCTCAGAGCAGCAGAGAAACAGAAGATGATTCAAAGAAAGTGTGAATGTTTAATTAAACGTGTAAACAAAATATGAATTCAAAATTTATGTTTCATGGCAGCATTTCTTTTGTGCTGCCAGGGTTGTATGTAGTAGAACCCACATTTATGCAGGTAAGTATATCGTTATGTACCCCAGCCGTGTTTGTGCATTAAATATCTTTTAAATATTCAGTACTATGCCTGTGCCGCACTGTTTATTTATTTAGTATAATTTACCTATAACATTGTATAAATTCGTTTATCCTAGCTGTTGCTACCGATTTTTTTAAACATTTTGGCAATGTCATTATTTCATCCGCAAATGTATCTCTAGATTGTAAAATTAGGACCAAGAGCATAAAATATTTACAAGCATATACAGAGCCCTGAATTCGGCCAACCTGATTTTTATATCATCCGCCCGTTCACTTATGTTGTAAGTGCATAGGTGAATTTGAGCCCACATTGCATTTTTGGCTTATATCGAGTAAACAATGGCTTATCGCTGACAAACTCATTTAGTGTTAGTGAAAATAGCCAAAAAGCTAGCTATACGCGGAAGCTTCCCATGGGATACAAAACTAATTAAGATCCGGAATGAAAATACGGCACGTTCAGCCAAACAATACATTTTATAAGAATTTTCTTTGCACACTTTTTCCTCACGTACTAAACTTTTCATGTAAACAAATGGTGCGTGACCCGGTTTTTTTTTTCAGTATTCCACAATTACATTTGAACTCACTGAAAAACGTTCGCAGTACATTTGGGTGCCTACCCTATTTAGATTGATCAATAAGATGATCATGTCGCTTCATGTTTCTAAGTGTAGGGTTATAGTAATGTAACGATACGCAGACAAAAATATAGGTAGCCTCTTTTCTTTAAATTAGAATGGATGTGGATTGATGTTTCAGATAAGTTTCTAGAGCTTTTCCTTCTTTTCTGATTAATTTAGTGACAAGATCCAAGACAGTTTATTTATTTAACTTATGGAGGACTTACAGCTAATAAAACACAAAAAGAGGAAAATATAGTCGCCAGAGAGCCAATTACAAGTTCTCATGTTAAGATAATACAATTTACATTATGAGGATACATACAGCAAACTAATTATAAATGATAGGTATCTTATACTCATAGTCACTCATACTCATACTCATAGTAAATAAAATATAAATATATTTTAATCGTTTTTCCGGATTCGTCGAGTTTCATTGATTCGAGGAAAACATGCACAAGTCACTGTATAATAATAAGAAAAAAAAAAAGAGTTAAACAAACAATCTTCTCATTGCACTGAAGTTTCTAAATGTTACATAAGTATAAGTACTTACATTATACCCCAACACATTTGTGACTAAACTAGAGTAGTAGTTTTGTTGAGGGAACTAGCTAGTTTGTTTGTCAGTCTGCAACTCGCATTGAGAAGTTCCTGGACATAACAAGTTTAAAAATTGCTTCTACATACATATTTGACTTAAAAAACTGTTGATGTGGGCCACGAAAACCATCAGTTTTTCTTTCTTTTCGAATCTATGGCTTACTCCAGAGATTTGTATGGACTTGGTTGATGGTTACGTTAATTGCGGTATCAGTCACCCATTATATGGGTTTATGGGTTCTTGTTGCACTCATATAAGATATCCCGAGGGATTTTAATGCCCCGTTTTGGCATGTTGTGTTTGCTACGGGTGAATCTGTGAACGCTACCGATTAAGATGTAAGGACAAACGGATCTCCTCACAATGTGAAAGTATGTATTTAGTAAGACTTTTACTGTACTACTAATAGACTGTGTCTTACTAATATAATGTTGGTCTAGTGGTCAGTGGCCCTGACTGCTATGCGCAAGGTCTAGGTTCGATTCCCACCCAGGACAAATGTTTGTGTGATGAGTACAATCATTTGTTCTTTGTCTGGGTGTAATTTATCTATAATATGTATGTATTTAGAAATATATATGTATGTTTATCAGTTGTCTAGTACTCATAGCACAAGCTCTGCTTAGTTTGGGACTAGATGGCGTTGTGTGAAAGTTGTGGAATATTATATTATTACTAGCGACCCGCCCCGGCTTCGCACGGGTGCAATGTTTATATTAAATATAGGCAGCGTTCGCGAGAATCGTTAACGTACGGCAGTTTTTTCGACGCCTTACTCCACAATTTTCACTACCACGAAAAATCCTATCTATTTTCCGGGATAAAATGTAGCCTATACGGATTCGGAAGAATCCCTCTAAGTAATGGTAAAAGAAATTTTGAAATCGGTCCAGTAGTTTTTGAGCCTATTCAATACAAACATACAAAAATACAAAGGTTTCCTCTTTATAATATTAGTATAGATTATATTATATTACATAATGTTTGTTTTATTTTTTGCAGTTATCAATCAAGAAGGTATGGCTCTAAACATTTATTTTAGCATCAAAAACAAATAACACACTTATAAACGTTCAAGGTTAAGTGCAAATCTGTAGGTGAAAAGTGAAGGGCCTTAAGTCACATTTCATAAAGTATTCAGTAGAGCTCATTAAAGATGTCCATACCCGAAATTTGACATTAAAATCGACAGAGTATAAAAAGTAATTATCGTATCATTGTCGAATAAAAAGTATGATTATGATGGGTACTTAAGCTATTATACTGAGATTTTTTTTAACAAATATAGTTCCTTAAGGCTGTATTATCGGACTTAAGGTTCTTTAACTTTGAAGCTTTACTAGATATCTTATAGTATGACGGTACTTACGCCTCTCCTGTATCAATAATGTACAGTAAATTTTATTATTTTATAAGTTAGGTACGATACAACATCATAGAAAAATATATTAAAAACTTTTAATGACATAAAAAATTAAATATACGTTATACATAATATGTTATATTTAATAAAAATTAAAATCTTTGTATTTTAAAATCTTTAATAAAATAAATGAAATTAAACAAAACACTTAATGTTTTTCTGGTAAGTCACATGCTGTACCCTCATGGGCTAATAATGTATTATAAAAATTATGAAAATTGGGTGGAATCCATTGCAGAGCTTTCTGTGAATCCTGAAATTGTTTAGTGCTTATAGGTTTGTGGCCTAATCGAATAGGCTGCAATATAGTCATGGCAAAGTCTTCTAGGGGTCTCCTTCTATTCCTTATTAAGGATCCCTTTTCGAATTCTTGTTGATTAAAAGATGTTTTGTAACTCTTTGTGCCATACTCTTCTTTTTCAAATTTCATTTATTGTTTTTATTTTTTATTTATAATAGGCTCGCGTTTGACCACCATCTCACGTGATGGTAAGTGATGATGTGGTCGAAGATGGAGCACACTTACCTAAAAGTAACCTATTCACTCTTGACTTAAAGACCCCTAGGTTATAGCTATCGAGAAACACAGACTCCGGCAGGGAATTCCACTCCTTAGCCGTACGCACAATGAAGGTATTCCCAAAACGTTTAGTGCGTATAGGTGGGATGTCCACCATGTAACGATGGCGCATCGCCGTTTGTCTTGTAGTCCGATGATGGAACGGGCTTGACAGAATTAAATTGTGTAATTCCATCGCACACTCCTCGAAATGAAAACCGATAGACTTGCAACTCATCGCCGATGTTCAAGGTTCTGGAGTTTTGATTTGACCAGTGTATCGTTGTCAATTAGTCTTTTGGCCCGTTTCTCAATAGACTCAAGCCCATCTAGTTGGTACTTGGCAGATCCATCCCAAAGATGAGAGCAGTACTCCATACACGACTGAACCTGGGCTTAATAGAGATTTAGCAGCTGTTCGGGTGTGAAGTACCGTCTCACCTTTGCTAGGATTCCCAACTTTTTTGATGCTAGTTGAGCCGTAGCCTCGATAAACGGACCAAAATTGAGGGTAGAAGTTAGTGTTACTCCCAAAAGCTCGATACGATCGGTTATCGGCACGGTTACACCTCGGAAAATAGGAACCGGTTTGAATTGACTCCTTTTTGCGGAGAAGAGACACGCCTGGGTCTTAGCTGAATTAAACTTGACCAAGTTGGCATCGCCCCATTCGGAGACAGCCTTCAAGGACAAGTTCAAGCGCCCAACCATATCCTCATGAAGAGACTGGATCTGTGACCCACCAGCACGCGCGTTGGACACATATCTCTCAGCAACTGTGCTGTCGTCTGCATACCCAAAGGTACGGGGCATAAGTAGATCATTAATGTGCAGCAAGAATAAAGTCGCTGAGAGAACCGACCCCTGAGGGATCCCGGCATTAATTGCCAATTGGCCAGATGAGCAGCCATCAATGACCACTCGAATGGACCGATCTCTCAGGAAGTCTTCAATCCAAAAGTTGTGTGGGTAAACCGAAAGAAGGTAGCTTAGCAATAAGGCTATCGTGTCAGACCCTGTCAAAGGCTTTAGAGATGTCAAGGGAGACAGCAAGTGCTTCCCCGTGCTTCTCGATGGCCTCACTCCAGATATGAATAGCATACGCTAGAAGTTCCCCTGTAGACCGGCTTTTTCGGAAGCTGTATTGTCGGTCACTGAGGATGTCGATGGCTTCTAGGTTTGCCAGGCGCTTACTATTGAGTACACGCTCCATACTCTTACAGAGTATGGACGTGACTGAAATAGGTCTGTAGTTGGCCGGGTCAGCACGACTGCCCTTTTTGGGCACAGGCTGCACGTTAGCCAGCTTCCATGCTTTTGGCACCTTTCCAGTCTCATGCAAAAGGCGAAACAGGCGCGTCAAAATTAGAGACAGTTCAGGCGCACAAGTTCTAAGAACAATTGCTGGTATCCCGTCGGGGCCACTAGCTTTGTTCACGCCAAGATTACGCAGCACTCTACGGACGTCCTTCTGATGGATGCGAATGTCCGACATACACGACCCGCATCCAATAGGAGCATCAGGAGTGTGAGCGCCACTACTATCCAGACGTGAAGACTCCGCAAAAAGAGCGGCAAACAAGTTGGTTTTTCCTCAGTGGAGTGGTCCAGAGACCCGTCAGGTTTAAGCAGTGGTGGTAGTGAGGGGCGACAGAAGTTCGATTCGACCGACTTTGCCAGGGACCAAAAAGCTTTACTGCCAGCAGGGTATGAAGCAAGTTTGTTCTCGATTCGGCTAACGTGGTCAAACCAAGCCCTCCGCAAAACCTTTTTACAGGACTTGGCAGCCTTGTTGAAAGCTCTCTTCTTCTGAATCACGTCATTTGCTTTGCAGTTTCGAGCATCGACCCATGCTAGATACGCCGCGTGTTTAAGCGTTTCAGCGCGATCACATTCGGCGCCAAACCAAGCTTTCGATCGAGCTTTGCCGTACATTGTTAGGTCAGAGAACGGAATGTAGTACTTCATCCCCTGTCGCAAAACATCCGCCACGGCGTCTGCTTACGACGATGAATCATTTGGAGAGAAGCAAGTAGGCTACCAAGGATAACATGTAAAGAAATATCGCATGCCATCCCAATCCATTGACTTGTATCGCCATACCCGCCGTGTGCCATTAAGGCTGGGATCGGGCGGGGAGTAGACGGATACAGACGTCACCAGACAGTGGTCGGAACCCTGGGTATGAAAGATACGACGCGTCTGACGGACTTCAGATCTGCGTCTCCGAAAGAAACAAAAGAGCAGGTTTTTCAGTCTCGAGATGGTGGTGGACTGCAAGGAGATTTGCAGACACCGGATATTGCTGAAGTGCACTTTGAGAGAGAGGGATTGCAGCCGCAAGTACGTCTTCGAGTACGTCTAGTATTGCACGAAACACAAATCAAACTAAACGGAGGGGAGCATCTGCGGGGGCGCGGCAGGAATCGTAGGTACGATGCACCTGCGCAAATCTAACCTGCGAGCGTAATGGTAAAGAACAGTAAGTCCCACATACAATCATTTAACATTTATCTATATTTATTGTTTAAATAGTGAACAATATTAAGTAACCATACGATCATTTACTTTATCACGTCTAGGGACTTAATGTTATTTATAATTTTACATCTGCGAAATTAGCGGCTGTAGGACTTTATGGCTTTTACCATTTGATCAATTGGGGTATTCTGAATAAGTATCATTTAAAATATAAAAATGTAAAAAAATGGACTTATGGTCATTTAGCTTTCACCTACAGAAATATTAAACTTGAAAATAATGATAATCGTTTATTTAAACGTTGTAAACATTGTTTCAGCTTTTATATGAAAATTATGCAAAATAGTCCATAAGCTAAGCATATTTGATCTGGCTCTCAAATATCCACTAAAACTTTTAAGCAGAATCGCTATCGTTATCTAACTAAATTTTTATGACTTTTCTTTTGTAGTTTAAAACTTACTTACTAACATTAACAAAGAATGGCATTAAAAGGATTATAATATTACATAGCTCCAGTAATGAGAAGTTACTTAGGCGATCAGGGCGCTTGAATTATCGATTAACGCCTAAAAGGATCAGGGGTAATTGACCGGCATTTGGCGAGTTATCTCACGCCAAATAGCAGAGCGGGCTGACTGCTTGAGCCTCTTAAATCGGCAACAACTCATCCGATTTGTTTCAAAAGCCTGCTGAGTGTCTTAATTAGAGTCTTTAAAGTATTTGTGGAAGTAATAAAATAAACATGCGTTAATGCCAGCAACCGATTAACCAATTGTCGATTAGTTAAGCGTATACTTTGATTAACCTTATTTTATTTTATTCTTGGGATTAATGTCTGGTAGAACTCGGTATATGAAAAAAATATTTTAAAAGAGCTATTTAATTTTGTAAGAATTTATATGTCAACAATGTATTTAATCCACGCATTTTTAAATTTCCAAATTCATTATATTACCCCAAACTAAAGCCGTATCTACAAACATAAAGTTGATGACTATTTACACTCATGTTTCGAAACAATCAAACAATAACGTAAGTACAACCACCTTTTGCGAGTCCCTGTCATTGCTACACAATATTACATCGCAATCTGTCCAATAAACTGGCAGAAACCCGAGAACACGCAAGAAACAATAAGAAAAATAATGTCCATTGTGTAGGACCGCGAAAATAGTAAATAGTGATATACGGGGCCCATAGTCCTGCAATATTGTAGCGTTAGAGAACCATTTGTTAGGCCTACTGTCTGTTTTTGACCGCGTTTGGACTTCGTAGTGTGTGACCCGTTAGTCATTTTGATAGAACGTTGTTGGTTGCAGGTGAAGTCGTAGTCTATTTTGTATAGTCACCGTTTTTGTGAATGTTTTCATAGTGATTTAGCTCATGTCTTTATATTAATTCTGGTAGAATATACGATGTTTTATTTATTTATTTACACTTCATTCACATATGTACAAAGGCAAGAATGCATACGGTATTAGGTATTCTCTATCAGTCAACCAAGAGTGGTGAAGACATAGTGAGGGAAGTTCCATACGTAGGTACGTGAAAAGTGATAATGCAAAAAAGTACGTATAAAGCAGTAAAAATCTACATAAATAATAAAATAAATAAGTACTAAAGCAGCAAATGAAAACTTTAACTATTTCAAAATTCAAAAGTTGCCTGAGGTCATCATTCATCGTATTATGTATGTATCTAGTTGATAAGCATTCAAAATCTATCTTCTTGAACAATCAATACAGAAAGGAATCAGGTGTTTAGAGACTGCGTAAAGCTTTGATTCCGTAAAAACCTGGTTGTTCATGGTTGAATACAGTATGCAGCCTCGCCTGCTTGCCACTTTCTGCTTTTGCATATATTTACGGGCGCAACAGTAAATATCTGCCCGTTCAGACGGTAATGTTGACTTGCCGACCGTTCGGAGACACGAAACCTTAGCGGTCTACGCATACTTCATTCAAGTACAAACATTTTTAGCGGAAGAACATTCAATATTGTGCTAAAACATTCTATCAAAATTAATGTGCAAATTTTTACTAGTTTCATTTGAAATCCTCGGAACGACAATAAAGTAACGTTTATGATGTCTTTTCAGATCCGAGGTGATTTTCTCAAACTGGTATTTCGCCACAAGCGCAAGGAGAGGTCACACTTATACGAGGCATGCCTTTTAAGTTTTGTCGTTTGAAGAAAAAAACACAACTAGAACCTTATTATAGTACTTTTTATTGTTTTTCAAAGTATCCACCACGTAGCTTAATATAATTTTTCATTCGCTCAAACCAGTTATTATAACATTTATTCCACTCTAAAGTGGGGGTGGTCAAAATGGTTGACTTGAAAGCGTCGACTGCTTCTTCACCGGACTGGAACCTTTGACCACGAACGACAATCGTTTGACGAGCGCTGTGTGAGCTTGCGTTGTCGTGGTACAGGATGATGCGTCGCTTTGAGTTAGATTTTCTGAAAGAAGTTCGGCGATGACTTGTAGTAAACAAACTATGGTATACCACTCTGCGTTAACCGTTCTACGATCTTCAAGTGCAATAGTCGCAACATGGACGGATTTTCCAACGAACATGGCCACCATTTTTTTTGAAGTGCTTCGAAAACGAACAACTTTAGTCGGCTTTGGCTTGTCTTAAAAGACCCAGATTGATGATTATTGTTTGGAATCAGGATCATAGGCATAGATTCAAGATTCGTCACCACTGATCATGTCATAGACGAGATTTGACTCGCCTCGGTTGAACCTTTGCAGAGTTTTCTTACACCATCTGACACGGGCCGCCTTGTGATCGTCGGAAAGCAGATGCGGTATCCAACGGCAAACTAGCTTTCTCACACCAAGCGCTTGATGCAAGATCTTCTGAATGGTTGTCCCTGAGATGCCTAATAGAGCCTTCATCTCTCGATACGTCACATGACGATCTTCGAGAATTAGTTGTCTGACAGCAATGATGTTATCTTCAGTGAAAGCGGATTTTGGGCGTCCTTCGCGAGATTTGTCACTAACACTAGCATGTCCGCGCTGGAATTCTAAATACCAGCGTTCGACAGTCCGCAGACATGGGACTTTATCACTGAACACAGATGTTAAAACACTGAAGCCATGTCAGGCCTCATCTAAATATGTAGAAAATTATTGCACGAACATTTTCCTCAGAAAGATTCATTTTTAACCGACTTCAAAAAAAGGAGGTTTACAATTCGTCTTGAACTTTTTTTTTTTTATGTATGTTAGCTCATTACTCGGAGACGGCTGGACCGAATTGGAAAATTCTTTTTGCGTTTGAATGGGTATACTTTCTAGTTGGTCCCATTGTTACGAAATCAGGATTTGATGATGGGATCCTGGAGAAATCGAGGGAGCTCTTCAAATATTATTATAATTATAATTTAATATTATTATTTCTTATAGTATCTTGAGCAGTTGCTTCCGAAAAGTACCATTTGGGGAAGTTGAACTGATGATGAAGACCACAGATGGCCACTGAAACTCCTCAATAATAAGTATTTCGTGGATTGCGATTCGATTACTTTAGTACGGATGTTAAACACTTTATGCTCTTCACAATACATATGGTGATGTAGAGCTGATGATCAAATACCAGGAGAACTCCTCAAAAATTAACGGCTATGCACAGGGAAAAGCAATATTTTGTAAAAGGTGATAAGTTGTTGACATTATGGCTTTTGTAACTAGATAAATTACAAACCAACCCACTAAAAAGCGTGAAAAAAAAAATTTTAGCAAGAAATAGAACCGACTTCCATATTAAAACACTACAAAGCCAAAAATAACTTTAATTTCGGAAGGCGGTGTGAAAATAAACAGGAAAATCCAAAACCAGTAACACCGACTTCCGAAATTAAAGTTATTTTTGGCTTTGTAGTGTTTTAATATGGAAGTCGGTTCTATTTTTTCCTAAAAAATTTTTTCGTAGGTAACGTAACAGATTCAAATCGACGCTGTGACTAAACAATAGCATTAATCCTAATACTTTCAACTGGTTTGAGATTCAAAATTTAAACATACTTATTCGAATATAGAACAGTTCCAAATTCAAAATTGCCGGGAAATATAGAAACGACAGAACTTAAAAGGTATGCCTCGTACAAATCTTCAATGTCTGTTACAAGACTGGGAGAAATATTTATCGAACTACCCCCTAAATAACTAAATTCAACGCGAGCTGTTTTCAAGAGTGATTTTACACATAATTTCAACACCGTTTGTAGCTGTTCTTACAAGACCATTGTTTATAATATACGTATTTAATGGGTGGCCATTGTTTACGCAATCTAACTAGCTACCCGAAGGGTTGCGGCAGTAAACATTTAATAACTAAACGCGTAAATACGTGTTTTGTTCATATAAAGCGAATGAGATTTTCTTAGCATTCATTCATTCATTTTGGGCTTGCTAGCTTTTAGTATTAGGCACCTCTTGACTAAATTTTTGTGATATAAGTTACTATGTATTCCCTGTTCAGCCTATAACGTTCCCAGTGCTGGGACGCAGGCTCCGTTTCGATGAGATGGCATGAACCGTAATCTATGTACTACGCCGCCCCGGTCCGGCGTGGGTTGGGTTAATTAATAAATAAATTAAATTAATTGAACATAAATAACATTTATTTTCGATTAATTTGTTGTAAAATACGATATTGATGTATTATATGATAAGAGTACCTAATTTTGAACGATATCTCTTGTCTTAAAACCTCGATTAGTTCCATTTTATTACTGCGTCGATTTATTAAAAATATTTATTTGTTGGTAGATACATTCCCTCGAGATCGTTTCTTAAGAGATTTGTTTTCAAAGCTCGGATGTTTTATTTGAGTCAGTCGTATGGTACATTAATGTAAGAAACATTACTCTTCAGGGGTGTCGCAACACTTGTTGAGTGTGGAAGCTTTCAGCTTATCAGGCAATGGCAAGTGCGGTTCCCTGACAAGAGCGGGGTACACAATCTGCTGTCAGCACTGGTCAATAAGGATTAAAGATATAAATGATTCAAGATTGATTTAAAACACTGCCAAAATAGAAGTATTTGTTTTGGGAGCGTTTGTTAACGCTGTGTAAGACGGCTACACAATAATATAAAAAAAAATATAGTTGACAGTGAATTGATTAGCCACTACATAGTTACGTCACCCTATAGATTTAATTCGAATGTATAATATTAGTTCTAGTGGTCTCCCAGTGGTCGTAATTTGACCAAAATTAAAATTATTTAAATTTTCTGCACTCTCCATACACTTAACTCTGGAAAATTGCATAGTCCTCAGCTACGATTTAAAAAAGAGGGCAACAAGGTTTGCTTCGCGTATTAATATACAACGTGTAATTTAAAGGGTATATACATACCAAGTGCACGGTTACTTTGGATGATAATAAACGATATGGCAAGGATTTTATAATCCTATGTCTACATGTGTGAAGTATAATAGAAATTTCAATACATTGATACCAGAGGCAGAATTTTCAAATTAAGAAGAATGAAGAGAATCACCGTGTTATTGGCAAGTGACGTGGAAAGTTATCGACCCTCGTAATGCTGTGAAACGTTTGTTATGATTGGTATTCAAGAAACATATGAAACCGATAATTTGGTATCAATTCTTTGAGTCATTTATTTTGAGCTGAAACTGTGCATAGAGACTCCATACCAGATGTTTTCTTCAGCCCCTTTGGATAGATATGGGGTTTCCGTTACACGTTGTATAGATACTAACAGTCACGAGACTTCGCTCCCGTGGATAAAACATAACCCTCATTATTTTACAGTCGGGTCCTATAAATTTTCTCAAGCTTCAAACTACATACTTCCATACCAAATTAGAACCAAATCTACCTAAGTAGTACTTTCGATTACCACGTTAAACAAATAAGCATTTCTTACTTTTGTTGTGGTACTTAAGTTCAATATTTTGGATTTTTGTTTGTTTGAACGCGCTAATCTTTGAAAGTTCTTGGTGCATTTGAATGAAATTTGATACAGACGTGGCTTGAGGAAGGTTATGGGTTTTTTATCCGACTGCAAAGAAGTAGGTTATGTTTTTATCGTAATTAAGTCCATAGAAGCGAAGCCCCGCGTGACTGCTAGTAGGTACCTATTTAGATAAATAGTGAGTGAGGACCTTCGTAAAATAGTGTATGTGTTGGGTTAGAGTATTTTAAAATTATATAATAGCATTTTTAGCAAAATAATGAAATGAAATAATAATGAAATGAAATAATGAAATAATGATGTTTATTTTGCAAATAGGTTATAAATAACACTTTTACACGTCTTTTTTGTTCGTAAATGTAAACTAGATGAGGCCAGTGTTTCATAACTGACTACTCTGAGAAGAAACACTGAAACAAACTCAGAGGTCAACGTTTCTTTTAAAGTCCAGACAATCTGTAGTGATCAAATCATATGAGAGCCATGTAGGTTAATGTCTGTGGTGCCCTTTAGAGGACAGAATCAAACAGATTTGAGCAGGCCCGTCCAAGCAGTGCAAGCATTTGTCAAATATCGCGTAGCTCAAGCTGGAACGATTTGACGAACAATACCAAAGTAAGGACAGTAAACAATTAACTTGTCAAAAGGAAAGGAGTTGAAAAGCGAAAAAATAAACAGCACAACAACTTTTCAAGCTAACCAAGCTGATTCAACCAGTCTAGCAAATTAATTAAGTATGACACTTACGTGTATATGTTAGAGAAGTGCTTGGCGAAGAAGCAGAAGCAGTTTAACTTCACTTTTCTTTTTTTTTGTGGTTTACGTGTTTCTAAAAGCTGTTATAGAATTTAAAACTACCTTGAAAAAAATACTAAATCAGTAAAAAAAATTCAAGTTTAACCAGAATACTTAATCGTGACTACATCTCTTAGATGCTCGAACATTAGTAATACACTATCAAGCAATGATATAGCTTTAAAGTAAGTCGCTGCTTTTAAAATCGCGTGTAAAATGCTTCAAGGAATAATATTATTGATTATAAGTATTTCAGACAATTAAAATAAAGCTGAAGAGTTTGTTTGTTTGTTTGTTTGTTTGTTTGTTTGCTTGAACGCGCTAATCTCAGGAACTACCGTTCTGATTTGAAAAATTCTTTCAGTGTTAGATAGCCCATTTATCGAGGAAGGCTATAGGCTATATATCATCACGCTAACACCAATGGGAGCGGAGCAGTAATGAAGAATGTTTCAAAATAAGGGGATTTTTTTTTCCACGGGGACGAAGTCGCGGGCGGAAGCTAGTATAAACATAAAACAATGTTGTATAAAGACAATTACAAAAAAAATGCATACAATTTAAAATATCCATTTCTCAATCGCTTCTTATGTTAATGAAGATGTAATCTTGGCGGCCTTGAGGCGATCCTAGCAGGTATGCTGAAACAGATAAAAAACATAGATAGCTGAAAAAAATAATGGAGACTTTTGTCTTACGGTATAACAAAGGCTAATTTAAAAGGAAAAGTGTGTATTGGGCTGTTCACAGTATAACTTTCCGCAGTGGCACACACTACCATGAAAATGACACATATTCCATGTTAAGAAGTGTATCATTTGTCCCAAATCGGAATTTGATATCGAGACCCTTTTTGTTATTGTGAATCCGAAAAACAAGTAAATTATACTCAACACGGAAAATAACTATTCAAATTTTATTTTTACAGATTTTTAGACTTAAGTTTTTTTGCCATAATGCCAACTTTTAAAATTTTAGAAGACCGCAATTTCCGTATAAAAAGAAATCCGTGATCATAGTACTCGTGGGTTGAATGAATCTACTAAGATCTTTTTGGAGGAAAATTATTTAGATTTTGTTGTGTGACGTTTCAAATGGAATGAATTACATTCACAGAATAAACCCTAAAATCTTGAATATAATTTTCCGTAGTTTGAAGCATTAATAGCCTAACGGATAAAGTGACGGAATTTAATCAAGAAGTTACGGGTTCGAACCCTTCCAATTACACTATATTGCCATGAACCCACACAACACGTAACAGGATCTCTAGTAATAAGTTATCTACCCACATTGCTAGTTCTCTTTATAATAAAATAAATAAAAATAGTTTTAGTACAATAGTTTTGAACCTATTCGAAAAAATGCCTATGGTTAGCACAGAAAATTAAAGAAACAAAGATTATGAAAATGGCTCATAAAATAATAGTTTATCCACTTTTTATGAACTTAACTGTAATCCTTTAGACTAAGAGAACTAATAAGAAGTGGATAACGATAAGTACTCCAACAGATATTATAGGATATTAAGAAATTCAAATATTTAAATTACTTAACGAGAGACGAGGTGACTAATAATTGATACTGTTTAGATATCTACCTATTCTTTTAATTAATTAACTTTGAAAAGTAATGAAATGTCCAATTTAATGGTAACAGGATATGTTGGGTCAAATTCTTTTCAGTCCCGACAAAGCAGTTAAACTAGGTTCCGATCAGTGAAAAACTCATTTCAAGGGTCATTAAACGAACTTAATAAAGCGTGTCTCTGTTAGCAGGTAGCTTTTATAACCAGTTATAGGGAAAACGGGCTAAAACATTTTTGTAAATTATTTAAACAACAACAATTTTATGTTCCACAATCTATGCCAGAATCTGGTCGTATATAATTTAGATTGCTTTGGTGCTTCTCCCTCCAAAAGGCGTGTCCCCCGACCCAAATGATCACCGACTAGAGGAAAGTAAGTGAAAAACTGAAATCCACCACGTCGCCGTCGCCTCACTTGGACACCATTCCTGACCACATAGTCTCATTCGCTGACACGACGGCGGCGATCGACTCGCTTACAGATCACGTACAGTCCGTCCTGAACGATTGTTCTAGGGAAGTTCCAGTAGTAGAAGACCACCGCTAGAAACTCCCGGACGATGTACGTTATCTGATAACCGAGAAGAACGCAGCTATCCGTGCGTACAGCGCTTTTCTCTGCGCCGCAGCAAACAAAGCTGACATGCGCAACTTCATGTAAATGTGCATGTGCTGTAAGTAAACGCATTGCCGAGCAGCGTAATGCGAGCTGGGACAAGATGCTGAGCGAACTTGAGCCCACCCATCTTGCCTTCTGGCAGCTTCAGAGGAAGTTACGATCCACTGAAGAGGCTACGATGCCTCCTCTCATTCGTCCCGATAAGAATGTCACCTTCGATAACTCTGAAAAAGCAGAATGCCTAGCCGACAGCCTAGAGTCCCAGTGTTCTCCCAGCTCTCAATCAGTAGACCAAGCCCACCTAAATATGGTGAACGCCGAAGTCGAACGTAGAAATTCTCTTCCGCCCGTCAAAAATCCTCATAATCCACTGGCCCCCATCACTCCTGATGAGGTCCAAGACATCATTAAAAGACTCCAACCACGAAAAGACCCTGGCTCCGACGGCATCACCAATAGAGTTTCCAAACTTTTCCCCGCCCAGCTTATAGTGCTAATGACTGCCATCTTCAATGGCGCATTGAGCAATAATATGTTCCTCGCAACCTGGAAACAGGCCACCGTCATAGGTATCTCCAAACTAGGCAACCCCAGGTCTGACCCATCTAGCTACCGTCCCATTGGTATACTCAATGTCCTCGGCAAAATCTATGAAAGGCTTAATATAAGCGGCTCAAAGATTTTGCCAAAGCAAAGAGCCTAATATCCAATGAGCAGTTTAGATTTAGAGACGAACACTCATACATCCAGCAAGTTCACTCCATCGTAGAACACCTCAGTGCTGGCTTCTAATGGGGCACGATGATGGGAGCCTTATTCTTCGACATAGCGAAAGCGTTCGACAAATTCTGCCACAATAGCTTAATCTATAAGCTATACCAACTCTGCGTGCCTGACTGTCTCGTGCTCATCTTGCGAGACTTTTTATCGAATCGCGCCTTCCTTTCTCGAATTAAGGGGGAGCTTTCCTCCCCCCATCCCATTCGCGCAGAAGTTCCTCAAGGCTCCGTACTATCCCCCCTCGTTTTCACGCTGTTCACTAGCGATATCTCCAAACATAAAAAACCCAGCTAGCTCTATTCGCCGACGATACGGCTATGTATTATAGCGGTCAGAAACCTGATGCCATCGCTCGCACTCTCCAAGCTTCCGCAAACACTCTGGGCAAATGTTGTATATCAAACTGTTGAAGATAATACCTTCTTCATAATACATACCGAGATTAAAAAATCTATACCCTCTCTTTTATGCCAAGGTCCACGCTTCTAACACCTCTTTCAGCAATAATGTACATGGTTAAATCGTTTTCTTACATAAAAATGATTTTCTTATGATTTGGACCACCATCAAGAGATAAGAGATTCCTTTAGATGTCGTCCTCGTCCGATTTGGACCAAAATTAAGAAAGCGAATGAAATTCTTTTGCCTTGTTATAAATAGACTATGTTGAAGGAAAGGCAACAGGCTTTTGTGAAGTTATCTTAGCTTCCTCTTTGTTCTAGTTAATTTATTACAGGTTTTTCGTAATTGAATTGCTTGTTTTGTTGCAACTATATGAAGTTTAGTTTATTTAGTTTTATATATACATACTTCACGCATTTCTCGGGGGATAGCTCGAGACCTTAGAACGCCATCTGGCATACTCCTTACATGCTCCTTTTTAGGGTTCCGTAGTCAATAAGGAACCCTTATAGTTTCGCCATGTCCGTCTGTCTGTCTGTCTGTCTGTCCGCGGTTTAGCTCAAAAACTATTGGTACTAGAAAGTTGTAATTTGGCATGAGTATACACGTTAATGACGCCGAAAAGTGGTAAAATAAAATTTTGAAAAAAAAAAACAATTATTTAGGGTTTTTCGTCTTTTTATTTATCGTCCTATTAATTATCGTCCCACTTTACATGTAGGGGAGGTCGCCTACATGTAAAGTGGGACGATAATTTCTTTTTTCGTCCTTCCCATAGTATGGAATATCGTTGGATAGGTCTTTCAAAAATATTAGGGGTTTGGGAAGACCGTTTTTTGATTAAGTAAACCGTTCGTGACTTATCAAGCTTTAAAGTACCAATTTTCGTTAGAGTCAAGTGTCCGCCCCCTCTACCAACTAAACGGTTGTACTTAGAAATTCAAATGTCACGGCAGTAGTACCTATATATAACGATATTTAAAGGAAAACTATCACACATAAGTGGGCTTTACAAGTTTACGAGTAATAGTCGACCAATTGTATTTGACTCGAAAATTTCGAACAACTCCATAGAAATGTCGATAGATGACGCTAAGCGTCAGTTGTATCGCGCTTGTTTCATATTTAAATAAGTTTAATAAAAAAAAAACTTTTTCACAAAAAAAAAAACCGACTTCCAAAAAACCACTACGTACAATGTGAAAAATAACTTTAATTTCAGAAGATGATGTCTTTGGATCTGTATTTTAGTTTTTTAACCGACTTCTAAAAAAGGAGGAGGTTCTCAATTCGGATGTTTGTTTTTTTTTTTTTTTTATGTTTGTCCACGCATATCTCCGTCGCTTGCCAACCGATTTGAAAAAATTTTTTTTTTTTGGAAAGGGTATACTTCCCAAATGGTCCCATGAAAATTTTATCGAAATTGGACGAGCCGTTTCTGAAAAATTAAAAAAAAGTCGAAAAAAATAATTTACCTTGATGATCTTTTCGTTTACTCTGCATTGCGTTTTTTGTTCGCGCATAACTCCGTCATTTACGAATCGATTTGGAAAATTCACTGACCCACTAAAAAGTGCGAAAATAAAAACTTATTGCAAAAAATAAAACCGACTTCCATATCAAAACACTACAAAGCCAAAAATAATTTTATTTTCGGAAGGCAGTGTGAAAAAAAAAAGAAAATACAAAACCAATAACACCGACTACCGAAAATAAAATTATTTTTGGCTTTGTAGTGTTTTGATATGGAAGTCGGTTTTATTTTTTGCAAAAAAGTTTTTATTGCCACCGACTTCCGAAATTAAAGTTATTTTTCGCATTGTATTGTGTTTTTGGAAGTCGGTTTTTTTTTTCAATTCCCATTGGTTCCAGCTGAGGCTGTTACAATTCACAAAAGCCAGGGTTCCACATTAGAAAAAGTTGTTCTACATGTGAAGCCCGGTATTTCAACGTCAATGTTATATGTTGCTTGCTCACGTGCCACATGTGCTGAAGGTTTATTTATCGTTACTGAATGTTTTCATCCTCCACGTCCACCCTCCGACCAAGATTCAGTCGTAATGGAAATGGAAAAGCTGCGTCGAAATCCACTAATACCTATGTATCGATTTTTGAGGGATCCCCACAGTTTATACCAAATTATGTTCCATAATGTTCAATCCTTATGTGCACACTTGCAAGATACTGTAAGCGATCCTCAAATAATGGCTTCAGATATCTACTTAGTAGTAGAAACCTGGAGCTGTTCTCAAGATTATTTTTATATAACCAATTAATAAATGCAGTGAAGATTATAGCTTTTTATAGATCATGCAAATGTCCCAACAGTCGCGCAGTAGGTTTTGTAAGTAATTTACTATCGCATAACAGTCCTTGCATAATATTTGGAGATTTTAATTAAGACTATCTCCGTAACGACAACACTGCAGTCTTTAAATTAATACGTGACGCTGGTTACCAGTCTTTATTACAACCACTTCACTCTACACGCGGTGGTACTCGAATAGATCATATTTTTTCAAACTTCCCTTGTGAAGTTGGATTTTATAATTCCTTCTTCAGTTACCATCGCCCTATGTGGGCCCGTTCTTAGAGTGAATTCAAATTAACTTGTGAAATGTGTGTGTTTATATATTTATTATTTTGCTATATAATTTCAAACACAAAGCTCCCCCAGCAAACTACTTCATCAATTTTATTTTTTTGTGACGATTGAGTAGTGTAGCTCTGTGTCCTGTATTTAAATTCAAAACACCGGCTATGACAAGTTTTATACAAATATAAAAAAAAATTAAACTTTCCGTGCAAAATTGTCGGATCAGGTGAGGATTTGTATAGAAAGTCAAATTAGTTAGGTAGTCATGTTTGGCTTTTAGTTAGAGCATCGTACAAAAGATCAGTCAGCGAATACGACACGCACTTGGCTGTTATAAAAACTACGGAGCCCTACACTGCGCGTGGCCCGACACGCACTTGACCGGTTTTTAGGTATGGTTGATGTTCCTTCATTCTACTATTTTATTTAAATTCCGTCTTTTATCTGAAACTCAAATCAGAATAATTTCAAGAAACTGAAATATTAAAAACTTTATGTAACGTTCAGGTTCCTTCTACGAGTAAATCTAGAAACAAAGGAAGGTGGGTCGATCATTCTATGGTGATTCGATGCTGAAATCGATCATTCTATGAGTAATTCGTTATCCACAAAGCTAAACTGTAATTGAAAATAAAATTGGAATAATACGGCTAAGCCTAATTAGACGTTTTCAGGTAAATAAGCGTATCGTGCTGGAATTTTGCATGTGGTTTTGTTTCGTATCGCGACACAGTGTCGTGGTGACAGACTGATTGTGGAGATAATTGTGTGGAGAAAATGTAATTTAGCTGGTTATTTTAGGTTACATTTTAATTGATTATCTCAATGGTTTTTCGATATACAATTATACTACTGCACAACCTGGTGTCTCAAGGTACATACAAAAATAATGAAAAAGGAATTGATAAAAATAAAAATCCGCGACGTTTAGAAACTTTTTTTTCTGTTTATTAGTGCACGTTTCCAAAAGTACTGATTTATTTTAAATTAAATTTTCAGGAGTGTTCAGGTTATATTTGGACACAGAATGGTTTTTGATATTTGAAGTAATATCTTAAAATGATGATATTTATCACCGGTTTCCGATTTTAATAAAACAAAGTATATTTCTGCTCACAATTATATTTCCCAATCTGTAAAAACATGATAATTTTTTACAATCAGTAGCTGAAGTCTACATTCAGTGCAGGTGCCAATTTCTCAACCACTGTGCATACCGTCTCAATAATGTAAAGAGGTTTTAATATTTGATAAGTTTCAGTAAGTTATCGCTCGTAGTTAGCTAGCTAGCGGCACTGATGTTTCACTAATGCTACGTACGTCATTGAAATGCAACCTTTTTGTTTGTCTCTGCATTAATAGCAAATGTCATGCTATTTTGCAATAACAATTTATTGTATTATGAATGAATGATGTGTTTATGTCACAGTAATCTAATCATCGTTCGCAGTTTTATAATACGCCAGTCACAATTCGGCCTTCTTACTTCGCAATGTGAGAAGAACAAAACGACTCACATATTTTTTCAGCAAATAGCTTTTATGTATTTTTAAAACTCATTTTTTGATAAAAATTCGACGCATTCTCTCAGTTAGTTTGCTTGGTAAATAGAAATGGTACAAAGGGAAAATAAATTCGGAGTTTAAGTTGGAATACACAATACATTTATTAATAAGCCTTATTGTCGTGGAAAGTACAATTAGATTGTGAGAAATGGACAACCGTCTTGCTGCCGCAGTCCATAATTTAAGAATTATAAATTATCTTTCATGGATATTTTTCGAAATATAAGTTGGTATGTTTCGGACATGATAAACTAGTATTATTATTAGAAACATGAGTTATCGAGTATAATGGTAAGCAAATAAGTAATCACAGCGCTTATATTCTCATATCATATGTAGAAACAATTATTTAGCGTATTCATTTGAGTAAAGAAATACTAGGTACTGCCCACTGGCGCAAAATATCTTCACATAAAAAATCATATCGATTCGATGCTCCGTTTTGACGTGTAAGAAGGACAAACAAACATAATAGAATGGCTGATCATTAGTGCGTATTTACGTGGTAGAAAAGATACAATAAGGTTTTTTACTTAAACTGTAAATATTATCCCACCAAAACATCCTCTAAAAAACTAGTCAAGTCTCGATAGAGCTGCTTGTTTATCTATAAAAAGTAATGAAATCTCTAAGCAAAGCCAAGTCTAAGGTTCTTAACTGGGATTTTTTTATTAATATAGTTAGACTAACTTTTGCCCGCGGCTTCGCTCGCGTGGAATTTGGTCTGCCACATAAAGTCTCGTGAGAAATCATTTTATATAAATATTTTTTTACTATAAGTTCTACTTCGTATCCGAAATTTCAGATGTTTAACTTCTAAACTGATAGATTCCATACAATCTTTGAACCCCTATTATATTAAGGGGGAAACCGTTGGAAGTGGAATTATCGAAATTCCTTTCTTAATGCTCATGTAAGCTCAGTGGTTTCCGTTGTGCGTCGACCGCTGGGTATGTTAGTCAATCAAGTTACAGTTTTATTATAAACTTCACCTGTGTGGTGTGTTGATAAAAAGTAGCCGATGTCCTTCCCCAGGTTTGCGATTGTCCATATCAAATTTCATCACAAATAGATCAGCACAGCCATGATACATACAATGACACTGATTACCAAACGGGACCAACAGAGGTTATATTCGTTTATTGCTCGTGTCAGTCAAGGGTTAGTATGTAATGTTATTGAATTTATTGAAAAGAATTACTTCGTTCGGCAGCAGCGAGCAAACTGAAAGGATTAGAATAATTTACAATATAAGGTAATTTATCAATGTGTTTTTAGTTTTGGTGGTCCTACTTACCTACTGCAATATACTCCTGTAAACTATTTTACTTGATTTGTTTGATTTGAAACAGGGCGTGCCTAAATGTGGGATACATTTAGGCACGCCCTATTTTTCCCACGGCCAGTTCTACGTAGCTTGCTCACGTGTTTCTTACTCGCAAAATCTACATATTTTCGCTTAACGAAACAAATCAAGTAACATAGTTTACAGGAGTATATTGCAGTAGGTAAGTAGGACCACCAAAACTAAAAACACATTGATAAATTACCTTATATTGTTACCTTTAAAGTTTGCCCTTGCGATTTATTGATGGACATTGAAAATGCAACTTTAAGTGAGAATTGCAAACGTTTGAAATTAAAAGGTAAGTTATTAGGTATTATTGGGATGCGACGTATAAGCACATTGTCACACTTAGCTATTGACTTGATCCAAACAAAATCCTTATTTAAGTATATAACTAACTAATACTATAATCCCATAATTAAACAAACAAAACAAAACTATTCTCTGTTTCTACTAAAATACACTAAATAAAAGAAATAATTATGCCTATTGTATGAATTAATAAATCGCTTCGAAAATCGAATTTGCTGTAGAGAAAATACGCATAATGAACACACGACGTCTGCGCACTTAGCCATGACGCGTCATTGCTCGAATCACATCGCACCTCCTCCCGCTCCCCGCCGCGTGTATTTATGTCACTCATTCAAGTCAATCTCATAAGATTTGAAGGCATAGTTTAAAAGTTATCATCATAATGATAACTTTTAAACTATGCCTTCAAATTACTTAGTTTAAAAGACAAAGTTTATCTACATTAAATACTTAAAGCGACAATGTATCGATTTTGATAAGAGTTTGATAATTATTCTAAAATGTGCATTGTAAAAAAGTCTCCAATTTAATTATATTTATGGTTCACTATTTTGGTTTATGGTTGGCTTCCGCATAAAAGGTAGATATATGCTGTTGCAGACTTTTATTTAGAACTATTTAAGACAAACAATCCTATAGTACATTATATTTGTGTATCTCCAACGGTTTTAGCAGCGCACGCAAAGGGCAGATGTTTTTCCGATTTACTTGATATTTATCGTTATATTACGATCATTCAAATCCGTTTAGTAGTTTTTGTGTGAAAGAGTAACAAACATACATCCATCCATCCATCGATCCATCCATCCTCACAAACTTTCGCATTTATAATATTGGTAAGATAAAAATCGTAAGGCGGTTCACAAAATATTTCTACCCACCTAGTTTCAACTCTGTTTTCTTAATTGTTTCTGAATAAAGTGGCTTTTCTTTAATAGTTTGCGTTTGACCATAATCTCACCTGATGTTAAGCGATGATGTGGTCGAAGATGAAGCACGCTTGCCTAGAAGTAACCTATTCGCTCTTGACTTAAAGACTCCCAGGTTATAACTATCAGGAAACACAAACTCCGGCAGGGAATTCCACTCCTTAGCCGTACGCACAATGAAAGTATTCTCAAAACGTTTCATGCGTATGGGTGGGATGTCCACCATGTAACGATGGCGCATCGCCGTTTGTCTTGTAGTCCGATGATGGAACGGGCTTGACGGAATAAGACTGTGCAATTCCATCGTACACTCCCCGAAATGTAACCGATAGAAAACTGACAGGCTTGCAACACGACGTCGATGTTCTAGGCTCTGGAGCCTTTTCTCGACCAGTTTCTCGTTGCCGATGAGCCTTTTGGCCCGTTTCTCTATAGACTCAAGTGTATCAAGCTGGTATTTGGCAGATCCGTCCCAGAGATGAGAGCACGACCGAACTTGCGCTTGATAGAGGTTGAGCAGCTGTTCTGGTGTGAAGTACTGTCTCACCTTTGCTAGGATTCCCAACTTTTTGGCAGCCAATTGAAACGGAACAAAATTAAGGGTGGATGTCAACGTAACCCCAAGAAGCTCGATGCGATCAGTTATTGGCACGGTTACACCACGGAAAGAAGGAGCCGGCTGAAATTGGCTCCATTTTGCGGAGAAAAGACACGCCTGGGTCTTGGCAGCATTAAACTTGACCAAGCTGGCATCGCCCCACTCATGGACAGCCTTCAAAGTCAAGTTCAAGCGCCCCCCATTACCTCTCAGACAGACAGACAGATATGACGAATTTATAAGGGTTCCGTTGTTTGCCACTCGGCTACGGAACGCTAAACATGAGCAAGACTGACAGCGTTTATGCAAATAACAATACACAACTATTTTGTGATATTACTGTTATGACGTGGGAGCTCTTGGCTAAATAATAACAGCCTAATGGGTCGATCGTCCAGGTTAAGGAACACTTACCGAGGTTGATTCATGGATGGGTGACCATTTAATCAATAAATAGTTCAAATATAGCCCGTGTTCCTTGCCTATTAATTGATATAATATATTAAGTTGAAAGAATTTTTGAAATCGTTCCAGTAATTAGTTTAAGTGTGTGGTATATGCGTAGGTACCATTCGCGTATTGCATGTTTATACTCTTGATAACTTCGAAATTAAGTGTCCAAATCGAATAAAGTAAAAAGTATTTTGCTGCTACTTAAATACCCTTGATGATAAAATGATTTATTTGGATAAGAATTAATATTGCGATACGAATGTAATCAACTTTTGTTTCTACCAGCGATCTACTTAAATTTTACATCAAAAAAAGTTGCTATTGAGACTTAACTATGATAGTTAGATATATTCCCCTCGTGGACTTTTTGTAGGTAATAATGAGTACTTCAATCATATAGCACATCATTTTTGTATAGCATCAATAGCGGCTTAGCTTTAAAATTTACGGGTTTCTTATACAAATTTTAAATGCCCCAATTTAACGCTCTTCTGGGATGATTTTTCAAAAATGTTGATACATGTAATTATTAATTACCAACCAAAAGGCCAAATAAAGATTTTTATGGTTTAAACTACAAAACGAACAGGTTTCCGTCTCATTCATATTTTCAGCCCCTATTTTACGCCCTCAGGGGCTGATTTTTCAAAAACACTGAAACATGTGATTTTTAATTTTTAACCAGACTGATAACTACAATCATGGTTTAAACCACAAAATGACTATTTTCCATACAAATTTTCTTGCCCAAATAGGGCAAGAAAATTTGTAGGGGTTGAATTTTGAAACGAAACGAAACGATTTTTAACCAGAATATTAACCACCAATTTTCATGGTTCAAACTTCAAAAATGACGATTTTCCATGCAAACTTTCAACCCTTATTTAACTCACTTTTTTTTTATCGTGGTTAAATTATCAAATAAGTCCTCCCACCCCGGGCAGGGTGGGAGGGACTGTCAGACTTTTACTGACTAAAATCCACGGTGCTCCTTCAATAACCCTTTACGTACCGGGGTCACGGTAATGGGATGAGATATTGATATGGTCACTATAAGATGTCGTTAGGTTAGATAATTACGTAACAACTTAAGACAGAAGGTCCCTTAAGTAGGGACTGAATAAATTAATAACCGACTTGGTATTACATGGATCTCACAACTTTTTACGGTAGAACAACTAAGTTGCGAGACTTGGTTTTTTGACAAGTATTGTTTTTTATGGGATATAGATTTTATGTGACAAGTGAATGTGCATAAAGAATGTTGTGTGTGTGTGTGTTTCTTAGTTATATACTTCAGACCTTTCATGATTACGTTTTCTTATTAAATATTGTATTTTGACATTAAATACTTCAGACTCAAGATTCATATACATCAATAGAAGGGTTCATCTATCACACTGAATAACTTTTATCAAGGCGCAT
Source organism: Tholera decimalis (assembly GCA_943138885.2). Taxonomy (NCBI): domain Eukaryota; kingdom Metazoa; phylum Arthropoda; class Insecta; order Lepidoptera; family Noctuidae; genus Tholera; species Tholera decimalis. The sequence continues at coordinate 21,581,461 of OW964552.2, read as the reverse complement.
TTCCATATCTCCTCGTTCCGTTCCGTTCAGCTGAGCTTTAGCTTTTAGGGTTCGTTATCAGATACTCCAGACCTCCAATTTTATAGTTTCAAAAGAAAGTGTTAACCTTCCTATACCCGCGCCAATTTCTGTGACACCTATACCCGCGTACGGTCTCACAGACCGAAAGTTTGGAACGCCGTTTTACATGATTTTCCTTAGAAGACTTATATTAATAAAGTTAGACCTTAAAAGTAAAGGATATAATGAAAAGAAATATAATATATAATCACTTTATTATTAATTATTTAACAGACTATCAGTCTTATAAAAAACAGCCTTCTAAGTACAGAGTTTTTTCTTAGGTACTACAAAAACACAACTGAAACATTTTTTTTTCTTCTAAAAAACAAGAAAAACTTTTACGTTTTAAAAAACACTTAATATACTAATAAAAAATCACAGGTTGACTTAGTTTTCAGTCTCACCATAACAATCAGGACATACCATAACAGCATGTTCCAAACAAAAATATTTTTTGCAAGTTGCACAATTGTGACGTGTTTTGCGGTTTTTTTTGGATGAACAATATCCATAACGACCAATTTTACTATTATTAGATGTCGCTGAAGACTCGGAACCATCTAACTGACAAATTTCAGCGAGCCTAAGTCTTATGGTTTTAGGCAAGGATGTATTGACAGCTCGTCGACGGAGATGCAAATTTATGAGTTGGTATGACAAGGCTTCATATAAATAATATATGTATTTATACCTGCTACGTTCATCAGACTATAAAAAATTACCATCGGCCACATATTTGTGCCTCGAGCTACGTTATGTCTCACATATTTTGTCTACAGTATCAACTCCTCCTTTGGTTTTATTGTGCTCTTTTATGGTTTCAGGTTTACCAGTCGCTTCATCTATTTCGACGCCATCATGCATGCTGGACACAAGAATAGTGATAGGCTTCCTTTTGTGTCTCAACTGGGTCTTCCACCTTGCTGTCATTTCCGTCTTCATAATCAGTGTCAGAACTTTCTTCTTCCAACAGTGACTGGATTCGCTCTTCATCCATTCCGGCGCAGAATATAATCTGTAAAATAATAAGATTGGTCAAAATATACATACACAATTACATACACAGTAAACAATTACATAGACGTTAAAAAAAAACCTGATAAACAATAATTTTATACTTACATAAAAAGTTACACCTATAGCCGCGTCGGTCTCACGGACCGATTGGCACCAAATAAGCACATTCGTGCGTTCCCCACAAGCGCGTGGCGAGCACTGACATGAAGCTCGCTACAAATCCGGCAGCTAGCAAAAGATGCGACTCGCTAGCGTTTCTGTGATATTAAATAAATTCGAAAAATCATTCCGTCGGTCTCACAGACCAACGCGCGGGTATAGGAAGGTTAACCACGCTTAATAAATTTTGTAAACAAAGCATGGCGATAACTTTAATAGTTTGGCTGGTCTGTTACGGTTTCTCCTCAGGGTCATCAAGTACTCCAGATCTGTCATGATCGTCGTTATGATACTTTTTCTTAATATTGGCACTAAACTCTGCCCCTGTGCCAAATTTCAGCTCTCTAGGCTTATGGAAAGTACTAGTACTATTTTAATGATCAGTGAATCAGTGAGTGCCGTATTAGCACAACTTTGCTTTTGTATAATTTAAGAAATAAATAAGTTACAAACATGAAATTTTATGGTTTAAGTATGGGCTTATAGCTAACTAGATGACCATAATTTGAGCATTCGAAACCTATCTAGAGGTATTGAAATAGAAGTATGAAAATACGCCGAAATGGTTCCAGAAAAGGATGGTACGCCAATATTTGCTTTGCGCTCGACCTGGCGGGAGCCCTGCCGTGCCCCCAGATGAAATACAATGTACGTTATAAAATAAAATGGAAATACTAACCATACGCAGAAAATGTTTTAGGAATATTTTCATGGTGCGTACAGTTAGAGTAGGGTTTCCTGCCAGAGTCTTTGTTTCCTGGTAGCTATATAACCTGGGAGTCCTTAAGTCAAGAGTGAATAGGTTACTTCTAGGCAAGCGTGCTTCATCTTCGACCACATCATCGCTTAACATCAGGTGAGATTATGGTCAAACGCAAGCCTATCAACTATAAAAAAAAAGAATCCCCTGCCGGAGTCTGTGTTTCCTGATAGTTATATATCAGGAAACACAGACTCCGGCAGGGAATTCCACTCCTTAGCCGTATGCACAATGAAAGTATCCCCAAAACGTTTCGTGCGTATGGGTGGGATGTCCACCATGTAAATATGGCGCATCGCCGTTTGTCTTGTAGTCCGATGATGGAACGGGCTTGGCGGAATAAGACTGCAATTCCATCGCACACTCCCCGAAATGTAACCGATAGAAAACTGATAGGCTTGCAACATGTCGCCGATGTTCTAGGCTCTGGAGCCTGGTCTCGACCAGTTTCTCGTTGCCGATGAGCCTTTTGGCCCGTTTCTCTAAAGACTCAAGTGCATCAAGCTGGTATTTGGCAGACCCGTCCCAGAGATGCGAGCAGATGAGAATTTTTGAAATCGTTCCAGTAATTAGTTTAAGTGTATGTTATATGCGTAGGTACCATTCGCGTATTGCATGTTTATACTCTTGATAACTTCGAAATTAAGTGTCCAAATCGAATAAAGTAAAAAGTATTTTGCTGCTACATAAATACCCTTGATGATATAAAAAGTAAAAAAAAACTAAAACCCAACTACGACAAAAAAATCGATGCTAAAAAGGGTGAAACAAGATTTTCAGGATGCTGAAATAAACAAGGTTACTGGAAAAACAAGAACAGAACAAAAATAAAAGCCATAGTCACACGTCACGTTATTAATTGTTTTGTTACGGTTGATCCTATATAACGTGTGACTACGGCTTTGGTTTTTGTTCTGTTCTTGTTTTTCCAGTAACCTTGTTTATTTCAGCATCCTGAAAATCTTGTTTCACCCTTTTTAGCATCGATTTTTTTGTCGTAGTTGGGTTTTAGTTTTTTTTTACTTTTTATTATTTAAACTATTTTGGTGTTAAATCACTGTGCTTTTATACTATTTACTTTATTTTTTATAATTTCAAGTGAAGCCCTTTCAAATGATACCAAACACTGTATATCTATCTTACTTTTATTTTTTACACATGACTTTTGACCGCTAGAGGGCGCCACGTTAAATTTAAGCAATATTATTGATAAGTACAAGTGAAGCCCTTTCAAATGATACCAAACACGGTGTATCTATCTTATTTTTATTTTTACATATGTCTTTTTGTCCGCTAGAAGACGCCACGTTAAATTTAAGCAATATTTTTGATAAGTACAAGTGAAGCCCTTTCAAATGATACCAAACACGGTGTATCTATCTTTTTTATTTTTTTACAAATGATTTTTTGTCCACTAGAGGGCGCCACTTTAAATTTAAGCAATGTTTTGGAAATGTGCATGTGACGCCCTTTCAAATGATATCAAACACGATGTGTTTATCTTATTTTTATTTTTTAACACAACACTTTTTGGGCCCTAGAGGGCGCCACATTGAGTTTTGTGACACGTCACGTAGCCTATGTTCAGCGGACGGTCAAGACGGTTCTAACGATACCTCATTTGTCGAGTTCCGATAAGCAGCTTTGGAGCTATGAGGGAACAGATGAACATACACACATACATACATACATACATACATACATAGCCTGTCAAAATCATAACCCTCCTTTGGCTTTGCCGTAGTCGGGTAAAAATTGTTTATTTGGATAAGAATTAATATTGCGATACGAATGTAATCAACTTTTATTTCTACCAGTGATCTATTTAAATTTTACATCAAAAAAGTTGCTATTGACACTTAACTATGATAGTTAGATATATTCCCTCGTGGACTTTTTAACCGACTTCGAAAAAAGGAGGAGGTTCTCAGTTCGGCTTGAACTTTTTTATTTATGTATGTTACCTCATAACTCGGAGACGGCTGTACCGATTTGGAAAATTGTTTTTGCGTTTGAAAGGGTATACTTTTTAGTTGGTTTCATTGTTATGAAATCAGGATCTGATGATGGGATCCTGGAGAAAGCGAGGGAACTCTTCAAATATTATAGGCACACCTACAGCGTTTTGGGTATTTCTAATAGTACCTTGTGCAGTTGCTCCCGAAAAGCACCATTTGAGGAAGTGAAAGTGATGATGAAGACCACAGATGGCCACCGAAACTACTCAATAATAAGTATTTCGTGGATTGCGATTGGTAATGGTGAAGTACCAGAAGAACTTCTCAAAAGTTAATGGCTATGCATCGGGAAAAGCAATATTTTGTACAAGGTGATAAGTAGTTCACATTTTGGCTTTTGTAACTAGATAAATTACAAACCGACCCACTGAAAAGAGTAAAAAAAAACTTTTTAGCAAAAAATAAAACCGACTCCCATATCAAAACACTACAAAGCCAAAAATAACTTTAATTTCGGAAGGCGGTGTCAAAAAAATTAAAATACAAAACCAATAACACCGACTACCAAAATTTTTAAAAAACATAACGGCGAAAGCAAAGTTTTTTTAAAATAAATTCTCTCATATCATTAATTTATTTTAAAATCCAAGATGTCGGATGCAACATTTTCTCAAACATTCGATATGGGTATCGTATAATGGGTTTTTGAGGGTGGTGATTGCAAACCTGGCATTCATTTTAAAATCCAAAATGGCGGATGCAACTTTTTCTCAAACATTTGATATAGGTATCGTGTTATGGGTTTTTGAGGGTGGTGATTGCAAATCGGCATTCATTTTTAAATCCAAGATGGCGGATTCAACTTTTTCCAACTAAAAAGTATACCCTATACTTTTTAGTTGGTCCCATTGTTACGAAATCAGGATCCGATGATGGGATCCTGGAGAAATCGAGGAAACTCTTCAAATATTATAGGCACACCTATAGCGTTTTGGGTATTTCTTATAGTACCTTGAGCAGTTGCTTTCGAAAAGTACCATTTGGGGAAGTGGAACTGATGATGAAGACCACAGATGGCCACTGAAACTACTCAATAATAAGTATTTCGTGGATTGCGGTTCGATTACTTGAGTATGGATGTTACGCACTTTATGCTCGTCACAATGCATATGGTGATGTAGAGCTGATGGTCAAGTACCAGGAGAGCTCCTCAAAAATTAACGGCTATGCATCGGGAAAAGCAATATTCTGTAAAAGGTGATAAGTTGTTGACATTATGGCTTTTGTAACTAGATAAATTACAAACCGATCCAATAAAAAGCGTGAAAAAAAAATTAGCTTAAAATAGAACCGACTTCCATATCAAAACACTACAAAGCCAAAAATAACTTTAATTTCGGAAGGCGGTGTGAAAAAAAAAGAAAATACAAAACCAATAACACCTACTACCGTAATTAAAGTTATTTTTGGCTTTGTAGTGTTTTGACATGGAAGTCGGTTCTATTTTTTGCTAAAAATTTTTTTTGTAGGTAATAATGATTACTTCAACCACATAGCACATCATTTTTGTATAGCATCAATAGTGGCTTAGCTTTAAAATTTATGGGTTTCTTATACAAATTTTTAATACCCCAATTTAACGCTCTTCTGGGATAATTTTTCAAAAACGTTGATATATGTAATTATTAATTACCAACCAAAAGGCCAAATACAGATTTTTGTGGTTTAAACTACAAAACAAACAGGATTCCCATTCATACTTTCTGCCCCTATTTTACGTCCTCAGGGGCTGGTTTTTCAAAAACACTGAAACATGTGGTTTTTAATTTTCAACCCGACTGATAACCACAAATTTTCATGGTGTAAACTACAAAAATGACGATTTTTCAACATACTTTCTTGCTCTATTTAACTCACTTAGGGGCTGAATTTCGAAAAATACTGAAACACGTGCCCCTCAGGTGTCGCATGTTGAATGTACTTTTTGATTTTTGTGTAGGACTTCAGAAAAAACGATAAATCGGCTATTTATGGCCATTATCATGGTATATATTATTGGGTATATATTACTCGGCTTCGTTATGAGTTTATCTTGCAGTGATGTGATATGTTTTCACTTTTATAATTTTCACTCACATTCGAAGTCATACACACGAAAAAACACATATTCACGATAAAAAGAACACACGATAACATAAAAATGTGTAGGCAATGTTAACACAACGTATTGCACTTAGACACTGTAAAAAGTAATAAAAACTATTTGATAACACAACGAAAAAGTCAGCGGCGTCACAACAAAAACCACAGATGCATTTTGTAAACTTTTTTTCGTTCATTTTAGCGGTCTTCCCTTTAAAATGTTACTAAAACCGGTCAAGTATGAATCGATTAGTCGAATGATACAGCCACATCGTGTTACTTGCAACATAAACGTAAAATACCATCGTCCAATGCGAGCCGTGACGTTATGTACAAACGGTGTACCGTTGACACTTGAGGGGTTAATTTTTAACCAGAATGATAACCATCAATTTTCATGGTTTAAACTGCAAAAATGACGATTTTCCATGCAAACTTTTATTCCCTATTTAACTCATTTAGGGGTTGAATTTCGAAAAACACTGAAACATTTCTTATTTATATTTTAACCAGAATAAGAACCACCAATGTTTATTGTATAAACTACAAAAATGACAACTTTTCATATCAGCTTTCATCCCCTATTTAACTGCTTTAGGGGTTGAATTTCGAAAAGCACTGAAACACGTTTTTATTAATTTTTAAGCGGAATACTAACCACCAATTTTCATGGTTCAAACTTCTAAAATAACGACTTTCCATACAAACTTTCATCCCCTATTTAACTCACTTAGGGGTTGAATTTCAAAAATCCTTTCTTATTCCTTGTCTGCATTATAAAAGGCCTGTGCAAAATTTCAGCATTCTAGTTCCAAGGGTTTGGGCTGGGCGTTGTAGTCAGTCAGTCAGTCAGGACTTTTCGTTTTATTTATATATAGAAGATAGATCGACGGCTCCTAAGAATACTGAGTCAACTATACTTTTAATAACTTTACTGGAAGGCCATAAGAAGATCGAATGGTTATATTTAAATTGTTAATACAACCAAGAAAAAATAACTAATCATAGTGAATTAAATATAATAAAGCCTTTCATTTGTACAAAATAAATTTCATATTATTTTATTAATTTATGAGATAATGTAGATAGACTAGTATACGGCGATTATTTGTTTATTAAAAATGGATCAAGTACCACTTATATTTATATACGTCGCATTATTGAATCTACGTTATGGGGAAAAATTACTTTACAAAAATGGCAAAAAATATTTTTATTTAATTATTGGACTTTTTATATATTATACAGTCTGTCATGGATTCATATTTTGTTAAAATATAATAAGTTGACTCACTATACATGGACATTATTTTAAAAGTGAACCATACTTAAATTGAGTCAAGTGTGGTACAAAATAGTTAAAACAATCAAAAACGCCTTTAATTTTTAATATTTTTATCAAAGAGACTCAAAATGGTATTGGTAACATTAACAAAACTTTAGGATATCTATAAAATAAACAAATAATAAAAAGTAAAAAAACTAAAACCCGACTACAATAAAAAATCAATGCTAAAAAGGATGAAACAAGATTTTCAGGATGCTGAAATAAACAAGGTTACTGGAAAAACAAGAACAGAACAAAAATAAAAGCCGTAGTCACACGTCACGTTATTGATTGTTTTGTTACGGTTGATATCCTATATAACGTGTGACTACGGCTTTTATTTTTGTTCTGTTCTTGTTTTTCCAGTAACCTTGTTTATTTCAGCATCCTGAAAATCTTGTTTCATCCTTTTTAGCATTGATTTTTTGTTGTAGTCGGGTTTTAGTTTTTTTACTTTTTATTATTTAAATTATTTTGGTGTTAAATCACTGTGCTTCTATACTATTTACTTTATTTTTTATAAGTTTAAGTGAAGCCCTTTCAAATGATACCAAACACGGTATATCTTACTTTTATTTTTTACACATTACTTTTTGACCCCTAGAGGGCGCCACGTTTAATTTAAGCAATATTTTTGATAAGTAAAAATGAAGCCCTTTCAAATGATACCAAACACGGTGTATCTACCTCATTTTTATTTTTTTACACATGATTTTTTGTCCACTAGAGGGCGCCACTTTAAATTTAAGTAATGTTTTGGAAATGTGCATGTCACGCCCTTTCAAATGATATAATTTACACATGATTTTTTGTCCACTAGAGGGCGCCACTTTAAATTTAAGTAATGTTTTGGAAATGTGCATGTCACGCCCTTTCAAATGATATAAAACACGATGTGTTTATCTTATTTTTATTTTTTAGCACAACACTTTTTGGGCCCTAGAGGGCGCCACATTGGGTTTTGTAACACGTCACGTAGCCTATGTTCAGCGGACGGTCAAGACGGTTCTAACGATACCTCATTTGTCGAGTTCCAATAAGCAGCTTTGGAGCTATGAGGGAACAGATGAACATACACACATACATACATACATACATACATACATACATACATACATACATACATACATAGCCTGTCAAAATCATAACCCTCCTTTGGCTTTGCCGTAGTCGGGTAAAAATAACAAAAATCAACAATACTACCAATAAAAACAAACGCTTAAGTTGGTCTAGTCTTAGGTAATAAAATACAAAATATTGATTGTATCAATTGCACGTTTCTGTAAAATAGGAGAATTATTTATTAATTGTTTGAAATCACTACAATTTAGGAGCAATACAAAACAAAGAAACAAAAAGTAATATTTCTTATTTTTTTTAAAGAAAATCACAAATCTTAATATCCTTATACTTAGTATTTATTGCTGCGAATAAAATCAGTCTCAAAAATTTACTTATGAGGTAAGTACGTAATAATTACGAAAAAATCAATCTAGACAAAGAACAAAGACAAATTATTAAGTATTCTGAATCGCTCTCATTTCTATTGCTGTCAGTATTAATTAAAATAGAAAAAAATAGGTGATATTCCTTAGGTAACACTAATTTGTTGCACATGTCCATTAACTTCTAAAATCTTTGTGTTTATTTTTAACTATTGGGATTGGCCTGTTGTGAGCTGGGCGAAGATCACGAAAATCTATATTAGGGACAGTTTGATTACGTGTTGCTTTAGGTTTATTAGCACAGTCAATACAGTTATAAGAATCTTTCATGTAACTAGTTTTAAAAAATAATTTGTAAGGATTTTCTGGCTCAATTTTTATTTCAGTATGACTTTATTCCATTGCATCTTAGATCCATCACAGGCAAAACTCCAGTTGTTGACCTTTGTAAGCATTGTTTTGAAGTCCATCACAATATCTTGAGATACTTCGGTGACCTTATAAGGTTTATCGTCGGTTTTAGCAAATTGAAACGCCATGTGCTATTGGGCAGGCGTATATACTATTTTGTCTTTCGTCTGTCTTTCTATTAGTGCATGGTTACACCCAAAACGAGGGAGACACCCTCGTTTTGGGTGTAACCAAAAATTAGAAAACGATGACAAATTTTTATTTTTTATATATAACATGCCATAATATACTTTAAAAAAACGATTTTGTTCCGATTCTGACCACCGCAGTTATCAGACCAGAATCGGTAATCTTTTATACCTGCCATAACTGTTTGTTCAATAAATTTAAAAACACAGCTAGCAATTTCATTTGCTCCTCTTTTAGCAGTTTGCTGATGCCAGGCAAAGCAATAACCGTGACGATGTCCTAGATCAAATACAGTGAAATTATAAACGGTAAGTTTTCGTTTATAATAAAATGTGCTAACGTTCCCATGGGGTACATTTAAGCACTTTTGGAGATCGTAAGCGGCTGTTAGTATTTCTGGATTCTGTTATGCTAATTCTTTGTCTTGTCATTGTGCGTACTGCTAAGGAGTGGAATTTCCTGCCGGAGTCTGTGTTTCCTGATCGCTATAACCTGGGAGTCTTTAAGTCAAGAGTGAATAGGTTACTTCTAGCTATATCACTATCACTTACCATCAGGTGAGATGGTGGTCAAACGCGAGCCTATTATCAATAAAAAAGATCATGGAGCTCCTGCGCACACTCCCCGAAGTACAATCTGTAGAAAACCGACAGGCAAGCAACGGTTCGCCGATGAGCCAGGCTATGAAGCTTGTTCACCAGCGCCTCGTCGCCTATAAGCCTTTTAGCTCTGCGCTCGATCGAGTCCAATGCAGCAAGTTGGTACTTTGCAGAGCCATCCCACAAGTGGCTGCAATACTCCACGCAGGAATAATTTAAATAAAAATAACACGAGCAAAGCAACTATTTCTTGATAACAAAAAGCACACAATAACGTCCGCATACCACTCTGTTTCGCCGTATACTGAGCCAGTTTGAAATTGCACCAAAATGAGCGCATTCGCGTCCCATGTATATTGGTAGCCAACACTTGACTCAGTATACTGAGTGCAAAATAAATAAATTACTATACTTGATCCAGTTTACGCTATTTTTTTTTAGTTATTTATAAAGATATGATTTTTTTTTCTTTTACAGGTAAATAGGAAATGATTTAATTATTGTTAATACACAAAAAAGTGCAATTCTCAAAACTTGTTAGTTGACTCAGTATACTTAGGAGCCGTCGAGATGTTCTGGACTATATGTACTTTTCTGTAAACATGTTATTTGAATAAAAAAATAATAATATTATAAACTATACGGTAGAAGGACGCAGGTGTCACATAAACCCTCTTGCCAATGTAAACACATTGTTTATAACTAGGTAGTGAGGAAGTCTTAATTTGTTGGCAAACGCTCTTCTTGTCCAGTTCGATACAAACGACATCTTATTTTAGATATTTCTAAGAATAAGTAGTAAATAATATTCGTACGAGGCATGCCTTTTAAGTTTTGTCATTTGAAGAAAAAACACAACCAGAACCTTATAGTACTTTTTATTGTTTTTCAAAGTATTCACCACGTAGCTTAATTATACACTTTTCCATTCGCTAAAACCAGTTATTATAACATTTATTCATATTATTCAATATGGCTGACTTGAAAGCGTCGACTGATTCTTCACCGGACTGGTACCTTTGACCATGAAGACTTTTCTTTATTTTAGGAAATGTAAAGAAATCGTTAGGGCTTAGGTCAGGACTGTATGGAGGATGGTCAAGAATTTCTACTTTTTCCTGCTTCAAATACTCAATCGGTTGACGAGCGCTGTGTGAGCTTGCGTTGTCGTGGTGCAGGATGATGCATCGCTTTGAGTTAGATTTTCGAAGTTCGACGATGATTTGCGGTAAACAAACTGTGGTATACTACTCTACGTTAACCGTTCTACGATCTTCAAGTGCAATAGTCGCAATATGGCCGGTTTTTCCAACGAACGTGGCCACCATCTTCTTTGAAGTGCTTCGAGAACGAACAAATTTAGTTGGCTTTGGCTCGTCTTGAAAGACCCAGATTGTAGATTGTTGTTTGGAATCAGGATCGTAGGCATATCCAAGATTCGTCACCACTGAAGATATCGTAGACGTGATTTGACTCTCCTCGGTTGAACCTTTGCAGAGTTTTCTTACACCATCTGACGCAGGCCGCCTTGTGATCGTCGGAAAGCAGATACGGTATCCAACGGCAAACTAGCTTTCCACACCAAGCGCTGCATGCAAGATCTTTGGAATGGTTGTCCCTGAGATGCCTAATAGAGCCTCTATCTCTCGATACGTCACATGATGATCTTTGAGAATTAGTTGCCGGGAAATATGGAAACGACAGAACTTAAAAGGCATACCTCGTAGATATTGGTACGGTGTACAAGTGTTTGTCTAAGTCAGTGGAGACGAGAGCTTTGCACCGCTGTTTCTGGTCATGATTGAGGAAGCAGCAAAAATTTCACAGATTCGTATCAAACTTTATTTATGTGGGACTGTACGTAAAATATGACGGGTTGTCGTTAAATTAATGATCTGATGGCTTTAGGGATAGTTAAATTGATGTATGGTGCGCCGTATCTGTTGGATTTGCTTATAAATTCTACACGGTCGTATGCTGTACCCATGTAGCTGAATGTGATTAAAATCGTCAAACGTTCACTTCTGAGTATAGGTCTCCCCGAGGGCTTGGTACAATGAATGATCTGAGGTTCGCTTCCGTAATCTCCACGCTTGGAAGCGGATCTGTGTTGTAGATACTCCGATGTTGTTATCTCGTATAAAAGATAGACATTGTAGCCAATTACAGTACACACAATATCAATAAACAGTATAGATGTCAAACCAAAATAGTGCCAGTCGGGTCTGTGACTGGAAATGAGGTCTAGTCGTATTATGAAGTAGCAAAGCAATCTTCGCTAACATATTCTATATGTAGGTAAATAACGGGCCTTGAAAATATCTAACTTACATTTATGTTCACAGCTTCAATTGCGCGGAAAATCTTTAGTTTTCTGCAAATTACAGACTGCAACGTAATGGAGTTGGGTGTTTAGTGTGTGGAAGAAAGAATTGTTTCCTGTATGAGCACACAGGGGAATTACATCCCTGGAAACTGGGAGTTCACAATGAATTATAATTTTATATACTGTGAAATGTGAGTAGGAATACTTTCTGGCTATAGTACATGTTTTAGTAAATAGTTTTCGACTATATCCCGTTCGATTCTCAACACCGTCCACGTAACCACCTAACCCAGAAAAATCAATTTATGATGATCCAATCTAACACAATTTTTCCAGGTGTGTGTGGGATTCTGCTGTTTAGAACTTGTCGTTGTGGCTGTCGCGATACAATTTACTGTTTTATATTATAAGCTTGTATGACGACCTTGGAGTTTCGTGCACGATTTCTATCTGTAGATAATCTACTAATGTCGCAGAATATGAAAATAGACAGACTCATACAATATTGAGATGTGTTTCACTCGCTCTTTAACAGAGAATAGCTTTGTGGCTGCTGACAGTGTATTCTCTACGAGATTACCACAATTGTGATTTGATTAGTTTAGGTTGTAACGCAAAGGGTTTATTTAGGCCTTGATTTTAGCCCTGTGTTTGTCGACTGAAATTAATTCTGTCAATTCTCTTTGATACATTTGATGTGACAGTGATTAAAGAAGTGTTACAAGTACTCCATTTATAAATAGTTTCGTAATTAGAATCAGGCAGGATTATCTTCGAGAATAGAATGAGTATTTGTACTATTTGTAGTAAATCACGTTTTAAATTTTATCTCTGAACCCAATTCTGAAATTGATGTACACAAAGGCGTGAGCAGGTGCCAGTAATTTAATGTCCTTATTAATTTTGTTGTATCTTTAAAATACATAATGTAAAAAACAATTACATTTGGGAATGAAATGTATGTAGCAGTTTTCATAACAAAAGGTCTATTATTTTTCCAGAAGGTTTTTGACGTCCTGAATTAAAATCTGTTGTCAAACTTTTTACAACTCGTTTAGAAAATAGCTAAGCTCAAGTTTTGCGCCATAGATGATATATTTACTCAATTAAATTTCTTAAATTTAGCTGATATTTTAAAGTAGGTACATAGAATGTACACCCTATCATTGATTGATGTTATAAGATAGAAAAAATGGAAATCAATATATCAAAAATATTTTTACATAAAATTTGAAATCGCTGTTAATTACCAAATCACCAAATTTCTTAAAATCAATTACTTTGCAGTGGTGATATACCTCAAAAATCGAGTTTTGTTATTTGCTACTTTATACCAGTTTTCAAACACCAACGTCAGGAGTTTGAAAACTGGTATAAAGTAGTAGTAGTATAAAAGTTTGACCGGAGATCAGATTTGAATTGAGCACGTCTTATTATTTCAAAAGTACAGACGAGTCAACGTGTTATTGAAAAAACATTTATTTGTAACGAAAGGAATTAGCGATAATCAGATAAACCTAAGTTAATTGCTGAAAATTGGATACTTACAGCCTACACTTGTCCGTACTAATTAATGCCCCAGAGGATTTACTACGGTAGGTACGAATAATAAGTTAAGAAGGAGAGTAAAGTAAGAAAATACGACCGTCTGCGGGTATGCTCAAAAATTAATGATACCAACCTGTTAAATTACATTTACCTGTAATGGTAGGTACTCGACTATCAGTGAGACTATTACAAGATCATAGATTACTTCTCGCACGTGAACAATATTGCGTGCAAAAGCCAGTTTATACTAGAATTGTTACTGGGATACGGCGACAATCATTTATCTTATCCGTGCCGTAGATCTATGAGCAAATTATTCACGAGTTCCACAGCAGTCATTTGCTCCTCACTATGATAAATAGTCCGTCGTTTTGTTTAGACAGCATACAGTTTACTGATTATAACAGTCATTTTGATGTTGATAGTTGGATAACATTACCTAGGGTGGTAAATTCCTACAGCTTCATCTCATTCATCAGTTCATTCTTGTCTTCAGGGCCGCGCCGTCCCTATGTGCGAAGTGTGCGGCGCACACAGGCGCCAAGGCAGAAGGGGTGCCAGATGTAATGCCAGCGTTAATTATTGAAAATATTTTTATTTAACTACAACATTTTCTTTAATAATAACAATTAATAATAATTGAGTAGGTAAGAAAGTAGGTACAAGTCTCCCAAGATAATACTCACGCCTGTGGTTTAACTTTACACTATTTTAATTTTAACCCCAATGTTAATGATCTTTGCGGTAAAAATGTTAAAATCAAAAGAACCGCCCGCCGCAGTCGCTTCAGTAGCCGACTACAGATCTCATTACAAACGCCATCTGTGAGTTTTTGAACGCAACCCGATGTGCCGCGGCGCGTTGAGTGAGGCTGTAATCGGAAAGTCCCCGACTTCCCTGATTTTAAAGAGGAAGAGAGTCAAAACAATTAAAAATAATCATTTTATTGAAAGTAGGTGCAAGGTGCGCACTGATTTATTCACGCTCGCGCAACAATACTTACTTTGTGTGTTACTGATTCTTTTAATGTGTTTTCACGAAGTGTTAGTTGTTGTTAGTTAGTGATCAGAATAAAAAAACCGGCAAAGTGCGAGTCAGACTCGCGTAATGAACAACGAGATATTAATTTTGTGTAGGAAACATCGTTACTAATTGTAATATTTCTGCATGATATTATAAAAGGCGAAGATCTAACAATAAAGAAAAATTTCATAAAAGCTGATAGTTCAAATTTGCCACAGATAGACTCGATGTTGGTGGCAAGACTTTTCGCCGAGAATCCCGAATTTTCTCATTTCTGGTTCATGTGGCACAGGAATAAATAATTTTGTGGGTGTTATTTTGTGTTATTTTCACAAAAAGGCACTACACAATATTGGTACTTAATATAATTTAAAACTCATAATGACAGATAAGACAGAAATCGAAAAATACACTTTGTTGTTTGAGAAATATGAAGTCATGCGACTTCGTGACAGCGATGGGTTTTTGGACGGGAAAATATTTAATATGAATTTTATTTTAAAGTTTCGCTAATGTTACCCAGTTATTTTTTACGAAAATCTTTTGTAGCTTAAACTTGATCAATAATGAAATCTAAACTATTTTGGAAAAATAGGCAAATACAAAAACAAAAAACATGCATCTATTTTAAAATTTATTTAAGTTGCAATGCCGCACCTGCACCTAGGTTGAAGTATTTCCTTTTTACAGAAACAACAATTACTCGTCTCGTACAATACTCAGCCTATTCAGAGAACCATCGCAATCGTACCCACTACAATGCGTTGTAGCTTTATTGCCATTCCGATGTGGAAATGTAAGAAATGCCGTGTCAGTTGCTGGGTCTATATTGAATAGCATTTTCCAATTCCTGTTCTGTTTTGCATATCTAACTGTCGATTGTTTTCATTGTTAGGTTTTTGCATTTTATTGAAGCTTGCTACACCTTTCTGTCAGCTGTCCAAATTTCTGTAACTTTTAAAACCGACAGGCAAGCAACGCTTCGCCGATTAGCCAAACATCGGCCAAGCGTTGCATGCCTGTCGGTTTTCTACAGATTGTATTTCGGCGATCCTTCATCTGCCTTTTAAACTACCATAAGGTATCCGTATAGTACCCTATAGGGTAAAATCCACATGTGGTGGATATATTGATGGACTTGTCGAACCAAGCGCTTCGATTCCACATTTATTGTGCGTACAGCCGAGGTGTGGAACTCTCTGTCGGCTTCGGTGTTCCATGCCATTTATGACTTTTCAGCATTTAACGCAAGAGTATAAAGGCATCTTTTGGGCTCGCTGGTTCCATCATAGACCTCATCTATCGCTAATAATCAGGCGAGATTCAGAGAAATTGTAGTTCTGTACTACGAGTAAATTGTGGTTACTATCTAATAAATTTTGAATTACACTTACATGAAATATAACAACTTGGTATATTAGTAACAAATCCTTAAAGGTCCTCATAAAGACATGCAGACAAGATTTAGATTAAAACATATTATGCAATGCTCTTGACCCCTACTCATGTGGAATAAGCGACAGTGGCGTTACTATAACACTAAAAACTGGCACTGGCATCCGAGATAAAGCTCAGTCTAGACGCAAACATTATTTTCCGTAAATATCATGTGAAATGGTTGACTAACGTGTGCTCCTGACTTTAAGTCTCCGTTCGAGATAGTTACGACGTTATGAAGAAATGGCGACAATTAGAAGCTGGGAACAATGTTGCTAAGTTAATATTCTATTACTGAAATCATATTTCATGAAGTTAATAGCATTAAATGGAGAGCATTTTGAAGAAGACTTTATTATTTTTTGGATATTTAAGAATGTGCACTTAGCAAAATGTGCACTTCACAAAATATGAGCAATTCTCAAAATGAATACTTCTCAAAATGTGCACATCTCAAAATGAGTGTGAATTTTATCACAATGGGTCGAAATATCTGTATATTTTTAATACAGATAAATATTACAATAAATTATTATAACCTTATTTTAAATAATCGTATTGATTACCACTGTTCTAATTAATTGTATATTGTAATGTTAGCAATACTTAGTTAATTGGAAGATGTTTTTTCTGAGAAATACATATAAAAAAAGAAAAATATTAGGCAAAACCGTAAACAAAAATATAATAGACTTTTAGTGTGATCAGAAAATAATGATGTGGCAGTGTCAATCTTCATGAAAAAGATAATTTTCTTACAATTCTTTAGGTGCAATTATAAATTTTCAAAATATAGAATTGAAGTGATAAATGTTGTTATTATTATTGACAGTGCTTAATTATTATATACATATATTATTATAAGTAGACATAAGACTATTTATGAAGTAAATACAAAGTTGCCATTTTTTATATTTTGTGACGTATTATTTTTAAATAGTCTACTATTTTAGTCGAAATAAGTAGAAAACCTCTCTTCTATCGTGCATGATCATACCAGAGAATATAAAGTGCCCAGAAAAGAACGTAACCTTAAACCATGGATTACACCTGGGCTTCTACGGTGCATTAGACATCGAGATCGTTTACACATCAAACTTAAAAAGTCAAAAGACAATCCTATCCTAAAAGTCTCGTATACCAGATATCGGAATTATTGTAATTTCCTGTTACGCAAACTTAAAAGTTCGTATGAGATGGAAGAATTTTCAAAGGCAAAAAATAATATTAAGGCAACTTGGAACGTGATTAAAACAGTAACAGATTTACACTCTCCTCGTCGACCTCCTACTGAACTCCTCAAACTCTGCGATACTTCAAGATCCTCACTTAATATGGTAAATGAATATTTTGCCAACATTGGTAAAAAGCTTGCATCTAAAATAAAAAATGGCCGCCAACCATCAAATAAATCTGCGTCACACTCTCGGGGCTCGATGGTTCTCCTTGACGTCACGGATAAAGACATTGAAACCATCATTCTGGGACTTAGAACGAACTGCGCAAATGGCTGGGATGGAATTCCTGCTAACATCATCAGAGCATCCAGGCAAGTACTAGCTCCCATCATTGCACATGTTTTCAATTTGTCTTTTTCCTGTGGTATCTTTCCAAATGTGTTAAAAAAAGCGGTTGTTCACCCCATCTACAAGGCTGGGAGCAGAGACGATGTTAGCAACTATAGGCCTATTTCCATTCTTTCTGCGATGTCAAAGATCCTGGAACGAGTGCTTAACAACAGCCTCGCGGGCTTTCTCAAAAAGTTTAATTTACTCGCCGAACCAATATGGTTTCAGAACTGGTATTAGTACAGAGGACGCAGTATTGGCACTAACTGATCACGTGGCCAGGATTCTTCACAAGAAGCGGAAGTGCCTAGGTATTATTATGGACCTCTCCAAGGCCTTTGACACCGTCTCTGCCCCAGCCTTACTGGAAAAAATGGAGTCAATCGGAATAAGGGGTAAAGTTTTGGCGATATTCGCAGACTATTTAAGTGGCCGTACACAAACTGTAACTATAGATGGGGAGAAGTGTGAGGAACTTCCTATAGAGTACGGTGTACCACAAGGTAGTATCTTGGGGCCCACTCTTTTTCTTATCTATATCAATGAGTTATGCAGTCTGTCTCTCGGCAACTGTAGAATTTTCACATACGCTGACGATACAGCCCTTATAATCGACGGTGCAGACTGGCCACAGACTCATCGAAACGCAGAGTCTGCGTTGACATGCGTTATGCACTGGCTGGGAAATAATCTCCTCACGCTTAATTTAAGTAAAAAAAGGTGAGTACCTTTTAGCATCAGGTCCAATCAGTGCCCACCAGACTCCCTGTCCCTTGTAGCACATACATGCAATTCTAAGCTGCTATGTAACTGCCTTTCCTTGACCAAATCCACTCACGTCCGGTATCTTGGCATACATATTGACCAGTACTTAAATTGGCATAAGCAGATTGAGGTAGTATCGGCTCGAGTGCGTAAGTTGATTTACGTTTGTAAGAAACTTCGCAAATCGGCTGACAAATCTACGCTCAAACTGGTTTACCTGGCCTTGTGCCAGTCTGTGCTAACCTATTGCTTACCAATCTGGGGAGGAGCCACAGAAAATGCTTTCATTAGACTCGAGAGAGCGCAGAGAGCTGTCTTGAAGGTAATGCTTTCCCTTCCACTGCCACGCCGGTATCCCACCATACGTCTGTATTCAGACTGTAAAGTTTTAACGGTTAGGCAGCTCTATGTGCTTCTGTTGGTTCTTCGAAGGCATGCTTCTCGACCCACACATCCCCCAAGCGGTAGAGTGAAACATAGGGTCTTTTCCCAGGAATTGCACAGGACCGCGTTTGCGAAACGCCAGTAATATGTAACAAGCACTAAAGTGTATAACTATCTTAATAAAAAAATCAACCTCTTCACAAAAAGCAAAATAGAATGTAAAAATAGTCTTACAGATTACTTGGCATCATTATCATACCGTAATACCGAGGATCTTCTGGCAGGAACTTTATAGTTTCTGCACATATACTCCATGCACAAACAAAATATAATCAATCTTACATAATTATACACTGTCGCAATCCCCTTATAAAAGCACACATTCCCTAGCACACACAGTCTCTACACACATACACATTCACTCGCATACTCACACTTCCCTCTCCCTCACATACTCACACACGCACTCATTCTAATTTGTTTGTTATCTTTAAAAATAGTTTTTTTTTTGTTTTATACATATAACTTAACCTTTAATATTTTCAATCAATCTGTATACTCGTAAAATGGTCTGCTTGTGCTTGATGTTTGAAGAACACTGACTCCTAAGATACAGGGACATACCTAGTTTAGGAGTCAGGGTCTCTACTGACACATGTTTCTTTTTGTTTTATTGTTCATTTTAATTAATCATGTGTTGCTTTGTAACCTTTTTGAGTAATAAAGATTATTTATTATTATTTATATATTATTATTATTTTTGATAATATACAGTACAAGATTTGCGAAGGTTATTATTACTGGGCACTGGCCTACATATTTAGGTACTGCGTATCTTTTTATACATAAATGTAGTTATGCTATTTTAGTTTTGTATTTTTTTTAGAATACACTAGCTTTTGCCCACGACTTCGTCCGCGTAGAATAGTTACTTTGGGCTAACGTTAAATTTAACCCCGATTTTGAAGCATTCTTCAATGGCGCTCCACTCCTAGCGTAATGATATATAGCCTATAGCCTTTCTCTATAAATTGACTATTTAATTTAAAAAAAATATTTTTCAATTCGAACCAGTAGTGCTCCTATTGATTGTAGTGATGAAAAGTATACTATAACCAGCTCAGGAGTATGAAAAATGATTGTACCAATTTTCGTTAAAATCCGTCGAGTAGTTTTTGTTTCTATAACGGTTATACAGACAGACAGACAAAAATTTTACTGATTGCATTTTTGGCATCAGTATCGATCCCTAATCACCCCCTGATAGTTATTTTGGAAATATATTTCATGTACAGAATTGACCTCTCTACAGGTTTATTATAAGTATAGAAGATTTATATAATACATTTATATTATATTATTTATAGACAACGGTATTCCTTGTAAGTGTGATCAATACGATTAGTTAAAATAAGGTTAAAATAACACATAATAATATACGTTTATTTTGATGCAGTGCACAGCATATGCATGAATGGCTGGAGTACTTATATTATGTGTATAGCCAACGGGTACTGAAAATACATAATCAAACATTTCCTGAAAGTGATTACTTTTTACAAAGATACTAGGAAAATCGTGCAAAATAATATATAAAAAGTTGTAAGCAGACGGTTTTTATTTTGACCCATTGAAATAAAATTCACACTCATTTTGAGATGTGCACCTTTTGAGAAGTGCTCATTCTGAGAATTGCTCGTGTTAAGAAGTGCTCATTTTGAGAAGTTCACATTTTGCGTCAAGTGCACATTTTGCGAAGTGCACAAACTGCGTCAAACCCTCTCGTTCACGCCGCACATTTCTGCAACCTAGACATACCCGCTAGACACCGGACACCACCTATTTTTATTTAAATCTGCATTGGTTTAAAAAAATTCACAAAAAGTCTCTACGAAATTTCTAAATATGCACGTGACATTACCGTATCTACGAATATAAAAGTCACACAGAAAAGCTATATGATAATAGCTTTTCTGTGTATTCTGTATAAAGATATATATTATTCTATTCTATGGGTGGTTTTACTACGAACAAAAAACATAATTATGAAGTATGTACATATATTTTGCTTTCTTCCTTTGAGAGTCTTGTTTTGACTAAACTTGTTGTTTGTTCTTAAGTAAGCAGACAGCAACAATAATGAACATTTCTACCAAAGATAGGTACGCGGGTATACATTTATGTTCTGATATATAATAGGCGAATCTTATTCGAGACTGTTATATTTCTGCTCAGTAGGTCAGGCCACGAAAATCAAGAAATCAGTGACGTGATGTAGGCATAAACTTATATTCTGAGAACAAGGACAGACCTCATATTTTTGAACGCAAACACTCGTTTGTGATTGGTTTTGTTAAGAACACAGCAATTTCGGTACGCAGTCCACAATTTTCGCGAGCAATGACGCGCGTGAGTCAATTGAAGCGAGTTGTGTGGTTTTCACCATACAAGAAACACATTATAATTTATTCTTCACGTTTTGTGATTGGAGCAGATCACAGTAGTCTTTTGCTGTATAAAAACCCTTTTATAAAATTATCCCTTCATAAATGATTTGAGTGTAAAGTTTAGTTCCCGGATATAATAAAGAAGTTTATTATAAAAGCGAATACTTTGGATGAAAATGAAATGGGCACCCTAGAGCCTGCAGGTGGCAGTAATAATTCAATTTTGTTAATTTTGAATGCTTATATTTTCATGTGCATACAAAATATCTCGGAGTATTCATTTATAAATTGAATGAATTCGTATTTTCTGGAAAACAAAAATACCGTACGATATAATACTAAAAATAATGTAACGGAGGGTCTCTAAATCAGTTATTAACTTTCAACATAATCTAACATAGTTGAGTTTTTTACCCTTTTTAGCACTAGGCTAACATGAACCATCATATTTTTATACATTTAGTTTTGTTTTATTTACCTGCCATGATATCTCTTCACCACCCACGGTTGACTAGTAAACAATGCCTAAGGCATTAAGTCTGCCTTTATACCATTTTTGTCCCATAAAGTTTTAATAAATAAATATACAGGCTCATCCAATGCATTCAGTGCTGAGAGTCTTAAATTCATTGAATGAACGTATTCTCTTTGTATGTAAGGGAGACATAAAAACCTTCACAATCGAACCCCAACAGTTTCGCCAATGAAACAAAACACGATTGTAATTTCGAATCTCACAAACAAAAGTTTGAAATACATGCAGATATAAATCGGACGTTCACTTTTCCAGGTGGAATAACAATGACGTATTTTCAGTCAGGCATGTTATTTAAAAAGTATTAAAAGGGATCGGACTGTTTCCATATCGTCGCTATTATAAGCTTTGATGATATCATTTGTGTATTTATTAATCACATGAGCGAAAAACGCGAACAGAAGTAATTAGATTTGGTTATGTCGGCGTAATGAATACCTGCGTTATTTACGTTTGTATGAAGGTTCTTTACGCTTGCCTGTAAACAAATATGATTTGGAAAATAAATACCACGATTACAAAGGTATTACAGATTAACAACATATTTTAAGTGCACATGTAGTTATCTATTTTTATCTTTAATCCAGTAACTAACCTAACTCAAAAAACTTTCCCTGAGTCAAACTCCAAAAATAAAAGTAAATATAAAACATACATCGTTTTATTTTCATCGAGTAATTATTCCGTCTAAAACCGCCACGTATGTGTGGCTGCTTTCAGCCTTATTGCTAGTAAACACGGGCCTACAAACAGATACAACATTCACGTCAATCTGAATCTACTCTTTGATTTATTATTCCGTGAATCATCATAGCGTATCTACAGACTAATAATACTGAATTACCTTTGCCTACATATCATTCATCTCGTAAAAAGAGCGTAGTTTGGCCGTGTTCGATCTTGGTTATAAATAGTGATCGATTTGGCGGGTAAATTGACAATACGGTGACTAGTGATGTGTAATCGCGACTAAGAATAGTTGGCAGACTAACGAAAACTTTCTATCGGGGTTACAGCTTTACTTTATCAAACACAGGATTCATTCGGGTGAACTTTACTCTTGTGATTGGACTGAGTTTTTTCGTTTTGTTATTTGGAACGTTCATTGGTTTTCTTCTAATACATTTTTATTTTTACCCCAATAAAATAATGTCGTTTCAGATATTTTAAGGAATATGACTCATATCTCGTTTATGGGCAACTTTTCTTACCTTTGCGCTTCAAATAGCAGTAAAGTGAACTGTGGCGCGCCATAAACTTATCCAGATAAAACTGCATATATATGTATGTTGTATAATAGAATACTCTTTCTATGTTTCTAAAGCATACAAGTTACAAAAAATATTGAAAGAATATGCCATTGGGTGGTGTGGTCCACACAATATTAGGCAGCCTATATCTCCGGAAGATACCGTGTGAAAGCATACGGTGGAGTTGAGCGTCCAAGGCATGGGTAGACGATAGTCGAGGAAAGATAGCTCACCGTCTGTTGAAAACCATGTCTGTGTAGATGACGATGCATGGTATTTCACGTATGAAACCCCGCAGGGTTCGACGCAAAATCTGCACTTTACAAAATGTGTATTTCTCAAAATGGCACCGCTTGGTTACAATATATTTTTTAATTATTATTCGACGACAACAGTAGTTTCTTTGTGAAATATAATCACGTTCAGATTCAGGTTTAATAATGTGTTTTCAGCTCGTAAAGTCTTTCCAAAGGTTGTCTGGAAGATATCGCTCTCAGCGATAAGACCGCCATTGTAACCAAATTTTTATATTGTTATTTAATTGTGTTTCAATTATTGGTGTACAATAAAGTGTATTCTATCTATCTATCTATAAACGAGTCGAGTCGCCGGCGGCGACAACAGCTACCTGCAGCTATTTGCCAGCCGGATGGACCAGGAGTGCTCAATCATGAATCAATGGAATAGCATTCACATTGAGCACTCTGGGTCTAGTCCAAAATACAGGTTGAGGTAGCTTATGTTATAGGAAAACCTCTTTTATAAATCTTATATTGTTATTTTTTTCTTGTCAAATTAATTTAATAATAATAATATAATATGATGTAATTTGTTCGTCCAATGTATTTTACAAATTTGTGACATATGTAAATTAATATATTATGAATGATTGTTTTTGAATATGTAAGTTAGGCTATTGTGACGTATTTTATTTCTTTTAATAGTATCTAAATTTTGTAGTGTCTATTTTTAAGGTATTAATGTATATGGTTTTATGGGTGCAAAGCCCGAAATAAATGATTCTGTTCTATTCTATAAACAACACCAAACATACACACACACATTTTGAGAAGTGCCATTTTGAAAAATACATATTTCGTGAAGTGCACATTTTGCGTCAAGTGGACACTTTCGAAGTTCACATTTTGCGTCTAACCTTTCAGACGCGCCTCAAAGAGCAATCAGCATCACAATCTAACTCCGCCAAGCCCATTCCATCATCGGACTACGAGACAAACGGCGAAGCGCCATCGTTACATGGTGGACATCCCACCCATACGCACAAAACGTTTTGGGAATACCTTCATTGTGCGTACGGCTAAGGAGTGGAATTCCCTGCCGGAGTCTGTGTTTCCCGATAGCTATAACCTAGGAGTCTTTAAGTCAAGAGTGAATAGGTTACTTTTAGGTAAGCGTGCTCCATCTTTGACCACATCTTCACTTACCATCAGGTGAGATGGTGGTCAAACGCGAACCTATTTTAAATAAAAAAAAAAATCGTCAGCATATAAAAGATAATCCCATAAAAAACAATACTTATCAAAAAAACCAAGTCTCGCAACTCATGTCTGCTGGTTTTATGGGAATGATCTAGCGAGATAGTGTGTGTTTTTAGTCAGTAGAAATCTGACACTCTCTACGCTTGGACAGGAGGAGGCATTTGATTCCCCCCGATAATTAACCAAGGCCTAAACAAACAATAATAGTTAAAATTTAAGAGCAGCTACACTAATAAGTCCCTATTCTTGGGCATTAAAAAAAAAACAATTTTTATGAACCTAGGTACGCATACACCCTGCCGGGGTTGCGACAATATTCTAACGAGATACCGCAGCTCCGGATCACAAGGGCAACTGAAGTAACAGGGTGGGTTTTTAATCAGTAGATATCTAAAACTTCCATCCGGTCCACCACCACGGTAGAGCAGCAGAAATTATTTAATGATTTTCCCACCATAAACAAAGAAAAAGTAGCACATACACAACATACCTACTTAGAACTAAATAATTACTTAACAAATTTTGCAAAAAAGAGTTGAGAGAGAACAATATTGTTTCTATAGAAAGTGAAATACCAATCTCTCTTTTCACTGAACCCATTTTTTTAGTATCTGCCTGTAAATTAAGTATTTTTAACGACTCTTCCTCAAAACTATATAATTATGTACGTTATACGGTATAGTTTTATCTATACTTAATATTATAAAGCTGAAGAGTTTGTTTGTTTGTTTGTTTGTTTGTTTGTTTGTTTGCTTGAACGCGCTAATCTCAGGAACTACCGTTCTGATTTGAAAAATTCTTTCAGTTTTAGATAGCCCATTTATCGAGGAAGGCTATAGGCTATATATCATCACGCTAACACCAATAGGAGCGGAGCAGTAATGAAGAATGTTTCAAAATCGGGGGATTTTTTTTTTCCACGGGGACGAAGTCGCGGGCGGAAGCTAGTTCAGTATATATCCCTAAACATGCTGTGGCAGGTATATTGACTGGTGTTATCATGATTTCAGCCTGATGACGACAACCCGTTGACCACATGATAATAACCTTTAAATAACAAACGAGGAAAGTACTATAATTTATACTAATATTATAAAGCGAAAAAGTGTGTTTGTTTGTTTGTTTAAACGCGACTCATTTTCGAAAGTACTGAGTAGATTTGAATGTGATTTGGTATGGCAGTAGCTTAAAGCTTGAGGAAGGTTATATACTC
Organism: Tholera decimalis; assembly: GCA_943138885.2. NCBI lineage: Eukaryota > Metazoa > Arthropoda > Insecta > Lepidoptera > Noctuidae > Tholera > Tholera decimalis. The sequence goes on along the minus strand of OW964552.2, from coordinate 21,555,396 downwards.
CTTTTTTGTCGACAGCAAAAAAGAAGGGTTGGTTTTATCGTGATAAAGTCCACGGGAGCGAAGCTCCGCACGACTGCCAATAATATACAACGTGTAATTTAAAGGGTATATACATACCAAGTGCACGGTTTCTTTGGATGATAATAAACGATATGGCAAGGGTTTTATAATCCTTTGTCTACATGTGTGAAGTATAATAGAAATTTCAATACATTGATACCAGAGGCAGAATTTTCAAATTAAGAAGAACGAAGAGAATCACCGTGTTATTGGCAAGTGACGTGGAAAGTTATTGACCCTCGTAGTGCTGTGACACGTTTGTTATGATTGGTATTCAAGAAACATATGAAACCGATAATTTGGTATCAATTCTTTGTGTCACTTATTTTGAGCTGAAACTGTGCATGAGACTCCATACCAGATGTTGTCTTCAGCCCCTTTGGATAGATATGGGGTTTCCGTTACACGTTGTATAACACTTCAGTGTATATCGTTGACCAGATTTCACTTGTTTTGGTTATACCGGAGTATTCCTCTGCCTGATAAGAGATTCACAAAAATCACATCACTAGTCTGTTAAATTAATTAATGAAGACTCATTTACATTGGAGTATGCACTATAATTACTAGGTAAACATAAATTTGCAGCTAGCTTCACAGTTAGAAGTAGCCGACAGACCTGGCACAATTAGCCTTCTAATTCTACACCCACAAGATGTACCGGGAGGTCAATTAGCTGCCGAGACTGCTCGAAAATTTACTAGTACAACACATGCCAGTAAATATACTTTAGTGGAAATCCGGCGTGATGGGTTTTTGCTACGGTCGATAGTGTTGCACTTGTGAATAATCTTGGTTCGAGTCGATTCTTGATTGTAGTTGCTATCGTGGAATTAAGAGAAAGTGTCTATGCTTTTTAGACTTTTCTCAAGCTAGTTTAAACTGTTTGAAATAATGTATTATTTAACTTATTGTTACGATACCAGTATCCAAATTCTCTAAACATAGTCAGATTAAACAATCGACAAAATGTTAGGTATCGTATTAAATAATTTCGCTAAAGCCCATCACTAAGGATGATTGCCCTGTTTTGATGGTGCGCGCACGATGCGGGGCCATCATTGCGTTACATGCGCCGTGTGTGAATTAGTACGTTATATCTAAATTCAGATCTACTTACGTTTTACGACTCAGTTTACGTATACTGAAAAAATAATAAGTATGTTTTATGTTAAAAGCTTTTTCATTTTGAAGGAATACAACGAACTGTAGCAAAAATTAGATTTATTTTTATTTTGCAAAGTAACGCTAATAACGACGTCAGATTTAAAACTTGACGCGCATATGCTGATTTTTTTGTCTCCCTATCAATACAAATATAATAAATCAGTCTATTTATAACTGCTACTTAAATAACAAACTTCCAACGAAGACGCAAACATCGACGTGTTGGTGACGTCGAAATTCGATTTTCTATGTATATTTTCTGAGTAACACAAACATTTTCATAGTCGTAAGATTACAGGATCAATCTCATCCAGTATTCAGACAAGTTTACTGGAAGCCAAGTAACAGCCGACGGTGTTGTCTGCTGTAAAATGTCTTAAAGCAATCTTAGCAACGCGTTTTATGCATTGAAGTTTATTCTGCCTCTCTGCAGTCTCTCAAAGTCGATTAGTTCGATTCGCCATCACCCCGATTGTTTATTGTTTTCGCCAATCATCCGAAATAAAAACATATTGTCATTTGCCATATATTGCGGTTGCCCTCATACATATTTGACCGAGGTCAGAGCAGTCGGTTTTAATACCCACTTTTGAAAGAAATTGGGATTTTAGATCATATAGGTAACTATTAGCTGAGTCCCTGTTCAATGATACATGTTTCAACACAAGGCTCGTGTAATTGATTGACGGTTTGATATTCGAAATAATCAGATGTAATTATACGGTCCAAGGAATTCAATCGGAGTTTACACTAACGCACTTAGCCCATTTTCAGGCAATATCTTCGTGTTCAAATAGATTTTCACTGAAAATACATTTAATTTCATGTTTAACGAAACAGCTGGTTATTTTCGATAAAATAATGAAACTTTATTTCTATGAAAAGCTAAACCGTCTGTATTTCCTTGCCAATATTAATACAATTTAATTTTCATTGTTACGGCTTCGCGCTTTATTAGAATGGTACCCTGTAGTGACAGGCATCGTTCTAATTCATACACTGATGAAAGCGAGACGAGGGAGCGCTAAGTACTTCCTGATGAAATTGTGAGATAAAACAATGAAATTATAATGTAGACAGCGCTTTTTGTGAAGAGTAGTTCATTTTCCTGGAACAGGAGATTCCATCAACAAGAAAATTGCAGTGTCATCCATTGGTCCAGCTGACTCTAGTAGGTAAGCAATATGTTTTAAATGTACTACATTAACTTACTTAAATATCCGACCCTCGACATCGATACATTATAATAATATAGCTATAACTATTATAAAACTTAGATTTAAGTAAATTAGACTGAATATTAAATGCTAAAACTGAATTGGACAGTCTGTGCGTCACGAATGTCCCTCTGGAGCTATAAATCATAATAGTCCAAATGAGTGCACGGCTAAAATACGTTCACGGCCAAACAACAAGGCCCAAGCACGTTCAATAGTGACATAACATCGAAACGACCCGTAGCATAGGAAAGGCCACGCAGCATCTCTATCTCTAGCGTCTACGTAACGTTCACGGGATCGCCTCGCGGGGTGAAAACCCTTTTGCGGTCGCACAAAAACATAAGAGACGCGGCGTGAACAAGGTAAATAGGAATTAAGAGAGAAGGTTCAAGGGCTAGAATCGTGGATGACGCGCGCGAGCGGTCGGTATGTTCGTCCTGCTCGCTCGCGCCCTAGGCTGCGACGCGCAGTGACGCTCCAGTCGCGGTCTGCCGGCCGTCGCGACGCTTGGGGCCGCTCCGCCGCCGCCTACCGCCTCGCGCCAGCGACGTGATGCACTGCTAGCACCAGCTCGCTACCAGCCGGTGCCTGTGCCATCCCCACGGCCCCGCGGCCTTCGCGAGTGTCTGTTCTCTCTCAGTGCAGTGTGCCACTGGGGCATTGTTTCATGTTTGTATATTTTGAATACATGGCTCATCAGTGACAAAATTTCTTGATTCAGTTTTCATTATCTGATGAAGTGAAAACCGCACGCGATTTAGCTATGCTATCGGAACACTCACGAGACCTATATTCTTGTTTAGGTTTAGGAGTGTATTATATTCGCTCGTCGCGATTATTGTAACGAGTTACGACACATAAAAGATAACAGTTTAATCCGAATATCACGTAGTAAAACACATGCATTAGCGCTTTCCGCAGCGTTGCTTACAAGTACTCTAATGTGTAAAATATAATTCCGTTAAAGTGTCAAGGTTCTTTGGAACACGCATCACTTTTTATGAATAACTTCAATTCTGTAATATGATCGCAGTAAAAAACTACTCATCTAAAACATCTCTCGTAAAGGTTATCTAATATTAGTCTTACATTATGTTTGTAAACATAAAATTTGAGTCATTTTGTAATGTACCTAAAGAGAAAACAGGAAAAGAAATAACTGTTATAGGTCCTGCTAAACACTGGCACAGATAAAACGAGATTTCTAACATATAAGGTACTTCGAAGATATTGATTTTGTGAACAACTTGTTGCATGTTTGTTGGTCCATTGCGAAATAATATTTATAACATCACTTTCCTGAACAAAATTAAAATAAAGCTGCGGAAAATTCATGAACATTTCGTTTCTGTATTTAGATAATGTTTAATATACAATAAACTATCTCGAGCAGCCATAAGCATGCAAACATATTTTACGACATCTGCACACTTACCACGGCTATCTCTCTGGTAATTAATCTTGGTAATTTAAGGAAGTAGGTAAATTATTGGAGACGTACTCATGTTCTACCTCTTACCGTAATCTCAAAATATATTATTTTTATCGCTTCCTGTCATCAACTCTTTCTACTATTAACATCGTGGATGCTTGGTGTATTTTTAGGCAGTGTTAGGATATTAGTTTCACGCTCCGTGGTTATTTTATTTATTTTAACATTCTAATATAACTAGGTAATTGGCCGTGGAGTTGAACGCATCAATGTCAAATATAATAGCGTCATGTCGCTGATCGATACGCGATGTGACACTTTTCTTCATCTATCATACATTTTTTTTCTCTGGGTGGGCTTAGTTACTCAACTGGTCCAAATTAAAAAAAAAAAAACAGCAAGTTAGTAATGGATTTCATACACTTTTCCCTCCCTCACCAGTGTCTCCAGCACGTTAGCGTAGTGTCTCATACACTTTTGCGACCCGCACATTTGTACTACAGTAATGACGTCCTTTCTGTCAAACTTTTTAAAAAGTAGTAAGGCACTTTCCGAGCAGGTATAGTATAAAATACATTTTACTGTACAATTTCACACTAGTAGTACAGTCAGTAAAACAACTGAGTTGTCGCGTAACTACGGCTGATAATAAGATTAGATCGTGATAATGTTAATGCAGTAATTAGATTGTACGTATGACGATGTAAATACAAATACAAAGTATTTCAGCGGTTGCTGCGATAAGAGTAATTCAATTTAACAAATGCATTGAAAGCGTCACTTTTCATCATGTATGTTCCAGGATTTCTGCCAAGTTCAGTTTTTCTAAATCTGTGATTTGCAAGTTCACACGCGTACATTGAATTTATGTTTACACGAGGCAGCGTCGTAACGAAGTTCTAATGAATGGTGTGAGGCATCTAATTAGCATCGTATAAATCTTGAAAGCGAATTTAGCGATTGAACATCGCTAAGAGGGAACAGCGCGTCTCCGTTTAGTTGCCGATGACGTACGAATAGCTACACAATTGAAATAAGCGACCGCTCAACGAGTGGTAATTGTTTCTGCCGATCGCTATTGGGCTGACAATTCCTTATACAGGTCATAATAATATCATTGAATAAATGAAAATATCTCTGATGAATGAGTTGCCTGACAATAACAACTAGGAAGTACTATTATATATTTGGCATCGTCACAATGTTTCGACTGATTATTTCAATGTTTGACGACCTTGACCAGCAATATTACCATTAAAATTGATTGCTTTTAAAAATCCCCAATATCATAATGTATTTTATTATTAGCTTTTTCTGTTGTTTCACCCATTTTAATGAAATGAATGAATATACAATTAATAAAGGTCAAAACAATTATTATCGATTTTTAAATAACAAAAGCTTTGTAGAACTATGGTACGATGAGTCTTTGACATTGAATAGAATGACTTTAGAACGAAGCTCAAATATATAAAACACTATATCGCAACGTTCAATGGTTTCATTGAATTTCCAGAGCAGAAATATACCACAAAATCTGTATTTATTTGTATGCAGTTTGGGGCTAAGTTATTAAAAGCCAGAAACTATGATTCTGTTAATTAAAATATTATATTTTAGTTTTAATTTTGGTATTCAGAAAAGTAAACAACAATTGCACAAACGAAATCCATATAATTTGGCGTGTTATGCCGGAACCCATTATGATAATAACCTCGGTTCAGGTACTGATTGATAGGAATGAATTAACGGCCTAAGCTAATTAAACAAAACCTTTATTAAACTGGAGCTCAAATAATTTCGCATTAATACTCTTTTTAGGTACTCATCCATTTTTATAACACCTAATCTTATCAACGTGGAATTGAATTAAATGATATCGAATTGTTAAAACATAAGTTGACTTAATTTCCTTGTTTTTAAATGTCCATAAATCACTTAAGAGTTAACTTTGTTATCTCTGAATAATTGAAATTGAAATTTAATTTACTATTTGAAAATAAAATTGTAGGTAATATTTATAATCAACGCTGTGTTAACTCTAATGAATTAGTAATATAAAAAATATTAAATGATTTGGCCAAATGCTGTTGCTGCTCTTAAAATCATTTCTTAATCTTCGTATTTCCTAGCAAGCTAATTTAACACGTCGTAAGGAAAAAATAAATCAGAATACGTGAAAATGGTATTCTTCTTTAGCATAAAACATGGTCTGAATTCATTCGCTGGGAAATGTTCATCTAACATTTAAATTGAATTACCCAAGTTGTTAGGCTTTTGGATGAACAAAAAATCTTTTGAAATTAGGAGCTAGGTTTTATTTGCTCCAATATTCAGGACACGCCACTTAGTAACTAACGACATTATATACAGCGCACCTTCCTATTATCGACATCTTTTATGTGAGTTATTTGATTGTATCTATTGAAAGGTTTAAAGTACGATTTTATTTGTCTTACTTTAACACTCCCTTTCTCTATATGTGTGGCGCTGGCTTTGCGCGACTAAATTTATTACGACATTATATATCCATTCCATTATTTGGATAATTTTTACTCTCTGCGCGTCGAGAGATGGAAATTTTTATTTAAACACATTTACATTTAAACAATTTAAAATAAAAAATGAACAAAATTATGGTGACTTCATCTCATCAACTTCGTTTCAGTGGTTTACAAGATAACTTAGCTCAAAACCCCTGTACAAGATATGGCCCACCTCTTGACATGACCATAGTAAATGGCCACTTTCACCTTGCAGTATCTTAACGAAGATCATCTAAGAGCTATACAGGTAGCTGTATATTTATGCAAACATGAAAGATAAAATGAGAAAGAAGAAGAAACGAATCTGAAATGTTATGTTACCGTCTAAGTTCCTCATAATTATTGTCATTTTCCTCTTCTTTCCGTACATGATACGTTCCCAAATACCAAAAATAACCCCGACTTGTATCAAATAATTCGACCGCAAAAAACGAATAACAAGTTTCAAACAAATCACTTTTGAAGCAGTCTGATGTAGTTTATGGCATTTATTTTTGTTCAATCAGTTTTGATGTTACTAAGCGCATTAAGCTATTTCAACGGTGATAGGCTCGTCATTTTTTGCGGTCGTATTTTTTGATATATGTAAGTAAGTTTAGGGTTGTTACTTTACTGAGTTTCAAATTCAGAACACTCTTGAATATGATCAAAATTTTCTAAACATTCATGATGAAGACCTACTCGAATCTTGGAACCCAGCAGCTTATTTAGAGTCATCGAACAGGGGATATTGACACGTGGTTTCTTATTGCTTCTTTCAATATTTCAATACGACTAGAGGTAAATTAGGGGCTCAAAGTGATAGCCTGTGAAGAACTCCGTGACTCAGCTTGGCAGATGTCCAACACGTACATACAGCAAAACGATATTTTGATATACGTTTTCATCTACGCTTGTATTTCCATCGCAATGAAACTTCAATATGACTCTATATGATTTAAACATTGTAGCACGTAGATGCTCTGACAATGTGTACATTGACATATTTATTCATATATTACTCGATATTTTCATCCTTACTCTTGGGATCTAGGGCATGTGAGTGACTCGATAGCACGGAATTTAATGTTTCATAATTGTTTTTTTTGTAGGAAGGTTTAATAAATAACTCAACAATGGGTTAAAGTGAATTTGTTACAAATGTGTATACTTAAGAATCTAAGATGATGCCGAGATAATAAATCCAATGTTAAAGACAAATAATAGCGAACACAATTACTATACATTTTTGTTTTTCCTTCGTCCTTCCCTTCCGTCTGTCAAAGTTTTCTTCTTGAGATTCCCGATAATAAGCGTTCATATAAGTCCACTGACATATCGATACTTTAACTTATCTTAACTTCTAAGCCAACCTTGAAGACTGAACTAGATCTTTCTAACAAATATTATTCTTATTATAAAGTGCCAAAACGTATGAGATAAGGGAGGTGATCGGTGACGTGTCGGGTGATAGGTATAATCAGTGCAGTGACGTATGGTGATAAGGTGGTCGTGCGCATGTGTGTGTTGTGTTAGTGTGTGGGGCGCGCGCGCACGGCGTCACGGTGGTGGGAGGCGGGGTGTTCCGTTGCTGCGTGCCCTGGTGCGGGGCGCGCGCGGCGCCGCCCGTCGACGATGCCGATTATGCGTTGCGGGACGGCAGCCCGCAACTTTTACACGATGATTATGGTAAGTTCACTTTTACTTATCTTAAACTGATCAGAAAGGTGACAATCTCGGGAATATTGAATATTTGTTCTTGGCAATGGGAAATGCGACACAGAGCGTTTTTACTGACATGTGGCTTGACCGTCTACCTTAATTTAGTTACATAATTTAGTTGTTTAATAAAATATTAAAAAAGCTAATCATAAAACATGTCTCGTATACGAATCAGCACGCAACACCAAAATGGCAAAATCAGCATGACAGTAAGAACGCTCATGATTGTATAGGAATAGTGTATAGTGTATAGGATTGCAAAGTAGATAAATTCTGAAAAAAAAAACTAGCAAAGTGCTCAACGTCCCCAATATACCCGGAAACGTCCACCCTGCCTCTATTTTGATTTGACAAACTCAAACATATGCAATTGGGCTACGGGACCGGTCGAATACCCATATTATTCAGAAATACTGCATGTGATTGGCTGGGTTCGAGTACCGATTTCCCGAGACCATTTGGAATTTAGTTTTAGGCAAAAGGTTTAGGCAAAAGCCATCTCAATGTGTGATGGATTTAATAGGTCTGAAGTAGGCTTTACTTGGGATAGTAGAAGATCCATTATTATAAACAAATAAAATCTGTACTTTTTTCTTAGAGATCTTTAAGTCAAACCAAAAATTTAAAAAATGTTGTCAAATTGCTACATTTGGCAAATAGTATATACAAACACTGTTTGTGTAGGTATATTTACATGAATATAAAGTATTTAGGAAATTTTAAGATTATCATTATTTAAGATGTGGCTAAAAGCGTCTACGGCCTGGCATATGCTTACATTTAAGCATGTGACGATGCATTCTCAAGAACGTAGGAAAGGCAAAACCTACACAAGGAAACAATTCCAAGCAATTCCAATATATTGTTGGATGGTTTTCTTTTTTTATTATCATAGCGCAACTTAACTTTCCAACTAGCGGTCTTCCTATAAGGCTTGTAATACTTTGAATTGACTAATACCAAGTCAAAATAAAAAGAAGTGAAAAAAAAAACAAACTTAACTTTGTAACGTATTCATGACAATCAGTAATCAAAATACTATGTAGTTTGCATCAGTCATTAAGAATTGTGAAGGTTAAATAAACTCTTATCGAAGTGCTCGGTACTCAATAGTTCTGAGTACTTTATAATAGGGTGCTAAACAGTTATAGATTATAACATCTACCAATATTAGTCATCAATACCGATTCACCATTGTTAGCACATCTTTAATATTAGTATTTATATGATGGTACATTGTTTACTTTTTAAAGTGCGCTGCATAAACGATTACGTACTTCCTTCTATTATTGTTCAACAAATTATCTAACAAGCAACTATTGACATTCAGATTGTTATGGACTTCTTAGGTTATTTAAATATTGTTGCACATCGCAATGTCATATTTATGCGATGTAATCTGTGGGTACAATCCGCCCCTACTTCTGTGACTTATTGAAATATTTATAGAATTTAGTATACGAATAGTTAAATCTTCGTGTGTCCAGAGGGCTGTTTATTCGGTGAAAGAATTAGCATTGCCATTCAACGTGGCATTGCAGCCAGTATTCAGGGCACTTTTTTCATTGACAGCGATGTTGACGAATTTTTTGATGCACTGTTCTCTAGCCTACATCATTTACTATTTAAAATACGTAAGCTATTTTCAGCGCAATATGAAAATAAATGCATATATGATGTGTATGTAAATAGTTTAATATCAGGTTTTTTCGGCTCTCTACATGGTGTTTCAGAAAATTGTGGTTATATTTAAGGGGAATGTTCTGTATCTGATTATCGGACAGTGATCGTAACTGAACTATTTGCATTTAAATAACGTAGGTAAATGAATTGAGTTATCGTGTAAAATAAAGAATCTGTAGTAATTTAGTGCCAGGTGTATATTTTGTTTTTTTTTTTCTGAAATTAGCTGGTATCTCCGTTCAAGAAGACCTCAATTCCTCAACGGAGATACCAGCTTATTCAAAACATGAAATCAACTTATTACAACCCATCCCTCTTGTTATATGCTTCCATCAAAGTTATTTCTCGAATGACTCTAAATGAGTCAATCCACGTATGCATACTGATTTATGGTATTTGATATTGTGTGTTAACTACTAAACATTAACTTATAAATATTCTTAATTTAAAGACTTGCAATAGTTAATCAAAAGTTAATTTTTAACAAACATAATAAAGAAAAATAACATAAAACAAAACATAAGCAAAAGGAAAGCATTTAGATGAAATTCGCTTTGAACTGAAATAGTAAGCACTAGATGTGCTGCGCAGAGGAGCTTAGGTATCCCAGTGATTACGATTTACGGACCCCACTTGCGAGATGAAGGTTGTGGTTTCAAACCCTGTCAGACACTTTTTTTTTTCAATTCAATTTATCATCGGCACTACTCTCAAAATGGTGAACATAAACTTCGTGAGGCAATCAACATGTACTAGAACCAAAAAAAAATAATTTAAGACTTGCGACATCCATTTCTATCTATTACAGAGAGGAGGCCTCTATCCCAGTAGTGCGTTATAGGCTGATTATGTAAGTGAAATAAATCGCACCCTCAGTAATATAAGGAATCAAGTCAAAATTTTTGCAAACTGAGGTTTTATATGCTAAGGGCACAAAATGAAATTCGCTACCGGTTAACTAACCGGTTAACTAACTATACCAGTTGGCTAACTTAAATAATAAGCACGTTATATGAAAAAAGTATCTGTAATGTAGGAATCCAGAATCTTGAAACGCGATTTCTCAAAAATCTACTTTTTTTAGTTGTACCCTTATATTACTAAGAGTGCGAAATTATCTTCAACTGATTGTGTTGAGTATAAATATTAACAGATTTGTAGGTAGTTTCAAACAATTTCGATTATAATACACGTATGACATGAAGATACCGACTTACATTTTAATTATAAAAAAGACACCATTATTGCCAATCTTTTTTCACGATAAATCGCGAATCTGAACTATAGTATACCGTAACAAAACAAAGAGAAAAATAAAATTATTAGACAAACATAATTATGTGATTTAACTAAACTAAATGCCACCAGGCTTGAATAGTTATTGTAATCAAATTGCTTGTTCTTTATAATTGTATTGTACCCCTTCTCAGGGCTACTTCACCCCCCCCCCCCCCCCGTGGTCTAATTTCGTTCCCGTGGTTGCAAGATAGCCGAATTTGGTCTCATTTTAAAGGGCATCAAAAGCTCTACCACTTGGCCCCAACAGAATTCCAAAATTCGGCAATTTATGTGTCTGTCTCTTTTTACTGTCGCTTTTTCGTTTCATAAATATTCAAATCACAACGATGCTAAAGAATTTTTCACTTAAACTAAACATCAGCGTAAAACGTAAACACGTACTTCTGAAACACTCATGTATATGTCGTCGTGAATCAATGCTTAAGAGTTTAATATATTATTATATTGTTGTTTTAGAGTCATAATAGTGTGTTCACTTTAGTCCACCTTTATAAACTAACAACCTAACTATGCGTTGAAAAAAAATAACCTACACTTGATAGCAACCAGTAGCGTTACTAGCTAACGGCTTTTTTTTATTACTGATGGGTAGTGTTGCCCAAACGAGAGTCTCGCAAGACTCTTGCAATTAGCGATTATCCTATTGCTATTTATTAAACGGTAGTTGAGATCTCAGAACAATGTAACAGAGTAGGTACATTTTGAGCTTGAATTGACATAGGCCAACCAAATGAATCAATTTAATAGAGACTCTTGAAGACTCTTGCGAGACTCTCATTTGGGCAACACTACTGATGGGCCCACACTTGACTACGATCTCGCCTGATGGTAAGCGATAGATAAATTGGCTATTGGTGGCAAACGATATAATACGAGTACATAATGAGTTCTTCTGTGAACATTTCAAAGGTAGTCGAGCTATGTAAGGACAAGTTCTTGGCACAGCTGCTGCAAACATTATGTTACACCAACAGAACTTATCTTGTATGTTTTACACGATTTGCATTCGACTCTTTGTTTACCATGAATTTGCTTTGATCTTAAATGTTTCACTTTTTCGGTATTTATATCCAGCTGGAGACCATCATAAATGAGTATTTAAATTTAAAATGGATATTAGCCATCTACGTAAATATATATATTATTCACAATAAACTGAGTAAATAATAATTAACAAAGCATCAAAAAAAAAAAATGACAATATCGCTGTCAATAGGAAAAATGCCTAGAAAAATGGCAGCGCCGCCACGTTGAGTGGCAATCGACCACCTCGGACACCATGGTTATGGCCATGCTGCAAAATAATTGTCGGTAGGTAAACTACTACTCATGAAACATAATGCATAGATATTAATTCCATAGAAGTATGCCACATTTACAGCATTTTCATGTCTATTGTAGCAAAAGAAACTAAGAAAACAATTCAGAAGAAACATGTATGAAGTTATACCGTGGTAAATAAAATTAATTTTTGAAAATACCTGAAACCTTAAACGAAATTGGTTTGGACTTCGGAGCCTTCAGCCTTTTTCGTATAAAGTTTAAAACGTATTCTTTAAATACGAACATTATCAATACATCACCGAAGGAACAATGAGCTCACACAAAAGATTGTTTCCTTTTATTACAGAAGTCTCTAGGGAAGTTTATTTATTCCCAACAACGATTCATCAATGGGTTTTCATTTCCTTTATTAGCGATAAATAGAGTTCAAAGTACAAAAGAAACGCAGCGCAATTTCAATTCACGTTTAAAGGTTGGTTCGAATAGTTATAAATCTAAAGTTAGTTTCACCCGACTTGTTGGCACAAGAATCGAGTGTCGAAGTTTGTTGAACGACATTAAATTACTCGCTCAAGTTAAAGGTTATTCGGTAATTAACTAAGAACAAAAAGGCCTCACTTATTTCAGCTTCACCCTTAAACTTGATAACACAATTAACACAAGACTTAATACCTTACATGGTATTATTATACCAGTATTAGCTAACTAATGATGTGTCTCAGAGAATTGTTTTCATTTACTTTGATCGGATTTCTCTCTGAAGGGTTTTCTATGGGTTGTATGAACAACGGACTGAAAATCTCTTCACCGTAATAAAATTTGCAGTCGTTTAAAGCACTCCTTCACTCAATCGGAAAACATTATCCATCGGAACTTATTCAAGAAAATACCATCAATTCAAAATTATGATTACAAATCATTTGTATATCCATAAATACTTTTATAATAACGTGAAACCAGATTATAAATATAGCGACATATTCAAAGTAAAGTTGCGGAATTAATTAAAATAACTTCACCTCTCATTTCCGTGAGTGAACTTATCAACTCATACTTCACGCCTACCAATTAGTTTACTAGTTATATCGTCAATTAACTGGAGTTTACATTGACATGGTATGCTGTACGGGAATGTGGACAACGATACTATGGAATTAGGGAGCTGTGAGGCAATGCAAGTTAACATAATGATGAGCGGGAGTGGTCGCATTTAGCTACACAAACATTGGCGGGAGGCGGATCGATGGTAGACCCCGCCACCGCGAACCCCTTCTGTTGACTTTAAATTAAGCCGAGTTTTCACCACTAAAAGTCAGGTTATGTAACGTTGATATCTACGTCCAGTTCTAGAGCTACAACAACTGCATAAATATAACGAAAATTTGATTCTTATCCCACTCATTTTAAAGACAAACTGCCTGATTATTCAGGACAATATGGTAGCGTCAAAACGATGCCCTACGTATAAATGAAGCATTTAAATCCGGTCGTCGTAATAATTTATAAAAAATATTAAAGAATAATGACCTTTGCCACCTCCTTTTATAAATGGTTCCGTAGAAATATAATAGCTTAGGCTATTATCGTAATAGCCATTATTTCATTATGATGCCCACAAGTTTCTACGCAGCATAGCTCGTTAATCACAATCAATCCTTTACAATGTTATGTTTAGTTTCTCAATCCAATATTCTCCATTCTAATAGTCAGTTGACACAATCTTGTTAAACTCCTGTTACAGCAATGTTATTAAACGATAACCCATAGTTAACCGGAGAAGTCGGATTGATTAAATTTGGAAACACCTACCTATTCAGTGAGAGAGAAATCGTATTTGAGGGTAGTGTGGTCGGCAGAGTTCAGCGTTGGGCGTGCTCTACTTGTGACCAGTGTCAGAAACTGGGATTGTAAAACTAGAGACCAAAATATACACGTCCATAATAGCAGTGTAAGTATTACAGGTCCCTAACATTGATTTTGCTTTTAAAATATAGGTCAAAGTTATGATAATGTTTCGGTGACTATAAATATGATATTAGCTTCTTCGTTCCTCTCTAAAGAATCCAATAAACCATACACTCCGTTGCTGTGTAACTTATTATAGAATAATCTCTTGTCGTTTATTCATATTTTGAAAGTCCTCATATTTTATTGGAAATCGATATTCAATACTTATGAGTGCCTGACTATATTAAGCTATTTATTATATCACTGATTTAAAAAATGTTACCATTGAACTAATCACGATGTTGAGCTATCGATTCACAAAGGCCTGGTCGTGAATAATTAAACGTTGTATCACTGGCCATAGCGATGCTCGGCTCAACCTCTAATTTCTCGGCCGATTAACTTGCCTGATTGTTACGTACACCACATCACAGTAAGCAACATCCAGCTTATCAAGCCGACGCGATGTAGGCACATGCCAAATAAATTGCCCCATAATAAGTTGCCTTAGCAAACACCTATGTTTATACCTTTGATATTGGCTCAACTTAATACTTTCCTTAAGTCTTCAAACAATTTGGTTTTCTTACCCGTCATAAGCCTTTTGAAATGCTTAACAGGTTCTTTGTAAGACCGTCAAATATTTCTAAGATAAAGCAACATCTTTTTAGTTAGCCCAAAGCTAAGAAAGAAAAAGTGCTTTGTTAACTTAAAATTTGGAAATATTAGATTCTGTTAGGTAAACAGCTATTATTAGTTTATCAGTATCGGGCTATAAGTGTTATTTTGGTGGTCAAAATATATTAATAAGAACGACACGTTATAGCGAAATATTATTATGTTCCAACTCCCACATTGAATGTCTGAGCGCATGTTTTCAAATTCCAGTTAAAATTTACATAATAAATTACATTGATCGTCGTCTCTCGAGTTTTCTCCTATATATTTTTTTTCATGGACCAGGTTCAAGCTTCAGCTTCTTTATATTATATAATCTTATAACATAATTATTGATAACCATGAAAACAAAAAAAGAAAACAATCTTATTTCCTATTCTGATTAAAGTTTGAACTCAATTTCTCAGGGGAGGTGGAAATTACTCGTTAAAACAGAGCCCCTCAGCGTAAAACTACGCCTGATGAATACATAATTTCAATGTACGCGTTTAATAACTCTTAAATACCTATTACATAGTACTGATGACTAATATTGGATGGAAGTGGCTGTTCATTATCGGCAGAACAGAACACTTTTACTATGTGCTGTAGCTTCTCTATTATTTATTTTTCAGTGTCGACATTTCATAGATAATATTTTAGTCTAAGCTTTATATTAAACGATTATATATGAAAGTATAAAATATTTATGCTCTCATATATTCATTCAAAAGTTTCTCGTTTAAGAAATAACTCCAACAAATTAGGGAAATTTGACAATTAAGGAGTTAAAACAATGTTGTGTGTAAATTTTGATAGCGGAAATCTTTAGCAAATTATCCTTGTACCAAAATAGGTAGCTGAGACCTTCAACTTTGCTCGACCTGTTTGCTTAGAGCCTTTATTGCTTGTTTGCAGTCGCCCCAGAGCCTGTAATAAGCTCACCGCGTCCAATCGGTCAACAGTCCCCGCTGCCGGGGATCGAGGAGGAGGACGATTCTGATTGGCCTCTCGAAGACGCCACAGACTTGACAATCACACCGTCTTACAAGAGTACACGAAGTAGCACTGACACTGCGTACACATCCTCGAGAAGTTCGGGGAAAAAACTAAGTTTTGGGAGTCCGTCGTCGGTAAAGATATGTATATCGGCGGCGGCTAGGAAGTCTAACAAAGCACGTAAGCGTGGCTCGGGGGCTGCCAGCGCATCGCCGTCGCCCGGGCAGGCCGGCGAGGACGCTGCGCCGGCGCCGCAGCTGGCACTCGGCAGGATGCAAGCCGAGCAGGGCAGCATCGGCGAGCTACAGAAGTACCATGGCAGGTACCTCAAGAGCCGGCGTCATACCCTAGCAAACGTTCGGTGAGTAACCTTCTTTTTTATGCCAGATTACAGTTCCACCATTGTATTGGACCGCCTCTAAATTGTTTACATAATTAAATCATGTTTAGAAATGTTAAAAGTAGTCAGCCTACAATAGCTTAATGATACCTAATTGTTTATTAAACGTAGGCTCGTAAAATGAACTTTATGGCCTCACGAAGTACATTGGGGCTATTCAATACGATACACGAGTTCATATACATAATTATAATGGAGGGTATCATAGAAAATATTATAGTTGTTAAGTGTTTTACGAACTACGCGTTTACGTGTTTCACGTTTACCTACCTTGGCTCTCCTTCATATTTCATAAATTATTCAACTGTTTTGTTAATTATGTGTTTTATTTCTTTGCATGTGGCGCACACAGATTAAGGTAAGAAGTTTACTTCAATTAACTGGAAATAAGCATTAAGCATTACCATACAACGAGGCAATGCTGCCAGTATCTTGGGTACGTTGCCAGCCGACAGCGTTGAGGATCAATTTTTTTATGCTTTATTCTAGTTTGTACTTTAAGTATTTTAGTGCATAATTATGTATATTTAGTGAAATAAATATAGATCATTAACTGGAAATATACTTTATAATATGACCATTCCTTAAGAATCGGTAAAATAAAACTTATTGTTAGGACCACTAAAAACTTCGTATATTCTATCATCCAAATCATGCAATAACCAATGCATTGTCATTTGTGTTTCGACTTAAACTTTTTCATTTTAAATTGACGTGTAACACACAATGTCCAGGCAAAATTAAACCAATATCTATTCAGTGTTTATTGTTCAGAATATTGATTTGACTGTAAACAGATATATGAGTTACTGAGAATATCAGAAGCGCTGTAGTGACACAAAATGTTCTAAGTGATACATACGATATGGGTAGTTTATAGCTTTCTGGAACTCCGCTGTGAAGTACCTACAGTAAGATATTTTTATCTTTAATAGATACCTACATACATTTAAAAAAATCATTTCATAATAACATCAGTTTTTAATTTACATGATTATATGTTTCCGGATTAATGCGTTTAATGTTTATGTAATATCTCCGTATTTAATAATACGTATCATGTATACATTTTTATAAAGATATAGGTCTTAATCCAACTTTATTTGTGATAAATAGTTATAATTTTTAAGTTACCACAAATGTCTACAGCGATTTAGCTTCTCCCGAGACCTACGAGTAAATAATCACGGTCGGCAAGCCTAAACAATTATTCCGTCATTACGTAAACAACGTTGCTGTAATTACGTACCCAACTCATTTCAAATTAATTATAAAGAGCCATCCTATAATTGCTAAAGGATAATCAAGTATGTAAGAAAATCTCACGAGATTCATTGTGCCTCCTATTACAGAGATGAAAAAAGAAAATGTTTGTAATACCTGTTTACAACTTTGCTAAAACAAGAAGTTTTAAGTCTGTTCCTTCTGGGTTCACAATCTTGCACGAGTCGTATGAGTACATAAGTCATGTATTATTAACATGTCACTCTCAGAGGCTATCTCGGAGGCTAAGTCAGCCTTACCGTTTGTTTGAAAATCATTATAACTGCAAACATTAGAAGGGTCAGAGCAATTCTTTCTTGTTATGAGAATGTTGTGCGGCAGGAATGGAATAGCATATAGCAGTGTGATATAGGTCGGCAGGTACTTCTAGTTATAACTATTATACTAAGATTTGATCATTATTTTATAATAATAAATTATCAAATGCACCTATAGTAATTGGGCAATATTTTTTGTGTATGAGTGATTTTTGTTAGTGCTTTTAACTTTTCGTGGATTATTAATAAGTCACGTTTTTTCCAATCAACTCCCTCAAACCGCTCCTTCCTCCCTCGCATAAAAATAAAAAGCGTTAACCAAGACCGATTATGGATTTGCCATGTTCAAAGGGTATCATGAAAATGAAATATTTTTTACTACCTCCTGTAAGGTTTCCACAAAAATATACCTTTTCCTTCCAGTTTTCCTCATTATTGCGAAACAATATACCAGGATCACGTTTACTGGGTTGAAGCAACAATTGCAAAAAAAAAGTTTTTTCTGCTGGATAAATGATTAACTAGTATTTTTTGTTACTTTGCTTTTCATACCATGGAGTCTTTAAACTTAATCTTGAACAGTCTTTAACGTTCCCATTACTAGTACACATGCCTCCTTTATGTCAGAAGGAACAGGCCGTTATCCACCAAATAGCCCCGTGCGGGATAGTGGATATCGCATGTTTTCGGATATTTGGTCCTAAGACGCCCACGGCGTCGGACGTCCGCCGACGATCTCCGGCCACCGTAGGCGCGGGCATGCGGACAGCGAGTAAAGGGCAACTCGCTGTCCGACCATGGACCATGCCCGGGTCGACGGCGCGTTGTGTTCCACGCGCGCCTCAAAGAGCGTCAGCAATATGACGAGGCCCCCCCGTAGAGGGCCGAAGCCTGCCGGGGTCGTGGGACTCATCCCGTTACCGTGACCCCGGTACGTAAAGGGTTATCGAAGGAACACCGTGGATTTTAGTCAGTAAAAGTCTGACAGTCCCTCCCACCCTGCCCGGGGTGGGAGGACTTATTTGATAATTTTACCACGATAAAAAAAAAAAGGATGCCTGTATTCTCACGATGTTTTCTTTCTCCGATTTGAGAGCACTGGTGATAATGAAAATTACTTTAAGTAATTTACCTGACTGGATTAAAACCTACAGCTCATACCTGTATCTACAGGGCGACCACATCTGTCATGGAGTCATACCCGTTATTGCTTATTAATCAATATACAAACCGCAATAGTCACCTACTATGCGTATTTTATTATATTTTTTTTTAACGTGGTAAAATCATCAGATGAGTCCTTCCACCCCGGGCAGGGCCGGAAGGACTGTCAGACTTGTACTGACTAAAATCCACGGTATTCCTTCAATAGCCCTTTACGTACCGGGGTCACGGTAGTGAGATAAGTCTCACGACCCCGGCAGGCTTCGGCCCTCTACAGCGGGGGCCTCGTCATCTTGCTGACGCTCTTTGAGGCGCGCGTGGAACACAACGCGCCGTCGACCCGGGCATGGTCCATGGTCGGACAGCGAGTTGCCCTTTACTCGCTGTCCGCATGCCCGCGCCTACGGTGGCCGGAGATCGTTGGCTGACGTCCGACGCCGTGGGCGTCTACCACTGCGGCTGGGCTGGAGGGAGGACGCTATCCTCTCCCTCACGCGGCCCGCCTCCTCCTTCGATAGCATGATAGATAGATAGATAGATATATTCTTTATTGTACACCATAACAATAAAAACAAAATTATGGATTTAACAATTAAAAGGGTGATACAATGGGCGGTCTTATCGCTAAAAGCGATCTTTTACAGACAACCTTTGGATGGATTTGACACAGAAGAAGAAAATAATTACGCGGGTAGTCCACGGTGTACTAATTATCTATATAAAATACTAAACAATAAATAACGGTCTCAAAGCATATATATGCATACAAAAATTAAAAAAGAAAAAGAAAGAAACAAAGACATACATAATAACAATTTAAGGAGAGAGGCTTCACAGAAGGAGGCGACTGCTTCCCACTCCGTCTCGCCCTGCAGCATGGCCTCGACCAATGCCGGGCGCGAGAGGTCTCCGCCTATCACCGCCGTGAGGACACGTCGGTGCTCTGCCCAAGCGGGGCAGTCTTGCACCGTATGCTCTACTGTGTCCTCAGGGCGATCCTCGCAGTGGTGACACCCAGGCGTTTCTTCCTTCCTCATCAGACACAGGTACCTCCCGAAACTTCCGTGTCCGGTGAGGACCTGCGTCATGCGGTAGGTCAGGACGCCGTGACGCCGATCTAGCCACTCCTCAAAGAGGGGTCTTACCGCCGCGATTGCGGCGTGCCCGTGGTTCAACTATGGTATCATTTTATGGGGAAATAGCACCGACGCTCCTTCTTTATTTATTCTACAAAAAAAAACTTATACGTATAATAACGAACATTGAACAAACAGATAGCTGTAAACCGTACTTCATCTATACTTTTAATAAATCTGTAGAGAGGTCAATTCTGTACATGAAATATATTTACAAAATAACTATCAGGGGGTGATTAGGGATCGATACTGATGCCAAAAATGCAATCAGTAAAATTTTTGTCTGTCTGTCTGTCTGTCTGTCTGTATAACCGTTATAGAAACAAAAACTACTAGACGGATTTTAACGAAACTTGGTACAATTATTTTTAATACTCCTGAGCTGGTTATAGTATACTTTTCATCACGCTACAATCAATAGGAGCAGAGCAGTGAAGGGAAATGTTGGGAAAACGGGAGAAGTTACTCCATTTTTTAAACTTCCGTCACGTGTGCAACCTTAATGGTTAAAGCTACACAGAAATCATTTATGACGGAAATGTTCTCCTTAAAATTATATAAAAAATATCCCATGACAGCATATATCTATCTTTTATGGTTGACTCACAATAACACGTGTAACTCCCGATAGCTTAGCAGTTCGAAGCTTTCTGATTATTATTCTGCTCCGAAATTTAAAACCACCACAACTTTGCAATGGAACTCGGCTAAAAGTAACCCAGTTGCAACAAAATATAATCGAGGCTCAAATTTTAACAGCTTGCGGTGCAGGAGAAACGGTCTTTATTCCCAGAATTCCCATAACACCAAATAATTTTCCATTCCAATTTAAAAGAACGCGATTCCCAGTATCGGTTTATTATGCAATGACAATTAATAAAGCTCAAGGGCAGACTTTTCGTGTTGTCTTGCATGGTCAGTTGTACGTCGCTCTTTCCCGGATTAGCAGTTCTAGAAATCTTTATGTTCACGTGCCGGACGGGTCAACTTTCAACATAGTTTACCCGGAAGCTTTGCGCTGAAGTATTATCATTCTATAGGTACTTAAGCCTCATGTGAACGTGATCTAAACAATATTACCAATACATTAACTTAATAACACACAAGGAGTTACACGCTGACGGAGTCGCGGGCACAGCTATTAACAATAATATTGTGCGGTTCGGTATTGCGATATTTTTCAACAGTATTATAGATTGACATAATTATTATATTTCCGTACTAAATTACGAAAGTTAATCTGTCTGTTACATCAAAATCACTGAACCGTGAGGAAGGACATAGGCTACTTTTTTTTACAAACAACAACGGAAACGTGGACGAAGTCGCGGGCAACAGCTATCTATGCTAATAATATAAGGCTGAAGAGTTTGTTTGTTTGTTTAAACGCGATAATCTCAGGAACTACTGGTTCGAATTGAAAAAATATTTTTAATTAAATAGTCAATTTATAGAGAAAGGCTATATATCATTACGCTAAGGCCAATAGGAGCGGAGCACCAATGAAGCATGCTTCAAAATCGGGGTTAAATTTAACGTTAGCCCAAAGTAACTATTCCACGCGGACGGAGTCGCGGGCAAAAGCTAGTAAAACATAAAATTCTCACCTTAACTAGTATATACATTTTTGAATTATGTAAATTAGTCCGTAAATATCCTAATTCTTACAAAACACGAGAGGATATACAAACAAACCATTCGTTGCGTCATAAGAGTAGATTAAATTTGCCTCGGTCTTATCTCAAAATGCACTCTTCTAGTACATACTCAATGTCAATAAAAATCTATAATAAATTACCAGAAAACTTAAAACAAATTGAAAGGACCAATATATTTTTAAAGAAACTGAAACAATTCTTAATTAATAAAAGCTATTACACAATAAATGAATTTCTAACCGACAAATTAAGGGATTGATTTTGACTGGAAAAATACCTAACTGACTTAGTTCATCATAAATTCATTATAATTAAATAAATAAATAATCATTTCAATAATAAATAAATATGACATACCAAATTATACAATAAAAATACACGATATAATAAATTAATTTTAACATATACTGACTAATTTGAATGGAAGAATACCAAACTGACTTAGGTCCGCCTATAAACATTATTACATTGCATATTAAATTCATAAAAATATAATAATGTAATGCTCAACTCAATAATAAATAAGTATGACACAACTATTGACTTAATCAATAAACAAGGGAAATAATTATTGACTTAAAATAATGAATGTGTATGAATCCATTAACTTCTAAATTAAAAATTGAAAAATAATATGGATATTGTAAAACATGCAATATTAAGATTAATGTATAATTTAATCAAAAATAGATGTTACAATAAAAATAAATGAATGATAAAAATAACTACATATCCCTAATAATTTATGAATACAATATAAAACACGGATATACACAATTATACGCAAAAATAACTCATTTTCAATAAAAAATTTAATTGTGAAAAAACAAACGAAGCGCTCTTCCTCTCTCCTAACTATTATAAATTTTGCTGTACCTGACAGGGTCCATAATTGTTTCTTATATTTTTATTCCACCTGTATGTGTACATTATGGATTGCAAATAAATACTTGAATACTTGAATATTATTTTTGCCCCGCCCGATCACTATGTTTGGCGAGCCAATCCCTTGGGAGAAGCGAGCCAAAACTTAGGTGTGATCCTCGACCAGTTCTTAAATTTCAATGAGCACACAAAGTCGGTTCGCTCGCGAGCTGCTTTCGCTCTCGGTAGGCTTCACTTCATACTGAATAAACGCAGTAAGCTCTCCCTTAGGTGTAAGATCCGAATTTTCACGACGTGCATACGTCCCATCATGACATACGCCGCTCCGGTGTTTGCTCAAGCCAGTCCCTGGCAGATCCATAGGATGCAAGTCATTCAGAACCGTTTTCTCCGAAAGGCCACGGGCGCGCCCTGGTTCTTGAGGAATGAGGATCTCCACGTAGACCTCAAAATCCCGACTATAAAGCAAGTGTTGAAACGCATGTCAGTGCGTTACTTCACCTCTGCTGATACCAACACAAACCCCCTGATCGTATCGGCCGCCCGATACAGACCCTCCAAAATTTCTCGGGTTCGTCGCCCGCGTAACGTCCTAGACGAGCCCGACGACCCCACCACCATCCGACAAGAGAGCAGTAGGGAAACTAGCACTCTTAGAAAATACACACACAAAACGCGTTCCGTATTTCGGCCTCGCCGACGAGGCCCATCGCGACGTCCGCGTACTTGTAATGGAAATCCTCCCCGACCTTTGCCAAACGAGCCAGCCCGCGATGCTGAGCCAGTAGCAATAAATACTCCCTTAAATACGACCCAGCCTGTCCCTTTGCTGCCCTCCCCAAATGACCCCGCTATGCCGAGGCCCGTACTCCACAGGGAGTGCCCTTAGCGTGCGGTCATTAGTTGTAAGTATATTTTAGTTTGTAAGCCCTGGCTGGGGGCCTTTAACTTATTAGAGGTCACCATAGGACAGACCGGTTAAGTAGACGCACAGCCTTAGTGAGCTGATCTACAAGTGGCCATAACTAAAAAAAAAAAAAAATATTTTTGTAGAGAAACTTAGATCCATTCCACATCAAGTCAGTTGAACAAGTATAAAAAATTGGCCAAGTGCGAGTCAGACTCGCCCATGAAGGGTTCCGTAGTGACTATAATAATATAATATAATATGTATATATATATTTGACAAAAAAACCGTACAAATTTCTTAAAACTAGCTTATTTACATTTTTTACAACTACGCTAAATAACTTTGTTTTTCATTTTGTTTGTATGAATTACAAAGTTATATTTGCGGTTTTATAAAATATGCTGTATCTCAAAAACTGCTAACCCGATCTCGTTCAAACCAATTTTGGTTGAAATTTTACATTGACATCTATAGACATATATATATTTTTTTTAATTTTTCACTCCATTATCATAGAAGTTAGAGGGGTGGACACACCACCACTTTGGAAGCTTATATCTTTTAAACGATTAACTTTATGAAAAAGCGGTTTTGGAAACCTCAGGGTCATTTTTAAAGACCTGTCCATAGATATCACAAGCACATAGGTTTCATGATAAAATAAATTTTCAGTTTTAGTTCTATGTATGGGGAGCCCCCCTTTATTTTAAATATATTTTAATTTTTTCTTAAAATCGGAAAGCGGTTCACAGAATACATCTACCTACCAAGTTGCACATGTATAGTCTTAATACACACATCAAAAGTGTCTAGGGATCAACATATATTTTTGCAATAACTTTTCTCCTGATTGATATTAATTAAAATTTTCTTTGAGGATTCATCAAATAAAGTGTTTTCGTTTGTCACAGTAACGATAAACCAAGTCACCTTTGCATTAATAAAGAAATTTGCCATTTTCCTAATAAAGGGATTTTTGACATTTGAACCACTAACATTAAAGTTTGAAAAAAAGACTGAAATAACAGTTTTCTTTAAAATTTTATTGGGTAACTTAAACAATTAATAATCCGTGTTTCTACCGCGAACACTAACAACACAAGAACATCGGTTTGGCATACTCAAAATGAGTTCATCCAAATCACGCTGTGGAATGGCCGCCCATGTTCGTTGCAACAACAAAAAAAGGTCTTCTTGCGACTGGATACCCTCCATATTCGGCAGAGCTCTTCTCTATAGCATATCCCATGCATGCTCAATCGGGTTCAAGTCTGGCGACTGAGCAGGCCAGAGCAGGACATTGATGTTAGCTGCGGCGAGAGTCTGTCTTACAACTCTTGCGGTGTGCGGTCGTGCATTATCATGCATTAACTGAAATAAGGGATCGATTTGCACTTGTAGAGGAACGATGACGTCAGATATAATCGTCTCAGCATAAATTTGAGCGTTGAGGTTGCCTCTGATCCAAATCAACTCAGTTCTTCCGCCGATCCAAATACCCGCCCATACCATGATGGTTCCACCACTATAAGGATGGACTTCCTGGCAGGATTTTAATCGCTGTTGGCGTCCAGGGGTTCTCCAGTGTCGTATACGTCTTGTATCCGGTCTCATACCAAAACGAGACTCATCAGAAAAGCACACGAAACGCCATTGTTCTTCTGCCCAATTTCTGTGTTCAAGAGCCCATTGATATCGAATCCTACGATTGTGCATTGCTATAGGTGGTACCCGTAGCGGTCTTCGGGAATGAAGGTTCACTTCATGCAAGCGGTTTCTGACTGTTTGGTCGCTAATTAAATTCCCTGAAGAGTGATGAAGCCTCACGGCTAACATCATGGCGGTTATTGTTGGAGCTCTTCGAGTTAAGATTTGAATGTATCGGTCTTGTCTCCGTGTGGTGCAGCGATACCGTCCTCCATGGCGCTCAGCCACGGTACCAGTGCTTCGGTAACGTGTCCAAAGTCGACTGATAACACTCTGACTTGTATTCAGAGCTAAAGCCACAGTACGTTGCCGGGAACCAGCTTCTATCATTCCCACGGCTCTGAGCATTTCTTCCCTGCTTAAATGACGTTGCCGCTCCATAATAACGTTGGTTTTAATCAGTAGTAGGGAAACAGTAGCACTAATAATGTCTTCAATGCGTTGTATGTATTTATAGGGAAAATATTGACAGCTGATTTTCATCTTTTACTCGAATTTGTATAACAGTTCCTGTTTCAAATTATGAAATGCACCAAAAAGGATCCATATAAATTTATAAAATCATAAATTTATTACAAAGCCACATCTCAATCTCAAGAAATCCGCATAAAAATGCTTGATCCCTAGACACTTTTGATGTGTGTATTTTCGGAATAAAATGGCTGTGACATACGGACGGACGGACAGACAAACAGACAGACAGACAGACGGACAGACATGACGAAACTATAAGGGTTCCGTTTTTTGCCATTTAGCTATGGAACACTAAAAATGCTCGTCTTGACGGTGACGTCGCCGTCAAGAGAGAACTTTTTCAAATTTTCTGGCCATTGTTTCAGCTTCGGTACTTAACATCGTTTTCTTTTTGTATACTTAGAAAATACTGCAAGATTTTATGGAAGCAAGATCACAAACTGAAATAAAAAACCAGTTACAGATGTGAAACATTTGTGTTGTCAAATACCACAGATGGCAATCTAAAATAGAACAGACGAAGTATATTGAATACGAAAATCTATCTAAATGTTAGTAGAAATACTCCCAACCCTTTTCAAGTGTTTCAAACAGATTGCTTAGAATTCGTGAAGGAAAAAATACTGCCAATGTTTTTTCTGTTTCATTGTAAAAATAAAAAGGTTTTCATCGCAGATAAAGCGGTTGACAAACTATGGGTGGTAAAATATTAATTTATACCTTAATTCAATTTATTGGTCAATCCATGCGTAATTAACACGTGAAATGAAAACTGTATGCATTATATAATATCCCTGGCACTGCAAATTTAATATTATAATATAAGTTCTGCATATGTATTTATTTATATAAACTTTATCTACAATAGTGTTACATGGGCGGACTTAATGCAGCAAGGCGTTCTCCACCAGTAAAACTTTGGGTTCTAAATCAACACATTGTGGTAGGTGTACAAGAAAATAGAATGAAATAATATATATTTAATACCAATAAAAAAATAAACTAATAAAAAATACGGTGCTTCATAATAATCTTTCTGATTATGAAAGCTCATAATAATTATGTCGAAGACCAAACTGAGAATAACAGTCCCTTGAGTAGTGGTTTTTATGAAACAATGAAATAAATAGTCCTTGGTTGGCTGAAAATTAAAGACTACTTTCCGAATTTTATCCCGCTGTTTCAGGCATTTCAATATTTTATGTATATCGAGCGCTCATAATAATGTTTGTTCGGGAATTTAATCAAAGCAAGCTCGGAAAAATTGAATCGTACGATATTGTATTTATAAAATAACTTGCGTTTACGTTAAATAAGTTATCCATCCAAAAAGTATCGAATTTATTAGTAGGTACATTCAGTTTACCTCTGGTTTTATTGGCTTGTGGCCTGACCTGGCTTGTCCCGTTTTAATCCACTATGCCATTAGTTTTTTATTGGCAAACAACGAGTTTCTTGTGTTCATAACTTATACCTATCACACCAGTTGTTATCTTATAAATAGGCACCTATCGTTCAGCATTCCAGCAGTGTTTCCTTAGGTGCATTTGAAGGTGGCTCAAACAATTAAGCTATTTCAGATTTTTTTATTTACTTTATCACTAACTAGCTTCCGCCCGCGACTTTGTCCGCGTGGAAAAAAATCCCCCGATTTTGAAACATTCTTCATAAGTGCTCCCGTCCTAGTGGTCTTAGCGTGATGATATATAGCCTATAGCCTTCCTCGATAAATGGGCTATCTAACACTGAAAGAATTTTTCAAATCAGAACCGTAGTTCCTGAGATTAGCGCGTTCAAGCAAACAAACAAACAAACAAACTCTTCAGCTTTATAATATTAGTATAGATGAGCCCGCTCTTGACCTCGATTGCGCCTGATGGTAAGCGATGGTGAACTCTATGATAGATCAAGCGAGTCCAGAAAGTGCCTGTTCACCCTTGCTTTGAAGACAGCCGGGTCATATGTGGAAAGAAACACAGAAGCCAATAGAATATCCAGAAGAACTTAAACTACAATACTTATTTACCTCGAAGGGACTGACGAAACATTTTATCTTAAAAATATTTTGCCCTTGCAAATAAGATAATAAGCTGGTTTTGGCACCACTGCCAACTCGACAACCAAAATACTGTTTGCCTTTGTATTATGCTAATTTGCGGTTTCTTTGTGAAAAGCTAGAACTTTTAATGACTGACATTGAATTTAATATAACCATATACAATAGTAGGTAATAGCGTATTTTATTTATGATTCTGTCAAGCCCTAACACGAAATAAGTACTAAATAAAAGATAGGATCGCTAAAATACCTCAGAATAATGACATAAACTTACGGCCTTTCAGTATTTTATACAAACAGTACCAACCATTTCTCTTGTCTTCTTCAATGTAATGAAATATTGAATAAAATCTAAAAAGAAATGTGTTAGCAGGTGGTTCTGTCAAGCTAGCACCGAATTCGTATTTTCTAAAATGATTGATCGACACCACCCGGTGATCGATTCATTATGTCACCTGATACAAGTACGTATGACCCCATTTTATTTCAAATACAATTCCAATACGCATACGATGTCACCTTTCCGTATAGGTACATATGTATGAAGGATACGTATTTTGTTGGCAGTAAATCGAAGGATATATTTATGAAATGTCTTATGATACCACAATAAGGGAAAGGGTAGGATTAACAATGCGATTATAAACCAAAGGTTAATGGCGTGATGATGCAATCACATTCATGCTTTTCTCATGATTTTGAGAAATCAGTTAAAACATCACAGACTTCTAACACAATTGCAGTGACGGTCTTTATATAGTGAATTTTTAAGCTTGTTAAAATCATGCAGTTGGCTGCTGTTTCAAACAGTTTAGCCTAAAATTCATTTTACAGGGCAATAATACTACATGTTATGAGGCTTGCGTATACTTGTGTACTTATACATATATGTAGGTTTGGTAACCTACTTGAAACGACGGTCCCGCAGCTCGCAGGGAAAATCATCCAACTGGTTGAAGAACTCCTTTTTGATGTGGTATTTATATATACATATACCACCAATGTTGAGTAGTTTTCATATATTTGAAATGAGCACATGCGCAGTCCGTTCGTATTATAACTACGGTTAATTGGATAAGCTTTAATTTTTTTTTGTTACTGTAATCAATAGTCTATTTACTAACTACTACATTTTTTGTATTTCTCGACTGATCTGTAAAAGTAATGCGTAAATGATAACATCACCAATCCTATGTAAGAACAAATTAGCTACTAATTAATTTTCATTCTTATTTTAAACATTGGCTCTTTAGCATCTACTAGAACGCCGCTCTATTTATTTTAATTTTCGTAAAAGTTTATTTTTATAAAATTTACGATGTACCATGAATTTATTATAAACTCTTCTAAAGTGTCTTAAATACATTAAATACATAATCACTCTGTGATGTTAAGATGGCGTGGAAGCGTGCCGCGTAGAGGCAACTACGCAATAAAATTGGATGGCCAAACTGTAAATTGAAAATTATGACATATTTTATTTGCACTTTTATGGTTTCTGCAAAATAAACAAGTCGGCGGTAGCTGTCATAAAGCAATTTAGAGTAAGTTGTATTTAGGCTCGTAATTAGATATTTCTTACCGTAGACATTGCCTCATTACTCGGGGTTGTGAGTCGTGACTCTTAATGACATTGACGAGTTATTTTTAACTGATGAAAAAATACGGAGGCGATTATCATATATTTTTTTTTAATGTATGATCACCGATTACTCGAAGACGGCTGAACCGATTTGGAAAATTCTTTTTTCGTTTGAAAGGGTAAACTTCGAAGTTGGTCCCATTGTCACCAAGTCAGGATCTGATGGGATCCTGGAAAAATTGAGGGAACTCCTCAAATATTCACCTATAGTGATTTGAGTATTTTTTTTTTTTTGTAACTTGTATAGTTGCATTCGAAAAGCATCATTTGTGAAGTGGACCTGATGATGAAGACCTTCACTGTGGCCATCCACTGGAACTACTCAATATAAAAGTAGGAATAATAAGTATTTCATGGGATCCGCTTCGATTACTTGAATATGGTTATTAAGCACAATATGCTCGTCACAATGCATATGGTGAGAAGTGAAGCTTATGTTAAAGTACCAGGAGAACTTCTCAACAATTAACGGCCCAGCATTGGGAAAAGCAATATTTTGTAAAAGGTTATAATATAAGTAGTTGACATTTAAGCTTTTGTAACTAGGTAAATAAAAAATCGACCAACTAAAAAGAGTGAAATAAAAACTTTTTACCAAAAAATTAAACCAACTTCCAAAAAACATTGCAAACTGAAAAATAACTTTAATTTCAGTAGTCGGTGTCTTTAGTTTTGTATTTTCGTTTTTGGCACCGACTACCGAAATTAAAGTTATTTTTCACTTTGCAATGTTTTTTGGAAGGTATCTAATGGCAGAGCTCATTCATGGGCGTTTATTGACGATACGTGGCAGCGGCTGAACTGTAATAATAATAATATAAATGAACATGATGGATGATCAGAAACCTACCCTCGGTCTCGTTAATAGTACTTAAGGGCAGGGTCATTTCTTCCTCTTTTATATCGAACGTTCTAATTATCAATTGCATTAGGTGCTATTTGGTGAGCACAATCCTCTGCCGTACCATGACTCGGTAGATTTTACGCAAAAACACCAGAACTCTTACTACTACAACTAAAGTGTAGTGCCGAAGGTAGAGAAGCGCCAATAACTACATTTAAAATCGTTCATTTTTGTTTTCGAGGTTGCTTTAATGGCCTGTATATTTCAGCTTCATTTTTTGTAACGATGAAACTCAATTGGGGAATTGCTCCTGCCGGGGGCTCAATAAATTGCTAGTAACTGTTTGATTTTAAGCGAATTTCGTTTGACGAGAGATAAAAAATGACATGGCTCATAGTCGCAGATTGAATGCAGACGAGGCTTTTGATCAAACAGCTTTAGTAAAAAAACTTTACTTTTATTTTACTTGTAATACAGAATTACAAGTATAATAAAATTGTGCTTTACAAGTATAATAAAAAAAGATTTTTTATTAGTGGCACAGAATTGTGACTAAATAAACAGAAGAGGACGTAGCTGATCGCCATGTCGTCTAATTCTCAGCTTTTACATTGCAGCTCAGAATTTTCTAAAGTTTACTTTGCGGTGCATAATTTTAAATATTTCATACTTAAACTTATTTAAACATTCATACATTCACAGTCGCTGTGTAAAACAAAACTTGTGTTCGAGAATTTGCCTCAAAGGGATAAGTAAAACATCGTGAGTCGACTGTAGTTGTGTTCCTCGACTGGCGAGCTATGAAAGCGACTCGAAAGCGTCATGAAAGGCTTCCGCAATGCTCACACACCTCCGCCGCAGGTATCCGCTGCAGGCCGTTGCTTAAAGCGTCTTGCATGCTGTTAGCATGACCGGAGACATGCAACCCTCTTCAAAACCCTTAGGGATCTGGTTGAGGTCTTTATGTCACGGAAATGTATCAGAATATTCTCATATACACACAAATGCACACATTCGCGCAAATGACTGCATATCTACACGAAAATTGGATTTAAAATTACTATTATGCATTCACCAGAAACAACTCTTCTCGGAAAAGTAGGGTATAATTGCCCTGAAGAGACGGCACCGTAAAAATAACAGAGCACTTTCATTTGTGAATGATAGTTCATTAGGTGTCGGAGGCGTGACTAATGATGTCACCCCATATACTCTACTAGCAAATTGCCACTTCGAAGGTTTCATTTGGAAAAGTGCTTATTAAAATTCATGTAAGATGTCGCTAGTGGTCTATGTTTTAATAAGAGAGAAAATAAAGACATTTTCATTCTCATTATAGGTATTCCCCGTGTGTACCAGCTAATAAGTTAATGGAGTCTGCTATAAAAGAACGGTCGCGGTCGGAAACAAAACAAATGTACGTGCCTATTTTTAATATTTCATGAAGCGAACGATGCTTTTTCTAACGGTCTTTTGTTCTTTTTCTCGAAGTCAGTCGCTTTTTAATGAAACGCACGTCGTCGTGAGCAAGGGAATGGATGCGGTAGCCTTTCAAAGGAATTGTGGGAGACTGCATAATATGTACGTATTGAAGTGCTCTTAGCGTATCGAGTGGATGAATCTCCACATTTCCTTGATCTACTCGGTTACTGCTCAAGAACACAAGATACATGTTTACGAGCCCGTACGTATTCAAAACATTACTGACTTACCGCAACAGTGAAATACGTTTGTAAACTTTTAGAATTAAAAATAGACTGTTTTACTTCAATACATATAATTATATAAGAAAACGGCAGTACTGTATGACTGCTCATAGAAAGGAAAGTATTAAAATAATCGCCACGAATATAATAGAGTGATAGTACACAAATAAGCAATTATAAGTATTATTTTTATCGGTCTATTTTTTACTTGTCTTAGCACACATCTACAAAATTATCAAAATGATTTTATATAGTTTTTACAGGCGGCATAGGTTTAGTATAGGCGTAGTAGCCGAATGGCAAAAAACGGAACCCTTATAGTTTCGTCATGTCTGTCCGTCTGTCTGTCTGTCTCTCTGTCTGTCTGTCTGTCTTTCGGCCATCCGTATGTCACAGTCATTTTATTCCAAAACTATTAGGACTATACATGTGAAACTTGGTACGCAGATGTATTCTGTAAACCGCTTTCTGATTTTAAGAAGATAATAAAAAATATTTATAATAAAGGGGGCTCCTCATACATAGAACTAAAACTGACCTTTTTGTTTCATGAAACCTATGCGTTTGCTGTATTTATAGACAGGTTTTTAAAAATGACACAGGTTCCTAAAACTACTTTTTCATAAAGTTAATCGTTTAAAAGATATACGCTTCCAAAGTGGTAAAATGTGTCCCCCCTCTAACTTCTAATAATGGAGTGAAAAATCTAAAAAAAATATATGTCTATAGATCTTAATGTAAACTTTCAACCAAAATTAGTTTGAACGAGATCGGGTCAGCAGTTTTTGAGATACAGCATATTTTATAAAACCGCAAATATAACTTTTTAATTCATACAAACATTATGAAAAACAAAGTTATTTGGCATAGTTGTAAAAAATGTAAATAAGCTAGTTTTAAGTAATTTGTAAGGTTTTTTTGTCAAATATATATACATATTATATTGTATTATTAACCGTTCATGGGCGAGTCTGACTCGCACTTGGCCAATTTTTATTTGTTTTCTTTTTCTCATAAATCTTATCTCAAAAATCTTTGTTTTTATTGATAATAGGCACGCGTTTGACTACTATCTCACCTGATGGTAAGTTATGATGTAGTCGAAGATGGAGCACGCTTAACTTAAAGTAACCTATTCACTCTTGACTTATAGACTCCCACGGTAAAGCTATCAGGAAACACAGACTCCAACAGGAAATCTATCTGTCTTTTTATGATTGCACTACAAATTTCATACAGTTGATGTCACAGGACATACTAGATTTACGTTTGATTAAATAGTGTTCTATCAATGAAAACAATGTCAGTGAGAAAATGTATGTGGGAAATAGTAGGTATGTGGAAATAGCAGTATCAATCGTAGCGTGTGTTTCGTATGTGGGGTGGGCTCAGTAGCAGTCGTAATTATTCGTGGATGCTATCACTACGATCTATTGTGGAACAGTGTGATGCAAACGGTATTCACAAAATGTCAGCGTAAATCTATCTTTAACGAGTATCCCAAATTAAAAGTAGAATGATTTTGAGGTATTAAACCGACCAACTGAAACTAGAACAGTTTTTGCGAATTTTCTAACAAGTTAAAATCTTTTTTCTACAATTCTTATAAGCGTACGAAACATCGCTCAAGTTTTGCGAACTGATTTATAAGTTTTTCATGCTACGTAATCAGAAATATTGAAAAAGGTAAGGAAAACTTGAGTTGGATTGACAACACAGGTTATCTGAAATGAAATTGTCTGCATGGATATTCCACTAACCATATTATTAAACCTATATTTTTTTTAGAAACGGGTTCAATATTTCTCATTTTAAATCTCCTAACGCAAGTATTGTAAAATACAAATACATATCAAAGTTTAGATAAGCTTTATATCACAATATAACCGCTTCCCGAAGCGATGTAAAGCACGAATATGATTTCAGATTTAGCTTTGCTTCGGCGGAGAACCTGGTATGTATAATTGTATATGATTTCTCGTCTGACAGCGTTGAAATCGAGTGTGCTGTGAATATGTTCTGAACATGTAAAGCATCTAATGACCACACATTTTCATTTCTAAAAAACTGAGAATAATATGGAGATCAAGTGGAAATGAGCAAAATTTTGCTTATTTCGTATGTTGATTTCAGTAAAAACACTTTATTTTACGAACAGCCGTGACAAAAACGCGAGTATAACAATTGAATGAATAAGCTTTCTCTCATTATTTTTGATTCTCTAATGAAGCTTTCTAAATGTTTTTTCAGTATTCATATAATTAAATATTAAAATGAGAATAGGAACACGTAACGATCTTGCCGCTCTACAACTTGTTTACATGGAAACAATAAATAAATGGCACATTTCGTTGTTTCCCTTTAATTTTTCTACGCAAAGGTTTCCAGAATCACAAAAAGTTCGCAATTGTTATTCAATATTTTTCCAGTACCTATAAAAACCAGAACAAATAAATAAATATTTAAGTGTACGATTTTTCTTTTTCACTTATTCGTTAGACGACAATAAAATGAAACAAAATATAATCGCCATATTGAGTGGAACGTGTTGTTTGATGCTGAACTTGCGGGTTCATTATTACACTAGGATTTTTTCTGAATCGTATCGTAACATATTTTAATAAGAATATATTTATTCCCTAAGTTTTCACTGAAGAACTTTAGAAGCTATGTGTAGGTCATTAAAAACAATAAAAAGTTCCGAATTTCTATCTACAAGCCGAATGTATCTACAAAGTGTAACGGAAACCCCATATCTATCCAAAAGGACTGAAGACAACATCTGGTATGGAGTCTCTATGCAAAGTTTCAGCTCAAAATAAGTGACTCACAAAAATGACCCCAAATTATTGGTTTCATATGCTTCTTGAATACCAGTAATAACAAACGTGTCACAGCACTATGAGGGTCATCACTTTCCACGTCACTTGCCAATAAAACGATCATTCTCTTCGTTCTTCTTAATTTGAAAAATTCGGCCTCTGGTATCAATGTATTGAAATTTCTAATATGCTCCACACATGTAGACATAGGATTACAAAACCCTTGCCATATCGTTTGTTATCATCCAAAGAAGCCGTGCACTCGGTATGTATATACCCTTTAAATTTCACGTTGTATAACCATTAACTATCTTCTGCTTAGCCTTTTCCCAACTATGTTGGTGTCGACTTCAAATCTAACCAGATGCAGTTGAGTATTAGTATTTTACTTGGAGCCACTGCCTATTTGACCTCCACAGACCAGTAGTAACAAGGGGTAACATGATACCCCGTGGCTAGACCAGTGTCAGATTTTCTGACCTCTGACTACCCGCAACAACTGTCAAAGATGTCCAAATGACAGCCGGGACCAACTTAACTTGATTTCTGAGGCACGGGGTCTCACACTACTAACTTCCAAACTCCGGGCTACTACTGAGAAATTTGTTTTAGAAAAACCTAATAGCATTTATAGCCCGACCCGAGAATCGAACCCGAGACCTCATACTGAGCAGTCGCACAGGCTGTCCGTATGTCTATCTATCTATACCCAATTTAAATGAATTATTTTTACATTGCGGTCATATCACTGTATCGATATTTTACGAACAACCTATGGATGGAACAGAACATTTTGATCTACATAAAAAAGGCTTTATTTGTCTACTAATCTTCGGCCTTCGTTAAAGGAATATGGGTCTAATGGTTTTATTTCCTGTATACTTTCAAACGTTTCGCAGACCTACTCCAGTCATGTGAAATAATTGGGTAACGCCTATTGATCTGTCATGACTGGCTGAAATTATAATCCGATGTCAGTTTCCTCATTAAGGAATGCTTAGTTAACATCCCTTTAATATCATTTTAAAGGGTTATTTATTTGCCTCTAACAATGAAGCTTTGTTCTGTACACCACTAATACTTGTACGTAACTGGCTAAATTAGCAACAGCAACAGTAAGTAGCTGCCGGGGTTGCGGGAATATTCTAACGAGATACCGCGGCCCCGGAACTTAAGGGCAGCTAAAGGAACAGGGTGGATTTTTAGTCAGTAGAAGTCTGACACTCCCTTCCGCTCCACCCAGAGCGGGAGAAGTCATTCGGTGATTTACGCATCCAGAGAAAAAAAAGCAGTAAGTAGCTATATATACCTACCTAGGCTGAGATCGCATAGATCGATCAAAGAGCTGTAGAATTGTGAAGAATACCGACTTTTAGTAGGTTCGTACAAAAACCCGTTTATAAAAATATATTTTTTTTTATAATTTAAAGTAAAAAAGAAACTGTCGACGTTCATACTCAACCCGCGGCTTAGCGCGTTGTCTAAGTTTCTTTCTTTTATCTCGGGACTTCCTGTTTGAATCTTAGTGTCTTAAATTAATAATAATAATAATTTTTCGGTGGCGTATAATTTTAAATCTAAAATATTATTATTGTTACTTTATCTTCTAAAATATTTATTTGATTCATATAATAAATGTGTCCTCTATACAGGACAATTTTGATATATATTCAATGGTAAAGCTAACGAATGTATTTATTTACATAAGGATTAATACGGAACAAAAGAAAAGAGCCTCGAAAATGACGTAATATTTTTAATTGAAATTATGAACATAAAAGTATGTAATGTGAGTTAGCCATAAGAGACATGACACTTTTTTGTCTTATTTTAGTAGATCTACAATTCTCTAGTACATTACTTTAGTGTATCTCTGCTGGTTTACGCGGCGGTTTAAGCTCCCAGCAGGCGAAATTTTTAGTCAATTGATATAAAATCGTAACGCACTATTTATGTGAGCCTTCCTCAAAAATTACACTATCTTTTAGTAAAAACCGTACAGAAATCCGTTCAGTAATTTTTGAGCAAATCAATTACAGACAGACAACTTTTGGGGACTTTGTTGTATAATATTTATATATAATTTTAATAAAACATTATTTTATATTTTAAGTATGTAGGAACTAATATAGTATTCCAATGGAACCCCCTTGAGGTAAAGGCCTCCTACAAAGATTTCAACACATAATATCAATGTTTTGTACCACACTAGACCTGTTTGACAGCGTATTATAATCGATTATGTTTTAATACTCTCTGTTATGTAAGCGCGGTTTGGTTATCTATTAAATTACTTATTTGATTAATGCCCGTTTATGATTACCACAAATCACACAGTATACCTTCTATCTTTGTCAACTTACAAGTAACTGAACGGCTTTGTACTATAATTACCTATATTATAATCAGCTTATACAGTCCCCATTGCTGGGACACAGGTCATCTCTATGAGAGGGGATTTGCTGAAATAAATCACATGAACCAAGTACGGGTTGGCCCACCTATTGTAGGTACATGCGTATATTTAAAAGACAAAAAGATTGATCTTTGGTGCAATCATGCTTATTAAGGTCGTAATTGTACAAAAAATCAACGTATAGTTTGTTGGCAACAAGGGGTTTAATAAAGCATCTAACTCTGAGTTAAAAGTTTGCGTGAGTGAGGCCTCTAGGACACTGTCCGGTAAGGACCAGACCCGAATCGGCGGCGCGCCATGTTCCGCGTGCGCTTCAAAGAGCTGTCAGGAGCATTGACGGGGCGCGATAGTGCTATTGTCTTACGGGGTTGCGGGAATGTTCTAACGAGATACCGGGCCCCCAGAACGCAAAAGCAACTGAAGGAGCAGGGTGGGTTTTTAGTCAGTAGAAGTCTGACTTCCGCTATACCCAGAGCGGGTGCTGTCATTGGATGAAAAGGACTCTGTCCATCTGCCCAGCCCACTGATTTGAAAACCACTTGATCGCACATACGTTGCCCCGACGACGCACGAAAACTATGCGAGTTCTTGCTCTTATATATTGGCTAAGATACACGAACCATTTTAGTTGTGACCAAGTATTAGGCCTGTGTGCATGCTAAACAATTACAAATTTAAAATTTTTGTATCCAATTTATAACGCATAATAATGCTTTCACGCGCGTTGAAATGGTGTGGAAAACATTCCCAGACATCTAGATACCAAATGGATGACATAACTATTCATCAGTAATAGAATAATATGAAAATTATTTATCATTTAATCAGATTATAAGCTACCGCAGAGGTCCATTTAAAGTGGTGGTTTGGGTGGTCAAGGACAAAATTGTGTCGCGCGTCAAATTGTGTATTTTGGAAATGTCTCTTTCTTACATGAAGAAATTCTAATTCTTTTATCCCTGTCTTTTCTTTCGTATTTTTGTCGTAAAAATCTGTGCTGTTACCTATAACGGCTGAATACTATATCGATAATTATAAAATTAATCTTATTTTTTTTATTCAATTCAGATAGTTGTCATAAAATACCTATCAACATTAACCGACTTTAAAAAAAGGAGAAAGTTCTGATATTTTTTCTTCTGTGTGACATGCATGTTTTCATTTTAGATTTCCCAAGATTCCAGATTAAAAAGAAAAGTGGATGGATAAGGTTACTAGGGAATATTGGTTTCTAGTTTGGTTTTTATTGATATAATGTTGAGAAAAGTCAAAATAATATAAGATACCTATATCCAATGTTTCTAGGCTTCAAATAGTATGACGGAGTCTAATATTAATTAACTTGGACCTTTGCATTACAATATCGCCCTGGTAAGTTACTTTGGTTCCGGTGTTGCGGTAATGTTCTAATGAGATACTGCGGCCCCGGAACTTAAGGGCAGCTCTTCGAACAGGGTGGGTTTTTAGTCAGTAGAAATCTGACACTCCCTTCCACTTGACCCAGAGCTGGAGAAGTTATTCGATGATTTTCCCACCCAGGAAAAAAAACAGGTTACTTTGTTTCGATGTCGAGTCCACGGGTTAAGTGTATGTAGGAGGGAGGAGTCATTAGAATTAGATAAATCATCTAATGACTCACCACCAAAAAAATAATTATTACCGAGTGCCTGCTGAACACAGAAATCAAAAATACAGGAGAAGTGGTAAGGGGGCGTATCGGTGTCCGCGCGACATGACCACAGGGCTCATGTCACAGGCAAATGGCCGTCTCCGCGAACTAGTGCGCTTTCGACGGCGATCGTGATAACATATATGAATGACGAGTTGTTCTGTGGTATCTTGTAAAAACCGAAGCCAAAATCAAATCTATGTGAATCATGGAATCACTTACCATATGTAAGTACAAGTATTTTACAATATTTGTCTTTAAAATCATGAAAAACAATAAATCGTAAAATATTTCTTGGTTTTACTATGTTATTTTTGTTTTCAAATATCAGAGCGATTGTACTCCTTTTGCTATAAATACATTG
Source organism: Tholera decimalis (assembly GCA_943138885.2). Classification (NCBI taxonomy): domain Eukaryota; kingdom Metazoa; phylum Arthropoda; class Insecta; order Lepidoptera; family Noctuidae; genus Tholera; species Tholera decimalis. The sequence goes on along the minus strand of OW964552.2, from coordinate 21,516,005 downwards.
CTCCTTAACCACTACCTGAGTTCGTCACTAAGTAACTGGACAAGCAATGTAAACATAACATACGAAACTGTATTACGCGGATTCATCGCGTAGTGAGGCCGCCACTTCTTGCGACGAATTAGTGATGTGCTTGTGCAGATCCACTAACGTAGGCTATCGACAGCAATGTCGATTGACGAATGAAATATTGCTATTATAGTTTAGGGGTTTTTCAACCGACGACAAAAAAAAGAGGAGGTTATCAATTCGACGCGTATATTACTTTTTTTTTTATGTATGATCACCGATTACTCGGAGACGGCTGAACCGATTTGGAAAATTCTTTTTTTGTTTGAAAGGGTATACTTTGAAATTGGTCCCATTGTCACCAAGCCAGGATCTGATGATGGGATCCTGGAGAAATCGAGGGAACTCTTCAAATATTATAGGCACACCTATAGTGATTTGAGTATTTTTAAAGTAACTTGTGTAGTTGCATTCGAAAAGCACCATTTGTGAAGTGGACCTGATGATGAAGACCACAGATGGCCACTGGAACTACTCAATATATAAGTATTTCATGTGTTCCGCTTCGATTACTTGAATGTGGTTATTAAGCACAATATGCTCGTCACAATGCATATGGTGAAGTGAAGCTGATGGTGAACTACCAGGAGAACTCCTCAACAAATAACAGCCCAACATTGGGAAAAGCAATATTTTGTAAATGAATATAAGTAGTTGACATTTAGGCTCTTGTGACTAGGTAAATTAAAAATCGACCAACTAAAAAGAGTGAAATAAAAACTTTTTACCAAAAAATTAAACCGACTCCCAAAAAACACTGCAAAGTGAAAAATAACTTTAATTTCGGAAGTCGGTGCCATAAACGAAAATACAAAACTAAAGACACCGACTACCGAAATTAAAGTTATTTTTCACTTTGCAGTGTTATTTGGGACTCTGTTTAATTTTTTGGTAAAAAGTTTTTTATAACATACGGAAACCTCTAAGAAAATATGTTTAACTTTTATTTTACATGAGGTGACAGAAATAAAAATACGTTGAAAAGTCAAGTGTACAAAAAAGTAAAAAAAAATAAACAATTTATTTTACGCCCGCAGCATGCGTGGAGTTCCGACGTCGCCGTCGCTACAATAGTTTATTTTTCAATCTGTCAACCGTTTTAGCCTGGTTGGAAGATCGATGTAAATAATGTTTTTTTACTTATTTTGATTTTTTTACAGAGTAGTAGAGAAATGCGTAACCAATATTCGTAAAGTAAGTTACTTTAATTTTAGGTTAATAATCGGTGGTGTTTTTCGGTTTAGAATTATCGTATGTTATGCCTTATCCTCATGCTGTTTCTTTATTTTTTATGGTTTTTGTATTTTGCTTCCGTTGAAGCTTCGAATGCGTTATAATAATCGGCATGGTTCAGATAATGTATTTGTGAATTGAGCTTAAAATAAGTCAATATATTCATGCTATTTATTTGTTATGCATGGATGTGTGTTTGTTTTCATATATTTAACAATTTCTCTACTAACTAGGATTTTTCTTATAACAAAAACCTATTATAACCTACTAAACTATTACCTGTGGGGTAATTGCGTAACACACTTACAGTAGGAATCGGTTTCATTATGCTAAATCAACAACACTCACTGCGGTATTTACGTTGTTGAGCAGACCAATATTTCGAACATATGAAGCAATGCATTAGCAATATACGTCAAAATCATTCAGATCTTGATTTATAGTGTGTTACGTAATTATTGCGATATTATATGGTGACGTTTAGAAGTAGCTTAGGATGTATGTAAATGATAAATAAGTGCTTTTCGTACTTTTCAGTTTCCCAAAAGATGGTAACATAAAAAAGGAATGGATTGATGCCACAGGCATGCCACCTAACTGGTACCCTACAAAAAATAGCACCATATGCTCGGTTCACTTCAACGCAGAAATGTTCTAGTCTCTAAAGAAAAGTCGCAGGATTTTTGAATGGAAAATTCCAAAATTAAGAGTACAACTGATTTTTGCAGAAGTGGGTTGAATTTTATTTTATTACTGAAAGCTATTCTCATGATTTAGGGTATTCATAAAATCAGTCATTCAACTTTTCAGGATTCTATACAACCTATACGGCTGGTATGTTCCAATCAAGAGCGTAATGTAAGTTAACATCAACTTCTATTTGACCTATCACTATGATAATTAAATATTAAGATTTAAGTCGAAAGCGCCAGGGTAGCCCTTAATACTTAGTAGGTAGTACTTAATAATAATTATGTAATGTTATGTTCTTAATAATATGTTTATTGTTATTGTAATATTTTCTGGACATGCCATTTTTTATTTGGTTCATTTTCAGGTGCCCAAAAAAATTGTACAATAATAAATGGAAGAATCGATAACTTTCCGATTTAGTCAATCACTAGCGTATATGTAAAATAAATTGCTTTTGCACAGCACAACGATAGCGACCGATGTTTTTGTGTGGGTAAGTTCTACGGTGCATGGTAAATACACGCTGTATTTGACGGAATAAGGTTTATTATTGATTGTATAGTACGTTCTGATTCAAGAAATGCGGGTGTGTGTGCGAGTGCGTATCTATTGATTTTATTAAACTGCATGTGTAGTTGTTGCCCCGCCCAGCGCCTAACTGGAGACACACGGTTCCCATATAATTTCGTCTGTTGAACATATCTAGTTATTTATTTTATCTATGCTGCTGAAGCTACAGTTGTTGACACAACTGATTTTAATGAAAATATATTTATTATGGAATATAAAAATAATATATGGCCGGCTACATTGTCCATGCTCTGATAAAGCAAATAAAATGCCTAACTTGTATTGGAGCGTTGATTGGTGTTACAAATCAAAACGCCTTACAATTTCAAAAAGACACTAAAAACAAGTTATTGTGCGGATCCACCACAGTAATAGAAATTTGTCGTCGTTGTGAAATTTATATTAAAAGGGCGATCAACGGGAGTGGTTCAAAAGTGCTATCTCAGAAATATAATTCCAATTATTTTATGAGATCTGTTTTAAAATCACTGATCGGGTATAATTTATTCCCGGATATTAATTTTCATCAATATGAAATAGAAACTACCAATCATTTGATTGAATTAGCAAGGTTATCATTTTTTAGCAAAAACAATCAGGATTTTATTGAGTATTTTTTATAATGTTAAACTTCATTTTATCGATATCGATAACTTTCCCTCAATCAAGTAGAGCAAGCCCTAACTCGGCATATCTATGAAGCTTGACCTTGAACTGACCAATTGCAGTAGCGCATTTTTTCTTCGCCTCCCAACCCATATTGGTGAGTTGTGTTCTTCAAAGAAATCGGCCTATAAGCTCTCTAGGTTAAATACTCTCTGGCCCAGCCTTTTCTCAGCAATATTAATCACGTCAATTGCAACTTAGAACCAATATTTAACATGGAGTGCCTGCCTAACTGACCCAGTATTGAGGTAAAACGGTGACCTTTGCTAAGATTGTTATTAGATTTCTTGACTTGTACTAACTGACTATATATATGTATCGCAGTCGAGGAGGTACAGATGACAGCCAGAATCAGAAACTTGTCGTGCTTTTCATGGCATGAAAGAGGCAACTGTTATAGATTAGTACGCACTGTCACACACCTTTATTCATATTCACACTCTCACACACCTTCACATACATACACATTAACACACACTCACTCACTAACACACACGAACTCGGACGCCTATGTGCATGTTGGATAATTGTTGCATTAATTTAGTTTTTTTTTTCATATTATTATTTCCCATGAATACAAAATAAATTAATTACTACATAACAAAAAAGAAATTAAGTTATGGAAGGTTACCCATCCCCTTACTGACTTCGGTAAGTATGGCTTAACTTTAAGATCGAGCTGTGCTGTTATTATTATTTACATTTATAATTATTTAGCTAGCAGCTTCTCGAAGAGTCTAAAGGGTTCAAACTAATCAAAAACATACCCGATCGAGTGCTTCTGATATTTATTGTGCAAATATGAAACAAAACATAAACTTCGCTCCATTCGCTAGTTGAAAAAGTTCTCTCGTATAAAAACGAAGTTGTACTGTTGAGTTCGAAAACGAATTACGTACTAACTCTTTAGCTGCGATACAAAAGCTCCATTCGGATATACGAAGGGTCTAAATATGTATCTACTGTTTGTGAGTATTTAATTGAGTGCTATACTTTCGTTATTATATGAACTGACGGATGTATAAGGTAAATCTTTTCTTTTTTTTTATTGATATTAATAGGCTCGCGTTTGACCACCATCTCACCCAATGGTAAGTGATGACGTGGTCGAAGATGGAGCACGCTTACCTAAAAGTAACCTATTCACTCTTGACTTAAAGACCCCTAGGTTATAGTTATCGGGAAACACAGACTCCGGCAGGGAATTCCACTCCATAGCCGTACGCACAATGAAAGTATTCCCAAAACGTTTAGTGCGTATAGGTGGGATGTCCACCATGTAACGATGGCGCATCGCCGTTTGTCTTGTAGTCCGATGCTGGAACGGGCTTGGCGGAATTAGATTGTGTGATTCCATCGCACTCTCCCCGAAATGTAACCGATAGAAAACCGATAGACTAGCAACTCGTCGTCGATGTTCAAGGCTCTGGAGCTTTGATTCGACCAGTGAATCGTTGCCAGTGAGTCTTTTGGCCCGTTTCTCAATAGACTCAAGCACATCCAGCTGGTTCTTGGCAGATCTATCCTAAAGATGAGAGCAGTACTCCATACACGAACCTGGGCTTGATAGAGATTGAGCAGCTGTTCGGGTGTGAGTTCTCATATAAAACAGTTTTGACAACGGCTTTCCTGGAAAGGTTATGCCGATATCTAATTTAAATATAGAATAGAAGTAGGTATCTTTGTGACTATATTAATTAGTAACAGATTTCAGTCACCGTGTTCGTAAAAAACTTTTTAACCATAAACTTAGTTAAATACGGATTAGCAGATTCAAAATTCGAATTCTTTAATTTAGAATCTGTTAGTTTTTTTTCTACTAACTATATGAAAAACAGTCAGTTTTTATTTTAATGATAAATTTTTTGTATGTATAAAACCTTCTATCAATAGTACCTATAGGTCTTATTAATAAAAATCGCTTATTCCAAACATAATCTGACCTTACACTTGGACTTGTTAATCCTAGAGTAACAAAGTATTATCTTCGTAATTAACAATTTATTCCTTACACCGGGTTTAATGCGTATAATATGGTAACCCAGAAATTTTAAAAGTAAAAAGAGTGAGTCATTGAATGAAGGAAGAACGAAATCAATGCGTAATCAGGGTAACGATGACATTAATGACAAACAGACTTTCAACTTGAGAAGTCGCTGTTCGTTTTGTTTATCAAAGAGAATGTAATACATTGTTTATAACCAAATGGAAAAATACGAGCCTACAGTCGAATTTGCTGGATCGAAACTGCTCTATAATACAACGCCAAAATATCTCGGTGTAATCCTTGACCGCAGCCTCACCTATACGCAGCATATCAATAAACTCTGCAAAAAATTCAAACGAGAAACAATATCCTGCACAAACTGGTTGGTACCTCTTAGGGAGCGGGCGCCGATGTTCTCCGTACTACAGGGCTGAGCTTGGTGAACTCAATAGCAGAGTACTGCGCGCCGGTTTGTATAAACAGTGCGCATGTACGCCACAAATATTTAAAAAAAATGCCAGTTTGCCAGTATACGCTGAGTTTACGAATCCACGACCCCACTACTTGAAATCGCGATATCTACCATATAAATCCGCAGGCGAAATCTTGAACACCGAACTGAATACAGATAGCAGGTAGAATGGAAGGCCCTGCTTGGGCGGAGCACCGTCGTGTCCTCGTAGAGGCGGTCGGTGACGGCGACCTCTCGTGCCCTGCTCTGGTTCAGACCATGGTGTGGAGCGAGAGGGAATGGGATGCGGTCGACTCCTGCGAAGCAGTCATGCTAGCGAAGGAGGAGGCCGAACACGCGAGGGAGAGGTAACTCTCTTCCTCGCGCCCCAGCCACCGCGGGAGACGCCCCGGGCGTCGGGCCGATTTCCGGCCACCGTAGGCGCGAGCCTGCGGACGACGAGCAGGGGTCGCTCACCGTCCGGTAAGGACCAGGCCCGGGTCGGCGGCGCGTCGTGTTCCACGCGCGCCTCAATTAGCTGTCAACACCAGTGACGGGGCCTCATAGGGCCATTGCCTTCCGGGGTTTGCGGGAAAGCTCTACCGAGTTACCGCGGCCCCGGAAATTTAGGACAGCCGAAGGAACAGGGTGGGTTTTTAGTCAGTAGAACTCTGACACACCCTTCCGCTTGACCCAGAGTGGAAGAAGTCATTCGATGATGTTCCAACACCAAAAAAAAAAAAAAATGTAGAATGGAAAAGTAGAATGTTAACACTCTGAAAACCGTGGAATTAAGTGTAAATCCCGTAAATAAACCCCTGGTATTCGCGCTCTCTAGGAAGGAATAGTGCCAGCTCAATAGAGTAAGTACCAACAGGATGCAGACTGCGCACTGTTTTCTTCAATAAGTGCGGGTGGCGAGAGTCACCGGCATGCGAATGCTAACTACTGTGCAGGTTGTTGAGCACATCGTTGAACATTGCCCCCTCACGAAATACCATGGGAGTCCGAGTCCGAGTCTCAGGATTCAGAATGTATTTAATAATATTACATTATAATTTAATTTCATTTAAAACAGAATGACTGTGAAAAATGACATACGAATAAATACAAAAAAATACCTAAATACGTATTTTATAAAATTTCACACGCTTTTTTAATCGAGGTTGATTTCAATCTCATTTATTTTATCTAAAACCCTCAAATCATCAATGAAGTAATCTCTATCCATTTTTGCACAATAAACAATAACACAAACACGGACGTAAGTAAAAATAGTCCCGAGTCGGCTGAGCGCCGTGTTCCACGCGCGCCTCAAAGAGCAGTCAGCAATATTGAAGGGTGAATACCGTCAGTAGAAGTCTGACACTCCCTTGTGCTCCATCCACAGTGGGAGTAGTCATCCCACCCAGGAAAAAATAAGTAAAACTAATAAAGGATTCAAATTCAACAATAAAATGTCAGAATACACAACTAGTCTATGCTTACTCCGACGTTACACTATGTGGCGTCAAGGATTAACTTTTATTCCCAGAGTAGCTTTGGATTAGGTTACTCTCTCCTTACTCCATATTTATTAACACCGAATTTCGACTATTCTTCTATTCTATTCTATTTTAGACTTGGAGTAAAGTTATTCTTGCTCTAGTCTAAGCTTATAGCACAGTATTAGTTCTCCAACAATGAGATCTTCGACTGTTGTATTCAAATTTGATTGATTACATCCGAGTCAGCGCTCAACTAAAAAATACTAGCCGAAATCATTATTCACCACCACGATCCAAATTACGCTTGCTCACAGAATTGAAAGCGCGTGAAACTGATCCTGGGATATTCAATTATATTCTTATAACATTCCACTGAATTCGGGTCTCGCAAGTGAATTATGTGATGGGGTCCCCCAGATTCCCATTACCATGTTGGAACATCGATCAGCCAGATAGCGAAAATACAATTTATTATGTATTCTTGATAGATTGGTATCAAAACCTAATTTAAAGTTAAGGTTTTGCTTGCCTACGCAAAAGTAGAAGTCGTAGAAAATATAACGCCTGTACATGGTTCATAGGAATGAAAATGTAGAGGAATATATGTCTGTAAAGATTGAAGTATCCGGTGGCAGCTTCTAAGTTATTTGAATGTATATGTACAATGTTGGAGTAATTACTTGGAGGGCGACGTGTGCTGAATTTCTTGTGTGCTTACTCTTACTTTGCAGGTGTTCAAAGAAAATTTAATTATTACGAAATATATTATGGCAAACTAGAGACAGGTACGTGTCATGACTTTGTTTTTTTGAAACCGAAATAATATTTTTTTAAATAAAACTTTGGGAAATATTTTCTCTACGTGTTTTGATGATATACAAAAGTTTCGTTTGGTGTTTTTACTGATAACATAGTTACAACTTTTGTTTTTGTATAGTAGATATCTGTTATAGCACCCAGGGATGTGTCGTATGAGGCGTTGCACAGAGAAGGTTTTGTAGTGGTTATTTTAGAGGTAACGGGGCCCCTTCTATATGCTCTGATAGTGATCACTGAGGTGGTTTTAATGAGGTAAAAATCCCACATCTGGTTTTTCAACCGACGACAAAAAGAGGAGGTTATCAATTCGACGCGTATAATTTTTTTTTTTTATGTATGATCATCGATTACTCGAAGACGGCTGAACCGATTTGGAAAATTCTTTTTTTGATTGAAAGGGTATACTTCGAAATTAGTCCCATTTTCATAAACGTCAGGATCTGATGATGGAATCCTGGAGAAATCGACGGAACTCTTCAAATATTATAGGCACACCTTTTTTTTTTTTTTTCTTTTTATAGTTGATAGGCTTGCGTTTTACCACAATCTCACCTGATCTTAAGCGATGATGTGGTCGAAGATGAAGCACGCTTGCCTAGAAGTAACCTATTCACTCTTGACTTAAAGACTCCCAGGTTATAACTATCAGGAAATACAGACTCCGGCAGGGAATTCCACTCCTTAGCCGTACGCACAATGAAAGTATTCCCAAAACGTTTCGTGCGTATGGGTGGGATGTCCACCATGTAACGATGGCGCATCGCCGTTTGTCTTGTAGTCCGATGATGGAACGGGCTTGGCGGAATAAGACTGTGCAATTCCATCGCACACTCCCCGAAATGTAACCGATAGAAAACTGACAGGCTTGCAACACGTCGCCGATGTTCTAGGCTCTGGAGCCTTGTCTCGACCAGTTTCTCGTTGCCGATGAGCCTTTTGGCCCGTTTCTCTATAGATTCAAGTGCATCAAGCTGGTATTTGGCAGATCCGTCCCAGAGATGAGAGCAGTACTCCATACACGACCGAACTTGCGCTTGATAGAGGTTGAACAGCTGTTCCGGTGTGAAGTACCGTCTCACCTTTGCTAGGATTCCCAACTTTTTGGCAGCCAATTGAGCCTTAGCCTCGATAAACGGACCAAAATTAAGGGTGGATGTCAACGTAACCTCAAGAAGCTCGATGCGATCAGTTATCAGAACGGTTACACCACGGAAAGAAGGAGCCGGTTGAAATTGGCTCCTTTTTGCGGAGAAAAGACACGCCTGGGTCTTGGCAGCATTAAACTTGACTAAGTTGGCGTCGCCCCACTCAGAGACAGCCTTCAAAGTCAAGTTCAAGCGCCCCACCATTGCCTCTCGGAGAGACTGGACTTGACCTATGACGTTTTGGGTATTCATTATAGTAACTTGTGCAGTTGCTCTCAAAAAGTACCATTTGAGGAAGTGGAACTGATTATGAAGACCACAGATGGCCGTGAAACTACTTAATAATAAGTATTGAGTGGATTGCGATTCGATTACTTGAATATGGATGTTGAGCACTTTATGCTCGTCACAATGCATATGGTGATGTAGAGCTGATGGTGAAGTACCAAGAGAACTCCTCAACAGTTAACGTCCCAGCATTGGGAAAAGCAATATTTTGTAAAAGGTTATAAGTAGTTGACATTTAGGCTCTTGTAACTAGGTAAATTAAAAATAGACCAACTAAAAAGAGTGAAATAAAAACTTTTTACCAAAAAATTAAACCGACTCCCAAAAAAACTGCAAAGTGAAAATTAACTTTAATTTCGGAAGTCGGTGCCAAAAACGAAAATACAAAACTAAAGACAACGACTACTGAAATTAAAGTTATTTTTCACTTTGCAGTGTTTTTGGGAGTCAGTTTAATGTTTTGGTAAAAAGTTTTTATCCCCAAAGTCCTTTTGAAAGGTTCCCCGACAACAACAAGAAAACGTATTCGCTACAGCACACATTCATATAAACAGTTTAGTATGAATTTTCTAAAATATAACTGAATGTATATCTTCGATTGAAAACCCGTGAATTTGAACTCGAGACATAAAGAGTATGTCATAAATCGTATTACGTTTAATAGACGACTTTTCAGGCTAATAGCCGTTCTTGGTATCCCTTCTTCGGCAAATTTACGATGTGCTAAACCACAACCGTTTGAATTGGACCCCATTTTCCAGTCACTGACAATAATATAAAAATATATTCCTATTTAGCGCTGATTGCGAAATGAATGGAAGTACCTATTATTGAAAATCTATTTTTAACCGTTGAAACTTAAGTGCATAATTATGTTAACAGAGAGTGATGCAATTTTTTGGAAATATTACCCGACCGCCTTCCATTCTTCTGTCAAATTATGTTAAGTGGAAAGAGGACCTTAGATGACGCAACACCTGGGTATTAAAATCTCGACGGACTATAAGAGACCAAAGATGATAGATGGAGAATAATTGAAACGTCAATGTTCCTGTGAGTGTGGAAATGACTGAAGGAGGAGGATTTTTGTGTTTAAAATTTGTCTCTATTGTAATAATCTTCTTTACCTATACTTCCTCCATCAAAAGGGTAACTTCAAATACATATATCTCACATATGCAGATGCAAACTGAAACAAAATGTGGCTCTTAGAATCTAATCGAATGTCATTTAATACAGAACTACAGTTTATTCTTTCACTGAAATAATGACAGCACATTCTTATTATTTTAGCATCATAATTTCTTCTCGTTACTAAAAAGCGTTAATAGTTGATGTCACGTCACGCGATGATCTCCATCGCGTGAATATGCAACCATTCATTAGTTCGGTAAAACAGCGTATTTTGGTTTACAGCACAAAAACTGGCCAAGTACGAGTTGGATTTGCTCATGAAGGGTTTCCGTAGTAGCAAGCATAGATAGGCGCGGGCTTGCGGATAGCGAATAGGGGTAGCTCACCGTACGGTAAGGACTAGGCCCGGTTCGGCGGCGAGCCCATAGAGCCATTGCCTGCCGGGGTTGCGGGAATGTTCTAACGAGATAACGTGGCCCCGGAACGCCAGGGCAGCTGAAGGAACAGGGTGGGTTTTTCGTCAGTAGAAGTCTGATACTCCCTTCCGCTCCATCCAGAGCGGGTTAAATAATTAAATTAGATGATTTTCCCAGCCGGAAATAAAAGGTGGGGGGGACACATATCACCTCTTTGGAAGTGTGTATGTTTCGAAAGATTGACTTTGAGAAGAAATGGTTTAAGAAACCTTCATGTTATTGTATAAGAACCGTAAAGTCGTCAATTAGCATAACGGATGCTTGCCTTACCCTCTTAGTGAAAATGAAACATAACAATATCTTCCTTTCTGAGAAAGAGTGTATGAGACATATTTTCCTAAAGACAAAAAGGTACACCTAGTAATAGAAGCTTGGATAATTCTGTGAATATGGCACTAACATGCTTATAGTCCCTTATAAGACCTAACTGAATTGCTTGAAAAGGTTTTGTAAGAAAATATTCTCGTTCATTTCGTTACGAACGAAGTGAAGTGATAACAACAAAGTAAAAGGGTATGGACCTTTTCTGTATATTGTAAAGTTAATTTCTTGTAATATACGAATCCAGTCTATTCATTGCAGGATATAATGTTTATTAAGTCAATATTTATGTTGGAAGAATTTATGTTGAACTATAAACCTTTGCGGTAAAATCAGACGATATATGATATTGAAAAACGATTCGGAACGTAATTTTTCATTCACTATTGAATTGTATTAGTATTCCGTTTACTTGTACACTTTGCTTCAATGTTATTTTATCGTTAGCAAGTAACTAAGCACTCACAGAAAACCTCGCACTAACTAATTTTGATTAATAATTTTTTTGATACAATCCAACCACGGGCATTCAATTTTTAAATATTTTTTTAAGAAATTCATATTTAATAGGTCTTTACAGCTTTAAGGTCTGCTGTATGTTTCCATATACTATTCTATATATATTTCTATATATATTCTATGTAGGTATATACTGACATGGCACTTTTTGGGGCCTTCCCTATGTGCTGCCATTTCCGGTCAGTCAGTATCCAGATTATCACGCCATCATTTTTTGGGGCTACAGTTGTCTGATTACTAGAGATCACCTGTCGTTGAAATTCAGCAATAATTAAAATTATTCCTAATTAACAAATATTAGTTTCAGGCACCCCTCCTCCATTTAAACTTTAATTGTAGCAAATTTTATACTTCTCCAGCCGCGTAACATTACTACGCATTATTGCACCTGCGCGGCCGTTGCTTGACTCGAATTGTTTGGTTTACGTAACAAATCATAGATTCTGTTGCCATGGCGACCGGTTCGACGGAGTCTCTTGGTGATGAAACAATGCACTTTTGTCAAAGATATATAATAAACTATAGATACGTTGTCCGCGCTCTAAAATGGCAAGTTGAAATCAAGGTAAGTGCCTCGTGTCTGTTTAGTTACGCACGAACCTGTGTCGCGATCGCTACACTACACATCTTAAGAAAAAATGTGTTTTAAAAGAAAATTAGGAAAAAAGCATGCCTTTGTGTGTTTTCAGACGTTGCACTAATTATACTGCTTCCGTGAGAGGTCAAAATGTGTCATTTCATAGGTAAATATCAACAGAAATACATTTTTATTCTTATTTTTCTACACGCCTAATGGCGGCTTGCGTATGAATGAAGTCAGTCACGTGACGTTAGGGGAGGTTGTTAACTAAAGATGTATATTCATCTCTCTCTAACATCAGGTGTACCTAAAGATGGCATTTATTTTCTGTCCCTTTCTTTACACGTATTAGATAGTAATTCTCTATGTGTGTGTTTCGTGCCGTTTTTGAGAGGTGTTTTGTGGGAATATGACGCGTCTATTATAATACGTCATTGACTTTTGTCATGATACTATTATTATTATTATCGTATATCGATGTGTTCGTAACTCCAAAGGACAAAATATATGAACCATTTGTCATACGTATTTAACAGTCTAGTGATTGTTCAGAACATTAAGAAAAAGGTGTTTAGAAAATTATCGTACCATATCCAAAGGGAACTCTTTTTAACGCACCATTGACTTCTTACAAACGATTTAATCGCTTCTAAGAAATATACTCATGATTATGGATGACCTCGGGCAGTAACAGAACAATATTTTCTTTTGCATTAATGTACAATATAGATGTCTGATTCTTTCTAACCCAGTGTAAATTATTTCAGTTGTGGCACAGTAAATCGCCAAAGCTCCGAAGTTGCTAATTAAAAAGTATTCAGTAGTTTTACAAATAAATTTTTACATCCGTTTTTGTCTGATTATCTCATTTGAGTTGTATGCGTAATCGTCAACTTCATTGAAATGAAATTACCCTTCATATCGATATGATCTTCCTAGTTTAAAATACAATTAAATGAATTCCCTTATAATGAATTCCAAATCATGATAAGCCCCAATTACGAATGACATTGAAAATATCTTACTGCAAAAACCAAAAATAACAAGGACTGCCAAACAAACAGATTGTCATTTTAGCAAAACCTATTGAAGAAATTATCTCATAAAAACGGGATTAAGTGCGGTGTTTAAAAAGAAAATGCTGAGATAGAGCTCAAATCTGTGCTGTGTCAAAACTTTCCTACCTATATGTATATCGCCCGCTCTGGAGTTTAATTGGATCAAGATTATCGAGTACGTTGTACACACGCAGTTTGATTACGGAAAATACTGTGAAAGCTTTATTCTTCTTTAGATTATTATATAGAAAAGTACTACGAAAATAATATATTATTATATGTATCTTATGTCCTTATCCAGATCCAAGACTACATTCCAAGTTTCATTCAAAGGCAAAGATTGAGAAACACGTGAGGAGGCCAATGACGTATTATATAATTATAATCTTAGGAGATACAATCATCCAGGCGCAAGCATTCAAACTCATTCTGGCACAAACATCCAAAATCATCCTTTAAATATGACTACAAACTTCTGAAACACTATAGAAGGTATGTTACGGAAATTACTAAGCTAAGTTTAATATTTCAAATGCCTTTTATATTTTCTACGTTAACGATACATTAGCGCGAACACAATAAATTCACGCCACCCCACAAACTATTAACCTCACTATAAAGCTCATATAACAAGATTTTCCCAACATTATTTTCCACTTACAAAATGTCATAACGTCCAAGTTAAATGATCTTTGTTACACAATTTTGCATTAACTAAGTTTACACCTGAGTTTCGCTTACCTGGTGGTGGTGGCCTACTTATGTTCGAGATTTATAGTGCAACATGAGAAAGATCTGCCATCTAGTTTGAAACTACATTGGTGCATACTTACCAGCATGGATTTATTCTGAGGTAGATTATGAAAGTACACGGAATATTTTCATGTTCGTAAAATATCTGAAAACTTTGTACTTGTTTGATTTCCTTGCACTCATTTTATTAGCATTTCACAAATAAACTACTTTAGGGGTTTTTGCTGACAAAGTTGTATTCCACCATAATTCCGTTTTGGAAAAGGGATAGCGCTATGCTTCGTGCATAGCTGCGTCTCTTTCTTTCCTTCATATCAAAATCATGATGATTTAGAGACGTCATAGCAGGGCCGTTGGACCACGGAACTCGACAACTGTTGATTACGAGCACCCGCATTAGGGTAGATAAACGTGCTTCATCTTCATCCACATCATCAGGTGGGATGGTGGAAAAACGCGAGTCTTATATCAGTATAAAAAAAAGAATATGTGTTGGTAGCTTGGGGATCCACTAACTAATACTATTTATTGTTAGTAGGTAGGTAACCATAGCCAGAGAGAAAACGTGCTTCATATTCGACTACATCATTGCTTACCATCAGGTGAGATGGTGGTCAAAGGTGAGCCTATTTTCCGAAAGAAAAAATCTCGGACAGTAACAAACTGTAGTATTATTATGTAAACAGCATACTTGTATACCTAACGTATACCTACATCATAATAAGGCTAAGGAAAAGATATTCTATTTACACGTTCGGTTCAATAAACACATTGTACGGTCCTTCATAATTTGGGATGGACCTTTCGTTATTTACGGGTCTTTTCAAATTTAAAGTCAGGCACAATTTCTTTTGGGAAAAATCACATTGTTTAACTTAACTTGAGAATCGAATCATGAAGCTTACACAGCCACGGTCGCTTGCTATTGTTTCAAAATTGTAAAATATCGTGTTGTACTACTTTGGAGTCTTCATAAATTAAAAGAGTAGGTAAACTGAGATAAGAAAGGGTTTTTTTACTTTATAGCCTGTGATAACTTAAAACAATAAAAGTGCTATACTTAAATAAAATCAGCTGTTATTTCTAGTTTCATAGGTACATAAAAGTTAACTTTATCGCCTTTACAAATTGACTTTTCACTACAAATCAGTTTTTTATTTTAATATTGTGGCAAAGATCAATAAGTAACTTCACTTTAAAACTATAAAAAGCTTGCATACTGCACTGACATGTACCATTAAAATTTTATAGATTCGAGATGGAAATTGCCCATAAATGAAGCTGTAGATATTTTACTCGCTTCTTATTGGTTGGGTAACTATTAAAAATCCAACCTTCGATGCTGATTGGACAATAAAAGAGAATGCTGCGTGAATTGGGTGTTTTTCACTTCATATTTTATATTGAAAGTTTTCGGTTTTTTGCACGTTTCATTTGCAGGGACGCGAGGAAATTGCTTTATGGGATACTGACTTATGGAACATGTTTTCAATGAAAAGTGTAATGCAACACTGTATTATGCCGAGTGCCGGACAAAGAGTGGAATGGCAGCGAGCAGTCAACAATACGATTCGATGTTTCGAGCCTGGCTTTTCATTTTACGCTTACATGATGTCGATTGTTGGAGATTCAACTGTTAAGTTTCTAGTAGAACATATACTACACTAGGTTTGAAAGCAAGCGAAATTAAGTTATTCTGTTTGAATAAAATATATTACGTGTATTACGTATATGACATAGTTACAGGTTTCAAGAAAAGTAATATCCATTAAATGCTTGTTTAACGTTAAATATTCGTATTTAACGTAGGTACTTAATTATAATTTGAAACAGCCTTTTAGGGTTCCGTAGCCGAATGGCAAAAAACGGAACCCTTATAGTTTCGTCATGTCTGTCTGTCTGTCCATCCGTCCGTATTTCACAGCCATTTTATTCCGAAACTATTAAGACTATACATGTGAAACTTAATAAGTAGATGTATTCTGTAAACCGCTTTCCGATTTCAAGAAAAAACTTAAAAAATATTAAAAACTAGTACTCTCGCGGGGCTTCGCTCCCGTGGATTCTATCACGGTAAAAACATAACTCTCCTTTTTTGCAGTCGGGTAAAAAGTAGCCTATAACCTTCCTCAAGCTTCAAGCTACTTCCATACCAAATTTCATCCAAATCCACCCAGTACTTTCGAAGATTAGCGCGTTCAAGCAAACAAACAAACAAACAAACAAACTAACAAACTTTTCCGCTTTATAATATTAGTATAGATGAAGGGGGGCTCTCCATACATGGAACTGAAACTGAAAATATTTCTTTTTTCATGAAACCTATGCGTATGTGGATATCTATAGAAAGGTCTTTTATAAAAACTTTTTACCAAAAAATTAAACCGACTCCCAAAAAACACTGCAAAGTGAAAAATAACTTTAATTTCGGTAGTCGGTGTCTTTAGTTTGTATTTTCGTTTTTGGCACCGACTTCCGAAATTAAAGTTATTTTTCACTTTGCAGTGTTTTTTGGGAGTCGGTTTAATTTTTTGGTAAAAAGTTTTTATTTCACTCTTTTTAGTTGGTTGATTTTTAATTTACCTAGTTACAAGAGCCTAAATGTCAACTACTTATAACATTTTATAAAATATTGCTTTTCCAAATGCTGGGCCGTTAATTTTTGAGGAGTTCTGCTGGTACTTCACCATCATCATCCCCATATGCATTGTGACGAGCATAAAGTGCTTACTATCCATATTCAAGTAATCGAATCGCAATCCACGAAATACTTATTATTGAGTAGTTTCGGAGGCCATCTGTGGTCTTCATCATCAGTTCCACTTCCCCAAATGGTACTTTTTGAGAGCAACTGCACAAGTTACTATAAGAAATACCCAAAACGTCATAGGTGTGCCTATAATATTTGAAGAGTTCCCTCAATTTCTCCAGGATCCCATCATCAGATCCTGACTTGGTGACAAATGGTACCAATTTCGAAGTATACCCTATCAAAACAAAAAAAGAATTTTCCAAATCGGTTCAGCCGTCTTCGAGTACTCGATGATCTTGATCATACATAAAAAAAATATATATATATATATATACGCGTCGAATTGATAACCTCCTCCTTTTTTTGTCGTCGGTTGAAAATGACATTGAGGTTTCTGAAACTACTTTTTCATAAAGTCAATCTTTTAAAAGATATAGGTACGCTTCAAAAGTGGAAAAATGTGTGTGTGTCCACCTCTAACTTCTATAATAATAGAGTGAAAAATCTAAAAATATATATGCTGTAGATCCTAATGTAAACTTTCAACAAAAATTAGTTTGATCGAGATCGGGTCAGCAGATTTTGAGATATAGCCTATTTTTTAAAACCGTAAATATAACTTTGTAATTCATACAAACACTATGAAAAACAAAGTCATTTTGCGTAGTTACTACGGAACCCTTATGGGCGAGTCTGACTCGCACTTGGCCAATTATTTGTGGGAAAATCATCTAATAACTCCTCCCGCTCTGAGTGAAGCGGACTAAAAACCCATCCTTCAACTGGCCCTATGTTCCAGAGCCGCGGTATTTCGCAAAAACATTCCCCCAACCCCGCCAGGCAATGACTCTGTTGGGCCTCATCAATTCTGCTGACTGACTACTCTGAGACCCGCGTGAAACACGACGTGCCGTAGACCGGTCGTTAACGGACTTGCCACCCGCAAGCCCGCACCTGCGGTGGTCGAATATCGGCTTGCAATCCCTGATGCCAGCGTCTCCCGCGGCCGCTGGAGCGTGAGGAAGAGAGTTCTCTCCATCACGCATTTAGCTCCTCCATCGCTAGCATGACTACTTCGTTTCTCGAAGCAAAACTTACCCGAGTTTCACTGTTATTCAATTTAAAAGCATGTTAGTTCAACATTTTTATTTTTTCGTGCCTATTGATTCTCGCTACGATGTAACCGGACACCGGACATTGTAGTGAGCACTTGGAACAAATTTTAAGAAAAAAAAGTGGCTTTGTCCTTACTAACATTCATTTAAGTACCTGCCACTAATACTAAAGCAGAAAATAAAATCCCACTAAAAACATCCTGTAAAAAATTAGCCAAGTCTCGCCTAAGCTGCTTGTTTCTCTATAAAAAGTAATGAAATCTCTAAGCAAAGCGAAGCCAAGTCTAAGGATCTTTACTGCGATTTCTTTATTAATATAGTTAGATTTTATGTAACCGGCCGTTGAACATACTCTATGCACTTTTACTAGTTAATACATCGAAGTCAACGGCCAAGTCACATAAAATCTATGCTTCACCACTACCTTAATATTTCCTATTATTTAAAGGGCGTGGCGTAACTAAAGAAATAGGGATTCATTTTTATATATTAAAACCACAATACATTCAGCAAAAGAGCTACGCGTTTTGAAATTTTTAATAACACTGTCATTTTGTCTTCCGTCGGTCCCTCATTCCCGTATTTAATCGGCTCTCGTAAAATGTTTATTGGCATTTTGACAACTTAGAGTCGCGCGCATCAGACTCTGCTCATTTCCTTTATATTTCGTACAAATGAAAATAGTAAAAGCGTTTTTCTTTTAAATATGATGTGGGGATATGTGGACAGCGTCGTTGACAAACTTTTAATATTTATCTTTGGCACGTGAATCTCAACTCTTGGCTACTAAATCTCTTTTTTAAAAGCTAATTGCACTGTATTTTGTGTAATGTTCCATTAGTGCATTCTAATGTACCATCGATCAAGCAAACGCATGTTTGTAGTTTACAAAATAAACATTCGTGCGTACCTTGCGGAAATCAAAGTCTGTCAATACAGTCGCCAAACAAAACAAATAAAATGTAATACTATTTTATTGCTTTATAGACGGTAAAGATTGGTACGTCACCTGTGAAAATTCGAACTCCTCAGTGTTACCAACAGAAAATATGTTCTTATTTCTTGGCACCATGTGGCTTAACTTGCCAGCAGAAGTTTGTAAGTAGAAGCAGTTGCTCAGTTGCTCACCGATTGCGAACTACATAATAATCTGATTTCGGCAGTTTGCTCTCACCACTAACTTGTTTAAAGGATGATAGGCACCAGCTTTGTTGAGAGTAAAAATCTTTTCGGCGATGTATCCGTTCATTGGATTAGCTTTGATTTGTAGCTTTACTGATACGAGTTTATTTGTTATCGTAACTCGGTTGATACTTTATACCTGATGCTTTATGATGTTGAACCCGTACATTGATGATTCACTTTCACAAAAGAACGTGTTAAGATTTAGACGACGATAATATTTATCATTATTACTAGGTATACTAATAAAGAAAATGAAGTCATCTTATATTTCATTAGTACGAACTTCAAATTAAATATAAATACAGTTTTTTCTGACTCTTCTTTCACTAACCGCTTTGTTTAAATTTAACTAAAAACCGCTACAATATAAAACAAAAATGAAGTTCAACTAAATAATTTCTCATGTTTTCCACAAAACAAATATTTTTTTGCATGTAACACATCAAACAACGTCAATTGCGTCAATATTTTAAAGGGATTCCCTAAAGTCTTTTGTCTCAATCAATCATATTTCTTTATTTATAATAATATGGAGATTTTTAAGGAAAATTTATCAAACTTGTGTACCTATAATTTTTCAAACATTTCTTTTTATACAAAAGTTTTCCTAACGAGGAATTAGTCTAATAGGTCGGCCGTTCTGAAGTTAGGTACGTACATACATTTGGTTACTGATTTCTATTTTTATAGTTTATTACCGTATATGTTATTCGTTTACTAAAGGCTACGGCCTAATTTTTTGGCTGTACCAATGTCTGAGGTCGTAAACAGCCTTGTTATTATTGATTGCCTTGAAGACATGTCATTGCGCTTCAATCGCATTGTTTTCAAAGGAAACTAGAAATGTCTGTATTATTTATTTATCATTATTTTCCCATGCAACTATCTATAATGATAAGAAAATGCTCAATAGATAAAGTTTTGTATTAAAAAGTTTTTTTTGGCCAACATGACTGGCTGACTTGCTTATTGTATTCACCATGCACAGTGAACTATTTAAAATAAAATAAAGCATGAAAAAATTATGCTCAACGCTGTATGTTGGTAACGTACCTAAAAGACTGACAATATTGCCACGTTGCATAGCAATGCTTAGCCTTTAGACAAAGTAATAGCCAGCCCTTGGGTAGCGAGACATGTTAACCAGTCTTTTTGGAATTCCTTTGTGAGCACAAAGGCTGTGTAGTCCGATCGACCGAGTTTCGACCCCGAAAGGTTAAAAATTATAGGTTTTTTACACCTTACATTGGGTTTACTTACTTAGTTCCATAGAAGCTTCTGTCCATGGCTTAATCCGTATGAAACATATATAATTACCCCATGGGATCTTACTTCCAAAATAATTACTAGGTACATTGTGTTTTAGTGTAGGTGTGTACTGTTTAGGCAATAAATTGATTCGTCAGATTAGACTTGAAATTTCAGCAGATCGACATGACATATTAACATATATATATTTTTAGTTTATTTACAATACACACAAAAGAATTCAGGATTATTCATATTAATAGCAACCAAAAACCATTAAGGTTTAAATTTGTGCTATCATGAGTCTATCACAATATCGATCTATACAATTATGCCTTTAATACGTGTCCAAATATTAATATCTATATTATCATGGATCTGTTACTACATACTTTCGAATATTAATCTGTTACTGAAAATACCCTAACTCAACCTTTTACTTAAAATACCCTAGTACTAGTTTTACCTTTTAACATTACCAAGACGATAATCTTTAACTTCATCGTCATCCATTTAGTACGGTTAAGCGGCAATCCCGCGAGCAGTATCTAATACGCACAATTCTATTACACCTGTGGGACTGAAGGTCTCTTGGTGACAGCTTTATTGCTGATAAGAGAGAGAAATATGTACTTACTCCGCTTCCCTGTATATTTCATAGTAAAAGTGTTTTTTCTTCTTTGTTTTTTTTGTAAATTAATTAATTAATGTAACTTTTACTTTCACTAAACATGGGGTCGCGAATTTCGCTACAATATCAACAGTGGAAACGCAATGATGTGGTAGATAATGAAGCACTTTTGCCTAAAACTAACTTACTCAGTTTTCACTTAAAGACCAGGGTGTAGTAATTAGGATTTAAGGTACTACTTTTAGCTTAACTTAATGAATGTATTTCCAAAATACTTTGCGCGTATGGGCGGTTTGTCAGTCAAGTGTCGATTCTGCTCCCCTATAGGTACGGATTCTAAGTTTGAAAAATTATAAAAGAGCAACATTAATGCAGCAAAAAGAGTTTTTTTATAAATATCAACTTATTGATATATTTTTTAAAGTGTACAGATAAATGAGCTGTTCAGAAGATAAATAGATCGTATTCTTATTTATAAATAGTAAATACTTATATAAATTCACCATAATGCTGAGAGAATATATTTTTAAATTTAAAAAATCTATTTCATGGTGGAACATTAAATTGTCTGTGTAATAAAATATCTTGTTGAACAGATGGAACATCGAAACTGTGAACAATTAATAATAGCCACAGAGTTATGTGATACATATATTTTGAAACTAAAATTTATTTATGAATGAATGTCAAGGTTACATTGTTACCGTTACAGATATAATTTGAAATGCTTTTCTCTTACAGTATAATTAACGAAGTTGTTGACAGTGCCAGGGGCTTTACTTACCAAAATCACGATCCACTGACCGTGATTTTGTTATGGAAGCTTACAGATTTGTTGACAATAATTGTAGCTAGATGATTTAAGAATACAATAGAAATATGAAATTCGTGTTTTTATGATTCAAGTCATCCAAAAAGGGATTCCCGTATATATAAAATCGGTCCCGGGACGAAACACTAAACTTGCCCATACAAAACCATAAAGCGATAACTATCGCTAGTGCAGAAGCCGCCGCAAAGCTTAAACCGATCGTCCTTCCATCATCAACGCTGAGGCCCGCCGCGATGTCCAGTAATAGCCAGCCCCGACCCTTGCCAGAGCCAGTCCTCTCCGCTCAGCCAGTAGCTTCAAATATTCGTCCCCAAATAATCCTTGTTCGATCCAGCCTATCCCTAGCTGCCCTCCTACAGTGACGCCTTATGACGAGGTTCGTACCCACAGGAGGAGACTTTATTTAATATAAGTAAAGCCACCACAGGTAAGTCTGGTTAAGCAGCCAACAACCTCATAAGTAGACATGAGTAGTCAATTAGGAAACACCGGCCTCGTCTAGCTAAACTAAACACGCAAAAAAACATGACGTGTAAAAATGTTATTTATAACCAATTTACAAAAAAAAAAAAAATCATTTCATTTCATGAAAGAGGTAACTTACAATAAAAAGTTGACTTCGAAGACACGCTTTGGCAATCGTCTTCAGTCGTGGCTTGTCTGTTTGATCCCTAACAAATAGGCAACCTTCTGGTACTCGCTGACGTGTATAGTAACATCTTGGTTTGTATAGCCACTCTGTTACACGTTAGTTATGATCCTCATTGGAGTAATAAAATCTAATGGGCTAACATTATGTCGGCCACTGTTTTTTTTATTCTTACTTTTCTATTTTATTCTTCTGTTTTCATAGCTATAAAATTGTTTCCCTGATTTTATTTTTATACGTAGATAAATGTATAATGTTACTCGTTTATAGGTGGTTGGCTAATAGCCTGTATTTCTAGAGCAACTGGAGCGTTTCTTTTTTTATTAAGAAAATCAAATCCTAAAAGACCATTAAAATTAACTCTCCTTAGTTTTATATTTTTTTCATTTCTGACTACGTAGAATCAGCTTATATAATGTTCCCTGAAACATACGAGCGCCCTTCGTAGAAAATAAATTAGCTTCGTTAGTAATTGTCTTAAAAAAAATCCTGGTTAGTTACAATATTTTTGTGAAGAAAATCTTTTATTAAGGAAATCAAATCCTAAAAGCCCATTAAAATTAACTCTTAGAGTTTTATAAATTTTAACTTGTCACTGCAGGAATTTCTGACTACGTAGAATCATTTTAATATAAGGTTCCCTGAAACATACGAGCGCCCTTCGTAGAAAATAAATTAGCTTCGTTGGTAATTGTCTAAAAAGAAATCCTGGTTAGTTACAATATTTTTTATGAACCTAAACCGTCTACTATTCTAAGATCATTTATTTACCGCTTGCAACATTGTTCTAATATCCGCAGCTTAGTTCAATTTTCAAAATAATTTCTAAGTCAGCGAAACGCAAACAATTTGCAGTGAACCAGGTGTTAGAAAACTGCAGTTATTGTTCTATGTGTAATATGTGATCTGATTGGGTTTTCGTAACTGTAGCTGTCTAATTTATGCTAAGCTTCTCCTTCGATCCTTAAGATATATATCGACGGTTGAAAGGCTAATTGATCTAAGCGACATTTTGTAAAACTTGCAGGAGGACGGATCAAAGTTATTTATTTTGAAAAAAAATTCATAAAAAAAACAACCATTTGATAGACTTTTATTTACTTAATACAGTATATCTCTAATTAAGTAAGGAAGTTGTTTAAGTTATTACTGTTGAAAATTGTGTATTATTTTAGAAAATTTATGTTGGTTAGCCCAAAATGCATCAAATTTAGTAATTTTTTGAGAAAGGCAAAATGTTTCAAATGCCTACCGTAAATAAAGTAGTTGAAAGTAAACTAGCTCAAATTTTAACCTAGAATAAAATAAAATGAGAGAAATTGAATTTAGCGCCAAGTAAACTGACAGTTGAATATACCCAATGAACATAAGCAACATGATGGTGTTGCACCAGAGTGAAGTAGTTTGATGCAGTTGCCCATTAAAGGGACTGCAGGATGTAAAAAAATGAACCCTTACTAGATGATAGTAGATATTGATGCTTAGGCTATCATAATTCAAAACATTTTTGTGTAGAGGTATCATTCAAGATGTTGGTGCAATATGTTTTGGAACAAGGTATTAGATAAGGTGGTATATCATCCTAAGCCTAGGTAGTAGTATCACCAATTACGGAAGCCAGAGAGGCGGAGTTGTACAAGGAGTACAGAGCAGCGAAGACCGTCCTCAAAGATGAAATCTGGCGGGCCAAAGATCTGGCCCGCAAGGAGTTAATCGGGACCCGTGGGAACGTCCATAGAAAATGGTGCGGGACAAACTCCGCACCTGGGCTCCCCCGCTGACACAGTCTCCGGCCCCAATTAGTAGAGGACGTGGTGAGCACTCTGTTCCCCCTCGCGAGGTGGGCATACTCCCCTGACCATGGCTCCGCCACTTGCGGTGCCCGACGCGGGCCACAGTGACGACAACGCTCCAGAAGTGACCGAGGTAGACCTGAGAGTGGCGGTACGCGGGCTGAATGCCAAAAATACCGCCTTGGGACCCGACGGCTTCCCTGGCAAAGCCTGAGTCCTGGCCTTGGAGCCTCTCGAGCCTCAACTGTTAGGGTTCTTTAACGCATGTTTGGAGAGTGACCAGTTCCCGCTTCGTTGGAAGACGCGAAAACTGGTCCTAATCAAGAAACCGGGGTGCCTGGGTGCCATATTGGCCTATAGTTATTGCAAACCGCCTCGTTGGCCGGATCTTGCGGATAGCCAAATTGGTTTCCGCAAGGGGTGCTCGACGGTGGATGCAATCATGCGTGTGAGCGCTCTCTCGACATGGCCAATGCCTTTAACACCCTGCCCTGGAGTTGCATACGGGAGGCACTCCGGTATTACCGGATGCCAACCTACCTCTGTCGTGTGGTTGAGGCCTACCTGACGGACAAGGCCGTCATCTACTCTGGTCACCAAGGAGAGTGGAACCGACGAGAGATGTCATGCGGTATCCCACAGGGATCGATTCTGGGGCCACCCTTGTGGAACATCAGTTACGACTGGGTGTTGCGCGACAACCTTCCTACAGGTGTCAGCGTAGTCTGCTACACTGACGACACGCTGGTCCTGGCGCATAGAAGGTCGCACCAGGCGGCGGCCGAAGTGGCGATGCGAGGGGTTGCGACGGTCGTAGAAAGGATCTGACAACTGGGACTCGAGGTGGCTCTGCACAAGTCCGAGGCCATGTGTTTTCATAGCCGTCGGAACGCGCCACCTTCGGGTTCCCAAATAACGGTAGGAGGGGTTCGCATCGGCGTCAAGACGACGATGAAGTACCTGGGACTTGTCCTCGACAGCCGGTGGAACTTCATCGAACACTTCCGACGTTTGGCTCCAAGAATGGACCGGGCGGGGGCTGCACTCAAGCGGCTCTTACCCAATCTAGGGACGCCAAACGCCTCCTGCCGAAGGCTATATGCAGGAATTATGCGGTCCATGGCCCTCTATGGGGTCCCTCTGTGTTCACTGAATCTACTGCGGCGATCAGCTCACCAGCTGGTCGCGTCTCAGAGGGTCATGGCTATCCGGATGATCCGGGGATACCGCACGATCTCTGGGGAGACGACAAACCTCCTTGCCAGATTGCTGCCGTGGGATCTGGAGGTGGTAGCCCCCGCGCACGTGCATGATTGGCGCGTGGATGTACTAAGCCGGGGTGAAACTCCGCTACCGCGGCAAGTCGCGGCTCAGCGGATAGAGCTCCGGTGCGATCTCACGGCAGCATGGAAAGAGCGGCTGTCGCAACCGAAGACTGGGCACGCCGCAAACGCGGCTGTAAGTCCCCTTCCACCTGACGCAGGTGCTGACCGGACATGGCTGTTTCGGGAGATACTTGTTTCGGATACAGCGGGAGGACACGCCCGGGTGTCGTCATTGTGAGGATTACCTGGAGGACACGGTGGAGCATACGGTCGAGGTGTGCCCTGCTTGGGCGGAGCACCGTCGTGTCCTCGTAGAGGCGGTCGGCGGCTGAGATCTCTCGCACCCTGCTCTGGTTCAGACCATGGTGCAGAGCGAGAGGGAATAGGATGCAGTCGCCTCCTTCTGCGAAGCAGTCATGCTAGCGAAGGAGGAGGCCGAACGCGCGAGGGAGAGGCAACCCTCTTCCTTCTCGCCCCAGCCACCGTGGGAGACGCCCCGGGCGTCGGGGATCGCGAGTCGATTTCCTGCCACCGTAGGCGTGGGCTTGCGGACGGCGAGCAGGGTCGCTCACAGTCCGGTAATGACCAGGCTCGGGTCGGTGGCACGTCGTGTTCAAAGAGCTGTCAACGCCAGTGACGGGCCATTGCCTGCCGGGGTTTGCGGGAAAGTTCTGTCGAGATACCGCGGCCTCGGAACTTTAGGGCAGCCGAAGGAACAGGTGGGTTTTTAGTCAGTAGAAGTCTGACACAGCCTTCCACTTAACCCAGAGCGGAAGAAGTCATTCGATGATTTTCACACCCAGAAAAAAAAGGTAGTAGTATCACCACGGAATACATTGTACTTTAGTATCATTTTCCAAATAAAACAACAAATAAATTGTTATTAGTTAGTGTTACTCAAAATAGCCGAAGTGACATTACTGATTATCCTTAATAGACGCTTAATGGATCAAGAGACATAGTTAATTAATATAACATAATGCAAAATGGTTCAAGTAACACGGTTTTTCAATGTAGTTGAATGCAAAATGGGCCAAACGACATAGCTTATTTTTTTGGTTTATTGCAAAATAGGTCAAACGACAAAATCACAATCATGGCGAAAAAGCCAAATGCCTTAATCGACACACGTTACAAAAGTTTGAAAAATCAAAATAGCTTAAGTCATCCAGTCCTCAAATATGTCTTATTTTGTGTCGTATAGATCAATGAGCTTAGAAATGAGGCCTGTTTTGCAGTGGGTGCTAAGCGCCAAAAAAGTAGTCAAAAAAAATTGAAACCTGACTCAAACGATGGAGAAAAATTTGCTGATTCCGAATATGTATATAACTCAATATCGCAAAAAATGTCGCTTAGATCAATTAGCCTTTCAACCGTCGATATACAAGTTAATGATTAGACTTATCTCCTCGTTCGATTTTTTTAATACGTGCACATAATTATGTTTTGTAGGTATTATAATTTATTATCAATAGATACATTTCGTATGTTAAATATTCGGCCAGTTTTTTCCTAGCGGACCTCCTATTTTCAATATTGAAAATAAACTGGGCAGTTTATTTTTGAATATAAGTCGCTTCATACAAAACGTTATAATATATCTTAGCTTCTAGCCGCTTTAGCTACCTACGATATTTTAACAACAGAAAATCAGGTCAATTTCACGTTGAAATATCACAGACATTCCCGGTTTTTATATAATATTGAGTAGGTAACACTTATACACAACTGGAATGTCAACAAAACATTCGATTGAAAACTTTTATTAATGCGAACAGGCACCATCTTCGTGCATGCAGTCCATCGTCCATTACATTCAACTATCTCGAAGTAGGTGTGAACAGTCAAGTATTTTTCTTGAAGATAAAGATGTATTTGCTTTGATTACAAAAAGCCGCACTCCACTCGGATCTGGGATCGCCCGAAATTATAGCATAGGAGACTACTCACTGCTCTTAGGTCAAAATCTAATATTTTCATATAAATATTTAAGTATATATAATCAAAATAACATAATAAAATAAAGTTCTATGAGTTTCTCAGAGACCTATTTATACAGTATTTATTTAGATGAATTTATTGCAGGAACAGATATAATTTTCCCTATGTAACTACATACCCCTAGTCTATCAGCATAGTCACTAAATGAAACACTTAAATGTAACTTCGTCGTCGGCAGTTTTTCACTGAGACAGCAAGGAGGGCGGGGGAGGGGGGGGGGGGAGTAGGAGGGAGTGTAGTTAATGCTTTCCGCCTTTTACAATTTATATTCATCGTAAAGTTCACTTACAATGTTGCTTTAATTATTATTTAGAGAGTTTATCTACTTGGGATTACTTTTAATTGTGTCGTAGTAGTAGCTTTAGTCTACTTTAAGAGCGCTATTACAAAATCGAAGTGCTCAGTTTTAGGTAAATTAGACGAATTACACGCGCGCGGCAGCGGCCGCGCACGTGTGCGACTGGTGAAGTACGCTACGCACACATGCAAACCGCTATGCAGCGGACGCCAGGATCAAACCAACATGATACTTTCCTTTCTAAATATATTAAATTAAGTTTGTGAAATATTATTTGTACCGATGAATGTTATCAATTACCACCTATAACAGCTTATCTATTGAGTAGGTTATAGGGTCATAAAGAAATTGAACTTTCATTCATATAAGGTGTTAAACAAAATTAAGAAACTTTAAGGAGTGTTTTAGACCATCAATCTGAATAACTTTTACTATCGGATCAACATTAAAATCGCGAAAAAACAGCTGTTTTATTTTTTCGCGATTTCAAAGTTGGTCCCATAGTAAAAGTTATTCAGTTAGGTGGACTTAGTCGGTAGTTATAATAAATATGCACATACAAAGATTTCCTCATCACTATATATAGTGATGCAACCCTTAAATGTGTGTCGTTCGAGATACCTAATTATTATAAGGATGGGTACAACTAGTAAATAAAAAATAAGAAACAAAGACTGAATAAAAAGAACTATAATTGTAAAAATAAATTAAAATAATATTTTTCGACGCGGCATAGACCGTGCCTTCCTCGAATCTATGATTTCTGGAAGAACGCACTCGTCATAAAACTTTATTAATTTTGGCAACATTTTCTGGTTCCAGAAATCAGGATCTTTGTAAACTTTTACAACTTTTAGTGGGTATTCAGTACCAGTCCACACTGCAAATAAAAATATTTGTTTATTACAAATATTCTTATTTGCAATGTGGAGTTAGCCTTGTATTTGAAAATACCAATCGTGATTTTGATTAAACATTACTTCGCCTTTTTGATTGATTTTGAAGCATTTTAATTTCTTTTCTAGAATAGCCGTATCAGGATCCATCCCAAAAACAGATATGGGGCACTTAATCTCAACAACACCGTATTGAAACACTCCATCAGGTGTAGCGCCTAAAAATAAATGCTCTGTACTTATAAATAGGCCACACTTTTCTATGTGTATATCCATTTGGCAGCTAAGTTGAGCTAAAGCTTTTGACTCGTTCTCTTTTCCATGTTTGATGGACGGCACATGATCTAAATTATATGAGTACAATAAAGTTTTGACCAAAGGCGCAGAGTCCGTATTAGGGCGTCTCTTGCATATTTTGCTAAACATTGATGCAGTGAGTATGCATCTGCGCAGTTCCAACCATAAAGCGCTTTCTGCTTGCAGAACAGTATTGCACTCAATTTCTTGACGATTCAATGTTTGCTGTTGCAAATTGGACAAAAACAGTGTCTTAGCGTTCTTGTAATCATCGCAAGTCATGTCGGGACGTTGGCATTGACTGCCATATTGGCCATCTGCGCTACCAAATTGCAGATACCTGCGACAACGCTTAGTGCCTGTCTCCGTTCTTTTGCTGTTGGCCAAATGTCGTTTACGTTCCAAAGTTTTTAAAGATTTTCCAGGAGACGTTTTTAAAATGGATTTATATAAATTATATTGTGGGAAACCGGTATTAAAAATCACAACAGCTGCGTAACAGCGTGCTGCATAGGAGTCTTTTAAAGAAAAAATTATTCGTTTTCCTCCTACCACTTTCGCCACAACGCTGTTAAACTGTTCAGCTCTATTGTTGGTATAGCAGAACATGAAACTTCTTGAATGAAACGCTAGTTGGGAAGCATTTTTTTGTAATTTGAGCATCAGTGTCGCAATTAAAGGAACAAAATTGTTTTCTTTTTTTCTTTCATCCGAGCAATAGTAACTATGACACGAGGTGTGATCTCCAAAAATATGCCGGGGACTATTTAAAATATCTCTTTGCAAATTAAGTATTTGAGTTGATAATGAGGTACTTTGTGCTTTCCTAAATTTAATTGCAGAGCGAATAGCCGTGCGTAATCTTGTTAAGCGACCCCCGGTCAAAAATTTACGCTCGCTAAGGGGAACTGCAGTATCCTTTTGCAATGCCAAATTTTTACCATTGTAATTGCGTAACAAATGGTTCGTACATTCGATTTTTTGTATAGGAACGTCGGGATAAGGCGTACTTTCTAAAATATTTTTGTATGTGCTGGAGTCACCGTCGGCAATCAATGTGCTATATATTAAATTTCTTTCTGCTATCGACACCATGAAACCTTCAACTAATATAGATTGCTTCATGCTAGTTGATGATCCAGAGTGATTTTTGTGGCAATCGTGGACTCGTGGCGCTAATCCTTTTTTATTTGCTCGAGCACATATAACACAATATTTATTTCTAACCCCGATATGAAGTACTTTTCCAGTATGCTCCCCAATTATTGCGGCCACACCTGATAAAGCCGAATAATTCGTTTTGTACGACCGTTTACTCCAGCATGCATCTGCTTCTACCGGTATCATTGCAATACCCCCATCGTTGACGTCACCCCGTGATTCTGCAGCTTCTATTTCTTTTTTGGCAGCTTCTTGCATAGTCTCTTCTGCAGTGATACGCCACATTTCAGCCACATCTGCATGGATTGAGCTATACAAGCTATATGGCATGGTTGGCAAATCCATTGATGCAATGAGCTCATTCAAATTGGAAAGACCAATTCCGACCATTAATGCTCCTGACACTACACCTGTATTGACATTTAAATTTAAATTATCTTCGTCGCATGTTTCTAATTTAAAAAGCGACCCACACATGCAACATTTCAGATCGAATTTTGAAATGAGTCCCTTTTGTATTTCTTTTACTATTTTTAAACTATTCAATCGGCAACCAAATTTTTCGCCATGTTTGTCAATTAAAATTGATTGATTCATAAAAAAATTTAAATCTATAATTCGTCTTCCATCTATATCTTGAAGTTCCTGAAATAATGAAAACCAGGAATATAGATAAAAGTTAAAAAAAAAAGTCAAATATGTAGCTGTATTATGAGTAACAAGAAAGTACTCACCTTGTTATTTGTACTTATATCAGATTGATCCTGATAATCAATTGTTAAATTAAATGTGCTTTCATGATCATGTAAGAAATAAAGAAGTCCATTAATTATGCGGGTGCTCATAAATCATTTAAATCTGCAGAAAAGAATTTAGTTAGGTATTAAAAATAATTAAATATACTACTAAAAGAAAAAAATATTACTACCACGTTATTTGTATTTCTGTCAGCATGCACTGTAAAAACTGTCGTTGGGTCAAATGAGCTTTCGTTCTCCTGTAAAAGTAAAATAATCCGATAAATTTACTTATATTACTTATGTGGTAGCAATAATAATGATAGCGCATGAAATAAATTTTGTACATAAAGTTGGACAAAATTTACCTTTGTTTTTTCAGAATCAGAATTATTTTCATTTGGCGAATTTACTTGCCCTTGCTGCATTTCAGCTTTTTTTGCCTATAAATATGAAACATGTTTTTGAATGGAAATTAATGAAAAAATGTACATACAAATACATAATTATATGCATGCATACAAGTACCCAAAACACACAATTTATGAGCAGTCGTGTAAAAATATAACAAATTATTTTAAAAAATCTGCAAAAACAGCTGAAAGGAGATAAACAAGCATTATTTGTAATTAAAAGAATTTTGGTAGTGCATGCCATACAAACAGAAGTTACACCCTATTTTATTCGGTTATTGGTTTGTCTCCGACTGCATACCAAAATTCTAGATTGTGATGTTTGTTTTTCTCTTTTCAGTTATGTTTTTACATTTTTATATTTTCATATGCAATAAATAAATAGTATATAGCCAATGTCACTCCCACAATTACGACGAATCTAACAATACATCATTTAAAATCCATCAAACCGTTTAGGCTACAGGAGGTCACAATAGGACGGACATACCTACACACATGCATGCGCGCGAAAAATATTTCCTTCTCGGTCAGTCGGGTAACAAGATACTCCTCGTCATCGACATCGACGATTTCTATCGGGAAATAGTGAAGATATATCCTTTTTCAAATACTTTTTAACAGTCGTGAGTTTTTTCAAAACTTTTAATTTTGATTTTTATTTTAAACTTTTTAAAGAGCATAGATGAAAGGAAACTTTTCAACAACCCAACATCTATTTAAGAACTCTCACTAATCAACAACAACTGCACCAAAACCGGACTAGTAGTTTTGGTTTTGCAGAAACAAATGTTTACTGCAGCGCCCCCTGGTGAGTTGTCACCATAACACCTATCTAAGAACATGCACCAATCAAACCCAAACCCGTCACTGAAAACTGCATCAAAATCGGACTAGTAGTTTTGGAGAAAACATGAGTTTGCACAAACAAACAAACAAACATCCTTTCACCCCAAACGCATATACCGTCTCCTTTCCGTCGCGGATAATAAAAAAAAATCTTACCGATAAGCTTCTCTTGCGCGTTTCAAATTTTCGGCCAAAACCTTTTTTTTTATTTTGATAGCAGCAAAAATTTTATTTTTTTCTCTTTTGCCAATTATTATGAGCAATGTCTGAAAAAAATTAAAACAAACAACTATATTTACGTGTATGTTTCTTTTTTATAATATATTCGCATATCAAAAGAAAATAATATGTTTACGTTATAATCAAACCATAACTAATAAAAAAAACTCACTTGTATCAAAATGTGTTGGTTGCGCTATATTCTTGGCGGATTGACGAGATCGCGTAACACACAAAGTTGCAACAGCGAGCGATACGTCCTCCCTCCGTGAGCGCTTGGCGCGGACTAAAGCTACAGACCTTTTTTTTTTTTTTTTTTTTTTTTTTTGTGTGTGGCATCTCGCAGGTCAACCTCTGAGGTTGTCGGCTGCTTAACCGGGCTTGCCTGTGGTTGCCTTAATTAATAAATTAATTAAAGCCTCCAGCCAGGGCTTATTAGAAAACTTACAAACTAGGCGACTACACGCTAAGGGCACCCCCTGTGGGGTACGGACCTCGGCTTAGGGCGTCGCAGTGGGAGGGCAGCTAGGGACAGGCTGGATCATATCATTTTTATTATTAATAAGGGAATTTAAAGCTACTGGCTCAGCGTCGCGGGCTGGCTCTGGCAAGGGTCGGGGCGGACTATTACGGGGACGTCGCGGCGGGCCTCGGCGGCGAGGACGGAAGGACTGTCGGTTTTTGTTTTTGTGTGCTACTGTACTGGTTTCCCTACGGCTCTCTTGGAGCAGGGTGATTGCGTCATCGGGAGTGACAAGGGTGTGCCTTGGTCGGCGAATCTTAGAGATACGCGAGGGTTCGTATTGGGCGGCCGATACGATAAGGGGATTCCTATGTTGGATTGCAGTATCAAAGAAACGCTTGGAGACACGTTTCATGAACTGCTGGATGGTGGGCATCTTGAGGTCTACGTGAAGAAGCTCATTTCGAACATAAAAGGGGGCTCCCGTGACTCTACGGAGGAATCGGTTTTGAAGGGTCTGCATCTTGTGGAGGAGGTAGGGCTTTGCGTGTGCGAAAACAACGCAGGCGTAGGTCATGATGGGACGGATGACCGCGGTGAAAATACGCAGCTTGCACCTGAGTGATAACTTGCTGCGGGAGCTAAGAATGAAGTGGAGCCTACCTAGAGCGAAAGCGGCGCGCGAACGTGCCTGCTTTATGTGCTCAGCGAAGGAAAGGTGTTTATCGAGGACCACGCCTAAGTATTTGGCTTGCTTTTCCCAGGGGATCGGCTTGCCGTACATGGTAATCGGACGGGGGGAGGGTGGGTTTATCCGCGGCTTAGAAAAGAGGACTGCCTGGCTTTTGTCTGGATTGACTTCAATTCTCCATTTCCGGAACCACTTGGCCAGAGTGTTTGCGGAAGTTTGGAGAGTGCGAGCGATGGCATCGGGTTTAAGACCGGTATAATAGATAGCCGTATCGTCGGCAAATAGGGCTAGCTGAGTATTTTTATGCTTGGGGATATCGCTAGTGAATAGCGTGAAAACGAGGGGGGATAGTACGGAGCCTTGAGGAACTCCTGCGCGAATGGGATGGGGGGAGGAAAGCTCCCCCTCAATTCGGTAACGAAAAGTGCGATTCGATAAAAAGTCCCGTAGGATGAGCACGAGACGGTCAGGCACGCCGAGTTGGTATAGCTTATAGATTAAGCCATTGTGCCAGACTTTGTCGAACGCTTTCGCTATGTCGAAGAATAAGGCTCCCGTTATTGCGCCCCGTTGGAAGCCGGCGCTGACGTGTTCTATGATGCGGTGGACTTGTTGGATACATGAGTGTTCGGTTCTAAATCCAAACTGCTCATTGGGTATAAGACTCTTTGCTTCGGCAAAATCTTTGAGCCGCTTATATATAAGCCTTTCATAGATTTTACCAAGGACGTTGAGTAAGCTAATGGGACGGTAGCTAGACGGGTCAGACTTGGGCTTGCCTGGTTTGGGAATACCTATGACGGTGGCCTGTTTCCAGGTTGCGGGGAACATATTATTGCTCAATGCACCATTGAAGATGGCAGTCATTAGCACTATAAGCTGGGCGGGGAAAAGTTTGAAAACCCTATTGGTGATGCCGTCGGAGCCAGGGGCTTTTCGCGGTTGGAGACTTTTAATGATATCCTGGACCTCATCAGGAGTGATGGGGGCCAGTGGATTATCGGGATCTTCGACGGGCGGAAGGGAAGTTCTACGTTCGACTTCAGCGTTCACCATATCGAGGTGGGCTTGGTCTACTGGTTGAGAGCTGGGAGAACACTGGGACTCTAGGCTGTCGGCTAGGCATTCTGCTTTTTCAGAGTTATCGAAGGCGACACTCTTATCGGGACGAATGAGAGGAGGCATTGTGGCCTCTTCAGTGGATCGTAACTTCCTCTGAAGCTGCCAGAAGGCAAGATGGGTGGGCTCAAGTTCGCTCAGCATCTTGTCCCAGCTCGCATTGCGCTGCTCGGTAATGCGTTTCCTTACAGCACGCTGTAAGTTGCGCATGTGAGCTTTGTTTGCGGCGCAGGGAAAAGCGCTGTACGCACGGATGGCTGCGTTCTTCTCGGTTATCAGATTCCGTACATCGTCCGGGAGTTTCCAGCGGTGGTCTTCCACTACAGGAATTTCCCTTGAACAATCGTTCAGGACGGATTGTACGTGATTTGTAAGCGAGTCGATCGCCGCCGTCGTGTCAGCGACTGAGACTATGTGGTCAGGAATGGTGTCCAATTGAGGCGACGTGGTGGATTTCAGTTTTTCACTTACTTTCCTCCAGTCGGTGATCAATTGGGTCGGAGGAGGTTGGGTAGGATCATGGTTACCCGAGCGGGAACCTAGGTGTAGGATAACGGGACGGTGATCCGAGTTGAGCTCGTGAAGCGCTTCTATGGAGTGTAAACGGAGGTTTACATTCTTTAGGAGCGCCACATCGAGGACATCGGGGTTATGGTTGAGGTCGTGTGGGTAGTGGGTGGGAGTCATCGGAGCGATGACGTCGTAGTTTAGGGTCGCGCCTAGGTTATACACGATTCTGCCTCTGGCATTTGTCGTGTTGCTGTTCCAAGCGGGGTGTTTGGCGTTGAGATCGCCCGCTAGTAAGACGGAGTCACTCAGGCCGAAGAGAGTCGTGAGATCGCTGGTGAGCGCGATAGGATCGTCTGAAGCAAGAGACGCGACCGATGGTGGGGGATGGTAGGCAGAGATGATGGTTATCGGAGGATGACCAGTCATGCCTAGTCGACAGGCAGAGTACTCTAGGTGAGAGAGAGGCGCGGGTGGGGTCAGAGGGATGCAGTATAACTCCTTTCTATAATAAATAAGGGTACCGCCGCCGTGGCAACGTGTTCTGTCATTGCGAACTAGACGGTAATTCGCAATTTTGGGATCAGCGCGGTGGGGTTTCAAAAGGGTCTCCTGTATAAGGAGGACGTCTAATTGGTGGTCGCGGAGGAATTTAGTTATTTCGGCGCGTTGGTTGAAAATTCCATTGGCGTTGAAAAAACCTAATTTGAGGGATCGAGGCCTAGTGTGGTTTGTGCGTTGGGAATCCATTGGATCAGTCCATCGCATCCATCTGGTCGAGACCTAGCACCACATCACTGTGTGTGCTGAATATTTGGCTGTACATTGCCGTCGTAATTTTGCCGTTATTCTGCTGTTCGGCAGCCAGAAGGGCATCGCGGAGAGATCTGGCTTGGCGGGTCATAAATAACCTATAATGGCGCAGTATAGTCTGGGCGCAAGCCTCGCCATGCGCGACGGGTGAGGGATTGGGCGGTTGTTTGACTGCAGGAGCAGCAGTGGTTTGAGGCGCGGGTTTGTGACTGGCTGTGGGCTCTGTAGCCACGGCTATAGGCAGGATCTGCGCTGCGATGGGTATATCCATCAGTGCCTGCAAAGGTTTGGCAGGGGCCAAGGAGGGAAAGGCTTTTTCGTGGTTTAGCCTGTTCCACGGGGACGGTCTCTGAGGAGCGAGACGTTGGGGAATTTGAGAAGAAGGTGCCTCTCTCTGTTGGCGGGCGTTGGCGCGCTTCGCTAATTTAGGAGCGAGTTTGGGGGCTTTGGGACAGCCGCGGTAGTTTGCCGGGTGACCGGTCTGGCCGCAGAGAACGCAGCTGGGTGGTTCCGAACAGAGGGTTCGGTCTTTAGGCCGTGGGCAGTCCGCAGTGCTATGCTCGCCCAGACACTTGACGCATCTGGGAGTCGCATAGCAGTTGCTCTGCGCATGGCCATACAGTTGGCAACGGTGGCATTGTCCCACTGTTGCGGTTTTGTAGGGCTTTTCTATTGAGATACCGGATAGGGAGCAAATAGACTTAATCTTAAATATTGGGTGATGACCTTCGGTTGGTTCACAAATGACAAGAACCATGTCGTACAATTCACCGCCTCTCGCTTTATGTAAGCGATGGACGGCGATCACTGGTATACCTTGATCGGCAAGGTCGTCTTTAATATCCTGTACTAGGATTTCTTTAGGGACACGTTTAATAATAACACGAGTGGGCGTGTCCTCGGGGAAGGAGAAAGTGTGAAAGGAAATATTCCTTTCACGGAGGGCGCGATATAGTTCCCTATAGTCGTTCGACGTAGGGACGGTGACTTTAATGCCATTTTGGCAGGCACGGGCGTTTGTGTAGTTGATCTTTCGATCAACACACATCTTGGACACATCAGTCCATTTACCCTTGTCCTGGATGTAAAAGGGGGGCGGAGGGCGTTGCTTCCTTTGGGCTGAGGAAGTTTGGGCTATCGGGCTGGCGGGACGACTATTCTGCGCTCGAGCAGAGGTAGTTGGGGCGGGGCTAGCGGGTCGAACGGGCGTTTGAGTTGGGGACGGGGGCGACGCGGTGGTCTTTTTGGCCTTGCTGGCCTGGGAGGTTTTCCCTTTCTTCCTCTTGCCACCGGTGACGACTTGAAAGTCGTCTTCCGAGGACGAGGGGCATGATGACAAATCATTGTCAGAGTTGTTATTGGACACAGGTTCGGTGGTGTCCATTTCACGTAATTCAGGTGCAGCGCACACCTGCGTGGCGTCAATTGTTTTAGGAACAATGGGATTAGCAGGTGGGCCGGAAACAATGGGTGATTTCGGGAATCGGGCGATCGGCACGACTTTGTCGGCGGGCGGGGGCAATAAAGGGCTATCTACCTGGAAGTCGTTCGTTGTTTGACGAACAATGGGATCGGAGTTAATAAATACTTCCGTGAACTGACCTACCGGGATGCCTTGATCGGCAAGCGGGGGAGATAATGGGCTGTCAAGCGCGTCACTAAAATCAGCGACGTTGGCTTCGGTAGCCGGGGGACAATTAGCGATTTCACGCTGGATTTTTCCGCCATATTTGGCGGAAATAGTAGGGTTTTCCCTAAGGATTTCTAACAGAATCTCCAAAATATTGGAGTTCGCCATGATTGGCAATTGGATCAAAATTGAATGGGGAAATTTTGGAGATTTCTCTCCCGCGGGGGGCCTATTTAAAGCCTAACTGGCCTAACTCCCCGGATGGATGGGTCCGGGGATGTGTAACCCTCCCAGTCGGGTAGAGACTGGGAGGTGAGTACCTAATGGTGAGCCCTAAGCTTGTAACCGGTCGCCAGTCTTATTGTGCGAACCGGGCCCTATTGGGTCTAGTGCGAAGGGGTAGACACACCCAACCGACACTAGGTGTGTAGCTGAAAAGGAAACTCAGTAACTAGGTTTGACTAGGAGATCCCCCAAGGCCAAAACCTAGCACTCGACTCCAATTTACTGCTTCACCCTGAAGGGGATCAGCGGGTGCGTCGGGTCAGCACCCCCTTGGTATTGTTGACACCGTGAGGTTTCCAACCAAGGACCACGAAACTGTGGTTTTACCCTGAAGGGGCCAAACCAAATTGTTTTTGACGATACTCTGTTATAGAAACAGGATATCCTTCACCGCCTCGAAAAAGGCGGATCCGGACCAGGCGTCGTAGTCGGCGACTACGAGTGACGTCACGGCGAGCGTGACGAAGCGTAGCGATGACTCAGGCACGGAACGATCGAGAGCGCGGAGCGGTACGACCGTCGCGGGCGAGCGTCGGAAGCGGAATGTAAAGCTACAGACCGCATGTTCCGAGATTTATATTGATTTTATCACTGCATACAAAAATTGTTTAAAAATATTATTTTACATTTAAATACACTAATTTTTTTTTTCAAGCAAGTTAGTAATGTATACTTACTTAATAGTTACTTTTTGATTGAATTTGGATTATATATTCATAGATAAAAAATATAATTTCGGACGAAAAATTATCAGTAACTCTCTGTTTTTTGGAATTATTTTTGGTGTATTACTGTATGAAACATAAAAAAATAATTAAAGCACTCCAAATTAGAGGATATACTTGTACTTCAAACATTTTTATAAATGATTAAATTATTATATCTTCGATGTAACATAGCATCAAAAGAAGCTCTAAAGTAAAATATTATGAAACATCCTTTGCAGAGACAAGGTTTTTACTGATTTATGTAAACAAATTGAAAAATGTGTTTAAAGCACTCCAAAGAAAAAGAATCAAACTTTCTTGGACATATTTTTTTATTTTATTTGTGGCTATATCTAAACCGTAATCACACATCAAAAGTCGAGTAAAACGCTCAAATCCAAGAGAGGGCTCTTAAGTGCTAAACCTTTTCTCTAATAAACGGCAACGCCCTGTTCGACTAGTTATCAAATAGTGCTCTTAATGAGTTTTTGACTTATTTTTTTAAACCAATATCCATATAAAAATATAATTATTTTGGGCTAGCGTACTCTTTCGTCAATCTCTTCCCACAATCCCATTGTTTTTAAACCAATAAACGACTTAACCAACGATTTACATTTACGTGTAGGGGGAGTACCAAAATATTTTTTTTTCATGATTTTATTTTACCACTTTGTCGGCGTGATTACTATATATACGAGTATCATCATGCCAAATTTTAGGGTTCTAGTATCAATAATTTCTGAGCTAAGTCACGGACAGACAAACATGGTAAAAACTTAAGGGTTCTTTGTCGAATACGGAACCCTAAAAAGGCTTGTTATGAAGTAGGTAAGTTTCTAAATATTTCATAGGATACTTGACCTATGTTGGATATTCACTCACCATCAGGGTTAAACTGGGAAATACAAGAAGGCAAGACATTTTCATATGCCCCATTAATAGTTTATGTTACCGTCGACGCGTCGGTAACCACTTCAAATTCTGCATGATAAGTGGAGATGTGTTAACCCCTTCCAAATTGGAACATAACTACATCCTTGTCTCAAATTGCCCCGGACCAGGAAATAGTGGGTACATTTATATTTGTACTAGTGTGCAAAAGTAACTATGGCGCAGGATTACTGAATTAAGTTTTTTCTTTTCTCTACCTTGCGACAAAGCTGATAAAAGTGTTAGTCTAAGAAATCTAGATGAAACCTATATATTTCAATTCTCAGAACACCCTGGCATGTGAATGGGTATTCTTAGTATCATGACATATTATATATAGGTGTCATTTTAGAAACGTAGATATTTTTAGATGCGTTGCGAGTGGAAAAACTAGATTGAGTTCAGTGACATTATAAATTCAGGGGCAGTTTGTAGTGACGGTACAATTTCTTGCCGTTCCATTTTTAAACGACTTCTAAAAAAGGAGGAGGTTCTCAATTCGGATGTTTGTATTTTTTTTTATGTTTGTCCACGCAGAACTTCGTCGCTTGCCAACCGATTTAAAAATTCTTATCTTGTTAGAAAGGGTATACTTCCCAAATGGTCCCATGAAAATTTTATCGAAATCGGACAAGCCGTTTCTGAAAATTAACAAAAGTCTAAAAAATATTTACGTTGATGATCTTTTCGTTTACTCTGCATTGCGTTTTTTGTTCGCGCATAACTCCGTCATTTACGAACCGATTTGGAAAATTCACTGACCCACTAAAAAGCACGAAAATAAAAACTTTTTTGCAAAAAATATAACCGACTTACATATCAAAACACTACAAAGGCAAAAATAACTTTAATTTCGGAAGGCGGTGTCAAAAAAAATTAATGAAAATACAAAACAAATGACACCGACAACCGAAAGTTATTTTTGCCTTTGCAGTGTTTTTATATGGAAGTCGGTTCTATTTTTTGCAAAAAATTTTTTTACTTTCTTAATCCGGTGGGGTGCCAATGTGACACGACCGGGAAAATTAAAAAAAAAATGTTAATAAATATTTAACTGAAAAGTTGAAAAAAGAAAGTTATTTCAAAAATCTAAAAAACCCTGCTCAACTGAAATGCAAGAAACAAGCACATTTTTATTTTAAGTTCAGTTGAACAGTCGGGTTTTTTAGATTTTTGAAATAACTTTGTTTTCATGTTATTAAATTGATTTCTTATGATACATAAATAATTGTACAATTTAATTATTTCGCCTGTAGCGTGAAAATAAGCGCGTACTGCCTTTTAAATTAAATGATATAGGAACCTAATTATTTGTCGAACACAAATGGAATAGTTATATAACACAATACAACTTATTATTGGAAAGATTTACATATAATTATGCAAGGTAATTTTCGGGGTTTTGAATATCTTTTAAGATTTTACTAATATTACAAATCGTCGCTTAGGTAACAATACCGCGTAAGTCGAAAATTGGTCATGTGACTTTTTATACTTCATTGGATAGATTTTGTCGGCGCGTATCGAATGATGTTAAATTTATTTTTAAATTATTCAATCGCAGCGCGTTATTCAAGTAGTTCTGGCATCGCGTAAATCGTTTGTTGTGTCACAACCGCGTAAGTCATCAGTCCGCCATACTTATCTCGTGTTGATTTGTGACCGCGCAGCAAATTTAAAACCAACAGCGCCATGCCACCACATTCACAAAAAGAAAGCCATGCAAAAAAAAAGCCAGCCGCTCATGTCTATGCAGAAGAATTCCTTAATAGTCTTCCTAAAATGCCATCACACTACTGTCGATCAAGTACGTCAAGACAATACTTAGAGCTGATATTTCAGAACATGGGGCAGCTATATAAGGAGTTTACTAGTAAATGGGAATTGGAATCTGTAGAATGTCTTAGTCACAGGATTTTTGATAACATCTTTTTAAAGCTTAATTTAAGCCTCTATCACCCGAAAAAAGATTACGGACGCAGAAATAGCACTACATAGAGAAAGAAAAGAAAAGCTAGAAAGGAAAAAGAGACAGATAAAGATTTAGCCAAAGAAGGAAAATGCCATGTATTTACGCAAGATGTTCAATCTGTTAAATTAGCTCCT
Source organism: Tholera decimalis (assembly GCA_943138885.2). Classification (NCBI taxonomy): domain Eukaryota; kingdom Metazoa; phylum Arthropoda; class Insecta; order Lepidoptera; family Noctuidae; genus Tholera; species Tholera decimalis. The sequence goes on along the minus strand of OW964552.2, from coordinate 21,474,104 downwards.
ATGCTTCAGGCAAGTGCTATATACTACAAGACAAAACTGTGCGTACATAACTTAACGATGTATAATTGTCTACTCACGAGGCTGTATGTTACTGATTTGATGAATCTAATGCTTCACTGGAAGCTTCCGTTTTTGCATCTTGTATTGTTGGTCAATTGCAAAGTATATTAAATAGGAAATTGTTACCTGTTATACTATTTTCCAATGTTTGCTGTGCACAGAATTGAAATGCTATCTTGAGTAATGCCCTCTTACGTTTGGCAATAGAAAAGCAAGTTATAATAACTCAAAAATATCTTGAGAAAGAGCATCAGATGGAATGTGATTCTGTGCATAGTGCCATCGAATGCAAAGTAAAAGGAAGAGAAATCTACTTACCTTCTCAGTATACAAATATAGCAAAGTCAGCTAGAACTAAAACCTATGCCATACGACAGTCGTTGTCTAGGTTATAATTTTTTTTCTGATTTTAGGAATACATTAATTTACAAAACCATTCGGCCGGGAAAGAAAACTAATGATCCCACTGTGACTGATTTAAAGGTTTTAGCTTGCAAACCAGATGGCACGATTTGGTATAAATTAAATTTTGATGATCCTCTGCAACTGTTGCCTCAACGTCTACTTAAACTGAGCAATGATGTGACGCCCTTAAGTGTGCTGATTATACTGTATGATGCGAAACTATCAATTTCCCGGCGAAAATATAAAGATCTGCAAGATTTAAAAGCGGTGCTACCATCTAACTGCCATTCATTTTATGATGACATACCATTTAAAGTTTGACTTTATATTATGACCTGATTGATAGATGATTGAGACTGGATAATTAACAAGTATGATACATAAATGATTACAGAAATAATTATAATAATTTCTTTAACTTTTTAGTATCTATGTAACCATAGATTATAATGTAACGACGTGTTGAATTCATGACATTGATGAACTCATGACTTTTATTTATTTATTTATTTAAACTTTATGTACAATTTTATTACATGGGCGGACTTAATGCAGCAAGGCATTCTCTACCAGTCAACCTTTGGGTTAAAAAAAACACACTGTGGTAGGTGTACAAGAAAATGGAATGAAATAATATATTTAATACTAATAAATATAATACTAATATATAATAATACTAATAAAATACACATGTATGCTAAAATGACAAACTAATAGATACCGTGCTTTATAATATTCTTTCTGAATAAGAGAGCTCATAATAATTATGACGAAGACCAAACTAAGAATAACAGCCCCTTAAGTAGTGGTTTTTAATTTTGCGCTTAAAAGAAAATTTTGATTCAGCCTTCTTGATGTCAAGGGGTAGCAAATTCCAGAGTTTGACTTTTAGTTTTGATAGGAACTTTATTATTTTTTTCTTGAAAGTTTTTGTATTTTTGTTGAAATAGTTTTACTATGTTTACTATTTTATATTCTATAGAAGCTGGATGATTACCAAAACTAGGTACTTAAGTAATGTGATATTACTTCATAGGTAATCATTCCTATGACACCTAGGTAATTATTTTGTTGAAACTGAATAACAGTAAGCTAAAAGCATAGTCATATTTTCTAATATTGTTCCTACTAGCATTATGAAAGCATTGAAAAATATTATTTTTGTTACCTATTATTATAATAAAAAAGTTTAAATACCGCAGAAGTCTTTATTTTGTTGAACTAATACCGCTTATGTCAATTTTATACTGATACAGTATGAAATACACAAATATTAACATGTGACATCATAATTGAACCTAATATATACCTATTTATGTATTCAGTGCACATTTCAGAGATAATAATCAGTTTTTGTCTCTCCTGAAAACTTGTCAAATTTAACTTGCGCGGTATTGTTACCTAAGCGACAAAATGCGATTTTTTTTTAAGGATGTAGGTACATAGAGTCTTACTCTTTCACGCAAAAACTACTGAACGGATTTATATGAAACTTTACAGTAATATAGCTTATACATGGAAATAGCACATAGGCTACAATTTATATAGATAAGACGCGGGTGAAACCGCGGTGCACAGCTAGTAGGCTAAATAAACGCTCGCATCATTGTGTGACCGTCTGTCACAACCAATTAAGTACCTCCAAATCTAGTGTAGTCAGCTATACACATAATTATGATTTTTTATGTGATCTAAAAGAGGACGCATAACGTTAATAAAAACATTTTGAACGCGGAGTTACTTATGAGGGATACCAACACCAACCAATACCAACATGAAGACGGTATATTTGCCTTGTCTCGCTATCGCTCGGTGTCACTTGCCTAGTTGGCCGAGTGAAGGCCAACGCCAACGTGTACAGAGCTCATTTGGTGCAACTTGTCTTCGCTCGCCGTTGCTCGTGATCACTTCTCACTCACCTCACTTCGGATCGGTGTCGGTTTTTGGTCACAAATCAAAGGCGCTCGCCTGCGCTTGGCCAACGTGTGGGCAGTTCTACAGACCCTCTTTTACATTGGTCGTCTACATTGGCGTTCGACGAACTTGTCGAACGTGTGGACATTATTTCTTGCCTTGTACCGATTTGCCAACGCTCGCGTTGGCCTACGCTCAGCCAACATGTATTGCAGGCTTAAGAAATTAGTTTAGTGTGTATAGGTGGGATGTCCACCATGTAACGATGGCGCGTCGCCGTTTGTCTTGTAGTCCGATGATGGAACGGGCTTAACTGTTAACGGGATAACTGTTTGGTTTCAGTTTTGGCCTCCGTTAATACGATGCTATTTCTTCCTTCCCTACTTAACTTAAATGGCTACGTCTCCCTCAAAGGATATCCCTTAGATCATTTGCATGCTCTTCTTCTAAACGATTTTTCTGATTCTGAATATTTAAAACCACATTTTAAGGAGTTGGGCGATGTAGACACACTTAGGTGAGTACTAATTTCTGGCCACGTTTTTACTCATGTGAAATGTTTTCGGCAAAAACAGTAGCCTATGTCCTTCTCCAAGATCTAATTTATCTCTGCATCAAGTTTAGACGTGAAAATGTAACAGGAAGACAGAGTTACTTTCGTATTTATAATATTAGTAGGGATGTAGGGATATTTTTATCAGCAGTGTTCAAAAAACATATCTACTACATATAAACTGTTTGGTATGTGCTCGTGACAAAACACAGGTTTCGGTTGTGTAATTTTCCCAACACAACCGACACAGATCAAAGGAGACAGCTGTCCTCGGTTTTCCTTTGCAAGTTGATTATTTTCGCATCCAGTAGAATCTTTCTGTCTGAAAACCTAGACACATTAAATCATTGTACAAAATTATTTACAGCATGGCCTTAGAAAATAGACACGAGTTGTTTCTAGAAGTCTCACCATGACACATTTTTGATAGGTCAAATATAGGTTACTAGTGAAACTAACGCGTCATAATAAAAATGAAATGCCATTTTTTGTGTGGGTTTTCCAATGAAAACCCACACAAAAATATAATATGAAGGTTTTTAAACCACGAAGTCTAATGTTGGCTTCATTAATAAAATTACTTTTATTAATGAAATTACTTTAATTGTTTCATTAAAAAGTTACTGGAGCGTTACTCTTACCTAAATTGGTATCTATTTATTTCCGCAACCAAAATATGCTGTTACTCATCTTAGACTGTTAATAACTGTTGTAATTAACAATATCAATAATTTCGAAGAAAACTGATCGTGTATTGAACAACATAAATAAAAACGTTTATTAGACACTAAGGTTCGTATTACAGAACGGAACTCAAGTTCAGTTTGAGCTTTAATGCCCGATCTTAGTTTAAATATTGAATCTGCACTTGAGCATTGGTTTTATTCCAGAACGGTAATCATTCTACACTCAGATTCAAATCGAGCCTCAAGTAGAGAATATCTATTGTTTATGCACCAGTCTGTTATCCTTTACGTTTTATTTTCTTCGTCTCCGCTGTTCCGATCTACGAATGATCGTAAATAATGTAATTTACTTTGATACAAAATTATTAAGAATAAAAAATAAGTATTGCTCGGTTTCACTATAGAAATTAATTTGCAAGAATTTGTATAAGCTAATTTTTTAAGGTAAATGGTGTTAAGGCAATCTTTTGTAACATAAAAAAATATAGCAAGAGTAACTTGTTCGAATGTGCGTGGAACGGAGTGGATCCTAAATAATATCTGTGACAGTGTTGTTATAAATTGCTCACTGATTAATAGTCTTAATAGTACAAATAAATAATGGTTTGGAAAAAAAACTATCAATATAAATATTAATAAAAGAAAACAAAGTTATAGTTAAAACAAAACAGGAATGCATGTTTTTTTACCAAATCTTGGTCAACAGATGGCAGTGTTACAAATTGTACCACATCTTGAGAAAATCTATACCATTTATTAAAATTATTAGCAAAATTGTATGGGCCCTGCACATGGGACGCTAAAGTTCTGTTTTTCTGTTCAAATCATCGTTGAAAAATTGTTATTGTAATCTGTTTAATATAGGAAACGCGGGATTCATCTAGTAACTTAAAATGGCAAAAATTACGTGTAAAAGTGTTATTTGTAACCAGTTTGCAGAATAAAATGTCACTTAATCATAATTCGCCAAAAATTACCATTTTTATATCCAATGATAAACTAAAAAGCGAATGGTAATCCTTAACATACAAGAAGATCCCTGCTCAAGCGTGGTGTCGACCATCCTTGGGTGATGAATCTACAACTGCGGAACAATGTTCAATGAATCTGTACTTGAGAACCATTCTTAAATTAAATCTCGACTCAAAACTAGTTTTAAACAGGGATCAGTGCTCGAGTTTTGTTCTGTAATACGGGCCTAAGAAAATTTATTAAATAACGCACTAAAAAAATAAAAGTTCTTATAAATGTATCGCCCCAAAACTGGTGCTAACTCCCAAACTATGCCTAGGCCTGTGTTTTGGGGATTAGTGCTTAAAAATGACACATTTAGTACAAATATTCATTTTTGTGAGAGTGCCGCTAGTTATTTATATACAAATAGTAACCTAAATTTAGAGTATCAACTTAATACAAGTACATGACAATTATATAGTGATGAGAAGAATTTGTGCTTATGTGTGCGAATGGATTGAGTAAGTGTGAGTGTTTGAGGTTGATTATGAGATGAGTGTAGTGTATGGGTGTTCAGTGTAGTGTAAAAGCGATCTTTTACAGACAACCTTTGGATGGATTTGACACAGAAGAAGAAAATAAATACGCGGGTAGTCCACGGTGTACTAATTATCTACACTGGTCAGCAAATAAACCGAGCCACCCGCTACCTAGGAACTCTGATTCGATTTTCTCAAAAAGTATAAAACTTACAACTATCAAAGTTATACCTACAAAAAGTGCGTTTCATGGTGATTAAAATGACTATAAATTAATTCGAAAGTACCGTCAACTCACATTGTAATCAAGCAACAAACACAATGCTAACGATTTGCTCTGTTTTCACCACTCAGTTTGAAATTAGCGTTATTTTTCTCTACAATGAGGGTAGTCGGATATTTCTTATCATTTCTTTAGTTTTTGTCCATCGTTTGCTCAGACGCGTGTGTTTTTGCTACTTTTTTCGATTAATAATGGATACAACACCTCAGGAAGCAGCTCAAGCTGTAGCATTACTTCAAGCAGGCATTGGGCATCGTGAAGTCGCTCGAAGGCTTCGAATCAGCAGATCTTCGGTGCAACGAGTTTACAGACGATACCTAGAGACTGGAGCATTCGATCGCCGTCCAGGTACGGGCAGCTAGGGCTACATCAGCAGCAGATGATCGTTATATCCACCTTACTGTTCTGCGAAATCGCCACCTCAACGCAGTTCAAGTCCAACAAAGTCTGCGTGACGAACGATACCGTCAGAAGGAGACTTGCTGAACGGAACCTGACCCCAAAAAGAGCTGCAACAGGCCCAGCATTAACGGTAGCACACCGTCGAGCACGACTTGAATTTGCTCGAGAGCATAGGGCTTGGACATTAGAGCAGTGGAGTAATGTACTCTTCACTGATGAGACCAGGGTGAGTCGACATGGAAGTGATCGACGTCAGAGAGTATATCGTCACCCTGGAGAACATTATTCTCAGTGTTGCATCGAGGAAACTGTTGCTTATGGAGGAGGATCTGTAATGGTCTGGGGCGGCATCTCGTTAACAGCACATACAGCGTTAGTTTTCATCGAACCGACGGGCCGTACACGTAGACTGACTTCTCATCGCTACATTACTGAAATCCTCGCAGACCATGTGGTACCTTACGCAGGATATATCGGACAGGATATGCAATTGATGCATGATAATGCACGGCCTCATGTTGCTCATGTGGTGACTCAGTATCTATGCGACGTCAGCATTCGTGCAATGGACTGGCCAGCTCGAAGCCGGGACTTGAATCCGATAGAACACTTATGGGATGAGCTGAAACGTCGGGTTCGAGCCCGGGTACCTGCTCCAACAAGGCTTCCAGAGCTGCGAATCGCAATTGAAGAGGAGTGGAATACAATTCCTCAAGATTTTATCGTCAGGCTCGTAAGGTCGATGAATACAAGGATGCTGGCAGTTATCCGAGCAAGGGGAGGGAATACGGAATATTGATCAAAAACTTTATTTTTATTTTATCTTTGTTTTTGGCTTTATTTTTTTTTTCACTTTATCATTACTAACGATTGTCCCGACTGGAAAACGACTCTTCTTTGTAAAATCCTTAATAAACACTGAAATATTGATTAAACCCAATGAATTTTCTTTCATTTTAATCACCATGAAACGCACTTTCTGTAGGTACAACTTTGATAATTGTAGGTTTTTTAGTTTTTGAGAAAATCGAATTAGAGTGCCTAGGTAGCGGGTGGCTCGGTTTATTTGCCGTCCAGTGTATATAAAATACAAAACAATAAATAACTTTCTCAAAAACATATATATACATATAAATATTTAAAAAAAGAAAGAAACAAAGACATACATAATAACAACAATTTAAGGAGAGAGATAAAGATCTTTTACTAAGTTTTTGAAAGAAGATAGTGTTTGTGCTTGTCTTACTGACACGGGTAGAGCATTCCACAGCCGTACTGCTTGAGCTGCGAACGACTTACCATAAAAATTGGTGGCTTAAGCTGTTCAAAGTGTCTGGCAAACGTAGTCCTGCAAAGAATAGAAGAGGAAATAGATGATCTACTCCATTTATTTGGATCGAGTGGAGGTATGTGCGGATGTAATCTTTGAATGGACCTGAGCACATAGAGTTGACGTACTGTAAGGACTTTAAGTTCCGCAAACAACTAAGCAGTAGGAATTATGAAAGGCTTCTTAGTCATGACCTGTAGTACTGCTCTCTGTGCTCTTTCCAATCCAAGAAGATAGGTTTTGGCAGCACCTCCCCATACATGCAGTATTTTATAATGGACTGACATAGGGCCAAATAGACCATCTTCAGCTTTTCCAGTAGTGCTGAGTCCCTAAGAGTTATAAAGACATAAATCAGTCGCCTGGTTCTGAAAATAACTGTGGTGATCTGCCTATTCCACCTCAGTGCGTCATCCATCTGCACGCCCAGATAAATGATACAATCTACCCGAGAGATTGTTGTACAAGTGCACTCATGCGGATCTTCGCAGACATTTGCCTTAATTGAGTAATCAAATGGGTGCTTAGAGTTAGATCTCAGAGAGAAAGGAAAGAAAACTTCGTCTTTATTAGACTAAGTTTGAGCAGATTTTGTCTTAGCCAAGCCATTAGTTTATAAAAAGAGTATTTGGCTCTCTCCTTAACTGACTGCCAGTTTGGTCCCCATACGAAGATTGCATTGTCATCTGCTTAACTGAAAATCTTAGTGTTTGGAAAGGACAATGTACAGAGGTCATTATTAAAAACTTGGAATAAAGGAAGACCAAAGATGCTTCCATCTGGGACACCGTAAGAGAGTGCCAATTCATCACTCCAGCAGTCCCCTATCTTGACACTTTGTTTTCACTGAGATAGATAGTCCTTGAAGATGTTATGTGCAAAACCTCGTACTCCCACTCTTTCCAATTTAGACAAAAAGATGGGAACAGAAACTGCGTCAAAGGCCTAGAAATATAGACAGACTTCTATTCCTTTTGTCTTAACTACCACATTCGTCAAATCCATCACTGCGTCTTCTGTTGAAACAGCAGCCCTGAAACCAAATTGACTTTAGGCAATGATATTATACCGGTTTAGGAATGCTTTCAGTGATTTCTCAATAATTTATCAAGAATTTTTGACATCACAGACGGTACCGATATATGCCTATAATTGTTGACGCAGTCTCTGTCTCCACCGTTGTGTATACGGTATACTATAGCTTTTTAAAGACGTCGGGAAATACACCAGTAACAATGGCTCGATTGCATATATGAGTTATAGGAAGGATCAAGACGTGTCGACACTCTCTAAGAATAGAAGACGGTATTCCATCCCACCCAGTGGCACAGTCCGGGCGGAGTTGCAGAATGAGAGATTCAACCTCAGTTGCATCCACCTCCAGAATTACAAGCGAGTTGGGCATGTTAGTGTAGCATTCAGGGATAGAATTTTGGGTAAGGGAAAGCATGTCGTCAGATGAGGTCTGAGAACTAAGAATAGAATCAGCTAAGTTTTCCCGACGTCTTTGAAACGACATTTGTCACTGTCACTAAATAATATGCCCTATTCATTATAACTGATAAAGCTTTGTACTTACTCGTATTTATCAAAAATTACATTTGTGTAGTCGTATTTTTATTGCGATAGTTTTAATAAAGCGGAAAGTATGACAGAAACAGAAAGCAGAATTCTCAGAAAATATAACAACGGGACATATTTATCAAAAATGACATGCGTTTTATTGCGTAAATATGCGAAAGTTCTTGTTTACTAAAGTAGAAATATATAACACAAACTTTCTGGAAAATTGTCTGGTAATAAGCCCGTAGTGTGATGATAGACTCTTTATTGTACGCCATAACAGAAAACAAATAAGGACTTAACAACTAAAAAAAGGTGATACAATAGACGGTCTTAACGCTAAAAGTCATAGTAAGTGATAACCAGGGCCCCAAGTCTGCTATTTTTATAAATTTGTCATTCCATCACGATCCCATTGTCATTTTGCTAATAGTTCGTAATCTACTAAATTCATAATGGTTGGTCAGTAGTCTCGTATTAGAATGACATTGCCGTATTGCCATTGTTATAAAACCCGTTAGTAGTAATGATTTTCGAATAACTTCCCTAAATTTGAACATTTATTCATGCCAAATTTTATTTCTATTTAATTTTACATATTATTTCGTTCAATGAAGTGTCAGTGGTTGACCATTGGAAAGCCATTATATTAGTAGATTACCAAACATGTCAAAATCAACAATTTTGAAATCAATGATAGACTATTTTGACACTATTGTAATAGCAGACTTGAGGCCCTGTTGTATGTCAAAATTAAGCATTAATAATCAGCTGATAAAGTACCCCGTGTTAGGACACAGGCCGTAATCCACCATACGAGCCTAGTGTGGGTTGGTGGGTTTTTGGTCCTAAGATATAAACGCATGATGTTAAGCACGCTTAAATAATGTAGAAGCGTCAATTGTTATCAATTTACGATTTAGTAAAAAATACTTTACTTATTTATTTATTTATTCACAAGGCAATTACCTACAATAGGTTACAATCCACTTCTAATAACAAATTGTTTTAGGCTGATTGTGACCCAGAGCGTAATCGCACAACATAACAACAATAACAAAAAAAGTAAATTTAATTACAAGCAATAGGTTACAGAAACAGTGTTTAAAAACTAAAATATTGTAATCTAATATATAAAATTCTCGTGTCACAATGTTAGTTACCTTACTCCTCCGAAACGGCTTTACTGATTTTTACCAAATTTTATATGCATTTTCAGTAGGTCTGAGAATCGGCTACTATCTACTTTTTATCCCGGAATTCCCACGGGATCGGGATTTACGCGGGAAATCCTCCCACGCGAACGAAGTTGCGGGCAGCAGCTAGTAATATAATATAATTGTTCAATAATTTTTATTTCTGGTAAATTAAACTCAATCACCAACCTGCCATTATAGTAATTAATATCAAAATCCTAAAATAATCAACTTACTAAGCTGACGGTACGGCTTTTTAGCAAAAGTCGGCAAATTTCCTTTAGTAATAAGTTCTCTGCTTTATTAAGTGGCACGTACCTATTGAATGGATGATTGATCGATGTTTTGAAGTTGATTGAGATGTTCTTCTGGCAGTGCCCTAATAGATTTGTGGTATCCCAACAATTGATCTAATGTTACTGATTTCGTTGATGTTTTGATCCGTGGTACAACTATCATACAAGTGGTTTGTCGTAAATAACATTTTAAGTGGTAAATGGTAATGGTACTGGATGATGACTTTGACGAAAGTACGTATTCTAAGGTATTTGAGGTGAGGCGGCGAGCCTTCTTGCCGGATTGTTGCCGTGGGATCTGGAAGCGGTAGGCCTGACGCGATTACACAATTGGCACGCGGAAGTGCTAAGCCGGGGTTAAAGTCCACTGCAACGGCAAATTGCAGTACAGCGGACAGAGCTCCGGCAAGATCTCACGGTGGTATAGAAAGAACGACTATCGCAACCGAGGGCTGGGCACGCCGCAATCGCGGCTATATGTCCCGAGTTTTTGAGGAGTGGCTTGACAGACGTCACGGCGGCGTCCTCACCTTCCGCCTGACGCACTTACGACGACTTATCGGACACGGGTGTTTCGTGAGGTACCTGTTTCGGATACAGTGGGAGGATACGCGCGGGTGTCGTCATTGTGAGGATCACCCAGAGGACACGGTGGAGCATACTAAGGGTGTGTGCCCCGCTTAGTCAGAGTACCGCCGTGCCCTCGTGGAAGCAATTGGAGGCGGTGACCTCTCGCGCCTGTCCCTGTTTCAGACCATGGTGCGGGGCGAGCGGGAATGGAACGCGGTCGCCTCCTTCTGCTAGCGAAGGAGGAGGCTGAACGCGTGAAGGAGAGACAACGCACTTCCTCACGCCCTAGCCGCCGCGGGAGACGCCACGGGCGTGGGAGATCGCGAGCTGATCTCCGGCCAACGTAGGCGCGGGATTGCGGGTGGCGTGCAGGGTTGCTCGCTGCCCGGTAAGGACCAGGCTAGGTCGACGGCGTGTCCTGTTCCACGCGCGCCTCAAAGAGCAGTCAGCTGCACTGATGGTGCCCGACAGGGCTATTGCCTGCTGGGGCGGCGGAAATGTTTTAACGAGATACCACGGTACCGGACCACAAGGGCAACTGAAGGAACAGGATGGGTTTTGGTCAGTAGAAGTCTGATACTCCCTTCCGCTCTACCCACAGCATAAGCGGTAATTTGATGATTTTCCCACCCAGAAAAAAGGTATTTGAGGTATTTTCTAGAAGGAAAGTGAAAATCTATAGTAAACTATAATATAGAAAAATGTTGACATTCAATAAAAAAAAAAAAAATTAACATAAATCTCGTTTACTTTTTTTTAAATTAAGTACCTAAATGAAAACTTTCGAGATGGGTAAGGTTATTTATAATTCATGAAACACTCATGCTACTTTCAATTTCCATACCAAATGTTAAAAAACTGTTCATAATTTCCGCATTTTATATTTTATCCACTCTTCATTAGCATATCACTCACTCGTTCTAAGTGGAATGACAAGCTTCATTAGTGCACCTTTTCGAAATAAGCGTGGGCATAAGTTTAGTTGATGTTTATTTAAATATAGCTGAAGTGCCTTCCAATTAGTGTCCCACCATAACTCGGCAGTATAATGCATAATTATTGCGTTAAATAATGATGACTTTCGATGGATTTAGAACCAACCGGACTTTTTACTGACCCGAATTAGGAACAGCAATGTAATAACATAATAGTGATTGCATAGTTCCTTTAAATGTAGGGCCGTTTCAGCAGTGATGGCAAGCTTCAGCCCCAATATCACATAGTGTATTTGTTGTGCTGTTAAGCGTTTCAATCAGACTTTTTTTTTCAGTGGGAAAATCATCTAATAATTTCTTCCGCTCTGATTGGAGCTGAAAGGAGTGTCAGACTTCTTTTGACTAAAAACCCACCCTGTTCCTGCAAGTGCCTTAATAATATTGACTAATAGACCCTGGGCTAAAATCCGCCTTAGTTTACTGCCACATAGTCTCGTAGGAAAAAGTAACAAGACAGTTCTGTGTGACAATGTTTTATTCTAAGAAATATACATATACTTTACTTTGATATAGAAATATAATAATAATATTATTATGTTTCTAAAAGTGTAAAAGACTTTCAGTTGTATATTATACTACTGAAAGTCTTTTACACTTTCAGTAATGTCTGCCGGAGTCTTTACGGCAACACCTAAAGATATATAGGTGACCGCTAAGCCAATTATCGTATTTTTCTGAGGCTTTACAAGGATTGAGTTTCATTTCTTCTACATTTGACTCTTATTTTAAAATCATGCCGCTTTGTTTGTTTTACGTTACAAGAGATTTGTACTTTCAAATACAAATCTTACTACGGTGGTTTACCTTTGTAAATTGATAAATTCACAAAGTAGCATCTAGTATTTTTTTGATAAAATGTACCAACCTAACACTAATTTATTCACCACTTGTTCACACTGGTTCAAGTAATAAAATAAACTTGCTTGTAAATAGTAAAACTCGGATGAACTGCAAATAACTCGCAGTTCTGAGGATTTATGCTTCACGTTTATTCCGTAAATTGTGTTTACCCAAGACTTTATCCCCGACACGCGCTCCAAAAATGTGCAACTCATTAAGTATCATTGTCTGCGTCTTAAGTGCGGAGATTATACACGTTGCATTCCTAAGAAGAGGGGTTTTATACTAGAATATTCTATCTAGACTAGAACTCTCAAAAAATGCCGATTGCTAAAAATGAGAGCACTCTCTAAACGCAAAGTTTCAGTCTCAAGGTGACCACTTGTAGAACTTTTTGAATAGCAATATAAGGCAGCTCGAATTCTTTTTTTTTTCTCGAATTATAATCGTCAATGTCAAAAGGCTTTTGTGTATAATGTGGATATGCTTCGGCGTACGCTTGGCTTGTTTCATTTAACGCCCTCATGTGGCTACGTGTTGCATTGAGTAATTACCGCCCAAAACCGTAAGCGTTCATTATTTATTTTTTCATTTACAACATCCAAACGAAAAAAATGTTATACGCGCTGATCGAACGTAAAAGTATGTTTACTAAGATTTATGGAATGTTTGGTTTCGAAGATTAAAGAATGTGGGACTGAAAAATACTTGGTTGTATTTCATTCATTTTATTGGTTCAGAAGTACATAGGTTAACATTCCGAAAGGTGTAATGTTTGGCGCAACTTATTATTGGTCGAAGCTGTTTCATTTTTGTTTTGTTTGTTATTCTTCCATTTTGTTATTGTTCCAACGCGTCGATTTGAGCGTCTAAAAATATTGTTACATAAATTATATTTCTAGACGCTCAAATCGACGTAAATGATAAACAACTCAAATTATAATTCATAGAAGGAAGTACAATTTAAGCTGTTTACGTATCGCGGCGTAAATATTAGACGAGGAAAATTAATTTTCACTTAAGCTTTTAGGAAACTTAAAATGAAAGATTAGGCAGACTTACTGTGCAAGTGGATTGGGTTTTGAAAAATGGTGATTAAAAATATTTTCTTGGGTGAGATACGATTTGTTTTTTCATCTGAAAAGGTAGCCTAAGGAGGGTGTTTGTTTTATTCTGGAGATTAGGTTGGCGCCGGGGTAGCATAGACCGTGCCTGAGATGAAACAATTATGTAAATATCTACTCACTAATTGCTCCACCATTCTACTTCGTCGTTGATACTCCAGTAAAAAATTATCTTTCAAAAAAATGTGCACAATTGCTGAGACTATTTAATTTCCATTACTATGCTAATGTAAGTCTCTGGTATTTTAATTTTTGGGTGAAAATTGAGTAAGGTTTATTTTTACAGCTTAATGTTTTTTATCAAAAGAAAACTAAAGTTTTCTTAAAATTATTAGGGTTCCTCTCTTCTAGTAAATTATTCATGGTAGGCAGGTATTAAAATAATAGACTCAATCTGTAAACTAACAGCTTAATACTATGATCCTAAAGGGCCCCCGAGACGGTCCAACGGTTTAATTCAAACCTTACATGTTTGATGCTACCGTTTGATGTCGGTTTGAACGGTTTGTCAAACTGCACTGCGCAGTTTGGTTTCAATTTCAATATTTTCGTCACACAAGCTCACGCTACAAAATCCAACGCAAAACTAAGCCGAATTTGTTCAAACTCATCAGAACACGATCAAACGGCGCGTCTTCTAATTCCACTTCCAATATAATAGGATTTCCCCCTTAATATAATAGGGGTTCAAAGATTGTATGGAATCCGTTAGTTTTGAAGCTAGACATCTGAAATTTCGGATACGGAGTAGAAATTATAGTAAAAAAAAAAACATTTAAAAATAATTTGTCACGACAGACCAAATTCCACGCGAGCGAAGCCGCGGGCAAAAGCTAGTTAATTATAATTAAGAAACGGCAGCATAATTGAATAGAAATTGTTTCAGCGCACTGTAATAAAATGTTATTAAATAAATCACGGTCTGGACAGCATTATTTATTGCTTCGTTTGCATCGTAAATAACAATGAGCGATACAATAAATGCACAAACAGATTTAATTACCAACATTTACTTTTATTTTGGGACTCATCAGAAGAATGAAATTACCCAAAGAGCAGTAGCGTGGCCATGCTTAGGCCTTCCCTGTTCGCAGGAAGCTTGACATAACCAGAATAATTACCAAACTGAAGTGGCGGTTGGTAGAAGTTGATTTCGACATGAAATGAGATGAAATGAGAACTAATGGCCGATGAATGTATAGTGGCGAAAGGTTGGATAAATGTATGGTCCGAGTCGAAGGCCCGTTGTATTCCACGCGCGCTTTGATGCGAGCAGAATGACGGGGCACTATAAGGCCGTGCGCGCACTGCCTTGCGGTGGAACGCGGTGAGAAAAACGCACCTTTTGTCTAACCTTGTTGCCATACATACATATTTCTTCGTATTTGTACATATTTTCGATGTGTGATACAAATTAGCATTCGATACAGATTTTTATACAAATTTTACACTGTATTGATAAAATTAACTGTTACAACTAAAAACAGAACTTGGCAAAATAAATTACCTAGATACCGCATTTGTTACGTTACACACACCATTGTTTGTTACAGTTAATTTTATCAATACCGCACCGGTAGAGTAAACGCAATCTTAGGTGCGCACACTGCGGTGAGAAAAACGCACCTTTTGTCTGACATTGTTGCCATACATACATATTTCTTCGTATTTGTACATATTTTCGATGTGTGATACAAATTAGCATTCGATACAGATTTTTATACAAATTTCACACTGTATTGATGAAATTAACTGTTACAACTAAAAACAGAACTTGGCAAAATAAATTACCTAGATACCGCATTTGTTTTACGGGCTTACACACACCATTGTTTGATTGTTTTCTTTATAGTTATTTTAGTTTGTTTGATTATACAGATTTTAAGTTCAAATAGCACACAGATTTAATTCAGATATAAAAGTATATATCTTACGAAAACTTAGCAAGTTAGCTTGTAATTTATCAAACTACAATAGCCAGAATGTCAAATTTGGATCACTCTAGGTTTTTATATTAATGTTAAATAAAATAAACGTTTGTACCTATGATATTAATTATTCACGTATTTTACGTACGTGACACACTACGAATGCGAGAGCCTTGGATTGGCACGCAATAATCTTAGAGAGATTTCCTGAGCACAGCGAATGAAACATACTGCTGACCATACTAAAAATTTACGTTGTTATTGAAAAAAATATAAAATAACCATAATGAATAGAATCGTACAATGGTGTGTGTAACACAAGTGTAACATAATAAATGCGATATCCAGGTAATTTGTTTTGCTTTAATTTTGTTTTAGTTGTAACAGTTAATTTGATCAATACAGTGTGAAATTTTTATCGAGTACTAATCTGTATCACATATCGATAATATGTATAAATACAAAGAAATCTGTATGCATGGCAACATTGTCAGACAAAAGGTGTGTTATTTTCACCGCAGTGCGCGGTACTACATACATTCCTTTGCGATACAAAAATATTTGCGGTAGATTTACCGCAATTTTGAAGCGAGGGGCCACCGGTGACTCTATTGCACGCGTTTATTCCACCGCAGTGCGCGCACTTCTATGACACTTCATACTTCACAGATTTTGCGTTTTCAAAACGCAACGCAGTGCGTGCATGGCCTAAGGCTATTGCCTGCCGGATTTACGGTTTACTAGGTACGGTTTTAGGTAGTAAGCGAATAGAAGTCTGACACTCCCTTCCACTCCCAGAGCGTGTGGAGTCATTTGTGATCTATGTCTCTTGAAAAACAAAATGGTCGTTAAAGGTTCTGTAGAGGCGACTGAATAACAAAAAATGAGACTTTGGAAGTTGGTATAGACAGGTGAAATTCTGAGATGAAAGGCAGAATTGTGAAATCTGATTTGAGACTTAACGCTGTCGAAAATCTTACCTGATCTTATATTTTAGCATTTTGCCTATCGTATTCGCCACGCTAACGCTTTTATTATCTGATATAGAAAACGTCCATCGGTAGCACTAGTGTAGAGTCGTCAGTAGGCGTTCACGAACACTACTAAAATTATATCGCCTGTACTTAACTAACTGTAAGATGACGTCAGAACATTTTAATGGATACCTATTTGTAAATATTACCTACGATCAAGTTAACTCCTCTATTAGACGCCGTCGTCGCGGCGACGCCAACCTAAAATGAACTTATCTTTCATTACCCTCGATGGGGTCATTAAATAATAAACTGTTTTCGACTGACCTTATTGGACTATGGTAATTTAAGCATACACATTATATTTTGAGACCAATGTTGAAGAAGAGTAAGAATGTTTATTTGTGTTATATGCATAACACGTGGACTAAATTGTCGAATCATTTTGATGTACTTGTCTACGGGAGCCTTCTGCTCGCAACTTCGTTCGCGAAACCCCTTCCAGAAAAGAAAGAAGACCCTCCCAGGTTTTTCCTGCGTAAATCCCGATCCCATGGGAATTCCGGGATAAAAAGTAGCTTATGTATTATTCTAGGATGTCAACTACTTACTTACCAAATTTCTTTCAAATCCGTTCAGTAGTTTTTGCGTGAAAGAGTGACAAACATCCAAACATCCATACATCTATACATACATCCTTACAAACTTTCGCATTTGTAATATTAGTTAGATACCACATTCAAAGATATAATCAAGATACGATTTCAATAAAATATCTTCATTTGGTATGGGACGATACACAATCGAACAAAGAAAGCTTTCCCAATTCTTTGGAAAATTTTCTAACATTATACTTAATATACCCATTACGGACATATGTTTTTGGTTCGTTGATTCAGTGATTCCAGCATATCATTTAGGATAATATTAAAATTATGAATTTCATTCTACCAAAACTCATGCTTATTTTATCCATTCATAAATATACATACGTATGTATTCATGCGCGTGGAAGGTTTTTCCCGCGTAAATCCCAATCCTGTGGGGATTCTGGGATAAAAAGAAGTCAGGATTTCCGATATCTTTGTACCAAATTTCTTTCAGATCCGTTCCTCCTGAGGATGCGCTGGTTTTGGTTGCATATTACCACCCTTTTAACAAATTTAGTTCTGTCTACTGCTTTTAAGCTCCAAGAACAAGTTTTCGGCAGTTTTGTTTGCTAAATATGATTTAAAAAATATATTTTTCATGTGTGCTTAAATGTTGTGTATAATTGATGCTACACTAAAACCAGTTTTATTCTATTTTTAGGGTTCCGTGGTCAACAAGGAACCCTTATAGTTTCGCCATGTCCGTCTGTCTGTCTGTCCGCGGTTTAGCTCAAAAACTATTGGTACTAGAAAGTTGTAATTTGGCATGAGTTACACGTTAATGACGCCGAAAAAGTGGTAAAATAAAATTTGGAAAGAAATAATTATTTAGGGTACCTCTCCTACATGTAAGGTGGGATGATAATTTTTTTTGCGTCCATCCCATAGTGTGGGATATCGTTGGATAGGTCTTTCAAAAATATTAGGGGTTTGCGAAAACCATTTTTTGATTAAGTAAACCGTTCGTGACTTATTCAGCTTTAAAGTACCAATTTTCGTTAGAGTCAAGTGCCCCTCCCCCTCTACCAATCAAACGGTTGTAGATAAAAATTCAAATGTCACGGCAGTAGTACCTATATATAACGAAGCTTAAAGGAAAACTATCACACATAAGTGGGCTTTACAAGTTTACGAATAAAAGTCGACCAATTGTATTTGACTCGAAAATTTCGAACAACTCCATAGAAATGTCGATAGATGGCGCTAAGCGTCAGTTGTATCGCGCTGTTTCATATTTAAATTAGTTCTATTAAAAAAAATAACAAAAAAAAACGATTAATATGTTTTTATTTATTTATTATTTTGCTATATAATATCAAACACAAAGCTCCCCCAGCAAACTACTTCCTCAATTTTATTTATTTGTGAAGATTGAGTAGTTTAGCTTTGTGTCCTGTATTTAAATTCAAAACACCGGCTATGACAAATTTTATACAAATCTCTAAAAAAAATTAAAACTTTCCGTGCAAAATTCTCGGATCAGGTGAGGATTTGTATAGGAAGTCAAATTAGTTAGGTAGTCATGTTTGGCATTTAGTTAGAACATGGTATGAAACGATCAGTCAGCGAATACGACACGCACTTGGCTGTTATAAAAACTACAGAACCCTACACTGCGCGTGGCCTGACACGCACTTGACCGGTTTTTTTTTGTTTTTATATGACAAATAAAAGTAATGTTGACAATTTCACAAATGGAATAGACTTATTCCATTTAGTAAGCAAATCCAGCACTGGCAGTGATTCACTAGTAAAAATGGATGATGAGATTTTATTAGTCTATTTGTTTGTTTTAGATAGTTCCATCAAATGTAAGCAAATAAAGCAATACTTAAATTGTAGTATATATTCTACAGTACATCCTACCGATGTGTCATTTTCCCTCAATGCGATCGTTTTGTAAGCTAAAATGATTTTAATGCCTCTGAAAGTCAACAAAGCCGACATGAGCGATTTCTTGCTTAGCTGTGCGGAAATATAAAATACTCATTCAATGTATTTTTCAGACTGGTTTAAAAGGTTGGCTTTTTAATCACCTAATAGCTGCACCATTCTCTACATTCCTTGCGTTCAATAAGCGACTACCGGAAACCTATTTATTTTTGTCGTATCAATCTGAAGAGAGCGGCATTTCTCGCTGTAATTTCTTCAACTTCACAGCCTTATTTTTTTTATTCTGCATAAGCTTCTGACGATTCCCACAAATAACGAAAAGATGCATACATAAACCTACCAAGCATATCTACAAAATTTAAACGGACTGATTCATTCACATTTTAGCCGGTCATTGAGAAATAAACCCAGAATAAAACATGCCGAATGTAAAGTTTATTGCTAATTAGCTTCTCGTGGTACGTCCATACAACTTTACAGCCGTTTTATTTATTCTGTAAAAGTTTACTTTACTTTAGGAACAAAAGTCACGCTCGTACGTAAATATTTTGTTAAGGTAATTCACGCCTTATTTAATTATTTATACAAAACTTATTTTAAATCCGTTGAGTCATACCATAGTGACAAAGTTCTGATGTAGTAATTTCATCAAAGGAATAGCGTGCATTTATTATAGAACGAATTGAAGTGAAATTGTTTTGATCTTTTAGCTTTATTTATTGTGTTGCGGGGTTCTCGTGAATTGTAACTTGCTATTAGCTGTTTGTGGATTCAGTGCTAGTACGGTTTCAGCGTGATAGTTATATATAGTATTTTAGTGAAATACCAAATAGTTTTACTGTAGCTTGTTCAGCCTGCAATACATGTTGACCGAGCGTAGGCCAACGCGAGCGTTGGCAAATAGTTATAAGGCAAGAAATAATGCCCACATGTTCAACAAGTTCGTCGAACGCCAATGCAGACGACCAGTGTAGAAGAGGGTCTGTAGAGCTCCCCATACGTTGGCCGAGCGCAGGGGAGCGCCTTTGATTTGCGACCAAAAACCGACTCCGATCCGAAGTGAGGCAAGTGATCACGAGCAACGGCGAGCGAAGACAAGTTGCACCAAATGAGCTCTATACACGTTGGCGCTGACCTTCACTTAGCTAACTAGGCAAGTGACACCGAGCGATTTTTTGTGTGTGGCATCTCGCAGGTCAACCTCTGAGGTTGTCGGCTGCTTAACCGGACTTGCCTGTGGTTGCCTTAATTAATAAATTAATTAAAGCCTCCAGCCAGGGCTTATTAAAAACACTTACAAACTAGGCGACTACACGCTAAGGGCACCCCCTGTGGGGTACGGACCTCGGCTTAGGGCGTCGCAGGGGAGGGCAGCTAGGGACAGGCTGGATCATATCATTATTATTATTAATAATGGAATTTAAAGCTACTGGCTCAGCGTCGCGGGCTGGCTCTGGCAAGGGTCGGGGTGGACTATTACGGGGACGTCGCGGCGGGCCTCGGCGGCGAGGACGGAAGGACGGTCGGTTTTTGTGTTTGTGTGCCACTGTACTTGTTTCCCTACGGCTCTCTTGGAGCAGGGTGATTGCGTCATCGGGAGTGACTAGGGTATGCCTTGGTCGGCGAATCTTAGAGATACGCGAGGGTTCGTATTGGGCGGCCGATACGATAAGGGGATTCCTATGTTGGATTGAAGTTTCAAAGAAACGCTTGGAGACACGTTTCATGAACTGCTGGATGGTGGGCATCTTGAGATCTACGTGAAGAAGCTCATTTCGAACATAAAAGGGGCCTCCCGTGACTCTACGGAGGAATCGGTTTTGGAGGGTCTGCATCTTGTGGAGGAGGTAGGGCTTTGCGTGTGCGAAAACAACGCAGGCGTAGGTCATGATGGGACGGATGACCGCGGTGAAAATACGCAGCTTGCACCTGAGTGATAACTTGCTGCGAGAGCTAAGAATGAAGTGGAGCCTACCTAGAGCGAAAGCGGCGCGCGAACGTGCCTGCTTTATGTGCTCAGCGAAGGAGAGGTGTCTATCGAGGACCACGCCTAAGTATTTGGCTTGCTGTTCCCAAGGGATCGGCTTGCCGTACATGGTAATCGGACGGGGGGAGGGTGGGTTTATCCGCGGTTTAGAAAAAAGGACTGCCTGGCTTTTATCTGGATTGACTTCGATTCTCCATTTCCGAAACCACTTGGCCAGAGTGTTTGCGGAAGTTTGGAGAGTGCGAGCGATGGCATCGGGTTTAAGACCGGTATAATAGATAGCCGTATCGTCGGCGAATAGGGCTAGCTGGATATTTTTATGCTTGGGAATATCACTAGTGAATAGCGTGAAACGAGGGGGGATAGTACGGAGCCTTGAGGAACTCCTGCCCGAATGGGATGGGGGGAGGAAAGCACCCCCTCAATTCGATAACGAAAGGTGGGATTCGATAAAAAGTCCCGTAGGATGAGCACGAGACGGTCAGGCACGCCGAGTTGGTATAGCTTATAGATTAAGCCATTGTGCCAGACTTTGTCGAACGCTTTCGCTATGTCGAAGAATAAGGCTCCCGTTATTGCGCCCCGTTGGAAGCCGGCGCTGACGTGTTCTACGATGCGGTGGACTTGTTGGATACATGAGTGTTCGGTTCTAAATCCGAACTGCTCATTGGGTATTAGACTCTTTGCTTCGGCAAAATCTTTGAGCCGCTTATATATAAGCCTTTCATAGATTTTACCGAGGACGTTGAGTAAGCTAATGGGACGGTAGCTAGACGGGTCAGACTTGGGCTTGCCTGGTTTGGGAATACCTATGACGGTGGCCTGTTTCCAGGTTGTAGGGAACATATTATTGCTCAATGCGCCATTGAAGATGGCAGTCATTAGCACTATAAGCTGGGCGGGGAAAAGTTTGCAAACCCTATTGGTGATGCCGTCGGAGCCAGGGGCTTTTCGCGGTTGGAGACTTTTAATGATATCCTGGACCTCATCAGGAGTGATGGGGGCCAGTGGATTATCGGGATCTTCAACGGGCGGAAGGGAAGATCTACGTTCGACTTCGGCGTTCACCATATCGAGGTGGGCTTGGTCTACTGGTTGAGAGCTGGGAGAACATTGGGACTCTAGGCTGTCGGCTAGGCATTCTGCTTTTTCAGAGTTATCGAAGGCGACACTCTTATCGGGACGAATGAGAGGAGGCATTGTGGCCTCTTCAGTGGATCGTAACTTCCTCTGAAGCTGCCAGAAGGCAAGATGGGTGGGCTCAAGTTCGCTCAGCATCTTGTCCCAGCTCGCATTACGCTGCTCGGCAATGCGTTTCCTTACAGCACGCTGTAAGTTGCGCATGTGAGCTTTGTTTGCGGCGCAGGGAAAAGCGCTGTACGCACGGATGGCTGCGTTCTTCTCGGTTATCAGATTCCGTACATCGTCCGGGAGTTTCCAGCGGTGGTCTTCCACTACAGGAACTTCCCTTGAACAATCGTTCAGGACGGATTGTACGTGATCTGTAAGCGAGTCGATCGCCGCCGTCGTGTCAGCGACTGAGACTATGTGGTCAGGAATGGTGTCCAATTGAGGCGACGTGGTGGATTTCAGTTGTTTACTTACTTTCCTCCAGTCGGTGATCAATTGGGTCGGAGGAGGTTGGGTAGGATCATGGTTACCCGAGCGAGAACCTAGGTGTAGGATAACGGGACGGTGATCCGAGTGGAGCTCGTGAAGCGCTTCTATGGAGTGTAAATGGAGGTTTACATTCTTTAGGAGCGCCACATCGAGGATATCGGGGTTATGGTTGGGATCGTGTGGGTAGTGGGTGGGAGTCATCGGAGCGATGACGTCATAGTTTAGGGTCGCGCCTAGGTTATACACGATTCTGCCTCTGGCATTTGTCGTGTTGCTGTTCCAAGCGGGGTGTTTGGCGTTGAGATCACCCGCTAGTAAGACGGAGTCACTCAGGCCAAAGATAGTCGTGAGATCGCTGGTGAGCGCGATAGGATCGTCTGAAGCAAGAGACGCGACCGATGGTGGGGGATGGTAGGCAGAGATGATGGTTATCGGAGGATGACCAGTCATGCCTAGTCGACAGGCAGAGTACTCTAGGTGAGAGAGAGGCGCGGGTGGGGTCAGAGGGATGCAGTATAACTCCTTCCTATAATAAATAAGGGTACCGCCGCCGTGGCAGCGTGTTCTGTCATTGCGAACTAGACGATAATTCGCAATTTTGGGGTCAGCGCGGTGGGGTTTCAAAAGGGTCTCCTGTATAAGGAGGACGTCTAATTGGTGGTCGCGGAGGAATTTAGTTATTTCGGCGCGTTGGTTGAAAATGCCATTGGCGTTGAAAAAACCTAATTTGAGGGATCGAGGCCTAGTGTGGTTTGTGCGTTGGGAATCCATTGGATCAGTCCATCGCATCCATCTGGTCGAGGCCTAGCACGACATCACTGTGTGTGCTGAATATTTGGCTGTACATTGCCGTCGTAATTTTGCCGTTATTCTGCTGCTCGGCAGCCAGAAGGGCATCGCGGAGAGACCTGGCTTGGCGGGTCATAAATATTCTATAGTGGCGCAGTAGAGTCTGGCCGCAAGACTCGCCGTGCGCGACGGGTGAGGGATTGGGCGGTTGTTTGGCTGCAGGAGCAGCAGTGGTTTGAGGCTCGGGTTGGGGACTGGCTGTGGCCTCTGGAGCCACGGCTATAGGCAGGATCTGCGCTGCGATGGGTATATCCATCAGTGCCTGCAAAGGTTTGGCAGTGGCCAAGGAGGGAAAGGCTTTTTCGTGGTTTAGCCTGTTCCACGGGGATGGTCTCTGAGGAGCGAGACGTTAGGGAATTTGAGAGGAAGGTGCCTCTCTTTGTTGGCGGGCGTTGGCGCGCTTCGCTAATTTAGGAGCGAGTTTGGGGGCTTTGGGACAGCCGCGGTAGTTTGCCGGGTGACCGGTCTGGCTGCAGAGAACGCAGCTGGGTGGTTCCGAACAGAGGGTTCGGTCTTTGGGCCGAGGGCAGTCCGCAGTGCTGTGCTCGCCCAGACACTTGACGCATCTGGGAGTCGCATAGCAGTTGCTCTGCGCATGGCCATACAGTTGGCAACGGTGGCATTGTCCCACTGTTGCGGTTTTGTAGGGCTTTTCAATTGAGATACCGGATAGGGAGCAAATGGACTTAATCTTGAAAATCGGGTGATGACCTTCGGTTGGTTCACAAATGACAAGAACCAACTCGTACAATTCACCGCCTCTCGCTTTATGTAAGCGATGGACGGCGATCACTGGTATACCTTGATCGGCAAGGTCGTCTTTAATATCCTGTACTAGGATTTCTTTAGGGACACGTTTAATAATAACACGAGTGGGCGTGTCCTCGGGGAAGGAGAAAGTGTGAAAGGAAATATTCCTTTCACGGAGGGCGCGATATAGTTCCCTACAGTCTTTCGACGTAGGGACGGTGACTTTAATGCCATTTTGGCAGGCACGGGCGTTTGTGTAGTTGATCTTTCGATCAACACACATCTTGGACACATCAGTCCATTTACCCTTATCCTGAATGTAAAAGGGGGGCGGAGGGCGTTACTTCCTTTGGGCTGAGGAAGTTTGGGCTATCGGGCTGGGGGGACGACTATTCTGCGCGCGAGCAGAGGTAGTTGGGACGGGGCTAGCGGGTCGAACGGGCGTTTGAGTTGGGGACGGGGGCGACGCGGTGGTCTTTTTGGTCTTACTGGCCTGAGAGGTTTTCCCATTCTTCCTCTTGCCACCGGTGACGACTTGAAAGTCGTCTTCCGAGGACGAGGGGCATGATGACAAATCATTGTCGGAGTTGTTATTGGACACAGGTTCGGTGGTGTCCATTTCACGGAATTCAACTGCAGCGCACACCTGCGCGGCGTCCATTGTTTTATGAATAATGGGATTAGTAGGTGGGCCGGAGACAATGGATGATTTCGGGAATTGGGCGGTCGGCACGACATTGTCGGCGGGTGGGAGCGATAGAGGGCTATCTACCTGGAAGTCGTTCGTTGTTCGATAAACAATGGGATCGGAGTTGATAAACACTTCCGTGAATTGACCAACCGGAATGCCTTGATCAGCAAGCGGGGGAGATAATGGGCTGTCAAGCGCGTCACTAAAATCAGCGACGTTGGCTTCGGTAGCCGGAGGACAGTTAGCGATTTCACGCTGGATTTTTCCGCCATATTTGGCTGAAATAGCAGGGTTTTCCTTAAGTATTTCTAGCAATATCTCCAAAATATTGGAGTTTGCCATGATTGGCGAATGAATCAAAAATTTATAGGGAAAATTTTGGAGATTTCTCTCCCGCGGGGGACCTATTTAAAGCCTAACTGGCCTAACTCCCCGGATGGATGGGTCCGGGGATGTGTAACCCTCCCAGTCGGGTAGAGACTGGGAGGTGAGTACCTAATGGTGAGCCCTAAGCTTGTAACCGGTCGCCAGTCTTATTGTGCGAACCGGGCCCTATTGGGTCTAGTGCGAAGGGGTAGACACACCCAACCGACACTAGGTGTGTAGCTGAAAAGGAAACTCAGTAACTAGGTTTGACTAGGAGATCCCCCAAGGCCAAAACCTAGCACTCGACTCCAATTGACTGCTTCACCCTGAAGGGGATCAGCGGGTGCGTCGGGTCAGCACCCCCTTGGTATTGTTGACACTGTGAGGTTTCCAACCAAGGACCACGAAACTGTGGTTTTACCCTGAAGGGGCCAAACCAAATTGTTTTTGACGATACTCTGTTATAGAAACAGGATATCCTTCACCGCCTCGAAAAAGGCGGATCCGGACCAGGCGTCGTAGTCGGCGACTATGAGTGACGTCACGGCAGGCGTGACGAAGCGTAGCGATGACTCAGGCACGGAACGATCGAGAGCGCGGAGCGGTACGACCGCCGCGGGCGAGCGTCGGAAGCGGAAAACTGACACCGAGCGATAACAAAGCAAGGCAAATATACTGTCTACATGTTGGTATTGGCCTTCACTCGACAACGCTCGGCCAACATGTATTGCAGGCTTAAGTCATCATCAATGATGCTGATGACTCAGAACAAACCTATCGTTTTCCCAACTATGTTGAGGTCGGCTTTTAGTCTACCAGTCTAGAATACCAGTATTTTACATGTAACGACTGTCTATCTTACTTCCACAACTCAGAAGAAATCGAGTAAGAAGATATCCTATGGCTAGACTTTTTCAGATTTTTTTGCATCTGATCTGAAACTTCTCGAAATGACCTGGTAAACACCAACGGCTTAAAATGCTTCCTGCGCCACGGGGTAATCTAGGAATTTCGTTGTGATTACCCATCCAATTCCAATTTAGAGTATCGACGCGGCTTTTATTATTTTGCCTCGAGCTCATCCTGTATCTTTGTTATAATAATGATGTAGATACATATTTATCAATATTGGACAAAATACTAGCGTATAATGACTCAATATTTATTCGCAATTATGAGGTAGGTACGCAAGCGGCCGGAGCCTTAAACTGGAGAGCGATGGCCTCCTTCTGTGAGACGTGAGAGTCGTGAGAGGGCCGATCCTGCTCGGAGAAGAAGGTGACAAAGAGGCAACCGACTCAACGCCTAACACGCCGAAATCCCCGCCTGTATATTTTGGATCAGGTGGGTCTCCGGGGTCACGGGCGCTCAGAGTGGGGAGCCTGTTCGCCGACCAAGTGATCCCAGGGAAGACGGTAGCACAGTGATCACGTGCCACTGTTCACAGCGAGGCTCAGAGGAGAACCCTTTACAGTCTCCTCAGGGGTGAGCCCCAACGGGCGTTGCACAGAAGGGGCTCCGGAGTGATCTTTTAAGAGGTAACGGGGCCCCTTCTAGATGTTGATGGTGATCACCGGGGTGGTTTTAGTGAGGTAAGAATCCCACACTCCCTGTTCTTTTCTCCAAAGGTTCAGGCGCCTTTTGAAGGTTTCCCCCCGATAACAAAAAAAAAAAAAATGAACGCAAGCGGCCGACAAGCTCTAACAATAAATGGATAGGTCATCTGAAAGATTTTTTATTCTATTTTATATTAAACATTCCAAGTATTCCGCTTCAAAGCGGTGCAAGTAGGAAGACTATTTAGATAAAGCGCAATACTCAACCTACAGCGATATAGAACATAGCATATAATTATATAAAATATACATTCGCATACTACAGCATATGTTAAAATATTACAAAATCACTTTAAATTATAGTGACAAGAAAATTGTAAAGAATGGTGCTACTACAATCTTAAAATCTCTCTCCTAGTCTTGCTGTCACCTTTAAGTAGTGGAAAACTTTACATAATAGCGACCTTCGTTGCAAAAAATTAAAATACAACAGTGTTATGAAACATCGTCAAAAATTTATTTATCCTGCGTTTTTATTTCGTGTCATAGTGATATATTGAGCGGATCTACTCTACAGGTGAATAAAAACGCGTTGGAACTCGACTGGGCTATGAGTATCTGACAGTGCCAAAGAAAGCGTAACGAGCTATCTTTAGCTCATTTTCCGCCTTTTCCTTTCATGAACATGATCTCCCATGCGTTTCCTTCAACAAAAAACAATAAATGACAAACTTAATTTAATTTAATTTAATCAGTCTAGAGCTATTAGAAGAAACACGAAAGTAAATACATTTCTTTCTGATTACTTCTGTCTCTTTGGTTGAGAATTCAATATGACTGCCTTGAAATAAATGTAGCCGATCCAATTTTGTTGGTCATCTTACAAAATTAATAATTTAAGGCGGGGTCGGATCGAACCATCGGAATTCAATGACGTAATAAAGGCTGTGGCAAAAGAGGTAAGAAGAACATGTTGGCTCATCCTATCTTCTACTATATAGGACACTTTAAGAGAGGTCGGAAAACAGTGTAATTCATTTAAAGTATCGAGACAAAATCGAAAGAAAACTCTGACTGTGCCTGATGAAATTAAGGCTCGGATATACGAAAAGACTTTCGAAGAAGTATTTTCATGGCTCAGTTCTTGCTTCTCAAAATAGAAAGTGTACGGAAGTGTATTTTATAAGTAGGTGCACTGCAAATTATCTCCTTTTTTATTTTAAATTATTTCAGAACATTCGCGTTGAATATTTTTTATTGATAATATGCTCGCTTTTGACCATCATCTCACCTAATGGTAAGCGATGATAATTATGATCGAAGATGAAGCACCATTACCTAGAAGTATCATAACCACTCTTGACTTATACCAGGTTATAGTTAACTGAAAACACAGACTTTAAAATTAAGTTTTCTTTTGAAATAGTTTTGTCCCTATTTTGGTACAAAATAACGAATATTCTAATCTAGTTAGCTTATATATGAAAATTAATAATAGTAACAGTAACTAAAATAACCATTCTGTTAAATTGATCATATACCACTGAGATATTAAATTAATATCTCAGTGGAGAGTGTAATGAAGCTGCAATTGCTAGCAGTGACACAGACTGATCGCATCGTTGAGAAAATTACAGCTGGCGAACAATCTCAATTGATATGACTGGTTCAATAGGCAAACACGACGTACATTAGTTGGGGACCAAATTTATGACAGTGACAGTATTGTTGTCAATCTGCTGCTGCTTATTTCATTTAAATCATAATTGTTTATTTAATTTTAATCATAATTGTTTATTTCATTTTGATCATATTTGCTTATTAGATAATGCAACTGGTAGAAGACACTGGCTCCTGTAACACAGGTAATATACCTAGCTCAGGATTCAGGGATTCACCATAATTGTAAAATACTTTTGATGCTAATAAATATATTATAAATATATTATATTATTATTATAATCTACATATATTTGAATCAACTACGTAACAAAATTATTATAGCTTGTTAGGAGAGCTATTACAATTGATTTATTTCTAGTGTAGGTATATTAATGAGAAACTAGTAGCTAGTATTAAAATCTCTCACCTAGTCTTTCTGTCACCTTTAAGTAGTGGAAAACTACACATAATTGCGACCTTCGTTGCAAAAAATTAAAATACAACAGCGTTATTAAACATCGTTCAAAATGTATTTATCCTACGTTTTTATTTCGTGTCATAGTCATATCCCATAAAAAACAATACTTGTCAAAAAAAACCAAGTCTCGCAACTCAGTTCTTCTACCGTAAAAAGTTGTGAGATCCATGTAATACCAAGTCGGTTATTTGATTATTCAGAGGGACTGAAACTGAAAAACAACTTAAGACAGAAGGTCCCTTAAGTAGGGACTTCAGGGACCTTCTGTCTTAAGTTGTTACGTAATTATCTAACCTAAGAACATCTTATAGTGACCATATCAATATTAAAAATCTTTAACGTTTTAAATAAATATATTGACTCGGCCATCGAATGAAAACACAATATATCTCACAAGTAATACATACATATATAAATTAGATTGTTTTTGCGATTGCCAAATCAACATATTTATTTAAAACGTTAAAGATTTTTAACCTTCCGTGAACCACGTGGATAAAAGTTACGTCCTGCACTACGTGGGGTTTCCTGAACCCCATCATCATTGCATCTTTTTATAAGTAGCATCTTTTTTATATTTATATTTTTTGTATTATTATTGTTTATGGACTATAAGAGGATAAAAATAAAATAAATTTGTCATATATAATAAACATTTTTAATAACTTTAGGCGTTGTAACAAAAATAGAGTTTTTTACCAAATAACAGGAGACAAATCTCTTTGACTTAGCCTTAAAAAAAGCAACGTAAATAATAACTTCTTATTGCCATTTCATTGAGGGCTTCATGAGGTAGGAAACAAAAACAAAATTAAAAAAACAAAACATAATTAGCCTTCTTGAGATACTAGTTGGATCAAATCACCCCATTTCTGACAAAAAAAAATGAGCGTGTTCTAAGCATATAGATACTTTATTTTTAGACATCATGCACTGAAATATTTCGATTCCAGTACCATCTTAAGCCCAGAAGTCATTGAGGTTTTGTTTCCCAGAACAGTACAATCCTGCTAAAAATAAAAGTCCAACAACAGTCCGAGTCACCTTCACTTTCGGGTAAAAACACCTCGTCCGTGTCGCCATCACTATCTTCCAGAAGTGCCCATAACATTGCACCTTCATTTATACGACGAGCCGTTATGAGTCCCGGAAACAAATAAATAATTAAAAAAAAAAAACAAAATAAACAAGGATTTATGTATAAATACTAATATTTTCCATATTATACCGCTTACTTTTTAGACGACGTCTCGAACTACGTGGGGTTTGTGACACCCCACTTCACTTTAACGGCGTCAGTCCGAGGCGCCTGCAAAGCTATTACTAAATCACTGTTACTGTACGGATTGGCAATGTCGCAACTCCAGCTAGACGATGTTTCGAGGTGTTCTCGCGACCATTAAAAAAGATACGAAGATTTTTGTTTCACTGGGGTTTATTAAACCCCACGTGGTGCACGGAGGGTTAATATTGATATGGTCACTATAAGATGTTGTTAGGTTAGATAATTACGTTACAAGTTAAGACAGTAGAGACTGAATAATCGAATAACCGACTTGGTATTGACATGGATCTCACAACTTTTTACGGTAGAAGAACTGAGTTGCAAGACTTGGTTTTTTTGACAAGTATTGTTTTTTATGGGATCTCATTTCTTTTTAAAGATAGTTCTACCTTTTTCCTTTCCGGTACCTTCTACTTCTTGTATACCAACAACGAATTTTCTTAAAGCCCGCTCTCTGGCTTTTTTATTCCGTTGACCATTTTACAAGTTACCTTTGAACATAATTATATCTAGATACCTATCTACACCTATTATTCCATTATATTATACATAATTATATACAGGTACACTGATTAATTAACTGTAAATGTAACTTTGTAATCCCATATAAATATATGGGATTACAAAGTTATTTGTGCAGTTGATGTATCTAGAAAACTGGACCGAAATTGAAAAATATTTTAGTTTTTCCTTGATTCATATACGAAACACTAATTGTATTCTAAATATGAAGCTTCTATGTCTGCTAAAAGTGCCTTAGACTTTTGATGATCGATCAGTCAGTGAGTGACAAAATTAAGAAACTTTGACTCGTTATAATTCTTAAACTACTAGTTCAAATTGAATGAAATTTTAAATATAATGTATTGATACAAAGTGTGCTTCGTTACTGAAAACTAAGGCTTCTAGTTTTATCCACAACGAAGTTATAGGGGGTCGAAAATGGCCTGAATTGCTTCGAGAAAAGTATGGTACGGCCGTGCCGCTTTTTGCTCGACTTAGAGGGGGGCACTGCCGTGCCCCCAGATATTGAGCGGATCTACTCTACACAGGTGAATAAAAACGCGTTGGAACTCGACTGGGCTATGAGTATCTGACAGTGCCAAAGAAAGCGTAACGAGCTACCTTTAGCTAATTTTCTGCCTTTTCCTTTCACGAACATGATCTCCCATGCGTTTCCTTCAACAAAAACCAATAAATGAAAAAGTTAATTTAATTTAATTTAATCAGTCTAGAGTTATTACTAGGAAATACGAAAGTAAATACATTTCTTTCTGATTACTTCTGTCTACTTGGCTGAGAATTAAATATGACAGCCATGAAATAAATGTAACCGATCCAATTTTGTTAGTCATCCTACAAAATTAATAATTTAATTGGGGTAAAGGCATATTATTGAGAATTAATATAATTCAAAAGTGGGGAGGGCTAAATTAGTGTACTCAATTAGGTTTTCAATTTTTATTCAAAATGATAACGATACTTTCAAGCTTTATTCGAATGCTGATAACGAAAAATAATATGTACCTAATCACAAATTCAAGATGGTAAACTTTGTTTTCAATACACTCCCTCGAAAACTGGCGATATATTTCACACTCGTGGATATTTTTCATTTTTCACACACTAGAGTTTTTCCTTTCCAGATTTTGCCACAGATAACATTAAACAACTATTCAATTCCCTATATTCGGCGGTGATTGTTTTTTTTCGCATCAAAGAGGCGCATTTTTTAAGGCCATATATTTTATGAAAATTAAAATTGTGTTTATGAACAGAATATCTATACTTATAATAAATCTGTAGAGAGGTTAATTCTGTACATGAAATATATTTACAAAATAACTATCAGGGGGTGATTAGGGATCGATACTGATGCCAAAAATGCAATCAGTAAAATTATTGTCTGTCTGTCTGTCTGTCTGTCTGTCGGTCTGTCTGTCTGTCTGTCTGTCTGTATAACCGTTATAGAAACAAAAACTACTCGACGGATTTTAACGAAACTTGGTACAATTATTTTTCATACTCCTGAGCTGGTTATAGTATACTTTTCTTCACGCTACAATCAATAGGAGCAGAGCAGTGAAGGGAAATGTTGGGAAAACGGGAGAAGTTGCTCCATTTTTTAAGTTTCCGTCGCGAGTGCAACCTTAATGGTTAAAGCTACACAGAAATCATTTATGACGGAAATGTTCTCCTTAAAATTATATAAAAAATATCCCACGACAGCATATATCTATCTTTTATGGTTGACTCACAATAACACGTGTAACTCCCGATAGCTTAGCAGTTCGAAACTTTCTGATTATTATTCTGCTCCGAAATTTAAAACCACCACAACTTTGCAATGGAACTCGGCTAAAAGTAACCCAGTTGCAACAAAATATAATTGAGGCTCAAATTTAACAGGTTGCGGTTCAGGAGAAACCGTCTTTATTCCCAGAATTCCCATAATACCAAATAATTTTCCATTCCAATTTAAAAGAACGCAATTCCCAGTATCGGTGTGTTATGCAATGACAATTAATAAGGCTCAAGGGCAGACTTTTCGTGTTGCTGGAGTAGATCTCGGTGTCAGTTGTTTCTCGCATGTTCAGTAGTACGTTGCTCTTTCCCGGGTTAGCATTTCTAGAAATCTTTATGTTCACGTGCCGGACGGGTCAACTTTCAACATAGTTTACCCGGAAGCTTTGCGCTGAAGTATTTTCGTTCTATAGGTACTTAAGCCTTATGTGAACGTGATCTAAACAATATTAGCAATACATTAACTTAATAACACACAAGGAGTTACACGCTGACGGAGTCGCGGGCACAGCTATTAACAATAATATTGTGCGGTTCGGTATTGCGATATTTTTCAACAGTATTATAGATTGACATATTATATTTCCCTACTAAATTACGAAGGTTAATCTGTCTGTTACATCAAAATCACTGAACCGTGAGGAAGGACATAGGCTACTTTTTTTAACGAAATACGACGGAAACGTGGACGAAGTCGCGGGCAACAGCTATCTATACTAATAATATAAGGCTGAAGAGTTTGTTTGTTTGTTTGAACGCGATAATCTCAGGAACTACTGGTTCGAATTGAAAAAAATATTTTTTAATTAAATAGTCAATTTATAGAGAAAGACTATATATCATTACGCTAAGGCCAATAGGAGCGGAGCGCCAATGAAAAATGCTTCAAAATCGGGGTTAAATTTAACGTTAGCCCAAAGTAACTATTCCACGCGGACGAAGTCGCGGGTAAAAGCTAGTCTGAAATAAACATTATTATTTATAAAATAATTTTTCTTTTACCAACAAATTAATATTAATTTGTGATCTAAATAAAAGATAATTATATCAGGCTGTTTTACGGATACATACCTTTGCTTCTCCTTTAACCCGCAACGGTAAAGCGCGGGAAAAAGTAAATTCAATCTTTATTCATTTGTGTTTTTTGCGTGAGTATGTCAAATTTAAGTTTTGATGAGAACAATTTGGAAGCAAATCTATTATTTTATTTCTTCGAAAGTGTATTGAAAAACGTCGTTTGATACACGTGGACAATTGTTACTGCAGTATTCGGCTCCATAATTCCCTAGCCTTGCGACTCGGGTGTTCTAATAAAGCGTTACCTATATTATATTTTGTCAGCATCAATCATATTTTTTTTTACTGTTAATCATAAGTAAAGTAAAAACTAAAGGTATGGATGACTTTAGTTAGTATTTCAATAATTGTTACATAATAGTTTGACAGCATCAGCAGGATTTCTGTTATTTTATTAACTGTAAATATGAATTATTAAAATATTTGTTAAAACTAAATGTATGGAATGACGACCAATTTTATGATTTACATATAGAATAGATATTATTTATCATTCAGCGTTGTTTACAACTTGCAGAAATGTTTGTGGACTTGTTTACGAAATCACAGAGAGGAAGCGAACGAAATAGAAATAGGTTTCTATTATTAGCAAGGAATACCTACAAAATTATAAAAATAGCGAGAGAAAATCAAAGCACCTTTTAAAATACACAAAAAAACGTTTTATCAAAAAGCCTTTATTCATTGTGGTTCTATTTATGAGAATAATGAAATGCTGGTTCTTGTTTCATCGTACCTACTGATTGTAGGAACACTAATTTCTGCCGGTTAATTTTTTTTTTAGAATATTACCTAGGTAAGATATTGATTTTACTCTTCGAATTCAACTACATTCTAATTTTAACCAACTTCAAAAAAAGGAGGAGGTTTTCAATTCATCTTGAACTTTTTTTAAGTATGTTACTTCATTACTCGCAGATGGCTGGACCGATTTAGAAAATTGTTTTTTTTGTTTGAAAGGGTATACTTTCTATTTGGTTCCATTGTCATCACGTTTGGATCTGATGAAGTGATCATGGAGAAATCGAGGAACCCTTCAAATATTATAGGCACACCTATAGCATTTTGGATATTTCTTATAGTACCTTGTGCAGTTGCTCTTGAAAAGTACCATTTGAGGAAGTGGAACTGATGATGAAGACCCCAGATGGCCACCGAAACTACTCAATAATAAGTATTTCGCGGATTGCGATTTGATTACTTGAATATAGATGTTAAGCACTTTAAGCTCGTCACAATACATATGGTGAAGTAGAGCTGATGGTGATGTACCTACCAGGAGAACTCCTCAAAAATTAACGGCTCTGCACCAGGAAAAGCAATATTTTCTAAACGGTGATAAGTAGTTGACATTTTGGCTTTTGTAACTAGATAAATTACCGACCCACTAAAAACGTAAAAAAAAATTTGCAAGAAATAGAACCGACTTCCATATAAAAACACCACAAAGGCAAAAAAACTTTAATTTCGGAAGGCGGTATCAAAAAATAAAAGAAAATACAAAACAAATGACACTTTGTGTTGCAAATTAATAAAACCTACATGGTGCTTAAAAGCAAAACCTCTTTAGTAAGTTTGCATTGTGCTAAGCTGACTGCTAGTGACTGTATTCAATATTCAATGGGACAACCTGTAGAAGAGAAAAAACGATCGTAATCTAGTCGTGTCACAGGAGGTATGCTCGCAAAATGATATCCTCTAACAATGTTCTTGTTTCTTAATATAATTTAAATTAGTAGAAAGTTTTGATTCCGTGATATAGTCACGAACCTGCATTGACGAGACGTCACAGGAGTGAGAAGTAATTAAAAAAATAAGAATACTCGACTAGTTATTAGTTCAGCCCCAACCAGCAGCTAACTTCTGAAATTAATAGTATTTTTTTCTATGAATGGCCTAAATTATACTAAATAACAAAATACTACCAGCACCCAAAACGAGGTAATATAGTATTTACTATTTATTAACCATGACACTATAGCTTGTAATATTCATAATTCAAAGTCTCACTCCTACACAAGTAGTGAATCGTGAAGCAGATACAAATTTACATATCGCTGTATATGCAGTAAGGATATGTAAATTAAAACGCAGTTAATATGAATGATTATACACATTCGCGTCTCGTTAGACGATATAATGTATCCCATAAAAAACAATACTTGTCAAAAAAATCAAGTCTCGCAACTCAATTCTTCTACAGTAAAAAGTTGTGAGATCCATGTAATACCAAGTCAGTTATTCGATTATTCAGTCCCTACTTAAGGGACCTTCTGTCTTAAGTTGTTACGTAATTATCTAACCTAACAACATCTTATAGTGACCATATCAATATTAATTTTTTTTAACCTTTCAAAATAAATAGATTGACTCGGCCTTCAGAATTCAGGCTTCTAGTTTTATCCACAACGAAGTTATAGGGGTTCGAAAATGGCCTGAATTGCTTCGAGAAAAGTATGGTACGGCCGTGCCGCTTTTTTGCTCGACTTGGTGGGGGCACTGCCGTGCCCCCAGATTATTTATTATTATTTAATGAGAACTTTAAATAATGTTGGTGTTTCTGATAAATGGGTTATCCAGCACTATTTATAAGCCTCCCCCATACTTCCCATGAGTTATAAAAGACGAGAGGGGTCCAATAAAGTAGGCGGGTTGCAGCATCCACCTGTAGATATTAATAACCTTTTATTGTGATCAGGATTTGTTTTCCCATGTGACAGGTTCATTCAAGTATAGGGGTTTTTTATTTATCTGATTCTTTGGCAAACAATGCGAGTTTAATACAAGTATCTAGGAGTAGTCATTTGTTTGTTATTTTTACCCTTTTTTTCTTTTTTTTTTAACATTGTAAAATTATCAAATAATTCCTCCCACTCCGGGCAGGGTGGGAAGGACTGTCAGACTTTTACTGACTAAAATCCACGGTGTTCCTTCAATAGCCCTTTACGTACCGGGGCCACGGTAACGGGATGAGTCCCACGACCCCGGTAGGCTTCGGCCCTCTGCAGAGGGGGCCTCGTCATGTTGCTGACGCTCTTTGAGGTGCGCGTGGAACACGACGCGCCGTCGACCCGGGCATGGTCCATGGTCGGACAGCGAGTTGCCCTTTACTCGCTGTCCGCATGCCCGCGCCTACGGTGGCCGGAGATCGTCGACCGATGTCCGACGCAGTGGGCGTCTACCACTGCGGCTGGGCTGGAGGGAGGACGCCATCCTCTCCCTCACGCGGCCCGCCTCCTCCTTCGGAAGCATGACTGCTTCGCAGAAGGAGGCGACCGCTTCCCACTCCCTCTCGCCCCACAGCATGGCCTCGACCAAGGCCGGGCGCGAGAGGTCTCCGCCTATTGTCGCCGTGAGGACACGTCGGTGCTCTGCCCAAGCTGGGCAGTCCTGCACTGTGTGCTCGACTGTGTCCTCAGGGCAACCCTCGCAGTGGTGACACCCAGGCGTCTCTTCCTTACCCATCAGACACAGGTACCTCCCGAAACTTCCGTGTCCGGTGAGGACCTGCGTCATGCGGTAGGTTAGGACGCCGTGACGCCGATCTAGCCACTCCTCAAAGAGGGGTCTTACCGCCGCAATTGCAGCGTGCCCGGCCGTCGGTTGCGACAGTCGTTCCCTCCATACTGCCCTGAGATCGCGCCGGAGCTCTTCCCGCCGCGCCTCGACTTTTCGAGGCAGCGGGGATACGCCCCGGCGCTGCGCCTCCACGCGCCATTCATAGACGCGCTGGAGGGCAGTCGCCTCCAGATCCCAGGGCAGCAATCCGGCAAGGAGGTTGGCCAATTCGCCGGCGATCGTGCGGTATCCCCGGATCATTCGGATAGCCATGACCCTCTGGCATGCGACCAACTTTAGTGGTCGCGTCCGGATGCACAGGGCCCACACTGGGGACCCGTAGAGGGCCATGGACCGCACGACGCCGGCGTACAGCCTTCGGCAGGAGGCATTTGGCCCGCTGAGATTAGGCAGGAGTCGCCTAAAGGCGGCTGCTGCCCGGTTCAGCCTTGGGGCCAAACTCAGGAAGTGCTCCCTGAAGTTCCACCGGCTGTCGAGGACGAGTCCCAGGTACTTCATCGTCCTCCCGACGCCGATGCGAACCCCCTCCACCGTTATGTGGGACTCGGACCGTGGCGCGTTCCGACCGCCATGAAAGCACATGGCCTCGGTCTTGTGCAGCGCCACGTCGAGTCCCAACTGCCGGATCCTATGAACGACTGTCGCAACCACTTGCGTCGCCAGGTCGGCCGCCGCCTGGTGCGACTCTCCCTGCGCCAGGACGAGCGTATCGTCAGCGTATCATACTACGCTGACGCCGTCAGGGAGGTCGCCGCGCAGCACCCAGTTGTATCCGATGTTCCACAGGGGCGGCCCCAAGACCGATCCCTGTGGGACACCGCACGACATCTCTCGCCGGTTCCACTCTCCCCGGTGACCGGGGTAGATAACGGCTCTGCCCGTCAGGTAGTCCTCGACTATGCGACGGAGGTAGGTCGGCACCCGGTGATACCGGAGTGCCTCCCTGATGCAACTCCAGGGCAGGGTGTTAAAGGCGTTGGTGATGTCCAAAGACACCGCCAAGACGACCCTGCCCCGGGATACCGCGTCCCCCGTCGTGAGGGCTCTCACGCGCATGATGGCATCCACCGTCGAGCGCCCCCTGCGGAAGCCAAACTGGCACTCCGCAAGATCCGGGCCCACCCGATTCAGGTGCCCAAAGAGGCGGTCTGCAATTACTCTTTCCAAGAGCTTGCCCGCCTCGTCGAGTAGCACGATGGGCCGGAATGCGGACAGAGAGTCCGCAGGGCACCCGGCTTTCTGAATCAGGACCAGCTTTCCCGTCTTCCAGCGAAGCGGAAACTGGCCCCTCTCCAGGCATGCGCTAAAGAGCCCCCCTAGTCGAGGCCCGAGAGTCTCCGAGGCCAGGACCCACGCTTTCCCTGGCAAGCCATCGGGTCCTGGGGCAGTATTTTTGGCCTTGAGCCGTTGTACCGCCACTCTCAAGTCTACCTCGGTCACCTCTGGAGCGTCGTAGACGTCGTCGTCGCTGTGGTCCGCGTTTGCGCCAGCTTCAGGTTCCGTCGGAGACGGAGCCATGGGCGGGGGAGCGTGCTCCCCTCGCGATGGGAACAGGGCGCTCACCACGTCCTCCAAGAACTGAGGCTGGAGACTCTGCGTCAACGGGGGAGCCCAGGAGCGGAGCTTCTCTCGCACCCACTTGTAGGGGCGGCCCCATGGGTCCCCGTCCAGAGTCGCCAGCATCTCCTCCCGGGCCAGTTCCTTGGCCCGCCAGATCTCGTCTCGAAGGACGGCCTTCGCTGCCCTGTAGCCCTCGTACAGCTCCGCCTCTACAGTCGCCGCATCCGGAGGTCGGGTGCGGCGCCTGCGGAACCTGGTGTACCGGCGTCGCGCCGCAACGCACGCTTCGCGCAGCGCTGCTAGCTCGCTCGACCACCAGTACAGCTGTCGCCGGGCACGTCCTTGCCAGACCCGGAGCATGGCCACGTCGCAGATCTCCGACATGGCCACCCGGAACCACTCCGCCTCGTCGTTTATGTCGGCAGGCCTGTCCGGGGGTGACCCCCAGGCCTGCACGATCGAGGCTTCCAGGAATAGCTCCCGGTCCATCTGCTTCAGCGCCCATCGCGGACCACTCAGGTCCTGTCGGACCGGTGCGTCTGGGGTCTGGGCGGAGACGTCGAACCGGATATACTGGTGGTCGGAATAGGTCTCCACCTCCTCCACAACGCGCCAGTCGGTGACGCGCGGTGACAGGCTGGGGGTGGCGAACGTAACGTCCACCACCGACTCGTCCGTAAACCGCACGCACGTGGGGACAGGACCCCGGTTCTCGATCACCAGGCCCTGCGCACGGGCCCAGTGCTCGAGCATCCTGCCCCGCCTATAGTCCGTGGACCGGGAACCCCAAGCCGGACTCTTGGCGTTGAAGTCCCCGAGGACGAGGGCGGGGAGGGAACCGAGGGCGACGACGACGTCTCCCAGCTCCGTTAGGGAGTTCTGGAACTCAGCGAGAGTTCGGTTCGGGGAGAAATAAACGCCTACCACAGCGATCTCTCCGAACCATGCTGCGATGATCCCACGCCCTCTCTTGACGCGATCGAAGGGCGGGGTACCGGCGGCGGCTGACGAAACGAGGGTCACCGAGCCGTCCAAGTCCGCCACCCAGTCGTTCCTGGGCAGGACAAATTACGGCTCGGCGACCACGGTGACGTTGATCAACCACTGCGCCATGCTCTGGAGCAAAAGTTCCTGAGCAGCGGCGCAGTGGTTGATGTTCGCCTGGAGGAAGCGCAATGGGGCCATTAATCGGGATCCATTGCAGCCTCCTCCAGGGCCCCTCGCGGGGGTTCAGCCACGACGGCGACGGCGGCGGCAGTAGCGACGGCGGCGGCGGCGGCGGTGGTGGCGGTGACGACGGCGGCAGAGGGCCTACCTCTGCGCCTGGCTTTGGTGGGTGGGGCGCAGGACTTGCCCCCAGCCCGGTGATTGGCCGGCTTGCCAACCGCCTCACATGCGAAGCAGTGAGGCGGGGCGGAGCACGAGCCGGCCTTGTGACCGGGCTGACCGCAGCGGAAGCACCTATCGCTGCGGTCTAACTCCGAGGTGCACACGCATGCCGCATGGTTGCCCACTTGGCAGCGGAAGCACCTCAGGGGGTCTGGGGTCCAGGACTTTCACCTGC
Organism: Tholera decimalis; assembly: GCA_943138885.2. Taxonomy (NCBI): domain Eukaryota; kingdom Metazoa; phylum Arthropoda; class Insecta; order Lepidoptera; family Noctuidae; genus Tholera; species Tholera decimalis. The sequence continues at coordinate 21,433,621 of OW964552.2, read as the reverse complement.
GCAGACACCCAACCAACCAGGAGCCTTCGGCCCTCCTGGATCTTTTTAGCCGCCGGGACGGGGCAGCTAACCGTAATGGTTTGCGTCCCCGTGAAGCCAGGACGCAGGGCGCCCGCCCTCACCTGATCGGGAGGGCACCCCCCAGTCCTGGCTACGGCGGCCACCACTTTCTCGGCCGTCACGGAGTCATCCAGACCCAATATGCGCATGTCTGCACGCTTGGTGGGTCTGGAGACTCGGGCCTCCTCCGCATTTAAGGACGCTCTGAGCCGTTCGGCCAGAGCGTCAGCGGCAGGGCCACTGGCCGCGCCGGGGATCTCCAGCATCCGAGCCCCCGTCGCAGTGACCCGGTAACGGAGGCCGCTGACGATGCCGAGCTCCGTGATGTCGATCGCCATCCGCGCCTTCGCCAGCACGTCGCGGTACGACACGCCCCTCTTCACCGCATCCGGCTGCAGTGTGATCACTACAGCCGCGGTCTTGGGGGCGCGCAATCGCGCCGCGGCGTCTCGCCGCCGCTGTCGCTCCCTTCTCCGCGAGGACTTGGCTGCGCCAGCAGCCTTCCTCTTCTCCCCGGCCACTTGCCAGTCGGCGCCGGCCGGAGGAGTCTTTGGAGGAGGCTGCTGGGACGGCTGGTTCCCGGCCTGGGCCTTCTTCCCTTTGGCCGCCTGTTTCGGCCCCGCAGGTGTCGGGGTCAGAGGCGGCTTTGGTGGGCCCAGTTTGGGCTTGGCCGGGGCCGTCTTCGCCCTCGCAGGAGCCGCCGCCGCTGGGGCCGTCTGCCCAGTGGCCGTCTTTGCCTGAGGCGGCCTCGTCGCCGTCCGGGGAGGCTTGGACGTGGCCGCAGCCGCGTACGAAGGCGCCACCAGCGTGGGTCGCAGCACGCGGCTCTCCAATATGGAGAACCGCTGCTGGAAGGCGGCCAGCTCCTGTCGCACCAGGTCGAGAACCGAGTTCTCCGCTGGTGTGGGCTGGCCTTTCTCCTTTTGGCCCCGCGGCGGCGCATTCCGCTGGCCGTCTCCCCGGATTGCGGCCAGGTCTGCCTTAAGGGCGGCGTTCTCCCTCTGGAGAGCCTCCATGGCGGCAGTCAGGCGGGTGACCTCCGGCCGCAGATCGGACATATCGTCCCTTGCAGCCGGGGCCCCGCCGTAAGTCCGCGCGGCCGCCATGATGGAGGCCATGGCTTCGCCGATCGCATCCTCCTTGCTTCGCCGGTTCTGCTTCCGCGAGATGGTGCGGATGGCAGCTGCTACGGCCTCTTCTAGTTTGGCCTCGCCCGAGGCCAGACTAGTGTTGGGCTCTCCAGAGGGAGGCCCCCTCCCCGAGGTCTTGCCTCGGCCTTTACCCCGCACGCTAGTGGGGATCTTGCGGGCCGAGACAAGCCCCTCCTCCGACGACGACTCGTCGTCGCGGGGGCGCTTGAGGAACTCCTTCCTCCTGTCGGCGCCCCCCTCATCGCTCCTCACTGCGCTCCCAGAGACTAAGCTCTGGAAGCTCTCGGCGTCCGATGCCGAGTCGGTCTCCGACCCGAGCATCAGCACCCCTTCCTCCGCGGAGCGGCGCTCTGCGCTCGCTCAATGTTCGGTGCCAGTGAGGTGGACGTGCTGGACAAGTCCAGCGACTCCACCTCACGGGCACGTGAGCCTCCCTGGCTCGATGCGGCGACTGTCGGAAATTTGGGGTAAAAGCGGTTGTGTTCCCCCCCAGAGTACGGTGGGACTGACCGGACGTGTCCGGTGCGGGACTCCCCAGCTGAAGAGCAGCTGGGACTCGCCTGGGTATCTTTGACAAAAGCTTTGTTCTCCATATTGTTTTACTTTTTTAGAGAGGTGAGTTCCTCTGACCCTACACCCCATTTCCCCTCCCCTGGTTCACTTCACGGTTACTTCTAAAGATTAGACGCATACCGGAAGTGAACCCTTCCTTCCCCTTGACCCGATCTCTGAGACCGGGTCCCGCGCCATCTAGAAGCTCGAGCCAGCTGCTCGATCCTCCAGGCGGCGCGCCTTTCCCCCGGTGTGTCCCTCTCGGTCTGGTTTCTCCCTCTGGGCCCGTCCGGCATGAGTGCCTCTACCGGCATGGCCCCAGAGATCATCGAAACACGCAAGCCCCACCACGACGACAACGTGGGGACACAGTTGGTGGGGGTTATTTTTACCCTAGAAGTAATTACTCTGCATTATATTGATGAACGATTCAACCTCCGTTAATTTGCAGCAATTTTGATTATGATAAAATATGCTATCACCCTCCCATCTTGTAGGTTGTCCTAGAATTATTACTATCCCTTCGGTCCCATTCGGTTATCACCTTGTTCCATTTAGTATGCTAGTTTGTTTTAAAATCGTGTACTTGCGAAATAACAAGCATTTCTCAATATGAATGAGACAATACGAATACTTCGGAGTTCTGTCAATTTGCATAATAAACTGTATTGGTAATGAAGAGCTCGGAGAAAGAAAGAATTACACGGGTGGAACATCAGCACACACATTGAGGTTAAGCTATGCTAGATCGATGGGATACCAAGTTTCTTCCGTAGCTCAGGAAAAACGTTAAAAGGTTGGTTTGCAACGGGTAGTAAGAAATCAAGGCTTGTCAGTTACCCAGTTACAGTACTCTGGAGGTCGGATAGACAGGCAATTCAGGTAAAATACGGGTAATAAGCTGCATTCAGTGAACCTGGAAGCCGATCCCAACACAATTATGAAAAGAGGGGCAGATCAAAATCAATCCGCCGAGTAAGTCTCGGCGTAATTGATTACAGCGGAGAGGAAATAGTACATTGTTCATCGAGGGGAGAAAGTGACCGATTACCAATGAGGGTGTAGTTTTTTGAGGCCCAAAACGCAGCTGAGGGCCTTAATACACACGAGTTGGAAATCGCACTACAGAACGGATCTGAATGAAATTTGGTAAGTAGATAGTTGACATCCTGGAATAACACATAGGCTACTTTTTATCCCGAAATTCCCACGGGGTCGGGATTTGCGCGGGAAAACCTTCCCACGCCTACGAAGTCGCGGGCAAAAGCTAGTGATACATATGTAGTGCTTTATACTATAACTACGAGGAAAATAAGAGAGAATAATAATAATAATAATCTGTGTCTTGTCTTTTGGCATTATACGTACTTTTAAGTTAGCTACTGATTTGGTCTAAATTAAAAAAAAAAAAATACCGCGTTAGTAATGGATTTTCATACACTTTTCCCTTCCTCTCCAGTGTCTCCAGCACGATGAGAGTAGCCCGTATCTGTATTGTTTTACTATACTACTATAGCGTGCATTGTACATTCGGCACGCTTGTCATCTTATCTAGATAGTCATTTGTTTTCATTATCTATCACACTACCGTGTTACATTGTAGCCTTTATTATCAGTACAATAAGGTCTATGATAAAAGAAATAGCGTGTTGTTTACATTGTGATTAGGTGCTATTATGAGAGATAGAGTTTGGCTTTGTTAATAAATATTCTTAAGCTGTTTGTAGTCGGTTTAAGAACTGCCACACAGAGCGATCAGTGCAAGGCTGTCGTGGTTGGAAACCTTTTAAATAATTGAACTAGTTTCAGTCAGTGACTTTGCCCGCATGGAAATTAACACAACGCGGGGTGTTGAGTTTCATCCTTTCGGCTGTGATTGATTAACAAAAATCAGAACTTTCACATTAATAATATTAGGATAGTATAATCGTGCAGCCATTACCACCAACCTTAAGTAATATTATTATTACAAAATTCTTTTTGAATAAGTCAAAGGCCACACTGAAACTCCAACGCCACATTCATGTAGTAAAAAGATAGTTACTATCCACAAAGATTAATTACTGTAGTACCAGTAGTACTTAAAACAAATATCTAATTACTTTCTTATTTTCATCAGTGAAGATGGATACGCTGTTGTATCCTTCAGAGTGTAGCAGTACCTACATCGCTACTTATTCTAACATTATATTTAATTAAGCGTACTTCCTTGGATACCCGGATAGTATCATTAAGTTCCACAACTTTCCACAACTCCACAACTTTTTTTTTTCACACAACGCCATCTAGTCCCAAACTAAGCAGAGCTTGTGGTATGGGTACTAGACAACTGATAAACATACATATATATTTCTAAATACATACATATTATAGATAAATTACACCCAGACAAAGAACAAATGACCGAGCTCATCACACAAACATTTGTCCTAGGTGGGAATCGAACCCACGACCTTGCGCATAGCAGTCAGGGCCACTGACCACTATACCAACGGGCCTGTCAGTTGAAACTATTTCGCCGGAAGCTATGGAAATGCACTTATAAAACTTTAACGCACAACATTCAATACAGTAAGCTTTTTAATTAGCTCAATGAAAACTTAGCTTCATTAACTGACATATCGCAGACGATATGTCATTATTAATTTAATTTGCATATTACGCTCCGTTCATTATAATTATGTGGATACTTGGATATAGAATGCTATACAATGAAACGTTCTTGCTAAAGAATTGTAACACAGCTTTCTGATTTTAAAGGCGGATCCGTATATCGAAAGATTCAGGTATTTTATACGAATTTTAAAAAAATATGTATTATGTACATACATTATATACCGATAGATAGATAGCCCTCTGCCATCGAGCGATCTGAACGTTCTTGTACGATTGAAAACCCGTAATCACTATAAATCAGATTACTTACTTACTTATTGTTCTCTTTGTTTTGTTCTAGAAAAATAGATGCCAAGTTTATATTGTATACTTTCTGACAGACGCGAGAAACTTGAAAATACCTAAGTTATTATCTTCGTAAAGTGAAAGGAACTCCACAATAGCTCGCGAACAACTATAATGGTTTCCAGTGTGAAAAGTTTTGATGGAAAACGAATGCTGGAGTTTGCCTAGTTTGGAATCAATGATTTCTAAATAAGCTTTGCTAAGTAAAAGATTTTTTTAATGCGTTTTTCCTGCTAAGCTCTAAAAGCTGGTCTAAGTTAGGTCCTGAGCTGAAGTTCGTAATAGGTGCTTGACTAAACGATGTCAGATTTCATCTCCATAATCGTATTATACGTATCCCCGGGGATTTTAACACTTATATTGTTGTACACATTTTATGTCTTATGTGTGTCTAGATATAACAGATTAATTTGGAAAATGTTTGTTACATCTATACTAATATTATAAAGCTGAAGAGTTTGTTTGTTTGTTTGTTTGTTTGCTTGAACGCGCTAATCTCAGGAACTACGGTTCTGATTTGAAAAATTATTTCAGTGTTAGATAGCCCATTTATCGAGGAAGGCTATAGGCTATATATCATCACGCTAAGACCAATAGGAGCGGAGCACTAATGAAGAATGTTTCAAAATCGGGGGATTTTATTCCACGCGGACGAAGTCGCGGGCGGAAGCTAGTTTAGTATAAAATGCCTTCTATTATTCTGATACAGTAAAGTCAAGAGCGTACAGCTTAAATGAAAACTGTTTGGAATGCCATGAACTACTTAAGTGATTTGTTCATGGCATTGTAACAACAAAATGTCGCTTTTCCTAGTTAAAATGCAACACTGAATTGAAGATTTATTTGAAAAGTTTGACGGGCTTGAAGAATTTAGGGTATACTTTCTTTCTAGTTACGATCTTAAACTCAAAAAAGCTCTTAGGTTTTAGTCTCAAGGGGCAGCGGAAATTCAGTTCTGTTACTTATCTCATACCTACGTAAACTAAAAAAAAAAGAACCCAACATAGGGTATTACAAATAAATATAGTTACCTATAATGGGTATTGTAATTTATAGGTTTAAACTTTACTTCTTCTTCTTCACTAAAACTTTTTCCCATTATCTCGGATCGGCTCTCCTTATATGCATTTTCCGTACATTTCTGTTGATTTCAAAACTATCGTGTCATTCAATACATTGGTACTAGAAATTGCACCAAAAAACTCTTAATAAAATAATGCAATTGCTTTGGACCAACAGTACCTAATTCAGCCAAGATCTGTAAAGAAAACATGGCTTTTGTTATAAAATATATACCATAACGTTGATTAATGGCTTCTAGATCTGTCATTTGTTAGCGAGAGCGTTCAGTACGAACAGGTGAAGTTTAGGCAAGAAAGTTTTAAGTAATTTCCCTAGCACCTGCTACGTCGAGTAAATATATATAATATTATATGTACTAGAGATGCCACGAATAGTTATTTGGCCGAATCTATACTAATATTATAAAGCGGAAAAGTTTGTTTGTTTGTCTGCTTGAACGCGCTAATCTTCGAAAGTACTGGGTGGATTTGGATGTAATTTGGTATGGAAGTAGCTTGAATCTTGAGGAAGGTTATAGGCTACTTTTTACGCGACTGCAAAAAAGGAGAGTCATGTTTTTACCGTGATAGAATCCACGGGAGCGTAGCCCCGCGTGAGTACTAGTACCGAATATTTGGCAAGGCTCTCGGCCGAAGCACCGAATATTTGGCAGCCGAATATTCGGTAACACTTAGTACTTTCAGCTGGTGATAAGTCACACCTCGTCACTTACGAGTTTAAACTTGCATCGCTGAAGTAGCACGTAGGCGCGGGCAGTTGTTTCATTTGTGATTAGGTCGCGGTGGTGTTACAACACGCTTTATTTAGTGATTGTTGGTGCATCATACTGTACGTACTGTATACTACAAATTACTTTAAATGTGATTATCTTAAGAAATATCACCCACCCATACACACAAAACGTTTTTGGAATACCTTCATTGTGCGTACGGCTAAGGAGTTGAATTCCCTGCCGGAGTCTGTGTTTCCCGATAGCTATAACCTAGGGGTCATTAAGTCAAGAGTGAATAGGTTACTTTTAGGTAAGCGTGCTTCATCTTCGACCACATCATCACTTAACATCAGTTGAGATGGTGTTCAAACGCGAGCCTATTACCAATAAAAAAAAATCACTATTTGTTCAAGAAAAGCAAAATGATTTAAATATTTACTTGCCATTTTTCTTGACCCCGTTTTAAAACTAGTTTCTAGGGAGTAGTTCAAACACAAACAGCAGAAAAATCTTGTAGATACTCTGAAAACTAATAGCACCGATGATGATTCATCTCCACGTTGAAGGAAAAGGAATGTCAATGAAAATGACAAAACCATTGACACCAATGACGTATTACAATATAGACGCGTCATATTCCCACAAAGCACCTCTCAAAAACGGCACGAAACACACACTAAGAGAATTACTATCTAATACGTGTAAAGAAAGGGAAAGAAAATAAATGCCACCTCTAGGCACACCTGATGTTAAAGAGAGATGAATATACATCTTTAGTTACGTTCTGATGAAACGCTGCATGCTTATTGGTCAAGCGCATGTGTGACGTAGCATTCAGAGGCATGTGGGGAAAGAAGGACACTTGATTTTTTTATAAAACAGTATTTTTAATTTATAAATATTAATGTAATATTTCATAACAGTAGATATTGTTAAGGTGCAGTTATTACAACTGCTACATGAAACTTTTTTTAATAAATATTTACAAAAGTTTTTTATTTATGTTGTACTTAACATGTTGTAGCAAAATGTTACAAACTGTTATGAAATTATCGTGTTACACAAAGTTATATAAACCATTATATACTTAATTGCTGTGTGGCAATTATTATAAAACAAACATTAATAACCTTAATCTTAAATCTATACTAATATTATAAAGCGGAAAAGTTTGTTTGTTTGTTTGCTTGAACGCGCTAATCTTCGAAAGTACTGGGTGGATTTTGATGCAATTTGGTATGGAAGTAGCTTGAAGCTTGAGGAAGGTTTTAGGCTTTTTACGCGACTGCAAAAAAGGAGAGTTATGTTTTTAACGTGATAGAATCCACGGGAGCGAAGCCCCGCGTGAGTACTAGTTATAAATAAATTAAAAATGGGGTGGACTGTGACGGCAATCTAAAATGTAAATAAAGACTATACTTAGTATAAATTAGTTAATAAAATATTATATTCATTCAATATAATAATTAACAACATAAAAAAAAATTGGTACAATAGTTCCCAAACATCCCGTCAACGTCATGTGACCTAACGTGACTTCATTCATTCATACGCTAGCCGCCATTAGCCGTGTTGAAAAAGTAAAATAAAAAATGTATTTCAGTTGATATTTACCTACGAAATGACACATTTTGGCCTCTCACGGAAGCAGTATAATTAGTGCAACAACTGAAAACGCACAAAGGCATGTTTTTTTCCTAATTTTCTTTTAAAACACATTTTTCTTAAGATGTGTAGTGTCGCGATCGCGACACAGGTTCCTGCGTGACTAAAGAGATACGAGGCACTTACCTTGATTTCAACTTGCCATTCCAGAGCGCGGACAACGCATCTATAGTTTATTATATCATTGCATTGACACACAGGATGGTTTCTGGAATTGTTTTGAGTTACGTTCAGATAAAAGTGTGAAACATAAAAGTTTCGGTAGCAAATTAACTTGATTTTTGCATGGCATCTGTTCACCAAGATCCGACAGCAAACCCTTACGTGGTGGTTAGCAAATCAAACGCAATACAATATCCAACCTCCAGTTGTTTGGAAAAACTCATTCAACATGGTTTTCATGGAATAGAATGACCAGGTTTGCCATTTTTATTTTCGTAAAATAAAAGGTACAGGGTACATCCTATTTTTATAGGAATACAAGTTTAGTAACGGGGTTTGAAAAGATACACAGATACGAGAAAAACATACCTACCTTTTCATTACTGTTCGTAGTCGAAAAAAAAAGTTACTTAAATTAAAGCGTCAATGGTCTAGTGGCCAAGATGTCGGACTTGTGATCGGGTGTGAACCCCACCCATCACACTGTTGCTGTGAACCCACTCCAGACACACGCATATTTAGCTTAATTGGAGATGTTAACAACATTGCTAGTAATGTGATTTAAACCCACATTGCCAGTTCTCTTAAAAAAAAAACGACGGGTTGCACTCCGGGAGTGCCGGCAGAAGTGAAAACTTGAATATTAACGTTGTGCATTTTTGATATTTTGGAATGGTTAGGGAATAATTTTGCACGAATTGCTTTAATATCAGTATAAAAGTACTATCATTTATGTGGTAGAATACAATATTTATTTATTGCGCTATTGTACACAAACATGACAATTTATATTAATTACATTAAAAAGTTTGCGCAGGCATACATTTTCGCCGCGCCGTCGAAAGAGAGGGGGATACTTCCTCTTCTACGCCGCGCCGGCTGTCTACTCTCCGTCCGTCTTACGAATTTTCGATCAGGTCACGTGTCCTGACGCGAGTTTAACATTTTTTACCCATTACAAAAAAGTGCACAACGCCGCTAAGGAAGTTTTCGGAAAATCGCTTTAATTTGTAAAGGATTCTTTGCCTAGAAAATCTTATTTCATATTTCCTGTCTTGTAAACCAGTATGGCTTCCAGTACCAGTACATTCAAATTTTACTCAATTGCCGAAAATGGGTGAAGAAAACGCGTGAAGCAGTGCGAACAGTGTAGGTAATTCGATTTAAATAATTGAATAAATTTAATTTAAATAAAAACAACACAAATAGAGAGAATTATTTGATCACGAAGCAACAGCAGAACACTGACTTCTAAGTCACAGGTTTACCCTAGTTTAGGAGGCAGGGTTTCCAATGATTGAGACACATTTTTAAATTAAAAACTGTGTTATATCCTAATTAATAAGTAACTATGTAACAAAGGTTTTTTGGTGTTCAATAAAGTTATAATCTTAAAAATAGATTGACTAAAAAGCTTTTAAAATGAACTCTGTTTTTATAGAAACGTATTGAAGATATTGAAATAGATTTCCAATGACTGAAAAGCATAATTGTGTTTGTGTTTTTCGGAGTATCTATCTATAGTTCACTTAACGAATAGACTTGCTTTCAGTAAACTCTTTTACAAGTAATACTTTTCTTGTACATGGACCGCCAGCATTAGTTATACAGATGGTTCAGCCTAGGGAAATTAACTGACAAAGGACTAAGTTTGGAATTTCGTGCCAGTTCTTCTTCTTATGAAACGACCAACTAGAGCTGCACACTTACGTAAACTATTTATTTATTAAATAACATTATGTCCTTTTTGGCTTATTACTGTCTATTTATTTCGGGAAAACAAACAGATTCAAAAATTTCTTAATCTACAGGATTTACTTTAAAGTATTGGCATATATGTCACTACAATTTCTCACTATCTCACTACGATTTCTACATATTAATAATATAATATTATTTAGGAACTATAATTATCCACATGACCGAGACATGAATAAGGAGGAATAAAGTAAGGGAAAAAAGAAACGATTAGACATAGTCATTCATTGGGGATACAAAACATAAGCAAAAGTTTTCAAAAGGTACGCTATTTAAGAATGCTCTAACACTGCTGCACCGAAATATTACAGAATGAGCCCGTACAAACGTACAGAGAAGCCGATAATACATCACGTTTCAGTTCAATTAATCGTGCGTGCATACCGCACACGCTAAGCCGTAGTGCTTTTGTCTCTTAATTACTTACATCGTCCACAATGCTAATATTATTATCTAGGTACTCGTTTCAAGGCATCACTGTTAGAATCCTTAGACCAACACGATTACAACACTAATAATATAATACAATTTACTACGTGTATTGAATGCTCCAGGTTCAAAGGAATCTTCTATACCAACATATCGGAAATTTTATGTGCATGATGTTCCGGGAAATTTAATATCTTTTGCTTTTAGTACGAGAGTTGGGTTAGACTTTATCGGAAAGAAAAGACACCTTGACGGTATGTTTATTCTGTCTGTAGGTGCCTATTTAAGAGGTGTATCGTTTGCTTTTCAAAGTGTACGCTTTGAACGATAGGATTTAACCATCCACACCAATATTGTAAGTTTGAAAGTTCAAATGTATGGACGTTTAAACTTTTGTCACTGAAACATGCTAGAATTACTAACAGATACAGGTTATAGTCTGCAATAGCAAAAAAGCTTCTAGTTCGCTCCAAAATGAGTATAATAATAATTATTGCTAGTATTCTATGTTCTTGATTTGAATTTGCGTTGCAGAAACCCGATGATTGACGGATCTTAAATAATTTTTTTTATAATAATTAAGCCGGTTACGTTGCCACTGCTGTTAAGCCTGCAATACATGTTGGCCGAGTGTAGGCCAACGCGAGCGTTGGCAAATAGGTACAAGTCAAGAAATAATGTCCACACGTTCGACAAGTTCGTCGAACGCCAATGGAGACGACCAATGTAGAAGAGGCTCTGCAGAGCTGCCCACACGTTGGCCGAGCGCAGGCGAGCGCCTTTGATTTGTGACCAAAAAGTGACACCGATCCGAAGTGAGGCAAGTGATCACGAGCAACGGCGAGCGAAGACAAGTTGCACCAAATGAGCTCTATACACGTTGGCGCTGGCCTCCACTCGACCAACTAGGCAAGTGACACCGAGCGATAGCAAGACAAGGCAAATATACCGTCTACATGTTGGTATTGGCCTTCACTCGACACAGGCCTCCTCTCTATGAAACGAAATGGGTTGTAATCCTGCACGCGCGCCCAGTGCGGATTGGTGGATGGCACATGTCTTCGGATTTTTTATCCCAGGACATGCCGGTTTCCTCACGATGTTTTCTATCACTGATTTGAGAGCAGTGGTGATGATATAAATTACACAAAGTAATGGGCCTGACTTGGTTCGAAGTCTTGACCTGCAACTCGCAGGTCAGGCCCATTACCACTGGGCCACCACTTCTCCTTTTAATTTTTCTACAGATTATGTAAATTAAGAACTTGCTAGGCAGTGTTTAATCTGGTTATATTTATTTATTTATTATATACTTTATTGTACACCTCACAATATTTCTATGGATACAATTTTTTTTTTCATACAAATGGCTTTAATGAGAACAATGATCTAATGATTTCAGTCATTAATTGGCTGTCTTGGATCACAGTTTATTGCAACCATTGCAAATTTTTATCAGTAACTAAAATATAACTGTGTGCTCTAAAATAGTATCTAAAATATCTCCGTCAGGCAAAAACATTTAAATTATGTTTACCCACATGACGTATTGTTGGTAATTAATACATTAATAAATAACGAGTCGTCAGGGCACGCCATCAAGTTTTGTACTAAGCATTTGTCTGTTCGCGTAAACATTAACAAAATTATATAGAAATTTTATTACCGACAACCACCCGTTATTTTCGCGTGACCATAACAATAATATACGATCATATAAAATCGTGTGACGCATGTTCAGGAATATCTCCTAGATTTTTAGGATTGTACCGTCAAAAAAAGAGTTTAGTGTGCTGGCAGTAATTAAACATTTTTGCAATTAGCAGAATCATACATATTTTTTATTGCGTGTGTTATACAAGGAATAGGTATTAAGCGTGCACACAGGAGCGATATTTATGCTGAGATTCTGAAATGACATGAATAAAAAATTGTTTACTAAATAAAGTCGCAAAGCAATTGTTTTTGCTGTATGTACCCAGCAAAAACAATTGCTGTATGTACCCGTTAAAAATGTGTCGCGCTATTTCCGACTGTTTAATGTTATGTATTTAAAATTCTTGAGGTATGGTTGTGTCAGAAGTCATTATAATCGAGTTTAGGTTGGATATACAAACTTGTTCATTAAAATATTTAGTACCTATAACACATGGTAAATATCCCGTTTTAAGTTCTAATTTTTAGGTTGGATATAGAAGTTGATTCATTAAAACATAAAAAGTAATAACTATTAAAATGTTTCAGAAGTATATTTTCATTTATTCCTATTACGTACATGGAGGTAATATACGTACTACGTACTAGAGAAGTCACCACACATCACTACTGCGTTCTGTTCAAGTGCGGTCAATTGGCCGCACTTCACTTCACGGATGCTTGTCAGATCTTGAGCACATAAGTCATTTTTTGTTTTATACGAAAAAACGTTCTGACGCATTAAATATGCCATCGTGTGTTTTATGATATTGCATTATTAATTCAACTAATACGGCGAAGTGCAGAGGAATTCTCTCTTCTCTCAGAACTTCTCATTGGTTAATAACTATGTAGATATTTATTTTTAAATTTAAATTGAAGAAAATATTTGGTGGACGCCATTTGTCATAGACTAAAAATTAAGATGTGACAATTTTTGTACAAGCTGACGATTCTTTTAATAACGGAAGATAAAAATCTAACATATAATATTTTACATTATTATTTGATAATTACATACATTTAGAAAGGAACTAACGGTGGTTATTCAAAGTAAAAAAAATGAAAGTTGAAAAATAATTATTACATACTGTAAGACATAATTTATTACATTTTGTTTATTTTAGGTTTTCACGTTTAGGCCGTAAAGATAGGGAAAATTAATAAAATTCGTCCAAAACAACCACAGTGAAGTAACGTGGTTACCATCCAATCATACTTCTAATCATACTTTACTCCAAAAGAAGAAGAAGCGTGCAGTGCACTACAAATGTCATCATACCCGATCGTCTTTCCAACACTTATTAGTTCTATACAACCAGCTTTCTCTTGAGTAAGGACAAGTGCTTCTTCAGACAATGATACTCCATGATTTAATACATAATAAACTAGACTGTATTGATTTAAAGAAAATGATAAAACTTGCAGTACCCAAGTCGGTTCACTGACGTGGAGTGCGCGACTACCCGCTCTTTGCCACAAACTCGTACCGGACGAATGCCGTTGCGCGCGTTCCACTCACACGTCTTGTACAGGTGTATAATAAACATTTCTTGGAGGTTGATATTTTTGTGTTACCAAAAAAAATATATATAAGAAGCAGGTAATAAAGAAAATTAAAACTAATTGAGACATAATCATTTTCAATAAGTACTTTAAGTACTTATTAAGTTAATTATGGGTGACTTCATTGTTAGTGTCACGTCCACCGCATAGCAATGTAAATAGTAATTTGTGAAAAATGTAGTAGTTATTACATCTTTTTTGTTGTTACAATGTACTCTATTAAGCATATATAATGTAATATCGTTTGTTTTCCCCAATAAAGTAAAATAAAATAAAATACTTATGTATTGTTTCAGCGCTGCAGCGAACTTTAGTTTGAATTCTTGCCAAAATGGAACTTATCCTTTGCTTAGGATAGCTCCTCTAGTACCTAGTATATGGGCGTGCGGACAGCGAGTAAAGGGCAACTCGCTGTCCGACCATGGACCATGCCCGGGTCGACGGCGCGTTGTGTTCCACGCGCGCCTCAAAGAGCGTCAGCAACATGACGAGGCCCCCCCTGTAGAGGGCCGAAGTCTGCCGGGGTCGTGGGACTTATCCCATTACCGTGACCCCGGTACGTAAAGGGTTATTGAAGGAACACCGTGGATTTTAGTCAGTAAAAGTCTGACAGTCCCTCCCGCCCTGCCCGGGGTGGGAGGGCTTATTTGATAATTTTACCACGTAAAAAAAAAAGTACCTAGTATATATTACTTCAATGATTACGTACTATAAAAGTACCAATAATACATTTCGACGAAAAGAAACATTGCAAAAATGCATTGCAATAAATATTTGTATTCGTCATTTAATTTTTATTCACCACCACATAATATACATAAAGTTAAAATAAATAAATTTATATTCACTCAAATTGAATCACGTAATAATAGGCAACTTTAATTCGAAAGAAACATAATCGAAAATTTTACAGCTAGAGTCTTTGGAAAACTTGATTTAATAACAAAAGTTGTAAGTATTCGCGGTCAAAGTTTCAGTTCCTGAGGTTTCCCTCATCAGAAACGAATGATTATTCAACTCTATTGTACTGTAAATGATCGTAAAATCAGGGGCCGAATGAAGCTGTTTGTTATATAAATCTGTGCATAAAAAGTAATAGGTATCCCTCAGTATTGAATATATACGGGTCAGTTGGGACAAAAATATAAAAGTGAGATTTAGACAGCTTTAAGTGAATTGGATACTTTAATTACTCTCAACGTATCTTAACCTATTCCCCTCATCAGTATACTAAAGGAACGTCGACAGATGTTGCCTTTTGACATTTCAAACATTTCCCCATATGAGGGAGAACATAATACAAAAAGAATTAATAAAATCGGTCCATACTCAAGTTCTAGTAAGACTAAAGAATAACTAATCTTTTTTTTTAAATTGTTTATATTAAATTATATATTAATTGTAATCCCTACTATCCATAGGTGTACGGAGAAACTCACAGTTTATTTTTTATTATATTATTATAAAAATCAATTGATTGTGTAATTTCCACGCAAACGAAATCACAGGCACAAGTTAATAACATAATTAACTTTTTCTGATGTCAATTGACGATGACAGATAAAATAGTATGAGCCTCAAAAAATGCCATCCTTTTTGTGTAAAATCTATACTAATATTATAAAGCTGAAGAGTTTGTTTGTTTGTTTGTTTGTTTGTTTGTTTGCTTGAACGCGCTAATCTCAGGAACTACGGTTCTGATTTCAAAAATTCTTTCAGTGTTAGATAGCCCATTTATCGAGGAAGGCTATAGGCTATATATCATCACGCTAAGACCAATAGGAGCGGAGCACTAATGAAGAATGTTTCAAAATCGGGGGAATTTTTTTTTCCACGCGGACGAAGTCGTGGGCGGAAGCTAGTATAAAATATAAATGCTATGAAAATTTGTTCAGGGCTAACAATATCAACCATGAATAAATAAATTCTAAATCATAAATTCCTTTCGTTATTCGGAGTTGTGATCAAACTCATTTGGCAAAAGGAGTACTTTTTCTAGGACTATACTAGTACCATAAAGCGGGAAAGTTTGTTTGTTTGTTTAAACTCGCTACTCTTTGAAAGCACTGGGTAGATTAGGATGATTTTTTTATGTAAGTAACCAGACTTGAGCAATTACCCGACTACAAAAGAAGAAGGGCTATGTTTATCGTGATAAAGTCCACGGGAACAAATCCCGCGCGACTGCCAGTATTTAATAAAAATCTTATTTTTTATTAAAGACAATGTGGGTAGATTTCGCATTACTAGCAATCTTGTTTTAACCCTCCAACTAAGCTAAATATGCTTGTGTCTGAAGTGGGTTCACGTCAAACATCACTCATTCGTACCCGTGACCTCTCGATCACAAGTCCGCCACCTAAGCCATTAAGCTATTGACACTTCAAAAGAAGGAAGAATATCCTTTTAAATATCTAATAGAGTGATTCAGTAATTTCTGACACTGACTTAAATGATGTTACGTACGATATGCGTTGTTACATTAGATGCCTCGCGTGGAGTTCCTTATGCTAGAGGTTCGTATGCTCCCTGCGTCAGTTTTGCATTAATTATCGTCTTCTATCTGAGTCTGTCCTTGGCATCGAGCAGTTTGACATCCAAAGTAGTGCGGACCAGCTAATTGGGCTAAGTCCTCTTGGCCTTTTGCAATCTACTTTATTAGTAACCATTAATTGTTCGTGGTTGTGGCGGTCTTTCCGTGCTATGTGTCCCAAAATGAAATCGAAGGTGCTGAAGAATCTTATTTTATATTAAGTTCTTAAAATACGCAAATATTATTGCCTCTTTGACCTACTGTTTTGTTTTATATAATTTTATATAATTGATGATAGGCTCAAGTTTGATCAATATCTCACCTGCTGGTAAGCGCAGATGTTGTCGAAGATGTAGCACCCATACCTAGTAACCTATTCACTCTTTACTTAAGGATCCCCAGGCTGTCTTTACTTAACAGAAAACACAGGCTTTGGCAGGGAATTATCTCTTTAGCTGTACGCACAATGAAAGTATACCCAAAACGTTTTGTGCCTACGGGTGGGATGTCATCCATGTGTTGTAGCGCATCGCCGTTCGTTTTATAGTTGGATGATGGAATAGTATTAGTAGAATTAGACTGTAGCAACATCCTTCAACACCACATCTCAAAGACATCTGTAACTACGATCGGATTTTTTCAGTATTCACATTTCTAAGCCGTAGATAAAGATATATTACATTAGGCCACTAGACCAAATATTCGTATACAAAAAACTCTGGGCTTCTTAAAATTATAACACGACGATACTTTTTTTTCCCTGTAGGGCGAAAAGCAATATTGATTCATCCTCTTTGACACACTTATACTCATAGTTCACCTGTATTGTCACATAGATTACGTTATGTAGAAATTTCCTTTCATCCTCGATATATGTAAAAGTTAATATTTATGTTTTACGATGAGAGTTCCCTGTATTTACATAGCATGCGTGTGTCAAAACTAGAGCAGATATAGAATTAACAAAATGCAAAACGCATTTCACGTTACATGGCAATTTTTTTTATTGTTGTGAATGCGAACCGCGTCGTACTGTAACAGTTTTTATAGGAATACTATTGTGGCGACACATTGTATTTTGCTGAGTTAGCTCCTTCAGAGCTCTCACGGCCAACCGCTCCTAATGAAGTCAGTCGCTACCCATAGGCCACAGTATAGACCCGCGTATACACCGTGTATAGACTTACGTCATAGACCGTGTCTTTGTATTTAATTTAAGTGATATATAAAATACAAGTTATCTGTTTTCAAGGTGTCTACTTATTTTATAAATTCACAACCTTCTGACTAAGGAGTAATAAATTAACGACTACACAAAGGATAACCTACAACCTAGGAGTCTTTAAGTCCAGAGTGAATAGGTTACTTTTAGGTAAGCGTGCTCCATCTTCGATCACATCATCACTTACCATCAGGTGAGATAGTGGTCAAACGCGAACCTATATTCAATAAAAAAAAAAAAAAAAAGGACAATTAAATCCTCGTCAAACATCCGTTAAACTATTTAATATAAAACATTCTGATCTCTAATTTTTATTGTATGTTGGAATTTGCAGTAACTGAATGAGTCGGCAGATTAAGGTTGGGGTGGGAAAAAAAAACTTGTAAAAGATACAACTTTACATATATTTTTTTCGTTTGCTTTTTTTTATGTCTGCTATTTTCACACAATTTAAAACGTTAATGTTAAACTGTGCTGGCCTAACGCTGTTAAAATTATTTTGAGTGAAAATCAAACTTTATATAATACTAGCTGACCCGCCACGACTTCATTCGCGTGGTATCCTACCCCTACCCTATCCCTACCCTACCCCTACCCCACCCTACCCCTACCCTACCCTACCCCTACACTACCCCTACCCTACCCCTACCCTACACCAACCCTACCCTTACCCTACCCCTACCCTACCCTACCCCTACCCTAAAAAACATTTACAAAAAAGACGATAATTGATCAGTTATCGAGCGGGATGAAAAATGATTAAATTAATAAAATGGCTATTCAAAAATAGGGGATGGTGATAAAAGGGTAAAAATTTAGGGTTGTATGTATTTTTTAATGCCACATTATATAAAAATAAAACAAAAAGTTTTGTCCAAAAATATAAAAAAAAATATTAAGGGTGAACAACCCTTATCACTTAGGGGTATGAAAAATAGATAGTAGCCGATTCTCGGACCTACTGAATATGCATATAAAATTTGGTAAAAATCAGTAAAGTACGGTAACTAACATTGTGACACGAGAATTTTATATATTAGAGAATATGAATGCATAATTATCTTCTTTCTTGTGGAGATTGCTGCAGCTGCATGCCAGAGCCTGCACGTATCATAGATACTCTGACATATATATCGAAAATAGCTTGTAATTTTGTTTCTAAAGTATAAGCGGCGCAGTGGAATATGTTAAACCTTATAATTTAATATGAGACCAGAATTAAATGAATTTAATATTTTTTTTTTTATATAGGTGACAAAACTATAAAAATCTGTTTACCGTACGTATATCGTGCTGATTATATTTGTTACGAATATTAGTCCAAATCGAAGATTTCACGATTTGATTGCAGTTTTCTAAAGAAAAATACTTTTCTTCTCTATGTTTAATATTTCTCTTTGTTGACTTTGTAAAGTATTGTATATACTTTTTATTTTATTATTTCTTTTTCGTTTTTTGATCTTTTTATATTTTCATATTGTGAATGTCAGGAATATGTAGGTTATTATTTCTTTTTATGTTATTTTCATTATAATTTATAGATTCATGAATTAATTCATTCTCAAAAGATACAACAGACATGCTGTACCTTCATGCTTCTCATATGTTTTGACGAATACGAATTGTATGGACTTTAAAAGAGACGTTGACCTCTGAGTTTGTTTCGGTTTTTCTTCTCAGTGTATTCAGTTTGGAAACACTGGCCTCATCTAACTTAACTGAGAACAAAAAAACTGAAGTGTAAAAGTGTTATTTATTATAACCAATTTACAAAAATAAATATTTCATTTCATTTCTTAAGACGGATAAGATTTAAGATTCACACATTGAAAAATCATTTTTCAAAGCGTTTTTCCTGAATATGGAAATATGACAGAAAACATTCAATCATTTATTCATTTTGTGTGCGTCATACCTAAATAATAAATATAAAGTTAAAACTTATTACTGTTTTAAAAAAGAGAGAATTCTAAAACTTAAATTTGCTATGTAGCATAAAGTAGTTCTTTCCACACTACCACATTTATCATTAGTACTTCCAGGTAATTCTCAACTTAAAAAAAAAAAATGACAAGTATATCATTACTATTTCAAACGATATAAGATTTATTCATTGTCAAAATTACAATAAACATGAGTATGTCATCAGCCCATGACTCACACCTCGAGACGTTTTCACGTCAAACGATTTGCACGGTCACTTGGCAATTGTTCGTCATTCTAATCTAAATTAAACTAGCTATTGATTTATCATAATGTCTATTGTTTTGTCATGAATACACATAGAGAACTGAGCATCACCGTCACAAATTTCACTAATCTTGTCGAACTGACCACGAATATCTGGCTAGTATTAAATATTAAAGTATTATTTATTATTATACTTGATTGCACCCCTCATAATAATCGCAAAACAACTATTTCTAAAACCAAGCAAATACTTATCGTACTTACGAACAAATTTGAATGGATAAAAGACAAATGATTTGGAAGGCTATCAGTGTGCAAACATTATCAATAATCCATACTAATATTATAAATGTGAAAGTAACTCTGTCTGTTTGTGTGTTACCTCTTCACGCCTAAACCGCTGAACCGATTTAGATGGGAAGCCTGAAGAAGAACCCTGGGAAGGACATAGGATAGTTTTTAACCCGAAATTCTTACGGGTTCAGGATTTACGCGGAAACCCACTCCCACACGAACGAAGTCGCGGGCAGACGCTAGTTAGATATATAATATAAAATAATTGATTGATAGGTACTAGATTATAAGTTCCTATTGATAGCACTATATGGATCTAATATTGTCTGAAATAAACGTCTTATTTTTATTATAACATTTTTTAATACGATTATTTTATTAAAAGTGAAAGTTATTGATATATCTCCATTTTTTTATCGTTCCACTTCTTACGGCGACTGCTTGTATTATGAACAAGAACAAAAAAAAAATTTGCATGATGGCGATGGTCTCTTTACATTTTTTTTTTACTTAATTCACCTGTAAGTTAAACAGGGAAAGTATAAGTATAAAGTGTCTGCATAAAAGAGCTCTAAAGTAACTACTGGATTTGGTTAAATAATTGGTTAGTAATTTGTACCCGCAGTCCAGTTCTCTATAGCTATGGTAATAAGTATTTATCGAGCTGACTATGTAGATAGAACGGAATACTAGAAAATTTATGAAAATGTTTTTTCAAATTAATCAACCGTAAATTGGTTGTTAAGAACTGCTTTTTGTTTGACAGCAAATGATTGAAGATGTTTTTCTATGCTAAATTGGGAATGAAAGGAAAACAATAATTCTGTCAGTTTTATCAGCCCACGCAGTTGGACCGATGAATGTGTAAGTGGGCGAGGACTTCCAATATGTTCATACCTTAAGATTTTACTTTGCTAATGTAATTATGTAAATTATTTATGTTGGATGAGAAAATGACTTAAATTACCAATAAAATTTCCAACGTGAAAGGCATATAATAGATATAGTTACCATTAAGGCTTCTTGATACGAAAGTCTGCTCACTCCTTAATGACACATGTATCAAATTGCATATTTACTTTGGTTCGTCCAAAGTAAAAAAATTGGCCAAGGGCGAGTCAGACTCGTCAATGAAGGGTTCCGTAGTAACTACGCCAAATAACTTTGTTTTTAATAATATTTGTATGAATTACAAAGTTATATTTGCGGTTTTATAAAATATCCTATAACTATCTCAAAAACTGCTGACTCGATCTCGTTCAAACCAGTTTTTGTTGAAAGCTTACATTATGATCTACAGAATATATTTTTTTTAGATTTTAATCGAATCTAAATCCACCCGACAACCCATCATCTCAGAGGCTGTGGGATGAGCCGCTCTGTAAAGTAGTTCAGAGTGACCTTATTGTCACATCTGCTTCGGCTACAGAGCGTGCGCGCTTGCTGGCTGTGAGTGAATGGGAGTCGGGTCTCTGGCTTCATGCACTACTACTACTACTACTACTACTTTCCGCCTCACTGCTTCCCTTCGATTAGGTGCTGCCTGTTGTTCTCCTCATCGCTGCCACTGTGGTGAAGTTGTCAACAGCCTCGGTCACCACGGCCTTTCATGTGGCCGTAGCGCGGGTCGCATAGCACGGCACGCGAATATTAACGACATTATCCGACGAGCTCTTGTCACCGTCGGTGTTCCGGCTGTATTAGAACCCAATGGCCTGGCACGCGACGATGGCAACAGACCGGACGGCATGTCTTTATTTCCTTGGAAGATGGGTAGGGCTTTAGTGTGGGATGCAACTTGTGTCGATACCCTTGCACCATCTCATCTTCCTAGCTCGTCTTGCTGTGCTGGCGCTGCCGCTGCAGCCGCTGAGAACTTCAAGCGGCGGAAATATAATAACCTTGTTGGAGGTTATATTTTCGAGCCGTTTGGGGTGGAGACCTTGGGATCGTGGGGTCCGAGTGCTCACAAATTGTTTAAAGAACTATCCAGGCGCCTAGTTGACACTTTGCGTGACGCAAAGGCTGGCTTTTACCTTGGACAGCGGTTAAGCATTGCCATACAGCGTGGCAATGCCGCTAGTCTTTTGGGCACATTACCAGTGGACAGCGATGCGCACGAATTTCTGGATGCCATATTTTAGTTTATTTTTAGATGTATATTATTATGTAGTTTAGGGTTTTTATTTAAGTGTATATTCCATTATTGATTAAATAAATATCTATTTGCCTGTTTAAAAGATTGAAAAAAATATGTTACACCGATTTTACCCTCCATTATTATAGAAGTTAGAGAGGGAGACACATTTTACCACTTTGGAAGCGTATATTTTTTAAACGATTGACTTTATGAAAAAGTGGTTTTAGAAACCTCAATGTCATTTTTAAAGACTTTTCCATAGATACCACACACGCATAGGTTTCATGATTTTTTTTATTTCAGTTTCAGTTCCACGTATGAGGAGCCCCCCTTAATTTTAAATATTTTTTCTTAAAATCGGAAAGCGGTTCACAGAATACATCTACCTAACAAGTTTCATGTGTATAGTCCTAATAGTTTCGGAATAAAATGGCTGTGACATACGGACGGACGGACAGACAGACAGACATAGCGAAACTATAAGGGTTCCGTTTTTTGCCATTTGGCTACGGAATCCTAAAAAGGGAATCTTTGAAAATTATTTCCTTAGGGATAATCATTATCATGTCACATTACTGTGATTTTATTTGATCCATGTCTGCAACCCACAGATCCATCTTATACTGTAAAATTATGTGAGGACATACGATGGACGCAAATATCAAATTTG
This sequence comes from Tholera decimalis, assembly GCA_943138885.2. Lineage (NCBI taxonomy): Eukaryota > Metazoa > Arthropoda > Insecta > Lepidoptera > Noctuidae > Tholera > Tholera decimalis. The sequence goes on along the minus strand of OW964552.2, from coordinate 21,410,778 downwards.
AATGAAAGCAAATAATAAATTTTTGATTCCGGGAGTACGTAAGGGTATCGATATCCAATTTTCACTCAGGTGATGCTGCTGGCAAAGGCTAGTAAGCAAGTGAAATATTAATAAATTAATAGTTTCAAAAACACTAGAAAAACACACTTTTATAAATGCACGTAAAAACAAAAAAGATCGTGTTCAAAGTCCATCACGTGGCCTTTCTCACAAGTGCAAACACGACTATGATACGATATTCCATCATGGAATGCCGGTGCCTATCCGGCTTCATCATCAGACCTTGAAACCTAATCGTGGTCAAAGTTCATTACAAGAAATCCAAAACAGCTATGATACGATTTTCCATCATAAAGTTCCAGTTCATATCGTCCGGCTCCATCATCAGATCAGTTCGACAGTACCATATTATTGTATTGTCATCAGAACTACATACAGCTGCCAATTTTCATTACGCTACGACCCTTGAAAGATGGTTAAATTAGTTACCTTAGATTCCATTACATAGTTAGTTACATACAGGTCAACCTAATAAAAGCGTGTTAAAAACAAGCTTTAATTTCAGAAGTCGTTGGCAGAAAACACAGATAACAAATAAATATAAAATACACAGAATTCGAAAATTTTGGATTGAGTAGTTTTTATTTCAGTTGTGGATTACGCAATGTAGGTAATTGCATAATAACCAGTGATCGGAATAGGTAGAGCTATTTAGGTTCATTGACCGCAAACATTGATGTTAATATGGATATTCCACGGGATTCCGACTGATACTACGGGATTTTATTGAATTTCATTTTGGTTTGTCAATATGTATAAAAATGGTTTATGTAAGTCAATGAGCGCATGAGGGACTCTATTGATTATTTTAATTAAGATTTTATTGTAAATACAAATTGTTCTATTTGATAATGTTTTGATTTTCTGAGGAACAAATAATTTGTATGGTAATATGTTTTTGTACAACTTCAGAATAAAAATGTTTAAATGATTGTTGATTCTTGAATAAGAAATTGTTACTTAAAAAATATACGTGGCTTAATGAATCAAGTTTATCTATTTATTATACTATCCTTAATCCCGTCCTTCTTATATTTATCCGTCAGAAAGGAAGTGTAATCTTTCACTAGTCCCGAAGGCGAGAATAGTTTTTTATGATTTTACTACTTAAAAACCAAATCCCGGGACTCGGGGAATATCCATATTATACTAACCTATGGCAAGTACATAAAACAGCTCTACCTATTCCGATCTATGATAATAACATGCAATAATCAAGTTGAAATACCTTGTAAAATTTATAGCTATTTACAACTGGAATGCATCTTATGACAAATTAGAATTATCATGAGATACACTTGAATACCATCAAAGCCGTTTATTTACATTACCTTCGTTTTTGTCACTATGCTTCCCGTGGCTAAATGAAAATAGCCAGAAAATTTCACAATTATATTGCTAAAGGCAGGCGCGTGCATAGGATTATGACAGGGCATGCGGCGGAGTAAAAACACACAAAAACTTCTTCTTTTATAGATTTTTAGCATAGCCACAGCCACGCATCGCCACCATGCTACGATGCGTGGCTGCGGCTCTGCTAAAAATCTATAAAAGAAGAAGTTTTTGTGACCGATTACTCACAAAAACTTCTTCTTTTATAGATTTTTAGCATAGCCACAGCCACGCATCGCCACCATGCTACGATACGATTGAGTGACGTTCCTAATCAATGTCATTTAACCAAATAATTTCTGGCTTGCTTTGTTGAAAAAAAATCTTTATATGATTACTTTATATTAATTAAATTTACTTTCCTCAATTCATCATTAATCCAATCAGCAATACCATTTTCGCTAGGGCTGCCATCACCAGAATTGCCGGCCCCAGACAAAGACTTCACAAACCCCGGACATTTGGGTAAAATCGCAATTTTTCCCTGGACACCGTAGAAAAATATACACACATCAAAAGTGTCTAGGGATCAAGCATTTTTATGCGGATTTCTTGAGATTGAGATGTGGCTTTGTAATAAATTTATGATTTTATAAATTTATATGGATCCTTTTTGGTGCATTTCATAATTTGAAACAGGAACTGTTAATCAAATTCGAGTAAAAGATGAAAATCAGCTGTCAATATTTTCCCTATAAAAACATACAACGCATTGAAGACATTATTAGTGCTACTGTTTCCCTACTACTGATTAAAACCAACGTTATTATAGAGCGGCGACGTCATTTAAGCAGGGAAGAAATGCTCAGAGCCGTGGGAATGATAGAAGCTGGTTCCCGCCAACGTACTGTGGCTTTAGCTCTGAATACAAGTCAGAGTGTTATCAGTCGACTTTGGACACGTTACCGAAGCACTGGTACCGTGGCTGAGCGCCATGGAGGACGGTATCGCTGCACCACACGGAGACAAGACCGATACATTCAAATCTTAACTCGAAGAGCTCCAACAATAACCGCCATGATGTTAGCCGTGAGGCTTCATCACTCTTCAGGGAACTTAATTAGCGACCAAACAGTCAGAAACCGCTTGCATGAAGTGAACCTTCATTCCCGAAGACCGCTACGGGTACCACCTATAGCAATGCACAATCGTAGGATTCGATATCAATGGGCTCTTGAACACAGAAATTGGGCAGGAGAACAATGGCGTTTCGTGTGCTTTTCTGATGAGTCTCGTTTTGGTATGAGACCGGATACAAGACGTATACGACACTGGAGAACCCCTGGACGCCAACAGCGATTAAAATCCTGCCAGGAAGTCCATCCTTATAGTGGTGGAACCATCATGGTATGGGCGGGTATTTGGATCGGCGGAAGAACTGAGTTGATTTGGATCAGAGGCAACCTCAACGCTCAAATTTATGCTGAGACGATTGTATCTGACATCATCGTTCCTCTACAAGTGCAAATCGGTCCCTTATTTTAGTTAATGCATGATAATGCACGACCGCACACCGCAAGAGTTGTAAGACAGACTCTCGCCGCAGCTAACATCAATGTCCTGCTCTGGCCTGCTCAGTCGCCAGACTTGAACCCGATTGAGCATGCATGGGATATGCTACAGAGAAGAGCTCTGCCGAATATGGAGGGTATCCAGTCGCAAGAAGACCTTTTTTTGTTGTTGCAACGAACATGGGCGGCCATTCCACAGCGTGATTTGGATGAACTCATTTTGAGTATGCCAAACCGATGTTCTTGTGTTGTTAGTATTCGCGGTAGAAACACGGATTATTAATTGTTTAAGTTACCCAATAAAATTTTAAAGAAAACTGTTATTTCAGTCTTTTTTTTCGAACTTTAATGTTAGTGGTTCAAATGTCAAAAATCCCTTTATTAGGAAAATGGCAAATTTCTTTATTAATGCAAAGGTGACTTGGTTTATCGTTACTGTGACAAACGAAAACACTTTATTTGATGAATCCTTAAAGAAAATTTTAATTAATATCAATCAGGAGAAAAGTTATTGCAAAAATATATGTTGATCCCTAGACACTTTTGATGTGTGTATTTTTGTACTTGAAACTAAAAACAATGATGTTTAATTATGGTTAAAGAAAGCCTATTATTAATCAACGTAACAAATACAATAAGATGAAATACAGAGATGTGAGTGCTTTTTGGCGCCCGTAAGACCAATATGTGTCCGAGTTTTACCCGGACGCTTATAGGGAAATCCCTCTAACGTCCCCGGACACTGACCAAACTAGGACAAATCCGGGGAAACCCAGACGTATGGCAGCCCTAGTTTTCGCTAAAAATGTGATAATTTTAGAAGTCAATTAAGACAAACCAATCAAACATTATGAAAGTTAGTAAAATACAACATAAAAACGATGACGTAACTAAAACACATAAAACTAAATTAAAACACAACTGAATGCTCATGTCGAACGTTTATACCTATGTATATTTTATAAAATGTTATTAATAACCAATCTTGTTTGACGCACTTCCGAATAAATTTGGTTGTAGGTTCATAATCGTGAATTCTTTGTCGCTAAAATTAATATGCTCACGTGCCACTCATAAAAGACAGGAATAATTTTATAAAAAATATTTTGGCATCAACCTCAGTAAAGATAGTTTGTGGTAGCATCCAGACACTTTTATATTATTCAGTGGCAAACATGATATTTATCAATGAGTCGTATTTAATTAATGTAGAACGTAGAGTTTGTTATTTATATTACAATTAGATTCTATTAATTTGATAATTTATAGATGAGACTTAAATAATCATGTCAGTTAATTTTGGCGTCGTTCCAAAAAATAAATATGCACTTAGGCATAATTGTGACTTACAATGTTTTACATAAAATGGTTTTTTTACAGAAAAATCAAGTGATAGCTATTTAAGATTCTGAGAACATGCATGATCATTCCGATATCCTGAGACAGAAATACCTACACATTATTAAACAAAATATAAGGATACCATCCATGTGACTTGTACCAAAATATTTTCGTAGGTATACATTATTACACTTGAGCAAGGTATTTTCTGTTTGATCTCTACAGCGCCATCTCTGACCAGCCTCGAAAATTACTTAGTTCGGGTGGCGCTGTAAATATCATGTTTTCTCGCAACCTTTGAATGGGGTTTGTATAAAGCCGTGTCCTTACATAGTTTGCGTTAATGCCAACAGATGTCACTGTAACGCTATCCCAAGTTTTGGAATTTTACCACAACTTTGGCGCTGCGTTATATTATAAATAAATAATAAAAATAATTGTGTTATATTACAATCAAAGTTAAATAAAATATTGAATATATCATCGATTCGCAAGGAACGATATTGAAGTGACAACTTTACAAGTTGCTTTGGTTACCCTGGTCCCTGCTCCGATAAGGTTAATCAGATAGTGCATATTATTATTCAAATACAATTTTTTTATATCATCGTTAATAGTTCCGTAATAACTTATGAGTTATATGCATGCTTCTGTGACGATAAATTATTATTTATCTTTTTTCAACTAAACTCACTTTATTTAAACCCACAAGCAGCAGAGTGCTATAATGATTTAGTTTTACAGGAATTTGCTCCTATTTGTGTCTACTAGAACTAAATACGTAGGTCGTAATCCGGAAACGTGCATAGAAGATTCGCAGCATTGTCACAATGAATGGCAACACTTATTCGCAATACTTGTTCCAATCTTCTGATGAAAATATACTGCCACCCTTTTTTGAACTCGACAAGGGGCGACTGACCAATTTTATTGAAAACCGTAAATTCCTATCTTAACCTTCTTATCTTACCTAGATAAAATAAATATACTTAGGTACTTATTACTTTTTTCCTTCTATAGTCTGTAAAAATCAGTTTTCTTTTCTGGCAAAAGTAAGTAAGTTGGTCTTTCTTCTTATGTAGTACTTACGCAGAAGGTAAGGGTTTGTTTTTATTGATGATATACTCGCGTAATACCTCTATCTCACCTGATAGTAAGCAATGATGTGGTCGAAGATGAAGCACGTTTACCTAGACGCAACCTATTCTCTCTTGACTTAAAGACCCCCAGGCTATAGCTATCGGGAAACACAGACTCAGGCAGGGAATTCCACTATGTACCGTACGCACAATGAAAGTATTCCAAAAAGTTTTGTGCGTATGGGTGAGATGTCCGCCACGTAACGATGGCGCATCGCCGTTTGTCTTGTATTCCGATGATGAACGGGCTTGGCGGAATTAGATTAAAATTATTTTCTTTCCTCATGAATTGTTATTGCTTTTATTAAACTGATTTTTGTATGGTAGAATTCACATTACTAACTGTTAACCCCTCCAAGCTAAATATGCTTGTGTCTGGAGTGGGTTCACGGCAATAATGTAATGCGTGGGGTTCGTACCCGGAACCTCTCGTTCACAAGTCCTACACCATAGCTATTAGGCTATTGGCGCTTCTAAAACACGCAATCCATCACGAAATTCATGGAAAATATGAAAGAAATCAACTGCATAAATACTACAAAGTTAGTTGAATTCTCTACGAGAACAACCTCTGCGAACCTAATTGTGATGCAGACCATACCTATTTTAATCAACGTCGAGCATAACGAGGAAGTTGCCAAGAATATTATAACAGAGCGAGAAAAAACTGGCTTAAGTAATTTGTAGTTTGTCTAGTTTGAAATAAAACTGAGACATCGTCAAAAAACATGAAAGTAGAGGAAGTTCTATGCTATTTATCTTAACAAGATATTTTGAAAATGATAACTTCTGAACAAGGCAACGTTTTACTAAAAAATACAAAAAGCAAAATGAATTTATAATCACGCTTACTTCTATTAATGATGAGTGTTGGCTTGTTTATGGGACGTACGCCTCAAGGATAAATGGAAGAATACTATAAGCATACCTTCGCTATCTGTTCGTCAGTCTATAGAATAAAACTCATGATAAGGTACAGCATATTTTTGTTTTAACTTTTTCAGTTGAAGGCACCATTCGTGTTCTAAGTACATCTCTTACTTGACGGGACATTTTGGTATCATACTAGCCTAAAACTTTGTTCGTGTAGGTTGTAAACTATTATTGTGATTGAATCACAAATATGCAAGCATTCACAATTATAAATCCAAAATATTTGTATAAAGGCAAACCATTTAGGTAACACTGACACTCGTGAGTATTTTTTACCTCTTTTCCACCTGATGGAGCATGCTGGATGGATAACCTTTTCACTTTCACACATAATCTGAGTATTATCAAAAGGTTTTGTGTGATTTCGTCGGTCCTGTCGTCCATAGGTACGCCTCAAACGTCTTTTCTAAATCTGCAAATAAAATGATTTTATTAGACACAGGAGATATTGCATTTTTAAAACCGAAAATTCAAAGCACATTGTTATCTTTAAACTACCTATTCTATGCCTGTATCTTGATCAGAATTTTAAGTAAAACTAAAAACGAGTTGTGAGTTTGTGTGTACCTATGTATGTGTTAAAACGAGTAGTAGTATAAGTAGGTAATCTGTAGGTATTAGTAGTAATGAACTTATCCACTGATAACTTTTTGACACGGTGGTGATATTGTTGGTACTGTAAGTGATTGGCTGCTACTCTGCGTGTCGCAATTTAGATTCCCGCACCGCAACAAATATTTGTATGGCCTACAAATAGTTGTTCCGGATCTGGGTGTTTGTAAAATGCACGCACAATACAGGAGAAATTCTTAGTGTGGGGCAATAGTTAGGAACAACCAGTGTATTGGATTAAGGGCACTCGAGGCAAATTCATTGAATCTATCCAATTATTGCCATATTAGCAGAAGAAAAAACCAAAGATATTCTGTCCAATGATTCTTGGTATCTTTGAAATAGACATTCTTATTGAGAACAATAAGGACGCGACAGTGTTATTAGTATCCATAAAAGGTAATGTAAAAATGTGATTAATTTCCTACAAAAGAAGTAACAAAGAACGTAGTGTGTGGCCACTACTAATGCAGACAGTCTTATGATGCATTAAAACCGCATAATGGGGATAAGAAACACGTGTAAGTTAAGGAATGTCCTGATTTATGAGTGAGAAGGACAATTTTTGTGGCCGTCCCTTACTGATTATTTAGATATTTTGACTGACTTCTGAACTATAGATATTTATAGAGAGGATAGTTTTTTATCACTCTAAGCTGTCACTGGGCGGGTGATTGTGGAGAATGCTTTAATCCCCGGGGTGCGGGGGGATACTTTAGCAATCTCCACACACGAAGTGTCTGAGAGAAACACCGTGTACACGGTTTTAGTCAGTAGGAGTCTGACAGACCACTCCGTCAACCCAAGACGAAAAAAAGTTTTAACACTGTGTTTTACACAGAAAAGTTTAGCGAAGCCACTATAAAAGCTAAAAATAATATAATTATGATAGAAAGATATTCATACCAGGCATACAGAAGTTTTCAGCAATTGCAAAAGCGACAATATTAAATGTTTCGCAGATAGATGCCGTTTAAAAGTTTTCACTTCAGAACACTGGAGCTGGATGTAGTTAGGTATGAATTTAAACTCTTGCATTTCGCATTTGCAAGAAAACTCGACTTAGTATTAAAACAACGTTTCTCTCCTTAGAGGCATCTGAACTTTGTTGTACTTAAATCAATTAAATTTTGTTGTAATTTACGCGAGAAGCGAATAACTGACATAAGAAACAAAGTCAACGGGTGTTTTAATTTTTAACACGCTTTTATTAGGTCGACCTGTATGTAACTATGTAATGGAATCTAAGGTAACTAATTTAACCATCTTCCAAGGGTCGTAGCGTAATGAAAATTGGCCGCTGTATGTAGTTCTGATGACAATACAATAATATGGTACTGTCGAACTGATCTGATGATGGAGCCGGAAGATATGAACTAGAACTTCATGATGGAAAATCGTATCATAGCTGTTTTGGATTTCTTAGAAAAGTTTTGTAATGAACTTTGACCACGATTAGGTTTCAAGGTCTGATGATGAAGCTGGAAGATAGGCACTGACATTCCATGATGGAATATCGTATCATAGTCGTGTTTGCACTTGTTAGAAAGGCCACGTAATGGACTTTGAACACGATCAGGTTTCAAGGTTATAACAAACCTAAAGAAAATCCGTTATCGGATTTCTTAACCTTTTGAATTACCGCGTTATTCGCGATGGAATTACACAATCTAATTCCACCAAGCCCGTTCCATCATCGGACTACGAGACAAACGGCGAAGCGCCATCGTTACACGGTGGACATCCCACGTATCCCATACGCACAAAACGTTTTGGGAATACCTTCATTGTGCGTACGGCTAAGGAGTGGAATTCCCTGCCGGAGTCTGTGTTTCCCGATAGCTATAACCTAGGAGTCTTTAAGTCAAGAGTGAATAGGTACTTTTAGGTAAGCGTGCTCCATCTTCGACCACATCATCACTTACCATCAGGTGAGATGGTGGTCAAACGCGAGCCTATTATCAATAAAAAAAAAGAAAAGATTTACCTTATAGATAAGGAAAGGTATATTGGTGATAAAAATGAAAAATATTTTTTTAACAGGATTTGGTAATTATGTAAAACTTCACTTTTGTTTTATGACAATATTTATTATCTGAAGTTAATACTGAGAATAGTTTACGTAACAAAAGTCAAATAATTTTGAGAACAAATGTCAGTAGAATGCACAAGAAATTTAAGGTAAGTTGGTGATACGGTCCGGTAGATTGGTGATAGTAGGTAGGCAAATTGGTGATAGAATGGGAATTGTCTGTTTAATCACGTTATTTTGAACTTAAAATAAAAAAAAAGTTTGACCCTTTAATAAATATTATTCTAAGCAACAATCACATCTATAATATTATAATTGTATCTCGGGATCAGTATCTTCAATAGATGCGCAGATCTCCTGATAAGGCGTCAAACAATAAGAGCACTGGATCCATTTGGCTCCATTCCTTTTTTTATTTCAGCTAAGTACAAGACCTCACATAATCCACGCTCCCAGTCATCTTCTATCTCTTGAATTTTACTTTATTTTGCTTTTTGGGCAGATTTTGTCAATGTTGAGGCTTGAGGCTTCCTTCCTTCCCATCCTCAACCTTCAGGTTTTCTTGTTCTATATTTGTTGGTGTTAAGCATTTAGCGCTAGAATCTCTTTTTCTTGACTTCTCTGGGCGTTTTAAAGCTTTGGGTGTTTTTAAAATGTCCGCCACTGTGAGTATAGGACCTGAAGAATTACTTTCAAATGCTGTGTTAGTCAAAGCTGAAGCTGCAGAAACAAGATCTGTAGTAGGAGCTGTAGCAGGAGCTGTGGCAGGAGCTTCAACAGGAGCTGTGTCAGTTAAAGCTGAAGGTCGTAATGCTTCCTTTGAAATAACATTTCCGTTAAAAGACATAAATGCCTGTTTTTTTAAAAGCATTCTTTTTTTTAGTAACGGCGTTTATGAATGCTGGATTCATAATGGAATGGAAGTTACTACGATTTGGAGCATCAGTAGGGTTATTGCTCATGTAACTATTCATGCTGTCGCGCCAGTAACTTTTGAGTGGCTTGAATAGACCTACGTCAAGAGCTGGGAAAGTAAATAGATGAACTTGGTTATCTTTCGCAACTTTTAGAAAGGACGTTCAGGAGGTATAGAAGTTATAAAAAACTGACGGCTCTTCGAAGTTGCTGCTGGTTATATTTTCTATATTTCTTTTCATTTTCCATTGCCAATATAGAGGTAAAAAAAAGTTATTTGGTGATATTAAAAGATCTTGTACAGGTAATTTGGTGATAAAAAAAAAATTGCGCAAATTCAAAATAAAATGCATTCATGGATTCCTCGAAATAATACCCTTCGAACTCTATACTAGACTTCTCTAGCTAATTTTTAATACAAGCGCAAAATAGGTCTCAAGTTAACCTCTCAAAAACGTACTAAAAATTTTGGCAAAAACACTAAGAAACAACGGTCACAATTTAAGGAATAAAGTCTTACTTTGACTGAATCACGACGTCACTGCAGCTTTTTTAAATAATAACTAGTATAATGAACAATTTTAATAAGTTTTAGCACTAAACACCAATTTTACCAATTGATTTTAACATAAATACGTAAACCAGCCGACATTCACTAAAAAATGGCGCCATTGATGCACCTTTGTCAAAAAAGTTTGTTTACGCAACGCAGGAACAAGATAGCGGAGCGCGAAACATATATATATTTTCCTCACACTCGTAGCAGCTAGCTAGCGCTGTTCCTTCTATGTGCTTGCATAGGGAACTGTGTGGTATTCTGTTTAAAAAATGTCACCAAATTATTTATATCACCAATATGTTCATATAATAACGAAAGTATAACACTCAATTAAATACTGACAAACAGTAGATACATATTTAGACCCTTCGTATATCCGAATGGAGCAGCAGGTGAGATGGTGGTCAAGCGCGAACCTATTTTTAATAAAAAAAAATAAAAAAAAGATTTATTTTTTATAGATGTTCCTTTCAAATCCTCTGGGGGGCTCGACCGTTTAATTGTTCACTACTCGTTTTGCTTTTACGTGCATTCATTATAAAAGCACGTTTTTCTAGTGTTTTTTAAACTATTAATTTATTATTCTTACTAGGCGTTGCCAAGTGGTCGAAATTCGAAAATAATTGAAATAACTTCGGACGCATCAAACATGATTGCTTTCTTTTTTTTTGTGGGGTATGGACCTCGGCTTAGGGCGTCGCAGGGGGAGGGCAGCTAGGGACAGGCTGGACCATATCATTATTATTATTAATAAGGGAATTTAAAGCTACTAGCTCACCGTCGCGGGCTGGCTCTGGCAAGGGTCGGGGCGGACAATTACGGGGACGTCGCGGCGGGCCTCGGCGGCGAGGACGGAAGGACGGTCGGTTTTTGTGTTTGTATGGCACTGTTCTTGTTTCCCTACGTTTCTCTTGGAGCAGGGTGATTGCGTCATTGGGAGTGACTAGGGTATGCCTTGGTCGGCCAATCTTAGAGATGCGCGAAGGTTTGTATCGGGCGGCCGATACGATAAGGGGATTCCTATGTTGGATTGCAGCTTCAAAAAAAAAACGCTTGGAGACGCGTTTCTTGAACTGCTGGATAATGGGCATCTTGTATTCAACATGTAGAAGCTCATTTTGGACATAAAAAGGGGCTCTCGTGACTCAAGGGAGGAATCGATTTTGGAGGGTCTGCATCTTGTGGAGGAGGTAGGGCTTTGCGTGTGCGAAAACAACGCAGGCGTAGGTCATGATGGGACGTATGACCGTGGTGAAAATACGCAGCTTGCACCTGAGTGATAATTTTCTGCGGGCGTTAAGGATGAAGTGGAGCCTACCTAGAGCGAAAGCGGCGTGCGAACGTGCCTGCATTATGTGCTCAGCAAGGGACAGGTGTCTATCGAGGACCACACCTAAGTATTTGGCTTGCTTTCCCCAAGGGATCGGCTTGCCGTACATGGTAATCGGACGGGGGAGGTTGGGTTTATCCACGGTTTGGCAAAGAGGACCGCCTGGCTTTTTTCTGGATTGACTTAGATTCTCCACTTCCGGAACCATTTGCCCAGAGTAATTGCGGAAGCTTGGAGTGTGCAAGCGATGGCATCGGATTTCTGATGTGTATAATAGATAGCCGTATCGTCGGCGAATAAGGCTAGCTGGGTATTTTTATGTTTGGGGATATCGCTAGGGAACAGCGTGAAAACGAGGGGGACAGTACGGAGCCTTGAGGAACTCCTGCGCGATAGGGATGGGGCAGGAAAGCTTCTCCTCAATTCGATAACGTAAGGTGCGATTCGATAAGAAGTCCCGTAAGATGAGCACGAGACGGCCAGGCACGCCGAGTTGGTATAGCTTATAGATTAAGCCATTGTGCCACACTTTGTCGAACGCTTTCGTTATGTCGAAGAATAAGGCTCCCGTCATCGCACCCCGTTGGACGCCGCGGTGAGGTGTTCTACGATGTGGTGGACTTGCTGGATGCATGAGTGTTCGGTTCTAAATGTGTACTTTCCAAAACTACATATTAACTATACCTTAAATACATTATACTATACTATACTTTAAATACATGAAATACAACCTCACGTAGGTATTTGATATTCTTGATAGCCAAAATAATCCAGTCGGAATAAAAACAAACCCGACTTATTTATTTACATACACCTGTTCATACGGTTCCCCAAACAATTAAGAAGCTACCTGTTTGTTACATTGGCACTTTGCCTCAAGGAAGCGTTGAATTGCGTGAATTTCTTGTAACCTGTGTATTAAATGAATACGTGTCTAATTATATCTGAAGGTGAAATATTGATCAACGCGACAAAGTACGTGCGGCACTTTGAATGGGTGTACAAAAATAAAATGTTCATATGCTGTGGATTTTTTGTACCTATTTCTGTTCTAGGGTGTATAGCAAATCTAACTTTAAATCATATTCCTTGTTGATTTCATGATTGAACAATTCTTTCCTTCTCTAAAACCTATAAGAGATGAAGCAGCTTCAAATTGAATGTAAGAGATAAAACTCCCGTTGGCATTATAATTACAAAGCACATGTTTTCACGTTCCACATCCCAACAACGTTTAACAGATTCCTCTGTTGAGTAACAATAGTCTTAGATAAATAACAAATCCGTCATCTCACGTCATAAACCATGTTTACGGCTACTGTAACATCGATTCCTAGTTTATTCTCACATACAATTGTTCCTTTTGTATGTTTCTGTGTTTATAATCTTAGCTTATTTGTTTTCTTAGCCAGTCTTGCCGATTGATAGCTTGTAATTAAAAATTAAAGTTATCTTTTTTGTTCTAGTTCCACGACATACAATGTAGCAATCTCGCTTTCTTCAAAAAATAATTTGAAAGTTTTCGTGGACTCGGTAACTTCCGCTGAGGAACTTCACAGCGGAAGTTACCGAGTTAGTTTTTATTGTGCTTGTGCTTACGACAATTTTAATTGGATTTTAAATCTTTGTGTTCATTTCTGCAGTTCCGAGATATAGAACAGAAATAAAAACACACAAATTTTCCAGATGTTTAAGCTCAAATATAGAAAATTGATTGTTTTGATAAATGAGCTATGCCGATTAACATGGCTCAGAGAATTGTTTCTTCTTGTTCTGTTGCATTCTTCATTACAGAAGGTCGTGTCCGTCTGAAAAGTCTTGGAAGCCTCGGTCGTAGTTCTTCTCCATCTATTCCTGTCCTCGACTTTCTTCAAGATTAACATGACAGGAAGATATTTCCAGACAAAAAAAAATAAAGATAATTAATTGAAGAGTATCGTTTAGCTAAATAATATTTTGTTCTGTATATTTAATAAGTAAGTAATCACTTATAAAAATCGCAAAAAGAATGCGCTGCTAGTGAAACGAGTTTAAACAGACTACAAAAATATAACAACATGTTTCGTCACAAGTTTCTTGGTCAACTTGTCAAGTTTGTCCAGTTTCTTTGCACACTGTGGCATATCCGAGACTTCCGCTTTGTATTGTTCAGCTGTCGTCTGTCTGTTTTTCAACCGTCTTTCAACAAATTTCGTCTATCAGAGCCATCAGCCAATCTGTCAGGGTCGTTATTAAATCTTCTCTAAACTCGTTAACTTCTCAAACGTTTATTGTTTATGAGATCTGCTGGTAATGGAATCGAGTTAGAAAAGAATTAGAACATCGACTGTTATTATTAACATTTTTAAAAGACGACATTACCATGACCCAATTATGGGACTGTTCCGGATTGCCATTTACCAGTGCAAAATCAGCTAAGGTCTATCAATGATTTCATTCAACTTAATTCTTTTAGTGCCAAGTTCTGTATCAAACCCTAAACCTATGAAATTATTATAAATATTGACTAAATATTGACCTAAACCACAGAAATCAAAAATACAGGAGAAGTGGTAAGGGGGCGTATCGGTGTCCGCGCGACATGGCCACAGGGCTCATGTCACAGGCAAATGGCCGTCTCCGCGAACTAGTGCACTTTCGACGGCGATCGTGATAACATATATGAATGCCGAGTTGTTCTGTGGTATCTTGTAAAAACCGAAGCCAAAATCAAATCTATGTGAATCATGGAATCACTTACCATATGTAAGTACAAGTATTTTACAATATTTGTCTTTAAAATCATGAAAAAAAATAAATCGTAAAATATTTCTTGGTTTTACTATGTTATTTTTGTTTTCAAATATCAGAGCGATTGTACTCCTTTTGCTATAAATACATTGCTCCTTAACCACTACCTGAGTTCGTCACTAAGTAACTGGACAAGCAATGTAAACATAACATACGAAACTGTATTACGCGGATTCATCGCGTAGTGAGGCCGCCACTTCTTGCGACGAATTAGTGATGTGCTTGTGCAGATCCACTAACGTAGGCTATCGACAGCAATGTCGATTGACGAATGAAATGAAAAAGAAGAGGTTATCAATTCGACGCGTATATTATTTTTTTTTTTATGTATGATCACCGATTACTCGGAGACGGCTGAACCGATTTGGAAAATTCTTTTTTTGTTTGAAAGGGTATACTTTGAAATTGGTCCCATTGTCACCAAGCCAGGATCTGATGATGGGATCCTGGAGAAATCGAGGGAACTCTTCAAATATTATAGGCACACCTATAGTGATTTGAGTATTTTTAAAGTAACTTGTGTAGTTGCATTTGAAAAGCACCATTTGTGAAGTGGACCTGATGATGAAGACCACAGATGGCCACTGGAACTACTCAATATATAAGTATTTCATGTGTTCCGCTTCGATTACTTGAATGTGGTTATTAAGCACAATATGCTCGTCACAATGCATATGGTGAAGTGAAGCTGATGGTGAACTACCAGGAGAACTCCTCAACAAATAACAGCCCAACATTGGGAAAAGCAATATTTTGTAAATGAATATAAGTAGTTGACATTTAGGCTCTTATAACTAGGTAAATTAAAAATCGACCAACTAAAAAGAGTGAAATAAAAACTTTTTACCAAAAAATTAAACCGACTCCCAAAAAACACTGCAAAGTGAAAAATAACTTTAATTTCGGAAGTCGGTGCCAAAAACGAAAATACAAAACTAAAGACACCGACTACCGAAATTAAAGTTATTTTTCACTTTGCAGTGTTATTTGGGAGTCTGTTTAATTTTTTGGTAAAAAGTTTTTTATAACATACGGAAACCTCTAAGAAAATATGTTTAACTTTTATTTTACATGAGGTGACAGAAATAAAAATACGTTGAAAAGTCAAGTGTACAAAAAAGTAAAAAAAAATAAACAATTTATTTTACGCAAGCAGCATGCGTGGAGTTCCGACGTCGCCGTCGCTACAATAGTTTATTTTTCAATCTGTCAACCGTTTTAGCCTGGTTGGAAGATCGATGTAAATCATGTTTTTTTACTTATTTTGATTTTTTTACAGAGTAGTAGAGAAATGCGTAACCAATATTCGTAAAGTAAGTTACTTTAATTTTAGGTTAATAATCGGTGGTGTTTTTCGGTTTAGAATTATCGTATGTTATGCCTTATCCTCATGCTGTTTCTTTATTTTTTATGGTTTTTGTATTTTGCTTCCGTTGAAGCTTCGAATGCGTTATAATAATCGGCATGGTTCAGATAATGTATTTGTGAATTGAGCTTAAAATAAGTCAATATATTCATGCTATTTATTTGTTATGCATGGATGTGTGTTTGTTTTCATATATTTAACAATTTCTCTACTAACTAGGATTTTTCTTATAACAAAAACCTATTATAACCTACTAAACTATTACCTGCGGGGTAATTGCGTAACACACTTACAGTAGGAATCGGTTTCATTATGCTAAATCAACAACACTCACTGCGGTATTTACGTTGTTGAGCAGACCAATATTTCGAACATATGAAGCAATGCATTAGCAATATACGTCAAAATCATTCAGATCTTGATTTATAGTGTGTTACGTAATTATTGCGATATTATATGGTGACGTTTAGAAGTAGCTTAGGATGTATGTAAATGATAAATAAGTGCTTTTCGTACTTTTCAGTTTCCCAAAAGATGTTAACATAAAAAAGGAATAGATTGATGCCACAGGCATGCCACCTAACTGGTACCCTACAAAAAATAGCACCATATGCTCGGTTCACTTCAACGCAGAAATGTTCTAGTCTCTAAAGAAAAGTCGCAGGATTTTTGAATGGAAAATTCCAAAATTAAGAGTACAACTGATTTTTGCAGAAGTGGGTTGAATTTTATTTTATTACTGAAAGCTATTCTCATGATTTAGGGTATTCATAAAATCAGTCATTCAACTTTTCAGGATTCTATACAACCTATACGGCTGGTATGTTCCGATCAAGAGCGTAATGTAAGTTAACATCAACTTCTATTTGACCTATCACTATGATAATTAAATATTAAGATTTAAGTCGAAAGCGCCAGGGTAGCCCTTAATACTTAGTAGGTAGTACTTAATAATAATTATGTAATGTTATGTTCTTAATAATATGTTTATTGTTATTGTAATATTTTCTGGACATGCCATTTTTTATTTGGTTCATTTTCAGGTGCCCAAAAAAAATTGTACAATAATAAATGGAAGAATCGATAACTTTCCGATTTAGTCAATCACTAGCGTATATGTAAAATAAATTGCTTTTGCATAGCACAACGATAGCGACCGATGTTTTTGTGTGGGTAAGTTCTACGGTGCATGGTAAATACACGCTGTGTTTGACGGAATAAGGTTTATTATTCATTGTATAGTACGTTCTGATTCAAGAAATGCGGGTGTGTGTGCGAGTGCGTATCTATTGATTTTATTAAACTGCATGTGTAGTTGTTGCCCCGCCCAGCGCCTAACTGGAGACACACGGTTCCGATATAATTTCGTCTGTTGACCATATCTAGTTATTTATTTTATCTATGACCTAAACCTATGAAATTATTATAACTTTTGATTGGTGAAAGTCCTAAAATATTTTATTACACACACAACCAAGACTTCATCGTCTCCACCAGATATGCAGATCCTATTTTAGGTAACCTAGCCTAGGATTGCAATGTAAATGAAGGTACCTCCCTACCCTGCATAGTGAGAGCAAAAGCACCAAAGCTCATACTCGGAGCAGTTACGTAAGGCATGGTCGATAACTACGCTGCCGACGCTACATTTGTGCCCCGATTCGCGAAATTACGTGGTAACCGTTTTAAATATCTGTTACTTCTACCACGTTAACAAGTATGCAGTTTGGTCTTGGAGATTGTAATGAGTTTTTGGGACTAGGAAGTTGTGAATCAAAGGAAGGAGAGTTAATAATAGTGTTATAGCATCCTGTTATAATTTTACTTTACATCTCAGCATGTGAGATATATCCTGTTTGTTTTATCATTGAATTAAAAATATGTTTTTGAATAAAAAACATCTCTCAAAACAGTTTGATTAAATACTATCCCAGTTTCTGGAATATAACATTCACTTTAAGTGCAACAATTCTATTAAGCACTTTGTACTCTTTCTTTAGATCCACTTATTTTAATACGCAGTGTTTTATGCAATATTCTGAATAAGAATTCTTCCCGACATTAAAGTTTCAAGTGGCTTGCATTGCCACGTTTTCTAATGCTCATAAAATGTCTCGGGCACTTACGATACTTACGAGAGGAGTTATAACTCTGCCTATTTTTAGCGATCGAGCTTTGCACTTACACTTACAATAAATCCGTTTGGGAGGTCGTGTACTCCTGATTTTCAAATTGGCGCTTGAATTTCGGCAGGTTTAGCCTGGCCTAAAAATATGAGGTTTGAAATAAAATCTAAAAATATAATGAACATTTTTTTTTAAGAACATCCACTTTTAAAGCAAATGATAGGTCTCCGTAATACTTTTGTGAACCGTCTCTCAATTGCCACTGGTTTATTTTAATCGATCTCGTACGAATTGTTGTATATATATTTTTTTTATTCTCATGTATAGAAGCAATAACGTAAATGTGTAAGCCATGATTCTGGCTGGTGTAATTAAATTAATATGGTATAAAATACTGTCTGCGCTTTGGAATATGCAACTGGCGTCATTTCTTTAACTGACCGACCTTGACAATTCAAAAGAACCTGTATAGAGCTTTTTATGATCTAGGTAATTTCGAGTTTGAGATTGTAATATTAAACCAAAAAGCATCTATAGACGATGATCTATAGGTACATACTTACCTAATTTTAAATGTCTCCAAATACTGTTTCAGAAAATTTTAGAAAAATACGAGCAAGTCCTGAAAAATCGATCGTACGGAACAACACGTTTCACTGACCCCTCACGGGATTAAGAACGAAACTTGGAGTACCAAGTTTAGAGGAATCTTTTAAAAGAAATGTCACACTGAACAGCAGTGAAAATTCTTATATAAGTTAAATCACGTATCTTTGAGCGCGTTCGTGATAAACCTGGACAGAAAGTTAACGAAATTAAAGAACCGCATGAGATACTGCTTCATTATTCTTTGTTATCTAAAATTTATGCGAAAACTGCAAGTAATTACAGACTGTGACAAAACTATTATAACTTTGTATGATAACAACAAATATACACGAAATTATTTAAAGAACTTCACCAAAAGTATGTCGTAAAAACATAAATAAACATATCGTGGTTTACTCGTTACATTTCTAACAGTTTACATTTACCAGTTCAGATACAAGATCATTCAACTCTACTTATGAATCACTATAGAGGAAATAAATTTTATCGCGGTGCCTAATAAACATGCCAAATACTAATGCAAACAAATCAAGTAGATTACTATAGAATGTTTTTTTTTTTAATAAATATTAAATATAAAATAAATAATTTTCTTCATAAATCACGTTTGGAATATAATCTTTAATCTTAATTGTTTTATTACTTAGTTGCCTATAAAAAATATTCATTGTTACATTGTACATTTTGCACATTCTAAGTGTCTTTTTCGTACTAATTCTCTAAAACATATATAATACGACTTAAACAAAAAAAAAAGGTTTCTTACATACCTAGAATAATCGCACAAAACTCTAATGAGCTCCTTAAGTTCTAAGTTGAGCTACACGATAACTGACAAATGCTTGCACTGTCTGGACAGGTCCACTCAAATCTGTATGGTTATTTCCTCAAAGAGCACCAAAGACATGAACCTACATGTTTGTCATATGATTGGACCAACACAAATTGTATGGACTTTAAAAGAGACGTTGACCTGAGTTTGTTTCGGTGTTTCTTCTCAGAGTAGTCAGTTAGGAAACACCGGCCTCATCTAGCTAAACTAAACTAAACTTAACACGCAAACAAACATGATGTGTAAAAGCGTTATTTATAACCAATTTACAAAATAAATATTTCATTTCATTTCATTTCATTTAATATCCCAGTTGTAATAAATTTAAAATATCTCTGTCGTTCACATTGTCTCATTACTTAGCATCTCAAGGACTTAAGATTGCACCCTCCATCATATTTCTTGCTCTGCGTGCGATGGAACAGCGCCAAAGCAATTAAATCGTAGGCCGCACGCGAGGGTTTCTCCTCCACTCTTGCGACGCCGCCGCACGGACCAAATCGCTCTCGTTACTTGCACTTTTTAGTTTTTAGGATAGCAATGTAAATCCGTTCTCTGTAAAACCGAATGGTGAACATCTGGTTATTTAAAACTCGCTTTGCAGTCCATATATTGTATACTGGCCAAATATTGGATGGAATGACATGGTAGCAAATGTTATGAATTTCTTGTGGGACCAATGTTATTTGAGAATTTTGGAGTGATTGTTTCAGTTTTAGCAGCATAAATACTTTCTGGGGTTAGTTTATTTACGTTTATGTAACGTTATTTTCTTTGCGTATCTTTATCGAAACAAGTCTTTGACAAAGTCTATAATAAATCACAAACTTCACCGACGGTATGGAAATTCTTGGTAAGTTATTACTTATAAAAATGTTATATTTCTTTGTGGGCGCGTGGAAATGTATCAGCAATATTATCAGTTAAATTATAATTTGTGGGAAGGTGTATAACGTATTCAAAATTTCAATTTCAAATATTTAACAACAGCGTCTTTTACTTATTAGTTGGCTTTTATGTAAAAATTATACAGGTGGCTTACAAATAAGAAGTCGCTCTATTGTCTCTGAATACACAAACAACTAGCAAGATGACCAAATTTAAACCATGAATCGAAAACATTGAACTCATGAATACATTTAAATATTTTGGGGACGAGGTAGTAGCCTCACACAATGGTTTGTGAATGATCTAAAATTTAAAACGAACTAAGTGTGTGCTGTTATTCAAAACCTATTTATACTGTTTATCGTAGTTTTCCGTCTAAATTAAACGGGATTTTCTTTATTTAAATCTAGTGTGAAGGAATCTGCGCGGCTTATATAAGATATCCGACCTGACTTGCACGGCTGCAATTAAATTACCTTCCTCGTGTGCCGCTGTTTCTATTAGCGAAAACCATAACCACCATACCACCAATTAAGTCCATCCGTACGTGGTTTTATAAAAATTAAAAAGTAAGCAGACAACGACTTTGCTTTAAAAAAAATATTAACAGGTCTATTAATAAAAAACTGTTTAATCATAATGGTTAGTTTAAATAGTGTTCAGCGTATTTTGAATTATGAATTTGTAATTGAAAATTTGGCAAATTCCCTACATTAATAAATAAATAAATAAACGCATATTGTTCCCGGAGCGTAGCTGCAGCTTATTCATTCCGAATCCAAATGTTTGTACTGTACCAATATATGAGTACGTTCCTGTTGCATTTGGTCGAGTCTTCACACTGATTACTTAACCCCCTCTTATCTTAAAGAACGCTTCAAGTTCCTTCATGACACACATGACAAATTTCTGAGGTCATCGGAAAACTTGAGGCTAGAGGTACCGAGTCACTCCACCAATTTCTTTGATAAGTCGTTCGCAGCTCAAGCAGTACGACTGTGGAATACTCTTCCCGTGTCAGTAAGATAAGCACAAACCCTTCCTTCTTTCAAGAACATGGTAAAAGATCTCTATCTCTCTCTTTAATTTGTTACAATTTTTTATATATATCTCATTTTTTATGTATTGTGTATGTAGGTTATTACTTATGTATTGTACATAAGTGAATAGTACACCATGAACTACCCGCGTATTTATTTTCTCCTGTTGTGTCAAATCCATACAAAGGTTGTCTGTAAAAGATCGCTTTTAGCGATAAGACCGCCCATTGTAACACCCTTTAGTTTTTAAGTCCTCATTTAATTATGTTATGGTGTACAATAAAGAGTATATCTACATATCTATCTATGATACGAGAATACGGAACTGTTTGTGTTTGTTTACAGCTATTGTGCACTACTACGGGTTAGAATGCTCTGATTTAGAGATGTATGAAATCCCAGCTGTTGCACGTCTGACTGGAAAGAATGGTAAGGTATAGCACCGACCCCAATTAAATGGGATAAGGAAAAAACTTTTTAGCAAAAAATAGAACCGACTTCCATATAAATACACTACAAAGGCAAAAATAACTTTAATTTCGGAAGGCGGTGTCAAAAACGAAAATATATAAAAAACTAAAGACTCCGCCTTCCGAAATTAAAGTTATTTTTGCCTTTGTAGTGTTTTTATATGGAAGTCGGTTCTATTTTTTGCTAAAAAAATTTTTTTCACTCTTTTTAGTGGGTTGGTTTGTAATTTATCTAGTTACAAAAGCCAAAATGTCAACTGCTTATCACTTTTTACAAAATATTGCTTTTCCCAGTGCAGAGCCGTTAATTTTTGAGGAGTTCTCCTGGTACATCACCATCAGCTCTACTTCACCATATGCATTGTGACGAGCATAAAGTGCTTAACATCCATATTCAAGTAATCTAATCGCAATCAACGAAATACTTATTATTGAGTAGATTCGGTGGCTCTGGGGTCTTCATCATCAGTTCCACTTCCTCAAATGGTGCTTTTCGAGAGCAACTGCACAAGTTACTATAAGAAATATCCAAAACGCTATAGGTGTGCCAAGTATAATATTTGAGGAGTTTCCTCGATTTCTCTATGATTCCATCATCAGATCCAAACGTGACGACAATGGGACCAACTAGACAGTATACCCTTTCAAACAAAAAAAGAA
Organism: Tholera decimalis; assembly: GCA_943138885.2. Lineage (NCBI taxonomy): Eukaryota > Metazoa > Arthropoda > Insecta > Lepidoptera > Noctuidae > Tholera > Tholera decimalis. Next base: position 21,388,173 of record OW964552.2, on the reverse strand, counting down.
TTTTCCAAATCGGTCCAGCCATCTCCGAGTTATGAGGTAACATACATAAAATAAAAAAAAAAGTTCATGACGAATTGTAAACCTCCTTTTTTTGAAGTCGGTTAAAAAGAAGATGATGTTTGTTGCTCATGACTTTCGCTTAAGAGGACACATTTATTTAATTTGTCCCCGTGACATGATACATACATTTACCCGGAATAACAAATAGTCTTTGCGCTATTCCAAACTACTATTTATTTGTGTACGTAACTTAATTCAAATCCTTTGAGCTTTTAGCCCAGATCTAGAGACAGACGATTCTGAAACGTCCATACATCTACAGTTCACCAATATATTATATAGACATCTGTGATATAATTATTATAGATGTATTTATTTCGAAGACGAACGAATTTCTACCAGAAACAAAAGGATCCGATATCCAGCAATAAACCCTATAAGACATATCAAAATAGCTAGATGGCAAATTACCTAGATATCATAAAGCTTACATTCATTTTATTTACTAAAGCTATAATATGTTCATGAAATTTTAGAATATTTACTACGAAGGCAAAAGTCAGCTACAAATGGTCTTTGCAGTCGGGTGCAGATAAAGAGAACAGCACCGAGCGTAGACAACTAAGTTGCATAACTATTACCCATACTTCTATCTGCTTTGCAAATAGACAAACAAAACAATAAGCATATTACATGAAGGTATATATTCCCATCCGATTCCGAAGATAAATTCAGTTTTTTATCTATTTTTTTTTCCTTCTATTCTCTAATTATATAAAGAAAAAAGAACAATATTAAAATACACTATAACCGATGAGACCGCTAATTGGGTCTTCTTATGTCATTTGCTTTGCCGTTCCCCAACTATGTCGAGGTATGCTTCTAGAAGCAGCTGAGTATTAGTGTTTTAGATGGAGCAACTACCTATCTGAGCTGCACAACCCAGTAGCTGGGTAACACGATATACCCTTTGGCTAGATCTAGATCCTTGTTATGGATAGTCAGGTAATCTGATTTACCTGACTATCCGTAACAAGGGTCAAAGAACACTCGACCAACGAAGCAGTTGTGTCTTCTTATGTAATGTTTGTAAATTAAAATTTTCTATAACATGCAATATAGGCATATGGTGGACATAATAATTATGGAGTTACTCTCTTCTATTCTAACATTTTGACGTGACAACGTCTTATAATTCGATGAAGCTGGCTGCACGCACGAAAATACATGACTCATGCGGCGTTACCTCGCTCTGAGGCGTTCCATCGCTCTGAGGCGTTCCAAAGCAAATCAAATTGGATCTACAAGTTGACATTTATGTATGACTCAACGAGTCAAGTACTAGGCTATCATAAAACGGTAAGAGATGACGTCACTGTGTAGGGATTCTTTGACATTTATGTATGACTCAACGAGTCAAGTACTAGGCTATCATAAAACGCTAAGAGATGACGCCACTGTGTAGGGATTCTTCCATTGTCATGAGAAGTGCAGTAATAGTGATGTAAAATTAAAATTTTCTTTTGAAAAATGCAACCATTCCATCAGTATTTTCTTATGACGTTGTCACGTTCAACTATCGTCAGTAAACCGACTTTACAGACAACCGAATTTTTTATTTTATTAAAAACTAGCTTTTGCCCGCGACTTCGTCCGCGTGGAATAGTTACTTTGGGCTAACGTTAAATTTAACCCCGATTTTGAAGCATTCTTTATTGGCGCTCCGCTTCTATTGGCCTTAGCGTAATGATATATAGCCTTTCTCTATAAATTGACTATTTAATTAAAAAAATATTTTTCAATTCGAACCAGTAGTTCCTGAGATAATCGCGTTCAAACAAACTAACAAACTCTTCAGCCTTATATTATTAGTATAGATAGCTGTTGCCCGCGACTTCGTCAGCGTTTCCGTCGTTTTTCCAAAAAAAAAAGTAGTCTATGTCCTTCCTCACTGTTGAATGGTTTTGATGTAAGAAACAGAATAACTTTCGTAATTTAGTAAGGAAATATAATATGTCAATCTATAATACTGTTGAAAAATATCGCAATACGGTACCTCACAATATTATTGTTAATAGCTTTGCCCGCGACTCCGTCAGCGTGTAACTCCTTGTGTGTTATTAAGTTAATGTATTGGTAATATTGTTTAGATCACGTTCACATGAGGCTTAAGTACCTATAGAACGAAATTTTATACCTTCGGGCGAGAGACGCGTCGAGCACGGTGACCGATTCTCAAAAACAATCCTTATAGCATGATTCAGTATTCACGCGCGATGGCTTATTATTAGCGTATTTCATGTATAACTTTGGTGTTTCTATACCGATTTATATGATTCTTTTTTATGGAATAGTTAATAATATTAAATTTTTCAATTAGGGGTGATTGAGAGTGTTATAAACGTAAGAGTAGACAAATATTATAATCAGAAAGCTTCGAACTGCTAAGCTATCGGGAGTTACACGTGTTATTGTGAGTCAACCATAAAAGATAGATATATGCTGTCGTGGAATATTTTTTATATAATTTTAAGGAGAACATTTCCGTTACGAAGTGATTTGTGTAGCTTTAACCATTAAGGTTGCACACGCGACGGAAGCTTAAAAAATGGAGTAACTTCTCCCGTTTTCCCAACATTTCGCTTCACTGCTCTGCTCCTATTGATTGTAGCGTGATGAAAAGTATACTATAACCCGCTCAGGAGTATGAAAAATAATTGTACCAAGTTTCGTTAAAATCCGTCGAGTAGTTTTTGTTTCTATAACGGTTATACAGACAGACAGACAGACAGACAGACAGACAGACAGACAGACAGACAAAAATCTAACTGATTGCATTTTTGGCATCAGTATCGATCCTTAATCACCCCCTGATAGTTATTTTGGAACTATATTTCATGTACAGAATTGACCTCTCTACAGATTTATTATAAGTATAGATTGAATGTCGCCTAAAATTTTAGAGAAAATAGGTGATCAAATTTTTAAAAATCTTTAAAAAAAACTAGGATTGATTGAGAGGGCTTCCAACACCACGCTGACGGAGGAGTAATTTAAAATAAACTTTAACCCAGTTGTGGCAGCAGCAACTGCGAATGCCTCTGAAAGCCAGCCAATCATTCCACTATTAATTTAAGGGAAGACCTCTTTGTTACAAAATAAATTCGCAGTGAAAACCCGATCCACAATTTTGACAACAAATGTTTTGTATTAAGGGAAAAGATGAGAGATTATTTTAAATGCGTTTTCATTTGTATTTTGTTTGCTTACAATGTGTTATTCTATTTTTACTAGGGCAACTGCAGTAAGTGGATAATTTAATATAATATTACAGCGTTATAAATGATTCTTATCAATTTAAGACAAAAACTAACAAAGTCCAGACAAAATAAAGCAGTTAACCCTGCTAAAAGACTACAAATAAAGTAAAAAAAAAATTGGCTAAGTGTGAGTTAGACTCGCCCGTGAAGGGTTCCGTAGTAACTACGCCAAATAACTTTGTTTTTCATAGTGTTTGTATAAAATACATAGTTATATTTACGGTTTTAGAAAATGTCCTATATCTCAAAAACTGCTAACCGATCTCGTTCAAACCAATTTTCGTTGAAAGTATTTATTAAAATCTACATATCTTCTTTTAGATTACCACTTTGGAAGCGTTACATATCTTTTAAACGATCGACTTCAAGAAAAAGTGGTTTTAGAAACCTCAATTTCAGGCAGTTATTTTTTAAGACCTTTCTATAGATACCACACACCTATATATTTGATGAAAAAAATCTTCAGTTTCAGTTCTACATATTATATATATTCTACATAAATTATTTAAAATTAAGCCTCCCTTAATTTTAAATATTTTTTATAACATTTTTCTAAAAATTAATAAAAAATATTTAAAATTAAGGGAGGCTTAATTTTAAATATTTTTTATTATTTTTTTCTAAAAATCAGAAAACGGTTTACAGTATACATCTATCTACTAAATTTCATATATGTAGTCTTTATATTTTCGGAATAAAATGGCTGTAACATACGGATGGACGGACAGACAGACAGATAAAACGAAACTATAAGGGTTCCGTTTTTGCGATTCGGCTACGGAACCCTAAATAACCTGTAGATAATAATAAGTACACGACAGCTTAAAATCATGAAATATGCAAATACAAGCGTCGCAGATCCTATTCTGTTTTGTTTAACATAACAAAGACTAGAATTGTACTAGTGAATGGTAATTGTTGCCATCAGCCGCTTCATTTTGGTTAACCGTAACTAATTAGTTGGCTATAAATATGTTAATGTTTCTTGAAAATCTTTGACTTGTAAGAACACAAATTTACGACTTTGTAAATACATCACACAACAATGTATCTACTTAGCTCGTCATGGCTTATTACGAATGAAAGCTTTCTTTTAAAACAAAGAATAAACGACTATTTTTCTAGTATCATAGTTTACACACAAATGTCACACGTACACATAAAATAAACATCCATTTTCAGAACAAAACTGCTCATTTCTTTCATTCTTTTGTGAATCAAGCAATCACGATAGAGTGACAGTATATAATACAGATCACTTGAAATCTATTGTATTGACAAAGAACGTGTTTACAAAATACTTAACAGACTGCTCGTACTATTAACAGGAGTTCATGCAATTCTTTAAGCCAATTGCGACCCGAAAATTTATGTTCAACAAAATAGAACGAAACGAGACCTCAGTCCGTAATTTATTACCACCACTTCGTCTTCAGAAAATCGTATATTTATGACCAGCAGTCTTATGAAAAGTGAAGCAATACGCGTTTAGTGAGGCGTGACGTCATCAACCCAGTACAGGGATGCATGAAATAACATTATTTGTAACGATGCGTACAAGTGCTCATAACTTATTTCGGTCACCGAACACGGTGCTTTACGATTTCTTTACAAAAGTATTTTGTATGTAAACTGATTGCTCGATTATACTATACTAACTTAAGTCCGTAGATTCACCTGCGATAATAGTGTTTTGTTTTTTTTATCCTATTGTTGCGCTACTGAACAAATAAAGTAGCCTGGAGGCAGGTTTCTTGGACTAATGATGTAGGTTTTCATAATAACCTAGTGATCCTCTTTGAACATCATCTTGACTTTTGCAGAAAATAGAACTAGAACTTAACTTGGTGTTCGCACACTTCTCATCAGAAAAATCGAAACACTTCCATTATTATGGTTTCTGTCCGAATTTAACACAAAAGAGTTTTCATTCCATGGAAAAAAGAACCATATGATTGTATAGCTGGCAGTTTGGCCATTACAGTATTAAGCGAAAATTTTAAATTTAAAATTAGAATTTCATTTGTTTATCCTATAAATGAAATGATTCACTGTTTTGAGACCAATTTGTGTTTAGAGTTGGAGTACATTTCACATTTGAAAACTAAAAATTAGCGCTTATCTTAAAACTTTTTGTTCTTTATTTGTTTACTGTGACTTAGGGACGTCTGAAAAAGTTTTTTTCTAAAACATAGGCCCGCAGAAGCCGTCCAAGTTGTCGCATTGCTGGATTTGGACTTAGTCAGCGTGTTGTGGCTGAAAGATTGCATCTAAGCCTGTCGTCTGTTCATAGAGTCTACAAACGCTATCGGGAGACTGGTTTGTTCACGCGCCGTTCAAGATCTGGCAGGAATCGGGTCACTTCTGAGCGAGGTGATCGATTTATTGTAACAACTTCTTTACGAAATCGACGCCTTAATGCTTTCAACTGCAGCAGCAGCAGCTTCATGTTGTACGTAGGGTGGTTTTAAGTGACTCTACAATTAGAAGAAGGTTGAAGGAATGTGGACTGGTACCGTTAAAGCCAGCAAATGGACCGAAATTAACTGCAGACCATTGAAGGGCGCGCCTTAACTTTGCACGTGAGCACTTAATTTGGTCATACCTCCAGTGGAACAAAGTCCTCTTTTCTGATGAGTGTAAAATTATGCTGTATGGTAACGATGGAAGGAAAAAGGTTTATAGAAGAGATTGAGAAATCTTTGTACAATGCTGCATTGAAGAAAATGTCAGCTATGGTGGCGGTTCGTGGACGGTTCGGGGAGGAATCAGCGCCAATGGTAAGACAGAGCTTGTCTTTGTGTCTGGACCACATCTGCCTGCACTAAACATTCATCGGTACATCGAACAGTATCTTGAGCCTCACGTGATGCCCTATGCACATTTTATTGGCAACGTTTTCATATTCATGCACGACAATGTTAGGGCTCAAACCGCGAGCGTCGTAGGAGATAATGTTACCGAAGTGGGTATTTCCATTATGGAATGGCCAGCAAGAAGCCCGAACATGAAACCGATTGAATACCTATGGGATGAATTAAAGAGACGAATTCGTGCAAGAGATTCTGCCCCAGAAACACTTAGCGAGCTGCAAAATGCAATCTAAGAGGAATGGAATGGAATGCCAAAACATTTGATCGTTACTCTCATCCGATTGATGAAGAACCGTATGGAAGCAGTAATAAGAGCTTGGGGAAGGAATACAAGTTATTAAATAAACGTTTTTAAGCTTTTTTTCATTTACGTGTGTTGTTTTATCAATTTCCTTCATACTCCATACAGGGTAAAAATTACTTGTTAAACAAAATACGATTTTAATTAACATTAGGATTTGAAAACCTCCTATTATTCACTATTAAATGACATTTGACATGTATTCCTAAATATACACATTTTTCTGATAATCCTTACAAAACATAAACTTGCAAGGTGTTTCGATTTTTCTGATGAGAAGTGTACCTATTATGGACAAGGAGTTACAAAAGTGTGTAATCATAATATTTTAAGGGGCTGTTCTGTATTTGATATGGAGTAAATATACACAAAAAATGTTTTTCAAACAGTTCAAATCTAAGATTTCATTAAAATAAATACCATATTGGCGAACAAGACTTTTTGGCAAATTTTTTTTATTTTGCTTTTGCAATCGTTTTTCCTTTCTCAGAAAACAGAAAACACCGTAAACCATATATTTTTCACTTTAAAATGAAAAATAATGCTTCCAATCGTTCTTAATTTTTATAAATCGCTTTTTCCTCCTCTTACGCAAATGAATAAAGTAAGTATAACTTGGTCCACGGAGAGCGAGATACTATTTACCTCATAAGCATTATCATTTATCACGAAGTGACGTCACAACGTTTTTGTTGCGCAGAATCCTGTTTTGTGTTGTGAAGCACTAAAACACGTTTTAATGACCATTAGATAAAAAACCGGTGTGTTAAGTTATGCAGGAAAGTTACAAGCAAAAACAAGGAAGCATGCGTATTTATTTGTTTTATTTCTATGGTAATAAGAATAGTACTGGCCGATTGCGGTCACCGCGGCCAATCTCAGCGGATATTAGCCATCTGCGCAGGAGACATAGTGCACGAGTATTTACGTAGGTACAGGTCAAAGTATAAAGACGGCAAAGTTATCTTCATACAAACGAACCGCGCGTGGCTTGTATGTGTGCCCCGTAGTATACCTATGCGTCGCCGCACGCACACTTAACAAAATCTCGACTCAATTCGAGGTGCGCCAGTCGTGGCTAACCTTGCACGAGATTTTCAGTACCGCTAAATGAATGAAAAATGTGTGATAATCGCAGGAGAACGTATTGTGTGATTCAATAGACATGTTTGCATTATTTGTGTTTGTATTAATTAAAAATACTTAATGGTCATTTATGTGTAAGAAAAAAACACATTATTGCCGATTAAAAAAAAACAAAAACTGATTAGTATACAACGTGTAACATAATTAACGCTAACCTCTCATGGATATAAATACAACTTCCTGACCCTTACCAATTTATAGACACTGATTTAAAATATAGCTAATAGTCACAACCCTAAGACAGTAGGCAATTGTATCGCGGATTGGGCCGGAGATAGCCTACTTCCCCTCTTTATACTATGTACAGGTGCTTTCTCTGTTCCTTTAATCCGAAACGACCGGTGTGAGATCAGACGCAGGACCAATGGTTTAACGTGCTTTCCTAAGGGTTATCACATCGCCAACATCCAAACTCCGGCTACTACTGAGAAATTTGTAATAGGGAAACCCAATAAGTCACACTTTTTGCCCGGAAATCAAACCCTAGCTCAGCAGTTGCGCTTACGACCACTAACTAAACCAACGAGGCAGATTTTAACACGCTTTTATTAGGTCGACCTGTATGTAACTAACTATGTAATGGAATCTAAGGTAACTAATTTAACCATCTTCTAAGGGTCGTAGCGTAATGAAAATTGGCAGCTGTATGTAGTTCTGATGACAATACAATAATATGGTACTGTCGAACTGATCTGATGATGGAGCTGGAAGATATGAACTGGAACTTCATGATGGAAAATCGTATCATAACTGTTTTGGATTTCTTAGAATAGTCTTGTAATGAACTTTGACCACGATTAGGTTTCAAGATCTGATGATGAAGCCGGAAGATAGGGACTGGCATTCCATGATGGAATATCGTATCATAGTCGTGTTTGCACTTGTGATAAAAGCTACGTAATGGACTTTGAACACGATCAGGTTTCAAAGTTATAACAAACCTAAAGAAAATCCGTTATCGGTTTTCTTAACCTTTTTGAATTACCGAGTAATCCATAGATTATTTTTTTTATAGATGTCACTTTCAAATCCTCTGGGGTGATCGACCGTTTAATTGTTTACTACTCGTGGGAATAATATGGCAAAAACTACAAAAAAGGGACAGCAACGCAAAGAAAACGGAGACTACAAAAAAAGGAAAAGCGCGAACAATTTTCTTGTTTTACGTGCATTTATAAAAGCGTGTTAGGCTGCGTTTCCACCAGAGATGTGCGAGGATACGTAGCGAGGGATGTGTTTGTAAAGAACCAATAGAATCGCTTCATTTACCTCGCCTCGGTCAGCACAGCTCTGGTAGAAACGGCTCAGCGGAGCTAGATTTTTGCGCATACAAAACAAGCGAGGGATGTGTGCGAGAGATGTCTTGCGAGGGATGTGTTGCGAGGAATGTGTGTTGAGAAGGATGTGTTGTGAGGTTTGCGCATCCTCGCACCACACATTAATGCGCATTTTCACAGCTCCACTACACATCCTCATAGGCACATTTTCATCGCACAGCTTTGGTGGAAACGCCCACACATTTTCACAGCACAGCTAGATATCCTCGCACGACACATTTCCATCGCACATCTTTGGTGGAAACGCACCCTTATTCTATTGATTTTTAAACTATTAATTTATTCTATAGAATATTTATTTTGTCTTAGTATCAATCAGGGTGTTTTCATGGGATTGACATAGAATCAAAATCTTGTTATAAGTGAACTAAAGATTTTATTTATTATTATAAAAAAAAAATGAATGATGAATGAATAAAATGATTTTATTTATTTACTATAAAGAGAAATAAGTACATATTTTATTTAAATTACGAGACACTTGAACTTTTGCTAATATTAATATTTCTTTTATCCTTTTATAGCCTCAGCAATTCAGTAAATTATCAGAAATATATGGTCCAGATTGGTTCAAAGCTATCTTTTGTCTTCTTTGATGTACATTCAGACACACGCCTTCGAAAAGGTATGAAGGTTTTCTAGAGATTGATATGAGAATAGGGTATAAAGAGAACAAGAACTAGGTTAATTCAGTGAAAAGTTCTTATAGTATACGAGTATTATAGAGACTAGTGCCATACTCGTAATAGAAAATCAATAAATTTATTTTAAGTGAACATAATTATGCAAATATTTATCGAAACATACTTCTTCTTCTATGGGTGTGGTTCACGTAATATGTATATATTATTGTACATCTGTAGAGGCAAATTTTTCCTTACGGACTGACGGTGGATGTTGCCGTCAGTAGCTTATTCTGTAAAACATACCCTAAAAATATTATAAATACCAGTGTGATTTTTTTATGTAGATAAACAAAGAGGTGAAAAGTAACATAGGCTACTTTATTTTTGATAGAAGCAAGCGAAGTCGCGGGCAGAAGCTAGTATTTATTCTAATATACCCCTTTTTTGATGGAGATGCCGTGATCATCACGTAGCGACATCCGTCAGACCAGATTTGATTCACGTCACAAGCATTTGCCTTTTTCCCTACGGACTGAAGGTAGATAGATAGATATGTTCTTTATTGTACACCATAACAGTAAAAACAAAATTATGGACTTAACAATTAAAAAGGGTGATACAATGGGCGGTCTTATCGCTAAAAGCGATCTTTTACAGACAACCTTTGGATGGATTTGACACAGAAGGAGAAAATAAATACGCGGGTAGTCCACGGTGTACTAATTATCTATATAAAATACAAAACAATAAATAACGTTCTCAAAACATATATATACATACAAATATTTAAAAAAAGAAAGAAACAAAGACATACGTAATAACAACAATTTAAGGAGAGAGATAAAGATCTTTTACTAAGTTTTTGAAAGAAGATAGTGTTTGTGCTTGTCTTACTGACACGGGTAGAGCATTCCACAGCCGTACTGCTTGAGCTGCGAACGACTTACCATAGACATTGGTGCGTGACTCGGTACCTCGGTACGGCAAGCCTTAAGGTTTCTGATGACCTCAGAGATTTTGCATGTGTGTCATGAAGGTACTTAAATCGTTCTTTAAGATAAGTGGGGGTTTTAGGATTAAACAGCACACTGTAAAGCAGAGACAAAAAACTTTTTACCAAAAAATTAAACCGACTCCCAAAAAACACTGCAAAGTGAAAAATAACTTTAATTTCGGTAGTCGGTGTCTTTAGTTTTGTTTTATCGTTTTTGGCACCGACTTCCGAAATTAAAGTTATTTTTCACTTTGCAGTGTTTTTTGGGAATCGGTTTAATTTTTTGGTAAAAAGTTTTTATTTCACTCTTTTTAGTTGGATGATTTTTAATTTACCTAGTTACAAGAGCCTAAATGTCAACTACTTATAACCTTTTACAAAATATTGCTTTTCCCAATGCTGGGCCGTTAATTGTTGAGGAGTTCTCCTGGTACTTCACCATCAGCTCTACATCACCATATGCATTGTGACGAGCATAAAGTGCTTAACATCCATATTCAAGTAATCGAATCGCAATCTACTCAATACTTATTATTGAGTAGTTTCGGCGGCCATCTGTGGTCTTCATCATCAGTTCCACTTCCCCAAATGGTACTTTTTGAGAGCAACTGCACAAGTTACTATAAGAAATACCCAAAACGCCATAGGTGTGCCTATAATAATTGAAGAGTTCCCTCGATTTCTCCAGGATCCTATCATCAGATCCTGACTTTGATGATAATGGTACCAATTTCGAAGTATACCTATTCGAACAAAAAAAGAATTTTCCAAATCGGTTCAGCCGTCTTCGAGTACTCGAGGATCATACATAAAAATATATACACACATCAAAAGTGTCTAGGGATCAACATATATTTTTGCAATAACTTTTCTCCTGATTGATATTAATTAAAATTTTCTTTAAGGATTCATCAAATAAAGTGTTTTCGTTTGTCACAGTAACGATAAACCAAGTCACCTTTGCATTAATAAAGAAATTTGCCATTTTCCTAATAAAGGGATTTTTGACATTTGAACCACTAACATTAAAGTTCGAAAAAAAGACTGAAATAACAGTTTTCTTTAAAATTTTATTGGGTAACTTAAACAATTAATAATCCGTGTTTCTACCGCGAACACTAACAACACAAGAACATCGGTTTGGCATACTCAAAATGAGTTCATCCAAATCACGCTGTGGAATGGCCGCCCATGTTCGTTGCAACAACAAAAAAAGGTCTTCTTGCGACTGGATACCCTCCATATTCGGCAGAGCTCTTCTCTGTAGCATATCCCATGCATGCTCAATCGGGTTCAAGTCTGGCGACTGAGCAGGCCAGAGCAGGACATTGATGTTAGCTGCGGCGAGAGTCTGTCTTACAACTCTTGCGGTGTGCGGTCGTGCATTATCATGCATTAACTGAAATAAGGGACCGATTTGCACTTGTAGAGGAACGATGACGTCAGATACAATCGTCTCAGCATAAATTTGAGCGTTGAGGTTGCCTCTGATCCAAATCAACTCAGTTCTTCCGCCGATCCAAATACCCGCCCATACCATGATGGTTCCACCACTATAAGGATGGACTTCCTGGCAGGATTTTAATCGCTGTTGGCGTCCAGGGGTTCTCCAGTGTCGTATACGTCTTGTATCCGGTCTCATACCAAAACGAGACTCATCAGAAAAGCACACGAAACGCCATTGTTCTTCTGCCCAATTTCTGTGTTCAAGAGCCCATTGATATCGAATCCTACGATTGTGCATTGCTATAGGTGGTACCCGTAGCGGTCTTCGGGAATGAAGGTTCACTTCATGCAAGCGGTTTCTGACTGTTTGGTTGCTAATTAAGTTCCCTGAAGAGTGATGAAGCCTCACGGCTAACATCATGGCGGTTATTGTTGGAGCTCTTCGAGTTAAGATTTGAATGTATCGGTCTTGTCTCCGTGTGGTGCAGCGATACCGTCCTCCATGGCGCTCAGCCACGGTACCAGTGCTTCGGTAACGTGTCCAAAGTCGACTGATAACACTCTGACTTGTATTCAGAGCTAAAGCCACAGTACGTTGCCGGGAACCAGCTTCTATCATTCCCACGGCTCTGAGCATTTCTTCCCTGCTTAAATGACGTCGCCGCTCCATAATAACGTTGGTTTTAATCAGTAGTAGGGAAACAGTAGCACTAATAATGTCTTCAATGCGTTGTATGTTTTTATAGGGAAAATATTGGCAGCTGATTTTCATCTTTTACTCGAATTTGATTAACAGTTCCTGTTTCAAATTATGAAATGCACCAAAAAGGATCCATATAAATTTATAAAATCATAAATTTATTACAAAGCCACATCTCAATCTCAAGAAATCCGCATAAAAATGCTTGATCCCTAGACACTTTTGATGTGTGTATATACGCGTCGAATTGATAACCTCCTCTTTTTGTCGTCGGTTGAAAATGTGTAAGTTCCGGCGAAGACGTATTGGAAGCCACTTGAGTTTCGTACGAAATTCGGATATGTGATCATATTTGCGCAAGCCAAATATAAATCTAATGCAAACATTTTGGAGTCGCTCAAGTTTATCAAATTGTGCCTCAGTAAGATCAAGATAACTGACATCAGCGTAGTCTAGGATGGGGAGTAAAAGAGACTGTGCTAGCGCAATTTTAGTAGCAGTTGGCAGAAAGTTACGCAACCGTCTTAGGGAATGGGCAGTAGCAAATAATTTGCGACTGACTTCTTGTAATTGGGGACCCCAAGAAAGATGTTTTTCAACCCAAACCCCAAGGTTCTTAACATTCTCGCTTAATGGAATAGCAGTGCCGTTGAAAATAACCTGAGGAAGCTGCGTCCATTTTACCTTAGGTGCCAACCTGGAACTGCCAACCACAACGACCTGGGTCTTTGACGGGTTAACCTGCAAACCATGTGCATTACTCCATTCGCAAACAGAAGCCAAGTCCTGGTTGATGATATCAATTAGCAGTATGCAAATCTGTATAGGGAGCTTGTCTGTAAATCTGCAAATCATCAGCATAAAGATGGTAGGAGGATGGAAGCTTTTAGTAATAGAATTTATGAATATTGCGAAGAGTAAAGGAGATAAAACGCCACCCTGAGGAACACCGGCTGAAGTACTACACCAAGAAGAGCAGGACTCATCTATGCAAATACGTTGCCAGCGGCCAAACAGGTAACTACGAAATCAGTCAATCGCTGTTGGAGATATGTTACGTAGTATGTTGAGCACGATTTCGAAATCAACAGTATTAAAAGCGTTGCTAAAATCTAGCAAGCAAAGAATCGTCATATTTTCTTTATCCATGCCCAACCTCATCTTATCCGTAACGCTTACTAAGGCGGAAGTGGTTCTATGACCAGGACGGAAACCGGATTGGAAAGGATTCAGCAGACTATTCTTGCAAAGAAAAGAACTAAGCTGATTGTGGACAAGGCGTTCAAGGACTTTAGATAAAAAAGGCAGGATGGAAATAGGTCGATATTCTGAAAAAGGTCTATCCTGTAAATATTTCACCGTAAAAAGATTCGTGGAGTGAGCTTCCAGAGACTATTAGTTATTGGATAGATTGACTGCTCACTCTACCCAAGTTAAGTTTATACGATGAGATTTTTACACAGTGACACTACTAGTTCTCTGGTGTTACTAAGGCACCGCATACAGTAGACTTACTTTGGTCGGATCGTCACATGGGCGGCCTTCTCTCTCTCTCTGGTGCTCGTTTCTCACCTCACTCAATGTTTATTTTTTTTTATTGACAAATAGGCCCGCGTTTGACTACCATCTCACCCAATGGTTAGCGTTGATGTGGTCGAAGATGAAGCACGCTAAAAACCCGGTAAAAACCATAAAAACATATTATTAAAAAAAAAAACCTGGCCTTATCCATTTTTCTGGCTATATTTCCTTGTTTGTGCAGGTTTTCCCACTATTTTATTCTTTAGATTAGAGCTGATTTATTCCGTTGGTTACCGGCAAGAATGTGTCCCCTCAAAACTGCATAAACTAAGCATTATTAGATAAGTAAGGAAAAAACATTAGTATTCATAAGTTATTTAAATGATCTTTACACATCATAATCTTTTTTAGGCATATATTTTATGAATTTCAGTAGGGAACGTGAGATAATCAGGTGCTAGTACGCTTCAGATATGTATAATGATGTTTCGAGAGCGCGTGACTTTTAACAGTAATGGCCGATATTGTTACCTTATTTTCGAAAAGTTAGAGAAACAACATACCTATTTGGCTTTAGCAAAACATAATGTACCAGAAAAATAATGATGACCCTATGTAATTGACTTCTATATTGTATATTATACATCGTCTTTTGTGGTCAATGTTGCAGTAATATTCCGCGTCAACGAGATTTCCGGCTGAAAACTAGTGTATATAACTTATAAAATGTGAGAATTCTTGGTTTGCCCAATTTTGTTGATTCTACCGATATCTGCAAGACGTGACGTGAGGACTGCAATAGCAAGGACTTTTGTAGACCGTACACTTAAAGAAGATTTCATTCGTTTTTCAAAGCGCAGTGCAAGTTGAAGGTACAGAGGTGAATCGCATATCTCCAGCGTTTATTGACACGAAAGGAGTCGCTCTTTTAGCATTTTCTAAGAGAAATATTTGTATGACTCTGTGTGAGAAAATAATGCACAATCGTAACTAGAATAAGATCAAAGTAATAAGTTAATATAATTAAAAAAAAAAAATTAAGTGTCTATTACTACTGGTTCGAAAACTCGATAACACATGTTATATGTAGCAATCTTAAATTTAATTAGGAAGACTCTTCAATTCTTTTGAGGCAATGAAGCAATAATATTAGATTTATATTTGCTTATTCTCCTATAATAAAATACCCGACCCAACAAAATTTCATTTGCATGCAATGTTCGAGATTTTTCATTACGCTAATAAAGAAGAAATATAATATTTACTCGTGCGATGGAATAATATAATATAGGCGTAATATGAAATCAATACGAGGCTCCACAGAAAGTGTCAATCTATTAGCAAATGCGATTGTCGAAATGTCAACATGTAAGGTTGGTACTAGCTGTTGCCTGCGACTTACGTAAAATTTCGCACATTTTAATTTAGCCCTCCCCACTTTAATTAAAGTTTTTAAAGTACTTCCAAAGGCTGTCTAGAAGATATCGCTTTCAGCGATAAGATCGCTATTGTGACCATAGAGTAAGCAATATTGTTAAATAGGTGTGTTTAAATTTTGGTGTACAATAAAGTATATTCTATCTATCTATCTATTAACGTCATCAAAAGTATCTAGATTTGCTATTCCAGACTATATTATTTTGCTATTACGATATCAAATATAATCTAACCATTGTGGTATGATTGATACATTCATACATCTGAACGTTTGCGTAATATTAAATGGTCTACCTTACTGCTGTACTTACATTAAAATTTACTCACATACCCCACCATTTATAACAATGTTTACATTATACAAAAAATATTTGAACATTCTCAACCTATATCACCCCGCAGATTGTTCACTATTGACGACTTTTGTATCTTTCAACGTCTATGTATGCGTGGGTTTGTCGAACATTGCCTTAATATCTAATTTTATTTTAGCCCGCCTACCGTCTACATTATGACGTAAATGGTAAGGGAAAAAAGGACATCATAATTTTGAGGCAAAAATTTAATGAATGTCGGAAAATGTCGGTTCCCACTACGCTGTTTGTGTATCTCAAGCTTTACAGATGATTTCGTGTGAGCGATACTGCCGGCTGGTGGCGACGGAAGCCTTTTATAACATAATTTTGTAAAGGAACACCGCTCTTTTGTCTTCCCTCTGAGTTTCCGAAGAGACAACCACTGATCTGATTTGTAGCATATTTTCACCGCTTCCTCTTGTTTTGTTAGGATTTTACGTCGAGTATTAAT
This sequence comes from Tholera decimalis, assembly GCA_943138885.2. Taxonomy (NCBI): domain Eukaryota; kingdom Metazoa; phylum Arthropoda; class Insecta; order Lepidoptera; family Noctuidae; genus Tholera; species Tholera decimalis. Next base: position 21,371,665 of record OW964552.2, on the reverse strand, counting down.
GTTTTTGCTAGTGTTTAAATTCTGCGTATAGCCTCTGTTTCCTGTTCCTTCCTTACTGTGGAGTTTACATACCTGCAAATTCTTTGGTTTCTGTCAATATTAATATCTAATATTAATTAAATTAGTTAACGGATAAATTAATATACAGATGCAAAAATATTATTGGCTTTAAATAACAATAAACCATTTCACTTAAAGTTCTCAAATAACACATGATGCATGTGTTAATTAATTTTATTATTACCTACTCTATTAAATAAAGGTCACATATTTATAGAAACGTGTATTAAGAACTATTTGCGTGTAAGTTTGCATACACAAATATTGAGATTGTTCAGCAGAGTGTTGCGTCACAATTTCGGTCAATACACAATGCCCGCTTACTAACGACTAGATATTTACTTATTTCCCTAGTGACATTACATTTATTGGAGCTAGTGGCTAAGTAATAACAATCGTAAAGGTTTCTCAAAGCAACGGCAGTTGAGGCTGGTTCGTGAATGGGTTAAAAAAGCCAACCGACATAGTATAGGCTACCCAGATTGATATAAAATATGCACATCAGAAAAAGGCAAGGCTATTTAGGCATACACCTTTATTAATATAAAGGTGTATGCCTAAATAGCCTTGCCCTACTAAACTGTAATCAGTTTAGTAGGGTAGGTACTCTTACAAAAACCTGACGCTCTCGCTCTTTTAGAATTTCCTCTTCAAGAAAATCGTAAGATGCAAATGAAAAACAATAAAACTTCGGGAAATTGAAACGAGCGGCATAAGTATTAACTTTTGTACAAGGGTTTGCCGCTTAGGCCAGAAAATCGTATAAAAATACATTTTAGTATTACATATTTTAGTTTAGTAGGAACCGTTTATACCGTCTTGCCGTACGCTTCTCCTCCACATTTATTGTGCTCCCGGCCAAGTTGTGGCGTTCTCTGCCGGCTTCTGTGTTCCCCCTTTCAGCCTTTAAAGCAAGAGTAAATAGGCATCTTCTAGGCTCGCACATCACATCGTAGACTTCATGTATCACTTACCATCGGGCGAGATCGAGGTCCAGAAGAAAACCTTTTGCTGAATATGAAAAAAGAATACTAAGCGTATTTTATGCCTAGGTATGAAAACTGCTTACTGTCGGAAATGTACCGACAATGTTTGATGAAAAAAAAATACATTAATGCTATTATTTTTTAGGGTTCCGTACCCAAAGGGTAAAAACGGGACCCTATTACTAAGACTTGCTGTCTGTCCGTCTGTCCGTACATCTGTCTGTCACCAGGCTGTATCTCAAGAACTGCGATAGCTAGGCAGTTGAAATTTTCACAAATTATGTATTTCTGTTGCCGCTATAACAACAAATACTAAAAATAAATTAAAATAAATATTTTAGGGGGGCTCCCATACAACAGATTTGATTTTTTGCCGTTTTTATAGAAAATGGTACGGAACCCTTCGTACGCGAATCCGACTCGCACTTGGCCAGTTTTTTTTGTTATTTAATGGTAGCTCAATGAAACTGCGTCTCTTTTGTAATAAGTTTAAAAAAGAGTAAAAACTTTTTGTTTCATGTTTAGTGCTTTTATTTTACCAACCACCATATGAAAACAGATAAAATATAATTTCAAATATATATTATACATGAAAGAGAAAAATATAGTTTCAAATATCTATGAAAACAGACAAAATATGATTTCAAAATCAATTAAGGAAGATCGATAACAACATAGTAACCTCTTTAAGTCAAGAGTAAATAGGTTACTTCTAGGCAAACGTGCTCCATCTTCGACCACATCATCACTTACCATCAGGTGAGATGGTGGTCAAACGCGAGCCTATATAATAAAAAAAAGAGTAACATGTGACAACTTGATTAACATTGAAGTATGGTTACGTACTCGTTGGAGTGCAGGCTTTTTTCTCTTATTTATCTCAAAATCACTGAGGAAACTTAGCAAGGAAACGGCATGAGGTAAAATTAAATAAAGAAACAATTGACATCCAGCCACCACTTTCCGCGCCGAGAAAAGTCCCAGCAGGAGGAATAGTATAGGCTGAACTATCTGCTACTTGTTAAGGCTTAATTACATGAACTTACGGCCTCATATCTGTGCCTTATATGTTGCATCAAGCCAGTTTAATCAAATCTGCCCTATAACAATAAAAAATGCACTCGCCGCAAGACTGTCATATTATTGATCCGAGTGTGATCGTTTTGTCGAAAGGCAATAATGTAAGGAGAAGCGAGACGAGACAATTTGAAGAAAAGTGGGATTTGGACTATTGGCACGCCTTTGTATGAATAGTTTTTAAAAAATGATAACTAATACTTACATATGCTAGAAACGATCTATAAGATTGACAGTCCAAAGCTAAATTGTTTTTTTTTTATATCAATGCTATTATTTTTGGCCTAACTAAAATGATGATGTGTTGCGAGAGTAGGATTGTAGAAACAGAAAAGAAAAATATACTAAACCATTTTTCATTCATTTTCTCCTTCTAAGCGATTTAAGAGTAGGTACTTGATTATAAAAAGTAAGACGTAATAAAAGCCAAGCCTTTGGCAGTATTGATGTGGGTTGTACAGCGCGCCGCTTTGCCCATAAAAATCAAAATTGTTCGATAAAATTGAGTGCACTGTGGCTCCAAGGAGGGCGGACTATATCGCCTGCAGGCTGGTTTGAAACATCCACACAACAAGGCCACATGTTACAATTGTCTTTTCTACTTGTAGGTTGATGTTTTATTTTTTCGATATTATGTTCGTGTTTAGTTTTTGTTATTTTTAGAGGAAATTATTGTTTAATTTAAAATAAAACCAAACAATAATTTGTTGTTTTTTAAAACACTGTTATAGTTATTATAGCATCAGCTGCAGGTACCTAGTTTTCATATAAAAAGCACACATTGATAGGTATGTTTCATAATTATCTATGTGTACTTTTTAAGCAACTGTGAGGCTTTCAAAGACAATTTATTTATTTCAATTAGACAAGTAGAAACACTTTTGTGCGTTGCCACTTATAGTTAAAAAGGATATGTAAAAAGCTTTTTACCAAAATTTAAACCGACTCCCAAAAAACACTGCAAAGTGAAAAATAACTTTAATTTCGGTAGTCGGTGTCTTTAGTTTTGTATTTTCGTTTTTGGCACCGACTTCCGAAATTAAAGTTATTTTTCACTTTGCAGTGTTTTATTTTTATTAAGGAAAACAGAAAAGAAATGTCATAGTTACTCTTTTCAGATAAAAGTCTCATAATATTCCACATACACTTAGGTATACACTTTTGTGTCCTGTTGCACGTGTGCTTTGTGGCATGTGACGCCGTCTAATGGTGCGTGAGGACAACGCACGATTATTATTGCGACAATTGAATACATTAATGTCAGTAACATCAATGAGCGAGTTAATATACTAGATAAAAATATTTATGTTATTTTTCACTTTGCAGTGTGCAAAGTGAAAAATAACTTTAATTTCGGTAGTCGGTGTCTTTAGTTTTGTATTTTCGTTTTTGGCACCGACCTCCGAAATTAAAGTAATTTTTCACTTTGCAGTGTTTTATTTTTATTAAGGAAGACAGAAAAGAAATGTCATAGTTACTCTTTTCAGATAAAAGTCTCATAATATTCCACATACACTTAGGTATACACTTTTGTGTCCTGTTGCACGTGTGCTTTGTGGCATGTGACGACGTCTAATGGTGCGTGAGGACAACGCACGATTATTATTGCGACAATTGCATACATTAATGTCAGTAACATCAATGAGCGAGTTAATATATTAGTTAAAAATATTTATCAATATATTTAACTAGCTTCTGCGCCGTGACTTCGTTCGCGTGGGAGGGCTTTCTTGCGTAAATCTTAATACAATGAGAATTCCGACATAAAAAGCCTATGTGCTATTCCAGGATATCAGCTATCTACTTACCAAATTTCATTCAGATCCGTTCAGTAGTTTTTGCGTGAAAGAATAACACACATCTATCCATCCATCCATCCATGCTCACAAACTTTCACATACACACACTAGATACTAGTACTTCGCCCGCGACTTCGTCCGCGTCGATTTCGAAATTATTTATAACTCTCACAATTTGTTTCGGGGATTATCCCCTTTTTTCCGGGTGGAAACATCATCAATTTAAAAAAAAAATAATGTTTCACACAGTGACGTTAACATACATACTAGCAAGATGGAATGATAATGGTACAATTTAAGGTCACTCTACCGGTATTATCCGATGAGAGATTTACCGAAAATACAGGTAGCCAATATTCTGTTAATTTCGCCGTGAAAATTAAGTTAAATTAATATGTCAATTCATGGCTTCACAGTTCTAAGCTCACCTAATATAATTATGTTATGTAAACATAATTATATTAAGTGAGCTTAGAACTGGTATTGTAACTAATGAATAATTGATGCTGATACGAGCCTTACGCAGTACGTAGTGCTTATGATGTGCGTACGCGCAGCATTAATTTAGTAGGTAGGCTATATACATATGGTTTGCGGGAAAGTTCTATCGAGATACCGCGGCCCCGGAACTTTAGGGCAGCCGAAGGAACAGGGTGGGTTTTTTAGTCAGTAGAAGTCTGACACACCCTTCCGCTTAACCCAAAGCGGAAGAAGTCATTCGATGATTTTCTCACCCAAAAAGGCTATATACATATGTCTACTGTACTACGTTTCTATTTTCAGCTATAAAAGTAAATAATAATAATTCAGCCTATTAAGTTCCCGCTCCAGGAAGACAGGCCTCCCTTTTGTCAGAGGGAATGAGGGATAATCCACTATGTGGGCCTAGTGCGGGTTGATAGATGTCACATGTCTTCAGGACATCCCAGTTTCCTTACGATGTTTACCATTATCGATTTGAGAGTAGCGGTCATATTATAAATTACACAAAGTAATGTGCTAGACTGGATTCGAACCTTAGACCTGCTACTTGCAAGTCGGACCCGTAACCACTGGGCCAGAACAGTGGTCTGTTCAAAAACTACAAAGTCACTAGTGCTATTTTCAGTAAAAAAACATTCAAGTACATCCGTTTTATAGACCAGTACTTAAAACAATTGCACCACTTTTTTGATACACTTGAAATACACGAACAACTCCGAGTAAAGTCACTAATTTAACAGCCGGTCGTTTTTCTGAAAGACGTATTGTAGATCGTGACAAGTTTTGTTTTCTAAATAAGGGGTCTGTTGAAGTTTGTGTGGGTCGTACCAGCAGCATCGGCTCCCGGTCGTTACGTCATCGCCGGGTCGATACGGGGCGCACCCTGCGGCCACCCGAACAAACGCTCCACGACGACAAATTCACCAACTTTTAATACTTTTTACATGCCTCTTGTTATCAACATTTATTCTCCTTTATTATCTTGTAAATATACTCGAGAAACTTATTGAAAAAGTGACCCAAGAATCTCCACGTTTCCTTTATGTTTTTGTTAGGAACTTAGCGTACCCTTCATGTTTAATTGTTCTTTTCTCAATCAGTTTATTTTCTTTTCAGGTAAGTTGGTTTCCTGTTTGCTGGATTTGTTAGAACGAAATAAGAAGTTTTTAACAGATGGAGAAAATTTGGAACCCTTCTGAGATAAAGGTACATTACTTAAGAATTTGGCTTACACATTTTCACACGTGTGATGGTAAAATTGATACAAAGTGAGAAGTTTTGCTGAAACGCGAACAGCTTTACATCGGTTTTAGTTAGATAGATAAGTTTTCACTTTAACTGAAATTTCAACTGTTGAACATTTAAATTTGGCGCCTTATAATTGACTATAGTTGCATACATAGTCTGTGGCTTTCACCTTTTTTCTCTTTGGTTCTCTACGCCTTGTAATGTCGCATGCATTTTTTTTATATTCGTTTTGTTAAACAATTAATACCAAAGTAAATACCTTTCGGCATTATCAGTTGTTTAATTCATCAGGTTATTGGCCCAGAAAGCCCTAAACAAATAGAATTCGAAAGACTCAGTGCTAAAAATAGTTTACAAGAAAAATATAACCTCAACAAAAACGTGTTCTTCCGGACTCCGGTGAATTGTGCAAAATCAGTGAAATTCTCGTGAAATATGGCAAACAGCAATCAAATGACATTAATTGAAAAGTTAACCGGTCGAGATAACTATGCTACGTGGCGCTTTGCTGTTAAAGCGTTTCTACAACACGAAGGATTATGGAATTGTATCGAATGTGACCGCACAACCGCACCAGAATCAAAAGACGACATTAAAGCAAGATCAAAGCTTATACTACTGGTTGATCCCATCAATTTCGTGCATATTCAGGATGCATCGACTGCAAAAGAAGTGTGGGACTACTTAGCTAAGGCTTTCGACGACTCCGGGCTGACACGCCGAGTTGGTCTGCTGCGTGATTTATGTAACACAAGGCTAGCAGATTGCCAGAACATTGAAGAATATGTTAGCAAAGTGATGACAACAGCGCATAAGCTTCGTAATATAGGATTTCAAGTAGATGATGAGTGGCTGGGTACCCTGCTACTCTCCGGTCTCCCTGAAAGTTACAAGCCCATGATTATTGCCATAGAAAGCTCAGGTATGAAAATATCAGCTGACTCCGTTAAGTCAAAAATACTTCAAGATGTCAGATTGAATGATACTGATTCTACAGCTTTTGCAATTAATCACAGATCTCATAAGAAAGTACCTCAGAAACAGTCAAAAGGTCCTCGCTGCTACACATGTAATAAGTATGGTCATAAGAGCCCCGAGTGCAAGTCAAGAAGAAAAGAAAAGAATCATACAAACAAAGATACCTCTTCAAGTTATTCTGCAGTGTTTGTAGCAACTTTCAACAATAATGAAGCCTGGTATATTGACTCAGGAGCCTCGGCCCATATGACAAGACATTATGAACTACTTCAGAGAGCTACAGTACCGCTAATTAAAAATATTAAAGTTGCAAATGACAAAATGCTAACAGTGCAAAAATCTGGAGAAATAGCTCTGAGTGTCTACAATGGAAAAGGTCAAGAAAACAATATATTATTTAAAAATGTTTTATATGTACCTGAACTTGCAACTAACTTAATATCTGTGAGTCAAATAATAAACAGTGGCGGTAAAGTAAACTTTAACAGTAGCGGCTGTGTCATACTTAATAGTACAAATGAAGTCGTAGCTACTGCAAGTTTAATCAATAACATGTACCGGCTAAATATGCCTGGTGGCTATGCATGCATGTCTGATGTTGATGAAACCGATACTTACCTGTGGCATCAACGCATGGGTCATCTGAACTTCTCAAGTCTGGAGAAAATGACAGAAAATGCAGATGGTGTCAACATACCCAAAATTACAGAAAAACTGACATGTTTAACCTGTCAGGAAGGTAAACTTACCAGGTTACCTTTTAAGAGCCAAGGAACAAGGTCCAAGGAACTACTTGAACTAGTCCATTCTGATGTCTGTGGCCCGATGGAGACCCAATCGCTTGGAGGTGCCAAATACTTTGTAACATTTCTGGATGATCATTCAAAGAAAATATTTGTTTATACCATTCACAAGAAATCTGAAGTCTTAGAGAAATTTAGAGAATTCAAGAATGAAGTAGAAAATCAATTAAACTGCAAAATCAAAATACTCAGAACAGACAATGGTCTTGAATATATGAACAAAGAATTTTCTAAGTACCTGAAGGACTCTGGAATCATTCACCAGTCTAGTACACCTTATACTCCAGAACAGAACGGCACAGCAGAGCGCATGAACCGAACATTGGTTGAGAGAGCAAAGTGTATGATCCTAAATGCCAAACTGTCAAAATGTTATTGGGCTGAAGCAGTTCTTACAGCTGCCTACATCATAAACAGATCTCCAACTAAATCCCTCTCAGACAAAACACCAGAAGAAATGTGGTCAGGACAAAAGCCAAAAGTCAATCACATGAGAGTGTTTGGGTGTGAGGCCATGGTTCACCTGCCTAAGGAAAAACGCAGAAAGTGGGACGCCAAAGCTCAGAAACTCCTGTTTATTGGATATTGTGAGAAAACCAAAGGATATAGGTTTATCATACCTAGTACTAAAACAGTTGTTAAAAGCCGGGATGCAGTATTCCTTGAGTCAACAGTCCAGAAAAATTATGTACCAGTGGAATTGTCAGAGATAAAAACAATTACACCACAAAACCAGCTCAGTGACTCAGATGATTACTTTACTGACACAGTAAATGAAGAAGAAAAGCAAAGCTCTGATAGTGATTATGTACCAGAGATATCAATCTCATCTCCTGAACCTAGTTATATCACATTAAGATCCAGGAATATTAATAAGAATCAGTCACAAAATACATACCTATGCAGTAAAGAAAATCTTTAAGTATCTCAAAGATACTAAAGCCTATGGCTTATGTTATTATAAAACACCAGATCCATCTGTCATTGGGTACAGTGATGCTGATTATGCAAATGATCCGAACACTAGAAGATCTGTAACAGGCTATGTGTTCATCAAAAATGGTGCTGCAATCACCTGGTCGAGCCAACGTCAGCAAACTGTTGCCCTCTCCACTACAGAAGCTGAATTCATGGCTGCCTGTGCAGCTACTAAAGAGGCTATGTGGATCAAGCAGCTACTGTGTGATATTAGTGAATTTACCCAAGAATCTTTGTGTTTGAACTTAGACAATCAAAGTGCAATAAGTGTTATTAAAAATACTAATTACCACAAGCGTTGTAAACATATAGACATTAAATACCACTTTGTAAAAGAAAAATATTATTTAAAAATAATTGATTTGAACTATGTATGTAGTAAAGACCAACTGGCAGATATATTTACAAAAGCCTTATCTAGAGACAGGTTTATGTACTTAAGAGATAAATTAGGCATGTCTCAATTATGATTTAATTTCAGTAATATGTGTAAAGCATTTTTTTTGTGATTCTATTTCATTAATGTATGTACATTCACATTGTAAAATATTGTATTTTACTTTCATCTGCAGTTGTGAATATGTTTTATTAACAGTAACAGATTGCTGTTTTCTTTAATTTTGTAAAATTTATTTAGGAGGCTCAAATTTAGAGGGAGTGTTGAACATTTAAATTTGGCGCCTTATAATTGACTATAGTTGCATACATAGTCTGTGGCTTTCACCTTTTTTCTCTTTGGTTCTCTACGCCTTGTAATGTCGCATGCATTTTTTTTATATTCGTTTTGTTAAACAATTAATACCAAAGTAAATACCTTTCGGCATTATCAGTTGTTTAATTCATCATCAACAATATTTTATTGGTTGTATAAATTGAACATACATGTCAATTTAAATAGTACTTGCTTGTTTTAAAGCACACGTTTTATAACAATATATTTAAAATAAAAAGTTAAAACTGCTCGCGTTTCTCTTTTTTAAAACTCTGAATGTGCATTTAATAAAATGAATATGACTACCTACATTCATTTTTGCGACCCACATTTTATGCGTTTACGTCAGAGACGTTCAGAACCTTCCCACAAAATACGATGATGTAGAAGTAAAAGTAATACTGCATCGCTTCAAAAGGTCTTTGTGCAATGAAATTAAAGCAGAGTTTAGGTGTATCAAAGCCTTGAAATTATAATTATCAAAAAACAGAGACTTTTTTATTAAACAAGAAAATGTTCTTGTTTACTTGAAAAGTCTTTTCGGTGCATTAAATAGGACAGGGAATCCAATTGCGTAGTAATAGTGGTTCCAAGAAAAATGTATGTACCTAAGCAAGCAATTGCCGGATTTTCGTTTCTGGGCCCCATCTGCTGTCAGGTGTTTCAATTGCACAGAGAACACATTTTATCCTGAGGGTCCCAACTTGGATCTCAGCGAGACAGAAACGGCATGTTTATGTCTTGATATTAATCAAAGCAGACATTCTTTGGCGGTGACAGGAAATATATTACTCAGACGAGAGTCGAGACGAAATACTTATACCCGTTTTCATGAACACCAGAAAACATCTACATTATACGTAAATCCCTAAAATTATATGGCACTGTTAGGGTTCCCAGCCAAGCTAAGTGTTGACTATCCCACATAGCTCTGCTTTTGAAATTTTTATCTAATGAAAAGAATGGCGCACACAACATACAAAGGACAGCCTCAAATAAAAATGAATAATTATCTACATCTGTTATTGAAGTTAGTTAATAGATTTAACTAATTTCAATGACAGACATTGTGAAACTCAACTATTCTATGTTCTTAGGGCAAAACTATTTTAAATTCAATTGCAAATCAGGAGATAAGCTGACTTAATTGAGCTAAGCCTAGTTTAGTTTGAATACTTGTTACCTACAAAAATAATTTTGCCATCTGTAGTCAATTATAAAACCTTAGCTGCTACGAGTATATCATAATGTGATGTGAAGATATGTGAATCTGAGACTAGGTCGCTCACAATGGACCTCATCAGAAAACTTAACCTCACTTAGAAAGCTATGCTCGGCAATTATATATACTTCCCAGGAAGGAGAACCGAAGCTGAAGTGGTACTGGGCAGGGCTCATTGCTCACAAAATATCTTGACGGTCCCGAAAAATGCTAGAATAGTGATGGCATACCAAAAAACAGACCGTTGGGACTGCTTACCTTATTTTGCTTAGGTGAGCTCTTTTTTGCAACCAACCAGACTTATCTACTACGACACCTACGTCATTTCAATCGCAAAACTATGTTCCAATGTAGCAATTTGATTAAAGAGATTCAGTAAAATATTTTGAAAATTTACCCCAAGTTTTAAAAGACGGCTCTTTCGTGAGCTAAGTTAAACTGTGATATGATTTTAATTTTTTTTTTTTTCGTATAAATTTTTCGCTGACACTCTTGATCTTACACATTATTCTTTGTTACGATAAACGAGTTTTATCTGAACCAGAGACTTTTGTAAAGACAAGTGAAGCCAGCTTGGTCGTTGCAAAACCAACTTGATTGACTTTATGAACCAAAGTGTTTGGCTTTAATCTTTGACTCAAAAAACCACGAGTTAATTCGTTTGATTACGTAATTATTTGCGTTGTTTGACATCACAAAACTGTTTTGTACAGTTTAAAATGTTTATTCACCCATTCACAGCATTAAATTCCATTTACATGACTCCTAGGGGAGTTTTTACACTCAGTCCGTGTAAACTGCCAGTCGGTCAGTAAACACTCAATCAGCTGTTGGTACGATTTAAACAAAACTAGACGAGCCAATTAAGATTGGTGGAGGGCTACATTACCAAAACAGCTGATTTGATTCTCATAAAATTGACTACTAAACACTGGTGACGCGTTAATGACATAAACACGTTATAATTAAGAACTGTTGAAAGACTGAGCTAACAAATGAATACACGAAGTTAAATCTTTCAGATTGCCGTCTGCCGACAAATGAAAACCACAAGCCAGTTCAACCAGTTACTGTCAAATTTCAGCGTCTGAAATCTGAAAGCTAAAAAACACACGTGAGAAAAATCGTCGACCGTATTTTATTTATGAGACTTTTACTATCATGAAAACATTGCGTGGATATTATTTTTTATATGTTTTCCGGAGAAGAACGGTTGGGCTTATCTCTTCCTCTGTTGGATGGAAAGCGAGATTATTAAACAGAAAGGAAAAGCTGCAGATTCGTTTCAGAGTTTTGATCAGACAATGGTGTGCAATTACGAATACTTATGGAGGGTACAGACGATAATACAGTATTAAATAACAACCGAACTTCATATAATTCTCGTGACAAATTTAAAGGAAAGTTTAGTACAATGATTCGGCATTCTTTAAGGTTTGACAGTTTACCGAAGTCAAACAAAATTTTCAAGATACTTCAACTACTTTTTCAACGTAAAATTAATTTCTTTCGTTCCACACAATGCTCACTGTAAACATGTTATATTGTTATTACCCTGGTACGTCCTGGTATTACTGTGTATATTTTATCATTATCCCGGTTTTAGGACTAATAATGTTCTCCCGCTGCAGCACTTAGGTACACTTCTTCTTCTTCTTTACTAGGGTAGGCTTTCTTAATCTTGAGATTTTATTTATTCGTCTATTTAGTATCGACCACGGACAAGCATAGCTTGACGGTACCAATTTTAATGATTGAGTAACTCATATTATTTTTCAGGCGTTCAATTTTATTTTACTGTATTTGCCACTCCTTCTAGTTAACTCATCATCAACTAAGCTCCATTTATATGCGGTTCGGGTAAATCAACTACGCGGAATCCCAGTTCCAAATATTTGCGACCATAAGTAATAGTTTCCTCAAGGGATTAAAATTATTTGCATGTAATTTAACTTTGGTTATGAGTGTGAAAGCATTGATGTATGTTTTTAATAGTTATCTGATGAAATTTTGTTTACAGTTTCATTCGTGATTAACGAATGTAATTACAGAATCTGAGACAGTCATAGATATATTAAAGCCCGGAATACTATTAAGTAATTAACTTAATTATGTTCCCCAATCCAAATTTTGTCAGTCACACTAGTATTTATGTAGAATAGAATATAATAATTTAATTCAGAAAAACATTACATAAAGAAACAATCACGATACAATCATTACAAAATTAAAATAACATGAAACAAAGAAAAAATTATAATAATAAGAAATATATATCACAATTCGTTAATTAAGACTCTTATTATAATTGTATCTGGAATATTAATTGCCATATGCGAAGAAGTAATTTACCTGTATATCATATTTATGTATTCACTGTAAAGGTTGATTTAGATATATAAATATAGCAATAGGTATAAAATCATTAAAAAAAAATTAGCTCACTGGTATCGGGAATAAGATTCAAGTTGCTGGCGGTTAAGGTTATAAAAAAAGAAACATCCTAAAATACTGTTTTCTATCTATAATACTTGATCCAGCTGTCTTACGAGATCCTCATAAGGTCGGCTGAGGTTTGATTATCAAGCCTTTGGCCGAGAAGGCTATCGATACATAAACATATCGATACTCACTGACTATTGGATTGAGATCGATCGCACGTATGGTCCCTCAGTCAACAATCACAAAGAAAACGTCTTGGTTGCACTATGCTCCTAATGTGAACTGATGTGCCTAAAGTTTCGGATATTCAGTTTGAAAGTATGCCAAATTTACAGGTAAGAGAAGGTAAACACAAGACTACCATAATTATAATCATTCAGTAAAGGTTTTGTCTTCATTTTTCTAATATAGGCTTAGGCTTAAATTTAAAAAGGGAATGGAAATACGTAAGTAGGTTAGCCTACTTACGTATTTCCATTCCCTTTTTAAATTGTGCGGAAAATACAGACATTAAACTCATTGTTATATAAAAAACCCAAGATGCATAGTCTCGAATGATAGTTACGCTCGAAAGTGTCGCCAAACACTCAACACCTATGTTATGTTATGCTATAAGCATAAAACATGGTTTTGACAATTCCATCTTATGAAAATTGTTTAAAGTTGTTTTTACAAAGCAGTGTGCGACAGGCAATAAAATTTTACGACTGACGTTGGTCGGTAGGACAAGGCAATGTCTTCACAGACTTATATATATACTTATTACTCAGGTTTTTTAAGATATTTTTTTAGTAATATAAAAGTTTGTTAAATTGTGTTCTAAAGACGTATTCTAAATACAATAAAGGTCAGAATTATATAAAGTTATTAATAAAAAATAAATAAATACAATAAAAAAATCTACTCTATTATCTTATTAAATGTTCAACAGGGTAATTTTTATTATGAGACTAAAATAAAAAAGATGCCATAGTACATAGTTTTGACACTGAAAAAGCAGCCATTGAAATTTTACCCTATTACACTTTGACTGTTGAGTGAAATTTTAAGACAAATTAAATCCAAATCACATATTATATCACAATCACAGTCATAAAAATAATAAAAACTAATCAATAGACTCTTTTACTTACGGAAAATTCGATATCCCATCCTTTTTTAGCCTTCTTTATGTAACATTATAACAATTTGTCAAAGAAATTTTCAGCATTTTTGACGTGTGTACCTAGACGCGAGTGACGCGATACTATTTGAAATGAGCGCATTAGAATTAAGCACTCATTTTATGCGAATGGTTTTGAGACGTTGAGTGTGCATCTTGAGTTTTTTGTATATCGATGATTAAACTAAATTATTTTGGTTTCTTCGTTTCTGTTAAATAAGTTGTTTTATGCATGAACAGCAATTATCATAAATCAACAGAAGTCATAATCGTTTGAATAATCAGTCTTGCTCTGTTATAAATATTTTGATGAGTGTACTTATGCGCTCATTAAGTGCGGTTTATACGCACATTAAGTGGCTGAAACCGAGGACACTATAATTATGACAATTTCATGCTTTAATTGAGCACTATAGTTAAACTGTTAAATATATGTGTGTATTTGGCATAATACTAAGGATACATTATGTGTTTGGGTTCGTAATATATATACTACTTTATTTAAGTATTTATTGGAGCTCCAAGTGTTTGAAATGTAAATTTTAGGTAATTATAGATTTTTTTTACTTTCTACCTAAGTGGCAGTGAGCAGGGCAAATAGGGAGTGGCGACTGCGTTTCGCATTGGCAGACTCCCCCATAAGATAGACTGGTAGACCAAACGCTTATATAGGCTGCAGCAAACCAACAAAACGCACTGAGCTGGTTAAAATGGCGGTACTTGGGGAAGTTTATGGGCGTGTACATCTTTAGCTGAAATGATGTGCAACCAATATCCATATTTTTTATCCCACTAAATAAACTTGGATGTTTTTTGTTTCTTATCTAATTGTTTATCAAGATTTAGCCCAGTAATTCATTGCAAAAACATCCTCTACTCATCTGGGGGCACGGCAGTGCCCCCGCCAAGTCGAGCGCAAAGCAAACACTGCCGTACCATCCTTTTCTGGAACCATTTCGGCGTATTTTCAGGCCCCTATTTGGGAACCTCTGGATCGATTTAGAACGCTGAAATTATCGTTATCTAGTAAACTACCAGCACACACTTAAACTACAAAAGTTTCATGTTTCTAGCTTGTTTATTTCCTAAGTTATGCAAAAGCAAAGTTGTACTATTTCGACATATATAGACTCACTGATCATCAAAATAGAACTAGTACTTCCCATAAACCTAGAGAGCTGAAATTTGGCGTAGAGGTAGGGTTCTATATGAAGGGAAAACTATCAAAACTAGAATCATGGAAGATCAGGAGTACCTTACGACCCTGAGGAGAAACTTCACTTGGCCGTTCGATGTATTAACTAGTAAAAGTGCATTGAGTATGTTCAACGGCCGGTTACATAAAATCTAACTATATTTATATAGAAATCGCAGTAAAGATCCTTAGACTTGGCTTCGCTTTGCTTAGAGATTTCTTTTCTTTTTATAGAGAAATAAGCAGCTTAGGCGAGACTTGGCTAATTTTTTACATGATGTTTTTGGTGGGATACTTATGTTAGTTGTAAGCTTCTGTCAAATTTTATAATTAAGTAGATGGCTTATAAAATATTTCTTTACCACGATAAATGTTACCTTAATTGTTGTTAGTGTTAGTTATATTATTTTATTTGAATTCATTATTGAATATTTAGAATATGAGAATATTTATTATATTTTTCCTAGCAACGTAATAATTAACTAGCTTCTGCCCACGGCTTTGTTCATGTGAAAGTATTTCAGCGATAATGTAGCTTTATATTGGTGAAAGAATTTTCAAAATCGATTCAATAGTTAAAAACACAAACTCACCCGTTTATAATATGAGTATATGTAGATCAGACTGAATTTTATTTGATAAAAGTATGCAATACTTATTGTCTACCTAAGGACCGATTGATATTTACTCAAAAAGTCATTTTAAAATGTATAATAACTACGTTAATCAAACTGGAAGTAATCTTTATGTTATTGTGTTCATTGTACAGTTGACACATTTCTGTACATATCTAATACTTATTGTGGTTTGTTTATTTATTGCACATAGGTATGATAAGACCTGCACACAATGTCCTACATCGATAACGGGTTACAGTAAGAGTGATTCTAACCAGTAACCACTGTGTTCATAAACTATATTTATATTATACACCCAGCTGAACTTGAATCTTATCCTGCTATAAAGTTGTAAATCTTTTAAATTATTTTGACAGATTGGGGGTAGGTTAATGTGCTGACTACCGTACACGTACCAGATTTTTGATCTACGAAGTGAAATTGAAGAAAACATTACAACTATGTTGGGATCAGCTTAGAGTCGGCGAAGAGTATTATTTACACGGAATGACTGCCTATCTGTCCTCCACCACCCAGTAGCTGGGTAATACCTTATTACCCAGTTACTGGGTAATACCTTGTTACCCAGTTACTGGGTAATACCTTGTTACCCAGTTACTGGGTAATACCTTGTTACCCAGTTACTGGGTAATACCGTATTACCCAGTTACTGGGTAATGGAGGTCAGGTCCTCTTGGCCAAACCAGTGTCAGATTTTCTGGCTCCTGACTGCCCGTACCGACTGTCAAATATCTCCAAATAACAGCCGGGACTAACAGCTTAATATACTCTTCGAGGTACGGGAATTTAATTTAACATTGCCAAAGGTAAGTTTAGGTACATATTGACCCATGCAGCTTTCCATACGGATCGAACGTCACGGCGGTGAATGGGTGACGATGCATTACATATCGACTTTCTTCCGTGCTTTATGAAACGCGTTAGGCCGTCGGGTCCGGCTCTCAATTGAATATTTTTATCAGTTGTGACGGGTAGTGAGAAGTAAAATCTTTAGAAGCACCAGTTTTGC
The DNA here is from genome assembly GCA_943138885.2 of Tholera decimalis. NCBI lineage: Eukaryota > Metazoa > Arthropoda > Insecta > Lepidoptera > Noctuidae > Tholera > Tholera decimalis. The sequence goes on along the minus strand of OW964552.2, from coordinate 21,354,873 downwards.
TAAGTGGTATCGTGTATCGTGCGTAGTGCCAGGTTAGATGGGCAGTCTACCATTTTCAGCTGTATCTGAATAGAGAAGTTGTGAGTTGAGTTTTATAATAAAAATTCTTGGATTGGGCTTACTCCTATGACTGTGAATTATCCTTATCCTTCCATATTATTAAATGAAGTCCCCTGGCCGCGTCTGTCTGTCCGTATGAACGCGATAAACTCAAAAACTATCGAACTGCTTATTGTACTGATGTTTGATTCCTGATAAAGGTTTAGGTGTAAATATTATGGTTCTGTGTGAATCAGCAGATTTAGACCGTGCGAAGCCCCTAGTGCGGTATGAAGTATATGTACCTACCCTATGGTAATTTTAGTAATCGGTTACCTCTTTCAAACAATTAAATTTATCTCTTCAATTAATGATACTCGGAGTAAAAGTTTCTTTTTTTTTTATTGGGGACTTTTACGCTCTGCGTGTGACAGCCCCATCATACCCTAAATCTATTTAAATACATTTACATTAATTAAGTCTTAAATTTAGCCAAGAACTTGAACAGACTCTTCGCATCATCACTGTTTGGTTGAGACATAAGTCAGTGAGATCTAGGTTCATTCCACAGAATGAACCTAGATCGAGTGTGTTCAAGTTCAAGACTCCAAAGGAGTAAAAGTTTAATTTTTATTTATTTTATTCATTAGGGACAAAAAAACAGTTACATGGTAGAAAACAAAAAAATACTTAAACTAAAAAAACAAACATGTAACCCACACCATTGTCCACATATAATTAAATGTGTTTTAAAGAAGTTGAGGACTGTATTTAGACATTTGTAATTCCAAATATAATGCGCTTATGATATTCAATTAGTGTGCTCCTTATTTAATAATATGGCAATAGCCTTTGACTTAAAGGACTGTTTAGATAAGCCAAATATATCAAGTTCCATAAAGTGAGTATTGTATGACTCAACGAGGCGACGAAGAGGTGCGCGCTCCCCAGCGTTAGTCTTACACATGTCTGTATGGAACAGTCGAGGAACGCGCACCCCCCGTTGTACAACAGTTCTGGGCACTTTGTATCGTAATTTATTTGTAAGGTCGATGCAATCAATTCTGTTGGTACATAACCCATAAAGAGTTATAACATTTAACAGTAATCGTCTGGACTTCAAACTTAGAACGCTGTAACGTTTTAACAATTCCTCATACGGTACTTTTGAACGACGACATTTGTAGTTCATGGAACGCAAGAACTTTTTTTGTACTATTTCCAATCTAGAGCAATATTTATCGTAAAAAGGATTCCAAATCTGTGTAGCATATTCCAACTGGGATCGAATTAAAGTTTTATATAGTACCAAGAAAGTAGACGGCCGCACAAAGTCACTCTCTCAGATCTCATAATGAATCCATACATCCGAAACGCTTTGTTTACTATATCTTCAACGTGTATGTCGAAGTGTAAGCAAGTGTCCAGGGTAATACCCAAGTCGCGGACAGAAGAAACAAAACCTAGAGGTACTCCATTAATTGAGTAGTTAAAACTAATTTTATTTTTGTTTTTGGTGAATGAGATGGTTTGACATTTTGGAAGGCTCAGAAAAAGTTTGTTTTTACTGCAGTATGCATAAAGTCTATCCAGGTCATCTTGTAGGAGTAAGCAGTCTTGCATATTTTTGCATGATCTATAGATTTTTATATCGTCCGCGTACATTAAAAAATTAGAGTTTATAAAGCAATTTTTGATATCATTAATAAATATAATAAAAAGCAGAGGGCCTAAAATGGATCCTTGAGGAACACCAGATTTAACAACTTTCAAGTCAGACTCATAACCGTTAACGACTACTTTTTGGGTCCTATTATAAATATATGAAATAAACCATCTTAGCAAATTACCACGAATTCCATTGAATGCTAATTTTTCTAAAAGCAGCGTATGATCCACTTTGTCAAAGGCCTTTTGAAAGTCAGTGTATACGGCGTCTACTTGTACACGTTGATCCATATTTTCAAAAAGATAATTAGTAAATGCTAACAGATTTGTTGTGGTTGACCGTCGCTTGACAAAACCGTGTTGTTCAGGTAGAATAAGCTGATGAATTTGGGGATATAGTGCATCGTGCACAAGACTCTCAAAGACCTTTGACAAAGTAGAGAGGATTGAGATCGGGCGGTAATTTTCTACATCATTCTTGTCCCCTTTTTTATACACAGGAGTTATGTTTGCACGTTTCCAAATTCCCGGAAAAACACCCTCACTCAAGCATTTGTTAAAAATGATAAACAGAGGAGTACATATATTATCATATGTTTTAATAAAAAATGAGGGTGGCAAGCCATCAGGTCCTGCCCCTTTGGAAGAATCCAAAGATTTTAATTTTGTTCTTATATGTTCCGTGGCAATGACAATTTCGGATATGCAAGATGAGTTATCAGCGAAGGTACTAGACGGTTGCCATTCATCAGGGTCAAAAACAGAGGGTTCATAGACAGAAGAGAAGAAGGATGAGAGTAAGTTACAAATTTCAGAGGGGTCATCAGAATAAACATTTCTGAAATGCATAGTAGCCGGATAGTTGACCTTTCCCTTTCTGGATGAGATGTATGACCAGAAATGCTTTATATTTTTAGGAATGCTATCTTCCACCGAACCTATGTAGTTACGATAACACGTAACTGATTCTTTGTGGAAAAGCTTGCGATAGTGTGAAAAGCTCAAGTAGTCGGAGTGATTTTTGTATTTCTTCCATCTTATCCAGGCTCGTTCTTTAGTTTTAAAAATACGTATGAGAGAGGGTGAGAACCAAACTGGGAAATTTGAGGTTTTAGTTCTAGTTAGTGGAACATATAATTTGATAATTTGATACAATGTTTCATAGAACATGTCCACTGCCTTTTCAGCTTTAAGATGAGAGAGCGTCGTATCCCAGTTAATGTCGGCCAATTCACGGTTTATTTCTTCGTAATTAGCTTTGTGAAAATTATGTCTGTGAACCAAGCGGCATTTAAGGGGGGTGAACTGAGTGTTCAGACTGGTAGCCATAGAAAAGGGTGGATGGTGACCATCAGGGTCAAGGAGTGCATTGCACAGCACTGTCTCACAGTCTACATTTGAGATAAACAGATCTAATATTCTACCTAAATTGTTTTTTGAGCTGTTGAATTGTATTCCATTAATAAGATTTAAGAAATTCATCAGCCCTCGTCCGATTGAGTTTGTAACTTGTGTAATTGTATGGTTCCTTTGGGCTAACCAGTCAATTTCGGGTAGATTAAAATCACCAACAATAAAATATGAGTCAGTGGCAGAGTCATTAGCAAGTCCGTGTAGCATGTCCAAGTATAACGTGTAAATCTCTTCACGCGTTTGAGGCGGTATATACGTAGCACTGATAAAGTGGCGCTTATTTTTTTGGGAAGAAGGTAGTTGCACTACGATCTGTTCGACTTCAGGATGGACAAATTGTGTTAATAATCTAGATGGTCGCAGTTCTCGAAGGACAGCTATTAAAACACCTCCTCCGTCTTTTTTATTTGTTGTAGAGCGATTACGATCATGTCTGAACACTATGTAGCGGTCATCGATGAATTCTCTATCCTTAATGCTGGGGATAAGCCAGGTTTCAGTCAATATGATGACGTCATAAGAACATGCTAATATATGCATGTAGAGTGTATGTAACTTTGTACGAATCCCTCTACAGTTCTGGTAATAAATTACAATGTTGTTACTAGCCATTGAGAATTATGCAAATAACAATTAAAAATAGCACAACTATTACGGTACGTAGTATACTTATTATAAGCCTAGTAGTACGACAGTGTAACGCTACAACAGACCACCTATTTTCTACGATATACAATTGTAGGAATATTAACTATATGTGAGCATATTAAAATATTCATAATTCGTTATTGAAAAATAAAACACTACTTAAAAAATCGTCATTGGGAAGGAATGGCGACACATTGTTTTGTTTTTGTGTCCGTGGTATATTTTCATGAATATTTGTACTATATTGTATGCTGTTATTATTTAGTCACGAACTCCTCTAGAGCTTATAATAACAATGTTAATTTAATACTACACATACATTTAAAATATAATTGTAATAGTTCAAAGCCGATTCCGTTTGTAACAAAACCGTATTATTATTTTAAATAGTGAAACACAATATTTTAACAATGAAATATTTACTTAATTATGAATCTTAATAAATTTTATTTACTACAATTGAAAGTACACTTTAAAGTCACACAATTTTGGCTTATTGTGTTTTGGGAGATTACCAACCTTATGTCTATGTTTAATAATTAATATTCCATTATAAAGGTTTTTATTTACTTCATACTTTACCGCGTTTATAAAAAAAAAAAATACGGGGCCTGATACGATGTATAACACTATTACGAGTATATTACTATTTTCTATAGATATGTCAACTACTATTACATATTTCAGCGAAACTATTCGGTATACAAAAGGTTATATTATTTCTTTACGATGAATCCTTAAGTAGGGTTCACCAGTTCAAATATCTTGGACACGGTAACGGAAGATTTCAGAGACGTTATGGACATAGAAAACGAACGCAGGGGATCGTTAGTTGGGCGAATATCTTGACGCAGAGATTTTCACGTTGTATAATATAGATGCAGTGAAAATAAATTTATTCAAAGCGTATTGTATTTACATCTCTGTACTCGGGAATTTTTTGGGTCAATTATATGCAAAGGGCAGTTACAATGCTCTGTAATAGCTTCAGGGCGATTTTACGGCTTTCACGCTTCTATAGTGCATCTAGTATGTTTGCTGATGCGTTAACAGATGGCTTTGCAGCTGGCAGGATGGCTGCCCTGGCGTAAAAAGACCGCATCACTCTTCAGTCGGTTGCGTGCAAGTTCGCACAGGATCCAGCATAGTATAGCGGCCAAACCTAACTGTCCTATAGTTTATATGCTGACACAGCGGACTAGGTCGCCATTAACAATAGTGTATTGTTTTGTTTGTATTATTTTTTTATGGTAAATATAGATCTTTGTTGTATTACTGAATAAATATTTAATTTAAATAACTACGTATATGTGATGTATTTAATATCAATTTAGGCAAGTACATACGTGTGATTCATGTTAGCTCACAACAGTGCGTTAAGTGATTGCATAACAATGCAATCACTTAACGGGGAGTCGCGAGTCGTACACACCGGGTCATTGAATTAACTTATGTTTATTTAGATTCGACTGGAAAATGTCTACTAACTCACTGACATTAATGTTGGTATGAATAATTTATACGTTTCAGTCATTGCATCGGGTGCCGTTTTTGTAGCCATATAATTTGAAAATGTAAAATAAAATTATGATGATTAAATAACAATCTATGTTGATTTTAAATACTGATTAAACTGTGTTAATAGGCTGTTGGCACTTGTAGATACACGAAGTTAAATAAAGGTTTGATATCAGTAGATAAGAATCATAACAAATAAATCGCAATCAAACAAAATACTACGCAGGTATAATATGTTACATAGAGACCTATGACTAAACACATACATAGGTACCTACGTACTTTACGCTTACACAACGTGCAAAATCTTCACGTACGGTAGACATATCAATCCAATGTAAGGTTTCAAATATCGAAAACCACTTACACAGTAACTTAGTCAAGGGCTGATATTTGAAATGACATAATGAAAGGTTGCATCGGCGACGAGTGTCGTATGAGTGAAAAGTTATTAACGCGCGAGGGATGATTCAGGTCGGTGCGCTCATCATCAGCCAGGCGAGGAGACGAGCCGACGACGTCCGCCGTGGATGTCTGGGGTCGGCAGCCGCGCTCCGTTGGGCACCGCTCCGCTCGCGCCGCTGCCGCGCGAGCCGCCCGGCGAGCGAGCGGGCTGCACGCACAGTCCTCTCCTAGCCGCGAGTGAGCGCGCTGCTGCCGCGGCGCGCCCTCCGCACACAGTCAGGCACATGCCTACGAAATGTCACCTACCTACATTTCCCGATAACGTCCGATTAGCAATTAACACCGCCGAATAGCACGCTCAGTGCACGGCGACGTTCGATAGTTTTAACAGTTCTAAAATTAACAGTTGTATCTTTTTTGTCGTGAAGTTTTTCGAGTAAGATTTTAGTTCACGCGTAACGATTACATATATGGAATGTGTTGCTAATTCATAGCCTTGACTACACAAAATAGCATTTTGTTTTTTGGTGTGTTTTTATTAGTTGCGTCGCCGGTAATTATGTCTGGTCGTGTTTGTGTGTACATTGTTTGTAACGCGTGTAGTTTCACTGTGTTTCTCGAGTAAAGCAGGAAATAATCAGTAAACGTTACTGTCGTCTGCATTGTTTTGTTATACATGTGTGCCGATAAATATGCCTCGCTTACTTGGATTTGAGAGTGACGTATATAATACGATTTTTGTTTACGGACCTGATGCTGTTGCTGACCTTGCTGGTAAGCCCAAGACACAATGACAACATGTCGGCGTTAAAGTAAATGTGACTCGGAAGCCTTATTGTGTTTAGATTAATTTAGGTTCGGGCGGTAGTTATACAAAGTAACATTAGCCGCCGTGATACGCATGGTCGAATGACGAGAACACACGGCTTACTGTTCGCATCTAAATGTGGTATTAGCTACGTACCTACTGGGATTGTTATTCTGCGAGAGAAATTAATTCTTAAGACGAGTATTGTGTCTAATTAGAAATCACCACGCGTTTTATCAATTTACTCGTATATAGGAAACTTTATTTACGCAGATTACTAAGTGGTGCATCATACAATAGTAGTAATTAAAGTTGCAAAACGTGACGATTTTACGACATAATCACCTGTCTGACAGGAATGGCAAATTACAGTGGTTCTCTGCGTTGTTATTTAGAATTAAAAAAAAAACATTTTACGTGCATATTTTATACAAAAGTAATTTCCAAAACACATACTAAGTAATTATAGTGTAATTTGAATTGACGAAAAATGTGTAAATATTAATAATATATTTATAAATTCTATATTATTAATAGTAGTTAATAATAGTAACTGAGAGTTTCTACAACACAATAGAATCATTAACATTAGTCTAATAATAATCATACGTCACATGTTTACTCACTTACCATTTTGGACTTATAGTTTATCGTGAATTCGTGACCGAATTCAACTGTCAGATTTGAACGGTAAACAATACATATATTTGTCAGAAGACTAAAATCTATAATAATATCATTGGTCAAGTGGGTAATTTTAAATGATAAAACGACGGTTTATGGACAAAGCTCTGTTTCAACTTTCAACTGATTTTATATAGGAACCTACCTACCCTAAGTGTTTAAGTAAGTTTCATATTTAAATACTTGTATCGTTCTTACGTATAGCAGAAGGACGGAGTCTATGAGATTATGTATCTAGAAAAAAATTGTGTTTCAGACGTCATTATTAGCGTTTAACTGTTTGGATAACTTATAATTATAATCCAAACATTTTGTATGGCATCAGATTCCTAACTCAAGCAGTAGGTATAATTTTACCGAAAATCATTTAAAAGAAAAAAAATACTAATCATTAAATGTTACCTTGTACTTGCACCAGTTTCAGTACTTACCTACTGTTCACCATACATTTGTGTTGATAAATAAGTAATTATTATTATCATTTATTCGGAATATTACTATTTCTAAATTTTTGGGGCTTTAAATTTAATTTTGCCATCAAAGGAAATACACGTTTATCACGATTCCGTTGGAACGTAATTCTACTAACATATTTAAATGTGAAAGTTTGGATATTACTTGTTTGTAAGCCTCTGTTTCAAACTCGCAAAAATGGATTGACAGAACTGAATTAAATGTACAAAGATTTACTATACTTTTTATCCTGAGAAAATGAGAAATTTCCATGACAACGAAGTCGCCGTTATTAGCTAAACCAGAAAACAGAACAATTTTAGGCTAGTCTTGGTTTCTGGGAAGATATCATCGAAGCATACATTAAATGCAAGTGAAGTGATGTGATTGACCTTTGGAAATTTTATCAATTACAGAAACTAACGTGCATTTGATGATTTTTCATACCAGCAACATTATCATTGTCATTACCATCTATCTTAAAGATCAGCCTGTATCAGTCACTGACGTCACATTATGACGTCTCCAGTGACGAGGTAGCCGGACGCAGTAATTGCATTATAAATAAGCATAAAGAGGATAGCCCGTTGCGTATGTGATAAAAATGCTGTTTATGGCTCGTCACGGATATTATTAACAAGAATAATTAATTATATTTGTTATTATCGGAATCCTTGTATGGAATTGTTATAACATACTTACCTACATACATAGATACGTAAAAATATTTGATTACTTTCAAAATGTGTTACATAAATAAACATATACCAAAAACTTTAGACACCATTCAGTCCCTACGTAGGTACCTAATTATTTTCTTTTTATAAACCATATTGAACTATAATTATTTAAAAAAACCAGTAGTATGTGTTTTATGATTAGTCATGTTTTAAATGAATTAAAATACTACAAATTGATTAAATTAAAATCAACGAAAAGTTCTAAATTATATTAAAACAAATTAAAATAAAACACACATGAATTTCTCTTATGCGTTTCATAGCGTTCTCAGTTTGTCTCCGAACAGATAGGTAGTCAGTTATAAATGGGTCCTAAAATTCTAATTAATGTCCGTTCTGTATCGTAATTCACGTACTAAGAAGAAAACCAATACGCTGCAGGTCATTTTGATAAAATCATGTAACGTATTGGAACCTTTCCATTAAGGACAAAAGATTACTTTGATTCCCAGAAATATGAAAATGTGGGGAAACCTATTCAAGAAATTCACTTTAGCATTAGCTAACTCTATTTCGGAAACTCATTTTAAAACCAATTATTTGGTGTGAGAGAATTTATAGCTCATTAGACTTTCGAACAGTGAAAGCTATTAATTAGGGTTCTAGGTAGCTATGCCGGAAAATTGCCAAGCGTTTCTACCATACAGCTACACAATCAAGATGTTTTTTTTTTCACTGCAACTATGTATCATGTAGATAGGTATCCAGTTTAGTAACTGAATAGAATTATGTAGGTACATAGAATTTGGCGAGAGTCATAATTGCGGAGGCAACCTGGATTCTGCAAAGCAAATGCTCAGAGTGACCTAACGATTGGCTTTAAGTAAACATGGTTTGAGGAACCATAATGTCATTTTTAAAGATAAATAGGTAAGTATAAATCATATCTATAGACACCCCGCACACATAGGTTTGACCGAAAAAAATATTTTTTGTTCCAGTTTCACGTATGTGGAGCTTCCCTCAATATTCTTTTTTATTTATTTTTGCAGAATACAAATATCTACCTACCAAGTTTGAACTGTGTATTCGTAACTTAACTGTAATAGTTTTGAAATTAAGTGGCTGTGACATACGGACAGACAGACAGACATGACGAATCTATAAAGCTTCCGATTTTTGATTATAGCTACGGAATCCTAAAAAGAGAATATTTACTAAGTATTTTTATTATTAGGTTGGCGCATGGTGTCTTCTCCCAAAACGAATGACGACTAAAACACATGACGTCATTTCAGTAGATACTTTTTGAATATTCTCTTAACCATATTTTTCAAGCAGTTAGATTGTTTCTTTGATCTTCCCCTACTTTAAAAGCCATTCATTGCGATTCCTCAGCGTAAGTTGTAAGTTATCTAGTAATGCGAGTCCTCAATCAAGTGTAAATATTACTTTAGCAATTCAAATTGTCATTCAAAACAAGTATTGTGACCTTGTTGTGAGTTTTAAGATAAGGTTAATACCTATTCTTTGATTATTTACATCAGATACCCAGTCGTATATGCGATTTTAACATTATCGAATTGTTCTCAATGCGTAATACAACAGATAATCTGTTTTAATTTTACAATTAATGCAACGTTAATTGGGATGATTCAGATACGTAATAAATTTTATTAATAAGAATATTTTAATCATATGCTAAGAGAAGATAATTAAAATGAATAAACCCGGCTTATGAAACTGAATAATTAAAAATAAACACGTTACCCTCCGCAGTCGGGTAAAAAGTGGCATATGTATTTAGGTACACCAAGATAAATAAATATAAAAGAAAAAATTAAAACATACTTACAATAAGCGGCCTTATCACATTCCGCGATTTCTTCCAGTCTTTAGTCTCTTCATCTCATAATTAGGTTTGCTGGAATCATTGTTTTATATTTTTAATTGTTTATTCTTTAATTAGGTATCAGTCTGAAACAACATCAAGATATTTTATTACCAAGTAATTCCTTTGCGAGATCTTATTATTTTAGAAGCCCACACACCAATTTTCTTATTTACCTTGCTAGGTGGATATTTTAATTATATTTATCATGTAAATATTACGTGGTTGCTATTATAAACGTGTACCAGACTTACCAGGTTAGATAGCAATGCCCACGCTTTAAATAAAAATATCTAGAAACGAGAAAAGTTAGAATCAGATCTCAGATTTTATTATTTTTGCAGGCGTTCAGTTTTTTTTTTAGGATGGGAAATTATCCAATGACTGCCTTGCGATCTGGGTGAAGCGGGAGGGTGTGTCAGACTTTTACTGACTAAAACTCATCCGTGTTCCTTCATATGTCCTTCGTGTTCCGAGGCCGCGGTAATGGCGCCCTTGTGGGCCCCGACAATTTTGCTGACACTCTTTGAGGCGTACGTGGAACAGGTGGAATACGACGCGCCGTCTATACGGGCCTGGTTTCAGTCGGGCGACGAGCTAGCCATTGCTGGCAGCCCGCAGGCCCACTGGCGTTTAGCTGACGTGGATTGCCAATTAGCTTTCTATTCCGATGTGCATTTTCTGTTTCTACGATGATTTCTTTAAGTATAAAATAATTCCTATGATTTAAACACTTTTCAACATGTTAAGTTCTTATTAAAAATTGGCCAAGTGCGAGTCGGACTCGCCCATGAAGGGTTCCGTAGTAACTATAATAAATATAATATACTTTTTTTTTTTTTTAGCGTGGTAAAATTATCAAATAAGTCCTCCCACCCCGGGCAGGGTGGGAGGGACTGTCAGACTTTTACTGACTAAAATCCACGGTGTTCCTTCAATAACCCTTTACGTACCGGGGTCACGGTAACGGGATGAGTCCCACGACCCCGGCAGGCTTCGGCCCTCTACGGGGGGGCCTCGTCATATTGCTGACGCTCTTTGAGGCGCGCGTGGAACACGACGCGCCGTCGACCCGGGCATGGTCCATGGTCGGACAGCGAGTTGGCCCTTTACTCGCTGTCCTCATGCCCGCGCCTATGGTGGCCGGAAATCGTCGGCCGACGTCCGACGCCGTGGGCGTCTACCACTGCGGCTGGGCTGGAGGGAGGACGCCATCCTCTCCCTCACACGGCCCGCCTCCTCCTTCGGAAGCATGACATTTTTCACTCCATTATTATAGAAGTTAGAGGGGGGACACACATTTTACCACTTTGGAAGCTTATATCTTTTAAACGATTGACATTATGAAAAAGTGGTTTTAGAAACCCTTATATCATTTTTAAAGACCTGTCTATAGATACCACACACGCATAGATTTCATGAAAAAAAATATTTTCAGTTCTAGTTCCATGTATGGGGACCCCCCTTTATTTTAAATATTTTTTAATATTTTTTTAAATCGGAAAGCGGTTCACAGAATACATCTACTTACTAAGTTTCACATGTATAGTCTTAATAGTTTCAGAATAAAATGGCTGTGACATACGGACGAACGGACAGACGGACAGACATATCGAATCTATAAGGGTTCCGTTTTTTGCCATTCGGCTACGGAACCCTAAAAATGGGAAAATAGCATGCCATAAAAAAGGTTTTTATTAGATACCAGCTTCTCCCTTCAGCTTCGCTTGCTTGTAAAGTTCTACATCAGGCTTCAGTTTTCCGAAATTAATTATAGCCTGTATACTGCCCAGACTTAATAGCTTTTTAAAAAAGTATACAAACAGATTAACATACATTACTGTTTCTCAATTATTTTTTTGAAATATACATGTTAAATGTACACACACTTTTTTACTGTCTTATTATATGTATTAATAATCTAAAAGACCAATTAACAAATAGGTATTACACGCAGGGCCGGATTAACATTAGGCGGAGTAGGCCTAGGGGCCCCGCATCAACTAGGGGCCCAGGCCCAATGCACGCACCAAGAAAACATGTTTCTTCGAACGAGAATTTGATATGCATGTGAACAAAAGAAAATTTATCTCATAAATTACAAATCTTTAGATTTAGTAGTAGAATTAAAATAGTATCAGAACAAATCTGGGAATAAGTAAACAAATTTATTAAAAACCACAGCCCTTAATGTGCGTTTCCTCAGTTCACACTCGATTTGGTCAGTCAAAGTAAGAAAAGGGGCCCCGAGAATGCCATTGCCTTAGGGCCTCTGACAGCGTTAATCCGGCTCTGATTACACGCTGAGTTGCGGGTATCAAAAGACATGTTGCGCCAACTCCAAAGTAACTTGAATAAGGGCTAGAGAGAATAAGGTGTAGTCATAACACAAAGCAATCTTTGGGTTTGCCATAAATATTAACGTGTCGATTGCATATTGGTGCGCACATATGGAGACAGGAATAAATGTTTGCTTGGAGTTCTCAGACACAATAAAAAAGGCTCCTATCCAAATTATTTAGTAGTAAAAGTAATCATAAAATCAGGAAGCGTTGGTATTTATTCTGTTAGGTTCCATGATGTAAGGGACACAATCAAAAATAGAAGTTAAAATCACAGATGATGGTCAATTCCAGAGCAATGGGTGTCCCAGTAGTTACGGGCCGGACTAACGAGTTGCAGGTCCTGATTTCGAACCTAGTCAGGGGCATTACTTTGAGTAATTTATATCACCGTCACTGCTCCAATCCACCAACCCGTACTGGTTCCGTGTGATGGTATACGGCCCATCCTCTCTCATAGAGAGGAGGCCTGTGCCCCAGCAGTGCGAACGTTATGGCTGATTATAACTATCGAATCCATGTGTCATGTAGCATCATCTGTTTAATTCTGTGCTAAAATTAATACTAAAGTAATTGATAATCTAAAACGATCACTTTCTTTATTTCATTTTAACTAACATTAATTTGACACTACAATCTAATTAAATACACACAAGGGCCACTAGTCTCGTTAGCCACGAATTTCCGTCCCCACGCGGTTAAGTCGAGTGCCAACTAATCACGAGCATGATCGCCGTTTGATTAATTACCCAAGTTCAGGTGTGCGAGACGTAAACGATGGTAATTTACGTATTTAAGTGTTCGGTCTAAACAATCTTATCTCAGTACTTACACTCGTGACTTGGGAAAATTTGTGTGAAGTGTGGGAATGTCATTAATAATGGCGAAAGTGTGTGGAAGAAGTGGAGAGTTGAAGAAATTACTTGTTTACGCTTTGCAGGCAATTAATTAGATGTATTATTTCTAATATTTCTGAACATATAAAACATTTTAAATCAACAATAAACTAAACTTAAAAAAAAATACTTCGGTTTATAAGCGTAAGAAATTTACTAGTGTTTTAGTTATCGTATTGGTAACAATTGTAGTTGTTCAACCTTATGATAAAATAAATAAACCTTTTCTACATCTAGCTATAAAGCTCAGCATGTTATGTTGAAAATCTCATAACCGTCTGCGAAGACAAGTAAATTAAAAATGCATTTACATTCTGATTTACTGCTCTGTCGTGTACAGAATATTTCTCTAAGAAATATAGACTGAGCATCAAACAAAGCATACCTGCTGTCTACACAGTAAAACTGTCACACAGCATTTTGAAACTATACATAATCCTAGTTTCATTTCATGCTGAGAATGCATGAAGATACATTATCTTAATCAGGGAAATTAGTGCACTATGTGCAAATGCTGAAGACGCAGTAATTACGTTACAGTTTTAATATATACATATTTATGTTAGGTGCCTACCTAAATGTGGAATGTCTTTTTTATTTTAATAATTCGTGTAAAATATCTACCTCAATGATGTGTTGTAATTTTTAACTGATTTTAGGCTGCACCCGTGTTGCTTTTAATGAGCTTTAAAATATACTTAATGACTGTCGTGGTCGACTTTCATATTTTTTTCCTTGAATTTATACGTTGTTACCGTTCAGCAACATTTTTATTTGCATTATCAGTCGTTTAGGGACAATATTCGTAGCCAATTACGGTTTTATTGTAGATACGTGTTTTAAGATTCGTATATAAAAATCTTTTTTTGAATCCTCGATCTCTGTGTCACACACAAAACGAGCCTTGTTACAAAAACCGTTGAATCGTTCACATGCCACTGCACTTTTTTCCAATCGTCCCGTATCGTGTGCCTATGACGCTTCCAGTATAATTTCAATGGTTTGTGAATTGAAATGCGAAACTGAGCAGACACCTAAGGACTAATAGACATACACATTTATTGAAACACTCTGTCAATTCAATTTAACTTCTAGATGTTCGTAATTGTAATTATATTTATCGCACGCAAGTCCTATGACACCACCCCAGAGTATAAAGGCTTACTGGCAATAAAGGAGAACTTAATTTATCGTGGGTTACTGGCCTGTAATAAATATTAATTTATCTTTGAGTATAGAATTTTTGGGAACTATATTATATAAATAAGTATAAAAACGGGAAACGAAGAACGTAGAAAATAATGGTGCATAAAGAAAAATAGTACATTTTGATACAAGTGGAGAAAGTTTGTTATTGTGGCCGAGGTGGAGTTACGCCCGAGCCGTAGGGCCGTTTAAGAACAGAATATCAGAAATAAACATTATTATTTATAAAATAATTTTGATTTTATCAACAAATAGTACTCACGCGGGGCTTCGCTCCCGTGGATTCTATCACGGTAAAAACATAACTCTCCCTTTTTGCAGTCGCGTAAAACCATACCAAATTTCATCCAAATCCACCCAGTACTTTCGAAGATTAGCGCGTTCAAGCAAACAAACAATCAAACTTTTCCGCTATGAAGCTGAAACTGGCAGCCAAACTGTGTAGTCTATGCTCCCTACTAAATAGAGCTAGAATATCTCCTAGACATATACTAGAAGGTCTCCCATCGTTTATACAAGTTTCCACCGATGCGTAGCATCAGGAAAATAGAAAAAGTACAGATTTTCTGAATTTTTTAAAGTTTTCACAAGATTACCCGTGCTGCACTCTATGCTCCCTACTGATTCGGACTTGAATATCTCCTAGACATATACTAGAAGGTCTATCATCATTTATAGAATTTTCCACCGATGCATACCATCAGGAAAATAGAAAATCTACGGATTATCTGAATTTTATAAAGTTTTCACGAGATTACCCGTGCTGCACTCTATACTCCCTACTGATTCGGGCTTGAATATCTTCTAGACATATACTAGAAGGTCTACCATCATTTATAGAATTTTCCACCGATGCGTACCATCAGGAAAATGGAAAATGTACAGATTTTCTGATTTTTTCAAGTTTTCACGAGATTACCCGAGCTGCACTCTATGCTCCCTACTGATTCGGGCTTGAATATCTCCTAGACATATACTAGAAGGTCTCCCATCGTTTATAGAATTTTCCACCGATGCGTACCATCAGGAAAATAGAAAATATACAGATTTTCTGAATTTTTTAAAGTTTTCACGAGATTACCCGTGCTGCACTCTATGCTCCATACTGATTCGGGCTTGAATATCTCCTAGACATATACTAGAAGGTCTATCATCATTTATAGAATTTTCCACCGATGCATACCATCAGGAAAATAGAAAATCTACGGATTATCTGAATTTTATGAAGTTTTCACGAGATTACCCGTGCTATACTCTATGCTCCCTACTGATTCGGGCTTGAATATCTTCTAGACATATACTAGAAGGTCTCCCATCGTTTATAGAATTTTCCACCGAGGCGTACCATCAGGAAAATTCTGAATTTTTTAAAGTTCTATAAATGATGGTAGACCTTCTAGTATATGTCTAGGAGATATTCTAGCCCGAATCAGTAGGGAGCATAGACTACACAGTTTGGCTGCTACTATTTGGCTACCAGTTTCAGCTTCATTTTTCCGCTTTATAATGTTAGTATAGATTAACATTTATTTGTGTTCTCAATAAAATAAATATATTTTATTTTAATATCAGGCTGTTTTGCAGCTTAATACCTTTGCTTCTACTTTAACACGCGAAGGTGAAGCGTGGGGAAAACGTAAATTAAATCTTATTAATTTGTGTATTTTGCGTGAGTATGTCGAATTTAAGTTTTGATGAGAATAATTTAGATGCTACGCCACCAGATATTATGATTGAGGCTTAAATTGCTTGCGATAGCCTGTTGTCATCTAAATCGAAGCTAAAATATATGCCAACTTTGCATAATTTTCTTCAATGGAAAACAAATAAAAATGCGTCGTCATTTTCGGAGCAAGTCTTTTTCTTCGAAAGTGTATTGAAAAACGTCGTTTGATACACGTGGGCATTTGTTATTGCAGTACTCGCATAGAAATATAAAAAACAGGAGAAGTGGCAAGGGGGCGTATCGGTGTCCGCGCGACATGGTCACACGGCACATGTCACAGGCAAATGGCTGTCTCCGCGAACTAGTGCGTTTTCGACGGCGATCCTGACAACTTATAATAATGCCGAGTTGTTCAGTGGTTTCTTGCAAAAACCGAAGCCAAAACCAAAACTTTGTGAATCATGGAATCACTTACCATATGTTAGTACAAGTATTTTACAATATTTGTCTTTAACATGATGAAAAACAATAAATCGTAAAATATTTCTTGCTTTTACTATGTTATATTTGTTTTCAAATATCACAATGACTGTACTACTTTTGCTATAAATACATTGCTCCTTAACCACTACCTAAGTTCCTTAATAAGTGACTGGACAAGTAATGTAAAAATAACAAAACGATATTAAATTATGCGGATTAATCGCGTAGTCCAGCCGCTGACTGTTGCGAGGAGTTAGTGATGTGTTTGTGTAGATCCACTAACGTAGGTTTTTATAACATACGGAAACCTCTAAGAAAATGTATTTAATTTTTATTAGGGTTCCGTAGCCAAATGGCAAAAACGGAACCCTTATTGTTTCGTCATGTCTATCTGCCTGTCCGTCTGTCCGTATGTCACAGCCATTTTATTCCCAAACTATTAGCACTTCACATGTGAAACTTAGTAGGTAGATGTATTCTGTGAACCGCTTTCCGATTATAAGATTTTAAAAAGGAAGAAAATTAAGGGGCGCTCCTCATACATGGAACTGAAACTAAAAATATTTATTTCATCAAACCTTTACGTTATACGTGTGTGGTATCTATAGATAGGTCTTTTAAAATGACATTGAGGTTTCTAAAACTACTTTTACTTAAATCCAATCGTTTAAAAGTCTAAAAAAATATGTGCTATAGATACTAATAAAAACTTTCAACGAAAATTGGTTTGAACGAGATCGGGTCAGCAGTTTTGGAGATATATCACATTTTTGAAAACCGCAAATATAACTTTGTTTTTCATATAAACACTATGAAAAACAAAGTTGTTTTGCGTATTTACTACGGAACCCTTCATGGGCGAGTCTGACTCGCACTTGGTCATTTTCTTGCTTGAGATGACAGAAAGAAAAATACATTGAAAAGTCAAATGTACAAAAAAGAATAAACAATTTATTTTACGCCCGCAGCATGCGTACGTAAGGAGTTCCAACGACGTCGCCGTCGCTACAATAGTTTATTATTCAATCTGTCAACCATTTTAACCTGGTTGGAAGATCGATGTAAAATAATATTTCTTTACTTATTTTGATTATTTTACAGCGTAGTAGAGAAATGCGTAAACAATGTTCGTAAAGTAAGTTACTTAAATTTTAGGTTAATAATCGGTGATGATTTTGGCTTTGAATTATCGCCTTATTTTCGTGCTGTTTCTTTATTGTTTTATGGTTTTTGTATTTTACTTCCGTTAAAGCTTTGAATGCGTTTTAATAATCGGCATGGTTCAGATAATACATTAGTGAATTTTGCTTAAAATAAGTCAATACATTCATGCTATTTGTTATGCATGGGTGTGTTTGTTTTTATATATTTAATAATTTCTTTACTGACTAGGGTTTTTCTGATAACAAAAACCTATTATACTATTACCTGCGGGGTAATTGTTAATAAGTTTCAGGAGCCCAAAAAAATTTGTACAATAATAAATAGAAGAATCGATAACTTTCCGTTGTAGTCAATCACTAGCGTATATGTAAAATAAATTGCTTTTGCATAGCACAACGATAACGACCGATGTTTTTGTGTGGGTAGGTAAGTTGTACGGTGTATGGTAAGTACACGCTGTGTTTAATGAAATAAAGTTTATATTATTTTTATTTTATTTTATATTGTTTACATTATAGTCGGTTCTGATTTAAGAAACGCGGGTGTGTGCACGAGTGCGTGTCTATTGATTTTAATGAACTACATGTGTAGTTATTGTCCCGCCCAGCGCCTAACTGGAGAAACATGGATCCGATATTATTTCGTCAGGCGGCCATATCTCCTTGTTTATTATATCTATGAGTACTCGGCTCCATAATCGCCTCGCCTTGCGGCTCGGGCGTAGCTCCGCCTCGGCCGTACATAACAAACTTTCTCCGCTTGTATCAAAATGTACTATTTCCTCCTTCCAATAGTAAGGACTTATAGTCCTTACGTTTCGTTTGGGAATGGATTGATTGTTACAGCTACAGACAAAAAAAGAGCTTTTTGATAAATTGGCATGTAAAGCCATACATATCTGTTTAAGCATTAGTAATAACGCTATTTGCATCCAGTTAATAAGTGTGACCTGTTTCACTCTGATGTTAGTCTGGGCAGATTAACAGCAGTAAAACATTGGCTGGGTAACCCAAGAGCAATATTACAATGCCCATTTATTTCCAGACCATTTTGCTCCCAGCTGTTTAAACAGTAAACTCCTATAATTAACCCAGTCATAATGATTTCTTTACCCGGTCTTAAGAAAATTTGCAACTGCTTCTTTTAAAAAGATTTTTCTTTCTTAGACTTATTATTATTTGCCTTACCTTTTCGTGTCTAGTGAAACGTGAACTTATTATTAGAGGGTCTGTGTTTGAAATTCGAGTATATAAAGTGTTTCTTTTTGTATTTTTTTTCCTTGACAACTAAAATTTTTTATATGTTGTTATTTGAGATTGGCCATCGGATATTGCTAGTTATAAGACAGCCTATTTCAAAATAATATTCTAAGTTATAAAAATAGTTTGTGAAGTCAATTAGTTTACATAACTTTTTTATATATAAGTTTTTAAGCTAACATGGTCACTAACAGTATCATTAGAAGTTAAAACGGGATATTTACCATATTCCACAGGCTGCACATTTCTAGGACGGAGTAAGTACTTAGCTGTGTCATCAGTAAATATATGTTGACACTCTTTTGCCTCTGAAACTATATGCTTTACCAAAAGTGCACAAGCAGAATGTTCCGCTACGGCCCATAGTTAGTCAGATTGACTCGCCCACGTACTACCTGTGGCGAAGCATGTGGCTAGTGTACTTCAACCATTAGTTGGCCACTCAGCATCGTATGTGAAAGACTCTCGGCACTTCATCGACATCCTGCAGTCCATCAAACTCGAAGCGGAGGAAGTAATGGTCAGTTTTGATGTTGAGTCCTTGTTTACGAATGTACCCGTGGTGGACTGCATGGAAGTGGTTAAAATTAAATTGCAAGAGAATAACATCCCTGTAGAATACGTGAAATTACTGCATCACTGTTTATCTATCAGCTACTTCATATAGCAAGGACAGTATTACCTACAGATTGACGGTGTAGCAATGGGCAGTCCAGTGGCGCACGTAGTAGCCAACATGTGGATGGAGCATTTTGAAGAACTAGCCATTTCAACTGCATCTACATCAATAAAACTGTGGAAGAGGTACGTTGATGACATATTTGCAGTCATTGGAGGGGATGAACAAAAGGTGAAAGTATGCTTGACACACCTAAACAGCATACATAGCAAAATTAATTTAACCTACGAAATTGAAAATGAGAGGACCATACCATTCTTAGATGTAAAAGTACTAGGTCATGCTGATGATTCTCTAGGCCACTCAGTCTACCGGAAATCCACTCACACGGACCAATATTTGCGCGCTGATTCCCACCACCATCCGAGACATCTTAACTCTGTAGTGACTTCGCTTACCAACCGCGCATATGATTTATGTGACGAGGATTATTTACATGATGAGCTAACACATGTTCAGAAGGTGCTACAGAGAAATGGATATGCAGTGAATATCGCACAGCGTAGGCAAAAACCTAGTTCTAGACACTGGAAGAACGAGGTTGAGAGGCAGCCAGCATTCTTGCCGTACGTGAAAGGAGTGACAGATAAGGTTGCAAACATTTTACGGAAATACGCCATAAAAACTATCTTCACTCCGTTCAAGAAAGTCTCTCAGATGCTGCGTTCACCGAAGGACAACTTCCCTCTGGAAAAACTCGGTGTCTATAAAGTGGACTGCAGCTGTGGAAAGTCATCAGACAAAACGTACCTTAGCTTGCAGAATCTCGGAACACATTAGGGCGGTGAAAAATAATGATGTTCAAAAATCGTCAATAGCACAACAGCTTTTAAACGCAGGATCGAACCATTGGATTGAGTTTCATAACCCTCAAGTCATCTCGACAGAACGCCACTATATACCAAGACTGGTAAGGGAAGCGATTGAGATTACCAAATACGACAATTTCAACCGGGAGGATGGGTTTCAACTGTCGAGGGCCTGGAATCCAGTGGGAAACCGAAAAAGTTCCGTAGAAATTTCGCGAGTCGACACGGTGAGTTTTGTGTGTCGGGAACAGAATCGAGTGTTTAGTGATACATGTGACAGTGGTAGCGGTGTCGCTAACAGAAAACGAATGAGAAAGAGGGTAGACCGATTTGTCTGCTCATAAACTTCCACCCGCAACTACTTCAGTTCATCCATGATCATGGCGCTTGCAACAGTGCCGAAATATCGGAAACTCAAAACAATAAATACACATGGTAAATATCCCCTTTTAAGTTCTAATGATACTTTTTATATGTTATAGACTTGCGTTTGACCACCATCTCACCTGATGGCAAGCGATGATATGGGCGAAGATGAAGTACGCTCACCTAAAAGTAACCTATTCACTGTTGACTTAAAGATCCCCAGGTTATAGCTGTGAGGTATAACCGGATAGATTATTCTTCTTATTATTACTGATAGGCTTGTGTTTGATCATCATCTCACCAATTACGAACATACACGAAAAAAACTTTTTACTAAAAAATTAAACCGACTCCCAAAAAACATTGCAAAATGAAAAATAATTTTAATTTCAGTAGTCGGTGTCTTTAGTTTTGTATTTTCGTTTTTGGCACCGACTTCCGAAATTAAAGTTATTTTTCCCTTTGCAGTGTTTTTTGAGGGTCGATTTCGTGTATAATCTTGGTTGACGGTTTTCTAATGGATGCATTTCGGGAAATTTTGTAGTGGAATGGTTTTGTTTCGGAACCTTGCTTGCCTTTTTTGAGCACCAAAGGTATTCCCATTTCAAATGGAAATACTTTTGGTGCTCCAAAAATTGGTGCTCAAACGGGAATACTCTGTCAGTACGCCTTAAAAATTATTAGACATGTATTTTTCACACCGATAAAGATTGGGAAAGATTAAGCACATCTCAAGTTCAGGAGGGCGGGCTGGTGATGTTACTTACCCGTAAAAAAATGCCACAACGCGCACTCGTCGTGATTTTTTGTTTACATGACAAAAGAAAAAGTAGCCTAACCTATCTAACATTTTTTCGTCATCTTACCGATGTACCATGTACCTACATAGTATATATGTACTATATTGAGAAATTCCCAAAAAATAATTCAATTCCTGCTTTGGTCATGACTCATGAGCAATCGTACATGGGGGACATAAGCACACATAAGCACAAACCATTATGGGAATACTTTCACCTTGCGAATGACATGCCGGAGTATATATAACTTATTGGTGAATAGGTCACTTTCTAGGTGAACGTGCCATCGCTTCTGCATCAGCGGAGATAGAGCCACAGAGGTCAAACGTAGATAAGCTGATCTACAATAAAAAATATTAACATGCAATGAGTGAGCCCCAGAGGTTAGAAGCATGTCTTGTGAGTTTATAGGTCGTGAGTTCGAAAATGACTTTGTATAATTTCATCATCACCACTGCTCTCAAAACGGTGAAGAAAACTTTCTTGAGGAAACCGAAACGTCATACGCTTAAAAATCTAAAACCATGTGACATCCACAATTCCACACTAGGATTTCGAATTACTTCCCATTCCCTCTCATAGAAAGTAAACCTATTTCTCATCAGTTGGGCTGATTAAATTACGTAACGCAACATTGCTAAATTATATGAATTCCAATTCAAAATTCAAAAATTCAAAATTCTAAATATTTTATTCGTTTATGAAGTTTACATATCATGTAGTGATTGGAGCCTACCGTTAAGCTAATAAAGCCTGTATTGGGAGACTCCGCTCTTCCATATCGTTATTTACGTACATGTGAATGTAAAATTAAGAATCTGGTTTATTTATACTAATACAAGATCACGTAAACTGTCAATGACATGACACAATCTGAATAATAATATAAATAATAACTACATATTAGTCGCTGAGTGAGCGTGAGTGGATTTATGGGTATGAGTGTATGAGAACCATGCCATGTATATATATATACTTGTTGATTGAATGTAAGTAGTGTGTGTGTGTGAGTGTGTGTGTGAGGGTGTATGCGTGTGAGTGTTGTGTGTTTGTCTGTAATTTGCTGTTTTGAGATGATTTGATTTTTTGTATAATTTGAAGTGTTAAGATGATTTTACTGTAGCAACGCCTCCGTATCTTCGTAGGTAAGTGTTTTTATCCAATTATTAACAATTTTTTTACAATCACATAGTTTTTCTTCATATATATAAATTTGTTTATTTAGTTTATTATAGAGTTGTGCCGATCTCTTTTTATACTGTCTACTGGCAAATTTAGTCTTTGTATAGGGAACTTCAGCGATTATGTCTTTCCTTCTTCTCAAAGTTAAATTGCGGTCGTAGGGTAGTATTTTGTGTATTTTTAATATGATTTTCACTATATATAATTTTCTGACCGATAGTAAACCACTTTCTTGGAAAAGAGATTGTGTAGGGTATTTAATATTTTTACAATACATCACTTTTATTAAAGCACGCTGTCCTCGTTCAATATCGATAAATTTTGTCTTTGCTGCACCCCCCCAAATAGGTATGCAGTACATCAATATAGACTGTACCAGAGCTATGTATATTTCTTTTAGAAGGTTTCTTGGTTTGCCTAGTTCCTTAGGAATATTTTTTGGTACAATATATCTTAATGTCCTGAATATTCAGCTCAATTTTCTGATCCTGGTAGTCACCTGCTCCAGATGAGGATACCAGGACAGTCTTTGATCAACAACAACTCCTAAGTATTTTGTATGTGGTACTCTATCTAATGTTGGACACTGACACGTATTAGAATCTTCACACTTATGTACCTTTATATTAAAATCTTGTTTTGGTTGAGTGCGATTTGAGATTGCAAAACATATGTAATTCGTTTTGGCTGTGTTCAGAGAAAGCAAATTTTTTTGTAACCATCGAGCTATTAGGGCCATACCCGCCTTTGCACGAAGAGCAACTTCATGCCAGGAATTTCCGGTAAAAACGACCGCAGTATCATCAGCATAAAAAAACACATTTGCATTACTTATCCTGATGTCACTGAGGTCATTGATGTAAAGCAGGAAAAGCGTAGGGCCTAGGACACTTCCCTGTGGGACTCCGAATGTGATATTGGCTTCACTACTTAAGTGCTCTTCTACCTTAACCATTTGCTTTCTATTTGAAAGATAGTCAATAAAAAGTTTTAATGGAATTCCTCTCACCCCTGAAGCCTCTAATTTGTTAATTAGGATGGAAACAGAGACGGTGTCAAAAGCTTTTTTTAGGTCTAAAAATACAGTCACACATTTGTCACCATACCATACCACCATACTATCGGCTACCAACGTGGTGAGAGCAGTTATTGCATCCTCAGTCAACATGTCCTGTCTAAATCCAAATTGTGATTTGCTTAATACACACATCAAAAGTGTCTAGGGATCAAGCATTTTTATTGCGGATTTCTTGAGATTGAGATGTGGTTATGTAATAAATTTATGATTTTATAAATTTATATGGATCCTTTTTGGTGCATTTCATAATTTGAAACAGGAACTGTTAATCAAATTCGAGTAAAAGATGAAAATCAGCTGTCAATATTTTCCCTATAAAAACATACAACGCATTGAAGACATTATTAGTGCTACTGTTTCCCTACTACTGATTAAAACCAACGTTATTATGGAGCGGCGACGTCATTTAAGCAGGGAAGAAATGCTCAGAGCCGTGGGAATGATAGAAGCTGGTTCCCGGCAACGTACTGTGGCTTTAGCTCTGAATACAAGTCAGAGTGTTATCAGTCGACTTTGGACACGTTACCGAAGCACTGGTACCGTGGCTGAGTGCCATGGAGGACGGTATCGCTGCACCACACGGAGACAAGACCGATACATTCAAATCTTAACTCGAAGAGCTCCAACAATAACCGCCATGATGTTAGCCGTGAGGCTTCATCACTCTTCAGGGAACTTAATTAGCGACCAAACAGTCAGAAACCGCTTGCATGAAGTGAACCTTCATTCCCGAAGACCGCTACGGGTACCACCTATAGCAATGCACAATCGTAGGATTCGATATCAATGGGCTCTTGAACACAGAAATTGGGCAGAAGAACAAAGGCGTTTCGTGTGCTTTTCTGATGAGTCTCGTTTTGGTATGAGACCGGATACAAGACGTATACGACACTGGAGAACCCCTGGACGCCAACAGCGATTAAAATCCTGCCAGGAAGTCCATCCTTATAGTGGTGGAACCATCATGGTATGGGCGGATATTTGGATCGGCGGAAGAACTGAGTTGATTTGGATCAGAGGCAACCTCAACGCTCAAATTTATGCTGAGACGATTGTATCTGACGTCATCGTTCCTCTACAAGTGCAAATCGGTCCCTTATTTCAGTTAATGCATGATAATGCACGACCGCACACCGCAAGAGTTGTAAGACAGACTCTCGCCGCAGCTAACATCAATGTCCTGCTCTGGCCTGCTCAGTCGCCAGACTTGAACCCGATTGAGCATGCATGGGATATGCTACAGAGAAGAGCTGTGCCGAATATGGAGGGTATCCAGTCGCAAGAAGACCTTTTTTTGTTGTTGCAACGAACATGGGCGGCCATTCCACAGCGTGATTTGGATGAACTCATTTTGAGTATGCCAAACCGATGTTCTTGTGTTGTTAGTGTTCGCGGTAGAAACACGGATTATTAGTTGTTTAAGTTACCCAATAAAATTTTAAGGAAAACTGTTATTTCAGTCTTTTTTTCGAACTTTAATGTTAGTGGTTCAAATGTCAAAAATCCCTTTATTAGGAAAATGGCAAATTTCTTTATTAATGCAAAGGTGACTTGGTTTATCGTTACTGTGACAAACGAAAACACTTTATTTGATGAATCCTTAAAGAAAATTTTAATTAATATCAATCAGGAGAAAAGTTATTGCAAAAATATATGTTGATCCCTAGACACTTTTGATGTGTGTATATTGTATTTTTCAAGGTATTTCAAAAGTCTGTTATTAATCAGTTTTTCTATTATTTTTTATATAACTGGTGGTATGGATATTGGTCTGTAATTGTTGACATCGTCTCTGTCCCCGCCCTTATAAACTGGGATGATGACTGATTTTTTTAAAGGCGCAGGAAAAATACCTTTTCTAAAACAAAGATTAGCCAAATGTGTCACGATTGGGATAATATCTTGGTCTATATATCTCAAAAACCTAGTGGGAATATTATCCCATCCAGGTACACTGTCAGTTTTGAGGCTCATTAAAATCGTACTCACTTCATCAAAATCAGTATCCAAAAGTGCGAAAGAGTTGACTTGTGTGGCGGCAATATTGAGTGTGTCAGTATGGTGTGATGGGTTTTGATTTTTTTCTGCTAAAGACTTACCAATGTTTGCAAAATAATTGTTTATAAAGTTAACCGAGTCGGGAGGACTTGTTCTAATGTTAAGCAATTCGGTGTTAGGGCTTTTAGAATTATTAGTATAAGTTATTGTTTTAATATTTTTCCGAAGTAATTTACTATTAGCGACTGATTTACCAAGTAGTTCTCGCTCATATTTTCTTTTTAATTTTTTGATTAGGTTATTACAAAATTTGCGATATCGACGATAAGTTATTTTTAGAATATCATTAAAAGGATAATTTCTGGAGTTTTTCTGTAGTTTATTGCGATTTTTGATGCATCTTAATATGCCACTAGTTATCCAGGGCTTAACCGTACGCTTGCTGTTTGGTATTGTTTTTATAGTAGTGCTTTGCTTTAGAGATTCAGTTCAGAAATATCTAGATACAGAACCACGGTTTCTTTTTTGTTTTTTCTCTGGGTGGTCGACCTAGATCCGTTAAGAGGTAGTTTCCATCATTCCTGACCAATTTGCCTATGAAATACCCTACCCTAAACCTTATTTGTTTATGTTTTGAGCCTCTAATTTTATTGTTTTTGAGATTTTTGTGTAGAAGATAGGTTTGTTTATTATTCTCAATACAAAAATTGCTGATAACTGAACCAACTGGGTCTTAATGGACGATTGATAGTTTAAAAAAGAAATAATTTATAAAAACACATATTGTTTTTATTTTAGTTCTACTTTAAAAAAATACTATGACAGTTCTGCTGCAGATGTACTAAATAATATTTAAGTTTTTTAGCTATCCAACGAGGTATAGCAAGCTAGGGTATTATTACAATTCTTAGAAAAATCTTTGACAAAAGGCACCCAGGTAGTAGTAAAACGATATACTATTAATTATTTCTAGTAACTATTGTCCTTCAAAGGGGCTGTGATGTGGACTGTGGACAGACCAAAACGGTTAGATTTCGGGTGGGGTATTTTATAGGCCATTCAGTCAGAAATGATGGAAACTACAACCTCTTAACGGATCTAGGTCGACTTAACCTGTAACCCTGTATATACGGTATATATATATACGGTAGCTTTGTTAATTGATTTCTAAGTCATTAACTTTGCTTGAACCGCAGAGACGTTAATTTATTTCGATTCTAGTCTCCTTGATCATGAAACTTTCCGTCTTTTATACTCTCACTAAGAAAAAGATAGGAATATAAAGAATTTATTTCATGTTCTTAGTATGAAGTCATTGAAAGTTTCAATGTTTCCTTTAATTTAATGATGAGAATATTTTGATTATGCGAGCTCAAATTTAAGATAATACCGATATTATTTTATGCTAATCGATGCATATCTATATTTAAAAACTTAATCTTAACTTTTGTATTTTAACTAAATTTAAAGTATAGCTTTGTTGATTTGATTGATATGAGTTGGCAGCGTAGTTTCGGTATACAGTTCATGGAAAATCTTGGGATACACAGTAATGGGAGAATGTTATGTTGAACCATAAACACGGGTAATTTGAGTGGAGTTTAAATTCATGTGGATCGTGCCACATAACATTTAAAAACTTAATCTTAACTTTTGTATTTTAACTAAATTTAAAGTATAGCTTTGTTGATTTGATTGATATGAGTTGGCAGCGTAGTTTCGGTAAACAGTTCATGGAAAATCTTGGGATACACAGTAATGGGAGAATGTTATGTTGAACCATAAACACGGGTAATTTGAGTGGAGTTTAAATTCATGTGGATCGTGCCACATAACAGATTGCCTGCGCGCATGTCGTGCATAGCATCGTAAACTTAAACAACAACACTTTGATGGTGTTGACAAGATTACGTGACGCACAAATCCCGCTCCGGATCATTTTAGCTTCATCTCCCTCTTTAACTCGACGGCTGTCGGTGACAATACAAACTCTGACAGCTGAAACCACCCATGCGGCGGCCTAATAACGATACACATTGGACCGCCGACATTACTTCTCAAAGAACTCCTAACTAAATTTACATTTTTATTCGACGTTCCACGTTAACGTGTATGACGTGAAGTTAAACAGAAGTTACAAGTAAAATAGAAAGTTGTAACGGTTGCGTTGTATTAGACTCGTCCGATTTATTTAAAAGCTTTACAGTATTTATGGGTCGTATTAAATCGGGATTTATTTTCTCGGATTAATGTGGCGGGGACGGTTCCACAGGTTCGATGATTTTTCTGTGTTGGAAGGATTCGACGCTCATAAATCTGAATCAAACCTTCGCATTTTGACGAGGAATTTCCGAATAGGAGTCGAATGACCCTTTTCAAAGTCAAGTTAAGCGTGATAAAATACGTACGTAAGTGGATATGTCGTAATCATGTAAGTATCCGTTCAAATGATGTAGGTTTTTATGTCAATTGTTATCTATTTTATGAACGTTTAACTATTATAGGATAAAAACATTTCCTCTTACAAATACTGATTAAATTATAACGCCAGCTTACTTCATGGCGACTTAAAACGTCTGTTTTATTTTCAACCGTATCTTAGCAAGTAATGTCAGTAGAAATTGAAACGAATTATTTCGGAACTGTTGCAAATGCCATGAGGCATGATAACCAATGATCTGAAGTTATTGCGAGTGGATGTGTCCCATCAGAGAAATCAGTCTACCGTCTTCTTGGTTCGTATTTTGTGAATAAATTACTACTGGTGAATGTGACAGTTTAAAAACTTATAAGTAACATGAATATGGATTAACTACCGTGTTGGCTTAGGCTTCTACAATTTTATCTAGAAATCCATTATATGAATAGGTATATCTTATTTTGCACGATAATAGTTTTAACATAATTATCTATAAATTAATTCGTGAAGCAAAACCACTTTTTACGAAAACAACGTGGACAGAGGAGTAAGAAAGTTGGCATAGTCAAAGTTAATATGGACAAGGAGGGCAAAAAGCATATTTTTTTATTATGGATGAATTTCGACGCCTTTATTTTATTTTATTTCGTCATTAAGATTAAGAATGGTATATATCCACGAACCTAATATTTAAATCGGCTGCGGGACCATGACGTGTTTTTCACAAATATCGTGTTTTCAATGAATTGCAATCAGTTATATGATAATAATATTTAATAATTCATAAGCCCAGTTATCTGGTGCCTACAGATTGTAGTGACGTGTTTCTGTATTAACACATTTATTGAAATTTTGCTCTTATTCACTGTAACTGTCAAACTGTAGCGGATTCGTGTTATTTAAATAGATAGATAAATAGATAAAATCTTTATTATACACCATAACAGAATTAAACAAGGACTTAACAACTACAAAGGGTGTTACAATGGGCGGTTTCAACGCTTAAATTGATCTTTTACAGACAACCTTCGGGTGAATTTGACACAGCAGGAGAAAAAATATATACATATATAGGTACAATATACATATAAGCGATTAACTACATAATTATATAGGATCAGTTTTTCCGAACAGAAAACTAGTTGTAATGTACATAAATTATGAGGTCAAAGTAAACTAAGGACCGGTCATACTCCATATCCAATATAAACCTTGTATCGTATATAATTATATCCTTTTCTAACTCCCTCTGAGTATTATGACCGCTTATCTGCGTAACGACCCTAAAGACTGATTTTGATTGACAGATCTTGCAATGCTCAATACCTACTTGAACATCGGGTAGGGCGTCCAAGTGCCTCGACGGGCCTGAGTAATCCCTTAGGCCGAAAGCCGAGGCCGCCTAAGATATACGACCGCGATAATCTTCAGTCAAGGCTCGTGAAAGCAAAATCGCTGAACAAGATACAACTTTCTTGGTGAAACGGTCTTCGGTCGTCACGACGAGGGATTAATGAAGGCTGAGCAGCTCAACTTAGATTTCTAACATTTAAAGCTAATTGGTGTAGGATTTTACCCTTTTCATATTCATTTGAATATCACAGACGGTATTTCTTTCACAAAAAAAAACATTACTACATTATTTAACAACACAGTTTCGGAGCTAAGCTTTAAACTTTACACCCACGCATGTGACGGTAAACTTTTTAATAATTTTGCTGGTACGAATTTCATTTCCACAAGTGGAAGGAACGTAATATCATATGCCTAAATATTTTGTAGTTATTTCTTTTTTCATAAACATAACGTAAAAAATCGTACTTTTAAGCTATGCTAATGTAATTATAACAAAACATGAAGTAGCCACAACAGTAATTGTTCTATAGTTACTATCTAGTCACCTTAACTATTTATAAACGGACCTAGCAACATCCCGCCGAGGAACTCGCGAAATTATTCGATATCAATTCAACCGTATCGAATGACAGAAGAGTATCGTTCATGACTTGTAGTAGTTCGTGTATTATATTGCATAGACGATCTAATAAAATGTATTGTGATGTGTTACATAGTAATCTGATAGACAGACTCAATTTACTTGTCTTTTCTTCTTATAAAAAAGCACGCCTTCTAAATAGTTACTTCATAAAAGATATATACGCTTTTCAGTACATCTTATACCTTAATAGTTCAAAGATTCCCAGTAGTATTATTTAATATGAATTTCTACATATCGCACCTCCGCTCAAATAGTGTCATAACTCATAAGTCAAAAAACCAAATTGTCGAGTAAATATATTTATTTTTCACTTTCCGGGTCATAACTCAAAAACTAATAAAATTACTGCAATATGTTTTTTAGTAAGTTAAAATGGTTTTTGAAGGTCTACAAAATAGTGTAGTAAGTATCATGAAAAGAACTTGAAGAAGAAGAGTTGTGACACTTTATGGATCATAAAAACTAATAATTTACAAAATTTTGTTTAATTAAAGAGGTTTAAAAAAAACTTATTAAGAAATAAAAGAAAAATATAAACGTTATAACTCAAACATAATATTAAACTTTCTTCCTTAAAACATAATTGATAAAAAAACAATGTTATTAGTAATAATCAACAGTTGTTAGTAATAGTTAACATCAATCAAAAAAGTAGTTTAATATTAAAACTCTTATTCATATTAATTAACTTAAATCTAATTTACAAATTATTGAAAAAGTCAGCATAAAAACTTGGATTAATAATATTCCACAACTTTAATAATAAATTTTTTTTTGATTGTAATTATTTTGTACTAAAGTCATTAAATCAGTCTTTTTATTCTCCTTAATCTTTATTTTAGAAGTATAAGCTGGCTTTGTATCAGGAACAGTTAATGTCTTATTTCGTGAGAGTGAATTAGAAGAAACATGATTCAGTTAAAGAATCATGTTTTTCCTCCTCAGTAGAGCTATCTTGAATGCGTGCTTCGTTGTTATTAACATTATATTCCACAAATCTTGCATAGATTCTTCATTTTCATTAGAATTATTGTTTAGCTCTAGAACTAACATCGCCTTAGGTGGCAAAAAAGACTCATTTTCGGAAATTTCACTTAAATAAATATTTCCTTTCTTTAAGCTGTCAGGCATTGCTTCTAAATTATTTTTTTGAGTACCATCTGGTACAAAGGTCGATTCATTTATTTCTAGAACATGCTGCCCATTCGGCTCTAGGCATAAAGACAATATTTTGCTTGATCTGGACATAGTATATATTTGTAGATACAACCATCTAAGGATATAAAAATAATAATTTATATATAAAAAAAACGCTTTATCGAAATAAAATTTAAAGTTAATAAAATTACTTTTTTCACATATAATGTCTTAACTCGATACAGATCACTTAATTGCGATAAATATTGTGACTTTTGACTTAACTTAATTCAATAAACTGTCATATGTCGACACACTTCACTTTTATCGAATAAACATACAGATTATTTCCAAATGGCTCATCACATGTACCGACATAAATCGACAAACAACATTCTATACAATATCCAGACAGACAACCACCTTGCGCAAGCAGTGACGTGACACTGTTTATGTTTGGTAAGACAGTTCTTTTACTTAGCGATATAATGTCACTAGCATCATCTAGGGATAAATAATCAAACTATTTACATGACATTATTTGAGATAACATTTTTAAGTTTTCTGAAACCAATAGTAAAATTAAAAATGATTTTCAATTTTTTTGAGTTGTGACACTATTTGAGCGGAGGTGCGATATAAACATAATCTTCCGAGATGTTATTTTCGTCTAAAGGTAACAGCAGAGAATATGACCTTCACAAGAATCCTAACAGAGCAAAGAATAAATGAATTTTAAGTTGTATGTAAAATAAAAACAGTATACATTTATTGTTATTCAATCCGATTACGTTGGTACAACGCGACTTCAAGGTTGCTAATATCATACTAGAAAATGTATGATGTGGGTAAAACATAGGTAGAAGTGGCACTTACGGATAATGTATAAATAAAATATAGGAAACAATTTATTACACATCAGAAACTTTTATATACAGCCCTTATTTTTATTGTAAGACTATGAGACTGTCCCTGGTTTTCTCTTTTTGTTTTTCTTTCTGTAATTTTATTTTCATGCTTATTCATGTATACTAAGACTTACTATTTACAATATCCAGCAGAGAAGATGATTGTCACATAACATCATAATATGCTACTCTGATAGAAACATAATATTGTCTTTATTCATTGGCAGAAATAAACATCTAGATAACAATTCTTTTAGTAAACCCTTTTATGAAAAACGTATTCAGAAATACCGCACTTCTTTATATAAATTCCAGAAATTCAAAAATGTGGATATGAGTGCTATTTACGAGAATTAATAGGCATCACGTGGTCATAACCAGACGGCATTAATTTTATGTGATAGGTACCTACTGCGCATTTTGTTTTTCTATCTACTAGTATATCAAATTTATATTTTTATTAAAACAACTGTCATGTTGCTGTGTCATTTTTATAAAACATATACCTACAATTTTTATCGTTTGAAAAAGAAAAGCTCTGGTAGTCTCGCCTACATGCTACAAATACCGAAATTCCATTTCGTGGAAATGCTCATACAATGTTAGACAGGCATATATCTTCAAAGCGGTATTTTCAAGGATTATGAAGGGACTTTTGTACCAAACATATATAATCCCCTTTTAATTTTGCTAAATTAAACTTCCGTTTAGTTAGGATCTTCACTTGTGATGAAAGTCAAGAAGAGACTGCTAAGAGACCTATTCTTTGCTTGCCTAAGTCAGAGAGCAGCGCTTCCGCTAGACTGCTTTCCTGCCACCAGCAATATTTTCTAATCACAAGACTTATCTATCATTCATCCCTACGTCCATCCATTTATCCCCTACGTTTAAATTTCCATCCAAACATAGCCATGAAAAAGTAATTTCATAGTTTCAGGGCTGCATGAGGCGATCGCGCGGCACGTCTCTAGCTATGTCGGATAGCGGGTTATCGAACTGTGAAATGGTCTCGTATCATGCACGAATGTCTTATCCTTATTTAAACGCACACATTTTGAAATATACGAAATGTTTTGCAATACGTTTACTCGAACCCTTCTTACAGTTCACGGATAACTTTATTGAAAGTCCTCGTTTGAAAGTCAAATGTATCGAGTTTCGAATTACAGTTTCTTAAACTTTGAATAACATTAGTAACAGTTAGATGCAAAGAATTTTGATAAATACATTGTGTATTGATGTAATTATGAATAAAGTACGTTAAGGATTTCTTAGGTAGGTATACTAAATTCTGAAATAAAAATCTTGAAAGTAAATTTGTATAAGTAGGTTTTTATGCTTAACATACCTTATATTTGCTTAACTTTAACTGATAGTACTTAGCCGCCATTATTTACCTTTTTTATAGTTGATAGGCTTGCGTTTGACCATAATCTCACCTGATCTTAAGCGATGATGTGGTCGAAGATGAAGCACGCTTGCCTAGAAGTAACCTATTCACTCTTGACTTAAAGACTACCAGGTTATAAATATCAGGAACCACAGACTCCGGCAGGAAATTGCACTCCGTTCAATTTTTCGTGAGTATGGGTCGGATGTCCACCATGTAACGATGGCGCATCGCCGTTTGTCTTGTAGTCCGATGATGGAACGGGCTTGGCGGAATAAGACTGTGCAATTCCATCGCACACTCCCCGAAATGTAACCGATAGAAAACTGACAGGCTTGCAACACGTCGCCGATGTTCTGGTACAATAACTGAAGATATTATTTGATAAATTAGTTTGTTTGGTATCATTTTCATCGTCTCACGCTTCGCATAACATAGCATAACAATACGGTTTCTGAACTCATAAAACGCGGTTTTCTTTTTTGTTATTAAAAATCTGAATAGAACAAAAAACTTTTTTAAAAGTCAAAGACAACATTATAAGTATTTACAACTTTATTAAGTATTTCTCATCAATATTCTCTCTTAAAGAAAAATTATCCAAATCTACGACTTCACAAGAGTTTTTTTACATTAAACGTCAATCGTACTTCGTAGACTTTGTTTTACTAATAGCCACTAAAAATTCTGTCTGATGCTTCAAGTGCTCACTGCATTATTTATTCTACTAGCGTCCGATTACGAATTTAGTGGAACATTAGTAGAGAAAATTCCTATAAATTGTGTTCATAACGCTTTGTCTGAATTTTGCTGTCCCTTAAAGTTATCTAAAGCATATTATAGCCAGAGGACCGTAATAAAAACACCCGATCACGTAGTTTGAAATGGCCATAATTCTAAGCGCCCGCCCCCGCTCGTGGACACCGCTAATCCTAAAACTATCGTTATTTGTGAAAGTGTTGGAATATATACCAAATAATACTGTGTAGAAATTTTCAATACGACATTTAATTAGTCACATGATTTCTTTTTTTTTAATGCAGAATAGGCTCGTGTTTGACCACCATCTCACCTGATGGTAAGCGATGATATGGTCGAAGCTGGAGCAAGCTTGCCTAGAAGTAACCTATTCACTCTTGACTTAAAGACTCCCAGGTTATAGCGATACTCATTTGGTACTGGGTTTGGGTGGATCGAACAGGAGACCGTTTCGTTCAATTTATTTACCCCAACCTGAACAATATAACTTTAATAACACTAAATCCTCGTAATTGTCACTCTTATCTGGCAGTCTTAAATCGAATTTACTAACGATTTTACGTGGTCAGAAAAATAACATTCCTAAGGTTCTTATTTTCGGAAAAATTCACATGCTGTGTAGGTACATCATAGGATTATTAACGTTTTATTTACACTTATTCCTGGATGTGGAGCAAAGAAGTCATAAGTTAGTCAACGCGCCATTCGACTTTATTTCTTTGCAGCGTCTCATGTTCATTTGAGCCAATTTCCCAATGTATATTTCAAAAATTTCAACAATTTCCAAATGTATAGAATAAATCAACTCCTCCAACGAGAGTGACGACATTTAACATGAATACATTTTTCAATCGATTTTATGTTTAATTCATAAATTTGTCTCTTTTGCATCGAAATTTTGCCGTTCCTCATGAAATTCTATAAACAAGTAAGGACTATTTATCATTTTGGCTGAAATTCTTGTGTATCTCATCTATATCCTATTTTTTTTATCATATTTGCTTGTCTTTATAGGCTTGGTCATTATAATGAACGAAAGCCTATGAAGCTAAATTTTTCATATGTATATCGGTCATATACCGTTTAAATCCCGTGATCAAAACGTGTTAATATTTCCCCGCTACCAGACATAAAAGGGACGCTAGATATTTTGTGTTAAGTTTACACAGTCAAGTTCTAAAACCGTCCAAATCCCTAACAGGTACTATTTTTATAAGCCTAAGTAGGCCCTCTACTTAGGGTAACGGAGTCTATAAAATTATATACGTAAACTGTGCCATTCAATATCTAGCACGTTGTAGTTTGATACACAGTAACGGTTATTTGATATCGTGCGAATAACCATTGTGCGCCTTGTTCTTGTTGCCACCGTTATTGCTTTGCCACCATAGAATAAAAGACTGACATGCATTGTCTTTTTATTAAATATCCTTTTCATTACATTCATATTACATTACATCGCATCGGTTACATTTCGGGGAGTGTGCGATGGAATTACACAATCTAATTTCGCCAAACCCGTTCCATCATAGGACTACAAGACAAACGGTGATGCGCCATCGTTTCATGGTGGATATCCTACCCATGCGCATCAAACGTTTTCGGAACACCTACCACAATGTGTTTTTTTTTAACCCAAAGGTTGACTGGTAGAGAATGCCTTGCTGCATTAAGTCCGCCCATGTAACACAATTGTACATAAAGTTTAAATAAATAAATAAATATGTACTTTCATTTTGCGTACTAAGGAGTGGAATTCCCTGCCGGAGTCTGTGTTTCCTGATCGCTATAACCTGGGGGTCTTTAAGTCAAGAGTGAATAGGTTACTTCTAGGCAAGCGTGCTCCATCTTCGACCACATCATCGCTTACCATCAGGTGAGATGGTGGTCAAACGCGAGCCTATTATCAATTAAAAAAAAAGTAATCTATAGTCTAGTTAGTATATTTCAAGTCTATCGACTACGGGAATCTGGTTTTTTACGAAACTATGAAAACGTAATTTGTGAAATACACCCGTGGGAGTGGTTTGAAATTGCAAAATAATAATTTCATGAACCTGCAATTCTGCAATGTTATAAAATACGGAGACTGTCTTTTCATTTTGTAACAGATTTTTTATTTGCTCTGAAAATGTGACGACAGCAATTTCATAAAGTAATACAGTGGTTTCGTTTTCATTTTTAGGGTTCCGTAGCCGAATGGCAAAAAATGAACTTTCATAGATTTGTCATCTCTGTCTGTCTGTCCGTCCGTATGACACAGCCATTTTATTCCAAAACTATTAGAACTACACATGAGAAACTTTGTAAGGTGTATTCTGTGAACCGCTCTCTGATTTAATACAAAAAAGGGTTAGGTTAGGTTAGGGTTTTAGGGTTCCGCACCCAAAGGTTAAAAACGGGACCCTATTACTAAGGCTCCGCTGTCTGTCACCAAGCTCTATCTCATGAATCGTGATAGCTAGACTGTTCAAATTTCCACAGACGATGTATTTCTGTTGCCGCTTTAATAACAAATACTAAAAACAGAATACAATAAATGTTTAAAGGGGCTCTCATACAACAAACGTGATTTTTTTTACCGTTTTTTACGGAACCCTTCTTGTGCGAGTCCGACTCGCACTCGGCCGGTTTTCCTTAATATCAATAGTTTAAATTAAAAGATAAACACTTCCGAAGTGGTAAAATACGTGCTGTAGATCTCAATAAAAAATTTCTAGAAAAATTGCTTTGAACGAGATAAATTCAGCAAGTTTTCAGATATAGCACATTTTCTAAAACAGCAAATATAACTATGTCTTTCATAAAAACACTATGAAAAACAATGTTTTTTACATAGTTACTACGGAACTCTTCATGGGCGAGTCTAACTCGCATTTGGCCATTTTTTTATCTTTATCTTAAAATCTACAATAAGTTATAACCTCACCACAGTTATTTTAATGGTAAGCATTTTATTCAATCACGCGCCCGAAATACTAATATATGGCTTAAGGTACCATAGCTTTACTGTAATTGCCTTTTGTCACGTTATAATTAGAGCTAGTACATTACAAGCACGTAATAAAATATTTAACCAAGTAAATCTGCTTAACGTTGAAGCTAAAAATGATGTATTTTTTTTTTCATAATTGCCAGTTTAATTCAATATATATCAGAAAATTTATTTTAATATTTATAAATGTATCCTCGTATCAAAGTCAAACTGTTGTCTCGCACAGGGCAACGTTCTACCCGCGCAGTCTCTTACGCGAGATCATAAAAATGAATGTTAGTGTTCCACCAATATTTTGGATTATGTAAATGAAGATACCAATGGAACTCATATTAACCCGAGATCCCTGTGCTTCGTAACTCTGTTATTTTCGTAAAATATTACTGTGGAACCTGTTTGTTTATGGGAATATTAGGATTTGTGTTAAAATTTGATGACGCAGCTGAATTTTTTGTGTGAGTACATTGCATTGAGTTAAATTTTACAGTTCCACTCAATTTAATTGCATAATATGAAATTTTGTTTAAATAACAAATAATTGTACTGAAACACTCATTAATGATATTATCTTCAACTACTGTTAAAAAAGCTCCATTCTTAGAACGAAGTAACGGATTTAATTGTATGCAGAAGCCATTATTTTTGATTTTAACAATGAAAATCGCAGGCCTTATGTGCTCTCCAATAATTTGTTTTAATTAGTCATTTGGGACAACGCGTCCGATATACAAAATAGCCTCTTCACGAGCACGGTGAAAAGATTACACCGTTACTGCCACGTTCATTTTAAAAGCTCACACAGCCGGAAATTGCATTTTTCAGCCTCAGAATTTTTCATTGTACCTTTTACAAAATGCACTCAATTATAATTCGAAAGAAATATCTAGTTTTTTATTGCCAATTTATCAATCAGGTTCACAAATAGGTATAATTACAGTCATATCTAAATATAAAATGTGGTATTTTTACAGCTGATAACTGAACAATGTAGGTATTTGTTACCACAAAAAGTTACAGTGCACAAATTGTTACCGATTAGTTATCTTAGCGGTCTGTTTGCTTGGCAGTAACGATCTGTGAACTTTAATTTGTAAAACGTTTAGTTTTAACGCTAGCCGTGGCCTGACAGCCTATTAGTTTCAAGTATCACTTTACTTCACTCACTATCTTTAAGTTAGTACACATAATAATTTACGAACTAGTTACATAGTGAAAATTAACCGATGTTTTTTAACATAAAATCACTTCTTTATTTAAACTTTTTACATAAAAAGCTGATGGTAATATTATTTTTATATGTAATCAAAATATTTTTAGCTACAGCACAAGAAGGACCTTATTTGGGATTATTTTATGGCGTCTTCGTATTTGAATATATAAAATGTAATTGGGCCCGATGACATCTTATTACTGAACTCAATTTATAAGCAAATTTCGTAGACACCAACATGATGATGGTACTCATAGCTTCACATATTCTACGACGTCACAATATTTTTAGTTATTTACATTGTTTCGTTTCAATTGCTTTTATGGCTTAAGATAATAGTTACAACATATACCACTATATTTATATGTTTGTGTAGTAAGTACGTAAACTATTACGAGTTTCTGTTAGCTCAGCATGTTTTCCTGAGTGATAGGAGTCGCCTATTGAATATTTGTTTAAGCGATTGTAAATGTTTTTTCTATAAATACAGCTCTGTTTGCAAGTTGTATGGATATCTTCAAACCGTTATTTATTTTGGTACGCAATATCTATAATTCTATAAATAATATCGTTTACTACGAATATAACGATTCGAATGTAAGAACTTTGTAGGTATCAAAGCAAACTCCATATGAGAACTTAAATAAGTTTTCTCCCATTCCGCATCCTACTTTGGTTGAACAGACCTGTTTGTTTTCAGTGTTATTGAAAGTTTACGTGTACCGTCGTACAAGTAGGTACCTACTACGTACTGGCAGTAAAGATAAATGGCAACGAAACGATCAGGGACTTGTATCGCGATACGGGCCTATTTCAGACGATTGAATAAATAAAATAAAATAGTAGATTTGCATACTAACCGAGTGTGAAATCGGTTAGATAAGCAAGGAAAGTAGAAAACAAAATCTAACAACCGTAGTACCTGAATATTACGGATCGATTTGATTCGCAAACAAACGAAAATCTCTATGCAAAACGTGCTCGTTTTTCTGAATCTACATGTTGTATTTGAATCATGCCTTTAGGATGATCACCTTCTGTTTGCTAATAAAGATGAAAGGCGATAGGGGCCAAACGTAATGTCGATTCATAACTAATTGTCGACGGAGCACAATTTCAGGTTGAATGCAATCAATTGCAGACAGGGGATTAAGAGATATCAGGAAATTCTTGAGAGAAAATTCGGAAACAGTCAATTCGCGCCGTCTCAGATTAATGAAGGCTTTGTAGACAAAAGACCGCCAGTAAGACATTTTTTTCCTGTCCCATTCTCATGATTCTATTATTTGTATTTGTTACGGTAGATAACTAGCGGATCTGGTTGTGGTTTAAATGTTTATAATAAGTTTCCTAATAGATTTAACATGGTGGTCCTTGATTCTACGATTCTATCTTGCATAAGGGTAGGAAAAACCCAAATGACTAGAAAATAGTTAGGCGTTGAATATATCAAGTTTTAAAAGCTATAAAAATGTTGTTTTAGGCTATAGAAGTATAATTATATTAATGGCAATACAATGTAAGCTGGCGGAGGCTATTAATTCTTGCGGCTTTAGAAAGAGATGGGACAAGGAATGTTTCCATTACTATGCCAAATTCCTGAGTTTAACTTAGGCATTTAAACTAAAATTATTGAATACGTCTATGCGTATATTTGTTAGCAAAGACTACTAAGATACCTACTAGCATGTTTGTACAATACTTAAGAAGATTAAATAAAGCGGTTTGTTTATATATTTGGTATTAAAACTTTAAATGTACATAGCTGCATTTTCCTAAGTAGGCCAAATTGGGTATATGTAAACGTAATGTAACTATATTCAGCTTATTTTGATTACCCTGTGGCAGTATTATGTGAGGTTTCCTCGTGGCGTGTGCAAGAGGAAATTTGGCAATGATAATACGAAAAAGAACAAGGTTTTAGAAACTCATCCCGCCAATCCAAAAAAACATGTAATAAAATTATTACACACGGTGTTCTGTATTTAAAAATTCTCTGTAAGTAAAGTATGTGACCGACTCTGCGTGTGAAAATTAGAAGCATCTGATAGACGCTGTGTTATGAACGAGCTCTTTGTCTCATAGTTCGTGTAGAACAATGTAACGGCGAAGTTAAGCTGCATTTTCAGCAGTCAGTCCAGGAGTCTATCATATCTCTTTTGTTATTAAGGCACATCTCTTTGTGGCATAAAGATCGTATTTTCGCGGTTGTCTGCATCTAACTACCTTGCGAATATCAAGGGTACATTAGAGCTTGTACTCCCTTTTAGGGTTCCGTAGCCGAATAGCAAAAACCGGAACCCTTATAGTTTCGTCATGTCTGTCTGTCTGTCTGTCCGTCTGTCCTTATGTCACAGACATTTTATTCCGAAACTATTAAGACTATACACATGGAACTTGGTAGGTAGATGTATTCTGGGAACCGCTTTCCAATTTTAAGAAAAAAAAATATTTAAAATTAAGGGGGGCTCCTCATACATGGAACTGAAACAGAAAATATATTTTTCAATATTTTTAAAAATGACATTTAGGTTTCTAAAACCACTTTTTCATAAAGTCAATCGTTTAAAAGATATACGCTTCCAAAGTGGTAAAATGTGTGTATGTGTGTGTCCCCAATAACTTCTATAATAATGGAGGGTAAAATCTAAAAAAAATATATGCTGTAGATCTTAATGTGAACTTTCAACAAAAATTTAAAATATTGAAAATATTTTCTAAAACCGCAAATATAACTTTGTAATTCATACAAATACTATGAAAAACAAAGTTATTTAGCGTAGTTACTACGGAACCCTTCATGGGTGAGTCTGACTCGCACTTGGCCAATTTTTTATTTTTAGTTCTTTTTAGTTTTTATTTTTAGTGCCTCCAGTGGTTTTCTGATAGATATCGCTGGTAGCGATAAAACCGCTACTACCTATATCTATACATATAATTGATATAATTAAGTCAATGTAGATGAATTGTGTAACTATTTTGAAAAAAAAAAACACTTTTGGCCAGTATAATTGTATCAGCGCATGAATTCTTACATTTTTTCGTAAAAATTCTTTCATATCCAAACAACGGCTTAGAAAATTTAATACCACAACAAGTCTAAGGAGTTAGTTACGTTTATGTTTTATTCATAGTAACTTACTCCTCTATTTACTTATCACTTCGAGGGTAGACGTGGACGCCGCGGTGGTGTAGCTATAGATATTGGAAACAATGTAACCAATCCTTTTGGTGTTCAGTCATATTATATCAAATAAGGGCCACACGATAAGACCTTCAGTTTTGTATCAAATAACAGGTTTTTTTTTTACTGCAAATACCGATAACTTATACCAGTTTCGTTATCAACGGTTTTTGAAGGAAGGCTGTCCCGAAATTTTAATTATTTGAACTTTTTATACTAAGTATACATTCGTATTATTGAGGCATGTAATCGTTCCTTGATGTTATTTTTTATTTATTATCAGAATTTTTCCTTATGCCTCTAGTTAAACTTAAGTATTGAAATATGTATTAACAACTTATAGTGCTGCCATCTGAGTGTAGGTATATATTTGTACCTACTTTTATAATCATGATTATTTACTCAGTTTGTTGTTATTGCTTTTATTATTCTTATTTTTTCTTATTAGACTTTCGTTCATTAATATTTTTTTTATTGCTAATAGTCTCGCGTTTGACCACCATCTCACCTGATGGTAAGGGATGATGTGGTCGAAGATGGAGCACGCTTACCTAAAAGTAACCTATTCAATCTTGACTTAAAGACCCCTAGGTCTAGGCTATCGGGAAACACAGTCTCCGGCAGGGAATTCCACTCCTTAGCCGTACGCATAATGAAGGTATTCCCAAAACGTTTAGTGCGTATAGGTGGGATGTCCACCATGTAACGATGGCGCATCGCCGTTTGTCCTGTAGTCCGATGATGGAACGGGCTTGACGGAATTAGATTGTGTAATTCCATCGCACACTCCCCGATAGACTAGTAACTCGTCGCCGATGTTGTTATACTTCAACTAAATCATTTTAGTTGAAGTATAAAAACTAGATGTATCTCATAAAAGCTTGTGAGTATTTATATTGACCCCGACAGACGCACTCTGCCTCAACGCAAGCCTCAACTTGCAACAGAATTAAGGAGCAATGCCTTTTTCCTGTAAAAGGACCTTGGAAAAACTTTTCCCACTCCGCCTTAAGAGCGGCCATCCAAACATGATGTGAATATTTTAGTGCCATCAATCTTGGCTGTGGCAGCGATAGTTTAAGTGATTTCCCACAGAAACCTTTTATATTTACACACTATTTACTGTCTGTGGTATAAGTGGATCATGTTCAAACTAGAACAGGTGATCTGTTCTGAACAGAATGCTGTCCTGTAATGTTGTAGGGGAATTCAAGTGTGTACCTATACATATTTATATTTGGTGGCCAGATCTTAGAATTGATCATTTCATGAAGTGTTCGATCATTTCATGAAATGGTTGTGTTTCATGAAATGGCCAGCTAAAATTTACGATATCGTTTAAACGTCAACGTTTAATGAAATGCCAGTCAACGTTTGGCCATATCATGAAACACAACCATTTAATGAAATTTCCGAACATTTCATGGAATGATCATCATATAAATGGCCATATCGTGACGAAAGCAACCTATGCATCGACATTCTCAACTGACCACTGGGCATATCGCTAGTGGCAAACTGTGATAAACCGCGCGCGAGCCGAGCGAACGAAGCGAACGGTGCCGCGGGAGCGGCTGGCAAGCGCTACATCCAAATTGGCCTCAGTTACTTGGCTATTTAGTATTTTTAGTGCTAGCTCAACAAAAGTTATTGTTGGTTGTCACCTAGTGTGCGTAATCTTGCTCAGTTAAATAATAACACTAGTTTACAAATTAAAATAAATTTCATGTCCTTCCAGTGAATTTCACATCGTTTTATTTAGTGACAGAAACTAAATGCAAAC
Source organism: Tholera decimalis (assembly GCA_943138885.2). Lineage (NCBI taxonomy): Eukaryota > Metazoa > Arthropoda > Insecta > Lepidoptera > Noctuidae > Tholera > Tholera decimalis. Next base: position 21,310,954 of record OW964552.2, on the reverse strand, counting down.
ATATATTGGTTTTATTTTTATTACGTCAAAGAATGAAGTTATCAACACATTTTATTTTAAGACTACCCACAAGTTGGTTCTGAAATCCTTCTAAAGTTTTGCTGCATTGTAGTGTTCAGTTAAATAAATATTTGTATTTAAAATGTCAAAAAGGTCGTGTAAAGCACATCCTGACCGTTTTTGTTACGTTTGTGGTGAACTTATTATATCTAACAAAGGATATCCTATAACGGAATCTCTTAAAGAAGCATATTTTTGTTATTTCAAAATTTCGGTCTCTCACCAGGACAAAAAATGGGTTCCTCACGTTTTTTGTGAAAGACGTAGGAAAACACTAAGCTCCTGGGCTGCAGGTGCAAAAAGATTTTTGAATTTTAATATGCCAATGATATGGAGGGAACCATCCAACCACGAAAATGACTGTTACTTCTGTCTCACTAAGACATTTGGTTTTAATCGGAAGAACAAAGATAAAATTATATATGCAGATGTTCCTTCGGTTACTAATGGGTGTCAGCATGTCTTTGAAAATTCATTTCCTTCATTTGCACCTCGATTTTTTCCCTGAAAATCTCGGAGAAGTCAGCGACGAACACGGAGAGCGTTTTCATCAGGATTTGAAATTTTTCGAACATAATTATCAAGGATTGGGACCAAGCCATGTTAGGTGATTATTGCTGGTCTGTTATAAGAGAAACAGACACAAATAAATACAAGAGAAAAGCTAAGGCAATTCATTTTTAATTTTTTTTTATATATTTTTGTAGGCCTTTTTTTGTAAGTCAAAAATAATAAATATTTAGGAAATGTGACGTGTTGGATTTTTTTCATATTTTTTTTTTAATCTCAGTATATCTCAAGTGATAAAAAAAAATACTTAATTTCAAGGACAAAAACCGTGTAAACTAGTGTAATCATTAAAGTTTTCCTTTAAAAATGAATTCTTACAAGTGTGAGACATACAAAAGTTCAAAGGGTGCAATAATATTGTCTGTAAATGGATAGATTACCACCTGTGCTAAGATAGGTTGACGGAGCCCTATTTCTGGGTGGTTTAAAAAAAATAAAGGCCTTAGCCTTCTAACCTAACCTATCCGAGTCGGGGTGTTAACCATAATGACGTTTTTTATATATATTAAACGTTAGACCAAATGACTTTCGATTAAATAAACAACATACATATTAAACGTTACACCAAATGATAATAGATTACATAAACGTTATATCAAACAACGTTATACTAATTAAGTTTTAGAATAAATAAATGGTATATGTAAAGAAATTATATCAACAGTTGGTATATCTCACGTTGATTATATTTTATGAACGATAATAAAATGAAATTAGACCAAATGAGTTTATACGTTATGAGACGCACCCCGTTACAGGTCGATAATCTAACTATTTTACGATATGATCACTAATGTTTGGCCAAATCATGAAGTAGTCGTGCGTTATCGTCAAACGATGCGTATTCAATGATCGGGCAAGATCACATCATGATGTGACTATCGGTCGATGTTCTATTTCATGAAATACAATCATTTCATGAAATGGTTGAACACTTGATGAAATGATTAATTCAAAGATCTGGCCACGACATATATACATGTAGAGTATATCTAATATTATGGAAATGGGAGAACGCTTGTCTGTTACAGTTTCACATCTAAAGCCCTGAACGTATTTTCGATTACAGAAGAAGAAAGAAAATAAATTTATTTGACCCAGATGCAAAGGCACACGATAAATACAAATACAATAACAATAAAAACAAAAACTTTATTAAACAAACAGCATAGCGTGTGGCTCATCGCTGTGCCAAATAGGCCCAGTTGCCAGACAACTGTACATTGCCTGACGCTGGTTTTCAACTGGACCTTTACTAGAATACTTTTCATTCAGGTAAAGTTCTCTAACCATATTAATTTTCACGCATGTTAAGCCACGAAAAGACTATAGTCATGTGTTTTAATAAACGATGCACATTAATCCCAATAAAGTCTGTCAGATGAGTGATGCTCTCGTAATCCGTTATTATATATATATATATATATATATATATATGTATGTATATGAGCTCGAGCCGTATCAACGTGTGGTACACCACTACACCAGTGTTGCCGACGGACGTATCTCTAACATGTTTGTAAATAAATTGAAACACGGCCACGGCACGTATGGGCGTACATTCGTTATTTATTTCTACCTAGCTCGGGATTGACAACACTAACAAATCGGTCTGTGTGAATAATCGTACCAATAACGCTGGTTAAGTACATTTTTGCACTTACTTCAATTATGACGCTGTATTATAGTGCTGAGCCTGTAATTTATTGTTAACTGTTGCGTGTTTCATCTTAAGAGAACATATTTCCTGGATACAAAGCATCCTTCGTTCTTATCCATAATACATTCGTGTTTAACAGTCTGCCAAGTTTCATATACATAGATCCATGCGGTAAAGCGTAAAAAGACGGACATACTTTATATATTTTTAAATATTTATATTAGTAATTAGAGATGGGCTGAATGTGGTTTGAACCGAATCCGAACTTCGGCCGAACATTCGGTGAAAACGAAAAGTTCGGCCGAAGTTCGGCCGAATTTCGGTTCAATTTCGGTTCGATTTCGCGCGCTTTCTCGAGAGCGACACGTCGTGACTTGTTTACGCATTTACTTCAATCTCGAATATATTTATCGTCTCCTGGAAGCTCTGTATGTTCTGAGCAACTTTTATCGGAGGCAGGAAACGTATACGAAAAAAAAAACGTAACAAACTTCTACCAGATAAGGCAGAGTTTTTAGTGTTTTTGCACCATAGCCTGCCTCTAGTAAATTTTAAATATGAGTGAGTAGATAGATGAGAAAAGTTTGTTAATTTGAAAAATAAGTACCCTTTAGCTAATGAATGTTTAGTTTGTGAATCAAAAACGTGATTTTTTAATTCATTTTTTTTTTACTTACCTAAGGTTCACCCACAGCACATACATACACATACATATACTTAATCATACGGTAATATTCTAATATATATGCCAATTACAGGTAAACACAACATTGACAGCAAAGACGCCAGATTACCGCTTAATCGCTAACTTAAATCTAGGTGTACAATTGATTAATATAATGGAATATGTTTTTTTTTACGAAGAAAGAAATGGAAACGAGCAACTCATTCATAAACTGTACAGAGAAATTTGACTACGTTTGATTGGTGTGGAGGGAGGCCAAGATTTTTGATTTAAACTTCAACTTACGGTCATTAAATATATCTGTTTCGGGTACGGACTTATTAAATGAATTAAGGTTGTCACACATCTTAACGAGTAGTGAGTTTAGACCTGTGTTTGTAGAGGTAATAGGGCGCTGAAGAATTGTGGTTATGAGTAAGCGCGGAATCCTAAGCGGAACCTTCAATAGAATGCGCGATAGCAGTTCACTACAATCTATGCGCCTGTTCACTAGTTTGTAAAGGAACATAAGGCTATGCATAATTCTCCTTTGAGTCAATTTACGAATTGTAATCCAGATGTTTGTTAGAAAAATAATAAGTTTATTTAATTTTTGTAATAGTATGTCTAATTATTGTGTCAAATTAATTAGGCTGAGATTATCAAGACTAATAAGAAAAACCGATTTAATTTAAGATTTACATTTACAATGTTCGTAACTAAAATAAATGACCATGAGTGAGTAAAAGATAATTTTATAACAGTAATGCTATTCTAATTCTATAAAATTTTAGTCAAAATAGTGCAAGTAAGTATTATTTTTCTTCTGCCGAATGTTCGGCATCTGAACCGAATTTCGGCCGAATGCCGAAGTTCGGTTCAAGCTGCTGAAATTCGGTTGAACCGAATGTGAACCGAATTTCGGCCCATCCCTTACTAATTTAGTATGGATTTAATAATCAATTATAGGTACATGCGTTTTTTTCTGTACGTTGGAAGCATTTAATGGTTAATGGTCAATTATGAAATGCTATATTCCAGGAAAACAGGAAAACCATTTTTTTAATTTCGTTAAAATGTATCTTGATAGATACAAGACACACATAAGAATACAAAAGCTGAAGAAAATACCCTTTTTAATTAATCAAGAAAATAATAGCGGCTAAAGTTTATAGTTAATAGATACTATTTTTACTTTGTTTGTACATATAAAATGGACAACTGAGCATGCTGGTCCCATTGCCAGTCACGTTCACGTAGGACACGTAAAAACTATAAGAAAATATTGTTAATTATGTACCAACGTTAACAACTTCCCTGGGATACCATTTAAGTATAATTAAAAATATTGGTATATAAATAACCATGTTATTCAGGTACACACATACATCAAAATCGATACATAAGTTAACTTTGATTTTAGCAATAATTGCTTCACCGGAACCTATAGGGAACAACAGAGCAGTTTAAGGGGAAAACGTTTGATTAATGAACTTCCTAACTCGAATCCCTAAACCATGTCTCTGTGGAGAAATCGACTTGAGCCGAGCAACTTACTTATAACCTCGAAGTATATACCTATAGGTTCCGCTTCTTACGGAAAAGAAAGGCTTGAGAAACAACATGTTAAAGTATTGTTTGTTGTTTCAATTTAGCCGTGACCTTGATAAGTGAATTGAGAGTGGAGTATGTGAACGGTTTATCATAACATTATGCCAGAATGTTGTTTAGTGCGCGCGTAATCGTTGCCATGTCTTGCTTACTCCGAATTTTAATGGCATTCCTTTAAAGAACGATGTTTATACAAAATTAAATTGAATATTTTCATTTGTAATTTTTATGTCTAGGTATAAAATTGTGAACTTTTATTTTATAAAAATGTCCTTGGCCTTTCAACGCAGCCCTTCCACAGGTCGACTGTTTTAAAGAGTGCACACTGTTCGAACACGTGCGATTAAAATTGACGAGTCGTGAATAATCGACGTCAATATCGGGTCACTTTACCTATATACTTATGCCTATGAGATAATTATGTATTACATTTGTAGATACAAACCAATTTTTAAATAGCTGTTTCCTATATTTTTGAAAATATGAGGGTTTCAATTGAACTGCGTAATTGTTTTATCTCACTGTTTCCGGATTCGTTCTGCAATAAATGTGGGTAATGTTCAAGACAACGGATTCAAGTTTTTAAACTGACATAGCCACTAACAGTATCATAAGAACTTAAAGCATGTTTATGAATTGTTTCAAGTTTCCAATAATTCGGCAATGTTGCAAGTGCCATGATTACAGATGAACTGAATTAATTCACTTGAAAACTATGGTAAATATGTATCTCGTTTGAAGTTCTAGTGATAATGGATTCATGAATAATGCTTTAAAAAATATATGCTGTGTTTTTGTAAGTGTATCTTTCAAGCGCAAGTTCGGTCGTGTATGGAGTACTGCTCTCATCTCTGGGATGGATCTGCCAAATACCAGCTTGATGCACTTGAGTCTATAGAGAAACGGGCCAAAAGGCTCATCGGCAATGAGAAACTGGTCGAGACAAGGCTCCAGAGCCTAGAACATCGGCGACGTGTTGCAAGCATATCAGTTTTCTATCGGTTACGTTACGGGGAGTGTGCGATGGAATTGTACAGTCTTATTCCACCAAGCCCGTTCCATCATCGGACTACAAGACAAACGGAGATGCGCCATCGTTACGTGGTGGACATCCCACCCATACTCACGAAAAATTTTGGGAATACTTTCATTGTGCGTACAGCTAAGGAGTGGAATTCCCTGCCGGAGTTTGTGTTTCCTGATAGTTATAACCTGGAAGTCTGTAAGTCAATAGTGAATAGGTTACTTCTAGGCAAGCGTGCTTCATCTTCGACCACATCATCGCTTAACATCAGGTGAGATTATGGTCAAACGCAAGCCTATCAAATGTAAAAAAAAATGTAGAAAACATCCTTAGCAGCCTGCCCGTGCCCCTACTAATAAAGACTAAAATCTAGTCGTGAAAAGCCTCTTTAAACCATTATTATTGCTCTAAGTAACTCTGAAGAAGATTGATTGCTCCAAATTAGAAAACCATTCCACTAACATTTTTGCTAGTAAAGCCTCTAACTTATCGAATATTCGTCTACTATCTTAGAAATGTGGAACATGGTGAAATGACATCACGGGAAGTAATCACTCTAGTCGGGAACGCGATGTATGAAATTAATCACAATCTGTATGGGACACGGTGGCTGTTTACTCAACACTGTTCTCCTTGATCAGGGTAGCGGGAGAGATGTTATTGTTACCTATCGCTTAACTCAGTACTTTTTTACAGTCTTTTAAAAGTGCTTTTTTATGTTGAGTAAGTGTGACGAGGTAACGTGATGATCTAGGCATGTGCTTCCTTTTTGCAAAATGGCGTTTCCTGTGGGAAAAGTTAGTGGCCAGTATTTGCTGTGGCTAACGAACATTTTTTACGCATCGGAACTTTTTAACCGACTTCAAAAAAAGGAGGTTCTCAATTCGTCTTGAACTCTTTTTTTTATGTATGTTACCACATAACTCAAATATTATAGGCACACCTATAGCGTTTTGGGTATTTCTTATAGTACCTTGAGCAGTTGCTTCCGAAAAGTACCATTTGGGGAAGTTGAACTGATGATGAAGACCACAGATGGCCACTGAAACTCCTCAATGATAAGTATTTCGTGGATTGCGATTCGATTACTTGAGTACGGATGTTAAACACTTTATGCTCGTCTCAATACATATGGTGATGTAGAGCTGATGGTCAAGTACCAGGAGAACTCCTCAAAAATTAACGGCTATGCATCGGGAAAAGCAATATTTTATAAAGGTGATAAGTTGTTGACATTATGGCTTTGTAACTAGATAAATTACAAACCGACCCACAAAAAAGCGTGAAAAAATTTTTTTTAGCAAAAAATAGAACCGACTTCCATATCAAAACACTACAAAGGCAAAAATAACTTTAATTTCGGATGGCGGTGTCTTTAGTTTTGTATATATTTTCGTTTTTGACACCGCCTTCCGAAATTAAAGTTATTTTTGCCTTTGTAGTGTTTTGATATGGAAGTCGGTTCTATTTTTTGCTAAAAAAATTTTTTATCTATAAAAAAGTTGAGGATGGGTATAAAATAAATAAAACTAGCCCGACTTTTAATACAATGAAGTGGTTCATTTCAACTAATTAGTGTGTACCGACCTCTAAAATATGAAAACAAATTTACATTTACATAATTTGCATTCGTAAAACCAATTATTATTATCTTGATATAGTGTTCGTCACATGTAAACTTTATTTTTTACTAGTAAGTGCTTCACGGCCTGACAATTATTAAGATTACAATACGTATATAATATCCTACATTTCTGTTAAAAGCAGTCGTTATTATTTTTACTACAACACAATCGGTAGCATTTTTAGATGCTAATCTCCTAATCTACCTCACAGATATTTGGACGCAACTTCAAAGACTGTTCAGTAAAGATAGTTAAAACATTTTGCAGCCTAAATATTATCAATAATTTAGTGTCACGTGAATATTTATCATTTTCTCTTTCATTATAATTTTATCTTATTCCTTCTGAAGAAATTCGAAGCTTACATTTTACGCCAAATGTACTCTTCTTGGTTGATCTACATTCAATAACATTAAACCACCTACGCTAATCTTCTTTGATCTGAAATGTCAACTCCAACCAATTTCCATCCTACCAAAAGGTGTCCAGTATAATTGTAATAAATATGTTAACAGGTGCTACAGGCTGGCCTTGAATATTTTTAAGATGAAAATTTGGAAATTAAACTGGAACAGAATAAATTGGGACAAACAATTTTGTTTTAATCCTTTAAGACATTTTGTCAAATCTTTTTGTAGTTACACCAAGTCTCGGACAGAATACGTTTGATTATTTCCTGAGACGTCGCTATACTTTCGGAACAGTAATAATGATAGTGTAATGAATTATGCACGTATGTTCGCTACTAAGGCGGTAGCCGACACTCAAGTGAAATATATACGTTATTTATTAGCCCAGCTAGACTGTACACCCAAGACTAATGACTGTTATTAAATAAAAGAAGAAGAGAAACAATATGTTTATAGCAACGTTATAGACTCATTAGATTGAGTAGTCATAATAAAGTAGATCCAAACATCGGCTAAGATTTTTAAGTGCGTTACAATCTTTACAAGAAAAATAAAGTTTTTGGTTCCAATCCTTAAATAGTGAAAAAGTTATTTAAAAAATCTAAAAAACCCGACTGCTCAACTGAATTGCAAGGAACAAGCAAAGAACAAAGGCGAAAAAATTGTTAATAGAATCTTTGAGCGTCTATAAATGTCATGTTTGCAAATGTTAATAAAATAATTTCTTAGTTTTTTTCAAGATATGCTTATGAACTGACCCACTCTAAGAAAAAATATTTTTATTTAGGAAATACAATTGACTAATATGATCACAAGGGATTAGATTATTTTTTTCCTTTACAATTTGACTTCATGTCTTTTAGCCAATATTATCTCAGTTGAAAGTTAAAATCTACTCCAATTTATTTAAAGTGTTTTTCCCTTATTGCATAAGTATACTTTACAAGCGTATTGATAAACCATAATAAATATAATTGCAGTTTTTTGTTAAGAATTCTGCTGAATAAATAAATACTAAAATAAAGTCATACTGCAAGCAAAGTATGGCAACAATACGACATGACATTGACATCTGCGTAAGGTGTATTGACAACTGCTGCTATCTCGTGTAATGTCGGTTGTGTTTCTGTACTTTTGAAATTATTAACTGCTTCTGTGTATAAACTCAGTTTTTCCTTGCGACTAGTGCTTGCCTAAGGATTCCGATCAGCTGCTATTTACGCCGTCGACGTTTTGCTTTGACTTTTTTGGACTACGATTCTGCCTGATACTTTGGACTTTGTTGTTTGTGCATCCATTTGTATATCACAATGGGAAGTCATGTAATGCCTACTCGCATAATGTGTGTTAACTGCCGCATATGTGGAAGTGGTCAATAGATAATTTAAAAGAGATTTTAAATCACTGAGTGAATTATCACCTCCCCTACATGATACAAAACTTCCAGATAGCAGCAGCTTTACTTAATCAGTTTGGTGCTCGCCTGCAAGACAGTGAATATGACAAAGAAATATTAAACATAATTAGGCAAAATATGAATTTAGAAAATAATCTGGCTAGTATGGTTGAGGCTGTCAATATGAATAGAAGAACTTCTAATTTCCAAAACATATCAACAAACAGAACAACGTTTACTTTCCTGTCTTAGAATATAGAGACCTCATTCTATTCGCCCTGGGAACGTACCAAATACGACAAGCACGTTCATATTATGGTGAACATGTACGTTTCCACGGCGGATACAGGATTGAGGTATGCAGTGAGTGAGTATGTTCATCTGAATACAATCTTAGAGGCAGTAGTGATACAACCCTTATTAGAGGCAAAATTAAATCACGCCATGTCTCTAGAAGGCAATACGTATAATTATATTAATAGAAAATAATGTGCCCGGCCGTGCAGGAATAATAGAATACTGTTGCAGTTGCTTAGTGGGAAGACGAACTGTCGGATGTTGCGCGCATACCATGACGGTAGTTTGGTATCTCGGATGGGCCAGACATCAGACAACTATTACTACACCAGCAGGTTTTTTTGGATGATATTATCATAAGAGAAGATGAAGAATAAATACATACATATATAAAACAAATTGTTTAATTTTTATAAGTACCTATTACCTACTTTTATAGTATTTATTTATTTAATTCGACTAAGATCCATATTTGAGGATGGCAAACAGATGTTCCGACTGATGGAAAGTGATCGCCGCGGCTTATATGGATCTGTATTACAAAAGGCATTGTACATGCGTTGCCATCCTAATTAACTTGTAATACTTAATGCCTGTAATTATAGCTTTTATAACGCATAGTTACATGTTTATAACAGATTTTCGATATAATCAACTTCTAATACCTTGGAAGTGGCGGCGGACGCATTTTTTCCTGGGTGGGTTAATCATCGAATGATTTCTCCCGCTCTGGGTAAAACGGAATCCCTTCCGCTTTACCCAGAGCGGTATCAGACTACTACTGACTAAAAACCCACCCTGTTCCTTCAGCTGCCCTAAGTTCCGGGGCCGTAGTATCTCGTTAGAACATTACCGGGGTTGTGCCCCGGCAGGCAATGGCCATATGGGGCCCCGTCACTGGTGCTGACAGCTCTTTGAGGCGCGCGTGGAACATGATGCGCCGTTGACCCGGGCTTACCGGACGGTGAGCTACCCCTGCTCGCCGTCCGCAAGCCCGTGCCTACGGTGGCCGGAGATCGGCTCCCGATCCCCGATGCACGGGGCGTCTACCGCAGCGGCTGGGGCGTGAGGAAGAGAGTTGCCTCTCCTTCGCGCATTCGTCCTTCTGTTTCGCTAGCATTACTGCTTCGCCGAAGGAGGCGACTGCATTCTATTCCCACTCGCTCTGCTCCAGGGCCGGGTGCGAGAGGTCACCGCCGCCGGTAGCCTCAACGAGGAAACGGCGAAGCTCTGCCCAAGCGGGGCACACCTCCACCGTATGCTCCACCGTGTTCTCCGGGTGGTCCACGCAATGTCGACACCCGGGTATGTCCTCCCGCTGAATCGGAAATAGGTACCTCTCAATACATCCGTGTTCAGTAAGCACCTGCGTCAGTTGGAAGGTGAGGACGCCGTGGCGTCTCTCCAGCCACTTCTCAAAGGCGGGACTTATCGCCGCGATTGCGGCGTTCCCAGCCTTCGGTTGCGACAGCCACTTTTTCCATGCTGCCGTGAGATCGTGGGCGGGAGACCCCTGGCCAACTGACAATGGCTCACTACTAGGTCTATGTTTTCCACACTAGCGTTGACTATGGATATAATCAAGTCTGCGGTACCAGTCTGCTTCCAATAAATCGGTTTACGTAAGAATCGCCAGACATAACCTCTAAAACTTCTTCAACGAATATCTTTTTTTCAAGAGTTCCTTTAATAGTGGATCTTAAGGCAAAAATGATCATGAATTGAAACTCTATACTCTTGTATATTTTCCATTAATAGACGCTACAAAATTATGCCAACAAAAATTTGTTAGAGGATTCGCCATTGTTCTTTTTAACCGACTTCAAAAAAATGAGGTTCTCAATTCGTCTTGAATTTTTTTTTTTTTATGTATGGTACCTCATTACTCGGTGGCGGCTGGACCGATTTAGAAAATTCTTTTTGCGTTTGAAAGGGTATACTTTCTAGTTGGTCCCATTGTTACGAAATCAGGATCTGATAATGGAATCCTGGAGAAATCGAGGAAACTCTTCAAATATTATAGGCATACCTATAGCGTTTTGGGTATTTCTTATAGTACCTTGAGCAGTTACAATAGCCATAATGTCTACAACTTATCACCTTTTACAAAATATTGCTTTTCCCGATGCATAGCCGTTAATTTTTGAGGAGTTCTTTTGGTACTTGACCATCAGCTCTACATCACCATACTCGTATGTATTGCGACGAGCATAAAGTGTTTAACATCCGTACTCAAGTAATCGAATCGCAATCCACGAAATATGTACTTCTTATTGAGTAGTTTCAGTGGCCATCTGTGGTCTTCATCATCAGTTCAACTTCCCCAAATGGTACTTTTCGAAAGCAACTGCTCAAGGTACTATAAGAAATACCCAAAACGCTATAGGTGTGCCTATAATATTTTCTTTCTTTTTTTTCTTTTTTTTTCTGATTTATTTATTTATTTATTTATTTCCAAGGCACGCCAACAACTTATTTACAAATTATATACAGATAAACATACATTAATAGACCTGTGTAAACAAGTTACTTAAAGGCATGCACAACACTCACAGAGGACTGTTTAATTGGTTATAAACATGTGATACATAATGTTTTTATAATAGTTTTAAAATTTAACAATAAGTAAAATGACTGCAAAAACCAATAAAAAAAATTAAGAGTAAGCAAAAAAATTACAATATCAATTCAATAAAAAAAACATATAAATTCAAATAAAATTCAACTAAAAATTCAATTAAGGATTTCAGTTAAGAATAAATACTAAAAATTATGAATTATAACAAGCAAATTCTTTGACAATAATAATAATATTGCAACAAGAGTCAATGTGACTACGAATCAATTGTGCTTTTTATAATTTTCGAGCGGAATTGAGCTAAGGAATCCGAAAAAATGTCAATATCCTGGTAGTTGGAACAGATCTTGTTGTACGTGTCCAGCATTCTAATGAGGGGAGCAGAACGTCCAAGGTTTGTGCGACAACTTCTCCTTACAAATGTACTATGTGCCCTTACCGATCTTACCCGGCCACCGCAGGGTACGTCTAGGTTAATTTGTTCAAGCAGTTCGGGAGTACACGTTATACTGTTGGCTATTTTGAAAAGAAGAACCATATCTGCCAGAGTTCTGCGTTCTTTTAGAAAGGGCAGTTTAAAATGGCGCATACGAAACGTATAGTCAGCTCTGTTGGGACAGTTGTTATCCCTGAATTGTAGGTACCGAGTAAAACTCCGCTGGAGACGCTCGATCCGGTTCGAATGTACGCTATAAGTAATATTTGAAGAGTTCCCTCGATTTCTCCAGGATCCCATCATCAGATCCTGATTTCGTAACAATGGGACCAACTAGAAAGTATACCCTTTCAAACGCGAAAAGAATTTTCTAAATCGGTCCAGCCGTCTCCGAGTTATGAGGTAACATACATAAAAAAAAAGTTCAAGATGAATTGTAAACCTCCTTTTTTTGATTTTGATATAGAAGTCGGTTCTATTTTTTGTTAAAAAACAATTATTTTAAAAAGTGACAAGCAGGCGGGACCCAATTGAACGTATTTTTTTTTAAATTTGAAGGGTCCGGTGCTTGTCACTTTTTAAAATAAAAATGTTCTTGTTCCTTGCATTTCAGTTGAGCAGTCGGGTTTTTTAGATTTTTAAATAATTTTTTTTCAACTTTTCAGTTAAAATATTAATTAACAATATTTTAATTTTCCCGGTCGTGTCACATTGGCACCCCACCGGATTCAGAAAGTGAAAGAGCTCAAGTCCATATTTATAAACTTTCTCTTTGTATTATTTTTGCTATTATACACTAATGATAAATATGATATACCTTTTTGAAATCCTTGTGATAAGCCCTTTAATTAGATACCCGTATTGTGGAATTCGAAAAAAAAATTTTTTTTCACTCTGTATAATGACTTCGCACAGCCGCCATGTTTAATTTTTTCAAATGTCACCTATCTAAGAACACTTGGGCTGCTAAGAGAAATCTAACGATACCTCAATTATGTGAATACGTTCAGTCGTTCTGGAGATATGAGGTAATAAAGAATATTACAAACATACATACATACAAGATATATTATACGCGCGAAAAACATAACCCTTCCTTTGCAGTCGGGTAAAAAGTAATCGGCTTTATTTTGTCGGGTCATTGAAACATATGTGAACCAACAAAAAACCTGTTTAGTTTTCATTTCATTAGTAAAAGTTATTTGTATTTTTTATGATTACTTGGACCTCTCCCAGGTTTCCATTGAATTAATAACCATCTTGTGCAATCTTAACTTACAAATAACTATACGTATATTTGTATTCCAGTTTATTACTGTTTCTTAAGTTAAACTGTTACAAGGGTAATCCTTCGATTAAAACCATTCTGGGGAATCGGTCTGCTCAAAACTTTGTTTCTAATTGTAGTCTAACAGGCTTGTCAGTAATTTTGAAGTTTTCAGACTTGGGTCTATATTCTGGAACGATACTCAAGCATGAACGTCGATTTAAGATCTAGATTTCAGATATTCCGTGTTCTAAATTAAGATTATTCTTATATTTGCATCGTTCTAGGAAAGCCTTCATCATCTTCATATAATCACATAAATATCAACTAAAACCCATCCACTGTCCATACCTAAACACTGTTGAACTATCCGAAGTATCACTATAATTATCGGTCTTGTGCTTCTCAGTTCTTGCATGCCAGAACACTTGCATTTGCATGCCTTAACTAAGGCTTGACTTATATGACAGACAGTTCTCATTTTAACAGTAATGGAATTTGTTTCAAAAATCTGTCTTCCAATATTCCATTATAAAACTTAAATGTTTGTAAGTTGTCAGCAAGTTCTGACAACCGACATCACTTAACGTCACAACCACACTTAACAAGCCCTTGTATCAATGTTATTTTAAGATGTTAAGCCAAGATAATTCTGTTTTCCTGAGTAACTCTAGTATCGCACTACACGCCTCGTAAAATATTATGTCAACAAAACCCGTTATTATTTTGCGTTTATATTCTACGTAGAAAATATCAAAGGAAACTCTACTGAAGCATTAACCACGTTAAATTCAGCGATTTTTACGGCTATGTGTTGCAAAATCTAATAAAAATATCGTAGCGAATATGTAACATTGAAAACACCATCAACACGATTGCGTCGTTTCAAATTGTATTGGTTTGGTATAAAACGATAGGTACAGTCAGCAAATTCACGAGGTGATACCCGTTCAGTTTATGCAAGCGTTCAGTGTTACCTGAGCGAGTACTGTTTGCATAACAGCACTGATTCCGTGTAATCCCAAACAAATATTTACTTACATTTTACAAAAATATTAGATATGGCTGATCTTTTTCCACTTTGATATCGGTACTTACAACTTTTTTCGGTCTCCCTGAAAGTTTCGGTTTTTATTAGAGATACTGTAGTTTTATGCTTACTGAAGATATGTAAAATAAAATATCTTGGTATATGTACGCTTCAGAGTTATGGTATTATATGTAGTATGGTTCATTCTTGTTCAAGTACATAACATGAAGTTTAATTATAGATATTGCAAAAACTTACCTTAGTAAAAATATATTTTTGATCTATGTTGGTAGTATGGCGACTGTCTATTCATTATAAACATTGTCAATAGCGAGCTTTTTAGGTCTAGCTTGGATAAAACAAGAAAAATCAATAAAGTATGTTTCAACTGTCTCCACAAGTCTTTAAATTAACTGACACCATAAAAACATTTGGACAATTGTTTGTGATTACTTGTTTTGTTGACGAGAACTTTGGAGGCACAAATAGCCCATCCCTCCACACTACATCAACCCGAAAGAACACCTTCAGCCCGGACACAAACCAATTGCAAGGCCAGGTTGGCCGCTGTAAATACGATCTAGCCAAATGGGGTTCCCTCGCCTAGCATAGACACAATGTCAGTGTGGAGCCCCTTTTCAAAATATGGCCCACCTCTTGTCATGTCCATCGTGCACGGCCACTTGCACCCTACAGGGTCCTAAAAAGGCTGAATGAAAGAGCTGTGCGACTCAAAAAGAAGATGAAGATCACTTTTTTGTGATAACTGATGTCATGTTCCTACAAAACTATTATTCTATTATCACTATATTTCTCCTTTTGGAATATACTTTGTAATGTTTAAAAAATTTTTAGCAAAAAATAGAACCGACTTCCATATCAAAACACTACAAAGCCAAAAATAACTTTAATTTCGGAAGGCGGTGTCAAAAACGAAAATATATACAAAACTAAAGACACCGCCTTCCGAAATTAAAGTTATTTTTGGCTTTGTAGTGTTTTGATATGGAAGTCGGTTCTATTTTTTGCAAAAAAATTTTTTCACGCTTTTTAGTGGGTTGGTTTGTAATTTATCTAGTAACAAAAGCCATAATGTCAACAACTTATCACCGTTTACAAAATATTGCTTTACCCTGTGCATAGCCGTTAATTTTTGAGGAGTTCTCCTGATATTTGACCATCAGCTCTACATCACCATATGTGCTGTGACGAGCATAAAGTGTTTAACATCCGTACTCAAGTAATCGAATCGCAATCCACGAAATACTTATTATTGAGGAGTTTCAGTGGCCATCTGTGGTCTTCATCATCAGTTCAACTTCCCCAAATGGTACTTTTCGGAAGCAACTGCTCAAGGTACTATAAGAAATACCCAAAACGCTATAGGTGTGCCTATAATATTTGAAGAGTTCCCTCGATTTCTCCAGGATTCCATCATCAGATCCTAATTTCGTAACAATGGGACCAACTAAAAAGTATACCCATTCAAACGCAAAAAGAATTTTTCAAATCGGTCCAGCCGTCTCCGAGTTATGAGGTAAAATACATGAAAAAAAAAAGTTCAAGACGAATTATAAACCTCCTTTTTTTGAAGTCGGTTAAAAAAGGTGGGTTATATCGTGTCTCAAATAAAAACTCAATATTCTCAAAATCTAAAATGTCAAAATTTTTATATAATCTGTGGTACGTACTCGTATTTACGTTTTAAGTACTTTATAATGTAGTGGTGGCCCAGTGGTTATGACCTCGACTTGCAAGATGCTGGTTGTCGGTTCAAACTCCGCGAGGATAATTATTTTATGTACGTACATCTTCAGGAAACTGGCATGTCTTAGGTCCAAACCGTACTGGGCTAGCATGTTGGATAACGGTCCATTCCCTCTCATAGGCTGAATTATTATTATTATTATTTTAACTTATTCTTTTTTAATTTCGGGTTTTTTTCCAATAAGGATATGTCAAACCCATCATATCTTATAACAAAATTTATCCGCTAAGTAATTTGATGCCCCTCATAGTAGGTAATACTAAAATACTAAGCTCCTCACTACTGTACGATTTGAACTAGTCCTACATCCAGTATATTTATCTTAAACTCGTTCAACAGCGAGTCGCGTTCAACTTTATTCCGGACACATATCATCAGCAAATGCTGAACATCTTAAATGTTATTGCAAATTATGAAATTAGGAGAATTGGATTTTTTCATTAAGAAAGCTGATGGATGGTGTTCGGATCTAAGTCTAAGGGCTAATTTAACATAATTAAGGCCAACAAACCAAAGGACACGAGGAAGCTCACCCTATACGGTCTTGTACCAAATGGCCTTATCTATCGATTTACTTTCAAACTGTTTTTTCCTATCATCAAAACTGTGATTTAAATCTAGGTACTAATTCCCAATGATCCGGTAAGTAGATCCTACCCTCTACTGCCGCCAACTTAGCTATACTGTCAGCTTCCTCGTTCCCTTTCAGACCAATATGTGCTGGAACCCATTGCAACTTCAATTCTGTACCCCTTTCATTAGAAACATTAATAGCTTTCAGGATTCTGTGACCCCTCCAAAGCTTTTGACTGCGTTGACCATGAAACTGATATGTGTAAATTACACCATTACGGAATTCGTGGACTAGCTGCTCTTTCCTAATTATCAGACAGGCAACAAAAAGTTAATGTAAACGGAGCGATATCTTCAGGATCTCTAGTGAAGAAGGACGTGCCACAAGGTTAAATTATAGGTCCTCTCCTTTTCCTTGTATACATTAATGACCTACCTCTCATGATTTCCAACTTATGTAATATAATTCTTTTCGCCGATGATACTTCACTCATTTTTAAAATAGCTAGAAGAGATACGGATGTTTTACAAATCAATGAAAG
The DNA here is from genome assembly GCA_943138885.2 of Tholera decimalis. Classification (NCBI taxonomy): domain Eukaryota; kingdom Metazoa; phylum Arthropoda; class Insecta; order Lepidoptera; family Noctuidae; genus Tholera; species Tholera decimalis. The sequence goes on along the minus strand of OW964552.2, from coordinate 21,293,443 downwards.
TCTGGCTGTTTTCTCGAAATGGTTCTCAGCTAATAATCTCGCACTAAATGCGAATAAGACAAAATGTCTCAAGTTTTCACTACCTAATGTACCACAAGCTGGACTCAATTTGATACTTGACGGCAAATAAATTGATCTTATTACTGATACGGTAATTTTGGGTGAAACTATTGTCTCAAAGTTGCAATGGGGCCCTCACATTAGGACTCTTTCAGGTAAATTAGGCTCAGCTGCATATGCAGTAAAAAAAGTTAGGCAATTAACTGATATAGCGATAGCTCGGTTAGTTTATTTTGCTTATTTTCACAGTATTATGTCTTATGTTATACTACTGTGGGGATCCGCAGCTGACGTAGATTCAATCTTCATACTACAAAAGAGGGCAATCCGGGCAATATATAAAATGGGCCCCGCGAGTCCCTTAGAAATGTATTTAAAGAAGTAAATATACTGACTCTGCATTCTCTTTATATATTAGAAAGCATATTGTATGTACGCAAAAATATAGGACTTTTTAAGATTAGAAGCGATTTCCATACAATAAACACGCGCAATAAACACGAAATAGTTATACCCAAATGGAGATTAGCCAAGCAAGTCATTCCTTATAAACAGCATACGCTTTTATGACAAGTTGCCACAGTATGTGACAGATCTTAGCGAGGGAAAGTTTAAAACCCATATTAAACGTGTCCTTTTCTTGTGTTATTGTTACTTGTTTTTTTTTATATTTTATTCGTATATAGCTTTTTTATATCATTTGCTTTATTTGCAGTTTTGTAAAGCTGATTTGTAATGTGAATGCAAGAACACTATAGACTCTGAGATTGATTTCTGATTAGTTATATTACATTGTATTATGTCAATTAGTCTATACTGTCCTCTCATACCAAAAACGAAATAAATAAAAAATTGTATCTATTATGCAAAGATTGTGAATATCAATATTTTTTTAAAAGAGTAACCATGGAGTTTCCTGCCGGTTCTTCTCCATAGAAAACAACCAATTTCGAACCGTGCACTAACTTCTGACGTTTTATGACCACTACCCATGTAGGCCTATGTAAAATAAAATAATTTTGATTTTGATATCATAGCCTATCGTTGCACCTTTGCGACCAGAAGCATATCGAGCCATAGGTTGCAAAGCACTCTTACTATCCGAAAAATAACAATTTTATTCAACTTATTATTCATTCTGTAAGATAAAGCCTGGTATATTGCAATCAGTTCCAGCGTCATTATTGATACATCACAATCGATTTTAAATGTCACATTGTGTTGTAAGGTTTTATCATAGAATCCCGCCCCCAGACCCAGATTACTTTTAGACCCATCGGTAAATATTCTGTGGCAGCCATTATAGCACTCGGTTAATTCGGCGATGACATTATTCACTAATATGTATATTTGGGTCATAACATGTTTTGGCATATTCAATTCTCTCAAGATTAAACACATATTATTTTTCCAATATCAATTCCTGTAAATGGGTTACAGGAATTGATATTGGAAAAATAAATTAAACATGCTAAGAATACGCCCAGAATTAATATTAGATTGATCGCAATTCGTTGATTAATTAAAGATTCTCAAATAATAATTAATATAAATAATGCAAATGTAAGAGCCTAAAGATGACAGAATATTTCAAGAAATATAAGAATCAGGATAATCTGAGTATCGTCGAGGTATTCCTGCTAATCCTAAGAAATGTTGAGGGAAAAAAGTTAAATTTACTCCAATAAATATAATAAAAATGGTATTAAAGAAAAAAATCCTCCTAAAATAGCAAATACAGCTCCTATTGATAATACATAATGAAAATGAGCAACTACATAGTAAGTATAATGTAAACTAATATCAATTGATGAATTACATAAAATTACTCCAGTTAATCCTCCTACAGTAAATAAAAATACAAATCCTAATCTTCATAAAATATATGGGGAACAATTAATTTGAGTTCTATTAAAAGTAGCTAATCATCTGACAATTTTAATTCCAGCTGGGACTGCAATAATTATTGTAGCTGATGTAAAATAAGCTATTAATATAGGATTTTTCTAGACCTCGAGGCATTCATCTTCGGTAGCCAGGAAGACAAGTTCTATAGCGGACAATATAAGGACCCGAGACATCTGACATTCAAAAGTTATAGTAAAATAACTAACCCAAATAAAACATAGCTGGCCATGACGCGTCCTTACACACGTATATTAGCGTCAAATTATGTCTAGGACAGTTTATGATTGTGCGAAAGAATAACGTAGAAAACTGGTATTTATCTTTGCTGAACAAGCAAAATCAAATAATGTAGGCATTCGAATTACATTACCTTAAACCATTTTGATACTTTTGAGAGGTTTTCACGATTGTTGTCAATTGTCATAAATATATTCATTGTTTTGCTTCGAGGACAACAGGATATTATAAACTAGGTAATCCCTAAAACTAGTTTTAGTTTTGTTAACGGTTAAATTAACCACATTGTGATGAGAAATAATATGTTTTCCTATCCGTACGTAGGTTACATTACAGGCTACTACTAGCCTGTAATGTAACCTACGTGTAGATTCTGAAAGTGGTTTTCAATTTAACTAACACAATTTGTGTTGTGCCTAGTACACAATTTCCTCAGTAATTATTTTATGTAATATTGTTACAATGTGCTGTCGTGCACGATAAATTCTCTTTAGATGACTCAAAATAAGAATTGTCATTGTACACGTAGATAATGTTAAATGCTGACTAAAGGATCATTGACAATCTTTTTTTTTTGTGTTAGATACATGGTTCCCTTCAATATGCAACCTAATTTTGCTTGCCTTGGTTTTTGGGTCTCGTAATTAACATGTGTAATTGTCAACTACATATAAAATGAAACAAGTCATTTTGCGTCAACGTGTGGCACAACCAAGAATATTGTATGAAATGGAATGCAACGTACATTACACGCCAAAAATACCACTCACAAAATTACGTTAATTTGACCTCGCATATTCTTAAGTACCTTAAATATGTAGGTCGCGACTGGAATTCGGTATTTAAAATAGGTCAGCTCATTCAAAAATCAAATGTTATGCATTTGATTTTTGAATGAGCTGACCTGACCACCTAAAAATAAGGTGAAAACATAATTATACGTTACGGTCGTACCTGCTATGACTAAAACCTGGCTTTTTTTTTAATTCAGAAAAAGCACGCGTTTGACCACCATCTCACCTGATGGTAAGCGATGATATTGTGGTCGAAGATGGAGCACGCTTGCCTAGAAGTAACCTATTCACTCTTGACTTAAAGACTTGCTTGAGTAGTCAAGCAGCAACATAATTTAATCCAAAGATTATCTGGACCTTCTTGACCACTGTAAGCGGAGTCAACTTTAAGTAGGTACTAGACACCAGACCACAGCATGTGAACTGCCTCAATGGTCTGGTGGTCGCAAGTACGACTGCTGAGCAAGAGATTTCAGGTCGAACCTGAAACATTTTGCTCCCGGATGGGGCGAAAAGTGCTATTGAGGTTTTGTAATAGAAATGTATCTTTTAGAAAACAGGTTTAAATTTAATAGAAAGACAACACTGAAATACTGTTGTAATTTGTTTAGCTACTGTCCGGTTCAATAGAGTACCCGCGATAAGTTATTATTATTATTCTAATGTTATGTTATCTCAAATGCTTTTAATGATTCTGCTACGTCATCAACTTCCATTGAATTAGATCAGTGTTTCCCAGACTCTTACGTGTGGGTATAGGAAAACCACGAGGAAACGAATACACTAAGTAACAACCTGCTTTGTTGTAAATAATAGAATAGAATTTATTTATATTCGTTATTGTATACCTTGTATTGTATTTATACAATATTTATATTACGTTTACGTTTTATTATGCTACTTTTTTTTCCAAGACACACCAACAACTTATTTACAAATTTATATGCAGATAAACATACCTTAATAGACCTGTGTAAACAAGTTACTTAAAGGCATGCACAACACTCACAGAGAACTGATTAGTTGGTGGTAAACTTGTGATATATACTGTTTTTGGAACGAAGTTCCTTATCGCGCGTTGCGAAAGGGGGCTAGCCGGAAAAAATTAAGACGAAAAGTTGTAACGACACTTTTTAAGGGGACTACAAGAGCTAAACGCGAGTTTTATAATGCTTTAAAGTATATGATTCACTACAGTTAACACAATCAGAAAAATATATGATATTCTTCAGGATATAATCTAGTTAAGTAGTGTGTTGAAAACATAATACAACAAATTTTAATTGATAGAAAAAAATCACAAAGTAACCTCTAAAAAAATCTTTTAACGAATAAAAACCATATTAAAATACATACGATCTTTCTGATTTTTTGACAAATTATTCAACAAGAAATATACTAACGTAATACTGTTTTATTTTTTTAATCCAATCAATATATTTTCAGTAAATCGCGTATACTTATTTCGCAATATAATACGTACGCATGTGTGCGTAAACGCCTGTGTACCGATACCGACAGTGCCGGCCAACGCCTGTTGCTATATGGACGTGTCGCTCTTCTCGCCGATTTATTTCGTCTCAGAATTGTTTGTAGTTATTATAAAGTTTCGTTTGTAAATTCATTATTTTATTTATATATTCATTGTTGGAACCGACTTCAAAAAAAAGGAGGTTCTCAATTCGTCTTGAACTTTTGAAGTGAAAACTTCTTTAGGGGAGTTGAGGTGGGAGTTGAGGGGGGAGTTGAGGGGGGAGTTGCGGGTCGAGTTGCGGGTCGAGTAGCGGGTCGAGTTGCGGGTCGAGTTGCGGGTCGAGTTGCGGGTCGAGTTGCGGGTCGAGTTGCGGGTCGAGTTGCGGGTCGAGTTGGGGGTCGAGTTGCGGGTCGAGTTGCGGGTCGAGTTGCGGGTCGAGTTGCGGGTCGAGTTGCGGGATGAGTTGAGGCATGAGTTGAGGGGCGTCTCGTGGGGAGTTGAGGTAAAGAGAGAGAGAGAAAGGGCAACGGTATACCTTTGAAATTTCGTAAATTTTTGAAGGTTTCACTCTACCATGTGTGAACACATGTTTTTTTTTTACAATTCCTTCACTAATTAATCGAAAGGAACTTCGTTCCATCCGGGTGTCCCTTGACAACTCTCAAGTTTTTTATAATAGTTTTAAAGTTTAACAATAACTAAAATGGCTACAAAAAACAATTTAAAAAAATTAAAGGGAAATATAAACAAAAATATTACAATATCAATTCAATAAAAAATCATATAAATTCAAGTAAAATTCAATTAATTCAAATTAAATTCAACTAAAAATTAAATTAAGAATGTCAGCCCCTCGAATGTCGCATGTTGAATGTACTTTTTGATTTTTGGGTAGGACTTCGGAAAAAATTATAAATCGGCAATTTATGGCCATTATCATGGTATATATTATACCTTACTGGCTTTGTTATGAGTTTATCTAACTATTTATATCATTCAATAAGCAAATCAAACTGACCTTATCTCGCAGTGATGTGATATGTATTCACTTTTATAATTTTCACTCATGTTCGAAGTCATACACACGAAAAACACATATTCACGACGACACGCGATAACACAATAATGTGTAGGCAATGCTAACACAAATTATTCCACTTAGACACTGTAAAAAGTAATAAAAACTATTTGATAACACAACGAAAAAGACTGCGGCGTCACAGATGCATTTTGTAAACATTTTTTTCGTTCATTTTAGTGGTGTTCCCTTTAAAATGTTACTAAAACCGGTCAAGTATGAATCGATTACTCGAATAATACAGCCACATCATGTTACTTGCAACATAAACGTAAAATACCATCGTCCAAGCGAGCCGTGACGTTATATACAAACGGTGTACCGGTAACAGTTGAGGGGTTAAGAATAAATACTAAAAATGAAGAGTTATGAACCAAAAATTCTTTGACAATAATAATATTGCAACAAGAGTCAATGCGACTACAAATCAATTGTGCTTTTTATAATTTTCGAGTGGAATTGAGCTAAGGAATCTGAAAAAATGTCAATATCCCAGGATATTGACATTTGTTGGAACAGATCTTGTACGTTTCCATCATTCTAGTGAGGGTAGCAGAACATCCAAGGTTTGTGCGACAACTTTTCCTTACAAATGTACTATATGCCCTTACCGATATTACCCGGCCACTACGGGGTACGTCTAGGTTAATATGTTCAAGCAATTCGGGAGTATACGTTATACTGTTAGCTATTTTGAAAAGAAGAACCATATCAGCCAGAGTTCTGCGTTCTTGTAGAGAGGGCAGTTAAAAATAGCGCATACGAAACGTATAGTTAGCTCTGTTGGGGCAGTTGTTATTCCTGAATTGTAGGTACCGAGTAAAGCTCCGCTGGAGACGCTCGATCCGGTTCGAATGTACGCTATAAGTTGGATTCCAGACCGAGGAAGCGTATTCCAGTGTGCTACGAACCAGACTATTATAAAGAGTTTTTAGAGCTGCCGTGCTTACACGTTCTTTTAATAAAGCCTATCATGCTGTCAAAGTGAAAATTAAAAGAAATGATATGTAAAGAGTACACCCAGGTCAGGAATGGTCTCCACTCTCTGCAAAAAAGTACCTGCTGCTATTCACTTCATTAGATGATAGAATCGCACGACGTATAAATGAGATATGATGACACTTGTTTACGTTTAGCACCATGCCGTTCATGTCACACCAGGTCTGCAGTGAGTTAAGATCGCTTTGAAGTAGTGCGGCGTCCTCCAGTGATTTAATTACAATTAAAGAGAGAACACTGACTGTAGCGAAAGCAATCTGATACGTCATTTAAAAAAATAATATATAAGATTCGGCCAGCATGCGATCCTTGTGGCACACCGGAAGTCGCAGTGTATTCTGATGATTGGTACCCCTCCACTACCACTCTTTGCTTTCGCTTTACTAGGTTTTAACCGAACCACTCCAAGAGACTCCCGTGAACACCGTGATTTTCTAGCTTCTTTTATTACATCCGGTGATCGACTTTATCGAAGGCGCTACTGAAATCTGTGTAAATAGCATCAATTTGTTGACCTGCGTCCACAACAACTGACAGGTCATTAAAGTGACTTATTATTACAGAACCCATGTTGCTGGGGTGCAATCTGATATTTGATATGCGCAGTTAAGAATAGGCAAACTAAGGACTCGAATAATTTTGAAAAAATAGAGAGCATAGATATGGGATGGTAGTTACTTGCGTCAGTTCTATCTCCTTTTTGTAAACTGGAACAACGTTTGCCTTTTTCCACTCCGAGGAAGGAGAAACCAGTCGATAAGTATTGATTATATATAACTAATAGTGGAAGAGTAAGACTACGGATATACCTTTTAACAAAAATTGGAGGCAAGCCATCAGGACTGGCGCCTTTTGTCACATCTAGCTTTCGTAAGGCTCTAATTATATCATTTTCATTCAAATGTATGTTACCCAGAGTGTGATGAGGGAAGCTCTCACGAGGCAAAGTAGGCGTTCTACTTGTGATACCATCTGTATTAAAATTTGAAATGAATTTCGAAGCAAAAAGGTTACAAATATCATCGCCACTTGTGGCCACTGTATTATTTAATTTAATTATAGATGAAATTGCAGTAGTCTGTATATTTTTGGCCTTGATGAAAGACCAAAAAGATTTAGAATTATTACGAATATTTCTTTTCATTTTATGCTCGTATTTCTTATTACAATCTTTAATTTGAGCACGGGCTCAGTCATTAAGAATTTTATATTCAATTTAATCACGTGGATTATTATTATTACCTATATCTCCTAAAACGGTTTCTTAATTTCTCTTTCTCATTAAAAATTTTGACCAAAGATTTTGTCCAAATATAAAAAAATATAAAAATTTTGACCAAATATAAAAAAAAAAAACAAACAAACATCCGAATTGAGAACCTCCTCCTTTTTCAGAAGTCGGTTAAAAATAGTTCAACAGCTTGCAGAGATTTGAATTGCCTAGCGCTTGCTCCGTCATCCTTGCGAATAAAAATGCGTCCATCGCGAACCCAGACGTATTTGTAGCCTTTCTCGCGTACCATTTTCCTGGTTTGAGCATGAATGGCTTTGTTTAAAAGTGACAAATGTTCCGAGACGAAGACTGGCAGCTTAACGCCGCCGTAACCCAAGTGGCTGAAATTAAGCCTGTCCTTAGGGTGGGCTCGGTTGAACTTTGTCACTGAAGCGAGAATTTCATCACAAACTCGGGTGCTCCTCAGCTATATAACGACTGAGCGTGGACGGTTACTCTGGGCATCCATTTTCAGAACACGTGTAAATGACATGATGTCTTGTTCCTGGATGTTGTGAGATATCACATTCCCCAGATGCAATACGGTGCTTAGTAGATTTTCACTCTTGTATTCTGGAATCCCATTTATTTCAATGTTGTCTTGCTGTGAGCGTTGCTCCGGGATGTCGACACGTTTGGTCAAGTCCGACATGGAATTCTTGAGAACATTGTTCTCAGATGTCAGCAGCTTAATGATCTCTCCTTGTTAATGTTGAATTCACTCTTTATTTCGTCAAATTTTTGACTCATGAAAGTTACTGAATCTTTCAATTCACCGAGCAACTTAAGACTGTTCTTAATTTTTGTAAATTCCTCTTCAAAGTTTGCCTTCAGCGAGACTTTTAGCTGGGACGCAATCACAGACTCAATCTCATGGCTGATGGTTGCAAGAGCATTATCATCAAGGGTGTGAACCAGACTGTCGTGATCTAGATAATTATGCTACTCTGTCACTTGTACTCTCCTCACCCGACAAATTATTAGGTGTTTTATCATCACGCGCTCGTTTTGACAGCTTCGACCTGTAGGATACATTGCTCATCTCACGAGTTTCTGCCCTTTTTATGTCTATTCCGCTTGGCGTAGCATTTGGTTCTGCAGGTGGTGGAGTTCTCTGCATACGAGGCATCTTTACAATGTGGTTTATCTGAGCAATCTGTATTCGTGGTAGATTTAAATGCTTGATAAGTCACCCAGTATATAATTCAGGACAAAGAGTGGTATGTGAATACTGCTCGGGTATTTAACCACGACGCTCCACTGTCTCTGTAGTAGTAGTCAAAAGAATCAAGAATCGACTCAAGGAGCCGCAAGAGATGCAAGATATAAAAGAACACACTCTAGGCCTGCCCAGTAGGAACAGCCGTTCCATACGATCTCTACAGGCTGAAGAAGACTCGCAATCGCAGTTGTAGTTCAATCACAATATTTTTACTAAAATCACTGAGAAAATTTAACAGTGGTTAATTTCTACTATTTGCGCCTTTTAAGTAGAAATTTAAAAATGAAATCTGGCAAAATTATTTTGCTTTAAGCAATGACAGTAACTGTCAACATTGACAGTGATGGCTAAGCACTGCAATTTTATTAATTTTAAGTGGGTAGTTCTGTTTCACTAATTATTGTCACTGATTTTGGTAAGTTTTATTCACTGATTATCATATTTTGTACCCACCTGATGCACTAAATAACGTTCACACGGTTGTCTATCCACTTGACTACGTTTTAAGGTGTTTTAAACAAGTATCACAATTAAAATTTGGGAGCACTTGTTGCCTCTCACAAGTTTTTGACGTTCGTTTGAAATGCTACTTATTAAATGAATTATTTATGTTTGTTGGATATTTGATCCTTTTATAAATCGATGGTGAATAAGGTAGGATGTTATTTATAAAAATTAAAAATATTTGTCTATTCTATCTGTAGAAAAACAACCTTAATATTACACCAAAACTCATAAAGTCTGACAGTGGTTTTGAAGTTACCATTAAAAATAATATTAAAATCCAATCTGTCGAAACAAAATAACCCAAAAAATAACTTATAATATAATTTTACTTTATTTTTAAAGAATAATCTTTTATGCGCATCCCTGTGACCAATAAAACAAACTCTCAAAACATCTTTAAGTACTATAAAATACTCTAATCTCCGCCATTTAATGGCTACAAAAGTTCTTTAAAAAAAAACTGTATTCTTGTAATGTGTACGCATTTTCCTGGTAATTGTGATGTTTCACTTATCACTTAATAATACAAAATAAAGTCACTATTTTTGTTCGTAAGTACTATGCATTAATTTCTTTTAAAACGTTTCACCAGGTTTGAAAGAATTTTTGCTAATATATATTTTGGTTTTTACTTAAGAATATTTTTATAGATACCCCTTTTATATTTTATTAACTTATTTAACACTAGCTTCTACTTCTACTAACACTGGCTTCGCTTGCATGAAGAGCTTTTTTCAGCGAAAAATAGTAACCTTTGTTCTTTTCCTACCTCTGTACTAAACGTCACAATCACCTAAGTGGTTTAGACATTAAACAGTAACAAACGGATAGAGAAACAGAGTTACTTTCGCAATTATAATATTAGTACGGATAGAGGGCATTATTTAGGTACTGTGTGCAAAGCCTGGGTGGGTCACTAGTCACTAATAAAACAGTCATTATTGACTCCTCGCGTGTTCCATAGCTATTATAAAATGAGGCTGATTATCTTGGCAGTGGTTGTATCTCCTCTATTGTAGTACGTTAGACGGTTTAAGTATGTAGTTGCAAATTAACTGTGCTGTCACAGTTTTTTCTACGCAACAGATTATTGTTGTGTTTTGTTATTTTACCACTTGATAGACTTGTTTTTCACGTAACAGCACTGAATGCTGTAGCCACACAATAATTTACGTGACAAACCGTAGAAAAAATAGTGCATTCAAATTTTAAGTAGACATTATGGACAAAACAGTGTAATGAACAACAACTAAACTAAAATAAAAGCAACTTATAACAGAAGCCATTACGCGTTATTAACGTTGTAAAAGAGAACTATTCTTCAGAGATTATGTAGGTACTTCTCAATTGTAGGTTTAGTGACAGAAGTAGTGTATAATGACGCGCCATTAGACCATCGTCTTTGATCACAGGAGATCCCTTTTTTTTCAATGTGTCGTACGGGAAACAGTCTTTAGTATTTACTACGTGATATTTTTTCTCATACTGAAATCTGTTGAGAGCAAAAGAAATGAACGGCTCATCAGAGGAGATATTTTTTTACCACTAGAATAGCTGAGCTGACCCGCGACTTCGAGGGAGGTTTGTCCCACGAAAATCCCGATTCCGTAAAACTTCCGGGACAAAAATGGTCTATGTGTTATTGTGATGTATAATTGTTTCATCTTAATCAGTTCAGTTGTTTTAGTGTGAAAGAGAAACATCTATCCATCCTTTCAAACTATCGCTTTTATAATAATGGCAAAATTATTAGGATATTCAATATTCATATTATAAGTAGGAAGTAGGATTAGTATCCCGAGGATTAGTTTTCATGCGACACGAAATGTGCTTATGCAACATTATGTTTTTTTAATACTATTTACGTAGAAAAAATATGTTAAACTAAATAAATAATAATAATAATATTTCGTAGCCTTGCACTTCTCACTATATGCTTTCATCAAAGGAACTACATTTCTTTCACCTAAATGTTACAAAGAAATCTTCTTATTAAATGTTTTATAAATGATATTTTCACAATAAATGATAAATCAAACACTAGCCAAGTTTAAGTAATATAAGTGAAATATGTCATTAAAAATTTTCATGAAACAAATATTCATTTTTTAAGCCACGTCGCGTGAATTAAACTAAAAACTCATTAGGTCGTTATAATTATATTTTAGGCTCGTTAAGCTGTCTTTTTCAGGCTAACCATTTCAGCTGTCCCACATTTCCTTAACTGAATTATACATTTTAATTATATCATGTAGTCACAAAGGTAATTAATTAAATCAAAGGTGTTAATTATTTAAAAATATAACCAGGCATACTTATTAAGGAAATAATTACCTACACGTTTTCAAAAAAACAGTGAATTTTTGACAGATGTGTACGGCTAAGGAGTGGAATTCCCTGCCGGAGTCTGTATTTCCCGATAGCTATAACCTAGGGGTCTTAAAGTCAAGAGTGAATAGGTTACTTTTAGGTAAGCGTGCTCCATCTTCGACCACATCATCACTTACCATCAGGTGAGATGGTGGTCAAACGCGAACCTATTATCAATAAAAAAAAAGATAACATAACTGCAATGGCAGGCATACAGATCGTGCAAACAAACAGTAGCCCATCTTTTATTTTCGCTTAACAACGCATAAACAACGAAAGTCATAACAATAATGGGCAGTCGTAAAAGTATTAATATGTAGGTCTGTGGGCATATTGTTGGTGGTCATAGTTCAGGGATGTTCCCAGTCAGCAATAAAATAAAACGAGGGTACTAAGTGTAGCGCGGCGGGTGATATGTGACGTCATCGGGCGATCTGGATCATTCCGTACATAGCCATGAATTTGAGGGATGTTTCTGGAAGGTGATTTTTGTTTTATGGTTGACATTAGGACATACTTGCTTAGACTTATTCGCTTTTACATTGAAGAGGATATAGCTATCAGGAAACTCAGAGTCCGATAGGGAATCCTACTCCTTAAATGTACGCACAACAAAAGTATTCCCAAATGCTTTATGTATATATGGTTGGGACATTCACCGTGTACTTGTGACGCATTGCAGCATGCCTTGTTGTTCGATGATTGAACGGAATAGGTAAAATTAAATTATGCAATTCCAACACAGACTCCCCGTAGTGTCCAATAAAAACCGACAGGGCCGGGTTGTAATTTGGCGTCGGGGTTTAAGGCTTTTAACTTAAGTTTTGACTAGAACATTTACGCGTGAGTCTTACACATTCGAGCGTATGTTGCAGCTGAAAATTAGCGTTAGGTGGCAGATAATACTTAGGGTTGCCACCTGACATTATGCTGAGCTGAGGCTCTTTTAGTTTTAATATGTACTAGCTTCATGCCCGCGACTTCGTCCGCAAACCTTAATAAATTATACACCTAAACCTTCCTCTTGAATCATTCTATCTATTAAAAAAAACCGCATCAAAATCTGTCATGTAGTTTTAAAGATCTAAGCATACATAAAGAAGCGACTTTATTTTATACTATGTAGTGATAATGTGTTTTTCTTTTTTTATGTGCGCAATTTTCATTCTTTCTTTCTTTCTTTCACTACCGATTAGCCCTTCCAGTTGTTTCTCAATAATTAGTAGATGCCTCAAAGGTATTAGAGTCCTACACCATGCATGATCGAATTTGCAATTTGACCGGTTGCACTCCAGTGAGACATAACCTATACCTTTGCTATTATTTGTAACTGGTTTTAGCCCGCTGAACATCTGCCTCGACATTTAACATAATTAATTATGGGGCAAATGCCTACATAGATGACTCGATAGTGACTAGGCCAGTGGTAGGGCGCATAAGCATGTCTCGCTATACCAGGACCTGACGGAGCCATGACCGCCGAAGCGTGATGACTGGTGGCCATTGCCATCTGCGGTACTGGCAAGGCTACGAAACTGCGGGCTGTCGGTCAGCAACAATCGATACATAGCTTTTCTTTTATTGACAAAGCTTTCCATACTGACAATAGTCTGTGCTTGCAACCCTTAAAACTGAAGCTTTATTTACCAAAACATTTAGTATCTACCAAGGTGTACATATTTGTTAATAGTTTTTCTATTAGTAGAGAAAGTACTAACACCACCAGTTAGTATTATTGGTTTAATTTTGTTTTGCATAAGTAAACAAAACAAATTTGAACCAAATACTAAATGGTTGAATGAGCATTCTATTAATTTTCACATTAGCTGACCAATTTTGTAGATTGTGGCAAGTTATTCTGAAATTTATTAAGAAAATAATGTAGTTTGCTATTCGATATTAGAGATGCAATAGCTTGTTAACCTTTATACTCCTCTTATCTATCACACACTCGAGAGCTATTAGGGTTATATGCTTGACGTAAACAGTGCTTATTTAAATGCGCAGGTTATATGATGAATGATTCAAATTAAGGATTATAAAAGGTTTTATTATTGTTTTTATTATTGGATAGAAGAAGTGGGGCCGTATTAGTGACTAACTAAACCGTTGTTTACACATTTATACTTTATTAATTAAAAAGATGGCAGGGAGCAAAATATGCCATGTACAATTGTAGATGTTATCAAGTTTCCGTTACTTGAAACAGATTTTTAAAAAGAATTATGTCGGCATTGGCACCACATAGAACCACGTTGCCCTGTTCTTACGCATATTACTACACCGTGCACAAGCACCATTTAAGTTGATTGGCAAATTATATTAAGTCAACTACCTACTAGCTAAAATATTACAAGTTTATAGCAACGATGAACCTTGAAACTCCACCGAAGCGGGTTCATGGCTCGCGATTCACTTTACGAAGCACCCCTCAGGGAATTGATATTCATTCTGCAACCTTCGTCTGCAAATTTTCTCGTTGATTTCAAGTATACGTATTTTCTTTGATAACCAAAAAAAAGGATAAAACTGACTTCAGAGACAGGCAAATTATTGAATGAGCAATTTCCTGTTAGCCGTCCTGTAAATCACAAAAAAAAATCGTTTTATCGTTTCCCTATGTAATTAAGATTGGAGATGATGTAAGTTATAAAAGTAGTAAAAAGTAGAAGCATTACGACCGAGGCTACTTAGAGTTTTCAAGACACGACCTTCAGTAATAAAGAACGCGACAGAAGAGAGAAAAGTAGTAAATTCTCAGCTAGGCGAATTAGGTCAGGGATTACCGTAAATTCCATCCAATTTAGCATATCCAGTAGATAGTAGTATGGCTTCTATATCCTCAATTTGAGCCAACCACGGTGACATTTAATTAAATTAAATCGTGCCACATGTCCAGACACTAGGTCAACGGTGTGCCAGACTGTATAGGCGTTGCCGGAATGTTGGCAACTTAGACTAAATTGAGTATAGGATAATTTCTTTTTTCGTTATGAAGAATACAATTAAACTGAATGGCAAAATATATATATTTAAAAAAATAATATTCTGTATTTCAAACAGAATTCTCAGATTAAGAACTTAATTATTTAGTACCAGATTTCTGTTCACCATCATCCTCATCGCCACTGCTCTCAAAACATAAAGTAAAACATTGTGAGGAAATCGGAATGTCTAAGGAGCAAATATCTGAAGATATGCATCATCCACCAACCCGCACTTGACCAGCGTGGTGGATTACGGCCCATTACTTCTCATAGAGAGGAATCCTCTGTCCGAGCAGTGGAAACTTTAAATACTGGTTATATTATGTTACTAAGTTCGTATTAGAGAGGCAGAGATTTCAGAGTTTAGTTTCATTAATAATGATCGCAGAGGCACTTTTAAATACCCGTACGGTGACGACAAAGTACGACAAGTGAGCGACGGATTGCTTGTCATCTAGAAAAAATATTCGGCTGAAACATAGTATGGTAGAAAAATACCAATGTGCATTGAATATCCTCAATTAGATTTAACCACTGCAACATTTATAATCATTTTTAACCGACTTCAAAAAATGAGGAGGTTCTCAGTTCTCTTGAACTTTTTATTAAATTAAAATTCTGTTTTGTTTGAGAGGGTATACTTTCTAGTTGGTCCTATTGTCATGAAGTCAGGATCTGATAATGGAAACCTTGAGAAATCGAGGGAACTCTTCAAATATTATAGGTACACCTATAGTGATTTGGGTATTTTTCATAGTAACTTGTGCAGTTGCTCTCGAAAAACACCATTTAATGAAGTGAAACTGATGATAAAGACCACAGATGGCTACTAGAACTACTCAATAATAAGTATTTCACTGGTTGCGATTCAATTACTTGGATATGGTTGTAAAACACTTTATGCTCGTCACAGTGATGAGGATCTGATGGTGAAGTACCAAGAGTACTCCTCAAAAATTAACAGCTTAGCTAACATAGGGAACATAAATATTTTGCAAAAGGTGATAAGAAGGTGACATTTAGGCTAAATTACAAACCGACCCACTAAAAAGAGAGAAAAAAAAACTTTTTAACAAAAAATAAAACTGACTTCCCAAAAAATAAACACTGCAAAGTGAAACATAACTTTAATTTCAGCGGTCTCAAAAACGAAAATATGTACAAAACTAAAGACACCGACTACCGAAATTAAAGTTATTTTTCACTTTGCAGTGTTTTTTTTTGGTGTAAGTTGGTATTATTTTTTGTTAAAAAAGTTTATTTTCTTTAGTCCAAATACTAGGTTGTACAAAACCTTTATCAAACTCTAATTATTTTCGAAAATGGAACACATTTGTCAATAGACTGTTTTTACTAATCGTAGAAAACGTCGAGACTCTCGTCTTAATGACAGAATGGTAACTGATCGACAGACCATGTCACATCATAACAAAGAAAAGAGAAATCATATACGCCAGTGTGTAACAAGCCTAACTAATCAGTTGAACAGTAGTGCGGTCGTAATCTTATCGTGTTTACCTGTCGTTTAATTAATAAATACATGAGTGCGGGCTTTTACGGACAATATGTTACGAATTAATAGATAAGGTTTTTTTTGGAAGGTAATTTTTGTGATTGCCTTTAGGCTTCGACCGTGATTCGTGTTTTCTTTTTCATTACTAAAATTGTTATTATGAATTTTAGTCATTATATTCAGTCCTTTATGTTTGGGTAATATTCGCTTCATGTAGGTACGTAGGTTGGTATTTCTTAATGATTAATATATATTATATGTTTTAACATCATTTAACCTACCTACTTACTACGCTCAAATTAACTGACACATAATAAACCAATAACGGTTCGTAGGAGTGTATATAGAAAATGAGCATAGTTTTGCTTTGTTTTTGTTGTTACTTCCGCTTTGAACACAAATCCATTAGAGTTCTATGAAACTCTAACTACTATGTTAGACATTACAGTAAACGTAATAATTTGGCTACTACTCGTAACTTGCATCAGTATTATAACTATCCTAATAAAATCTGATAAGTACTCCTGGGCTGACTATTAGCTATGCCAAATAGACACATAATGCGGACAAACATTTGGTTTTACAACTTATAATTGGTTAAACAATTTAGAAACTATTTAATATTAACTCTTAAAATCAACTAGAAAATTACAACAATTCCTTTTTCTTATACCGGAATGTCAGACTTCTATTGACTAAAAATTCACCCTGTTCTTTCAGTTACTCTTGCGTTCCGGGGCCAACACACAACGAACTAAAACTGGCTAAATATTCGACTTTCTCAACTAGTCGGTTACTAGTTGGCCTATCTCAGTGCTTTCAGGTAGGTAATATACATATGTTGGACAAAGTTATTACTTAGTGTTCTGCCCCAGATGTTAATCAACTGTTACTACTTAAACAAACAATGTTAATAAGGTTATTACAATATAGTGGACTGTTCACCTTTTATATTAGCCCAGGAACTGTTTTGTTTATTGATTTGTCTAGTGAGGCTATCACTGCTCATAAGTATTAAAGCTACGGGGCCCTTTTATCGCAGACTATTGAAATTAATTCCAAATGGTTCAACACTTCAATATTCCTGTCTGTGTAGTTTAGCTCACTAGTGTCCATACTAGTTTTGGAACACTTAAAACTTGTGACTTCGTCTCTGATATACTTATGGACAGACTCGAGTATCGCAAGTTTATATTTATACTAGCTTCCGCCCGCGACTTCGTCCGCGTGGAAAAAATATCCCCCGATTTTGAAACATTCTTCATTAGTGTTCCTATTGGTCTTAGCGTAATGATATATAACCTATAGCCTTCCTCGATAAACGGGCTATCTAACACTGAAAGAATTTTTCAAATCAGAACCGTAGTTCCTGAGATTAGCGCGTTCAAGCAAACAAACAAACAAACAAACAAACTCTTCAGCTTTATAATATTAGTATAGATAATAAAGAGGTAAAATTTGTTTCAATGTTTGTATTTAGGGGGGTAATCTCTCGAACTAAAGATCCGATACTGAAAAAAATATTTGATAGTAAGGTGCATTTTTGCTCAGTTTTATTTCAAAATCCACGTTGAAAAATTCGCGGGCGAAGTGCTAGTGTTAAATATACTATTTGATAGGTCATCCTACTGTCAAAATTACCATAATGAATTTGAAAAATTGAAGGATTCCCTGATACATAATATCGGAGAGAAGAAGATCCTAAAATTATGTAATTTCGCGGATTTTCTCAACAGCTGCGTCCCGGATTTTTCTATTTTATGAACTCCTTATCTCAGTTTTCTTCAAACTAAATCGTGAACCAGCATTCTTATTCATATGCACCTAAGCTATAGCCCTTTAAGCTTTCTAATTCCGAAAGTTTATATCTGTATCTGTCATATTAACTATCATGATAATAGCTTACTGATTATTGAATAGAATTTTGAATTAAATGATCATTAAATATATTTTTTATAAACAAATACTCAAAGTGCATTCTTCAATTGTATTTCGACGCAGTTTTATCCACATTTAATTTCACTAGACGAAAAAAAAAACGTGAGAATGTCAATCACCGGCCTTGACATTATCCTAAAACAAAAACGTATCACATATAAATACCACTTCTTTTATAAAGCTAACAAAAGTTACGTTAAACCTTGAACTTTCACCATATATTGTTGGAAAGTAAAGGCCGTGGTAAACTTGTAACACTGGACGCTTCCTTTGCATTCGCCTGTTCATTGGCCAATTCACGAAATGCTGCCAATGGACACGCTATTTTTGCGTGTGGCATGCTATGTTTCACGAGTGTTGCTAGCTTGAAAAGACGTGAATATTATGTGGTGCGCAAACTGAATCGTTAGTCGATGGAAATTGAGTTTTGGTCCTGACACATCCCGACAAAACGACATTATTATTATATGTAGTTTCCGTTCATGTACATTAAAGCTTATTTAGACGTTAAATGTGACTTTTAAAATGAGTTATGATGTTGACAAATGATTTCATTTGTCACGTCAATGCTGAAGCGGTTGTATCGCCAGTGGTATCATAAATTATGTGCCAAAAAAACTTGGCCTGTGGAGATTTGCTTTGATATTACCTTTTGACAAAAACAGCTGACCTGTTTTTCCACGACATTCGGTCCACAAAGTTTGAAAAGATGACTATCAAAATGGCGGAGTGTTCATTGCTAACAGGCTGTGAATATCTAGTTTCTCTAACAGCCCGATCAATGCCTAGTACATCCGTTTTATTTGCAGCCATGTCAATGCTTCATCTAAATAATTTACCGCATAGTATGCTCGTCATGTAACAAAAATTTAGACCAGGTTTGGTCCGAAAAAAGCCGAAATAGCAGTCGCTTCCTACTGTTTCACAATGCTTACGGTTTTCGTAATAATGTATCCGGTATTATAAAGCTGCCATGGCTCATTTCTGACAAGTTGGTCACCATTTCGCAAGCCTATTTTGTGCGATTCTTATAGCTGTTGAATTGTATTAGAATATCAAAGTGGACTTTAAAAAAGACAATGACCTCTTAGTTGCGATGTAAAATAAACTTTGACTAGTATACGCTATGTCTGCTTATGCTTTATCAGTAATGTGTATCATTCAGACTTGAGTTATTTTAACGTTCAAAAATCAAAATCTAAGCTTTTCTTGGGACAATATTGAAACCTAGTGCTTTGCAACTAGCAATCATTTTGTATATTGGACTAATTCACACTCGAGATATGTATATACCTAAATATACGAATATTTTTTTGCATCCTTCAACGAGGTGTATTTACTAAATTATCACATCACGTCAACACTCTGTAATGATATTAGTTAGTAAAACGGTAATATAAAGATGATTACACCAGTAACTTGAGATTTATCTAAACCGATGCCAAACTGTGAGCTCCTGTAGCATTCTATATTTAAACTAAATAGATTAATGAGATTTATTGTTCATATTGTAACTTATAAGGATCGAACTTATATTTAAACTTAGTTTCGCGATTTTATTGTCCTTTGATTGTTTTACGGATCTCAGAAAACATCTTTTTGAAATCTGTTTATGCTAAGATTGGTTTTTCCTCAAATCATCTACATCATCAAAAAAAAAATGATATAGATATTATTATTATTAGTGTCAAAGAAACCATAACCAGCTTGAAGAAATTGTATTTTTTTTTTGGTGCATTTGAATAGATATCTACTATTTTGAGGTAACACAATATCACTGTGGAAATTTATTATAATCAATTCTTCCATGTTATTTAAGTATAGACAAAGTGATTCTTCTACGATATAGATTGTAAAAAGATTAAATGTGATAGACAGAGAGACCTAGTACCTAAAACTGAGGGTTTTTAGAAATGACAAGCACCAGGTTGCAGTGACACCTGTCAAAACGCTAATTTTTACCCACATTAGTCAACTGGACATTTATGTCATGTTTACGATAGTTTTGTTTTTTGTTCACGCTTCTTAGTGGGTCGGTTTGTAATTTATCTAGTTACAAAAGCCAAAATGTCCAGTACTTATCACCTTTTACAAAATATTACTTTCCCGATGCAGAGCCGTTAATTTTTGAGTATTTCACCATCAGCTCTACGTCACCATGTGCATTGTGACGAGCATAAAGTGCTTAACATCCATATTCAAGTAAACGAATCGTAATCCACGAAATACATATTATTGAGTAGTTCGATAGCCATCTGTGGTCTTCATCATCAGTTCGACTACCCCAAATGGTGCTTTTCGAGAGCAACTGTATAAGATACTATAAGAAATACCCAAAACGCTATAGGTGTGCCTATAATATTTAAAGAGTTCTTTTGATTTCTCCATGATCCCATCATCAGATCCTAACGTGATGACAATGAAACCAACTAGAAAGTATGCCCTTTTAAACTATAAAAGAGCTTTCCAAATCGGTCCAGCCGTCTTTGAGATATGAGGTAACATACATAAAAAAAAAGTTCACGACGAACTGAGAACCTCCCCCCTTTTCTGAAGTCGGTTAATAAGAATATATCTCACTAGTGCTATCTGGTGGTGCGAATTTTTCTGAAAACCTTCATTCGGATCATTGATATATCTGCTGATAGGATGCTATTTTGTATAGATAATGAATCAACTACGAATCATAGTTTAGCTCACACATCATTCAGCTTGCTATATGAGGGTTATTTAAGCAAAATAGTTTGGCTCCGTGTGAGGTCGCCATATTAAACGATAATAGTTCCCTTTATTGCTCATTGTTCCCAACTCATTCTGAATGCTACAAGCGACCTCCTAATTTATCTGCGGGTTCCATGACAGTCTATTGTATACATTTTCATTAAGCATTTAAAACAGTTAACTGCCTAGATAATGAATTAGAAGAATTTTGATAGCAAATTTAGTATTAGTGCGGCCTCTTCTTATATGTTTACAATTAATAGAGTATCAGAGACTGTTAGGAGACGTGTGGGCGAGTAATTACATCTATTTGGTTATTAACGAGGTGATTATTATGATTGATATGGTAATTAGTGTCTGTAAACGATAAATTACGTAGGAATCTAGATAAATTATTGCCTGGCTATTATCAACATTTTTTTTTATTTCATAGAGAAACTTGATAAAATTAGTTTTAAAATATATGGTGTTAATTCTGTCTCTTCTTATTAAATTTGTATGTATGAAGTTTCTGATAAATGTAAAATAAGATTTAAAATTATTGTATATAACAGTTTTTCCTTTCTTAAATGTAACACATATAAATAGATAGCTTCCTAATCATACTACAGAATCCTAAAATAACCCAAGCTAAGGTAATAACTCGCTTTTCCCGAAAAAATATTAGTGTGTTCAAACGCCTACCAATATAGAACTGCAAACAGTTTCGTTTGCGTTCGTGCCGTGTGACTGTCAGGCGCTTTGCGCACGCGAAGGTCTCGATCTCCGATTAATAGCTCAGCGAGGTTGCCCCACCCGCCCTTTATTACCTATCCGCCCTTCTCGAGTGGCTGTGAAATGAGCAATGTTAAGGTCAAACGACGTAACTCCTTATAAGTCCGGTTCTTCCATAATCCGCTGCTAAGGAAACTTTGATCAAATCCGAACTTAGAGCACTGCAAAAGTTTCAGCGACTGGATTCAGGATCTTAATAAGATTTTGTTATAAGTTTGCTTATTTAGCCGTGCTGTAATAGGATTGCAGTAACTTACTAATGGTATCCAAAATCTATGTAACTTTATATGTGACCAGTTCAATCAATAAATACATGACAATGCCATGACAGGTATTAACTGCAGTCTAGCGATTTTATCACATTATTGTGTGCATGTCAAATTGCATTACTAATGTACGTATTAATCTAATTTAGACTAACATGAGTTTTCATTACCTACATTGTATTAACTTGATTATTCTAATCATTGTAGATCATTTTAATACCTACATAATTTCCATAAGAATTTTCGTTGTTTCCCAACATCAAAAGAGGCCTGAACATCAATTACGTCATAGCTAGGACAGAAATAAATATAAAGAAATGTGGGGTTCACATCAGGCGGCGTCCGATCGTTGCAATCCAGAAAAAAAATTAAATAGTGTACGATGTTGAATGAGATTATGTTACTTATAAATAAAATACTTTCGTAATGAACCTTTGATGTAATCGGCTTCAGGCACGTCTCACTGAATTCCTATTCTTGTTTGAGATGGATAATTCACGTAATTATAATATGGATAAGCTAGATGTATAGGAGCTTATAAGAAAATATTCCATTATACTTTAATTTCTGGGATATTCACATCCAGCTTCGTGCAACGTGGACATTTAAATTTCATCTACGTACTCAGTCAAACACATTTTCCGGAAATCAAACCACGGTCACGGTACAGTGAGACAAAAAAATACGAATAACGAGAAAACAAAACTGCTGTTATATCCCTCACACAGTATTACGTCGTGTCCTACTTACGTCAGGCGCTGACGAGTCTGGTGTTCGTATTCATGACCACCACCTCATGAATAGCTTTTTGTTCTCGGCTACCCCAAATTATTTTCTATTGAATTTCAGAAACAGACTGGACTCTTGAGATATCGTTCATCAAACTGTCAAGTTTCAAAGTGAAAAGTTTTGTATATATTGAATACTAAAACACATTGATATTAGTTTATAACTACGCAAGTACACATTTAAATGTCAAGGGACATAGCAAAATGGTATTTAGGGACCGACTGCCATATTCACCTAATTCGAGTCATAAACAACCTGTGTAGCTTAACAACTTTTCAGTTAATAGAGTGTAATTTAGAATAATTAGTGTAGTAGGCATCTGAGTGTAATGTCATGAGTTTCATCGTCTAAATTAATTCAGCGGATGTATCGTGACGCACAATGAAATGAGCTCACACAATGATCGTATATAAATATGAAAAATTACATAGTAATAGCAATTAAATAGATTTACAATACAAATAAATATTCAGATCTCGCCATTTAAATAGTTCTCCAGCGAATGAAAGCCAAATAAATGATCGACTAAAACACACAGACAATGTCTCAATACAGAAAATGATTATTATTCATTAACACTACTACAAACTCCCTACCAATGTTACTACCTGCTAATATACCAAAAATATTTGATATATAAATTAAATTAAATTTGGTATATGATATTATCAGTACTTATACAAACTGGCACCAGTTTCATTTTATCGGTGAGGTTAAGAGCAGAAACTGATTTTGATCTGAGGCATTATTTCGATGTATATAACTACCCGTTACCAAAGAGATCCAGTTTATCTACACATACTAATATTTAGGTAAAATTTGTTGGTATGTCTATAAGATTGTATGTAGGGGGTCATTTCTGGTACTATTGATCCAACTCTGAAAATGTTTTCATTATTATTATTAATCTATTTAATCACTAATCATTGGTAGTACGGTGCATTATTTGTGTGCTATAGGCCATAAATTATCTCAAAATATACGTCGACGAAGTCGCGGTCGCAGTACTAGTTACGTCATATTAACGATTATTTCACTGTTTGAAATGTATGCAGACTATGGTTAAGTACTTCTACTACATAGCCGTTTTATCATGAAAAATGGTTTTTGAGGTAAAGGCGTTTTCTATTCGAGGGGAAAATAACCAAATCCCGCTCTGCAAAAGGAAATATCTAGTGACAAAAAACCCCCTCTCTATTCCTTCAGATATCCTTGCATTCCGGGGCCGTTAGAATATTTCCGTAACCCAGCGCATGCTGCGTAGTAAAAGTTTACGATAACAATGCCGTGAAAAAAAGCTCGTACATATAATATTTTCATATGACGTGTTCTTTTCATGCGTGTCGCTCAGAAATCACAGCTGAAAGTGTTGTTGACGCTTTGTTCAGTTGATTGACGTTGACATGAACCTGGGAAACTAACAGCATGTTGTTTATATATGCCATCATGTCTTTGTTGTTTGCAAAGTTGAGACCTAAAAGGATTTGTAAGACACACCATTTGCAAATTGAGTGCTGCTAAATGTGTTTGTAAAGTATGTTTTAGTTTTAATATTTAGACAATTTAGTTAAATATTGAACAACTATAATATACTGCTATAAGTTTGGCAACCCTATTGGATTTATGAATTCACTTTCATTCGTGGAATCTATACTAATATTATAAAGCAGAAAAGTTTGTTTGTTTGTTTGTTTGCTTGAGCGCGCTAATCTTCGAAAGTACTGGGATGATTTGGATGCAATTTGGTATGGAAGTAGCTTGAAGCTTGAGGAAGGTTATAGGCTACTTTTTACGCGACTGCAAAAAAGGAGAGTTATGTTTTTACCGTGATAAAATCCACGGGAGCGAAGCCCCGCGTGAGTACTAGTATTTTAACATAAATCGCTTCAAAAATACTGAAATCGAACCTTTTCAAATTCCAAATGTACCTACATCTGGGATAGTTGGGATTACTGTCATATCTCGAGGAAAAGCTAAATTTGTTTACAAAGCTCACCACGCTTCGGATGCCATCTTCGATGCGATCGTCTCTGAAAGCGACAAAATATTCTGTTCACATTCACCACCCGCCCTATTACGTGCACAGATTTTTCACAAAAAATCTCATTCCCATCGACCCTCCTTAAAGTGGGTCGTAAGCCTTTGATGGAATCTCTCATAAAATAAAGCCTGAAGAAAGTGCGACTCAGATTATCCAAGGTTATCTACAAGATGAATAAATTTTCCCGTTCCCCTACTGAACAAAAACAAATTATGGCTTAAAAAGTTAAAAGATGTAATAGTTTGAATACTCCCATAAATTTAATTCGAAGTCCGAAGTTTAAATATACCTATCCCTCGTCGTTAAGTTTAATGTATCCTATAATAAGTTGATTTTTAAGCGGTTTTAAATTTCCCAAGAGACATTACGCGTCAGAAACTTTTATTGCTATCCGGGATAGAATTTGTGAGTTTAAAAAGTTAACGAGAAAAAAAGATATCATTTCAGTAGCGCAATCTTTTTGCGAATTACTTCTCTCAGAATGAACATATTATATTAATTCAGTTTTAACTAGGTCTGGCCGTCATTTTAGGTTCACGTTACGTTATTATTAAAGTATTGTCTAAATAATATTTATATTATCATTAAAATTGTGTGCCTACCCACAACAACATACACAACAGTACGAACGAGCTTGCTTGGCAAAATTGCGAGTATCATTCAGAACTCCGTATTAGAAATATTGAGGAAAAAATATTGAATGGGCAATAGTCAATCTTTATGTCAATATTTTTTAATTTATTATGCCACTAGTTTTCCGAAAAATATACATAAACCTAAGTAATAAAAACAGAACTGGAAATTGAACGAAAAACCAACCACTTATATAACAGCAATTTTATTTAAGCGAAATATATTTTGATATCATCATAGTCGTCATATGTCTGATTTTTTGTTCTTATTATGAACATTCAAAGCTTTATCACTGATGGTAATATTAACAAATATTTTGTATTCATCTACTGGAGATACTAAATATTTTATTAACCGACTTCTAAAAAAGGAGGAGGTTCTCAATTCGGATGTTTGTATTTTTTTTTTTTTTTTTTTTTTTTTTTTTTTTATGTTTGTCCACGCATAACTCCGTCGCTTGCCAACCGATTTGAAAAATTCTTTTTTTGTTGGAAAGGGTATACTTCCCAAATGGTCCCATGAAAATTTTATCGAAATCGGACGAGCCGTTTCTGAAAAATCAAAAAAAGTCGAAAAAAATAATTTACCTTGATGATCTTTTCGTTTACTCTGCATTGCGTTTTTTGTTCGCGCATAACTCCGTCATTTACGAATCGATTTGGAAAATTCACTGACCCACTAAAAAGCGCGAAAATAAAAACTTTTTTGCAAAAAATAAAACCGACTTCCATATCAAAACACTACAAAGGCAAAAATAATTTTAATTTCGGAAGGCGGTGTGAAAAAAAAAAGAAAATACAAAACCAATAACACCGACTACCGAAATTAAAATTATTTTTGGCTTTGTAGTGTTTTGATATGGAAGTCGGTTTTATTTTTTGCAAAAAAGTTTTTATTAAAAATAAATTTAAAAAAATACATGTAGGTATATCCCTTAAGTCCGACGTTATCAAGCGAAATACTGTTATTTATATCAGGTAGAAGCTTTATATACATTAACACTATAATGCGTCATTATTTTCTATATTTCTGCGGTTCTCTGAAATCTCGAAGGATTTATTGTAGTGAATTTTTATTAATGAAAAATATGTTCTTTTTTATAAAGAATTTACAAATAATTAATTTACTGAGTAAAATAGGTTTATGAAATAATTGTAGTATAAGTTACAGAATACCAAAATCATAAATACACTAACAATAAGCGTTAAGTAAGTGTTCACTAAAATAAATATCGCAAAGCTAAGTAGTTTAAAACACAGCTCTAAAAAACGATACTTCGAGTTATTTATAAAGAGTTTTCTTGAGTTCTCTTGAGTCACTTTATGTTTCATTTTTATTTTAAAAACATGTAATTGCAGGGAGATATTTGGCATAAATTGATTGTCCTTTACATTAAGTTACCTTTTGTTCAGTAACTCTAGACTAAGCCTTTACTACCACAATTTCGGATTAATTTATCTGAAATAAAGAATTTAAAGAAACACCGAGCATTTGGTGGTCAATCCCATATACTTACTTTGGGCTCCTGACAATATTGTCGTTCTAATGGCATGTAACTAAAAGTGGATCCTCCATCTTTTTTTTACTCTTTTCCGAACCTGTCTTAGTATAATAGTCACCTTCTGTTTATTTCTCTTAATTAAAATAAACTTTGGTTGTATATAAGCGGTTGTTTAGTAAATAACGTTACTAAAGAGGTCGGGGTCATATCGCGGCAGGTGTTCGGCACCTCGCCAACAGATGGCACAATAGTTCCGCTCTACGTTGTGTGGAGATTATCTATATTTCTGCACGCACCCACTGTTTATTGCCACACATATTTCGAAATAAAATGCTGGAAGGTTTTCCCTTTCAGATTTTCACGACATTTTCTTTGAAAAAATAACAGCACTATTTCCACAAATAGTCTGATAAAAGAACTTAAAAGAACTCAAAACATGATTCCCGTTACGGGGTGTAATTACCTTTTGAGATCGTGCCTCATAGATTTATAATAATATCATAAAGTTGGGTTGCAGCCTTCACACGGTAGTATAAATAGCATCATAATACTGTGATCACCAATGTGCTTGCCAACTTGCCAAGTAAATGTAACTCAGTACAAACAGGCCAACAGCCACAAATATACAACATCAGTCGTGTAAACCAAATACCTTACCAATTACAACTACATTAATCAAATCAGATACTTCTTATATGTATATTTTTGTGAGTTTACGAACCAATATGTATCCATTATAATCTAATAACGAGCCACTGAAATAAAATGTTTATCGTTCCATTAGCCAAAGGAAAGCCAAAGGAAAGCAAAGCTAAGTTTGTCGTGTAATTAGTCCGTACGAAGTAACAGAGCTTGTCCATAAAACGTAATCCTTTTTTTTATAATAAAGCCTTGCTTCAGTCCAATTTGCGAGCAGTTTATACAAATCTAAGTTTAAGTCATGAGCATTATTACACATAAAAAACATTGACCTATAATAAAAATATCGTTTAATCGGCAAAAAAAAAACATTCATTTTCTCCCAAGCCAGTTTTATTTTCAACATTCCACAGTTATACGTTTTAATGATGTTGTATTTTTATACCTCGCACGTTGTGCTTACCTAAAGTAGCGATTAGAGAATACCGTGAAGGGTGAGAGACATTAAAACAAATCTGTTTAACACCAGCGCGGCGCGGCGGTTGTAAGCGGATGTAGCGATGAGGCTTCTGTACATTGTGCCCATCCACCTCTAATGGAACAATCGCAAAAGATAATTTAATCTGCCCTTAACGATCACTTTATGAACCTCATAAAATGGATCATAAGTCGATAGTTACAAATAAGCATATAATAACGTAACGACGTTTGTTTTACCGTAGATTACGCCGTACTATATTTTTGTTGACTTACGATAGTCTAATGGATATGACAAATTATGCTCTTCATCTTATGACCGCCTCACTAGGATTATTACAAGCCGTCTGAATTAATGAGGTTTTAGCAAGACACAGACAGATACATTACCCGGCGCCCCAAGAAATAGAAGAAAACATTTATTTAACACAAGTCCGAATTTAGCAGCACATTCCAATGTATGAAATCGTAATTTTTGTTTACTTGTTTCAAGTTGACGAAAATTACAAAAGTTTCCTTTCCATTTCAGGTGACGTACTTACATCAATCAAACCGAATTTATTACTACGAAGCGTATTATTGAATTTTGATACAAGTTTTTTGGATCTGCAAACAGCTGAAAATGTAAGGATTTGTTGGTAGCAAGGGCGTTTAAAGATAGTGTTGTTGTGATGAGTCGGAACCAGTTACGTGTTCCGGAGGTGCGCGTGAGTGGAGCGCAGGAAGAGGACGACCCTCCCACCGCGCTGCCCCCCTTCGCGCTCGCGCTTCCATCTGTACCGAGAAGAAGACACTCTTGGATATGCGGGTAAGTTCTTCACTCAAGGATGATGCGCATTCTTTTTATATCAGTGGTCCAACTAAATCATGGAGCATCTCCAATATCACAGACCGTACCATACATAAACTTGATAGAAATATTACTTTTAAGAAATTATAATGCTTCCGAAATCAGAACCATATAACCAAAACAGTTATTTAAAAATCTAAAAAATCCCGACTACTCAACTGAAATGCAAGAAACAAGCACTGCTTGTCACTTTTTAAAATAAAAATGTGCTTGTTTCTTGCATTTCAGTTGAGCAGTCGGGTTTTTTAGATTCTCTAAATAGCTTTTTTTTTTCAACTTTTCAGTTAAAATATAAATTAATTCTTTTTTTATATTCTCGGTCGTGTTACATTGGCACTCCACCGGATTCAGAAAGTGAAAGAGCTAAGTCCAGATTTTTAGATTAGATTAGATTCATTTATTTGCCAGAAATATGGTATTTTACAGATATTATAACAGATACACAATAGTTCTACATATTTCGCCTACTAAATTCGGCATGCAAATTTTGTAACAATATCAGTTTAATATAATTAAACAAAACAATAAAATTACAATGTCAAAAAGTCTAAATATAAATTATCTTAGTAAATTTCAAATTACAAATGTCAAATAAATAAGTACAAATTTTATAAATGTCTTCTATTTAAATTACAACCAAAGAAATTAAATTACAAAATGTCAATAGCTTAAAATCTAATATCAAATTTAATTATCATGTCACACAATTTTTCCTTTTGTCCTAAAAGTCATAAATTCCTTAATGGTATAAAAACAATTTACAATAAGCCATGCTCTAAGATGCTTTTGAAATAAGCTGGTGCGCAGTTCTCTTATAACCTTTGGTTCTCTTATAACTTTCTCCTTGTATTATTTCTGCTAGTATTACACTAATGATAAACATGATATACCTTTTTGAAATCCTTGTGTTTAAGCCCTTTAATTTGATACCCATATTGTGGTAATCGAAAAAAAAACATTTATTTTTTTCACTATGGCTTCGGACAGCCACCATTTTTAGGGTTCCGTAGTCAACAAGGAACCCTTATAGTTTCGCCATGTCCGTCTGTCTGTCCGTCTGTCCGCGGTTTAGCTCAAAAACTATTGATACTAGAAAGTTGTAATTTGGCATGAGTATACACGTTAATGACGCCGAAAAAGTGGTAAAATTAATTTTGAAAAAAAACAATTATTTAGGGTACCTCCCATACATGTAAAGTGGGATGATAATTTATTTTTCGTTCTTCCCATATTGTGGGATATCGTTGGATAGGTCTTTCAAAAATATTAGGGGTTTGGTAAGACCGTTTTTTGATTAAGTAAACCGTTCGTGACTTATCAAGCTTTAAAGTACCAATTTTCGTTAGAGTCAAGTGTCCACCCCCTCTATCAACTAAACGGTTATAGTTAGAAATTCAAATGTCACGGCAGTAGTACCTATATATAACGAAATTTAAAGGAAAACTATCACACATAAGTGGGCTTTACAAGTTTACGAGTAATAGTCGACCAATTGTATTTGACTCGAAAATTTCGAACAACTCTATAGAAATGTGGATAGATGGCGCTGTGCGCCAGTTGTATCGTGCTAGCTTCTTGTGACGATTGAGTAGTGTAGCTCTGTGTCCGTATTTAAATTCAAAACACCGGCTATGACAAGTTTTAAACAAAACTCTAAAAAAAAATTGAAACTTTCCATGCAAAATTGTCGGATCAGGTGAGGATTTGTATAGGAAGTCAAATTAGTTAGGTAGTCATGTTTGGCTTTTAGTTAGAGCACGGTACGAAACGATCAGTCAGCGAATACGACACGCACTTAGCTGTTATAAAAACTACGGAACCCTACACAGCGCGTGGCCCGACACGCACTTGACCGGTTTTTATTGATTTTTTCAAATGTCACCTACTTAAGAACACTTGGGCTGCTAAGTCGAATCTAACGATACCTCAATAAATGTGGATCCGTTCAGCGGTTCTAGAGATATGAGGTAATAAAGAATATTACATACATACATACGTACGTACAAGATACGTTCGAACCTTTCCTTTGCAGTCGGGTAAAAATAAAGTAGTTCCAACGAAACTTTACGGTAAAAAGTATACTTCGCCTTTTCACCAACTTCCTAATTTAGCATTATTCTGATACCTGAAAGTACCTATCTTCGTGTAACGTTTCCACATCTTTCAACTTCTTCCGCAGTGGTTATTTGATTAAATAGGGTAACAGCCTTTAATTTACAGCTTTATACAAAACAGACTTATCTAAATTAATAAATTAATATCTAAATTTGCGTGGTTATTTCCTCAAAAGAATACCACAGACATGAACCTACATGCTTCTCATATAAAAATACAAATTGTCTGGACTTTAAAAGAGACTATGACCTCTGAGTTTGTTTCGGTGTTTCTTCTCAGAGTAGTCAGTTAGGAAATACCGGCCTCGTCTAGCTAAACTTAACACGCAAAAAAACATGACGTGTAAAAGTGTTATTTATAACCAATTTACAAAACAAATATTTCATTTCATTTCATTTTATTTCATTTATCTTAATCTTGTAAGAGATAAATATAGAATGGATCAGCTGATTATCTTTTCAGGGAAGTCTTAAAAGTCACCTTAAGGTGAGGATTTGTTTCGTAGCCATGAGGAGCTTACAGTACGGCTTTGTCAATCGTATGAACATTTAAACTGACTGTGTTAATATCTAGTAATATTTCACGGCTTCAAAGATATGAAGCCAACCACAAAAATAACAAAAATACTTGTTGTTACTAATATTTTGATAACAGAACACGGTTTACCTAGTCTCCGTAAATTATTCATATTTCTGGCGTACAAACACTTAGATTAGTTTCGCTTCATACGTACAGCAAAACAATATAGCTTTAGTGCCGTGTCTATATTGAAAAGATATTTTCAGCAGTGAGTGGCTATCTGAAAGATAAATATCAGTTAATATTCATGAGGGGCTCCGGCGATGGTCTGTCGCAGGCATTAGCACAACAATAGCTGGCCACGTAAACGCTCATCCCAGCTAACCTCGACTATTGTACGGAGATCACTGTCTTCAACTGTTTTTGTATTCCATTATACTCGACGACGCTTTCTCTAAAACTGTACCATGAATCATTATAATACAGTCTCCATCTTTTCCCCAAATTCCCTCCACCGCTACATAACTTTATTATTCATCGTATTATTGAAAAGCAGACGTTAAATTTCAAAGTGCGCTAAATATATCCACAGTATAGGAACTGCGCAATGCCGAAGGAAAACCGCGAAAAAATTTAAGTTTTTTCTTTTCTTTCTTCTGTCAGTGATATTTTATGACGACATTAGACGGCACATTGAAGGAAGCCATTAATCTGACATTGGCAGCGCTTATACGTCGTTCTCCACGCGCGACGCTTTATCCGATATCAAAATATTTGTTTGGCAAATATAGCACGTTATTAATATAACATTTAGCAGAAAACGGTCGAGGCTCTCGAGGCTACCTATCAGCACACCTGTGATTTCTGATATAATTAAAAATATCTGAATTTCAAATAATTTCTTATGTAATTGGCGCAGATATGTTTAGCCCATTTTATACTTCAGAAACGTAAATTTATTATATAGTTTTTTGTGTATATTCGCTTCTCAGAGGCCAACTGAGAACCTATTGTGACAGTATTCCTATGTGTGTGTAGTTAATCAATCCGCTCACTGGGAAATAGCTCAATCTGGAAGCAGGAAATAGGTCCAATTAAACACGGCTTTGATGTCTGATTGCGCTCTATGTTAGCTCGTCGAACGTGGAGAATAAAATAATTATATCCTTAAATATAACCAACACTACTAACTCACCTTATTCACTCCTACGAACATATTAAGCTCTTAAACCTAATTGAATGGAAAGAAAAATTATTAAAGAGGAAACTGAACATTCAGGTAGTGTTACCCAAATGCAAGACCTAGACGAAACTTAGCCAGTCTTGGTCTTGCGTAAATACACCTGGTCTTGGTCTTGGTACTGCACTCCTAGTCTTGGTCTTGGTCTTGCGCAAGAGTCTCGCAAGAGTCTTGCAATTAACGATTATCCTATTTCTATTTATTAAACGGTAGTTTAGATCTTAGAACAATGTAACAGAGTATGTACATTTTGAGTTTGAATTGACATAGGCATAGTAAAGACCAACCAAATCAATAAATTAATAAGAAATTCGAAATATCAATGAAACAGAAATGATACATCATCTCATGGTCTGACCCACGACCTCGGTGATCCGTGCCGATGCTCTAACCAACTGAGCTACCTGCCGTGTCCCACGAAAATCCGTTGGTTTCTAAATGAAAGTTTACATTTAGTAAGCTTACATGTGCTAAAACATATAAAAAACAAATTAATGACATTAATTTGAATATTTGTCACTCATGTCAAATTGTAAACTTATCAATCCTAGAACAACAAGGATTAGAGTAAAAAACAATTATTACATTAAACTCGAAGCGAAGCTCAATTTGGATAAGCATACGCCGAAATACCGATAAAGGACGGCATTCTTTGATAAAAATAATTATTCTTTGGATGATTAATAAAACAGATGCGTTATCAGCAGTGATCGGAATATGCTGAGTATATTTACCTAAAATTTAAAGAACCGAGACGGAAATCGGAGACTTCCTTATGACAATATTTTTTTACCGGTAAATTTGCTGGAACCTTAACTATGTAAAATTTTACATGAAATTATTACAATTAAAGTTTCTATTAGCTAAAAATTCTTCCTTAGTACATTTTGCACATATTTTTTTATGTTCAACTATATTAAAAATACACATATTATGTGATAATTTTGACGATTCTTTTAAACTTTTTGTTTTATAGTAAAGATAGCGATTACTTAATATTTATTCTATTTATTTCAAATTAATAGATTGACTAGTTGTTGCTCGTGGCTCCGTCCGTGTGGATATCAGTCGTGGTGTAACTCTCAAAAGATAATTTCCCGACTATGCAAAAAATTTTATTGATACTTTGCTTTTATCGATCTAATCGAATATTAGATCGATCGATCGAATTAAATAGATTATTATTATTATTATTGTTTTAATTTGGAATAACATAGGAACCATTTTCGTTAGTACACACCTTAAATACTACAACTTACACACTAGGGTTAGTAACACATACAAATACAAAATAAACATTATTGGGTCATGTACTTACGAGGCATTTCATGCGGACAATGATTCCGCATGAGATGCCTCAGCACAGGAGCTCTTGGGTCCTCAGCCAAGGCTTTCAGGATGCTATTGCCACTCCCCCGCATCCTCGTCACCAGCGATGCCACCTTTTTCCTGACGATAGCATGGAAACCATCTGTACGTAATCGGGCAAACATCCCCGAGGCACTACAGAAACGAGGGAGTTTCAACATCATCCTGAAAACATTGTTGTATTGGACGCGCAGGGCATTTAGCGCCCCCCGTGAACAGTTGAACCACAGACTTCCCGTGTACAGGCCTTGACAGTACGCTTTAAACAAGGTTATTTTGACCTCATCGCTACAACGATAAAATCTGCGAGCCAACATGTTCCCGCGAACAGCCAACGCCCTGCGCTCCCTCTCCACGTCATCATCGTCCTTAAGTCCTTAAGGTCGTCGACAAGTATATGGCCCAGATATTTGAATTTGGTCACCTGCTTTATATTAGCGCCGTTCAGAGTAATTGAAGGGATGGTGTCTGGGCACTTGCCGGTGACCCTGAAGACCATGAACTCGGTTTTCCTTACATTATAGATAAGGCCACATGGCCTGCTGAAGGTTTGTGAGAAGTACGCTGCATCACATGATGCAGCGTACTTCTCACAAACCTTCAGCATCTCCCTGATTGACCTCGCAGTCAGGTCCAGCAGCACCATATCGTCCGCGTAGCTGATGTTGTTCACACAAACACCCCCCACCCGGCAGCCGACACGCATGCCGCTGAGCTCGACTATGAGGTCATTAACATATAAATAAAACAGCTTTGGAGAGGACAACCCCCCTGTCTCACTCCGCACTCCAACCTGTATATGTTTCTGAGAGGCAGTTTGACCACCTAACACAATTAGTCTGATTCAAGTACCAGTATTGAAATATCTTCAACAGTTCCGCTGGCATACCCCTGTCCTCCATCTTTCTCCAAAGCACTTCATACGAAACGAGATCGAAGGCTTTGGAGAGATCCAGAAAACAGGCGTATACCGGAGTCTTCCGTTCAGTGTAGTATTGGATAGTGTGCTTAAGAGCCAGAATCGCGCTTTCAGTTGACAGTCCAGGTCTAAACCCGAACTGTGCGTCATGTATGTTTATGTACTTATCCAGACAAGACTCAAGCACGCTATCCAACACTTTTGCTACAATTGTGGCAAGAGAGATTGGTCGATAGTTTCCCTTGTCCGATATGTCTCCTGTCCTGTTCTTCACTATGGGCACCACTGTCATTTTCATCAAATCATCAGGTAAGTATGAATGACTAATGCACATGTTGAAAAGCATCCAACACAAAAATAATTTTTCAATTCGAACTAGTAGCTTAAGAGATTAGCATGTTCAAGCAAACAAACAAACTCTTCCACTTTATAATATTAATATATAGACGTGCATATGTTTGCTTATAATATGTTATACAACCGTGGAATATAAATTGGTATATATCACAACATCTACATGTGAAAACGATAACATTAATCATGAAAAAAAAATATTATTTAAAATTTTAATTTGTTATTAAAATAACGGAATAGTGACAGTACCGCGGCGAAAGGGAGGTTCTTGCATTTTGTATTGATTGTATTGGTATTTGATCAACCAACAAATAAATGTAAACGCTTTTATTTATAACGCTTTTATTTTATTTGTTCCTAAAGGTTTGTATTCTTTTGTTTGTACATATGTATCTTTAAAATAAATATATGAAAAGAATTTCAAAGTCATTAATATAATCATGTTATATTGAAATGTTCAACCAACATAAAAAATAAAATATATATATTTTTAAAATTGGTTATTTTATTTATCAAAACATTGATTACGATTTATTAAAGCATTTATAATGTTAATGATAAAATAAGATATTGAAAGTTACATAATTAAAGTTCCGGTAAATTTACAGGTAAAAAAAATCATCATAAGGAAGTCTCCAATTTTCATCTCTGTTCTTAGGTAAATATACTCAGCCTATTCCGGTCACTGGTTATCACATAGGCAAGTATATTGTGCCTACGTAGCAATAAAATGTAGATATTATGTAAATAATATTCTGTGTAATATGTTCTTCTTTTGATGAAATTAATCTACATTAATTAAATAAAATTTGCCTGGGTACGCTACCTACTGTATTTATGTAAGTACTTAATAACTACTCGAGTACGATATAAGTTGATAAACCGACTATGCTAACCTCAATTTTTAGATGTGTGTGATTTTAAAACACAAAATGCGCGTCGTGACGTCACTCATTTAATTAGTATTGTAGATTTTTTTTACACACAGGTATGTACAACATTTCTCATATGGGAGCACGGCGCGGCGGCAACAGTAGTATGCGATATCGATAGATGCCGCCTGCGCGTGTACTGTATCTTGTACTTCCGAATAGATGCGAACTTTCTTTGATAGGTTATAGTATCCGACCCGACTTTGTTGTCGGGAACACCAAAATGTTGCCGATAACAAAGCCGCGCGCTATCAAAGTGCCGCGATGGTCAAAGCTAGGGATGCACTCTTTTTCTTTTAATCGATATTTTGTACAATGTATGTTTATGTTATTGTTCGTAACGCGCATAAGTTGATATTGTATAAATAATACACACAAGGATTAACTAATCACGATAATACGACACGACAATACATAAAAACATTTTGTAATAAATCCAATGAAAACTGTGACACAACAATAGGTTCCGGATCGTAGAAAAAGTAAAGTATCTGTATTTAGTTCAATTATTGAGAAAATCAATTGTCATTAATTACTTAGGTACTTATATTAACGAAAAAAGAATGTGTGAAAATTTTATGTGTATGATTACATTTTAACAAATAAATACCCTGTCCCGAAGCAAAGGCACCGCCGCCAGCACGGCGAATATAAGGTGCCAGAAATCACTTTAAAATTTTAAATAAGGTTGAAAAATATTAAGTAAGAACCAACTTGGTCAAGTTTAATGCAGCTAAGACCCAGGCGTGTCTCTTCTCCACTAAAAGGAGTCAATTCGAACCGGCTCCTACTTTCCGAGATGTAACCGTGCCGATAACCGATCGTATCGAGCTTCTGGGTGTAACAATAATTTCTACCCTCAATTTTGGCCCGTATATCGAAGCAAAGGCTCAATTAGCATCAAAAAAGTTGGGAATCCTAGCAAAGGTGAGACGGTACTTCACACCCGAACAGCTGCTCAATCTCTATCAAGCCCAGGTTCGGTCGTGTATGGAGTACTGCTCTCATCTTTGGGATGGATCTGCCAAGTACCAGCTGGATGCGCTTGAGTCTATTGAGAAACGAGCCAAAAGACTCATTGGCAACGATACACTGGTCGAATCAAAGCTCCAGAGCCTTGAACATCGACGATAAGTTGCTAGTCTATCGGTTTTCTATCGGTTACATTTCGGGGAGTGTGCGATGGAATTACACAATCTAATTCCGCCAAGCCCGTTCCATCATCGGACTACAAGACAAACGGCGATGCGCCATCGTTACATGGTGGACATCCCACCTATACGCACTAAACGTTTTGGGAATACCTTCATTGTGCGTACGGCTAAGGAGTGGAATTCCCTGCTGGAGTCTGTGTTTCCCGATAGCTACAACCGAGGGGTCTTTAAGTCAAGAGTGAATAGGTTACTTTTAGGTAAGCGTGCTCCATCTTCGACCACATCATCACTTACCATCAGGTGAGATGGTGGTCAAACGCGAACCAATTAACAATAAAAAAATAAAAAAGTTAACTACAACAACTTAATATTTTCCATGGATCGAATATTGTGTGTGTGCTAATTTTGTGCGATGTTACTGGACCTATATCACTGTTGGTGGTAGTAAAATTAAGCAGCATCTCCGTCAGAGCCAGCGCATTAACGTTTTCATCGAATAATCCGGCTTTGGACAACGACCCAAACTCGGAGATTACATAAATATGTAGTTCTTATAAGAGCTTCCTAAGTTTCATTGTTTCCCCCGCATCGCCCACCCTGTGTTTTTGCAATGTAAGTTTTCTCATTTTAATAATAATAACACAAATAAAACGACAGTCTGAACTATCTGCAAGACGCAAGATTCTCGCAGGCTTAGTCTTGTTCTTGCTTAAATCTTGCGGGATAAGTCTTGGTCTTGGTCTTACAAAAGTGCAAGAACAAGACTGCAATACCAAGACTGATTTTGGGCAACACTACATTCAGGAGTTGTGTTTTCAATTTCCTTTAAAAAGTTTTGTAATTCGATGAGGACGTTCTTTTTACTGTGCAAGTTCAGGCGACGCTAACTTGAACATTTCGCGTAATTACATCGGGAACATTAAAATGACTGCTGTATTTAAACTTTTCAAGATTGTTTTACGGATATTGTGAATGCCCGTTGAAGTAAGTAAGCGTATTTATAAAGACTGCGTAAAATGTAACACTTATCTACTTAGAAATGAAACAGTAATATTAGTTTGTAAATAGAGAAATAATTATTAACTAATTTCGATAATTTCAGTAAACAAGTCCCTTCGATATCTTTCCTCCACTAACTTCGCTTACGATTTGCATACATGTGTGAATTAATTCGGAATTGCCCGGGAGCTTATGTAGCTATTGTGAGCAAAACTGTCACACACAAGCACTGGTAATTTATTACGGTACATATGAGTTGGTGAGTGTGCATGTCCGATTTCAATTATGTACCTAAATTTTGCACAGAGACCAACTTTGCATACACCATAAGATTGCAGCTACTCTATAATGCGGTACAGTTAAACGCACACAGAGATGAGATCACAGGTATAAAAAAATAAAAGCTATTTTTTTAACAGATTAAGCGCAATACCTCAGACACCCCAATTAGCGGGTGTGATACATGATTTCGAAAATGAAACACCGAAGAACACGTCCCCGTAAGTTCACGAATTCAAAATACTTAGCAACGAATGCACGCTACCACGAAAAACCTAACGCCGCCGTAGCCATGGGATCTCGAATAACTAAATCTCTAATCTCACCTATTCGAAACACAGAAAAACTGAACACCGTAGCCATGCAATATCGAATAACTAAATCTCGAAAAGTCTTCGTAAAATGTATTTATTAATTTAACAATGAAACATTGCTTTCGCTATTTCTGAATGTTCCTTTAGGTGTGTACTCAAATGTTTCTAGAAAATATATTTTTCTAGACAGTGAAATGAAACAGCGTTTTTCACTGAGATACTTGTTGGGGTGAGTCCAACCTTAGGGTTGCGCCCTTTCATCGCTTTTGTCTAAGTCTCTTCAGTCTAAACTCAAAGACTTTTCTTTAAAAGCTTCTGTTTTGATAAATATCTTCACTCTTATTCTAACCAGTTATAAGTAATTTCCACCTCTCGACGATGTCAAATAAAGTTGCCTTCTAAACTTTAAATACCTATAAACCAAAGTACATTTGAAGGAAACATAATCTACTTCACTCAATAGAAACAGATATGCCCAATTTTTTTTGTTTGTTCATAATAGGTACTTCTGTTTTCAAACTCGTCGCCTTTACCACGAGACCAATAAATATCTATTGTCAAAGACTACGTGTTTGTGTTTCATATTAAAGCTCCAAAAACAAAGGACTGAAAAGCCATACATTTTCTGTACATAATCTGGCAAATGTACAACTTTATGCAATGATAATATTATAAGTACAATATGCTTCTAGTTTAACGTAATTAGGTCTGTATTTCGGCGCTCGTCCAAAATTGTACTTGTTGCAATATAAATTTAGTTCAGTGGTCAGTTCCGTTCATTCCTTAATTCAGACATGAAAGCACTCATAGAAAATGTAGTGAATAAATAATAATATTTCTACTAGTACTCTTATATATTATATGAAAAAACTTGCTTTTAGTATGTTTTTAATCGAAATTATTTAGAAAGGAACTGGTCGTTTTGTTTGCGGTCCTAGTATTAGTCACGCAGTTCAGAAGTACCAATTTTCAGGTTGGAATATTCACCCTCTACATATTTCCTGCTCAATAAAAACTGCCTTACAAATTCAACGTCAATTACAATAACTAAATTTAATTTTTTAATATCTCTTAAACTAATAATAACTAGTAATATTCATTTGAGCGATAGATACATTTACATGTACATACATACATATTAATAAACTTAACCTCTCATTTTATCCAAGCGGGGCTATTTCTCGACTTACCTTAGAGGTCCGAAGCTCGACTTAACAGCGTTACCTTTAAAAAACTTAATATCTAAATGAAGGTACCTAAAACAAGCTAAATGTTTTGAAGATTTTACAAGCTCATAGCTTAACTTTTAACGGAGTATCTTCGTTCGTTTCATATCTCATTTAGGGCTACCTCGATGGACCATTGAGAATATGTTCATATATGTTCATATGATGCCAAGTGTTCAGTGAACCAAATCTTCAAACGTAAATTTATCCACTTAATTTAACTTTCTAACTTGCAATACATTAATTGTCCTCTGAAGTTAATCCTATGTGAACATCTAATTGAATTTACCGCACACAAAGCGTCCCTCATCCTGATCAAAGCCGACCTTTATTGCATTAAAGTGCAGTATGCAGTGCATCTCGCGTGCCTTAGACTAAAGAAAATATGACTCGAAAACATTACACTCTGACACGTCTACTTATATGGAATTACCTTCCTGTTCTTTGTGCTTCTTTTTCCTCTTGGATAATGCACTTAAGTGTGCCGTTGTAAGAACTAAGAGGGTAGTAGCACCTCTTTCCTTTCTTTGCACGTCCCTAAAATATTTTACTTCTACATGAATTATGTAAAGCTTTTCGTTGTGTACTTCGCCTTTAAGATAAAGTTTTACTTAGAAAAAGATGACCACTGAAATTGCCTTTAATACCAGCAGATCGGTAATTATTACTTGTTACTTAAGTTAAGAGGCTAGATTCGGAGTGTCACAAAAGCCGGAGGTACCTACTTAAATTGAAGATGAAATTCCTGAAAAAAACCTCCTTTGAATAATAATACCGATAAAAACCGAGTGCGGTGTTAAAATCCCTAAATATTCATTATATGTTTTAGGAATATGAGCCGTAAGTGTTAGCTTAGTCGGCTACTCTCGTAAGTACCTATCCCCGTTTTAATTCACTTACCTGAGCTACCCACTTCAGGCCGCTTTACGACTTTACGCCTACCTTGTTAGTGCTACAATATATTCAATTGACTTGCTGTATTCCGGCCTCCCAAGTTTCCCACTCAGTTTAATGTGTTTACTTATTTTCATTAATTTTATTCCACCAAAAGTTACCACAAGCAATAAAATGAGGTAATTTAACGTCGGGAGAATTAACTTTGGAGATCGTAAATTGTTGGTTTTGTCTTTTGTCAATAGATGGCGTTACAATTCACAAACAAAGCCGAGTCTAGACTTCAATGTTTTAGTTGTAAAGTGTTCGCGAAAGTTATTGACAGTTTGTTCTCATAAAATTATTTATTTTGTTGGAAAAATAGTAATATCTCAGAGAGCAAACTCATTTACAAAGAGTGGTTATGCTGGAAAGTGCCATCAATCATCTAAGGGCGCATTGTCTTTTGTGTAATAGCGCTTATAGACGCTCTGTTGTCATTATTTAAATAATCATTATTTGGATATTGCGGTCTCTTTATTTTTTCATAAACAGAACCATGAATTACGCTTTGATGTTATAAATAACACATATTAATGAGAGTAACTGGTTTAAAGGAAGCATTTGTAATTGTAAAAATCTAGTTAGGTATGTGGCTTTTGTTTTAGTAATCCCATTACACCGTTTAGTGGGTAATGTAATTCCAGCCGAAACTACGAATTGTTATTAGTGAGTAGCTAAAGTTAGGATATTGGATTCACTCAATCGCGTTTATTGGGTAAAATGAATCTTTAGTAGGTTCAATGTGTAGGATGTGTGTAGGTGGCTATGTAGGTATAGTTATACAGGCCAAGTTTTTTTATCACAACAAGTAATTTGTCAAGACGGCGACGCTGTCT
Source organism: Tholera decimalis (assembly GCA_943138885.2). Classification (NCBI taxonomy): domain Eukaryota; kingdom Metazoa; phylum Arthropoda; class Insecta; order Lepidoptera; family Noctuidae; genus Tholera; species Tholera decimalis. Next base: position 21,251,201 of record OW964552.2, on the reverse strand, counting down.
TAACGTGTTATAACTGACGACTTTCATGACAAGTGCCTCGAGTAAAATGTGTAAATTCTTGGCGAGTGAAGTCTACAATACATAGACCCTATCACTGGGTATGTGGCATGTGCAGGAGTTTTTAACGAGAATCCAACTCTTGTTGGTTGTAAAAATCGCGATGCTGGCCGCTAACAAGATGCTTTTATGGTTCGGGAACATTAGAAACATAAAGGACGACAATGTCAGTCACAATCGTAAAAGTTTCAAGAAAACCATTTCCGTTTTTATGAGTAATCGAAGCACCCTCGAAAATCATTCATAAATTACAGGTAGAAACGCATATTAAGTGTGACAGTACGTGAATCTTCAAAGATGCGGTTTAGGACAGGGCGACATATTTGAATCTCTGCCACAAGCTATTCTCGTCCCTGGTCGCGCGTAAACACCGGCACGAAGACGATATTAGACATTATTATATAGTATCAAACATTAATAAACTAACGGACAATTATAATTTTTACTGGAATTCAAAGAAATATTTTGAGATTTAGTGGATTCGATACAGAACAGCGTTATTACTAAGTCGAATGCCAATGCCAATTATAAAATAGCTCCGTTCTCGTTCACCGAATTTCTGCAGATTTTAGACTTGTAACTTCCACCGTTACTCTCGTAAACTTTCTTAAGGGCTTTATACTAGTTTGACGATTTCAACGGAGAACGCTAATCGGCACAGTGAAAACATTACAGACTGAATCCAAATATTTTAATTTCTGCACGAACAAAAGTTGTAAATCTCGTTTCCTTATTCAATATGCGGGTTGGAAACATATTGAACTATACTATAATATACACTAGAGATGCCAATTTAACTCGAACTATAAAACAATATTCGTAAGCACTTTGATGAAACTCTTGTAGTAGCAACAAGTTTGAACTGTTACTTACATTACAAACTGAATCTGAAACAAGTTAGTTCTGGTCGACGCTGAAACACGAACGCTCGTGCGTAAACCACAGCCTTACTAAAAGCATAGGAATTTTAGAAAAATATGACATAATAGGTGCCTCAGTAAATATATTACACTAATCATACTATGAAAAGCAAAGATTAATAATTCGAGAAATAGAATAACATTTTTACGGAATTTTCTTCATTTAGCACATGACTCATAAGTATCACCGACAGTGAGTAATATGGTCAATATTTTTGAGAAAAAATATTGTAAGTGAGGCAGGTACATGTCATCGGCTTCGCTACAATGTGCTGGTGGTGGAGTAAAGTGGCGCTTGGATGTGAGACGTGACGGTTTACGCGCCAAGACGCACGCGCAGTCCACGCCTCGCCTCGACTAATATAAACGTCGATCGAAATTAAAACATAACGAGAAAGTATGCGCGGGACTTTATCTTATTACAGATGTGTTCCAAACATCTGAATTTGCGCACTTGGTTGTTGTGACCTCGTGGAGTGAGTGCACTTTGTGAACACATGTGACCTGAAACTGTGATCGTGATATTGTTCTCTGTGATACCCAATTCAGTGATAGAAAAGTATTTTGTGATATGCTTATGGTAACGTAACAAAACAATTATTGGCAACACACGCGTGGGAATATTATTTATTATTTGTTCCTGTTGCGATAGAAATACTTGGAACTGTTTACCTAATTGTAAACAGTTGAGAAATTTTATTTAATAATATTATTTGAAATAACATTGAGAAATTAGATGAGTAAGAACCTACTTCGATTGCCGGGCAATTAATTTCATGAATTTGAGAATACACAAAAAGAAAAGAACTGAATAGATAAACATCGATAAACTTTTCGCCCTATGATGCCCTTTTTATGGACCATCATCTTTGTTCCAGAACATGAGCTAATAGGCTTTTACGTCTTATAACAAAGAATGGTGATAATGAATGAAATAATTATGTTTATTTTGCAAATAGGTTATAAATAACACTTTCACACGTCTTTTTTTTTTTCGTAAATGTAAACTAGATGAGGCCAGTGTTTCCTAACTGACTACTCTGAGAAGAAACACTGAAACAAACTCAGAAGTAAACGTCTCTTTTAAAATCCATACAATCTGTAGTGATCAAATCATATGTAAGCCATGTAGGTTAATGTCTGTGGCGCCCTTTAGAAGACAGAATCACACAGATTTTAGCAGGCCCGTCCAAACAGTGCAAGCATTTGTCAAATATATATCGAATATCAAACTTTATGGTTCAAGTCTGGTATCAGATACTTTCTCCAGAACTTTTGACAAATACTCTTTATAAACTTTGGTAGTAAATTATATATTCTTAATACACTTTTTATTGGAACTCTGGTCCTGAACGATGAAGAAGACCTACTTTGTATGAAAGTAACGAATGCCATTATTTACACTAAAGTCACAAACATTTTAGGTCGATATGATATAAATAATGCAGTGTCCCGCAATCGTTTAAATATATTTCAAAAACGATGTCAACATGGATGACTAACCTTGTCTTTGAAAAGGCAATAGCAGCAGGAACAAAGACGTATGGAAATTGCCTCGATTTTTCGCTTTTCGCAGTGCAAAACAACGGTCGGAATATGCTTGCCAATTTATTAATACAAAAATATACTAATTGAAAAAGTTAAACGTGAGTAAGCGATCATCAGTTATTAATGTTTCAGCTACTTCGGCCATATTAAGTGGAAATGTTCAATACAGGACATCGATCCCCATTCGCCATTCGAATTATAGAAATAAGTATTGTGTAAGCAGTCTGATTGCTTGCAAAAGTTCGTTAGTATTATCGTACAAGGAGATCTTGCCTTGATCTTGTCTTGTCCTTGTGAAATTATCCCTTACGTTTCCACTCGAATGGCACCCACTAGAGAAAAGAGAGGATCATCTTATATTAGTTGGAATAGATACACAAAAAGAAAATTGCTACATTGTAACGAAGAAAACTATTTACTGGTCTTTTTGCTTGTTGGCTAACAAAACATCACGCCTTGAAGGTTTTACAAGGAGGTTTTAGGTATATTTGACATTAAGCATTAATTTGCAACAAGAGTATGCTGCGTATCGGTCATGTGTCAAGGTCATCACGTTTGATTGTTGTATGTCACTATGATATTCAAGCTACTGGCCGCTTTTTATGCAAGTTACTAGCTTGTGTATAGGTCCTAATACCTACGTAAATTTTATGAACTCGGTCCCACTAATTAAGGATGATCCCATCAAAATTAATTCGTATCAATTCAAATTATTGTCAAAATTATGAGCCAATTTTAACACACAATTTAGTGGATATCGCATAATGATAATGCGTTCATTAATGCAATCAGGCTTTATGGCCCGGCCATAGCCCAGCTCTCGATATTTCAACAGATAGTTTATAAGTAGCCCGGTCTATACAACACATAGTAGGCATTTAGGCAATAATACAATAGACTAATAATATGTTCAGTAAGTAATTAGAGGCGTTCAGTGCGTTCGTGGTCTTTTATTGTTTATATATTTTAGGTCTAAGTCGAATGCTGATCTTGTATGAGTATAACCACTCTTAATCCTAGAGTTACTTCATAATAAATGTAGGTATGTGTCTATATGTTGCTATGATTAGTGTGATGTATTAGTGTGTTACAATGTCCAAATGCCAGTGTTTGCCCCAATTAGTTTATCATATCGATATACTAGTCGTTATTTGCCTTAGTCCGGGTTTACTTATGACGTACCGATTGTCTACGGATATTGTGATTTAAATTGTAAAATTACTTTTATTTACATACATTTAAAAAATAATTCAAATAACATTTTCAATTCAATGTTTGTGACATTAAAAGCTTTTTCTTAAGAACTTCTTTTAGATTAATAAGTTAACTAGCAATGTGGGACTAAATTAGGCTCCTGTGCGATCACCCGGCCTTGGTTCAGACCATGGTGCGGAGCGAGAGGGAATGGGATCCAATCGCCTCCTTCTGCGGAGCAGTCATGCTAGCGAAGGAGGAGGCCCAACGCGCGAAGGAGAGCTACTCCCTTCCTCACGCCCCAGCCGTCGTGGTAGACGCCCTGGGCGTCGGGGATCGCGAGCCGATTTCCGGCCACCGTAGGCGCGGGCTTGCGGACGGCGAGCATGGGTAGCTCACCGTGCAGTAAGGACCAGGCCCGGATCGGCGGCGCGTCGTGTTTCACGCGCGCCTCAAGGAGCTGTCAGCATTAGTGACGGGGCCTCATAAAGCCATTGCGTTGCGGAAATGTAGTAACAAAATACTACGGCCCCGGAACTTACGGGCAGCTGAAGGGACAGGGTGGGTTTTTAGTCAGTAGAAGTCTTACACTCCCTTCCGCTTAACCCAGAGCGGGAGAAGTTATTTGATGATTTTCCCACACAGAAAAAAAAAGGCTCCTGTGCGATAAAACTTATGAAATTGTTATTTGTTCTTTGTTTGACGTGGACAAAAGTTATTTATTTAGCGTAAGAAATGATTCATTTAATTATAAATGAAGAGTGTATAAAATAAATTGGTAAACTAAGTTAGGGCCATTACAGACTAGATAAGTCATGGTCTAGGAACATGAGTATACTTTTTAAGTAGAAAGTTCCGTCACAATTGTTTCAATCGGCTCGGGGATTAACCGCAACAAACATAGTCAAACAAACAAACAGAGAAGGTGGAAGCCTTTGTGAAAGATTTTATATTTTAAAATTACAGGCAGTATATAAGTAATAAGAGTCGCATATTACGTTTTATCCTCTAAAAACTTTTTACTTTACCCACTTACCGTAAACTTTGAAATATTTTTATGCAAAAACTATTTTAATAAGCATGGTTATATTTTCTGAATACCGCTGCCAAAATTCCATTTGTTTTATATGAAATAGAATTCGTAGGAAATAAATTCAAGAATAACCCGTTAATGCTTAAGCCGTTTATTGATAAAGTATTCCCACTTTCTTGTGAAAACACTTGTATAAAATCTAGCTAGACGTTGTCGAAAACAAATCACATGAAAGATACTAGACACTTTCAAGAATAACCCCTTTTTTTTATTTAGCGTGGTAAAATTATCAAATAAGTCCTCCCACCCCGGGCAGGGTGGGAGGGACTGTCAGACTTTTACTGACTAAAATCCACGGTGTTCCTTCAATAACCCTTTACGTACCGGGGTCACGGTAATGGGATAAGTCCCACGACCCCGGCAGGCTTCGGCCCTCTGCAGGGGGGGGCCTCGTCATGTTGCTGACGCTCTTTGAGGCGCGCGTGGAACACAACGCGCCGTCGACCCGGGCATGGTCCATGGTCCGACAGCGAGTTGCCCTTTACTCGCTGTCCGCATGCCCGCGCCTACGGTGGCCGAAGATCGTCGGCCGACGTCCGACGCCGTGGGCGTCTACCACTGCGGCTTGGCTGGAGGGAGGACGCCGTCCTCTCCCTCATACGGCCCGCCTCCTCCTTCGGAAGCATGACTGCTTCGCAGAAGGAGGCGACCGCTTCCCACTTCCTCTCGCCCCGCAGCATGGCCTTGACCAATGCCGGGCGCAAGAGGTCTCCGCCTATCGCCGCCATGAGGACACGTCGGTGCTCTGCCCAAGCTGGGCAGTCCTGCACCGTATGCTCTACTGTGTCCTCAGGGCGACCCTCGCAGTGGTGACACCCAGGCGTTTGTTCCTTTCCCATCAGACACAGGTACCTCCCGAAATTTCCGTGTCCGGTGAGGACCTGCGTCATGCGGTAGGTCAGGACGCCGTGACGCCGATCTAGCCACTCCTCAAAGAGGGGTCTTACCGCCGAAGAATAACCCCTAGCTGAAAATATATCTTTTCACTATACCGAAAACTAATAATAATTTATGCTTTTCAACTGTACATACTAATTGGGTCTTTAAAATATGGGTAGTAAATTTTTGACATAAGAATTACAATATTATGCACAATTCTTTAAATAAGTGTTCATGTCAGCCTACTGGCATCCGATATTGGACATAAGTCTCGCCCTCAATAGATTCCTCCAAAACGTCATCGGTTCACCTTCTAGAAAGTCTTTTTTATCAGACCAAGGAGTGTGGATTTTTACTTACCTCAAAATCAACCCAGTGATTACCATCAGTACATAGAAGGAACCCCGTTACTTCTCCGAAACCCTCTCTGAGCAACACTTATTAGAGTACATCCCTGAGGATTAGACTGTCTTTCCTGAGATCAGTTGGTACAAGTTGGGAGACCCACCTTTAACTATGCTGCTGGCGAGAATTTTGGCGTGTTAGGTGACAAGTCAGTTGCGTCCAATGTGGTCAGCCAGCAGGATCGGCCTTTCCACGATCTCACCCATGCTACGACTACCACTGCGCGGTCACCCCTCCAGAACGGTTCAATTCTATTGCCCTACTTATTGCCACTTAAATATCTTTATACTAAGCTACTATAAAGATACTTAAGTGGTAATAGGTAGGATAATGGGCCAACCACGCACTGCTACCTGTACCCAATGGAGTTCAGGTAGAAGTGCGTATTTATTTATAAATAAAATAGTGGCGCGGGATAAAAAAGAGCGTATGGAAGGAATTGGGGGAGGCCTTTGCCCAGCTGTGGGACAGGGTAGGCTAATAAAAAAATAACTTGGTTACATTCTGGACACAACAATGGATTCTCTTACCGACTGTTGCACAACGCAGATATTTCCATCTCATCGTAATCTTAACCTTGGCGGTTAGCAAAATGAAGACGTAGTTCTTTATACAGATGGTTGAAAATAGTTCGTAAACTGCTCAATTTTTTTATTTTTCTTTCAGTTGGTGGTTCCAACGATTTCATTAACATCTACTAAAAATAATTTTTAATCTATACTAATATTATAAAGCGGAAAAGTTTGTTTGTTTGTTTGTTTGCTTGAACGCGCTAATCTTCGAAAGTACTGGGTGGATTTGGATGAAATTTGGTATGGAAGTAGCTTGAAGCTTGAGGAAGGTTATAGGCTACTTTTTACGCGACTGCAAAAAAGGAGAGTTATGTTTTTACCGTGATAGAATCCACGGGAGCGAAGCCCCGCGTGAGTACTAGTAATTTATAAATGGCATTTACAATTCCAATACACTAAAAATTTTCCTCAAAATCTACGCAGTTATCTAATTAGGCTGTTAACCTTTTGAACGCCAATCACTTGTATACAAGTTCGAGATTTTCGTGCCCTCAGCACCACTACTTGATTAGAAGTAATAATAGTATAAAATAAATTTTCAACTTTTACAAGACCTTTTATTTTGTTTTTATGGAAAATTGCCCTGTTATAAGCCATATTTTTAACTTTTTCACACATAATAAGTTCTTGTTTGTTTTATATTCAATAGAAACAAAAACGTCAGAAAATATTTTAATGCCCCAACGCCAAGTACTTGATATAAAAAAAGCCAGTAAGCCAGTGATGGGACACGATGAAGACCTCGCTATATTTCATCTCGTCGAAACGATCATAAATACTATTATTGCAAGAAAATTATGTGAATAAATAATATTTTATAAATATTGTAAACTATAAACTACATTTTATTCACCTTAATCTAAATATATGTATATAACTCAAAGGTGACTGACTGACTGACATAGTGATCTATCAACGCACAGCCCAAACCACTGGACGAATCGGGCTGAAATTCATCCAGGGCATCCGCTAAGAAAGGATTTTGCGAAATTCCCACGGGATCGGGATTTACACGGGAAAAACTTCCCACGCGGGCGAAGCCGCTGGTCAAGAATAAATAGGTTGTCTAATCACTGTCGATACTAAAACACCGTTTGAAAAACCCATCCTTACAAAGTGGCTAGTTGTCACTGCCCACAACGCCACGAACTTGTATAGAAGTAAATCTGTGACGTCATAAGCGGACGGGTTTCAAGGTCATAGTGACTATGCTTTTTAGTGTAGTGCAATGTTTACATCTTGCGTTGGCGCACGTGTTCTTACAAAAATTGAAAAATGAGTGACGGTGAATATGACGAATTATTGCGAGTTTTACAAGGTGTGGAGTCTGAATCAGAATTTGATATAATTACAGAGGACAGTGAATCGTAATTGTAGTATGCTGAAGGCCACAGCATTCCCTAAGACGATCACAAATAAAAGGATAAAATCAACTTGTGATATAGACTAATGTTATTTTTGGACACCTGGTATAACACACTAGCAGCTAATTAGCTAATTATCTCAAAATATGTGCACTGGCTAAAATATGGCAAGCTTTATTCTCTCTTATTTTTCAGTACTTCGAGAATTTTTTGCGTTACATAAATTTTTGATCAACATCGAACCTTAATAATTCATTCGATACCAACTGTTCGAAATAATTGCATCCATGCACATCCATGACAGTGGGTACTGGATCCTTTTTCATTTCTACTGCTTCTGTGCGTGTACCACTTTCCTTGAATTTTGTTTCTTTTCGGGTAGATTCATCATAAGAAAAAGTTTATGAAGTTCGTCGTCTTGACATTCCGTTAAGTCGTCAACTTCCGTCTCAGGATTGTACTTCCGTTTTCTATTAGTTTCTAAAAACAAGAAAAATCATTGCTAGTATTTTGCGAAACCTATACCTACCATTAACAAAAAAGATCTGTAACATCTGCGTAAAACAGTCGCTTACCCTCCATTATAATTAAAAAAAAAACACCTAGAAAACCACGTATCTAGCTTCTATTGATTGTATTTGGTTCTATTTGTTGTAAGTAAACGAAATAAATTATGCATGAATCGGTTGAGGTTATGCACGTGTAACTCGACCACAGTGAATAGAAAAAAGAAAAATACCATAGATATCCTTATATCAGAAAGGATTTTGACGTGCCTTGAGCGCCAACGACTTGATATGAAGTAGAAGGATAACATTTGGAGACAAATAGGGATGTGCCTTCTACAACACACGTCTAATAAATTTACAATTCTTTTCTTTTATTATGGGAAATACATCCAGGTTTTCATATTAACTTTTTTATGAAATAAAACAAAATATGAAACACCGGTATCAGTTTTTATTTAGCTTCGTAAATTAGTGAATAAACATTAATTTTAACTTATAATATTATTTGTCGATAGGACATTAATCCTATCCCTACGTTTTACTATAGATACGTTATACATTTGTAGCGTGGCGCTGGAGGACACATCGCGTATTATATAGATGGGCGTCAAAAAGGTTAATTAATATTATAAATCTTTCTGTATCAACCATAGTAAATATAAATAACGTCATGAATTTGGCTTTTATTATTTTTAATTGCAGTTAGGACACCTTAATTGTATCTTTTGAATATATTATATTTTTATCGCTAGTAGATACTATAAATGCAAAGGTAACTATATCTGTCACAGAATACTTTGTTTACTGAAAAAATATTTAAACGCGAGCATCTTCTACACATCTTCCATCTTCGACCACATCGTCACTTACCATCTGAGATGGTGGTTAAACGTGAGCCTATTATCAATAAAAAAAACCACAGGCAAAAGCTGGTTTACTATAATTTTCCACTTTTTATCAACTAACATTCTAGCTAGTAACCGTGTCTATTCAGACTTTGTCAAACAAGACCTCAATGACAAGCATCCCCCTTCTCCCCCCGCTCCCAACCCATCCTCTTCGTACTCTTTAAACGGTATGAACAAAGAAGAAAATAACTTGAAAGTCCAAACCGACTGCAAGTAGATACTTATAATACCAACTAAGTATTCAGAGCAAGAATCAGTTTTTCAATCAATGGCAACTCGCTCGTTCCATTGTAGACCTCGATCAGGCGAGATCGAGGTATAATAAAAAAATGTCACTGCTTTATTGCTAACTCGGTAAAGTACCTAAACTACTAAGTAACTAAACTATTTCTATGATAAGACTCGGATTTATTGTGAGTCGAATGTTCATGATAGTTATTGTATTTGAAATGGTTCACAATACATATATTGAGAGATAATAATATATAAATAAGAATTATTACAATGCAGAACCATATTGTTTTTTGGAATAACACGGCAATATGTAGGTATAAGTACGATTGTTTTTATCAATTCAGTTGACTACCGTTCGGGGAAATAAGTTAACGTTGTTTTTAAAGCCAAGTATCGAAATATCATTTTTATCACATTCCACTGTCATTATCTAAATGTATTTTGGGTATTGCTGCCAAATTACACTTTTTTCTAACACGTCTCAATCTAACCTCGGTCGATGACTTTTTAGATTTATTATTTATGAGTTGCATTTTAAATATGAATCGTAATAAGTAGGTATATCTTCAGTTATTTTTCCAGCCATTCTGATATGGAAAATATGCTATGCTCATATTTACCCTTAGCTTAGAAGAATACCGGCTATAATAATTAATAATATTAAAGGTCGTCAATGGTCGAAACTCAACCATAGATTATTTTTAATGTATCCTTCTACATATAAACTTTAACTGTGCCAAATTAATTTCATAGCAGTCTGCGTTAATTTTGTAAAAAGGGGTACTTACAAAGTTTTTGCTTCGCGTATACATACATACACACGTACGCGTATGCGTACATATTATAGATTGTTCAAGAAACTCTTTGTTCTATAATAGTGACTAAAAATATAACTTATTTTAGGTCCCATTCAAAGAGCATACTAAGATGCACTGGCAATAAGATGTTTGTCCTTTACCGGGAACCATGTATGTATGTATATCGGGCAGGAATCCGCGACCATGCGCGTATTTTACGTAAGGATAGGATTTTTTTTCACTCAATCCATACCAGTTCCTCCAGGAAGGCGAGCAACGCCCTTGTTTTGCTTACCATTTCTCGGAGGGTACCTGGGTTGCCGAAGTATTTAGTCCTGTAATCCGCGACTACAGGGCAGCTCAGTAGCAGGTGTGCTGCTGTTTCGTTCTCCTCCATGCAGGCTCTGCAGAGTGGGCTATCTGTGACTCCTATTACATAGAGATGTTTATTAAAGGATCCATGACTGGTAAGGGCGGCTGTAACCAGCCGCAATTGCGATTTAGATAGTCTAAGGACCTGTTTCTACAAGCAGCCATCAAGGGTCGGGAGAGCCTCTTTGGCCTGCCTGCACTCCATGCTCATCCCATAGTTTGTGGTGTAGGTCTCTGGTGCGTTTTGCTTACCAGGTGATGCAGATAACCAAAGGGGAGTGGCGCAATGGGTTCAGGTCCCATAATCGCCATACTCGAAGCTCTTCTAGCTAGTTCGTCCGCTGCATCATTGCCTCGGGAGTCACTGTGTCCTTTGATCCTTTGAATGGTTATATTGTTATGTCTATCAATCTGGTTGAGGAGGTTGTGACACTCCAAGATCAGCCTGGAGTTAACTGTGTGGCTGTTCAGTGCTTTAGGGTGAACAAGATTAATTAAGTTTTGGTGGGGTTTACCGACAAATACTCCCTGCACCATCGTTCCACGAAGCGTAGCGCTTGCTGGGTGAGATTACAGATAGTTCCTGTAACCTTCCCAGGCACGAGGATTGCGATGTGGTCTGCATAGCCTATTGTGTAATAACGGTGATCGTTGAGTTTCATGATGACGTCATTGATCACTAAATTCCAGAGGAGAGGTGATAGCACCCCGCTCTGTGGACAGCCTCTGGCTATGAAGGCTACTTGCTAGTCTTCCTCAAGGCAAACCACACGTTTGCTTAGCATATTATTTGTAAACCGATCAATAAGTACCGGGAACCATGGACTAAATATTAATACGTATACAAGCACCTCTCATTGACTAGGATAGTAAGGACTCCCTTGGATAGGGGATCTCCTTACTACTCTTATTATCACTCTGTCTAACCTCGGAGAGTGGAGGTCACTAGTACAACAGAAAGTCTTTGACTTTGAGAGTCATCGGCTCTCGGAATTAGACTCCAAGCGCGATGAACTAAACGCCCGACAACCAGCGGTAATGAATTACAATTACATCAATGATGCTCTCACTTGTCCACTCTGTGCAAGATTTTTTTTAAACAAAGGCGGGTCTTGTGTCTACACGAGAGCCTCATGGGCTCTCATGTGGCTAGACGCGAGACGCCAGTAGGTAGCAGAAGAAACGGTCGCCGTAGCCGAAAACGGCATGGAGGATTATTATATTATATTATCACACTTTTGTTATCTGAATGACGCTGCCTTACAGGAATACAAGGATGCGCTGTTATATTTTCATATGAACTATTTTTTTCTTTTGTATAAGCCGCCGTAAATAGATACTGCATATGAGGGAATGCACTCAAGTGTGCCAATAACAACAACATACTTACTACATAATATCAAAGTGGCTCATCATAGCTATTAAAAGACCCATTTTCATTAGAAAATTATTGAAAGTTATGATGACAAATATAATTATGCAACATAATATAGCATCAATAATAGCCACCTAATGTAGCCACTAGGCTATTGATGCTATATTATATTGGTAAGGTGTTGGACTTGTGATCGAGAGGTTTCGAACCCCACCCATTCTTCCTCTCTCCTTACTATTTTAAATTTTGCTGTTTCCGACAGGGTCCATAATTGTTTCTTATATTTTTATTCTACCTGTATGTGTACGGTGTATTCCCGTTGTCCCCGTAGTCCGTGTCCCCGTTAAAGGGAACAAAGTGAATTTAATAAAATAATTGAAATTACTTCCCGTTGTCCCCGTACGCTGTCCCCGTTAATTTCTTGTAATAATGCTTTTCAAATTATGCCCGTTGTCCCCGTTGAGTTAAAATTAGAAGTGAGAGTGCCTTAATAGAGATAATATTGTACCTATACAAATGAAATGGAACTAAGGACTACATATAAAATAAAATAAAAAAACACATAATACCTAGCAATGTAAACGCATGTGATTGCGACACAAGTATTTATAATTTACGAATGTATTAAAAATAATAATGAAATAAGTTATAATATATAGATGTTGATTATTACCAATTCTGTAATCTAAATAAATGTGATATTATTAATAAGTATAACATAAAAGTTCTGTTTGTAGTCAATTTTATTTTAATTGTTTTCTTTTTTTCATTAAGTTCAATCCTATTTTTGTTTTTATTATCTAAATTGTTTTTATGCAATGTTAATTCTGTGACGTTATAGTTAAATAGGTATATTAATGGGGTATGTTTTTGTAAGTATAACATTTAAATACTTTGTGTTTCATTCCACCCTTTCATTTAAAACTAAATCAATATAAATAAGGTAATTAGTAAATAAATAAAAATTTAAAGGGGACAACGATACGTGAAATCTTAACTGTCCGTTGTCCCCGTTGATAATGGGGACAACGGGAAGTAATTTTAATTATTTTATTAAATTCCCTTTGTCCCCTTTAACGGGGACACGGACTACGGGGACAACGGGAGTACACCATGTGTACATTATGGATTGCAAATAAATACTTGAATACACTACTGCCGTGAACCCACTTCAGACACAAGCATTTTCTTATTGCTAGTTTTCTTTAAAAGAAGTCACGCTTGTAGTCCCAGAAGGTAATGGTTTACCTGTACCTAGTAACTGTATTTTTCACCTCATATGTAAAGTTTATACTCATTTAAAAGGGTCCAACCCTATTGCTATCAATGCTATGTCTCCACAGTGATTTTGAGTAATTTCAGAAGGCAAAAACCAAAACCACATTGTGCGACCCGAAAATCGAACCTAGACAACGACGTTATTGTCTCACAGAACTCATTTAATTTTCGTTTAATCTCGACTTAATTCATTGAGAAGAAGAAAAAATAAAATATACTGCCTCTTATCCAAAGGTTTTACAAAAAAGCTACTGGAATTTAGAGTGATTGGTAATTGTGTGCTCGAGAACTAATTTACAACAATTATGAGCCCGATTACTTGAGAAACAAAATAGTATCAAGAATCAAAGTTTTCGCCACCATAGATTTCTAATTGCACAACATCACATCCTGTATGGATTGTAAACAGTTACATACTTTTCTATAAGAAATGTCATCTAAGCAAAACCATTTCGTTAGAAACTAGGTATAGTAAGTCCAAGTTACGATAAAACTCTTTTATTTATGAGTACGATTAACCAAAAACAGTCCAATTTGGCCTCAAAATTCCGAGGTCAAAACTGTTGTAGCTCTAGAGTCCCATTAGAAGGACACTCAATACTAATCACCCTGTATATCTCACCTAAAGTTCGGAGGTCCCTTTTCTAAAGCCACTAAAAGTCTGCCAATATATCGAGGTAGAAGTAAATCTTTATCCTTGAGCTAAGAACACGTTCTCAATAACACACACACACAGTCTGTATCTTCCAGTCTTCAATAACATACATTTAGATATACCTAGATAACTCTTTTTCTACGATATATGAGTGACAAACAATTTGCATTATTTATCTGAAATGGTTTGGCATCAATACAAAATGAATTGGTAACAAATAGGTAACAAGTTGAATCCAAGAACATGTGTGCTCTGATTTTAACTAGGTACCTCTAAGTTTACCTATTACGATTAGAAAAGAGGACTTACATGTGAGGCTTTTTCGTCTGATTTTATCCTAAAACACGATCTTACCTATTTATATTTATTCATTGTAAAATGTAACAATAGTTTGTTTACGAAGCCGGGCTTACGGATTCGTTCCGAAATGAAACGACCTCTCTAGGGGACCAACAAATATGTTTTGGGACCTATTTCTCGTTTCGAATTTCCTGTAATCAAGACTGTGTATATTTAAATAAGATTAACATAATATTATCATGAATATTAATACTGTTTCTGTATCTTAGAAAGTAATAATAGTTTATCTCGAAATAGGTTGTACCTATCAATTAAAATAATTTTGCAATGTAGAAGGTACCTACTTATCTAATTTCAACTACAATAACGCAATTTGTTTTCGGTTTTCCACGAAAACCTAAACAGTAATTCGCTAAAAATTGTACAAAGGATACTTTCGTAAAATTTGCTAAGCTAATTTGACCCTAGGTAATATTTCTTAGAAAGTGAGATATTGTTTAAATTGCCTACAAGTACCTATTATAGCTAGTGTTTGAGCGATATTCAAACTTTTAATTTCAATACTTACCAACAAGTACACATATTAACAACATAGTAACATATTTCGTATGAATAAGCATTTCCTTATTCAAACATAATGAAATGGTAATATTTTTTGCTACAGATAAATAATTTACCACAAAATACTTTTCTCCAACCGAAGTTATTGCAAGTCGAGTGACGGAAAGCAATGTGATTTAAAGCAGCGACATCTAGACTTCAGTGCCAACACCACTTACCCTCGAAACGAACCAAGGGACTATGTTGCCAATCGCAGAGACGGATGAGAACGCCACCGCGCGAATATCGATGAACGCGCGCCACCGGCGAACCCGCGACCGCGTCGTGACGGCTGAAATGCGCGCCGTACGACGCCGGCGGGGTTGGACTGTAGTGGGCTCGGAAACTAGGTAAGTGCGAGCTCTGCCACTAGATGACGCTGTAACCAATTATTGCATGTAAAAGAAAATTCTGTTAGGAAAATATTTACTTACAATGTAAGTACATATTTATGTCGGTCACCTGAAATGAGTATTCAAATATAATTAATGAGAAAAACATATTTCAACAAAGATTCGCCCGCAAGGTTAAAATTCAATTAACTTTTAGTTGTTTATAAATAAGACAACCTTATTATAAAACGGGGCGTGAGATAAATACATCGTTTTTCTTTATCAACGTCCGACTTTATCTTGAAGCAACTTTCGGTTGCGCCGTAATTGGCAATTAGTTGGGCCCACGGGCCATGTTGAGCACACTATAGCAGTTTCCGCTAAATGTTTTTTTGAAAAAGTTTTACATCGCGTGAATAAGTGCCTAGATCTTAAATGTTAAGGGTCTTTGGATAAATGGGGCGTAGTTTTTTCCCAGCGTTTTATTCTCATATACTTTATGTTAACAATTACGTAACGATTTGGAAATTTCCTTTTTGTACAAAGTCGATGTTTTATCAGCTTCGCATAAACAAGGGTTCCATGATTCCGGGTAGAAGCTAGGATTCTTAGCTTACTCTGGCTTATGTGAAATAGTTTTCATTATCTTATTGTTTGCCATAACAGTCTGACTCCAACACGGTTCAACGTAGTTTGCGCTTAGGGCAATACACATGCTTGTGCAAAGATTATTAAGACTAATATCTTAGGGTAAAGGACCTAGATGTTTGCTAAAAGATCATGTACCTACATAATTCTCTATGATAATATAACTAAGAAATTAGTTTTAGTTTTTAATAAGATTTAGCGTTAAGACAATGGTTTAATAATAATATTAAGAAAACATCAAGTTTTCCCTAAATAATAATAATATTCCACAACTTTCACGCAACGCCATTTAGTCCCAAACTAAGCAGAGCTTGTGCTATGAGTACTAGACAACTGTTACATACATATTATAGATAAATTACACCCAGACAAAGAACAAATGATCGTGCTCATCACACAAACATTTGTCCTGGGTGGGAATCGAACCCACGACCTTGCGCATAGCAGTTAGGGCCACTGACCACTAGACAAACAGGCCTGCTGTAATCATATCTGGTTTTAACCAAGTTTTAACAGTTTTGAATAAGTTATTTTGTCTAAATGCATTTTATACCGTTTGCGTATACTTTCTTATCATATTTCCATAGCGTAGGCTAGTAGTAGATTTCCAATTCCCTATTTTTGGAAATGAATGAGACGATTGTAATTAAATTTAGTTTTCATAGGCAAAAAACTACAGATAGTTGTAAGTAATAAATTTAGTAGATATATTTAGTTAAAGAATATCAGTTTCTATAAGTGGTCTTACACAAAGGACAATTTCTTACGTACATATGTAGAAATCTAATTAGTAGTTCAGTACTTATCTAATGTATGTTACACATAATAGTCTAGCCAAAATCTTTACTAAACTTCATTATTATAACATTTGATAGGATCCTTGCAAAAGTCTAATACAGGCCAAAGTTATTACACGCATTACTTCACATAATCTCAAAGGATTTGGAAAGATTTCGTAGCCACAAAGTCGTTAGTTCACCGGCTAATACTAATATAAACGTATTGAGCTAGAAAAAAATAATAATTTTATAGAATCTATAAACTACCTCGGTTACATTTCGGGGCGTGTGCCATATCATTGCACAATCATAGGCGTAGGAAGAGGGGGAGCCGGGTGGGCCGTGCCCACCCCAGAATGGTCTGGTGCCCACCCAAGAATTTTTACTAACAAACAATTATGGCTGAAAATTTTAAAAATCTGGACAAGTGCGAGTCGGACTCACTCATGCAAGGTTCCGTTATACGATACATGTTAAATTAATTTATGTGAAAATTATCATTTCGTACATTAACAGTTGACGCAACTTTGATAAACGATCATCGCTTCTACTACTGGGGGCCAGGCCCCCCCTGGGAAATATCTCTAGATACGCCAATGTGCACAATCTAACTTCACCAAGACCGTTCCATCATCGGCCTACAAGACGAACTGCGATGCGCCATCGTTACATGGTAGACATCCCACCCATAGGTACAAAACATTTTGGGAGTAATTTCATTGTACGTACCAGATACAGAGTGGAATTCCCTGTAGGAGTCTGTGTTTCCTGATAGCTATAACCTGGGGGTCTTTAAATCAAGAGTGAATAGGTTTCTTCTAGGTAAGCGTGCTTCATCTTCGACCACATCATCGCTTACCACCAGTTGAGATGGTGGTCAAACGCAATCCTATAAACAATAAAATTATCGCTACATGATGCAAAAGTATGGGTACCAATATAATATAATACTAATCAGCGTACCTTTATTCTAGCAGGATGCAGCTCAATACCAATGTTAAGAGCGACCACGAATCTGTGCTCAACTACAGTAACTGGGAAACACGATACTTAGTGGCGCATTAGCAAACAGGCTTTTCAAACCAACTGACCAATGACTGAACGTACCCACTCGGTATCACTTCATTATCACCTCCAAAATGCTTTCGACCACTAATGAGCATAGGTATCTTTTTCAACCGACGACAAAAAAAGGAGGAGGTTATCAATTCGACGCGTATATTTTTTTTTTAATAAATAATAAATAAATAATTATTTATTGAAAAAAACAGTTTTCGTACAACATAGCATAGAACATTAAAAAAAAACAATTGAAAATTTGTGAACGTGTGTGTTTAAGTTGTGATGTGTGTCTGTGTGTTTTTGAGTAGTGATGTAGCGTTGTGTGTATATGTCGTGTGTGTGTGTGCATGTTTGTGTGAAACCGATTACTCGAAGACGGCTGAACCGATTTGGAAAATTCTTTTTTTGTTTGATAGGGTATACTTTGAAATTGGTACCATTTGTCACCGAGTCAGGATCTGATGATGGGATCCTGGAGAAATCGAGGGAACTCTTCAAATATTATAGGCACACCTATGGCGTTTTGGGTATTTCTTATAGCAACTTGTGCAGTTACTCTCAAAAAGTACCATTTGGGGAAGTGGAACTGATGATGAAGACCACAGATGGCCGCCGAAACTACTCAATAATAAGTATTTCGTGGATTGCGATTCGATTACTTGAATATGGTTGTTAAGCACTTTATGCTCGTCACAATGCATATGATGATGTATAGCTGATGGTGAAGTACCAGGAGAACTCCTCAAAAATTAACGGCCCAGCATTGGGAAAAGCAATATTTTGTAAAATGTTATAAGTAGTTGACATTTAGGCTCTTGTAACTAGGTAAATTAAGAATCAACCAACTAAAAAGAGTGAAATAAAAACTTTTTACCAAAAAATTAAACCGACTCCCAAAAAACACTGCAAAGTGAAAAATAACTTTAATTTCGGAAGTCGGTGCCAAAAACGAAAATACAAAACTAAAGACACCGACTTCCGAAATTAAAGTTATTTTTCATTTTGCAGTGTTTTTTGGGAGTCAGTTTAATTTTTTGGTAAAAAGTTTTTTTCTTATAATAATGTCCATGTTTATGAGCAAGCTAGCTTAGTACCTATCTACAGTAAACTTATTACCGACTGTAAAGAGACACTGACTGAAAGAGGGACTGTAAAGGAAGGGTTATGATTTTAGTCCATTTAACTATAAAAATGTCAAAAATGCGAATAATCTATACTAACTTTATAAATATCAGGGTAAATCTGTTCGCCCTTCTTTTTATTTGTTACACCTTTTCTCGTAAACTGGTGAACGAATTTAGATAATAATTGGAACAACGCTAAGTAGACCTTATCCTAGAGGAGGCCATGAAGGTAATTATTCTGGAAGTGAATTCTATACGGGAAAATTTTACACATTCATAGGACAGTATGTAATCATTCAAATATTACTACATAAGTGATTTATACTCCTGATATAAGTAGCTGAATAGGAAGACGTAAAGGGAAATAATAAATTGCATATACAAAGAAACGTATTTCTTCGAAAGTAAAGAAAGTTTAAAACTAGTCGAGAGAATCGAATTGAATAGATTTAGATAAAAGTTTCGTAAAACCAGATAGTTTGTAAAAGAAAATTAGATCCTTTGGGAATTTAATTTTACTTGCAAGAAAGCGTTATTTTGGTTGTAACTTGGAAACGCTAAGTTGAGAAACATATCGGACTTCATTATATACTAGCGACCCGCCCCGGCTTCGCACGGGTGCAATCGCGAGAATCGTTAACGTACGGCAGTTTTTTCGACGCCTTACTCCACAATTTTCACTACCACGAAAAATTCTATCTATTTTCCGGGATAAAATATAGCCTATACGGATTCGGAAGAATCCCTCTAAGTAATGGTAAAAGAAATTTTGAAATCGGTCCAGTAGTTTTTGAGCCTATTCAATACAAACATACAAAAATACAAAAATACAAAGGTTTCCTCTTTATAATATTAGTATAGATTCATACTAGTACTCACGCGGGGCTTCACTCCCGTGGATTCTATTACGGTAAAAACATAACTCTCCTTTTTTGCAGTCGCGTAAAAAGTAACCTATAATCTTCCTCAAGCTTCAAGCTACTTCCATACCAAATTTCATCCAAATCCACCCAGTACTTTCGAAGATTAGCGCGTTCAAGCAAACAAACAAACAAACAAACTTTTCCGCTTTATAATATTAGTATAGATAAAGTGTTTACTTAAACGGACCACTTACAACTATTATAACTTCCGTTTGATTTAGAATTAGAGGTAAGTATATTGAATTCTACTAATATTATAAATGTGAAAGTTTCGATGTTTGTATTTCATACACTTGTGCCTCGGAAAGTACGTTGAGCCGCCATCGTCTCGGCTGTCATTTGGGCATTTTTGACAGTCATTAGTTAGAAGTCATAAAATCAGACAATAGTAAGGCCAAGGGGTATCCTGTTTCTCGCGCCCGGCCTTGGTCGAGGCCATGCTGCGGGGCGAGAGGGAGTGGGAAGCGGTCGCCTCCTTCTGCGAAGCAGTCATGCTTCCGAAGGAGGAGGCGGGCTGCGTGAGGGAGAGGATGGCGTCCTCCCTCCAGCCCAGCCGCAGTGGTAGACGCCCACGGCGTCGGACGTCGGCCGACGATCTCCGGCCACCGTAGCGCGGGCATGCGGACAGCGAGTAAAGGGCAACTCGCTGTCCGACCATGGACCATGCCCGGGTCGACGGCGCGTCGTGTTCCACGCGCGCCTCAAAGAGCGTCAGCAACATGACGAGGCCCCTCTGCAGAGGGCCGAAGCCTGCTGGGGTCGTGGGACTCATCCCGTTACCGTGGCCCCGGTATGTAAAGGGTTATTGAAGGAACACCGTGGATTTTTAAGGGGTATCCTGTTGCCCAGCTTCTGGATTTTGGAGGTCAGATAGGCAGTTGCTCCATGTAAAGCTTTGGTTTCCTAGGATAGCGGTGCCGTCAAATAGCGGCCGTAATACAGCGGTGAATGACGTCATTAAAACGTTGTCTATGTAAACAAAATGGCGCGGTTTCCTAGAGAGCGGTAACTGACACCGTAACGTCAAAAAGCGGTACCGCCATTTGCATGACGGCCGTCTTGTCGCTGTCAGATGGTTTCGTGAACGTTTCCAAAGAGAATTTAATACACTAGATAGCGATGAAGCAGACAGTGTGTTAAAACGGCCGTGGAACTTTCCACATGTCGTCACCGTAAAGACGGCCGCCTTTTTGCGTCCGTAATATTACGGCCGCTAAATGACGGCACCGCTTTCCTAGGAAAACAAAGCTTAACACTCTAATATTTAGCTGCAACTGGTTAGTCTGAAAACCAACCCCAACATTTTTGGGAAAGGGCTAAGCAAATAATGATGAAAAGCAGTCAAAACCTAGTACATAAATTATTTACAACTTGGAATAAAACAAATATATAAATTAGTTTAAAGTACATTTTAAGGTTATTTACAGTTAACCATTAATTTTTTTTGTTTAATATTTATGTAAATACACTTAACCAATTTTGTCATCATTTTTGTGACGTCATTTATTAATGATTTTCAGCTAAATTTAACTTCACAAACTCACTCTGTCCTCATAACCTACTTCTGCGGGTCGACACAGGGTAAAACTCTGTTTGAGCCGAAATGAATCGACCAATAAATTCATGCGCATTCGTTAACCGCGAA
This sequence comes from Tholera decimalis, assembly GCA_943138885.2. NCBI lineage: Eukaryota > Metazoa > Arthropoda > Insecta > Lepidoptera > Noctuidae > Tholera > Tholera decimalis. The sequence goes on along the minus strand of OW964552.2, from coordinate 21,229,628 downwards.
CTCCAACTTTTAAAAACGAAATTCGATAAGTCAGATGGACCTCGATAGAAATATAATGGCAGGTCCCGGGAACCATTATTTCTTAAAACGCTCTATTCAATTGTGGAACAGTTTTCTCGTGTGTTCAAAATTATTTTTTAATAAATTAAAGAGACCTTTTCACCGCCACGGACTTGTATAGAAGTTCTGGATTTTCGTGCCACCAACGCTACGACTTCATTAGTTCTTAATTTTAGCTGAGATAAATTAGTTTAATTTAGTGTAAATACAGTAAATTTATTTTTTTAACTTAGCTAAAATTAATTAATACTTATATCCACTTTGGATAGCAACTTCTGCCCATGAGTTTTTGTTACAAAAATTGCAATTTAATTACCACAAATACAATAACAAAAAATATATAAAAAAAATTAAACCAAACGACTAATATTACACGGCTACACCAAATAGGCACAATGCCTATGCACAACTGAGCAAACATGCTTTTTCTATTTCATTTACTATTGAATTCTTTTTTTTTAACAGTGGTCGACCAGTGGTTGAAATACAACCATAATTCATTTAAATATTAAAATATTAACTTTCTGTAATTCTTCTCTGTATAAACTTTAACAGTACCAAATCTCATTCTCCTCCAATCGCGTAATTTTCGTAGAAAGGGGTCCAAAGATTTTGCTTATGAGTATATACATAGATTTTGACAATTTCATATTATCAAAAGCCTGCGAGGTCAATAACCATACAAAAGTAAAAGTATTTTAGTAAGCAATCAATGAATTCATCTCTCGTTTGGCAGTTGTCCGATTGCGGGCGAGTAAACGACTAACAATCAACGATTTACTCGCTCAAGAAACGCACAATGAAATATACATTCCGTGTAAACGAAACAGTTGCATATTGTATTAATAGTTGCTCTCTGACTGTTCACACTGCCGGCGACTACTCGCTTCAATATTTTTTTCGATGAACAACAAGAGCTGTCAGCGATCACTTGGTGGTCAGAACTCACGCTGAGAGACCAACGAGATGACAGCTTAGCGACTAAACTATCGGAACAAAACACTCGCTTCTCGCTGCTCGCCAACTCTTTTTCAGATGCTAGCTCTACTCGCTACTCGTTCATCGTCGGCGGTGGGACAACTGCCTTTCTGACGGCAAATCATCGGCGAATTTATTTAAATATCTTGTCAAAACTATTGTCAAGTGATTTGATTGGCGATTGTTAGAAATGAAGAGCTATCAACCGCAAAATCCAAAATGAAATATACATTCCGTGTAAATGAAACAGTTGCATATTGTATTAATAGTTGCTCTCTGACTGTTCACACTGCCGGCGACTACTCGCTTCAATATTTTTTTCGATGAACAACAAGAGCTGTCAGCGATCACTTGGTGGTCAGAACTCACGCTGAGAGACCAACGAGATGACAGCTTAGCGACTAAACTATCGGAACAAAACACTCGCTTCTCGCTGCTCACCAACTCGTTTTCAGATGCTAGCTCTACTCGCTACTCGTTCATCGTCGGCGGTGGGACAACTGCCTTTCTGACGGCAAATCATCGGCGAATTTATTTAAATATCTTGTCAAAACTATTGTCAAGTGATTTGATTGGCGATTGTTAGAAATGAAGAGCTATCAACCGCAAAATCCAAAATGAAATATACATTCCGTGTAAATGAAACAGTTGCATATTGTATTAATAGTTGCTCTCTGACTGTTCACACTGCCGGCGACTACTCGCTTCAATATTTTTTTCGATGAACAACAAGAGCTGTCAGCGATCACTTGGTGGTCAGAACTCACGCTGAGAGACCAACGAGATGACAGCTTAGCGACTAAACTATCGGAACAAAACACTCGCTTCTCGCTGCTCACCAACTCGTTTTCAGATGCTAGCTCTACTCGCTACTCGTTCATCGTCGGCGGTGGGACAACTGCCTTTCTGACGGCAAATCATCGGCGAATTTATTTAAATATCTTGTCAAAACTATTGTCAAGTGATTTGATTGGCGATTGTTAGAAATGAAGAGCTATCAACCGCAAAATCCAAAATGAAATATACATTCCGTGTAAATGAAACAGTTGCATATTGTATTAATAGTTGCTCTCTGACTGTTCACATTGCCGGCGACTACTCGCTTCAATATTTTTTTCGCTGAACAACAAGAGCTGTCAAAGTTAATACTCGCTCAGCGATCACTTGGCGGTCAGAACTCACGCTGAGAGACTAACCAGATGATAGCTCAGCGACTAAACTCTCGGAACAAAACACTCGCTTCTCGCTACTCACCAACTCGTTTTCAGATGCTAGCTCTACTCGCTACTCGTTCATCGTCGGCGGTGGGACCACTGCCTTTCTGCAAATCATCGGCGAATTTATTTAAATATCTTGTCAAAACTGTTGTCCAGTGATTTGATTGGCGATTGTTAGAAATGAATAGCTATCAATCACAAAATCCAAAACATACGTGAATATAATATATTTGACAGCCGTTTTAGTGATATTATATTTTCTTTTTTTTTAGAAACTGGAAGCCAATGTCATAGTCACTGTAAAAGAAGTAAATTAAGGTTTTTGAATTTTAACATAAAGCGTGGATAGAATACATCTGCTGTTAAACTAACATTATATTCTAGAGAAGGGCATTATCTTTAACAAGCTGAATATTCGTTTGCGAAAATGTCTAGATTATGGTAATCTATATTGCAACGCTAAAAGGCTGCAAGCTGTTAAGTATGCTAACAGCACCAACTTTAATTGGTAAGTTTTTATGTCACTAATGTTACACGGTGATTAGTCAAAGGGAATTTAATGTTTAGTCTATCATTTTGTTTTTAACGAATATACCTATATATTCCTCACTTTATAGTTGAGGTTATAATCTCATTTATTAAGTATTTCATGCTAGTTGTTGATTTTAATGAATCTATACTATCATATCCAGCATTGAAATCCGTTCAGCCATTTTCGTTTATTAGTTTATAAGGCGCAGCAATCAAATTGATGACTTTATACATATTTGCGAAATATCTATATCCTGTCTATCTCATTTCTTTCAAAGTATAAACCTCGCTTTAAGCTTGTCGAAAATGCAAAACTATATATTTATGATTTGTTGCTCAAATACTGCACTTAAGATCAGCGCACCAGGACTAAATATTCTCTTACTACTAAGGATTTTATTGTAAGCCATAAAATACACAAAGAGTAAAGATAAAATGGTCCATCAGAGTGTTGACAAACCGCAAACAAGATTATGGTAACAAGACACACTACTTAATCATTTCACTGAAACATTGTTTCAACAATTCAAGTTAATTCTTTTTGATTAATAGGTGTTCACGTTCAGGTCACCGGATTTTTATATTTAAAACTTGTGCCGTAACGTAGCTTGTTTAGTAAGCACCAGATTCTGAAAAATTATAGACATAGTAAGCTATCAAAATAATAACTTCAACTCCAACTTATCAAAACCTGAATAAGATATAGGTACCTAAATATTTTCCAATGCACAGCAGAACCCTGTGTATTGAAAAAGCTTTCAAATACGAATAAGCGATTTGTAGATTTCTTTTTTGTATCTTTCTGAGCGCATATCTCCGAAATTTACGTATTTTCGAAGTCTGCTGCTTGCAATTATACTCTAATCACGGGGCGAGAGGGAGTGGGAAGCGGTCGCCTCCTTCTGCGAAGCAGTCATGCTTTCGAAGGAGGAGGCGGGCCGCGTGAGGGAGAGGATGGCGTCCTCCCTCCAGCCCAGCCGCAGTGGTAGACGCCCACGGCGTCGGACGTCGGCCGACGATCTCCGGCCACCGTAGGCGCGGGCATGCGGACAGCGAGTAAAGGGCAACTCGCTGTCCGACCATGGACCATGCCCGGGTCGACGGCGCGTCGTGTTCCACGCGCGCCTCAAAGAGCGTCAGCAACATGACGAGGCCCCCTCTGCAGAGGGCCGAAGCCTGCCGGGGTCGTGGGACTCATCCCGTTACCGTGGCCCCGGTATGTAAAGGGTTATTGAAGGAACACCGTGGATTTTAGTCAGTAAAAGTCTGACAGTCCCTCCCACCCTGCCCGGAGTGGGAGGACTTATTTGATAATTTTACCACGTTAAAAAAAAAAAAAAAAATCTGTTAATTTACAATACTTAGTTTTAAAATAAGACTAAAATAAACGTGTATGAAGTCTTCATATTATAAATATGGAAGTTCTCTTTCACGCAAAAACGACCAAATGGATTTGTTCGAAACATAAACGTTACAACCAGGAAAATACACACACATAATACTTTTTAATTTGATTTGAATTTCACGCAGACGATTTCACGCACAAAAGCAGCAGTCGAATCCTGGCCGACCACTCACAGCCAATCACTCAGCCCATGTTCCGATAGCAGTCAATATGGGTGTTACTATTCCAATATTGTTCGACTTTTATTACGATACATAAAACGTTACGTTGTGGGTAGTCTTCACAGAATATTATTATATCTTTATGATAGCTAACTTACTTATATATTTAGTAGCAGGTACTTTTAATATAGTACAACGTGCAAAATGCTTTTGCTATTTTACATCAAAAACGAACCCACCAAACGTCGAAATAGCACAAGCGATTAATTTGTAAATCCTACTTCAGCAAATAATTTATAAAACATGCTTTACTGATTTCCAATAATTTTTAATCTACATACGCTGCAACGAACCGACTAAATAAATATGTAAATTAAAATGCATTGGTAGAAATGTTTACTGATACGGACTCTCGTACCGAATAATGTTACGCCACGAATTTTGAAATTAAAGCTCATATTTACATTCCAAAATGGAAGAAGTAACAGTGAGAGTGGATTATTCACAGTATGATATTTTTTTTTATTGATAATAGGTTCGCGTTGACCATCATCTCAACTGATGGTAAGTGATGATGTGGTCGAAAATGGAGCACGCTTGCCTAGAAGTAACCTATTCACTCTTGACTTAAAGACCCCCAGGTTATAGCGATCATTAAACACGACTATATATTATAGATATTATTATATATTTTATATTATTATTAGATATTTTTATCAGCACCTGATTGTCACATTTGAAGGATATTGTCGTTTCGTAAATTAAACTTTTGCTCTTCAAATAACCTGAAGATTTTTTTTTATTTATAATAGGCTCGCGTTTGACCACCATCTCACGTGATGGTAAGTGACGATGTGGTCGGATAATAGATATTTTAAGAAAAAGAAGTGTGGAGATTTACTTAAGAATTTTTTATTATATTTTGTCGGGATTATCTTAAAACATTTATTTTCTGTTTAACATGTGGTATGTTTAATGAAAAGTTTCATGCTTGTACCTTTCCAATCTTATACATACCCACTTTTAAAATGTGCGACTCCTAATAGTTAGAAACGTGTAGCAATAGAAGTAGGTACCTATAACGATTCATGGTTAACGTCTCATGTGTTTTGATCACTAAGAAAATGGCGTGTTATACTGCCAAAACCTAAGCATGTAAACTTTGATAAAAGCAAGTAAAAAATCCCTATACATGTAGATTTTAGCGGTCAAAGCTCAAGATTATATTCCAAACAGTCATTTAATTTTCTTTAGTGCTTGGCACCACAGCGAAGCTGTTTACAAACAAGATAAAATATGCGTAAGGGTGTCGGATCATACGAGATCGTTCCATTGTCTTATATTTAGTGCCATTTGGGGAAATTGTGAGCTATAGGTAAAGTATTCGGAGAAATTAAAACGCTACTTGATCAACAGCTGCAAACTTTCCCTTCAATGTTTTATTTTGTGGTTATTAGAAGAGGTTCACGTATATTTCTTGAATGACTTGACAGCTGATGTATGTACCTACAAGTATATTTTCTACTAACTGATATTGTAATCTTTTAATTTGAACTGTTTTCGATCAATATGTACCCAAGAATAGATAACTTAGCAGAAGTTAAAGAGAATACCTATACTAATATTATAAAGCGGAAAAGTTTGTTTGTTTGAACGCGCTAATCTTCGAAAGTACTGGATGGATTTGGATGCAATTTGGTATGAAAGTAGCTTGAAGCTTTAGGAAGGTTATATGCTACTTTTTACGTGACTGCAAAAAAGGAGAGTTATGTTTTTACCGTGATAGAATCCACGGGAGCGAAGCCCCGCGTGAGTACTAGTTGATTTATAAAAAATACATAGATATTTTCTGCGACTAACTGCAACCCCTCACTTAAGTGTTCACAAACGAATAAGGCGAAATAGAGGTGCTTTTAGAGTAAGCTCGCAATAAAAATATAATGGCATTACTGTTCCCAGGTTTTGTCGAATGGGATTAAAAGATTTATTTGCTGCGCTGATGGAATTTTGGGATTATACAGAATCTTCGTTTTACAGACTTTAACTATTCCATTTATTTAGCGATATTTAGTACGATTTTGTTTATTTTGGTAGAAAAAACTGATGAAGCCGATGATACACTCTATTTATCCATCTTTCGCCACGGGGTTGGTAGAAAAGTATTTATTTATTTATTTATTAAAACTTTATGCAACACAAAATGTACAAAGGCGAACTTAATGCCATAGGTATTCTCTACCAGTCAACCATAGTAGTACCAAGTATCAATTATTCATATACATAGTGAATATGATCACGTGCTCATCATCGCCTCTATATTAGTAACGACATTATTTTAACATCTTCATTCATAGTCAATACTACGCTAGTGCCAGTGAGTGATCTCTTACGAACGCGAAATAAGATCAAGAATATAAAATCGCTAATGTTTGACATACCTACCCACACATTCGTAATAATACGACGCCATTATTTCCGTTAAGTGTTATCATATAACCAGTCTGGTCTACCCGACATTCCACAGACAGATTACTCAGCCACTAAACATAACTACAAATCCTGACTCAAACTTGGAGACATTCGGATTGTTATACCTGACGCGTTTCCACGATTCGTCATCACACGCTTCAGTGTTTCAGGAGACGGACGATAAGCAACTGCCCCGGGCTTTGGCAGCGTGCCCTCACGGATATAGACGGAGACATAATTACGTCGTATGCCGTATCATGTGCCCGCTTTGAACAGACGGCATGGTAATGAAAGACGCGACTATAGGGAGAAATAAGCGTTTCGTTTGATGGGAAATAAATATTAAATTACAACATAAAAATTAAAATGACGGAATAACAACATATTTTTTGGGAGTATGTCTTTTGATCATTAATTTTGGATTTTGTAACATACTTCATGCTGTCGCCGCTACTGACGGTAATCGATGTCAACGTCGATCGTCCAACACCTAGTTCCATCACAAATCATGTGTCTACTAGTATTGTATTGCTGTGTTATCTGCTACCCTTTCCGCAACTTTGTTGAGTTCAGCTTCCAGCCTATCACGACCAACGGCTTTACGTGTAGTTCAAGCTATATAGAAATCTATACAATCCATGCACTGAATTTAGCTAGCGTTGCTTACTCGTAAAGATCAACTCATGCGGCTCTTATTAATTTAGCCACTAGCTCTTAAGCCCGATTTACACTTCAACAAGTACAGTAGCCAGTTAAGAACTCAGACAGTTAAGTAATAAGTAGTAAGTTGTAAGTAGCGTCCAAACGTAGGCGAGTGAGTAGTCATAAGTTGCCCGAGAAGAAAAAAAGAAAATAAAAAAACTAGAGAGGTGTCAAGGGACACCCGGATGGAACGAAGTTCCTTTCGATTAATTAGTGAAGGAATTGTAAAAAAAAACATGTGTGCAATTCACACGTGGTAGCAGTGAAACCTTCAAAAATTTACGAAATTTCAAAGGTATACCGTTGCCCTCTCTCTCTCTCTCTTTACCTCAACTCCCCACGAGACGCCCCTCAACTCATGCCTCAACTCATCCTGCAACTCGACCCGCAACTCGACCCGCAACTCGACCCGCAACTGGACCCGCAACTCGACCCGCAACTGGACCCCCAACTCGACCCGCAACTCGACCCGCAACTGGATCCGCAACTGGACCCGCAACTCGACCCGCAACTCGACCCGCAACTGGACCCGCAACTCGACCCGCAACTGGACCCGCAACTCGACCCGCAACTCGACCCGCAACTCGACCCGCAACTCGACCCGCAACTCGACCCGCAACTCGACCCGCAACTCCCCCCTCAACTCCCCCCTCAACCTACCTGTAACCTACAAATTTATGGACTGTATTAAACTCGCCCGTCTACATGCCAGCCAGTTAAGTTGTAGGGGTGCGGGAGACGCGAGAGAGGGGGCTACTTCGCACTGGACTCGCCGAAAAATAGGATCGTGATCTATTTAACTCAACTTAATCAACAACTTACTACTTAACTCGCTTTTGCCGTTCAAACTACAATAACAACTTAACTCGCCGATGACGCAAGTTAAATCGCTACTGTACTTGTTGAAGTGTAAATCGGGCTTTATTGTCATGTTGTATTGCTCTTTACATAAGCTTAAGCAATCGCTGTTGCTTATTGTTGCCTAAATCTGTCAGTTGTGACAACTTTATGGTAACAGACGCATGCATTATTTGCATTCAATACGAGTAAGAAGAAAAGAATATTAGCTTTTGTCTCAAGGAATAGTTCTAGTTCAGTCTTATAAATTACACACATTAAATATTCAATGTATATGCTCATTGAACCTGACCTTTATAGCAACTAATCCCCGGAGACCCTCGCAGCTAACGGTTACAAGATACAGATAACACATTAATATTTCATTCTTTGAATTGAACTCAGAATCTTCTAGTGCTCCAATAATTAATTGATATATTTAAAAACATATTTCAGGAAGTACGATTTTTTTCCGGAACACTAACTTTTGCAATTGGTAATCATGTTTACTGAAACGACTCATCTAATGTGTGATATCAAATAGACAAGATCGAATAGCTTTTGTCCAAATGGTCTCGGTAGTCGCAGCCAAATTGGCAGTGAGTCCCTACCTACCATCTACTAAAACAGCGTATTAAAATACAATCTATAACAAAAAAATAGACTTCCGAAAAATTACTATTCTATCGGACACTATAAGGCAGGATTCCATGGAGCATCTGACAAATGGCTGTGGTACGATGCTTTCACGTTGCTGTCTAACGCTTTCGACGCTGGATTCTTTTTTCCAAATTTAAAATACCCAAATTTAAAAGATTTTTTTTTGTATGTGTGCTTCATTCTTTATTGTGTCTGTATCAACGCATATTTAACATAAAACAAATACTTGCTCAATAACCAGGGGCCTCTGTATATAAAGTGTTCATCAAAATTAATGAAGCGGTAACGAACTCAATTAGTAACGAGCTAAGACTAATTCGACAATTAGTATTGTTGCGAGATGTTTATTATTAAGCAACAATTTGGCAACTAAACTATTATCAGGAGCGCATATGCACCATGTCGGAAACGCGGACTTGTTAAATCGCAGACGTCTTCCAATTTTCTGCATGCAAATGACAAGTAATGTTTTTTTTTTTTTAAGACGGGAGTCACCTCGTCGAGAAAAAAGCCGAATTTTCCAGCCGTTAACTAGATTTGGGAAGACTAGAGCGACTACAAACTGTACCATATTTGTTTTAGCATTTAATTTATCTATGTAACATTTTATGTAAGTGTTTCTATGTATACTTTTATTTACGTACGTATAAATAAATACGTCGTCAGTACGTCTCCCACCCGCGGTTTAACTCGTAGTTTATTGTTTAATGCTGGGAATATATACCTATAAGTATAATCTACCAGACATACAGGTATGTAATTTGAAAAATAAATCAAACAGTCAACGCAATCCACTGCTGAAGCTAGTAGAGCTTTTCCAAGTTACCAAAAAGAACTATACAAATAAATAGAAGTTAGACGTTGATGTAATGATCGGGGAACATTACTGATAAATAATTACATGCGTACGCGCATACGTCAACACTAGAGCTTCACGCTATGAATACACATTCATAAATTCTTTCCTCATTACATTCCAATATGTTCCATCTCCTACTTCTAACAGTGTCTAATCTATACTAATATTATAAAGAGGTAAAATTTGTAAGTTTGTATGTAGGGGGTAATCTCTGAAACTACCGAACCGATTTTGAAAATTCTTTCGCTTACATGTAGCTGCATTATCCCTGAATGCTATAGGCTATAAATTATCTTTATATCATGCATATTAGCCGAGCTATTATAATCTTTGTCAAGCAAGTCGGGGACGGGATCCCGTGGAATATTTTCGACTTCTACGCGGTCGAAGTCGCGGGCAGAAGCTAGTCGTACATAGTTTTGAAAAGGTACAAACGTTAACTATTTCTACAGGTATTGTGGATTGAAAAGAAAGGAGATGTTTCATTTTCGGCCATCAGATGTACATTTATCGAAAAAAAGGAGTAAATACTACAAATTGGGGACAATATTTTCTGGTGAATTTGAGCCTGATTTGTTGTGTACAAAAAATAATAGTTTTTCAATTATTGCCATGTTTTATTCAACATGGCGTCTCGTTTGCTTGCATACTTCATTCGTTCTGAAATCATGTCTCATCAAATCAATGTTATGTAGAAGATAATTAAAAAATGTGTGTATTCTTGTAGTGTTAAAAATAAATTACTATTATTCTCTTGTACATATTTTTGAGTAAACATAATTAAGTGTGATGATTTCATTGTTACAAAAATCTTTAGTGTCCATCGTGTCCATTTTTGAAATGTGTTTCCGAACGAATTCAAAATAACCACTATTGTTGTCTTGAAACTCTATCAGTCACTAGTCTGTCAGGTCCCCGCTAGGGTAATAGTGTTCTGTGGGTTAGTTCTGTTGAACAAAAACAAAACAAGGTTAAGTAAACGTCATTTCTACAACCTGTCATGGCTGTCATTACTCTTAGGACAAACGTCAAACATTTTCAATTTTTATTTTGTACATAAAAACCATTTGATATTATGAAAAAAATGTTACTTTATTCTATTCAGGGGTAAGTTTCCCAGCTTTGCTGAAATGTACATGTTATGGCCGGAGCCCCATATAAAAATGAAACATCTCCATTGTTCAAATTTCACGCTAGACTGCTTAACTTTGACGTTCAATGTATAATGACTGATTCCGAAGATTACCGACCGCTTCCAAAGAATGCAATTCTTGTAAACCTCAAATTTCAGGGTCATAAAAACGTTCGATGTGCCCTGTCCTATCTATCTATGTCAATGAAAACAAATGAATTATTACTCACGTTTTCTCGCCATAGATTCGCATAGGACAGGGCTAGTTAACAAACGTCATTCGCCAGTGATGGCTGCGCAAGATTGACAGGTGCCTACCACACGGCTGTCAGTGTTACTAACATTGTTAGCGGGAGGTTTTAAATGCATTATTATTGCCAGTCTGTTAGAACAAAGCTGATTATTTGTTTGGTTAATTTGTATAGGTATGTGGTTTTAACACTATTCCTTTTTGTGAAAATTGAATATTTTTACATACAACATTTTTACATGCAGTAAAATAATGTTCAGTTTTCTGTAAAGCTAGGATGATTACAATCTTTGATTATTCATCATGTTCAAACCTAATTTTTAATTTTCTGTCTGTTTTCTTTTTGACGTTTGATCTTATATTTTGTATATGAATAAGAAGAAAGTGAGCTAGCAAATAAAAAAACATTTCACTCACAAATTAGTTGAAGGGCTGTAAAGAGGGTAGGATTTAACGATGGGGCTGTCCAAAACAGGCTATTTGAATCCTGCTCCAGGGATTCAACCAATCTTACTCCTATTTGCATCCCAAAGTGAAAACATAAATTATTTAACTCATCAGCACTGAGTTTTTATTCGCAGAACTAAACAATGGTCGTGAAATATTCACGTTTGGGGAAACTCGCTCAATAGCTTTGAATAAATTATTGCATCTCAGTGCTTAAGGAAAAGTATATGAAAAATACATAACAATTTGCAAAAACCCGCTGCAGAATTAGCTTTAACTCGAACAGATAATAAATAAATTCTATTCTATTTTAGATATGGTCTCCTTAATTGGCTGCTCTAATAGGCGGCAGGCATTTGACACTGACTGATATCAGAATTCAAATATATATGAAAAGGTACTATATAAAGGTAATATTATAAATGCGTATCGCAATTTTATGTAAGGTAAAATCACCGCAAAACAGGCATCAGAACGAACTTTATCTGACCCTTATAAATTGCTTAAAGTTTGGAGCTACAAAAATTCCGATCATATTTCCAATAAGTTAGTGACCTACATTTGTGACGGGCACCCGGGCAGGTGGGCACACTCGGGCATTTGTTACAGTAATGCCCAGTTGTCGCTGTTATGCCCAAGTGTCAATAAATTAATATAAAAACGTAATTCGAGAGGTCTGCGGCCTATTGCTGAGTTTTCTAACACAATATATTATGAAAGGGAAAGGTAACAATTTCACAGTGAAATCGTGACAATCGAATATGACCATAGATTTAAATAAAAGTCATAACTATGATTTGGTGTGACCGAGATTATTATTTATTTTTGATGAAATTATCTTTTTTTTCTGGGTGGGAAAATCATCGAATAACTTCTCTCGCTCTGGGTTAAGCGGAAGGGAGTGTCAGACTTCTACTGACTAAAACCCATCCTGTTCCTTAAGCTACCCTTAAGTTCCGGGGCCACGGTATCTTGTTACAATATTTCCGCAGCCCCGGCGGGCAATGGCCTTATGAGGCCCCGTCGCTGGTGCTGATCTTGGCTCAATAAACTCGCGTTGGGAATAACTGCTAATTACTAATATGTTGTTTTAGAATGTCGCCAGGATAAATCAATTAGGTACATATTCTGTGTACTAATTCTGTCTGGATAAATAGCAAGTAGGTAAAATTTTGATCGTCTGTTTTAATACAAAAATCTTAAAAGTTAAAAAGCTTTTATTTAATGTTTCTTTTGCTAGCAACGAAAAAGAGTTTTCATAGTTAATACTACAGGGAATTTAAGTAAATTTAATACATAAGGCCCGCCATGCCCGAGGGTTGGGCCCATTTATGTAGATTCAATATTTACCTACGCTGAATTTGTAGTTTGAAAACTGTCAAGTTGTTATTCTTGCGATAGCGATAGCCTTTTGTTTTGATAGGAATGAGGTATTAAATAGGTTTGTATTTTGTAATATGGCTCAATAGTTATATTATTAAACACTAGAATTCACGTGGGGCTTCGCTTCTGTCGACTTTATCACGATAAAAACATTAGCCTCATTCTTTTGCAGTGGGGTAAGATGTAACCTATAACCTTCCTCAAACTGCTTTCATACCAAATTTCATCCAAAACCACCCAGTACTTTGGAAGACTACTAAACTTTTGTTGTAAAATTGCTAAACAACTAAGATAGAATAGATGTGACTTCGTTTAAACAAGTTACAATTAATAGTTTCATTATCTCCTAAGTGGCCTGGAATAAATTTGCTTCTCCTCTCTTTTCCTCCTTCCTCCTGCAATTTGTTGCAGAAACAAAAGCGTATAACATGATCATTATTGACACTACGCCACTCGCTTTGACTCCTTTATGACAGGAATAATTTTCCCTTCTGTTTTCTTTTTTTTCGTCTTATGCATGGCAAAATTGATGAATCAAATTCTTACTTAGGTACGCAAAGGTTATGATAACCCTCTTTTGAACTCGTTCAGTGTTTTGGCAGTTTTATAACTACATACATTTTCAATAGTTTTGTTCGTTTGTCAAGTTCTAAAATAATCCCACCGGCGTAATTCATAATTGGTAACTGGCCACGGTACTAAAGCTCCGCCATAGATACATTTTTCGTTATAAAATGAATACCCGATGAAAAGCGCGCGGTAATCGATTTTTTGCTTTCACTATTTAAGCTCGAGCCTGCCATAATAGAAAGCTACAATACCTGCCAATATCGCAAAATGAGAGGCATCTTTAGATTATTACCGCAGATTTTTCTATCGTGAGTACCCTACATCATATAAAAGACATTAAATTAAAATATGAATAGACTTTGCCTGAACGTTTAATTCCAAAAATAGAAAAATAACAGTGAATGATGATGACTAGTTTTTCACCTTGACCTATCACAATACAGAAATTAATAGAATATGCCCTTTACATAAATATTCGATTAGGGAAGCTCGATTAAGTTGAATAGAAATGAAAGACCAATTAAAATGTTATATGTTTCAATAAGTTCGTATCATGATTATACCTAGTGAAACACTGAATGCAACAACTGAACTGAATGCAAAAGCAACTTGAATTGAAAAGAATGGAATGATTTAGTTTATTTTCAACCAAAGTTGAGCATATGGATCGATCGTTCATCCAAAAGGATACCTGTGTTCCATCTGTGGAAATGTAATAAGCTAACAATTCTTTTACTTTTTATCATACTAATATTATAAATGTGAAAGTCTTTTGTCCGTCACGCATAGGGATTTTGAAGTTCTGGGGTTAAAATAGGTTACTTTTTAATAAATATCTAAAGGGCTGAAATAGGATAAAAGTCCGTATGAACAATCATGCGAACAAAATCACGAACTATGACAGTTAATTTCAAATCATTTTAGATTTTCAAATTTCGTTCTTAACAACAAATAGTCCAATCTGTCACTGGTGAATGGTAGTGACAATGAAGTACCTGTTTGTATCTAACTAATAGGACAACTAAGTTTAAGATGGACAACAACACAATTAAAATACAGTTAACTTGGGAGTTAACTGTATTTTAATTGTGTGTATGAATTTTGATAGGGTGGGCCCTATCAGGATTCATAGACTCGACTAAGTAAGTTCAAACCAGAGAATCTCTCGGTTCTATGATTATCTCCGCACTAACGAATACACTGTTTAAACTACTGACTTTGTTAACTACAGTATTACACCACTGGGGATTTCAGTAACTATTGTCGGCGTGAGGCTTTTGTGTACAATCACGAACATCAATATTATACAATGTCATAAAATTCACAAGGATTCCTGTCGTAATGTATGAAGAAATCTATTTCGAAGAATGAAATGTTGAGAAAGTTTGGGAAAGTAACTACCCATTAACGTTGCACCTATTGGCCTAATTTTATTAACGTTTGATGTGTCTTCCTAAATACTAATATTGTCCAGTGGTCGATATTCAACCATAATTTAAATTACATCAAACGCGTTGATATAAAAAAAAAATATTAGCTTTCTGCACTCCTTCTTCATATGAACTGTAACTGTGCTAAATTTAATATTATTTAATTTAATATATTATATTTTTATTTAAAAATTGAAAATAGGTTCACGTTTGACCACCATGTCACCTCAGGTAAGTGGTCGAAAACGGAGCACGCTTACCTAAAAATAACTTATTCACTCTTGACTTAAATACCCCTAGGTTATAGCTATCGGGAAACACAGACTCCGGCAGGGAAATCCACTTCTTAGCCGTAGGCACAATGAAAGTATTCCCAAAACTGCGTAATTTTCGTAAAAACGATCCAAGTTTTTGCTTGCTTGTATTGTAATCGTAGAAACTCGTCACGTGAAAATTGTATGTACTGTATCGTCTTACTTTTATTTTATGTGTCTGAAAAAAATACCATATTCAATTCTATTTCACAAACTGACAAAATTACTATTTACATATTTATTTTTATAAAAATACCGTATCGTCAAAATGATTAAATCTTTTATGTAACTTTCTATTGAAATTTTTAAAGATACTCGATATTATAGTACAGTTTTATACTTAGGTAATTGATTTCTTTAAATATTCACAAAGAAGCAGAGCACATCTGCATTTTTTCTCACAGAAACTGTAAATTGGAGTTGAAGAGCTGTTCATGTTGAAAGGTACCATTAATTGAAAACGCACAGACACCTGCATTAATTGAGTACCCTTTAAATTCATTAAAATGTCTGAAACGAGGAAGGAAACATAAAATAGAATGAAAACTCAATCATCCTTAAGAAATAACAATAAGGAAACGATCAGATGAAAAATCTTTTCTTTTCAAAAGTGTTATCTTGTGAGGCTCAATTGCCGTCTATCTGTCTGTCAATATATGCAAAACGGTAACATGGTTATGGGCCCAGTATGCGCAAAGAAGAGGAATTGTACTAAGATATAATGAGCGACCGAGACCTGGCCACCATGTCTGCAGGAGGCGGAAGCGTGAGTGGGCTTTGTATTGAAAGACTGAAAGGACGAGACAATTACCTCATCTGGAAGTTCAATATGAAAAACCTGCTTATCCATGACGACCTTTGGTGTTCTATCGACGGGTACCCGGAGGGCGATAAGTCCAGTCCGGAGCTAAAACGGCGTAAGGATGAAAGGGCGTTGGCTAAAATCTGCCTGTCAGCGGATGCTTCGTGCGTGTCCCACGTGATGACTGCGAAGACGAGTAAGGATGCCTGGTTGATCCTGGAGAAGGCGTACGACGATAAGGGCATCGGCAGGAGATTAAAACTGTTGCGGATGCTGTGCTCGTTAAAGTTGGACGACTTCGGTGGTGATATGGACAAATATGTTGGCGAATGTTTGTCGTTGTCTCAACAGTTGGCGGCTGTAAATAAACCAATTGACGATGAGTTCCTGGCGGCGATTATTCTTCAGGGATTACCTCCTAAGTTTGATCCAATGATCATGGCCTTGGAGAGTAGTGTGAGCGACCTAACTAGTGACTTTGTGAAGGCTAAACTGCTGCAGAATACGAAGTGGTCTGATAATTGCAAAGGTGGAGATTGCCTGATTGCTGATAAGTCAGAGAAAATTTCTAGTAAGAGGCGAAAAGAAAAGAAGCCGAGGTGTTGGAACTGCGGAAAGTCTGGTCACGTTAAGAAGGAGTGTACCCAGAAAGGGGGTGCGATGGTCGCGACTCAGTTCTTGGCTGATACGTGGTACGTAGACTCGGGTGCATCGAGTCACATGACGGGACGGCAAGACTGGATACACGATTTTTCTTCAAGCAGTGTAGAAGTGAACGTGGCGAGCGGACAGACTTTGAAATGCGACGGTATCGGTAAAGTGCGTTTGAAACTCGGAGATTATGATTTGACTCTTAAAGAAGTGATGTACGTTCCGGGAATGAGTGTTAATTTACTTTCTGTAAATAGTTTAGCAGTTAAAGGGCTTAGAGTGGAGTTTATTGAGTCTACTTGTAAGATTTATAGAAATAAATCTTGTATAGCTAGTGTTAGGTCTGTTGGCGGGGTATACAAACTGCATACTAACGCGATAGCTTTAAGTAGTGTAAATAAGGTTTCAAAGGAGTCTTGGCACCATAGATTGGGTCATTTGAGTTATGACAGCTTAAAGTCACTGTCACACATTATTGATTTTCAGAATACAGAAATTGCAAATAATTGTGATGTTTGCATTCTTGGAAAACAAATAAGATTTCCGTTCAAGAAATCGGCTTGTGACGTAGCGGCTAAGCGTTTGGATCTGGTGCATACGGACTTGTGTTCGATTCCTGTTACGTCTCACTCAGGTAAACGCTACATTTTAACGTTTCTAGACGATCACTCGCGGAAAGTATTCTTGTACTTCTTGAAAAATAAGAGCGAAGTAGCTAGCGTCACCAAAGACTTTGTTAGGCTCGTGGAAAACCAATGTGAATCCAAGGTAAAGGCAATACGCAGTGATAACGGTACGGAGTATGTAAATGAAGAGCTGAGCGCATTCTTCAGACAGAAGGGGATTGTGCATCAGGTCACTGTTCCGTTTTCGCCCCAAATGAATGGTGCGGCGGAGAGGTTGAACAGAACACTTTTGGAAAGGGTACGTTGTATGTTGTATCACGCGGGTTTGGATCACAAGTTGTGGGCTGAGGCGGCTAACACCGCAGGGTACCTTATTAATCGGTCTCCGTCTAGTAGATTAGGTGGGAAGACGCCCGAGGAGGTTTGGTCGGGTAATAGGGTAAAGTATGACCACTTGCGGGTTTTCGGTTGCGAGGCCTATGTACATATTGATGACATTATGCGGAATAAGTTACAACCTAAGAGTAAGAGGTATATTTTTGTCGGTTATGAAGACAATGGCAGATCTTACAGGTTGTATGACTCTGTGACACATGGTATAAAAAGAAGCCGTGATGTCAAATTCAATGAAAGTGTGCTCCCAGCTAAAGACCTAGGAACTGGACACGGATCAACCACTACAAAAATATTTCTTTCAGGGGAAGAAGTTGACGATTTCACTGGTGAGTGGAAGTCAAGCGTGCCTGAGAGTGAGGTGGTTGGTGATGCAGCTCGGGCGACTGTCACTGAAGAGCTGGTAACGGGAAATGTTGAGCCGGTTATGACAGCGAGCGGTGATGATGGTGGCGAGGACAATTTGGTTTTTGAAGATAGCGTTGAGGAGGTGGTAGAGCCTCCGGAGCCGAGGTACAATCTTAGATCTAGACAACCTAAGGGTTTGTACGCACATGATGCGATCCCAGTTGAACCGCGCTCTGTTAAGGAAGCTCTGGGTTCGGGGCAGAGCGACTTGTGGAAGCAAGCTATGCAGGTGGAGATTGATTCGTTCAATCAGCATGAGGCTTGGGAGTTGGTGGATCGACCTATGGGTAAAAATGTGGTTCGGAATAAATGGATCTTCAAAATTAAGTGTGACGCCGAGGGGAAGATAGCCCGGTATAAGGCTAGGTTAGTAGCCAAGGGTTTCACCCAAAAGTATGGTGAAGATTATTTTGAGACGTTTTCACCGGTAGTACGGTACAGTTCGTTGCGATTGTTGTTGGCGATAGCCGTAGAGATGGATCTAGATATAGACCATCTGGACGTACAGACTGCGTTCCTCAATGGTAATTTAGATGAGGAAATTTTCATGTTTCAACCGGAGGGGTTCATTTCACCTGGTGGAGAAAATAAAGTCTACAGATTAAAGAAGGCAGTCTATGGACTGAAACAAGCTTCACGAGCTTGGTATCAGAGGGTGAAGGACGTGCTTCTGTTGACAGGTTTTGTTCAATGGCAACTTGAACAATGTATCTTCTACAGACGAAATGGTAAGTCCGTTGTTTACATTGCGTTGGACGTCGACGATTTTATTGTGTGCTACAATGATGCGCGCATAGCTGAAGAGCTGAAAGAGAGTTTGCGTAAACCGTTTAAGATTAAAGACTTGGGTGCGGTACGACATGTTCTCGGGGTCGCGGTGGAGCGTGACAGGACGAACGAAACTCTTAAGCTTTGTCAGGGGCGGTATGTTGAGCGGTTGCTCGACAGTTTCGGTATGTCGGAATGCAAACCAGTCCAGACTCCTTTGGACCCGAACATTAAGTTTACTGATACGAGAGTGTTAGGCGAGGGTAATGTTCCGTATAGGGAATTGATAGGTTCTCTTATGTATCTGAGTGTTTTTACACGGCCGGACATTACGTATGCAGTTTCCTACTTAAGCCAGTTTAATACGTGTCATACTATGGAACACTGGAGGGCTGCGAAACGTGTATTGAGGTATCTTAAGGGGACTCAAAGCGCTAGTCTTGTGTTTAGTAGGTCGGGTCATGCAAAGGTTGAGGGGTTTGTAGACGCGGACTGGGGTGGTGACGTACGCGACCGAAAATAATTTTCGGGATTTGTTTTCAAGTATGGCGGAAACACCATCTCCTGGGAATGCAAAAAACAAATGTGTGTTAGTTTATCAAGTACTGAGGCTGAGTACGTTGCTCTTAGTGAGGCTGCTAAGGAGGCGCGTTGTCTTAGGGACTTGGTTACTGAATTGACTGGTAGTTCTGGGTTAGTAGTCGATCTCTTCAATGACAATCAGTCCGCTCAGAAACTTAGTGTCAATCCAGTGTTTCATAGGAGGACTAAGCATATAGATATCAGGTACCACTATGTTAGGGAGGCTGTTAATAATCAAGTAATCAAGCTGAATTATTTGTCTACTCAGGAAATGGTGGCTGATGTACTAACAAAATCTTTATGTGCCCCTAAACATAAGTTCTGTGTTGTGAACTTGGGCTTAGGTTTTAAGCCAGTTGAGCCAGCGGTGATGTCTAAGTTCAAACAGCGATTGAGGGGAAGTGTTGGAAGTTGACCTTCTTTGAGCAGTCACTGTTTGATTTGTCATTTTTTCTATTCTATACTGCTGTCGTAGTTTTTTTGAATAGGGAATGTCTTTGGTAGTTTTGAGTGTCAATGTGATCGCCTGACGGCTGCGCTCATGTATTTTAATAAGTTGTTTTATTTTACAATATATCTAGTGTACAAGTTCTTCAGGTCTTTTATTGCATCAACGGAAGAACCCTCTGCAAAACGGTAACAATATAATTATCGATTTATCACTGATCTTGATTTTTAACCGACTTCAAAAATAAAGTTCAAGACGAATTGTAAACCTCCTTTTTTTGAAGTCGGTTAAAACGCGTGAAAAAATTTTTTTTTGCAAAAAAATAGAACCGACTGCCATATCAAAACACTACAAAGGCAAAAATAACTTTAATTTCGGAAGGCGGTGTCTTTAGTTTTGTATATATATATATTTTGTTTTTGACACCGCCTTCCGAAATTAAAGTTATTTTTGCCTTTGTAGTGTTTTGATATGGAAGTCGGTTCTATTTTTAGCAAAAAAAATTTTTTTTTATATACTCGTTTAACACCTTTTTATTTGTCCGGTAGGAAAATCATCGATTGACTTCTCCCACTCTGTGTCAGACTTTTAATGACTAAAAACCCACCCTGTTCCTTCAGCTGCACTTAACTCCCGGTACAGTTCCGGGCCGCGGTATCTCGTTAAAACATTCCCGCAACCGGCATACGTTTAACACCTACAACTGTTATTCCATAGAACATTCCTGAATAACCCACGTATTTGTATTTTGATCATATCTATTTATTAACCCCCGACGCAAAAAGAGGGGTGTTATAAGTTTGACTGCTATGTGTGTCTGTGTGTGCGACCGTACCTTCTAAGAGGGTGAACCGATTTCATGCGATTTTTTGTTAGAAAGCATGTTTTCCGGCGATGGTTCTTAGACATGTTTTGTCAAAATCGGTTCGGCCATTTACTAGGTATGGGGGGTGAAAGTGGGGATGAATAATCGAATGTTGTCAAACAAACCCAAGTGAGGTATCAAATAAAAGGGGATGACGTGTATATTAAAATCAGAAATGTTTTATTAAAATCGGTTCCACTATTTACTAGGTATGTGAGGTGAAATTGGGGCTGGATAATTAAATAATGTTAAATATACCCAAGTGGAGTATTAAATGAAAAGGAGTGACGTGCATATTACAATTAGATATGTTTTATCAATATTGGTTCAGCTATTTACTAGGTTTGGAGGGTGAATAATCGAATATTGTCAAATATACCCAAGCACGACGTGTAGATACTATATTACAAAAAAAAAAAAAATTTACTCCCTACACAAAAAGTACTTAAGTTGTTTAAGATACATCTCTTAAAACGTAAAAAATATAGTCGCGGGCGGGATATCGCTATGTAACAAACTTTAAATATCAAATATCGATTCTGAATTACGATACCCTGCATGTATAGTGAATTTTTATTCATATAGTGAGAGGTTATGAAGATACGTTATTAACAAGACTGTTGAGAACAGTTTAGCTACATGATGTATCGACCATCCTACAAAAAGGAAGCCTATAAAACATTTACATTACATTACATTTTAAATTAATATATATACTAAAATCTAGGGATTACTTGGGTAATTAATTAGTCAAGCTTTAATATTATATTTACAACTAAACTTTAAGTAAACAAGCACATAATGGCCATTTACTTAAGCTCAGGTGGAAAACTGTTTCCATTATAATCTTATCAGTGCTATTTATTAATATTATTGTGATAACAACCAGTAGGTACTTAAATTACAGTTGTTTATCGATGTACAGCAGTTATCTATTTCTCCTGCTACTTATATAAATGTTAGCTTATGTCAATGATAAAATCGAAATCACTGATTTGAGTACTTATTTTACTTTAATTTGTTTGTAAACATTCATTTTTTTTATTGTTTGGAATATTCCCGGCTTCGTTGTTGTCTGCAGTATATACCTACGACACAGATTATAAAACCATATAATGAATATTTATAGGATGTATTAGGGTCAGGAGGGTCACGAAGCCCGTGGGAACAAGAGAGGGTAGGATAGGAAATGTTGCAGGACAACAAATAAGTACAGGCGTAGAATTGGCTGGAGACAGTGTGTGTAAGAGAGATAAGTGGAAGGTTCCTATGACCTTTCCACTGCAGTGGAACATAAAACAAAAAAAAATTCGACAACTTTACTATGCTGGAAGAAACTTAAATCTGGATAAACTATGTATAATTCAGTCAAACAGTACATATAAGCTATGTACGGTAGTCATTAGTTATTTGCAAAATCTAATTAAACACAACAAAATTAGCCAAACTAATTAGCAACGACAAACCGCAGTTTAGCTAATAATTACCTAAACGTCAAATGTAAACAGGTCAACTGTAAAAGGGAATGAGAGGTCAGCCGACTCATTTATTTTTAAAAGCTCCGAATAATAGGGCATTGTTCTACTCTTTGATGATTTTAATAACATGCATAAGTAAAAAGCCCTTTAATTAGGGATTAAAAAAGTCTGTGCCGCTTTTAATTTACGCGTGTTGCGGTTTTCTGTTATTTTTTTAACTGAACGTTAGTCTGTAAACATTAATGGAACTTGGGCATCCGATTTTATCTGGTTTATCAGTTGGATTTTCAATAATTCAAAATCAAAATCAAAATTGTTTTTATTTTACATAGGCCTAAATGGGCACTCATAAAACGTCAGAAGTTAGTGCACGGTTCGAAATTGGTCGTTTCCTATGGAGAAGAACCGGCAAGAAACTCTACGGTTACTCTTTTAAAAAAAAATCTTATAATAATCGTAATATAACTAAACAGAAATGAATCTCAGAGTCTATAGTATTCACACATTTACATTAAAAATTAACTTTACAAAACTGCAAATAAACTAAAGAAAATGACATAAAAATAAAAATTATATAGGTACAAGTAAAATAAAATAAAAATAACAACAAAAAAAAAAATCAGTGGAATAGTTTCTCTCATTTATTTAATTTGACGATTCAAAGCCAACCTCAACATTCTACAACTGAAGAAAGGTCGTATATAATTTATTTATTATGTATGAGTAACCATTCAGAACTTCATGCCTCGAAAACCACGTTAAGCGGCTGGTCCCGGCTGTCATTTATGGACTTACGATGACAGTTTTAACTAGTAGTTAGAAGCCAGAAAATATGACACCATTCTTCTCGAGGAATTTGTGTTAATCTGATAGTGGGCTATGTTTGAAAGAGGCAGGTAATCCATGTAAAATACATGTTTTCATCTGTGTACGGGTAGGGTACATTTGAAATGATAAACTGATAAAATGAAAATAATGATATATTAAAAGTACACAACTTAACAAATAGGAAAAATTGATGTACAAAATGATAATTGATCGACACGTGGCGAAAGCGTCTTTGATAAGTATTTTGCCCGTTATGTGTCTTAAAACTACTGTTATTGTACGGTACGCTCGTACAATAACAGTAGTTTTAAGTTTATGCTGACATCGACGCGCAGCGAAATGCATGTTCGACTTATAACTAATTAATTCAACGCATCGCGTTAGTAGCATCAGAAAAGTGTCGCGATCTGCATTCAGCATGGTGCGGAGCCTAAGGCTTTAAGCGCATAAGACATCAGAAAGAAGAAAATCAAGATTTTTAATTGTAATTTTCTTATTAAGTACATACATTTGCAGGCAGATCATGTCGCCGATAGTTAATGCAAATGAAGTACATTTGACTTTGAAATTCATACTCAGTTTTATAATTGGCATCATTTTTCTTCAAAATGACGTGAAGTTCATGGCCAATGATTATCATTCCTATTTAGAATTTAAATACATTTTTGTCCTGTATTTATTGCGTAATCGAGTGGAAGTAAGGTTGATATTACGCAGACGGGAAAAAAACGATTTAGTATAATGTTTAAGGGAAGGAAGCGTCATCGTCACTTCGTCATTTAACTTAAAATTTTCGACATAAAAAGCCTTGTCTTCTGTGAAAACAAGTTGAACAGATGAGAAATAGTGTTGTTGGATAAAATGTTAACTTATCTACCATTTAATAATTGGAACCAAATATAATAAATCAAAAGAAAAACAGAAGTTGTTAGAGTTAACATCAGAAACAGTTTGGTTTAATAATAAGATTAATGATAAGATTACGTGCTTCACACCAGCAACGTCACTGCGATTGTAATAATTCTACATTGATCGCTAAACCGTCATTAATACCTATTTAGTCCATTCGAAATCAGGTGAATTCTGCAGTCTCATTGTGATGTGAAAAGGTTTGAGCGTTTTCATACAATTGTGTTGGTGGAAATAACGCTGCAATGCCTACACAAAAATAAATCATGTAACAAAATTCTATTTAAAATATTATCTTACATGCGCTTGACAGGATCTGTAAATTTATGTAATAAAATACGAACAATAATAAAAAATAAACATAATATTCTTGTAGTAATTCTAAATTGTCGAGAATTATTAAATTAAAAACTTTCTATCGAAACTTCCGCTATAAAATATAATTGTCTTTTACTAATATTCGTAATGTAAAACTAAAATATTAATTGCATACTATTATTAATTACCAAATAATAACTTTAAATGTCATTTGATGTAATAATTTAAAAATTTAAGTAAATATATGTTAAAGTAAGGGATGTGCTGTTCTTGGTTGATCAATTGAGTTGGACAATATGGCATAAAGGCGATGGATAGTGCGCCATCCAATTCAGCCCGTCCGATTAGCATGTACGGCAAGCCGAAAAAAGCCGAAAGCCCTTGGGAAAAGCAAGCCAAATACTTACGCGTAGTCCTCGATAGACACCTCTCCTTCGCTGAGCACATAAAGCAGGCACGTTTGCGAGCCGCTTTCGCTCCAGGTAGGCTCCACTTCATTCTTAGCTCCCGCAGCAAGTTATCACTCAGGTGCAAGCTGCGTATTTTCACCGCGGTTATCTGTCCCATCATGACCTACGCCTGCGTTGTTTTCGCACACGCAAAGCCCTACCTCCTCCACAAGATACAGACCCTCCAAAATCGATTCCTCCGTACAGTCACGGGAGCCCCCTTTTATGTTCGAAATGAGCTTCTTCACGTAGACCTCAAGATGCCCACCATCCAGCAGTTCATGAAACGTGTCTCCAAGCGTTTCTTTGATACTGCAACCCAACATAGGAATCCCCTTATCGCATCGGCCGCCCGATACGAACCTTCGCGCATTTCTAAGATTCGCCGACCAAGGCATACCCTCGTCACTCCCGATGACGTAATCACCCTGCTCCAAGAGAGCCGTAAGGAAACCAGCACAGTTTACAAAAACAAAAATCGACCGTCTTTCCGTCCTCGCCGCCGAGGCCCGCCGCGACGTCCCCGTAATTGTCCGCCCCGACCCTTGCCAGAGCCAGCCCGCGACGTTGAGCCAGTAGCTTTAAATTCCCTTATTAATAATAATAATGATATGATCCAGCCTGTCCCTAGCTGCCCTCCCCCTGCGACGCCCTAAGCCGAGGTCCGTACCCCACAGGGGGTGCCCTTAGCGTGTAGTCGCCTAGTTTGTAAGTTTTTTAATAAGCCCTGGCTGGAGGCTTTAATTAATTTATTAATTAAGGCAACCACAGGCAAGCTCGGTTAAGCAGCCGACAACCTCAGAGGTTGACCTGCGAGACGCCACTCACAAAAAAAAAAAGCCATCCAATTCAGTTGTGCCTCGACTACGGAACAGATCACTTCTCTTCAACGTTAAGTATTTTATTTTATTATTAGTAGAGATGCGCCGAAAGTTCCGCCGAATATTCGTATTCGGTGTATTCGGCATATTTTTTCATGTTCGTATTCAGCCGAATATTCGGCTGATTTGCCGAATAATTACCGAATATTTAAATTATTGTTAATATTAATAAACAAAATTTTACTAAACAGTAAGGTTAACTAAATAAGTGTGGTTTATTCAGAAAGTTGTTAATAGTTTTTTGTGAATGAAAGGAACAGTACTCTTAACCGATACTTATCACCGATTACTCGAAGACGGCTGAACCGATTTGGAAAATTCTTTGTTTTTTAAAGAATTTACTTCAAAAGTGGTCCCATTGTCATCAAGTCAGGATCTGATAATGGAATCCTGGAGAAATCGGGGGAACTCTTCAAATATTATAGGCACAACTATAGTGATTTGAATATTTTTACACCTAGTAACTTGTGCAGTTGCATTCGAAAAGCACCATTTGGTGAAGTGGAACTGATGATGATGACCACAGATGGCCACCGGAACTACTCAATTCTTCGATTACTTGAATATGGTTACCAAGCCAATATGCTCGTCACAATGTGGAACTCCAAAACAAGAAGGACTCCGCAGCAATTAACGACCCAGCATAAGGAAAAGCAATATTTTGTAAAAGATTATATTAGTTGACATTTAGGCTTTTGTAACTAGGTAAATTATAAACCGACTAACTAAAAAGAGAGAACAAAAACTTTTTAACAAAAATTAAACTTAAACGAAATTAAAGTTATTTTTCACGTTGTAGTGTTTTTTGCAAGTTGGTTTAATTTATTGTTAAAAAGTTTTTCGTACCAATTATTTATTTACAAAATAAAAAGATTAACTTTAACAATCATCTAAATATATATAACTCAAAGGTGACTGACTGACTGACTGACATAGTGATCTATCAACGCACAGCCCAAACCACTCGACGGATCGGGCTGAAATTTGGCATGCAGGTAGATGTTATGACGTAGGCATCCGCTAAGAAAGGATTTTGCGAAATTCCCACGGGATCGGGATTTACACGGGAAAAACTTTCCACGCGGGTGAAGCCGCTGGCACAAGCTAGTTTTAAATAAAATTTTAATTAAATATACTTTTAGTTTTTTTTACAAATGATAAATTAAACTAAATTAAATTTCTAATAAATTAACAATTTTAAAAACACTGCTTTGAGTAAAAACTTTTTCAGAAAATATTTTTTTTTTTAGAATATAATATTATAACTACTATCTTTAGCAATCAACACAAGTATTTAAATATGTATATAATCAAATTAAGTTTTTTTTTTTAATAAATTTCTATACATTTACACTAAATAAAATTCATTAAACCTGTTTACCGCGCAGAATTGAACCCAATATTCGGTTTGGTACATTTTGGATAGAATATTCGGCCGAACATTCGTATTCGGTTGAACCTACATTCGGCGCATCTCTAATTATTAGTATGGATTATAAAATTATGTATTTTATGTGTTATGTGAATATAATGTGTTGTATAACTATTGTTTAACTATGTGTTATGTACATTATGTATTAAAGTAGAAGTAGATATTACAACATCTTTTATGAAATTGTCTACTCTCCTTGCCTCATTATAATAATGATGGTCCAATAGTACACATTTGTTTCCTTGTCATTCTCCTGATTGTAATACTTAATTTTTCCTGTAGAAATTCACTAGGCATACTCAAATTAGGTAATTAATAGTTCATTCTAAAAAACATTGATCAATGTTATAGTAGGTTTTAAATTGATACGCTCATAATGAAATTGTTGTTATTTTACCAAATTAAGTTAATTAAAACACTGCTTTCGGTTTCTTCGAGGAGAAAGTTTATGTTCCTGAAAATTTCAATTTCTTGATCCAGTTACGAGTATGAAGTTCTTTGAACTTTGCGTAAACAAATTTAAAAATAAGAAAATTATAAAACCTTCTCTCAGTGTTTATGAGAGGTAAAGCTTGAATAATTCTTTAATATCAGTGCTACATAAAATTAATCTATATTTTATTAAATTTGTACGTCGCTTGATATACCTCGCGAATGTTATTTATAAAGTGAAATCATGCACAGGTACTATTCTGGAAATTGTGTATACATACATTCAAAGCTGAATACTTCAAGTAAACTAATTATGTGTGGCTTTCAACAGTATTAATTAAAACTGGAAGAACTATTATTTTTCATGAAACTACCTCTGCAAGTTACAAACACATCCCTTCTTTTTCCTGGGTGGGAAAATCATTGAATTCTTCTTCGACTTCTTCCGCTCTGGGTTAAGCGGAAGGGTGTGTCAGACTTCTACTGACTAAAAACACACCCTGTTCCTTCGGCTGCCCTAAAGTTCCGGGGCCGCGGTATCTCGATAGAACTTTTCCGCCAACCCCGGCAGGCAATGGCCCTATGAGGCCCCGTCACTGGTGTTGACAGGTCTTTGAGGCGCGCGTGGAACATGACGCGCCGCCAACCCGGGACAAACACATCCTTAGTACCTACATTTGACCACGGTCGCCATTTAATTAATAACAATTAAGAGACGTTGTTTCTCATTCCCGATTTAATTAGGATCTAACCTTGGAAGTCAACGACCTACAACAATCTGCAATCTTGAAAGAAGAATACACCTGGATAATTTAAATGGGCATCGCAGGATAATTGGTGAGCTAAGTAAATAAAACGTGTTGAAAGGTTTGCTTAACAGTTCTTAAGAAGAATAGTAAGGTGTCTACATCCATATACATAGATTGAATATTATAAAATGGGTGATATTTGTTAAGAACACTCTGTGTTTCCTATATAGAATGTTCTGTATCTGTTGCCATCAATTACATCAGACTGCTTGGAAAGTGTATATTTTGTATTATTCTGCGGTTGGGTTTTTAATGTAATGCTATTCTTCTTAACAATATTGAGACGCAGACCTTAAATTTTGACTCTTCTAGATTATACAGTATACACAATGTGGTCCGTTGATTAAGGACTCTATGAAAATTTATATAAACTGCTTTTTTCCTTATATTATAATAAAATTTACTTAAATTACACAGTCATTCTTCCTTGTAGGTATTACAATTTCATAAATTGCTTGTTTGACATAATCGAGTTTTAGAAGGATCTCTCCTGCACAGACGTATTGGGATAATGTTTCCCAGCCATTTGTTTCCTTGTCTTCACATTCCGCAGAAAGCTTAGATATTTTCGATATCAATTCGAGATATCACATGTTATCACTAGACAACACCCTCAAATTACAAGTTTCCTAATAAGCAATACGGACAAATATAATAACTTCATCCAATAAACACACTCAAATCACAAAAAAAATCAGGTTATAATTGGTTTTTATTATATCAGTAACATAATCTAATGACATCAATTGTTTTAAGTACCTTCCTACAAAAATTATATATAGCAACAATCGAAGAATATATCCTGACGAAAGAAATAAGTAGTAATCTAAGTGACGGCCCACACAATCAACACCGTTACGCTACCAAGAAATCATCTTTACACGTCCAAGAAAAACGATCTAAAAAGAGAATAAACGTGATCTTCTCTCCCAGTTCCCAAGTTGTTACACTAACGTTTGCTTGAATAATCCGTGTGGAAACACCTCATTATACTCACGGCTACAAATCTTAGTTTTAAGTCTTGTCTCTTTTCTGTCTTGATTACCGGGGAAATCTTCCATGCACAGCCAGCTGAGTTATTGTGTTTGTTAACTTATTTAACAACACGTACATTCTATCTATTTTCTAAAGAACTAAGTAGATACACATTCCTTTTTTAGACCGTTTTAAACACATTTTCACTGGATATACGAAAGCCTTTCAGGATTATCTATGACAAACCGAATGATAGATTCTATCCACATAAATACGTTGGCAAAACTTGGATTCCGATTATGCATAAAAATATGCCAGTCAGAAAAATCCATAATACGTGTAGGTGTTAGCTTATCTTATAGACGTTCCAATCAAAGAAAAATCTGATAAACTCAATGTCGCTTTCGTATTTTCATATACGATTTATTAAACAATACTATCAGATCCGTATATAAATGTATAATTTCATTTCCAGGTAAGTACCAGATGGTGATAATTAAGCATCAGTGCTTCACAATCATTTACAACAGGTGACAGAGGGGCTTCATCAAGGTAAGTTCACAATTTTCAAAACGTCTCATAAATCAAAATACGTCTTACGCCTATATTCTGCTGTGATACAAATGATACTCAAACGTCAATCAAACTCCCGAAGAATACAACACTGTTTATTTATGACATATAGCGTTAGATTGTGAATTTTACAATCGATATAATAAAACATACTGATAATTTGATTTCAATATACGAGTAGGGCTTGTAATCCCGCAGCCTGAATTCACTCTCGGTATTTGCGGGACTACGAATTTTCAATCCCGCGGGATCTCGGCATTTGCGGGATCCCACATATTCATATTGAAAATATTCTCTATATAACTAACTCCAAATTTATTTACGTATTACTATTAGTATGAGATCAATCAAATTACACCGTCTATTTATCACAAAAAACAATGAATTAATCTACTAACTCCACATTTATTTAAGTATTACTACTAGTATGAGATCAATCAAATTACACCGTTTATTTATCACAAAAAACAATGTACTAATCAACTAACTCCACATTTATTTACGAATTACGTGCGTATTACTATTAGTATGAGATCAATCAAATTTCACCGTTTTTTCTTCTCAAAAAATAGTGACAAATGCTAAATAAAAAAATTTACTGATATTTTAGGCTACAGACTTTGGCTACCACTGTCTGAAATTCGGCTATATTAGGCTACTGAAGCTGTGATAAACGGGCGACATCGGCCCCCGCGTTGTTTGCAACAGTGCCGGTCGCCAGTCACCGAGCGATCGCGCTCGCGAGAGGTAGCGTACATGCTTTTTTTCAGTCCCGCAAATGCCGCGAATCCCGCGCCCGTAATCCCGCATCACGCGGGATTGGAAAATGACGCGGTATCCCGCAATACCGAGATCTCGGTATTCCGGGATTGCAAGCCCTATATACGAGTTCAATTTCTTTTCGTTATTTAAGGCACTCATTCTGTTTTATTAATATTCAACATATTACTAGACTGGATTCATATCCATCAATTGGTATCAAACCCAGTCCCTACGTCCAATTTGTCGCCTAATTAAATAAGCTTTAAAGGGAAACGGTTTTTGCTCTGAAAACCAGACCCAATGAGCCGAAACGGTGAAAAATGGTAACGGTTTTGGGGATTCTTTCCGCAAAAAATGTAACATCGAAAGTTGGTTTTGTAAATTTCTAACAAAAATGTAAAGCTTTTACGTTACGTATTGTATTATTTTACTTATTTGGCCTCTGTCCTAAAGTATTTTGTGGGAATGATATTGATCCATTTAGTTTGTTGTTGGACTGTAATAAAAGTTGGTCTTATTTCTGAGATTATTTCATTTCATATGCGAGGCTGTGTTCGTGCAAATTGCTCATAAATTTGAAATATTTACGACAACCCTAAGATTGTACTAATTAGTTATCAAAGCTTTGCTCCTAACTTAGCAACAAAGGCGTCATGTTGTCGGTCGCGGCAAAGTTCCAAATGATGTACGAAAATGTATTTGTCCTCGTATTATTACCGTTACTATTCCTCAATCCCTGTGATTATTTTGCAGCTGATCTTTCTAAGTTTTTTTCTTCTGATATAATCTTATTTGGTTGGACTTGCTTTCTTTGAAAAGTGACAATGCACACTCGATTTAATCAATATATCGTAGTTCATTGTACTTTATGAATTTAAAATATAAAAGCTAAGTAACTTATTAGTAAACTCGGTTACTTTAAAAAAAAGAAAAATAATCAGTTCTTTAAGTTTCAAATGCAACAAAAAAATAAAGAGAACTCTCCAAGTTTCCAACAGAGAAGAAAATCTATACTTATAATAAATCTGTAGAGAGATCAATTCTGTACATGAAATATATTTCCAAAATAACTATCAGGGGGTGATTAAGGATCGATACTCATGCCAAAAATGCAATCAGTTAAATTTTTGTCTGTCTGTCTGTATAACCGTTATAGAAACAAAAACTACTCGACGGATTTTAACGAAACTTGGTACAATTATTTTTCATACTCCTGAGCGGGTTATAGTATACTTTTCATCACGCTACAATCAATAGGAGCAGAGCAGTGATGGGAAATGTTGGGAAAACGGGAGAAGTTACTCCATTTTTTAAGCTTCCGTCGCGTGTGCAACCTTAATGGTTAAAGCTACACAAATCATTTCATAACGGAAATGTTCTCCTTAAAATTATATAAAAAATATCCCACGACAGCATATGTCTAACTTTTATGGTTGACTCACAATAACACCTGTAACTCCCGATAGCTTAGCAGTTCGAAGCTTTCTGATTATAATATTTGTCTACTCTTACGTTTATAACACTCTCAGTCACCCCTAATTGAAAAAGTTAACATTATTAACTATTCCATAAAAAAATTGGCCAAGTGCGAGTCAGACTCGCCCATGAAGGGTTCCGTAGTAACTATAATATAATATGCAAATTTATTTGACGAAAAAAAAAACCTTACAAATTTCTTAAAACTAGCTTATTTACATTTTTTACAACTGCGCCAAATAAATTTGTTTTGAAAAAAAAACCTTACAAATTTCTTAAAACTGGCTTTTTTACAACTGCGCCGAATAAATTTGTTTTTCATAGTGTTTGTATGAATTACAAAGTTATATTTGCGGTTTTAGAAAATATGCTGTATCTCAAAAACTGCTGAACTGATTTCGTTCAAACTAATTTTGGTTGAAAGTTTATATTAAGATCTACAGACATATATTTTTTTAGGTTTTTCACTCCATTATTATAGAAGTTAGAGGAGGTGTCCGCCACACACACATTTTACCACTTTGGAAGCTTATATCTTTTAAACGATTGACTTTATGGAAAAGTGGTTTTAGAAACCCGTCGAACCCGAAAATGTCGTTTTTAAAGAACTGTCTATAGATACCACACATGCATCGATTTCATGAAAAAAAATATTTTCAGGTTTAGTTCCATGTATGGGGAGCCCAGGAAAAAATTAAAAAATATTTAAAATAAAGGGTATTTTAAATATTTTTTAATTTTTTTCTCAAAATAGGAAAGCGGTTCACAGAATACATCTACCTATCAAGTTTCACATGTATAGTCCTAATAGTTTCGGAATAAAATTGCTGTGACAGACGGACGGACGGACAGACAGACAGACAGACAGACGGACAGACATGTCGAAACTATAAAGATTCCGTTTTTTGCCATTCGGCTACGAAACCGTAAAAAGAATCATATTAGTCGGTATAGAAACACCAAAGTTATACATGAAATACGCTTATAATAATAAGCCATCGCGCGTGAATACCATAAGGATTATTTTTGAGAATCGGTCGCCGCGCTCGACGCGTCTCGCGGTCGAAGCGTTCTCTAGGTACTTAAGCCTCATGTGAACGTGATCTAAACAATATTACCAATACATTAACTTACGCTGACGGAGTCGCGGGCACAGCTATATTGTATCATTACCAGTGATCGGAGTAGGTAGATTGAAATGGGGTCATTGATCCGAAACGTATATATTAATATGGACATTCCTCCGGAATTGGTGGATTATTAAAAAAAACCGGAACTTATGTAGGAATTTCATTCTGCCAGAGTGGAAGGAGTCATTTGATGATTTGCCATCCTCAAAAAAAAAAGGTAGGAATTGTAATAAAATGAGCAATATTATTCTTTATTATTCTTCATATTCTTTTTAACGGCACACAGTCACGATTTGACAAAACCCAACGACCAATCAGAACAAAGGATCATGGGTGGTACAATAACCGGTTATCAGAACAATGCGTACGCCCGCCGACGACATGCCAGGTAGCTCACTCGTTTACTTCGGTTCGTAGAGTGCGCATCTTTGTTTGTTACTGTGTTGTGAAAACGTTACTTGACCCTGGCTTGTGTACATACTGACTTCTGGAATCTGCTCTAAACCACGATTTGGCTCGAATATACGGACTCAGATTTTTCACTATTGAATTGGATCTACATATTTAAACCAAGCTTTGGTAAGTAATATTTTACTAGTTACAAGGAGTATAAAGCATGTTTGGATGTACTATAAGAATATTTTTAGTATTGTGTTTGTTCGCTTAACCTGCTGAACATACCATGACTCTTAATATTGTTAAATCTTTAATAGAGTATGAACCAGTGAGCTTAGTGCGAAACAAAATTATGATATTCTAGTAATGTAGTCGCAATTCAGCTAACTCCACTATTAACCGACATTTTACTGGAATCCGTATATAATTTGAATGCCCTGTGTGCTGTGTCCTCTTGCAATGTATTGGTAAAATAAATTACTATAGGCCTTATCTACTTCTCTACAAAATATTCTACGTAACAAGCCCTTTCATTTGATACCCATATTGATGGGATTGAAAAAAAACTAAGTTGTCCGCCATCTTGTAGCGGCAGCCATTTTGGATTGACAATAATATTGAATATACATAATTATATTGTCACCAGAATCAAAGGCGAATACCAAATTTTAGATCAATCGGTTGACAGGAAAAGGGTGAAATTTCAATGACTAAATTTGATCCACGAAAAATAAAACAAACGGAGTAAGCTAAATAAACTAAATAAAATGTATTTTTTTCATGTCTTTGTTTTAGGTGATATATACGAGGTTCCATCTCTACAACAGAGTTCAGATGAGTTCAGAGTGTACTAATCGTACTCTGCCAGATGAATCACAGTTACGGAAAGTTTACTTGGACAAGTTTTTTAAGAATAAAATCAATTCGATTCGGCAAAATTATAAAAATGAGAAACTATGGATGAAACGACAGACTTTTTAGGTCACCATATAGTCCATTTTTTAATAAAACCATTACATCCTAGCAATTTGACTAGACCTTATTTGGTAGCATGTAAAATGCTAACTGTTAATGGACAAACAATCACGCAATTTGTGTTAGAATGTTTGGAAAACTTTTGGGAAGATTCTTTTGAATCGAAGGTAGGTAACATTCTTGTCCTCTGCACTGATAGCGTTGCATATATGCTGTCTGCAGGACGAAATTTAAAACAATACTTACCTGAAATGAAGCACGTAACATGTTTGGCGCACTCTCTTCATCGCGTATCTGAGCAAATTAGGTTAGAATATCACGATGTTAACATTTTAATAGCAAATGTTAAAAAGGTATTTTTGAAAGCCCCAAGTAGAGTCAAAATTTTAAAAGAAAAATATCCAGATTTGCCGCTACCTCCCCAACCAGTTGTTACAAGATGGGGCACTTGGTTAGAGGCAGCATTTTATTACGCTCAAAACTTTGAAAAAATAAAAGAAGTATTATCTTGTTTAAGCAGCTCTGATGCGGTATCTATTCGAGAGGCAAAAAATATTATAGAAAAAGAAAATTTAAAAGAAGATTTAAATTACATTAAAGACAATTATTTTATAATTCATTTGTCTTTAAAAGAATTGCAAAAGCATAATTTATCGTTGACAGATCAAATCATCAAATCAGTGCAATTCAGAAAATATAAAAAATAAAATAGAATGTGTTATGGAACGAAACCCAGATTTAGACACACTTAGAGAATATAGTGAGGCCATTGAAAAAAATGAAGCACATAACTTAATACCTTTTTTTAAATTTGCTCCTTTGACATCGTCAGATGTATAACGGTCTTTTTCCATTTATAAATAGATTTTAGATGTTAAAAGAAATAGGTTGAAAATTGAAAATATAGAGAAACTCATAGTTATATATTTTAATTGTAAAGATCAGGATTACCAGGATGCTGACATTGTAATCGATGAAGATTAAAAATGTGAATAAATGTAAAATGTACATATTTAACGATAAACAATGTTGATTTTTATCTTTTTTCTTTATTCTACCCCTTTTTTTTTGGTCCTAAAATCTGACTTAAATCAACCTGTTCCTTCGTATGCCCTTTACGTTTCAGAGTCGTGGTGCATCCTTAGAACAGTCTCACGACCCCAGCAGGCATTGGCCCTCTATGGGGCCCCGTCATTTATTCTACCCTTAATGCAAATTACCATGACCACTATGAAAATATTTAAATTTAAGTGCAACAATTTATGTCTATCTATAAAAGTTCTAGCCATAAAAGGCTAAAAATAAAAAAATAAAAATTAAAGCTTCGATCGGAATTAGATTGTTTTTATTATTCAACAGATAAATAATGAATTAATTTAGTTTTTATACCTTCCTTTAAATTTTGAATTGAGTAGGAATAATATCACTACCAACATTAACAATGTTTAATTGAATCCGGAAATACCGGAATTACTTTCCGGGAAAATGGCTTATCCATGTTCTTCTTTCTGTGTGCATTTATGATACAAGTACCAAAAATCAATCTACCTACTCCGATCACTGATCATTACGCTAAGGCCAATAGGAGCGGAGCGCCAATGAAGAATGCTTCAAAATCGGAGTTAAATTTAACGTTAGCCCAAAGTAACTATTCCACGCGGACGAAGTCGCGGGCAAAAGCTAGTGTATAATAATTCTTTAAGTTTCTAATGCAACAAAACTTTTTTGCAAAAAATAAAACCGACTTCCATATAAAAACACTACAAAGACAAAAATAACCTTAATTTCGGAAGGCGGTGTCTTTAGTTTTGTATATATTTTCGTTTTTGACATGACATTTTATATGGAAGTCGGTTTTATTTTTTTGCAAAAAAGTTTTTATTTTCGCGCTTTTTAGTGGGTCAGTGAATTTTCCAAACCGGTTCGTAAATGACGGAGTTATGCGCGAACAAAAAACGCAATGCAGAGTAAACGAAAACATCATCAACGTAAATATTTTTTTTAGACTTTTATCGATTTTTCAGAAACGGCTTGTCCGATTTCGATAAAATTTTCATGGGGCCATTTGGAAAGTATAGCCTTTTCAACAAAAAAAGAATTTTTTAATTCGGTTGGCAAGCGACGGAGCTATGCCCGAACAAACATAAAAAAAATAAACAAACATCCGAATTGAGAACCTCCTCCTTTTTTAGAAGTCGGTTAAAAAGAACAAAGAGAACTCTTCAGGTTTCCAACAGAGAAGGAAATATTTAATAATTTTATTATTCATGTAAAGAATAACTGCATCGTAGCAGACTGAGTCTATTATCACGTTTTCACATTTCGCTCTAATACGATCACTGTTTCGATAAAAACAACATGTTTCAAGTTCAGGTACTGTATATGACGTCATGCTTTATATCTTCAGCTATATGATATTTTACTATGCGCTGCTTGTAAAACACTTCAGTTTTGCTGATTGAATTTTGCTGGAGATCTGCATGAATCTGAATACTGAAGCTACTATTTCGAAATTGTTACAAATAACCTTAAAATATTGAATATACCGTTCTTTCATCTAGGTATGAACTCAAGAAGTCAGGGATTTTTTTTAGAGGTAAGCCAGGAGTTTAAGTATTGGTGAAGATACAATGATACCTATGGGTACTCCAGCCGTTTGGATTTTTGTCTAAGCAGTTTATATATGAGAGACAGGACACATATTAACCGCACTGTCTTGTACACTCACGTGCCAACAGTCTCTACTGAGATTACGTTCCATAGCCAATATTCGAACTACAAGTTTTTTTTTATATACTTCTAAGACTAGTGCAGTGGTCCTAACGGGGCTGCGGGAATGTTCTAACGAGATATCGCGGCCCCGGAACGCAAGGGCAATTGAAGGAGCAAGGTGGGATTTTAGTCAGTAGAAGTCTGACACTACCTTCCACTCTACCCAGAGCGGGAGAAGTCATTTGATGACTTTCCCACCAGAATAAAAAGAAGAAAAGACTAGTGCCGTGTCACCAATTTGTTTGCTAAGCAAGGTATTCCAATTAGCATGTTCCTTCATAATTATTGCTGCGATATTTGGGACAGCCCATTTTAGACTTGCCAAATGTGACCACGCCGTCACAACAATGGGCCGAGACATGTTCTAAATTAACGTTTTAACAATTAAATAAGACGCGTTCTCTCATTGTATTGTACTACCTTTGTTGTCATATAATTCAGAAGGAGGAAAAGACAGACCAAACTCCATCTTGCAGACATGCGAATTTTGAGGAAAACTTTAATAAGTTTTCTATGTGTATAGATCAGTTTTATATGCCTGGAGAATGGTCCTGAAAACACCTGTGACTTTGTTGCTTTATCGGTATGAATGTGTTATTTTTTTATTGTTTATAGACTCGCCTTTGAGCACTATCTCACCTGAAGGTAAGTGATGATGTGGTCGAAGATGAAGCACGCTTACCTTGAAGTAACCTAGAACTCTTGACTTAAAGGCCCCAGGTTATAGCTATCAGGAAATACATATTCCTACAGTTTCATATAGAACACATCTATATATTCGAGTATGTAAAAGAACTAGTGTAGTAACAAAGCTTACATTAATGTATAAATTCAAGTTTTTCTACCGACACAGACATGTCTTGTTTGTTGGATTTTGTTACGCCACTTATTCCCAGCTGAAACACTAGGAAGTAATGACCGTGAGATCAAAAATGTGCAGATTTTTAGCCTAATTTAAGTAAATAGAATTGTTTTACAAACTCTCGATGGCTTTCCTTTGTTCACAAATCAAACATAACGTATATTAATGTCTTCTACACAATAACAATTATACTATTTCGTCAAAGATATAAAATTTTACAAAGACAACTTACTTTTACATTTACAGTTTGTACTGCTGTTATATGTCACATAAGAATACTAAGTACGTAAGACAACATCTTGTGAGCAAACATAACCAAATTTTTTTTGCTCAGAGATTTTACGTTGGCTAGTATACAGCTGTAATATCAGTATGTTTATTAAACAAAATTTTTAGCAAAGAATAAAACCAATTTCCATATAAAAACACTACAAATCCAAAAATAACTTTAATTTCGGCAGTCGGTGTTATTGGTTTAGAATATTCCTATTTTTTGACACTGCCTTCCGAAATTAAAGTTACTTTTGGCTTTGTAGTGTTATGATATGGAAGTCGGTTTTATTTTTGCTAAAAAGTTTTTTTTTTTACGCATTTTAGTGGGTTGGTTTGTAATTTATCTAGTAACAAAAGCCAAAATGTCAACTACTTATCACCTTTTACAAAATATTGCTTTTCCCGATGCAGAGCCGTTAATTTTTGAGGAGTTCTCCTGGTACTTGACCATCAGCTCTACATCACTATATGCATTGTGACGAGCATAAAGTGCGTAACATCCATATTCAAGTAATCGAATCGCAATCGACGAAATACTTATTATTGAGTAGTTTCAGTGGCCATCTGTGGTCTTCATCATCAGTTCCACTTCACAAAATGGTGCTTTTTGAGAGCACCTGCAGAAGTTAGAATAAAAAATACCCAAATTGCTATAGGTGTGCCTATAATATTTAATAACTAGCGCCCCGCCCCGGCTTCGCACGGGTGCAATGTTTATATTAAATATAGGCAGCGTTCGCGAGAATCGTTAACGTATGGCAGTTTTTTCGACGCCTTACTCCACAATTTTCACTACCACGAAAAATCCTATCTATTTTCCGGGATAAAATATAGCCTATACGGATTCGGAAGAATCCCTCTAAGTAATGGTAAAAGAAATTTTGAAATCGGTCCAGTAGTTTTTGAGCCTATTCAATACAAACATACAAAAATACAAAAATACAAAGGTTTCCTCTTTATAATATTTATTTAATAATAACAATAATATTCCACGACTATCACACAACGCCATCTAGTCCCAAACTAAGCAGAGCTTGTGCTATGAGTACTAGACAACTGGTAAACAAATGTATGTTTATCAGTAAAATATATATGTATATTATATGTGTATAATATATATATATATATATATATATGTGTGTATTTCTAAATACATACATATTATAGATAAATAACACCCAGACAAAGAACAAATGATCGTGCTCATCACACAAACATTTGTCCTGGTTGGGAATCGAACCCACGACCTTGCGCATAGCAGTCAGGGCCACTGACCACTAGACCAACAGGCCTGTCAATTTGAAGAGTTCCCTCGATTTCTCAATGATTCCAACATCAGATCCTGACGTACCTTTACCTTTCGAACAAAAAAAAAATTTTCCTAATCGGTCCAGCCGTCTTCGAGTAATCGGGGACCATACATAAAAAAAAAAGATTCCGACGAACCGAGAAGAAGTCGGTTAAGAAAGAAGAAAAGTATCTTGTAGAAACTTCGTTGAAAATAGTTTATACTTACAAGGCGTCTTGTAAATTTTTATTACAACAAGGCGACCAATTATTGTTTCTAACTGTAACTAGGTATCTTATTAAATGGCTTCGTTTCTGAACTTAATTATGTTTAGTAACCAGTAATAGCCCAGTAGTTACAGACACAATTTACGAGTTAAAGGTCATGCGTTCGAACACAATCAGGCACATTAGGTAATTTGTGTGATTTTCATCGTTACCGCTGTTCTCAAAGCGGTAAAGGGAAACATGACGAAACCGGCGTATCGTAGGACCAGAAAATCCGAAATCTTGCGACATCCACTAACCCGCAATGGGCCCGCGTAGAAAATTTTGACCAATCCCTCTCATACAAAATAGGCTTCTATCCCAGTAGTGGGAACATTATAGGATTATGTTATGGGTAACTTCCTATTTTATAAATATTTATTCTTTTTAACCGACTTCTAAAAAAGGAGGAGGTTCTCAATTCGGATGCTTGTATTTTTTTTAATATGTTTGTCCACCCAGAACTCCGTCACTTGCCAACCGATATGAAAAATTCTTATCTTGTTAGAAAGGGTATAACTTCCCAAATGGTCCCATGAAAATTTTATCGAAATCGGACAAGCCATTTCTGAAAAATCAACAAAAGTCTAAAAAAATATTTACGTTAATGATCTTTTCGTTTACTCTGCATTGCGTTATATGTTCGCGCATAACTCCGTCATTTACGAACCGATTTCGAAAATTCACTGACCCACTAAAAAGCACAAAAATAAAAACTTTTTTGCAAAAAATAAAACCGACTTCCGACTTGGCTTTGTAGTGTTTTGATTTGGAAGTCGGTTTTATTTTTTGCAAAAAAGTTTTTTCATGTAAACAGAAGACCTGTTTTAATCACAGAGTAATAAATATACATAATTGAAGTAATTACGGCTGTAATATGGGTCTTATGGGTCGACTGGTGCTTCGCCTTAACTCCTTAAGTACATGCTTAGCCATTTGGCTTAAAATCGGCAGTAAAGCGCTTAATGCTGCTCGCTAAGTGGAGACAACTTCAGAATATGACAGTTGTTGAGTTGTTCCCGTGGCTAATATTTACAAAAGGGTACATGGTCGCAACGGATTATTGGCCCAGCCAAGTGTACTAAATTCCAGGAAATTTAATGGATTGATCAATGCTTCTAGTGTTCAAAAATATATTTTAAATTCAGTTTTATTTCAGAAATACTCTATAATGTATTTCGGAATCCCGCCCCATTTGTGTCGGATACACCTACGTTCTTCAAATTGGACATTAGTTTATTGTCTTCTTCACCATCTATACTATAGTTTTGAATGACGCTCGATCTCGTCTGGCTCTAATCATGGAATACCATACTGACATTTTCTCGACGTCGATAACGCTAGAGATAGGTTAGAATTCATTTTTTCTGATGAGAGCTGTTAATTTCTGCAGCCTAAGCTTAGGTACCACCGCCACCTGCTTATTCACCAGCCAACCTATTTTCAAACTTATGTTCGTGCTAAAAGTTCATGGGTAAATTTCAATCGATTGCTTACATCTGGGACAATTCTGGCATTGCAGTTCTCCAATTTACCAGCGTTGCCTTTTAATAACCGCTTGCATCATTTAGATAATTGCTCCATTCAGGCGGCTTAGTTACTACAGCCCGATTGGTGGTAAGATCAAGCAAGTTTGCACGCAATACGTACAGCAAAGGTAAATTGCATAGTAAACCAGTAACACTCCCGGGTTAATAATTTACGTACTCGTATGCATGTATAGCTGGAACAAGCTCCAGTGTGCGTTCACATGAACGGCGTATACAGCTCACTGACTCAGGCAAGCATCCCTTATTCAATTTCTCTATCTAAGTGAATATTTAGAGATCTTGGTGCCTATTTTTAGCTGTAAAACCTCTGACCAATATGTCACGTTTCTCGTACATGACGGTTGAACCTAAGAAGTAGGTACGTTTTATACATAGGGACTTTTACTAGAAATTTGTTTATGTTATACATACTTGTATTTCTGTCTCCGTATCTTAACCTATTCGGTGAAGCGTAGTTGATATTATAAAGTACATATGTACATATAAAAGTCGAAATATTTATTGTATACCTAACTAGTCACACAACAGCTGTTTTACAAAAAATCTTAACTACAAAGGTTCAATGGCGGACTTTAACAGCATATCATCCACATGACAATATCTTCCAGGGTGAGTTTATGGAAGAAAAGGTGTAAGTAGGCGTTTGATATTAAACACGGAATATACAGAAAACTAAGTTGGTTTTACGTAATTAAAATAAAATATACACAACTAATTATCACTTATATGTATATTACCTTTTTTTTTTAACGTGGTAAAATTATTAAATAAGTCCTCCCACCCCGGGCAGGGCGGGAGGGACTGTCAGACTTTTACTGACTAAAATCCACGCTGTTCCTTCAATAGCCCTTTACGTACCGGGGTCACGGTAATGGGATAAGTCCCACGACCCCGGCAGGCTTCGGCCCTCTACAGGGGGGGCCTCGTCATGTTGCTGACGC
Source organism: Tholera decimalis (assembly GCA_943138885.2). NCBI lineage: Eukaryota > Metazoa > Arthropoda > Insecta > Lepidoptera > Noctuidae > Tholera > Tholera decimalis. The sequence goes on along the minus strand of OW964552.2, from coordinate 21,186,905 downwards.
TCTTTGAGGCGCGCGTGGAACACAACGCGCCGTCGACCCGGGCATGGTCCATGGTCGGACAGCAAGTTGCCCTTTACTCGCTGTCCGCATGCCCATATGTATATTACCCTAGTAATAAATAAAATACCTACCCAATTTAAAGAAAGTCATCATCTTAGCCTTTTCCTGCTACATGTGTTAGGGTCGGCTTCAAGTCTCAGTAATAGTATTTTACAACGAGCGACTGCTTATCTGACCTACCCAGTAACTGGGTAACACGATAGCTCTTAGCCAGACTAGTATCAGATTTTCTGCCTTCTGACTACCCGTTACGATTGACAAAGATATCCAAATAACAGCCGGTAACCAACGGCTTTACCTGCTTTGCTTTCTAAGTTCTGGGCAACTGAGAAATGTCTTATAAATAAAGCCAATAGCACTTTTGCCCGATCTGGGCATAGTACCAGTATCCATAGTATACCATATATAATATATAATATATAATATACCATAGTATCTTCACTGGTCGGAAGCGTGAATGCTCCGCAGTCACGCTTCCGACCAGTGAAGCAGATAGACCTCATTTAAAGAAATTACAAGCTACAATAGTTGTATGTATTTTTTCAGGTTTAGTTAATATTCCTTACCATTCATTCATTTATTCATTATCATTACAGTACCGAGAGACGATGTTCATAATTCATGGAACTTAATAAGCCAACAGCGTTTGAAGATTACCTAATTTCTATTAAAGACTGTCTGAAGTAACACAAATGAGATATGTATTTTATTATTACACAAAAGAGAAAAAGTTGAAATTTGACAGGCTTTAAAAATACATTGTTAAATTACAATAAAAATACTATTGTAATATAAAAATTGCAAAATGAAACAAGAACCACACTCTTTTGTGAGCGCAGTAAATATTTTATTCTAAGATTCGCATCGCAGAAAATATTTACAGCCCAGTCTAGTCAAAGTAAATGCTCAAAAGAAAATCTATGATAGAATTCAGTATTCATCCAACATATCTTCCCAATTTCTACAAACTTTTAGAGAGGGATGTGTTTTAACGAACGTGTGGCATACGAATACGATATGAGCCATGAGACCGGAATGTAGCTGGTAAATGCTAAGTCAATAACTTATTAGTTACTTAGGAGGTTGTTTACTTAGGAGTAATTTAAATTCAAGCAAATCATTTTTGCGATGGAATTATACAATCTAATTCCGCCAAGCCCGTTCCATCATCGGACTACGAGACAAACGGTGAAGCGCCATCGTTACATGGTGGACATCCCACCCATACGCACAAAACGTTTTGGGAATACCTTCATTGTGCGTACGGCTAAGGAGTGGAATTCCCTGCCGGAGTCTGCGTTTCCCGACAGCTACAAGCTAGGAGTCTTTAAGTGCAGAGTGAATAGGTTACTTTTAGGTAAGCGTGTTCCATCTTCGATCACATCATCACATACCATCAGGTGAGATAGTGGTCAAACGCGAACCTATTTTCAATAAAATAACAAAAATACGGCAAGTACATGATAAAAGAAATATTGTATAATTTTCATTTGTGAAAGAGGAACTGAAAAACTGTTGAGATCTATGGGGTCTGTGGTCTACATCACATCAAGTACATCTTATGTCAAGTTAGTTCTTTATTATTATGTTTGAACCGTCAATAGCCTAGTGGTTAAGTTGTCAGATTTGTGCTCGTGAGGTCGCCGATTCGAACTCCACCCATTCACATTCCACACTATTGCCGTAAATCCACCCCAGACCCAAGCATATTTAGCTTAGTTGAAGGGATTTACAAGATTGCTAGTAACGTGAATTCTACACATGTGTGTACTGCTAGTTCTCTTTTTCAAGAAAAAAAGAAAGATTTTCAGATGAGCATTACAAAAGATTTAATGCTTAATTTCGTTCTGTATTGGAGTTTAAATTCGTAGTTTATATATAAAGAAAAAATATGTAATACAATTACAATTTATATATACAATACAATACAATTACAATGTAATACAATTACATATTTTTAGGGTTCCATACCCAAAGGGTAAAAATGGGACCCTATTACTAAGACTACGCTGTCTGCCCGTCGTCTGTCTGTCACCAGGCTGTATCTCAAGAACCGCGATAGCTAGACAGTTGAAATTTTCACAAATAATGTATGTCTGTTGCCGCTATAACAACAAATACTGAAAACAAAATAAAATAAATGTTTAAGGGGGCTCCCATACAGCAGACATGTTTTTTTTTTTCGTTTTTATAGAAAATGGTACGGAACCCTTCGTGCGCGAGTCCGACTCGCACCTGGCCGGTTTTTTTTATATACTGGTACTCTTTAGACGACTAATTAAACATCTAAGTTTTCGTATTTCAGCGAAGAAAACGAAATTGAAAGATCTGTTAATAATTTGTTAAAGCATCGACTTTGTTTAATTGCGACCTGTCTACAGATGTTGAAAGTTGGATACAAACAAATCGAATCCTTTCATTTTAATGAAAACAAATTTGGCATTCGTTCTCCTTTCAAAATTTTCTCATTGTTAAATCTAATCTAAAGGTTATCACGAATCAGATCATCAAGAAGCTCCCGATTGTTTCGTCTGTTCTGTATTTAATTATAGCAGCTAAAACAAAAACAAATATTTTTAAACTTTGAGTCGCTTTGTTGCCGCTAAAATGTCAAATCAATAAAGTGCAGCGCTCGGTTATGTCAGCACTCAATTAAAAATAGCTCAAGTTTAATTTAATTGAGTGATAGTTATTGGAGATATTTCATGGGATTTAAATCGTTATCGCTTGAAGTGCATAGTGGTGGCGCGGACGATAAGCGCAGGCCGCGCTCGGCGATGGTGGCTGTGCTGCGACGCGGCGGCAGTCACAGTCGGTTGGCACGCGCGGCCACACGCGCCTTCCGCCGCGGGCCCCCGCCCCGCACCCCCCGCTCCGTGTCGCACACAGGTAAACAAACAGTGGACCTCCTCAACACACTACATACCTAGTACACCCTGACACCCCTCCTGACCAAACCCCAAACCCAGTTCTAGTGCTCGAACTTTGTCTCCGCAAAAATAATTAACATAATATCTATTTTAAGTGCCAGTTGCAGGTTTGGATTGTTAACAAAAATTTTCAGTGCTTTGTTTTCAATGATTTATTTTTGTAGTGCCAACTGATAGGCGTGTATGACATAATTGACAGCTACAAATTATGTAAAAAGATGCGCCATATTTAGTGAGTTTTAATAACAACAGACGTCTTTGTAACGTATTAACTTCCGAAGCAACTCAAGACGCAAGATATACATACTTGCAAGTCAAGACATAGATAATGATTTGTTTGAAGCTGATCATAAGCTCAGAAAGTTTACAAAATGGATAATGGATATAAACACATTAAATTAAGGAAAAACGAGAAACATACTTAATAAGAAATAAGTCACAAACTCTTCGTAAAAGGATATGTTTCTTCGTAACTAGTTGTGACAAAGGTGGAATTTAAGTGGATTTAGTTTAGTCACAAGACTAAACAACCCTCTTATCGTTTCGAAGGCCTTGAGATGAGCCTGAATCCCACCTGCTTATCAAGATTAATGAGATGTTACGTTGCGATAACAACACACACATAAAAACGTTTCAAACAAATGGTGTAATTAACAATACGCAGGGAGTACCTATATACACAATTTGCACACAGCTTTTATGGATTTACATGCAGCATTCGAAGAAAGACTACAGCAAGCTAAACACAAGCAGTGCCAAAGAAAGCGGTCATATGACACTAATCCGTCAGTATGTCGTGACTGAAGAATTGACAATACGAAGCCAGAGCCCCGTACCTAGTATATGATTAGCGTCAAAAACGCTGGCCGTGAGAAGAAAATTACTTATAACCGAACCAACTGGCTCTAGGCTCCGACATCAAACTGAAATCTCATGTTACTCAGCAAGAATGTAGAGCAATCAATGTCACAAAAAGGGATCTCACTCAATAGTGGATCGGTTTTCGTGAGGTAATTTGAATACGTATCGAAACCAACGCTGGTTGGAATCCTCCACACTAACTTTGCACTCCAATACTTCAATTGGCTGACGGATTTCATATTTGCTATGGTGAGAACTAATGACATTTTATCCGGTTTAATCTATTAAGTGCTCTCAAATGGGCTCTTTGTTTGACTTCTATAGGAGTTAACATTTCAAATTGCCTTCGTTTTCTCTGTTAAGTAGGTCAAAGATAATAAGTTATAAATTCGAAGCTTATATTTTTACCTTGTTAGCCTGCAACGACTTGGGTATTAAAGGACAAAGTGCAGAAGATTTGTTTTACGAGGCCTCACCTCGTTTGAATGAAAATTTGCTGATAACTTGACCATTTGCTCTTGTTTATCATTGTTTTGAAACATATTGCCATGATCCCCAATGAGAACTAGAACAACTAGCATCGATTGAATTCACATTAACACTAGTTTACATTCCGTATCAACATTTGTTGTATTAGCATAAACAACCAGTGCTACGGAACAATACAATAATGTAATCAATATGACAGTCTGGTAGATGAGCTATCGTTGAATACCTATTAATATCCCTAAAAAGCGATGGTTTCTTCATAAACGTTACTTGAACGTGGTTGATTTATTGGTCATAAATTCATATTACTGATAGTGTTAACATCGTAAACTTTATTATTGATAGGTGAGGCGGTTGACGCGTTTAACCTTTATGTAACTAAACCTAAATATGATGGGTTCAAACGCTAATATATTGTATTTGGTACTGTGATTACTCTAAGATCTCAACTATAATATTGACTTCATATGTCCAGGCCTGGGTTACTTCCCACATCTCTGCTACTATAGGAAAATAAAGACTTAATTATTGAAATCAATGAAAATATTGTCGTACTAAAAGTAACGCAATATTGTTCAGTAGCTATGGCAGCACGTGAAATAAAAACAGCTGTTCGGCCTTGGCACGACACACTCATCTTCTACAAGTTTTACATTTTTGGCCGCAATATGTTGACTCAGTTAATTTAGTTTTAACGACCATTCAAAAAATATTTTTATATAACATAATAATTTATCGAGCTTTAAATAATCATAGTTATGTTTTTAGTCCTCTTATAATTTTAATTGAGCCAATATAACACAATAACTTATAGAGAAGACAAATTATTTGTTTATGGTGAATATACTGAAACCGTTTAGTAGTTCACTTGCTTCAACCAAATATCTCAACAAAATCTTTATGTTACTTTTCGTACTAGTTATTCTCGTTTAGCAGCATTGTCGTAATGTCTTTCTAACTAATTCTTTACTAAACATTTTTGGTACAAGATTTCTTTCGATTACAAAAAGTGAAACAGAATAGTATAAGGACGTACGAGGTCATTTTAACATTTATATAATTATGAGCTATAATAAAAAAGGTAACACAAATAAAAACTCGCATCGCAAAACCTAATCGTACTTTTCTAGATGAAAAACATAAAAGATAATTTTGGAAAAAACGATTTGAATAGGAATCAAAGGTAATACAAAAGAAACATCATTAAATTTAAATATGCATAAATAACGCTATTTAAGTGTCTTTTTCTCAAGATAAACTAAAACAGCTACTACACTAACATCGTCTTAAGGCCTTCTTAGACAAGAATAATCACTTAGCTTTGCTAAGTCATTCACTTCTTTTTAATGGAAGAAATTCTAGAAAGTGCATTCTCTCCGTTGATCTATCGATAAAATTACTTTGCAATGCTGTTATGGAAAGCACTAACAGAACTAACATACAGTTATCATGATGATGCAAAACATATCGTACATAAGTAGTGAAGGTAGTTCGATTTATAGCCGCAATAACAATATGTAATGCAACATTGATAATTTCATTTCTAACATCGCGATCAAACTATAATACGTTTCTGTAACACAGATTCACTTCTCTCCCTTTGACCTAACGACTGCCAGATATTGAAAATGTTCCATTTCCATAAAACATATATAAATAGCTAGAAATTTAGCTAATATCGTGTTTTGGACCTGAAATCCTCATGTTCTTATTAATTAATGAACTCCTCCGCAAAATACTTTCATTTTAATATCAAGAACATACCAGCTAATTAAAAGATTTCGCTGTGTTATTTTTTCTATCTCATCAGGATAAAAATTTTCTAAAAAAAAATAACTGATCATTTCTCACGTTAATATTGTAAAATAATTTATGCAATCATGGATAAAGTGCGAGACATGGCTTAGCCTTGACGTAAACCTGATGCTGAAGCTTCAAGTACTTCGTTTATCACAGTTATCTAGACTTGTATCTTCTAATCTATGACTATATTCCCGGGTGTAAAAGATGCTCGTCATCAGCAGGATGTAACAGAAATAGGTTTATACAACGTTATATTTGTTTCTGTATAATTATATGGCTTAAGATACAGAATCAATCCCGTAAATTTCTAAAGTTCAATCAAATAGGATTCTCCCCCACACAATACATATTACAAAAGTTTTCCCAGGCAACCTCAAAGGAGAATGCGATCACAACCACACGCAGACCGCGTTTGTGTCAAAACAAATAATAGGATCTTTCATTTTTCGCATTCTCCAATAGTTGAGAAGATAAATATCTTCTCAACGAAGAGTCATTATACTATATGGGCCGTAGATGAAAAGGGATGTGTACATAACGACTCGTAGCCTTTCCAGTCTGCGATTATCCGTAGATATACAATTTGAGGTGTGTGTATTCGCACATTTTTCGCAATCGCGCTTTATTTCTTTATCTGTTCTTGAATTACTTTTTCATTCATATTTTATCGCTTCGCTTAAATTATCGTAAGTTTTATCGCTGGATTATTACGCCAATATTTACGTGACATTTCCCGCGTGACAAAGGATCAACGGTATATGTATAATTGTATGGATCGTTGCCGGAGGATACAAAGGTATGAAAAGCAATCCCCCAGATGAGACTTCACATGGAGGATTGCTTTATTTACCTCTAATGAAATATCTGTTCCATTTTCGAGACCATCTTATCGCTTCAACTCACTATTCACCTTATCTATTAATAATTTATGTATCAGTAAATTAAGTAAACAGTAAAAGAGTTTTGTCTTTTCTCGACCTCTTTGCTCAAAAGAAATGACTTAAACTAACATACAAATCAAACTCACGAACATTCCAAATGTACATTATTGGTTCTCAAGTACATAACTACTTCACTTTTTATACTTGATTTTAATTTATATATTTTAATAGAAAGTTGTTTTAACTACTTCTCTTTTTTCGAAAAGAACAGAAGCGGGAAATGGATTATTGCGTCGTTCAATCATAGGTGCTTATAACATGTCTTAAAAAACGTAAAAAAGAGAAGAGCAGAGTTTCATAGCCTACCTCCAAAGACCCTCATCAGATCCTAATAAATTAAACACTTAATAAATTAAGAATTTTAGCAGTGAAAACCCCATCTATTACAGATAATTCCTTTATGAGATAACTCTTTTAGAAACTTTTAGGTGTTGTTACTTCCATCATCAGCCAAGCAACATGAGATGATTACTGGGCATTCATTATGTCAGAATTGCGTTAGGAATTATATGGAAAACAATGTAAGCGCCTATAAAATTTGAGGATTTCCCTCGATTTTCCTAGGATCCCATCATCAGATTTTGATTTGGTGACAAAAGTGAAATCAAGAGGCTTTCGAAATAAAAAAGAATATTGAAAATCAGTCCCCAGTTGGCGGATAAATCGTTGAATATATAAAAAATACATACAGCCGAACGTAGTACCTCCTTTTTTTAAAGTCGTTTAAACTATCACGTTGCAAGCGTAAAATCCGTTTGTCATCGTCCCGGCATTTGTCACAGTTCCTTTCAAGTGTCATTCATGAAAATGTATTACTTAAATAACCTAGTTAATTAAATACCTGCTTTGAACTGGTTTGTCTTATTAAGCACAAATAGTGTAGAACTGTTCCATTTATTTGGCCTCCAAAAGTATACTAATGTTTAGAGATTAATCTGAATTTGCTTCGAGTTGACGTTTGCTGTTTATATAAAAGGAAAATAAGTAGGTACCTATACCTTATATAAGATATTTTTGTCAACATAATTCTCGAAAGCATTTTAAATAAACAATTTGAACAAAACTGTAAGGTTTATAACATGTACATAGATATTAATATTGTACGCTGGCGATCATGACAAACACATGTAAATGAGGCTGATTACCAACAATAACTGTATGCTTTTCATTACCGTTGGTATACAATGAGCTTGTTACTTTGTATAGGAACTTTAATGATATTCATTTTCACGTGGTTTTGTCGTTCGCTACCCGAAATGGCGAAGAAAATGAAAATTTCAGCGTCGTTACGAAATGAATCGACAGATCTCATCAGACATGATTTAGGGATAAAAGAAACTCATTTTTCACTGTACACATATTCTGATTCCTATCCCTCATTCATACCCTTTTGTCGTATAGGTCTTGGAAAATAAATTTCTCATTTTACGTCCGATAGATGCCCAGGCCAGTAGTAACATGGTCGTATTTCTTATCCTTTTCCGATCAATTTCCTTTAATACTACTAATATAAATATATACTGTAATATATACATGATAGTATGAACGTAGTAATTTCCCGAATTTTATGTTTAGTGTTCTTCAGGCTCAACGATGAGTCATAAAGTACAAAGTTTCTTAGTCAACAAAAACATGGAAGTATGAATCGTCAACAGTGTGAGGTAAGATTTTTACAGGTGTTATAAAACTTCACCTGTTCACACATGCGCTGACCTTTATGCTCGGTAGGAGAAAGATAGCAATATGACAATAATATGGTAGTGTAACGAAGGCTGGTTGGTCACGGAGAATGTTAGCGACTTTTACTTTATGCGCATATGTTAATATGTGACTGGGACGCTCATCGCTATTCGATGCAAATCACGACATTACCGGTGTTCTATAATTCACTCAATTGTGACAGTGAACACTTTTGTCCGTTTCGTTACTACTATAGCAAGATAAATTGACAAATTACTGTTATAGAGGCCAATTAATGGGATTAATTTAGAATGTATTGTGTGTGCAGAGGGATAAGTGAACGTTAAAGATATTGTTAATAAAGTAAACAATAGCCCCTTCGAATTATCTACGCTAAACAATAGGTGAAGACTTCTACGACTCATTAGCTATCCTAAATCAGTATTTGTAATATGTACCTACTTCATCACGTTCACAGTCCGCGAAGCAGACAGAAGGGTTCAACAATCCCTGTTAATTATTATAAAGGCTAAGACGGCCGAAGTTTGAATAATAAATATCTAAGTAATATGAATACAATTTTTTTAATTACTTAGGTTTTAAAAGAAATATTTTTTTTTAAATATAGCTCCTTTCATTATTTTCATCCAAAAGGATGTATTACAGATTACCTTGTGCGATAGCACGGCCTTTTGTACATTTTTTTATCGTTTATAGGCCCGCGTTTGACCACCATCTCACCTGATAGTAAGCGATGAGGTGGTCGAAGATGAAGCACGCATACCTAGAAGAAATACTTTTTCCTTTGCATTTTATGGGATCTACAATAAAGTAACTATGTCTATTAAAAGAATAATACATAATTAGCCCACAACGTTTCCTCTGCTGACACAGGCTTGCTCTTTATGAGATAAATGGACATTAATTCTTTTGGTAGAAAAAATAAAAAAACACTACAAATGGATTTCTATATAATAAAAATTACTTAACAGTTTACTTCAATAAGAAAATCAAGACTCTATGTCTGGATTTCTTTTGGAATCTACCTAATCTATTTATGTGATCAAAGTTTCATGAACAGGCACTATAGTACCATTACAGAATCTAGTATATATCTAAGAGCATTAATGAACTAAGGACTACTTCGAAGATATATATAAAAGTTTCACCTTTGCTTTCGTAAATATAATACAATTTGAGGAGATTCGGCTGAGTCAGAGGGTGAAATATCAAATGAGACTGCAATTTTCAACTACAGCCCGCAATATGTTTAATGGCTCTGACAAGTTTTGGCTATATTCATCGATTGAGTCATCTGCTATTTGTTTTCAGTTCCATACATACAAACGTACACCTGCTATATTTCAGTGAATGGTAAATATAAATGTGCTTGGTTGAAGTAAAGTCACAAGACACGTGAGTAAATATGTATATTGAAAAGAAACTTCGTTCAGAGTTGGTTTTAACTCTAAATCTTTTCTAATAAACACATAGACATAATTTTTAAAGCATCTTATTTTATATCTTGTCAATAAGTGTCTATAAAGTTCATATTTTACGTAAATGTATTTTTAAATATGGTAATCCAACTCAAATAATCTCCGTTAAAATAATATTATGTCAAATAAATGATTCTACAGTATTTACGTTTGTCTGCAGAAATTATTCTTCGTCTCAACATCATTCTCGGCTGCACTAACGAAGGGATTAATAAAAATTTTGACGACACGGACCGAGTACGTACGTAGGTAGATGTCTGCAAAGTCCATTCGCACTTTGAACCCTTTCACCGTGTCTCGATTATTTCCCAGGAGAATATTACGTTATGCATATTGCAAATTAACTTCCCTGGATACAAGATACTGAACATAACTTAGGTATTTTATTGAAAAAATAACATGTTTTTTCACGAGACGGTAACTGAATTAAGTATTTGGAGTTCAGGGCATGTCAAACTATACACTAATGCAAAAATTGACCTGTTTTGAGACTAAAGTAATGATTCACGAATACTCAGATACTTTTTAGAGTTCCGTAGCCGAATGGCAAAAAACGGAACCCTTATAGTTTTGTCATGTCTGTCTGTCTGTGTGTCTCTCTGTCTGTCCTTCCGTCCGTATGTCACAGCCATTTTATTCCGAAACTATTAGGACTATACATGTGAAACTTGGTAGGTAGATGTATTCTGTGAACCGCTTTCCGATTTTAAGAAAAAAAAAAAAAAAAAAATTAAAATAAGGGGGCTCCCCATACATGTAACTAAAACTGTTTTTTTTTTCAGTAAACCTATGCGTGTGTGGTATCAATAGACAGGTTTTTAAAAATGACATGGGGGTTCTAAAGCCACTTTTTTATAAAGTCAATCGTTTGAAAGATATACGCTTCCAAAGTGATAATTTGTGTGCCCTCCCCCCCTCCCTTTAACTTCTATAATAATGGAGTGAAAAATCAAAAAAATATACATATCTGTAGATCTTAATGTAAACTTTCAACCAAAATTAGTTTGAACGAGATCGGGTCAGCAGTTTTTGTGATACAGCATATTTTCTAAAACCGCAAATATAACTTTGTAATTCATACAAACACTATGAAAAATAACGTTATTTGGCGTAGTTGTATTAAATGTAAATAACCTAGTTTTAAGAAATTTTTAAGATTTTTTTTTTCTTCAAATATTTAAATATACATATTATATTCTATTATTATAGTTACTACGGAACCCTTCATGGGCGAGTCTGACTCGCACTTGGCCAATTTTTTTTCACATTCTGGTACCTTGAGGGATTGAAAATAACCAAAAAACCAACCGTTTGACGTTTCTATTTCTAGTTAACGTCGTACACAAGCATACCCTGTTGGCTGATGTTATGGATTATAGTCTTACTAAGTGAAGGCATAGGGTGGGGTTTTAGTCGGTAGGAGTCTTGCCCCATTCCCTTCCACTCCACCCAGAGCAAGAGAAGTCATTTGATGATTTCCCACTTAAAAAAGGACATAGCACTAAGATTTGGTAATTTTCTGGCACTAACAGTAGACTTATCTGACTAGCCTCTAAGTCTCTAAATAGTATTAAAGCGTGGTAGTACTTCTTCTATACTAATATACAGAGGTACTTAATAGAAACCAAAAGAAAGGCAAAGATTCCTAAGTGACATTGGCTAAATTTTAGCGAGCATGCGACCGAAGCCGCAAGCAACAGCTAGTCTTAAATACGCATCGGATTATTTGGGATATTTTTTACTAATAGAAAGAGCGTTAAACGAGAATGGTTTGTGAATGATGTATAATTTACGTCCGTGCGAAATCAGGGCGGATCGCTAAGTAGTATTCAAAATTTGAAAACAAAAGGCAGATGAATTATGATTTCGTGTAATTATAACGATATCAGACATAGCTGGTATTTTAAAACGTAGATGAAGTTTTTGTCCTTCAATCGAACTAACGAAATTCTAATTGAGAAGTATTTGGACCATTGTCAGACACTGTCGCTGGGCCAATTATTTGTAGCCCTTATGAAAATAGGTAAACCTAAAAACTATCAGATTCCATTAAGTAATTTCACAAGTACTAGATAATAAAACATGAGATAAGTAATTTTATAAAATTGGTTTCCAGTAATTAATTAGCTTACATATTCTAGAGCCGACGAAAAATTACCGCTCGTAGGCACACAACAAAAAACATGTATGATATTATATCACTCACTGCCTAAGTGGCTGATCATGGAATAACATTATTAAATATATATAATTATGTAATGAACACCTGTATGCAACCCATGTTTCACAAATTGATTGATTGATTTGATTGATTGATTGAAAGTTACCATACCTTTACCACATACTAACTTTATTTTATTTCATAAATAATTTGATAATAATATACCGATATACAGTTCGTGGCATATAGCGCTACTAGTATGGAAGTAAATTATTTTGAAATTAATTCAAACAAAATTGTAGTCTACGTATTCTTTTAATTTTTAATATTTTATGCAGACGAATATTCTAGAGAACGGAGAAAAGCACTGTGAAGTTCTACTGCACCTAGTCCAAATAATTTAGGTAGGTCAGGTACCAAACAATCGTAGATTCTTCTAGCTTATTCATGTAATTTTCCCGTATGAGCATATTGTAAGTAAATGTACATTTCAACATGCATTTGACATAGATTATTTGATTATCGCAACCACTAAATCAAATTTCTCGAGAGGGGTCGTAAACCTCAGTGTAAAATACCTAGAAGGTATCAACAAACCTCAGTTAAACTAGGCAAGAACCGTACATTGATAGCCTATAATGAAATTTCTTTTTGCCCTATCTACATCTCCGTAACAAGTTACCACGAAAATTTCAGTTTGCGGGTCGGATCAATACCTAAATGAATCGGCCAATTTTTGGCGACGAAACCGCGCAATGTACGCTGCCATTGAGCGAACGTGTTTATCGACCCGAAAGGGCAACCAAATTGAAAATCAAAATTGGGATGATTAACCCCATACTTCATTTTTGGTACTTATAATTGAAAGGTCGGCCGCAGAAATCCAAATAATTTTTATTTTGGTATCTAAGACAACAAAAAATCCTAACAGTATTTCCAATAATGCTACACATAACAGCCAAATAAACGCTAACTGAAAAATGTAGGAAGAACCCCAAAATGGCGACAGGAATAGGAATATTCGATCACTTAAAACTAGCAATGTGTCCTCAAAGGATTTCGTGTCTTTGCCTTAATAAAACCAAATAAAAAATCGAATGGTATCATGATTGTTTTCTTACAATTTCCCAACATTAAGACGAACTTAAAGAAAACCTTTAAATAACGTTATAAAAGCTGTTTCGGTGAAGTTTGATGGTTATCAGTTTACTTAGTGGCCTTTAATGTTTAATTTTATTTTCTACTTAATAAACAGCCGTCACTATGCGGAGCTCGTGGCAATATCTATACGTGTAATTTAAAGGGTATATACATACCAAGTGCATGGCTTCTTTGGATGATAACAAACGATATGGCAAAGGTTTTGTAATTAAGTCTACGTGTGTAGAACTTATTACAAATTCCAATACACTACCGAATTTTACAAATTACGAAGAACGAAAAGAATTATCGTGTTATTGGCAAGTAACGTGGAAAGTTATTGACTCTCGTAGTGCTGTGACACGTTTGTTATGATGGGTACTTCCATACCAGATGTTGTCTTCAGCCCTTTTGGATAGAAATGGGGTTTCCGTTACACGTTGTATACTAATATTATAAAGCGGAAACGTCTGTTTATTTGTTTGAACGGGATAATCTTCGAAACTACTGGGTGCATTTGGATGAAATTTAGTATGGAAATAGCTTAAAGCTTAGGAAAGGTTATAGGCTACTTTTTACCCGACTGAAAAACAAGGAAATTATTTTTTTAACGTGATAAAGTCCGCGGGAGTAAAGCCCCGCGGGACTGCTATTACCTAATAACAGCTCTAGCCGTATGGGTTTACTTTCAAGGCTAGCTCGCTTGTTGAGTTCGCACCTTAACATATTCAGATCCCTCCTCCGGAAAGCACGTTTACCTATTGATCTCCGCTGTCAATAGAAGACACGACACAGAAGTTGTCTGACAGTCCTAATGGCTAGTCAGAAGCCAGATAATCTGAAACCAATCTTGCGGAGTAGTTAAGTAATAGGCAGTCGTCTCATGTAAAATACTCGGTTAGAGTGGAAGCGAATCCCAAAATAGTTAAGAAAAGCTAGGCAGAAAATGCCAAGCTGTGCTGACAACTTTACAGAATTTACGATATATCTCATAGTTTGCAAATAACTGTATAATGTGCAATTAGTAAATGTTACACGATTGTTGTTATCAATTCAATTGCCAACCTGTGAAACATTTCAAGATTTTGATATGCAAAATAAAAAAAAATAAAAAAAAATCCTCTTCTAATTCAAATTCTTTCGTTCTTTCCAAAATTTTCCAGCCAGCCGTGATTGCAGTATTCTCTAACTGGCAAACTTTCTATAAAAACTTATATAAATAAAAAAGAGTCGTCGAAATTTATATACGCGCATAACTTCGGAACACCTGCCTCAAATTGGGTGATTCTTTTTTTGTTGTGCTCGTATAACAGATTTTTACACGGTGGTAAAGAAGTCCAACAAAATATTGCTTGACGCAAAATATATCTTAATGACTAAATAATCCCGGGGTCAATTCCCAGTCAAAACAAAGCCGCTCCGTACCTACTACCTTTTTACTCATACTGAATCCCGTGACCCCGGCGCGGTGCGATATTCATGTCAAACCTATTTTAAGCTCAAGCGCAGAAGTAAAGGTGTGATTACGGCTAAGTAAATATAACAATCAGTCGGTAGCCATATTTCCGAAGCCCAATAATACTACTTAAGGCTTGGTCGGAAAAAACGATATGACACGATAATTTTATTTGACGACATGATTGGCGCGATGGCTGAGCGATTGATTGCTGCACTGCGTGTTAGATAAGAAATTCCTAGTGTGATGAATTTTGTTAAAAAAATATTTACGAGTTCAATCTAAAAATAACTATAAGTATTGTTTTTAACAATTTTGAAATCGAAAGACGTCCTTGACTGACTGCTGCTGCTGTATGCATTTCATATTTCAACGAATTCCCCTGGCTTACATTTTCTTGAATAAATCAAGTATTTTAAAACTAAACTGAACTGTAAATCAGTGGTTTCCATAACATGTTTTGTCTAGCGCCGATCATAAAGGGCAATCGATAGGCACAGGTTACTATTGTGACGTCAAACCATGGTGACTACGAGTGTATATGACGATGATTTATGTAAATGTATCGCTGTATTCTGACTGTGTATGGCGACCGAATTTCATAGCTTCAATAACAGGGTACCACAATATTGTCGAAGCTTCGAACAATATTGTGGTACCATACCATATTATTCGTATACCATACGGAATTTTTACATTGTAATTCAGTTTTCTATGACAGATGGATATACTCTTTAATGTACACCATAAAAAATAAAGACTTAATAACTAAAAAGGATGATGCAATGAGTGGTCGTATCGCTACATGCGAACTTTTTCTCTCCGAATCGACTGCACTGTCATTCAATTTAAAGGTTTAATTCTGTGACACAATCATGGACGCCTAGTGGCGAAATAAATATTATTCGAGTAACTTTTTAAAATAAAACAAACCAGTTAAAACTGTTCTGTTGGACATAACCAAATAAAAGCCCTACAAAATATTTTTAGTTCTATAAAATTGATTATGTCCGAAACTACGGCACACAAAACTAACAGAAAAAGCTATTTACTTATTAGCTACAGAAACATTTTAAAGGTCACGGTTTCAAATTAAATGGCATTACGCAGAGCCTTTGAGATTGTTCAAATTAATCCGAGCAGATAGGCGAATTTCATTGCGGTCTGCCCAGCCACACATTTTGTACATGGAAGTTATAAGCCTAGTATAGCATATGCGGCCGGGTGATTTTCAAGGTCACGCGATGCTTGCCAAGGTCAGTTCCAGTTATAATGAGACTCCTCCATATCTTGGGAAGCAAGTAAGGCAGTGGTCCCACCGCCGACGATGAACGAGTAGCGAGTAGAGCTAGCATCTGAAAACGAGTTGGTGAGCAGCGAGAAGCGAGTGTTTTGTTACGAGAGTTTAGTCGCTGAGCTATCATCTGGTTGGTCTCTCAGCGTGAGTTCTGACCGCCAAGTGATCGCTGAACGAGTATTATCTTTGACAGCTCTTGCGACAAGAGATGTCAAAGATGTGCTGAGCGACAAGAGTCTTGTCGCTCAGCGACAAAACTAGTGAAACGAGTACTCGCCGGCAGTGTGTCAGTGTGAAAAACAGTCAGAGAGCAACTATTAATATGTGCATCTCTTTCGATTACGCGGAATGTATATTTCATTGTGCGTTTATTTAGCGAGTTAATCGCCGATAGTTAGTCGTTTACTCGCCGGCAGTCTGACAACTGCCTAACGCCGGTGGTCCCAATTATTTTCCGTACATCTTTAGCAATCGCCACGGTTTTTCAGAAGCTACAAAATCTACCACCAATGTTACCTATTATTATGCTTAGAAGTATATGGATAAACCCCATACCTAGGTCAGTTGGGCGAAAAGGGCTTAGTAGATTGAACAAGCTATTTGATTGGGCTCATTTATATGTAGGTCTTATGTATTTGCTAATGCACTAATAGATAATATTCCATTACGACCGTAATTAAGTATTACGTATAGATAATACAATAATTACCTTGATCTCTGACATGAGCAGATACTGCAATCTCATTAAAGTAAAATGCTCATATTCCTATTATAATAATATTTTATTACATAATATAATTGTCTATGTTAATGTAAATATAAACTGTTAATAATCATGTCCGCAGCAGTTGGATAATTTTATACAAAATTCTTTCAAGAATCGATATAAAACTCATTTGAGAAAATAATTTGGGTTCTTAGCATAGAGGCAAAAATATTATCTTATGTTACTTACTATTGTAGTGTTTATGAACAAAATGCCTTGAAAAACTTCGACTTGGTTTTAAAAAGTTTCAACACATTTTAATCTATGGACTAGCTAACAATCTGCTTTGCAAAAGTTTACTCCACTATTGACGCAGGTTAAAAACTTCGCTTGCCTATAGTAAAGTTACTCTTTGTTTCTTTTCAAATATTTGATTCGCTCTAGTCTTTGTGATTTTGTAGAAAATCTAGACATAATACATAATAAGTCTGTGAAACTTTTCGGAATAAAGACCTAGAAAACTAAGCAAAACTTTCAAATTCTGATTTAATTATATACACAATTACATATTCATTACTATATTCAATTATTTTATTCATTATTAGCCACACACATCATGTGCACTTCTTCTTGTTCACTATTGGCAATTTATTTATTTTGAAAATTAAATTATAATATTAAATTAAATTGAAATATGCTATGCAAAGCATCGAACATCTCTCGAAAGGACGTTCTAATAATATATTTTTAATTTTGTGCCTCACATTATTAACAATAGAGTCATCACTATACTTATATCATGAACGAATCAAATTGGAAAACAGAAATTAATTCACATCCACAGTTTGAAAGGCAAACGGACTGTTAATTAATCAAATCGTGATTCATTAATTATAATTTAATCAATGACACTTGGAATAAGATTGAACTTTTTCGATCATTTTACCGACTGTGAGTTCCAAAGGACACGTCAACTAATACTGGTAAAAATAAATATTAAGTTGCCTTGAGTATATTGCAGGGGTATGATTATGTCGTATAATCAACAATAAATATGCACTAGATCACTCGAAGCTGAACTGCCTTGTTCTGAAATTACAGTTTTGTCCCCCTATACCTATCTTTCCCGAACTTTTTGACTTTGACTTTTAGCCTAAGAGGCAAATGAACATCAATATTCAAACATGGAACGACTGCGATCTTGCCAATTAGTAATACTAAAAAAATTTTTGGACATTTATACGGATGAATTTAAGTTTAATTAAATTAAGTTTAATTAATTTAATTTAAGTTAATTTAATTTATTTTAATTTAAGTTTCCAGTTAAATATTTTTATTTATTTATTGTGTTTATAGTATGGGACAGATAACTGCGATAAATATTCGTATGAGCATTGAAACTGGCTGGATACAGTTATTCGGAGATGACTGGTTTAAATGCCGACGTGTATAAAATAGTCACCGATCTACTGGCACAAGTAAATATTCCAAATCGTTTGATATTAATTTATTTTATTTCACTGGCAAATATTATGTCAACAATTGCATTATACTACAAGATGAGTGATTTCATCATACTTTTTTTAACTTAGCCCTTGTTTTAATAGTTTTTTTTCAACTGTCTGTTTACTGTATATCAGCAAAAAAAACCTTGCCCTCAAATATAAACTCGCACGTCTGTAACAATCTGTATTAGAGGTCCGTACCCCACACCTCTGTGGGGTACGGACCTCTAATACAGATTGAGATCCGTACCCCACAGGGGGGGCCCTTAGCGTGTAGTCGCCTAGTTTGTAAATTTTGTAATAAGCCCTGGCTGGAGACTTTAATTAATTTATTAATTAAGGCAACCACAGACAAGCCTGGTCAAGAAGCCGAAAACCTCAGAGGTTGCGAGAAGCCACACAAAAAAAGACAATGTATACGGTTGACGATTCCCGCGAAATGAAGGTGAAGCATAGCCATACAACGTGGCAATGCCGCCAGTCCCTTGAGTACATTATCGGCCGACAGCGTTGAGGACTAACTTTTTATGCTTTGTTTTAGTTTGTGGTTTAGTTTATGTTAAATAGTTTTTATGCAAGTTAACATGCGTCCTGTATGTCAACAATCATCATTATTGTGCCTTAAACTAATGAATTTATGGTCAGCACAACACAGACTTCTTGTTACTGCGTTAGCAATTGGTAGCTAACGCAGTAGCTTTAAAAAATTTGAATTACGTAAACAGAAATTGAAGTTAACATATAAGTTAAGCGTAGGTTACCTAGCCGTAGGTAGCCTAGGTTAAATAGCCGTAACTCTGCTATTTAATGGTAACCTACGCAAAACGCGTTGATCGCAACTATTGTAATAATAATGTTTGCGCTCGCACACGTTGTTTACGATCTTGCTGTAAATCAGGTGACTTGCACTAAAGGAAATGTCGAATATAAACGAACAATCTAGCTATGTCAACACTGCAAAAATAGATCAACCTATAGCGACATCTATCTCGCAACATACAAACTAAATGATAGAAGTCCTGTATCGCGCAAGCAAAGTTTACTGCTCAACTAGCCTACATACAAATCATCCGATCACAAACATCGGGCAGTTGCCCACCAGACAAAACATCTGTCTGGTCGGATGATCCTCCCTTTTCAACGGGATTGCGGGACTTTATACCCCGTTCCGCATATTCCCAAACTGGTGACCCCGTGCATGAACATCAGCGCAGCCTTCGTGTAGAGCTAGTTCAGCGTGACGTCATCATCACTTCCTTCAAGCTTTCGAGCAGCGAGTCATACAGCCAGCCAGTACCCTCGGCTTCTACGGGTATCCTGACCACCAGCATGCAGCGGACGCGCATACCTGGTCATCACCCTCAGCCTCTTCAGCAACCTTGGCACAGCACCCTCGGTCAGCGAGCAGAGACCCACTTCTCTCCTGGTCGACGCAGCAGCCAGCCACTACGCAGCATCCACTACGCATATCCCCAAAAACTATATTTTGATAGAAGTGAAAAGCAGGCAGTTCACGTCAACACAAATCAAACAAATTTCTAAACTATTTCACTTGATTCTGAGCATTGTAGGCTTTCATGGAATGTGAAACATCGTAAATATAATTTCTGACCCCTCCTGGTCCCAATCTCATCTCATAATATTTATTAGCTTTACCTTGGACAGAGGTTAAGCATTGCCATACAACGTGGCATTGCTGCCAGTCTTTTCATAGTCTTTTGGGCACATTACCAACGGACAGCGATGCACACGAATTTCTAGATGCCATATTTTAGTTTATTTTTCGATGTATATATGTAGTTTAAGGTTTTTATTTAAGTGTTTAGTTCACTTAAATAAGTGGCGAGCTATAGATAAAATTAGATTCATTCGTTGGATTCATTAGGTTGTTTTATTAAGCCGGGTCCGCTGCGACGTGTTTTCGTGTTTGCAAACAGTATAACATTGTTTGCTAACCGAATATAGGCGTGGCTTAAAAGTTTGGTTAGCAAAAACACAATAACATGTTTGCCGTCTCGAATGGATAACATACCCCGCGTTCGCCTGCGGGGAGGGAAAGCGACGCATTTTGTGTTCGCGCTCGCTAGAGGAAGACGGAATCGTTCGAAGAGTGTGTTGATTGTGTATGACAATTCTCTTTGGTTTGTGATGGAATGGAATAAAGAAAGAAAGAAAGAAAGAAAGAAAGATAATTTATTTGTCAAACATGCGTATACATAAACTGACTAATCAGATATGCAAGGTATTAAATTAATAGTATGTTGTGAGCGTCCATGTTTTGCCAATAACGGCGTACAAATTTTGTAGGTATAAAAATTACATTTAATTGCATTTACATATAGTCATTTTAAATTTAATTACAAAATACACAAGAAATAAATAATAAATTGATGTCAAGACATTATAGTATAAGTATATTATATTACAAAAAATAAATTGCATTATGTCCAGTATATTCATTATTATGCAGTCAAATAGATTCAAAGTCAATTGGTTTAAAATTCACATCAATATATTGTTATACTTAACTATATCTATTAGAAGTCGGAAGAGAAAAATCCTTTTCATTCAAAAAATTTAAAACATTGTAATACACTTTATTAACTAAAAAAATTCTCAGCCTTTTTTTGAAAAGTGACAAGGGCAGTTCTCTCCAACTTTTAGGCAATTTGTTAAATATCATAGGAGCCATACAGAAAACACTTTTGCGCATAAGCGCTGTTCTCGCAGTATGAGAGCATATTCTACTGTTGTCGCGCCTGTTACGTGGGACTACTTCATCTATTCGTTTAAATCGGTGTGGATTTGTCTTGACAAATACAGCTACCTCAAAAATGTACAAACATGGCAAAGTAAGTATTTTATATTTTTTAAAGTAAGGCACGCAACTATCAGTAGGTTTAATTTTAAATATTGAACGAATGCACCTCTTTTGAGCCTTGAACACCGTGTCCTTTTCTGTTGAGTTGCCCCAAAAAATTACACCATAGCGTAGATGGGATTCAGTTAAACCATAGTAGGCTGTAAGTAATGCCTCCACACCTATAATAGACGACAACGTGTGCAGGGCATAGGCAGATTTACTGATTTTCTTGCATAAAACTTCGATATGGGTTTTCCAATTCAGTTTTTTATCAATGTGGAGCCCTAAAAATTTTGTTGTTTCTACCTCTTCTATAAGCTGGTCATCGTAGTGTATATTTAAATTACTTTTACTATTAATTCGTTGACTAAAATGTATTAATTTAGTTTTAGTTAGGTTAATTTTTAGGTTATTATCATCTAGCCACTTTACCATTAAATTTATAGAATCATTTATGTCCTTTTCATAAGTATCAACACTATTACAAGGTATCGTTATGGTGCTATCATCGGCAAATAGTGTCAGAGGTTGAGGGATGTCTTTCGGTAGATCATTTATGTATAATATAAATAAAGGAGGCCCCAAAACACTCCCCTGTGGCACACCAAACGAAACTATACGTTCTGAGGACTGAAATACCATTTCATGTTTACTTTTCATATTAATTTGTTTTATATGTGTGATTTGAGTTCTGTTAAATAGGTAAGATTTAATTAGATTGTTTACATTTCCTCTAATTCCATATGCTTCAAGTTTATTTAATAGTGTACCATAGTGCACATAGTCAAAGGCTTGAGTCATGTCACAAAATACGCCACAGACCGGTTTCTTCTTATCAACGTTATATGTAACATTAAATAAAAAATCATAAATGGCCATATTAATAGTTTTACCCATTCTAAATCCTTTCTGTTCCTCGCATACAATTTTATGTTTTTCTATAAATGAATTTAATTCCTTGTAAATGTATTTTTCAAATATTTTAGAAATTATGGGAATTAGTGATATAGGCCGATAGTTTTCCATTAACTCCCTATCTTCTTTTTTAAATAGTGGCTTGACAATAGAAACTTTTAGAGCATCAGGATAAACGCCTGCACTAATGCTGAGATTGATGACATGACTCAAGTGACCACAGATTTCATCCGCAACATGTTTTAGTATATAAGTAGCAATACCGTCATATCCCACACTGTTGGTATTATGCAAGGACATTATTATCTTTTTAATATCGTCTGGTATACTAGGGGCCATAAACATAGTTTTATTATTGTAGTCTAATGTACACGCCCTAGGTCTGCAGTTGACACTCAGTTTTGGCTGTATTATATCAATAAAAAAATTATTAAATGCTTCTGCAATAGTCTTGTGATGAGATATGACGCAGCCACCCATTTTAATTTTATTTATGTTAGATTTAGGTATGTTATACTTTGCACGATTGATAATTTGCCACGCAGTTTTGGATTTGTTTTTAGAAGTTTTTATATTGTAGTTGTTTTGCGCTTTTTGTGTTAAGTAGATAATTCTTTTATACATTTTAGTGTAATTATGTAATATGGTTTTATTAATATTGCTACGATTAAGTCTAAACTGCCATAGGAGTTTTCTTTTCTTTTTACTGCATAGTTTGATCCCTTTTGACAACCACTTAGTTCTTCTTGTTGTATTTATTTTAACCACTTTTAATGGAAAACACAGATCGTACAATAGCTTGAAAATCTCAATGAAATAATTATAAGCTACATTTGGGTCATCAGTGTCATAAATTTCTGAAAAGGTAAGATTCATGAGATGGTTTTTAAATTTTACTATATTTTCCGTACTATAGTCCCTTCTAGTTGCGTACCAATACTTAATACAACATGTTTTTTGTACTGGACACTGAAGCAGCTGTGCTGTATGATCCGATAATCCCCATTCTAATACTTCAGTCTTACATGCATTAAAGTTATGCGCAAAGTTGTCAATGCACGATAAACTGGCCATGCGAGTTGGTTGTTTCAAAGCAAGTTTCAGATTGTAACTCATTAAAATACATTCAAAGTCATTCGTTGCGCTATTTTGCTTGAGTACGTCAATGTTAAAATCTCCGCAGATAACAATTTTCTTACAACATGAACGTAAAATTTCACGAAAGAGCATTTCAAGTTTGTCGAAACAATAATTTAAATTATTTGAGTTCGGAATTCTATATACACACACAATTATTATCTTATAACTAGTCAGTTCCACGCCACAGCACTCAAATATGCCCGGAGTTGATAACTTTGCTACTTTTGGCAATTCTTTCCATTGTAGCCCATTTTTAATAAGGATACATGCACCACCCCTTTTTTGTTCTATTCTACAATAATGTGCAGCCAAATTATAGTTAGGCAAAAACAATAAATTTTGATACCCCTCCATGATAAAGTGCTCCGTAATACACAAGACATCAACATTTGTCTTTTTATTAGATAGCTCCTCTAGACATACCAACAGATCATCTGCTTTATTTATCAAACCTGCTATATTTTGATGCAATATGTTGATATATCTATTAGAGAAAAAACAGTTCATTTTCATCACTAACATTGCTTTTTACAGAGTGAGGCAAATCTGTCACTTTATCACAAGAATTACACGAATTTAAGTCACTATGCACTGTAAATTCATTAATCATTAAACTTATATTATGCAATATATTGGCCATACCGCGATTATTTACAGAACTACTACTTTTAGCAAACATACTAAAATCATAATCAAGATAATAATTAGAATCAAATAAGTAGGCGAAATTATATGAAAAAGCATCTAAATATATTAAACTGTTAAAGGTTTCAATTCTCGAATTAAACATTGTAGAGTAGTCATTTAGTTTGAACGTGGGAGCACATAATATGATATTCGTGTGCTGTAATTTTGACAGCGTTTCACGAATACTAATAGTTAGTTCGACATAGTTCTTTGTCCGACGAAAGTCTTCTTCCCCTACAAATATCAAACAGTAGTCATTCTTATTGTAGTCCTTTAATTTGAGATCCAAGTCAGAGATAAGGTACTTAACACCACAGTTGGGTGTCAGGTAGTGGCAGATTCTATAGTTAGGGAATATATCTTGTGCAATTTCTAACATTTTATTATTTTTATTGCTACTTAACATACATAGTTTACTCATTCTAGTATCGTTCGGTTTACTCTTATAGTTTAATTGTGTAAGTTGTACTTCTGTCTTTCTTTCTTTAATTATATTTTCTTCATAAGTGTCACACTGAGTAGACTTATTAACCATCTGGGGTATAACTTCTGGAGTTAAAATGGCTGATAAATCATCAGCCATTTGGGGTGTAAGCTTCATAACTTTCTTCGTTGACTTGGGAGTCGTGCTTAGATCTATTGTAGGAACACTATGCGAACATTTTTTCTTTTTTGGAGTATTATTTACAATGTCAGTTGTTAGTTTTTTGTAAATGTTTTCCTTTTTTGTTAAGTTATCGATGGTCTTTTTGAGATTTGTGTTGTCCATATTTAGGGATTCAACTTCTCGGTGTGCAGTCTCTAGTTGCAGCGTTAATTCTTTAATTTTGTTTTTTAGGTGAAGTATTTCTTCGGAGTCCTCGTTGTCTGATATGTTTGGTAGACTGTTACTAGTGGTGCCATCTAGTTCACTATTTGTTAAATTTAAGTCTTCACTTTTTGTTTCGGAGACTCTTCGATTACGACGTTGTGTGATGTTCCCAAAGAAGTTCATATTGATTTTGAGATTTTATGAAACACAAAAAGTTCCTCAGTTCGTGGGATCCGAACCAGCACTCAGTGTCTCAACAGTCCAACACTGTTTTACTTCGGCTATTCAAACATTAAGTAACTGTTTGAAATTTGCAAGTAGTTACGAAAATATCATTCAAATAATGAAGAAGTCGTTAAGAATGATTCATCGCTTAAATATTTTTTCCACACAACACCAACTTCAATTTTTACTTCTTACATAAGTTTTTACCGGTTTTTATACACTTGTCACTTAGTTTTTACCGTATTTCACGTAGGTAATTGTTTATCACAGTACTATTTAATGTTTATTTACGTTATAATCTGTTTCGTCACTTCACTTATTTGTCTTGACTTATTCGAAAATATATCAAATAGTTTATTTGGATAACGTTTGTGCACACCATTCACACCGTAACGAACTTATTAAACACAATTTAATGTACGTTTTTATTTGTTTTATAATTTTAAAGTCAATAATAGATCAGAGAACTACACTTCGGATGTTTACTTCATCAGCGCCATCTAGCGTCCTCGTAGAAGATTGGCGACCGGATTACAAGCTTAGGGCACACCAGTAGGTACACACCTCCCTGCTATCCCCGCAGGGAGCGAACTCACCTCCGGGTCATTCCCGCCCGGAGGGTTAGGCAAATAGGGCCCCTCAGGCCACATCAGACGGCAACACAGCTACCGAGTTTGTCTGGGTTTCTCTTCTCGGTAGTGAAGTGTTAGGAGAAACTCCGGGGCAGGGCTCTTTGGGGACCGTCTGCTCGGGGAGCTCACGTTTGACGTGTCTCCTCGAGGCGCATATGTTAGGGTTAGGAGAGTAGGATGCCCACCTTTGTCGCCTCCAATATGGAGGACAAGATGGAGGATCTCATGTCCAAAGTCGAATCCCTATCGGCTCGGTTAAATCTAACAACCGATTTATTAGGAAAGATCCTATTTGAAAACCCCGCCCTACAAAGGGAGTATAAAGATGAGATTATAAAATTACCCCCCGCGGTGTTTCCCGCCCCACAGCCAGATTTAGGTCCTACCCCCGCGCCCAACGCAGATAGGTCCCCCTCCCCCCCAGACGTCGAAATGGACTCTGAGGAGGAGGAACAAGAAAAAGAGGGCTCGGAAGGCGAGCGCTCGGAACGCGCAGAGAGCATACACTCTGAGCGCTCGGAGCGAGCGGAGTCCGAGCACTCCTCCTCCGATCAAACCTCTTCCTCCGACGAGTTTATCCTCGTCGAGGGAAAGAGGAAAAAGAGGTCGCAGGCCTCGTCCTCCACCCAGGCCCCTAAGGCCAAGAAACCCTCCCCTCCCGAGTCAGCACGCTTAGTGCAGAGCCAGCCCTCCACTTCCTCGGCCACTAGGCCCAGCCCTACTCAAACCCCAGTCGTCAGCGCCTCAGTGCGCAAGACCATCCCTCCCCCACCCATCTTCATACATGATAAGGGGGCTTGGACAAACGTGTCCAAAGCGTGTGGCGAGCAACGCATCGCCTACACGAATGCCCGCGCCGTTCAGAACGGCATAAAAGTAGGGTTAGCGACAGCTAACGACCACCGCGCGCTTTCGAAGCTACTCAAGGCTCGAAATATCCCCCACCACACTTATACGCTCCATGAGAGCAAGCCCGTTCGGGTGGTCCTCTGCCGGATCCCCAGTGAGATCCCCACCACCGAGATCGTCTGCGACCTAGAGTCACAGAACATCCCGGTGATTGAGGTGCACCGTATGCACGGCAGAGGTGGCAGGGCGTCTAACAACGTCCTCGTCATTTGCCACCCCGTCTCCGAAGGTCCCCACCCCATCTTTGCGCTGAAGACTGTATGCAGTCTTTCAGGAATTTTAATTGAGAAGCCACACAAAAGTGGCACGGTAGGCCAATGCCACCGTTGCCAGTTATACGGCCACGCGCAACGGAATTGCTTCGGCAAACCCCGGTGCGTAAAGTGCCTGGGCGATCACGGCACCGCGGAGTGCAGTCGCCCAAAAGATAGGTCCCAGTGCCCAGACCCGCCCAGCTGCGTGCTGTGCGGGCAATCCGGCCACCCCGCCAACTACCGAGGCTGTCCGAAAGCCCCGAAAACCTCCGCCCCTAAACTGGCAACGCGCGCTAGCGCACGCCAGGGACGAGAGTGTCCTACACTCTCGTCTGAGCTCCCCCAGACCCTCAGTCCCCAGCGTCCAACTCCTTGGACGGCGGCGAATCACGCCCAAAACTTCCCGGCACTAAGGCCGAAAGTCCCTGGGCTGATGGATCAACCCATCATGCCCTCCGCTCCGGTTGTTGTGGCTTCTCAGCCCCCACCTCCTCCCCAGTCACTCCCTCGCTCGGATGAGCCGGAACTCGATGCGTTCCTCATCCTTGGGAAAACATTCAGTTTCTTCCAGTCCCCCCGCGCCATCCAAATGGCAAAGGAGGTCGTGGCCTGCAAAAGCATTGAATCCCTGATTCAGGTATACTATAAGTATTCTGATGTAAAAAGCCATTTTGACAACCTCTTTAAACAGCCATAATGTATAACACGGCTAGTAAAAGATTAAAGCCCCGATCCCTAAAGCTAGGTTACTTCAATGCCAATGGCATCACTAATCAACGGGACGAGATCGCGACTTTCCTTCGCGATCATAGTCTCGACATCCTTCTGGTCCAAGAGACCTTCCTCAAACCCCACCTTAGGGATCCCAAGGTAGCCAACTACCGGCTAGTTAGGAACGATAGGACTAGATGCCACAGAGGTGGCACTCTAATATATTATAGGAACTCCCTGCACTGCATCCCTATGGATCCGCCGCCCCTTGCCCACTTAGAGGTATCCGTTTGCCGGCTAGGCATGACGGGCCATCCCTCTATCACAATAGTATCCGCGTATCTCCCACCGCACAGCGACGTAGATTCAAATTCTTCGATAAACGCCTCACTACGAAGCGACCTTACAGCCCTTCTTGACATGAGTGACTCCGTCCTTATAGCGGGGGATCTCAATGCCAAACATCCCGCATGGTGTAGTCGTATTACCAACCCCCGTGGGAAGGTACTATACGACCTTTGCACACCTCTCCACATAGATATCATAGGTCCTATGCGGCCTACTCATTATCCGTTCGAGCCATCCCACTTGCCCGACGTACTCGACATTGCCCTCCTGAAGAATGTGAACTTACGTTTGCACTCTTTAGAGACGGTAGACGAACTTGACTCTGACCATAGACCGGTGATCTTGGAGTTAACTCCGAGATCGGGTCCCTATGACCCTAACCGCCCCCCTCCCACACAGGTGATCACTGACTGGAGGAAAGTAGGCGAATTGCTGAAATCCAACACGTCTCCTCACCTGGACAAGATCCCCGACCACATCCAGTCCGCCGCCGACACGACGGCTGCGATCGACTCACTCACGGAGCACGTACAATCTGTCTTGAACGACTGTTCAAAGGAGATTCCGGTGTCAGAGCACTGGCGCCGGAAACTCCCGGACGATGTACGGGCCCTGATGACTGAGAAGAACGCAGCAGTCCGTGCCTACAGATCTTTCCCCTGCCAGAATAACAAAACTTTCATGCGGTACTTACAGCGCAAAGTAAGTAACAGCATCAGAGAGTGGCGTGAAGCCGGCTGGGACAAGACCCTGAGCGAACTGGAACCCACCCACCATGCCTTCTGGCAACTTCAGCGGAATATGCGCGCCACTGAGGTTGCCTCAATGCCTCCCCTTATCCGCCCGGACAAAAGCATTGCCTTCGACGACGAAGACAAAGCCGAATGCCTAGCCGACAGCCTGGAGGCACAGTGCTCTCCCAGCTCCCAACCAGTCGACCCAGCCCACCTTGCCCACGTGGATGCTGAGGTCGAACGTAGATCTGCCCTACCCCCTGTCGAGGACCCTGATGCTCCCCTCCCCCCCGTCACGGAGGACGAGGTGGAGGAGATCATCAAGAAACTCAAACCTAGGAAAGCTCCCGGGACTGACAGACTGACCACTAGGGCACTTAAACTCCTCCCACGTACGATCTTAGTCCTACTGACTGCCATCTTCAATGGCGCCTTGTCCAACAACTTGTTTCCACAAGCTTGGAAAGAGGCTATAGTGATAGGTATCCCAAAACCCAAAAAGCCCAAGAACCTCCCGACTAGCTATAGACCCATTAGTCTGCTCAGCGCCCTCGGCAAGGTCTACGAGCGGATTATTCTTAATCGGCTCAAGGACTTTGTCGAGGCCAAGAGCCTAATCCCTAACGAACAGTTTGGCTTTAGAGCCCATCATTCCAGTGTCCACCAAGCCCACCGCATCGTAGAGCACATTAGCGGCCGTTTTCAACGCGGTCTGGTGACGGGGGCCCTATTCTTTGATATAGCAAAGGCTTTCGACAAAGTCTGGCACAATGGCTTAATTTATAAGCTTTACCAACTAGGTGTGCCGGACCGTCTCGTGCTCATCATTCGAGACTTCCTGTCAAACCGCTCCTTCAGATATCGTATCGAAGGAGCGCTTTCCACTCCCCGCCCTATCAGAGCCGGCGTCCCTCAGGGCGCCGTGCTCTCCCCCCCACTCTTCACGCTATTCACTAGCGATATCCCCAAAAAGCCCCCAGTAGAGTTATCCCTGTTTGCCGACGACACGGCCATCTACTACTCGGGACATAATCCCGTTAGCATCGCTCATACCCTCCAGACCTCAGCCAACGCACTAGGCGATTGGTTTAGGAAATGGAGGATTGAGGTAAATCCCGACAAAAGTCAAGCAGTCCTGTTTCGCAGGGCTCGCCAGCATAAAAAGTTCACCCCCCCACGCCCGATCACTATGTTCGGCAAGCCAATCCCTTGGGAGAAGCGAGCCAAATACTTAGGTGTGATCCTCGACCAGTTCCTGAATTTCAGTGAGCACATAAAGTCGGTTCGCTCGCGAGCCGCTTTCGCTCTCGGTAGGCTCCACGCCCTGCTGAATAAACACAGCAAGCTCTCCCTTAAATGTAAAATCCGAATATACACGACATGCATACGTCCTATCATGACGTATGCCTGTCCGGTGTTTGCTCATGCCAGTCCCAATCAGATCCATAGGATGCAAGTCGTTCAGAACCGTTTTCTCCGAAAGGCCACGGGCGCGCCCTGGTTCTGTAGGAACGAGGATCTCCACGTAGACCTCAAACTCCCGACCATAAAGCAAGTGTTGAAACGCATGTCAGTGCGTTACTTCACCTCTGCTGAGACCCACACTAACCCCCTGATCATATCGGCCGCCCGATACAGACCCTCCAAGATTTCTCGGGTTCGTCGCCCGCGTAACATCCTAGACGAGCCTGACGACCCCACCACCATCCGACAAGAGAGCAGTAGGGAAACCAGCACTCTTAGAAGACACAGATACAGAACGCGTTCCTTATTCCGGCCTCGCCGACGAGGCCCATCGCGACGTCCGCGTACTGGTAATGAAAATCCTCCCCGACCTTTGCCAAACGAGCCAGCCCGCGATGCTGAGCCAGTAGCAATAAATACTCCCGTAAATAATATGACCCAGCCTGTCCCTTTGCTGCCCTCCCAAAATGACCCCGCTATGCCGAGGCCCGTACTCCACAGGGAGTGCCCTTAGCGTGCGGTCATTAGTTTTTAAGTATATTTTAGTTTGTAAGCCCTGGCTGGGGGCCTTTAATTTATTAGAGGTCACCACAGGAAAGTCCGGTTAAGTAGACTCACAGCCTTAGTGTGCTGATCTACAAGTGGCCCTACCTAAAAAAAAAAAAAAAAAAAAAAAAAATCAGTCCGCCAGTTCGGCTTGCACGGACCGCTTCCCTCGGAACGGTTTCGGGCAGTTGAGCGCTCTCTGGCTTGCACGGTCGGCATCCCTTCGCGGAACCGATATCGGGCGGTCACATCACGTACTTCGATCGTCGTAGTTTTATTGTACCAGTGTGTAGTTTACCTTAGTACATCTTGTAAAAGTGTTTTAATAAATAACCCTTTGCTGTACATTGGTTTGCGAGTGGTTTTATTGGAAAACCCCCTTATAAACTTGTATAACTCAACTTGAGCCAGTTAATTATTGAGCGTGTATTAGACAGGCTTCTCTTCTACGATAACTGTAATGAAAGCTCATCTTGCACAGAAGATTTTAGTTAAATATTATATTCTGGTATAAATTACCTAATCTCTATAGATAGTGATTTTATTGTAACTGCACGTCCTGAAGGGAACGCTAACTGTTCGATTAGCCATTCAACATAACTGGTAATAAATTAATTGCAGGATATTATTAGTTAAACTATTCGAACAGTTACCTATTTAATTAAAGAAAAGTGATATCAATACTATTTTTTTAAATTTTTGATAGAGTGTTACCGAGACTGTGGCCAAGAGAGAGAAATTCTAAGCCAACTCCACAAAAATAGGAAGAAAATATTTCAAGTATATTTATTATTTTTAGAAAATCAAACCAAAAACATTTAGCCCTTTCTTAATTCTGGACATATTATGAACGTAAAACTGCGCCACTACGGAAAAACCACAGCAAACTCTTCAGTAATACTTATGTCTCGCCCAATTCACGTAGGAACTATCAACATTACGAGCACAGCTGCTGCTCACATTTGACCTAATGAATGAGATCGCTTACTCATTATATTGAACGGCAGACCAAAAAGGTTTCTACGTGAACTATAAAAACGGCTACCCAATTCACGACGATTGTTTACTCCAAAGAGAAAAATTAGGGATGGATTTCAGCATAAAATAAAAAAGGTATGAATTTCGTACTAAAATTGATTTGATTTATTCAATTTTCTCCTCGTGCTGTGTTAAGTCTTTGTAAATAGCTTTAAGCGATAAAACTGTATAATGTAGTGTTGCTTATCTTTATTAAATTACATGTTAGATAATTATGCTCTATTTTATTTGTAATAACATTCATAGTTTATATCTACTTGTGCAACAAAACAAATGTGTGATATTGGCAATAACATCCCACCAGCAGTTTTTAATTGGCAAACCAAATAGAAAAGCCATCTGTTCCTTACATAAAGATTACTGTTAAGTGAAAACATGCATAAATATTGCATCATTTAAACGTTATACATATAGACTTGCTTTTTCATTATCTATGATCCAAATACCTTTGTGTACTAGTCACGGACGCTATTACGTAGTAAAGACAGACTGATCTATTCGTCTAGCTGTTGCTCTCAAAACTGTGTCTAAAATCGTGGAGCTTTCAATCAAGTATAATGTTGTATATCTACAGCTTTTATCTTACGCAAAATCCTTTGTAGTGTTTGGAGATGTAAATGGATGAATTGGCTTTAGACTCACTCCTTTAAAAGAAGAGGCCAATCATACAATTTCGTCTCCTAACAATTTTTTACGTATTTTAGGGTAACCAATACGACAAGTTCTTTTCATTTAAATTAATTGGTTTAAGAAATGGCTTCTCTTCAATATTTTACTCTTCCTAGAAAAGTTATGTTTTATGAAAAACGCAAGTGAAATCGCGGGCAGAATCTATATTCTGTTTTATATAATTCTATTTCAATCACGTGGAGAGTTTCTTTTTAGCACAAAAAGGAGCATAATAAAATATCCTTCTCAGAGCTCTAATCTATCATTGAAACAAATTTCATTGAAATCGTTTTAGGGGTTTAGACGTGAAAGTGTAACCGACAGAGTTACTTTTACATTTTAATTCACTAGCCTTCCGCCCGAGGCTTCACCCGCGTGGACTACACTACGTTATCCCACGAGAATAGGTTTTCCAAAGTCAACTCTATATCGGTACCAAATTTCGATCAAATCGGTTAAGTAGTAAAAGTATGACAGACAAACAGACTAAGTACCTAACTTTCGCATTTATAATATTAGTAGAGATATAGTAGTGAAGCAGGGGTTAGGTTAGTATTTATAGACATGACGTGCTTGTAAATGATTTAATTTGTTATTAGATTAATAGCTTTAGTGAGTTCCACTGTCTGTTGATGTAAAAACAAAGTTTCTAAATCTAATCAAATAGCGATAATTTGCATAAAAAAAGCTACTTCGAAGTTTAATTTGTTCGTAATACGAAATTAAATTCAAACAAACCGTTAGCGAACACGGCCCTACTACCACGGGTACCATCGTATACCTACTACGTACCTTCATACGATTATATTATTATAATGGCTGTCCAAATACATTACAAAAGTGAATTGAAATTTGATACAATACATTTAATTGTTATTCCATTTAATAAAATATAGCACTCTTAATAACGGTTTTACAAAGGATTGACAGCCATTTAAACTTTACTCCCGACATTTGATAGAAATCCCGATATAGCATCATCAATCCGATTAATTTGTGAATATATATCGATTGTGGTGTACAATTTAATCTAGGGATGATTAAATTTTACTGGGGACAGGGTGAAGAAACAAACACGAACAAACGAAAAAAGTAATCCAATGTTGAAAATTGTGAATAGCAGCACTTTCTTGTATCAGAAATGCCTTTACACGAAGGGGAAAAATATCTTTTTCAGCAGTCTATAGAACTGGCATTCAAGTGCAAAAAAGTTTGTAAAAAGGTGTTGGCTTCGTTGGTATACCACACGCACGTCTATCGATAAAGTGTAGTCTATGTGACGAAAAAAAATATTTTTCGTTTTCCTTTGGCGTTTGTTTCTTCCACCCTGTATAATTTTAATTGAATGCAATATGGCTGACGCGATTGGCCGAGCTCGGACCTCGTTGATATTAAATACATTTCCCATTAATCGATCTACTGACGAGGAAGCGATTTGGATTAAGGCCTCACTTCATTATGAAAATAACTAAAAATAGCATTAGTTAGTAAAACTTTTGAGTGAATAATGTGTTTTAGAGAATATGAAGGAGACCAATGACTATCATTGAATTAACAGCTCAGTTTCGTCGTCGAAACAATTATTTTTAAATTATCTAAACCAAAAAAATATTGGACACGCATTTTTTTTTCTTTTTTCACGGTATTTAAAAATTAAAACGATACAGGAAGTTAAAATTTTCAAAATGTGAAGGAACATTTTGAAGCTTTTATTCTTTGTAAATTTTATTGGTTCGAAAAGGCAAAAATACATGTATAATATTTTTTGAAAATCTAACTAACGGACCATATAGAGTGATCATTTTAAAACACACCCTATTTATCCAGAAACCTGCTGACCTTTATCTAAATATTACCCTCTTCTAGAAACTTTTATTACGTTGGTCAAAACAAACAGACAATGAATATAGGGTGGTAATACAAACACGGAAGTTTCGCCCCCTTATTTATAAGCAAACTTGGATAGACAATCAACCCTCATGCTTGTCAAAGGCTTGGACAAATAGAATACACAGAAAATGGAATGATTTGTTCATAGATGTTATGTGTCTATAAATCTTTAAGCAATTCTTGAATCGGATAGGTAATTGAGGAGTCTCTGCGAGCGCTAAACACAGCAACACCTTGGCGAAAACCAGCCCAACTTTTTCAGTGAATCCAAACTATATAAGTAAAATTTCTAGTGTGGGAGGTTCACAAGAAATTAGAAGCAACTACTAGAATCAATATCGGGGTTCGTAAACCACGAAATGGGTTGAGTATACGCTCAGATAGATCCAGTTAGTACCTACCGGCTATAGCTACAGCCGCGCTTTGGCTTTTTAACCGACTTCAAAAAAAGGAGGTTTACAATTCGTCTTGAACTTTTTTTTTTATGTATGTTACCTCGTAACTCGGAGATGGCTGGACCGATTTGGAAAATTCTTTTTTTGTTTGAAAGGGTATTCACGATTGGATCTGATGATGGGATCATGGAGAAATCGAGGGAACTCTTCAAATATTATATGCACACCTATAGCGTTTTGGGTATTTCTTATAGTACCTTGTGCAGTTGCTCTTGAAAAGCACCATTTGAGGAAGTGGAACTGATGATGAAGACCCCAGATGGCCACCGAAACTACTCAATAATAAGTATTTCGTTGATTGCGATTAGATTACTTGAATATGGTTGTTAAGCACTTTATGCTCGTCACAGTGCATATGGTGAAGTAGAGCTGATGGTGATGTACTAGGAGAACTCCTCAAAAATTAACGGCTCTGCACCAGGAAAAGCAATATTTTGTAAAAGGTGATAAGTAGTTGACATTTTGGCTTTTGTAACTACATAAATTACAAACCGAACCACTAAAAAACGTAAAAAAAAATTTTAGCAAAAAATAGAACCGACTTCCATATAAAAACATTAAAAATAACTTTAATTTCGGAAGGCGGTGTCTTTAGTTTTGTATATATTTTCGTTTTTGACACCGCCTTCCGAAATTAAAGTTATTTTTAGTGTTTTTATATGGAAGTCGGTTCTAATTTTTGCTAAAAAGTTTTTTTTAGCGCTAGCATACGGTGCCTATAGATACAGCGTGCAACGAACCTAAATGAAACCACAGTATTAGGGTCTGCACATACCATGGAAGGGCGCGCAGATAGAAATAGCGTAACATTCAAACTCGTCTGAATTATACAAAGTCTATCTGTTAGGAACAGGGCACTATTTTCTACAGAAACCTAACTCCGATATCATTAAGACAATAATTTATTTAGATTACTTTTGCATTATTAATAATGTTTTCGATCCAGATTGTCGGCCAACGGGGCCCAACAGTCTACCTTTTCCTATTATAATACGGAACAGGGTTTGTTTCATTAAGCTATTAATTTATACTTATAAAGCCATCACGGAATTTTCGTTTGAATTCGTGGTGCGTAGGTTTTTCAGGCCGGGAGTATAAAATAAATAAATACCGACGGCACTCACAAATTTTACTAATAAATCTAGCTGTTGCCACCACTTATTTCGGGTGGAAGGTTTTTCCCGGTAAATGCTGATCAGCATTTACCGGTATTTATTTATTTATATGGATGTGATCTTTCAGTGAAAATCCCATTCAAATCGGTTCATGCGTTCCAGAGATTAATCCGGACAAACAGAAAGACAAACAAACTGTTTTAGTATCATATAAATAACTATAAACACTTCCAAAATAGTTATTTTGGAATCATAAACATACGTCCGTCCGTATGTCACAGCCATTTTATTCCGAAACTATTAGTCCCACATAACGGTGGAGGGGGTTCGCATCGGCGTCGGGAGGACGATGAAATACCTGGGACTCGTCCTCGACAGCCGGTGGAACTTCAGGGAGCATTTCCTGAGTTTGGCCCCAAAGCTGAACCGGGCAGCAGCCGCCTTCAGGCGACTCCTGCCTAATCGACCTACCGAAGGCTGTACGCCGGCGTCGTGCGGTCCATGGCCCTCTACGGGTCCCCAGTGTGGGCCCTGTGCATCCGGACGCGACCACTAAAGTTGTTCGCATGCCAGAGGGTCATGGCTATCCGAATGATCCGGGGATACCGCACGATCGCCGGCGAATCGGCCAACCTCCTTGCCGGATTGCTGCCCTGGGATCTGGAGGCGACTGCCCTCCAGCGCGTCTACGAATGGCGCGTGGAGGCGCAGCGCCGGGGCGTATCCCCGCTGCCTCGAGAAGTCGAGGCGCGGCGGGAAGAGCTCCGGCGCGATCTCAGGGCAGTATGGAGGGAACGACTGTCGCAACCGGCGGCCTTTGAGGAGTGGCTAGATCGGCGTCACGGCGTCCTGACCTACCGCATGACGCAGGTCCTCACCGGACATGGAAGTTTCGGGAGGTACCTATGTCTGATGGGAAAGGAGGAAACGCCTGGGTGTCACCACTGCGAGGGTCGCCCTGAGGACACCGTAGAGCACACAGTGCAAGACTGCCCCGCCTGGGCAGAGCACCGACGTGTCCTCACGGCGGTGATAGGCGGAGACCTCTCGCGCCCGGCATTGGTCGAGGCCATGCTGCGGGGCGAGAGGGAGTGGGAAGCGGTCGCCTCCTTCTGCGATGCAGTCATGCTTGCGAAGGAGGAGGCGGGCCGCGTGAGGGAGAGGATGGCGTCCTCCCTCCAGCCCAGCCGCAGTGGTAGACGCCCACGGCGTCGGACGTCAGCTGACGATCTCCGGCCACCGTAGGCGCGGGCATGCGGACAGCAAGTAAAGGGCAACTCGCTGTCCGACCAGCCGACCGGTTCGACGGCGCGTTGTGTTCCACGCGCGCCTCAAAGAGCGTCAGCAACATGACGAGGCCCCCTCTGCAGAGGGCCGAAGCCCGCCGGGGTCGTGGGACTCATCCCGTTACCGTGGCCCCGGTATGTAAAGGGTTATTGAAGGAACACCGTGGATTTTAGTCAGTAAAAGTCTGACAGTCCCTCCCACCCTGCCCGGGGTGGGAGGACTTATTTGATAATTTTACCACGATAAAAAAAAAAATTAGAACTATACATGTGAAACTTGGTAGGTAGATGTATTCTGTAAACCGCTTTCCGATTTTATGAAAAAAAAATATTTAAAATAAAGGGGGGCTCCCCATACATGGAACTGAAACATAAAATATTTTTTTCATTAAACCTATGCGTGTGTGGTATCTATAGACAGGTATTTAAAAATGGCATTAAGATTTCTAAAACCACTTTTTCATAAAGTTAATCGTTTAAAGTTATACCCATTCAAAGTGGTAAAATGTGTATGTCCCTCCTCTAACTTCTATAATAATGGAGTAAAAAATTTCAAAAAAATATATGCTGTAGATCTTAATGTAAAATTTCAACCAAAATTTGTTTGAACGAGATTGCGTCAGCAATTTTTGAGATACAGCATATTTTCTAAAACCGCCAATATAACTTTGTAATTCACACAAACAGTATGAAAACCAAAGTTATTGGGCGTAGTTGTAAAAAATGTAAATAAGCTAGTTTTAAGAAATTTGTAGGGTTTTTTTTAATAAGTACTTATACATATTATATTATACTAGCTTGTGCCAGCGGCTTCGCCCGCGTGGGAAGTTTTTCCCGTGTAAATCCCGATCCCGTGGGAATTTCGCAAAATCCTTTCTTAGCGGATGCCTACGTCATAACATCTACCTGCATGCCAAATTTCAGCCCGATCCGTCCAGTGGTTTGGGCTGTGCGTTGATAGATCACTATGTCAGTCAGTCAGTCAGACAGTCAGTCAGTCAGTCAGTCACCTTTGAGTTATATATATTTAGATTATATTATTATAGTTACTTCGGAACCCTTCATGCGCGAGTCTGACTCACACTTGGCCAATTTTTCCAACTACATTAGGGTCGGTTTCTAGTCTAACCAGATCTGCCTATCTGACTCCTACAGGCACGTAACAGGGTAACGTGATACCCCTCGGCAAGACTGGTATCAAACTACGCTTCTGACAAAACACTACACTTCATAAACATTTTCTTTAAAAAACCAAATCATTTGAGTGGACGACATTTAATGTCCGTGCAGATTTATAAGATCTACAAGATTCATAGAGCTCGGTTCAACATACATAACACAATATTCAGGTGCCCAGTTTATGACAATAGTCTTCTTTCTGCGTGGGAAGCAGAATGTCTAGTCTGAAATAACGTTCAATCTACATGGTAGAGGTGTACAAAGCTCACATTTGAATGAAACAGTTATTTATAACCTACTCGGTCTCACTTGGAATTCGAACAACCTTATCTTTGTCTCAGCCCATGAAATATTTCTATTTTTCTCGGAGTTATTTTTCACACATTACATATTTCATTTTTACGTGGCAGTTTTAAATTTTGTAACGAATATATTTTTGGTATAAATCTGTTTACATTTCTATTATGGAATTGTTTTCACACTATTATACTATTACGATATTTCGTGGACTACACTGACATTTCATTTTCGTAAGGTTTGTTAGTGCCATAGTTCGCGTTAGCTCAACATTGCCTCAACTTTACGAATGGTTTACTCTAAATAGTTTCAGTATTTGAATAGCGGTACGTAAGTATTAGGGCTAAAGTGGTCTTTTCAGATAACTACCCTCGCCCACAAACCAAAGTAGGGGCTTGTAAGTTGTTCGATATTTATTATGCTTGTACACTTTTCTTACCTGA
Source organism: Tholera decimalis (assembly GCA_943138885.2). Taxonomy (NCBI): domain Eukaryota; kingdom Metazoa; phylum Arthropoda; class Insecta; order Lepidoptera; family Noctuidae; genus Tholera; species Tholera decimalis. The sequence goes on along the minus strand of OW964552.2, from coordinate 21,147,766 downwards.
ACGAAGGGTAGTCATTAGTCTAATTTGAAGGATTAGGGAACTTTGACACAATACCTATAGTACATTTGTATGTCTACTTAAATTTGACACTTTAGCGTAGGCACTAAAGTGTACTTTTGTCTGTAAGCACATTAAATGTATTGTTGCCAAACGATAAAAACAAAACAATAATTATGAAGGCCTTCCATTAATGCTGTCATGATTGAATTAAAGTAATATCGATCTTTAACTTTACTTAATTCAAGATAAGATAAGATAAGATAAGATATATTTATTTGTCAAAAACATGTGTCAGTTTTATAATCAGTTGGAAGGATTACAATAACAATAAGAGTATCAACATGTTTTGCCTAGAAAGGCGTACAAATACAATAGCGAAAAGAAAAATTATTCAAATTATAAAGCAATGAAAGTTGAGTCAAAATAATAATATTTACTTAAGAAGTAATAATTAATAATTGAATAATGTCCATTCGAAACAATATGTAAAATAATAATAATGTCATTAACCTTAATTATTTCAATAATGTCAATAAGTTCAAAAATTATATAAAAATAAATCGCATGTCAATTGAGTCCCTTTAAAGTTTGTCTTTTTCCTTTTCTACCAAGCACATTTTTCAATCCGACCCAATTTTTTTAACGCTGAACCTAAAATTACTCGCTATACGTACCTATTATTACACAAATCTAAGCTTAATTGATAGGCTATCGTTAAGCTAGGCCAAGTTCAGGCGCGCGGCATCCATCAAAACGTCGCCCAGGTATCGCAGAACCTTCGCCCCAGTGATTTGTGGCTGAACATTTTACAGCTAATGTATAACCTGCCTTACTAAATGGCACATAACTAATTTAAATCAGGTTACCCTTACGCTATAATAACATGCCTACTGACTCGTGAAGCTTTGTATTGTGTAGCATGAAATAGATAACGAAAATTAGTGTTTCCATCGAGTGTAAGCTGTTCATATACCATACAAATAGTAGTCTTGATTATCTGATACAGTTTTTCAATAATACTAATATCGTAAATGTGAAAGTTTGAATGTTTGACTATATGTTGAAAGTTTGTACACATATATACAACCTGAAATAATATAATTACATACTATTTTACTTGACTCCTTTTTTATCCCGGAAAACTATACAAAATACAAAGTCTTGCGCAACAGCGAGTTAAGCAGCAAAACTTACCCATGTCCAAGAAATATTTACCAACACGTAATCACTATTACGGCACTTATAATTGTCCCGTAAAACTTTGAAGAGATAGTCCCTCGAAACGTTACCTTAGATGATGATCGATGATTGCCAAGACGCTAAATGTGATTTATAGACAGTATCTTTGTCAGAGATCACATCTTGACTAAGAGTAAGCTTCCTTTCATTAATCTTAGAGAAAACTTAGTTGAAGTTCGAAATGAAAAATTCGAACTTTGATGAAGTGATAGGTAAATGACTGACTGAACAATTCGGATGTCGGAGCTTACAGGGTTAACTTGACAAGAGTCGTTCGATGCGCAGAAGTCGATTTTTAGGTGTCGCGGGTTGACAGCGGGACGCGTGGTATGACGTAGCGCCGCGCGCCGCTCCGAGCGCGCGATTGGTGCGTCAGTAGTTCTCGTTCCATTTGCTCCCAAATACACTTGCGTACACGAAAGTTGTACCCTTTGTTTTTGTTACGAGTTGTTGTTTTAAATTTAGTTTTTGTTACGTTGATTACAATGCCAGGACCAAATAGGTACCATTTTACGCAGACTATTAAAACGTCAGAAAGAACAGTTAGACACTATAGTTAAGGAAGGTTGAAATTCCGAATTCGTCACTGTCTTTAGGACACCAGGAAAAAAGAAGAATAAAAGGGGTAGCAGTTTTATTAATTAATTGTGACGACGAGAACATATTATTTTTAATGTTTTTTTTTTTGAATACATTTTTTTCACATTTAAATATATTTATGTATTATATCTATTTTATTTATAATACCGAATTAACGAATGAATTCCTCTTCTTTCTTTAACATTCTTCTGAACAAACATGATTAAAAATAAATGATGGCAATAACCATAGAATAGCGTCAAGCAGTAAAAGTGACCACTTTTTTGTTCCACTAAGTACACGATGCGCGAACTTACCCCCACAACGCCAAAACCTTGCCAACTTATGTGCCGAGGACTATAATACCTATTAACAGTGTATGCTTATTATAGGCATAAAATAAATTTACATAATGCGTATTCATATGTGATGTCACACAGTTAAAACAGCTTGATGTAACAAAAGGCAGGCTGACGTATCGACAAGCTCCGGATACATCAAACGGGACGGAACTAAAACGATTTTTATATTGGTCGACAACGGAACAGTATTTGTCCATTTGATTCGATTCTCTAACACCTTGTTCAAACCGTACAAATTAATGTAAATAAATCAAGCGCAACACAGATTACATTTTGATACATTGGATGTTGGGGATTTTGTTGTGTTTATTTTAAAAGCTTGATACTCTGGTGCGTAGAAATATCAGCTCTTTGTAATCTGTTTTTATTTTATGTTTATAGCTTAGTTTTTATACTGATAATAACGTAGCAATTAATTCAACACACCGAGCGTTAGCCGTTAATCACGCTGAATTACACAGCCCAGATACTCACACGCAAGCCTCGTACAAGCACATCATTATCGCGATAATAGCTATCCTTTTAATAGTAAGGTACAGCTACCACCAGCTCTATAGTTTCGCGAGTAACCTTCAAACAAACTTTATTTATTTAATACTCTTTCTTTTGCAATATAAAAGTTCTACAGTATCTGATCTAAAGAAGATTAGCTAGATCAGAAAGGTTTCCCTTGTGCGTCCTACACCCGTTAATTGAAAACGCTTAGTTGTGTTCTTTTCTTAGATCGCCGGAGGCCACTGAGATTCTGAACAGAAAGGTGTTTGCCAGAATAAAGAAAAAATATATAAAAGGGGAAATTATTCACAGATATTTTTCGAGAGAACCAAAACAACATCGGATATCAAACATTTGAAGCTCACAAAACGAAACATTTTGGACTTTTTTCTCCTGAAACTAACTTGGAAAAATATATCACTAAAACAATGAAACATTAAAATTTTTGCAGTATTAAATGATTATTGTAACTGGAGGTGTATTTAAGCTGTCTGTGTGCATTGGGCAGCTTTATTTTTCTTTTTAAGCGTTTTAGGCAGGGTATGAGCGTAAAAAGTATTTTGTATTGTCATGTTATGGCGAAAGGAAATGGACTGGGGTCGTAAACACAGCCCGGGAAATGTCCGGCAGGTTAAATTAGCGAGAAGCAAATTGTGGTGTCATAGTTCAGAAATGATGAGTATGTTGGTTGTTCGAAGTCATAAAAACAAACTTGTACTGGTGAACAAAATCATAATTGGTTCTGTATGTTGTTGTTTGATGCGGTATTTTGTGTCTAACGAACGTAGTCGTTTGCTTCGCAAAAAGCTTGAATGATTTCTTGCACTGCAAGAACGTATATGTATACAATTTTAATGTTTATTGTATACCATATATTGTCACTACATGTTTTATTATCGGTTAATTTTCGTTGGTCGGTTGGTAGGTATACTTTTCTAAGATCAAATCTCGTTGTGTTGTTTTGTAAATATACCAAGTTTAATATGGTATTTAGTGGAGGTTTACGCCTCTCCGGAGATCCCTGATGCATTACCGGTTTTGTAATAGTTGGGTCATTATTTATTTAATCAAATTATGTACGAATCTTGGGCAAAGTGATCATGCCTTTGTGGGACTTCTTTTAATATATAATATTGCACTTAATCAATTTTGCCTTGATAACGGTTAAACATTTCCTATAGACCAAGATGCTTTAACATGCGTCTTATATCATTCCCTATACATATCTCATATATAGTATAGGGAATGTTTATTATTAATATAATAATAACAGAAAAATCAAAATACCTAAGTACGTAATCGAACTTGGGTAATTTGATTTTCTATGTATGTATCTAGTAACTTACTTTTAAAACTAAAGTAAGTACTTTAAAACTAAATACAACACTTTAATAACATGAATAACCAGAATAAATATTGAAATTCTCTTTGCGGCGATATGTGAAGCATATAATTATGTTCACTTCATTTTCTATATTGCATTACTCCAATCTGTACAGCCTACTGTTTATTTTATTGAAACGAAACATCTTAGATAGGTACTGTATATTTTATCTATGGAATACCAATGTTTAATATCACATACGATGAAAAGGAAAGTCTTTGTGTTGTAACTTAATGAACTTCTCTTCTTTATCATGTGTTCATATTGCCCAATTAACGCAAGCACAATGGTTAAGCGATGGGCTTTTTAGCTGCACATGCAGCACGGGTTTGCAAATATAAATAAATGAAATATGTTAAATCCATTGCTTTCGGGTACATTGAACTGGACTGTCTGCTGATTTAATTAAAGAATTATTTTAATTCAATCAGCAGACATTCCAGTTTTCTTTTTTCGAATAAGCTGCATCAGCAAAACAAATATCTAAATAAAACAACAATAATTCGACAAGACCCTGATCACACACTTCAAGACCTTATTTTTCTTTGTTGAATTTATAATGAGAAGGCAGGCAATATTGGTAAAAGCATTACAGAAATCTCAGGAATATTAGGGTAGTATTGCCCCGCGCTCTTTGTGTTGGGGCTATAATATCCAGCTATGTTTGATATCCGGAATACCCTTCTTTTTGTTGTCGGTAGGAAGCCTTCCAAAAGCGCTTGGACTTTTGGGAAGAAGACCAGGAAGGGTGTGATTCTTCCCTCACTAAAACTACCCCGGTGATCAGCATCAAGCAGATTGAAAAGGCTCGGTTACTTCTAATAAGATCACTCCGGAGTCTGATATCTAGAATACGTAGGAACGTATAACAACCGTTTTAATATTTGTTCTGTAGGATTGCGAAAGCTTCATGACGTCAACTCTTCCAATTTAGTCAGACGCCATCTCAAAAGTACTCCAATCCTTTATGCTTCTGTATTAAGCAGATTCGAGATTGTACGTGTTAAACACGCATACTGAAATCTAATTTGGGCATCTCGGCTGTCGCATTCTCGTTTATATATACCGAAATATCTTTAGTGACAAAAAGTCCAACACGAGCCCGCAATGTGCGTCGCAAGTCGACTCAAATAAGAAAAGTTAAGAAGAGTAATGGCGTCGTGAACAAATTAAACTGTGCCGCTAAAAACTTTACTGTTATTATTAAATCTGAATACGCTTTCGCATAAACACATATTATGTACATATAAGTACGTTATTTTCAACTGTAAACTCCGTCGGGGTAACTACTGTCCCGCACATAACGTTCCTAACGATTTTGCCCAAGTTTTAGGTGATATTTCTCATTTGCAAAACACTAGCGAGTCTCCTCTCTGTATTTTACTATAGGTATTGAATTCCCTTCTCAAGAAATACCTGTGTAATTATATTATACGGTATACCATTAGGCCTCTTTAATTTTTTGAGCACAAAACATGTTTATTCATTTTATTTCAACAACAAATAAATGTTTAATGACATTCGATAAAACTAATAAATGCTTATTTGCCTCAGTTGTAACAAATTACTGTCGTGCGTGTGCAAAGGTCAACCTTAGGTTACTAATTTCCTAAATATAATTTACCGAATTATTTCTTTGCAACTTCGTCAGAAAGTTCCATCATAATATTTGACCTCGAAATTATGTTTAGCACGCTACATTTCACCTTGAAATGTGATTTTTATCGATGCCTAGACAAATCGTTTTAGAACTAGATAATCCAAGAGGACGTTTGCGAAGACATAAATATAAAAAGTAACCCTATATAAAGTATTTACGTGCCTATTTGCTGGTGAAATCCAAAAAGTATTTCCAATTTTCCCAGTTTTCGAGGGTTGGTCTCTCAAAGTGAGTGCGGCGTGAAAACTGAACAAGCTGTTACGTCCTGGATTTTAATAACTAGCTCCTTTCGTCCGAGCGCTCTATTCAAATTTCATTTTAGGTTCCAAATTAAGCGCGTTCATCTTGCGAATTCCGAGTAAAAAACAGTAATCTAGAATATTCAGTCGTTGTGGAAGCTATTGTGGCAAATAGGCCTCATTTTCGAATACGAAGGCCGTGAAAATGTTCCGTTTTGCATGACGAAGATAGCGAATGAATAGACACGCACGGGTTAGTCGTCCGTTACGAGTAAGGGGCGGAGGTCGGTGGTATTAGGTGGCAGATAGGCATCGAGGGACGGAAGCCGCCACCTTCGCGTGCCTGCATTGTACCGCTGCACTACAGGCTACAGGCTTTACATTTTCCATGTCAGTAAGGTCTCGAGGCAGCCAAAGGTCACGTTCCATAAATAAATTACTGTTTCAGATATAGCGTTCAGTACTAAATTTTACACCTTTTGCTGTAACAACAAGGAATTCATTTTACTTTCTAAATGTTTATCTTGTTTATTTCTGCTGGTTTTAATTGCAAACTTTGAATTGTATTCCATAAAAAGTTTTAATGAAATGCTGAAGACTACTTGAATAAGATTGTGCGGTTATATCTTTGAGCAACACCAATAATCTATTTATGTTAGTGCTATTTGATGGGGCATATTAGTCTTATAATTCGTTCTACCTATAATTTAACATGTTTTTGCCTTATCTAATCAGTGCTTCCATATTTTGTGAAAGTCAAACAAAGCTAATACTTATCTTATCACGGCAGATCGGAACAACACATTTCCCTAAAGGTTAATTGTTAGGTAAGAGCGATAGGCCAACACTCAAGGGCTTTGGTGTGCTAATTGGTTAGTACGTACCGCCGGGCCGGTAGTCTCACTATTAATATATGATATCAGATTATAACAGCTTCTAAAAGTTTGTAAGATAATTCAATTATTTTGAAGAAATATTACGTATCTCATTAATTTTACAATTGAAATTACAGAGCTGGGTCATAATGAACATATGATGAGTTAAAGAACATATTAATAAAATGGCTTTTAACTCTTAATTACACGGATACAGAGGATATCCTTGCCTCCACAAACTAGGCTCATTCAATAATAATTATTATGCATCTTTTAAATAATTTATTTTTATTCATTTTATTATAATCATCTATTAAATTAATTAAATTCCGTTTATTCCATTATTCATTATTTATATTATCTAAATATGTATTCGATATGTGCATATATTACAATCAAACGATATTTTATTCTTACTGGTACTGCATTTCTCTACACGTACTCCTCACCAACTCACTCACACAAGGAAACTACACAAGAATCGTAGGATATGTATAAATGTAAAAATTCACCCTTACAAAGATAAATGTTTATTACTTGTTGTAAATATACCTAAGTCTAACTATTATTGCTACTAAATTGTGTCAACCTGCCCTAATTTACCTAATTCATGTAACTGTTCTTCAAGACACAGGATGTTCCTAGTTTGAAGAACAGAGGTCTTACTTAATTAAGTCTCATCATAACATCACATCTGTAACCACAACATTTATGCAACCTTATGTGATCTTATGTGAGAAGAAGAAATAAACATTATTATTATTCCATAATAATAATAATAATATTCCACGACTTTCAGACAACGGCATCTAGTCCCAAACTAAGCAGAGCTTGTACTATGAGTACTAGACAACTGATAAACATACATATATATTCCTAAATACATACATATTATAGATAAATTACACCCAGACAATGATCAAATGATCGTGCTCATCACACAAAGATTTGTCCTGAGTGGGAATCGAACCCATGACCTTGCGCATAGCAGTCAGGGCCACTGACCACTAGGCCAACAAATTTAACGCAGCTATCATTTACTAACGACAATAAATCCGCAGGTCATTACATAAAAACTCCCTTACTCGTGACGTTTCGTCGTGTAAATGTATAAGTGAACTCTACAGTAGAGAAATTTCTATTATTCTGCGCCATCATAGTGCTTTGTTTTATGTACGTGCGTTTAGAGTCCAGAGAATAACTTCCAATTAATTCCTGTTAGGTAATTTTTATTAAACTTATAACTTCCGCTACTTGCAAAACTTAAACAAAACAAGTTCGAAGTTAAACAAACTTGTTTTGCGAAATGTTTGCAAGTTCTCTGAAAGTTTATTTAGAGAAAGGAATCGAAAAGTTTGCAACCCTCGTGCTGTTCACATCATAAGCTTTATTTAGACCGAATGAATTTATTTTATGTGATAGGATAGGCTTGCAATGCATGGGTATTTCAGTTTTCATACTCTGATTACCTTAATGTTTATAACCTTTTAAAACGATTCGTTCTCCCAAATTTTCATATATGACTGAAATTGTTGTTTTCGAAGTGTTATAAATAGACCTTGTTACTTCGTGACAGATGAGTACCTCGAGTCCGTATGTGATAATATCGATGAAACAAGATTCTTCGGTGTTTATGTATGTATTATTCTTTTCCTCATGTGCTAATGTTGTTTATTTTTGAAACAGGCTTTCTATTCGCGTGAATAGTCGATTTACTACTTTTTTTAATCACGGCAAACTAGAACACTCGGGTGCTTTGACCCTAGTGTTTCAAACCAAAATCGCTTAAAACAGCTACATCTAATGAGGCTGAAAAGCGAAGATAAATTAGTTTTGGTGAAACAGTATTTGATAATATTTAACAAATTAATTAGAAATAAAATGTTGGCGTAAAAAATCACTCAAGAGAACTTTGCATATTCACTTCAAAAGTTTACACAATTCGTTAGAATATCTTTTAAAGTTTTGTGAATTCACACTTTAACTTTTGACTTTTTTGAAAGAACCCTAACGTTATTCAAAAGATTCAACAATAATACTAAACATGCGTCCGGTGCAGTCTCAACAATTTGTGCTTAGTGACTATTATAATAATTTATCAAATTCAGTTAGTAGCCCAACTAGCACAAATGGGCTGCATTAGGGCTTTGGAGCGTATCCGATTATTACTTATGGTAATAGACGTAAGCGCTAGAGCGTCTACTACAGACTTAAAGCAGCCGCTTTAGCGCTATTTGGGCGCCATTTTAAGCAACCTAAAGTTCCATTTAACCTGCACAACGGTTGCATAAAGGTTCCTTAATAGCTATAACGATTTATTAACGCTATACTAAAGCTCTCGTAGCGCTACTTTTGAATGATTTTGAACTACTTTGAACGAATGAATTGATTATAGTTCTTTATTGTATATCTTCAGTTGACATTATTTGTAATATTTTGCTAAAGTGTTTTCGTCGCCATCATGAAAATAAAACAAAAAGAAGTAAAAGTTTGTATTCTGTATTAGCAAGATATATAAAGATACTTAAAACGCTGTCCAGTTTACTGTAGATATATAAGATAATTTTCGAGTAATTTTAACGCGCTTTTATGATATTTAAAAAATTAACAAAAGATATGTGATATTTTTTATTTGTTATACAGAATAAATTTTATTTCCGTATTTTTACGTGTCGATAACTTACTATTCGCAAGTGGCCGATTGTTTACCGGTACATTTAATGCACATTTAACTGAAAAACCAATGTATATCAACTCAATTTTGCAAGTGAATTATAAGTTTTCTTAAAACATCATGGCGTCATTGTAATATAGTCATAACCTGCAGTTTTAGCTCTAATAACTCCCTTTTGAGAATCATAGCGCTAATTTTCACCCTTCTAACGCTTCCAGTGATTTTTGTTACCCTAGTGCAACTCAAAGCCACAAAAAGCTCCTATTTTCCTGTTTTTGAGGTTATAAGATCTAGTTACGTACTTATTCGTTTAGCATTATTTTTATTAAATGTTTTATAATAGTTACAAAAGCGGCTGTAAAATGGCGAATGGATTAAGCCTGCAAGGAATGAATATTGCTACTAAAGGCCTTAGTTACACTGATGATTTTTTTGTAACTATAGTATGCATAAGAGTTTCTATTATTTCTATAATGAAGCTTATAGTAGTATAATAGTGGTCACTATAACTATAACCTATAAAAGTTACAATGGAAACCACTGTGCAGCTGTGAGTGGCAGAATGACCTTCCTAACTCTCATATAAAGGTGTGAGTGGTAAATGAGTTCTACCGTGGACTACTGTGAAGGCTAGGGTAGTATTTGATTCAGCTTATAGCACCTTAAGTAACTTTTATAGCTATAGACGTTTACAGATGCAGATATGCAACTTTGAACTGCTTTTTGAACCCTTAAACCGCTATTTTACAACCCAAAGTAACAAAATAGGCTGCTATTTCCACTAATGTGCTCGTTGGGAGTTAATGTCTTCAATAACAGCCCGGGAAGTCTATTCATTGGCTTCAGGTATTTACGTTACCACTGTACCGGTAAGCAAAGGTAAAGTTACTTGCCAAATTAATAATAATAGAGTGAATAACAACCGGCTTTGAATCCATTTGTCAGTTACTAAATACTTTGTAATGTCTGAACTGAACACGACAGTAAGACAGCCACGAAATGGGCCACTCTTTATAAATACACGTTAATGTAATTCCTATAGAGTACAACTGAGACTCTCTATCAATGATTCCCAAACTAGTCCATCTTGACCCCCGTTGTTTTTACAAACTAGTAAGGTCGATTCCATTGAAAAAAAAAAATGTATGAATTGTGATTTTATTTAGACTGGCGGTCATGGAAATTTTGGCTTCCCTGGAATACTTTCATTGTGCGTACGGCTGAGTGGAATACCCGGCCGGAGTCTATGTTTCCTGATAGTATAACCTGGGGTTCTTCAACTATACAGTGAATAGGTTACTTCTAAGTAAGCGTGCTTCATCATCGATCATTTCATCACTTACCGTCAGGTGGTCAAATGGTTGTCAAACGCGAGCCTATTATCAATAAAAAAAAGATAGCGTGTGGGTGAATCCCAACACTATATTAAATCTCTTTTCATGAATTTGGTTTAACCAACTTTATTTTGGTACTCTGAGGCAGCGTTGCTAGAATAAATAAAAGATTGCAAACTAATAAACTTTTTGCGTTATAATGGACGCTAATCTTATTAATACCGTACATTGGACTTCTTGACAATCACAGACAATAATGACAATCCTACTAATATTATTTGTGTATTTGTGTTTCAATGACCCATAAATGGCTTAGGCAATTTGAACGAAACGTGGCACACAAATAGTTTACAGCCTGCAACCAGGAACATGTGCGAAGTGACGGACATCAAATAGTAGAATATAATTTTGTCATTTTGTATGAACGCCGAGCTAACACCGTCACACTTCGAAAAGTGTACACTTAACACGTTTTGGGAATCATTTTCGTGGGTCTATAGTTAAGCTGAGGAATCATCATCGCATTAGATAAGGTTAGATTGTGGTCAAAATCTAGCCTACAAGTAGGTACCTACCTATTCAAATAAAGTAGCCCATGGTACTCGCAACATCTAACTCAAGAAGTTCTAAAACTAGCCAGTCATTAACATAGCATCAGTTTTGACAATTTATCAGGTGTCACAGATCATAAAATTATGATCTAAACCTCCTTAGCCATTTTAATGAGATTCTTAAAGACATGCTTGTGCTACAACTATCAAATTATTAACTGTCAAATATTATTCTTAAAAACTAACACTATACGAGCATAGATGATACATATAAATACTGAGATAGATGCGCCACTCTATGATTCGAAAATTGAGTTTTTGACCCTGATCGCCAGGTAGCGTAACGGTAGTTTAATACCGAAAAAATCCGATAGGTGGCGTCTACCTGACATGTTAATAATATTTTCTTATTTCAAAGATTTTAGAAGTACTAGATTGATTGAAATAAATATTCTAATCGACAAAAGATTAAATCTTTGATTTTAGAATATTTATTTCAATCAATCTAGTACTTCCAGAATCAAAAGATTAGATTTTAGAGGCTGGCAAATATTAAAACACGGTGAAGATGGATTTAATTATTTTATATATTTGTGATTTTTTGGATTCATTATAAATCAACGAAACATAACGAATGAACGAACTACTGATTCAAATTTAATTGAGTCTAAAATAGGCAACAAATCATACCACAATTGGAAATGGAGCGAGTTATTTTTTAAGCACTGCTTATATATTTTTGATGACCCCTTGTAAGAATGACCATTAAATGATTCGAAGAGCTGATATGATAAAATAATAAATCTCTGCACTCTTCGGGCAGAATGTTGTGTTCTGAGACAAAATATTAATGTTGGTTAATAACATTTGCAAAATTTGGTAGGTAACAATAATAATGGAAATATGTGAAATTATAAACATACTAACTCGATAAAAAACGTAAAGCGCTAGACACCCTCTGGCTGAACACTTGTGCTGCATATTTTACCTTCATTTTAGGGATTTTATTACTCATCACATGTTTTTCTGTTAATTTATTAATTAATCGAAATTTGTCAAACTGTTTTTGACAGTTTTATATTTTTCTTTTTTCTTTGTTTTTCATAAACAAGTGAGGTGTATAGAGTCTATGATGCAGTAAAATTATAATGCCATTTAATTTAGTGATTTAGTGAATTAGGTGCCTAAATACATTAAATAATGTTTTATGAATTTTTCGATACAAATAATATTTTTTTATTAAGTTTGATTATCATATATGTATAAATATATCGTAGCTGCTGTCATCTATTAGCAAAACAAACGCATTACGTACAAAACTAAGTTGACCCTAGACATAAGATGTCACTAGTTTTTTTGGCAAATTTTGTGTCTGAAGTTTCTTCGGGAGTTTCACCCCCCTGCTATACGAGCATTTCTCCGCTTTAATGTTTAGTTCTAGCGCTTGGGAAATATAAATTACATCCTCATTAACGACATCAATTTGCAATGATTCATAAACCTTGCTTGGAACTCAAAGAATGTGGCTTGTTAAACTGATTTGAAATAATATAAGTGACTGGTCATTAATATACCTTCTTCTCTTTTATTGTGTTCTTAATAAAATAGTAACAGTAGTAGTTTAAATTTTCTTTTATTTCAGAGATTTATCATCTCTGAAATATATTTGAGAGTACTTTTATTCAATACTGGCTGGCCTTACGAACTTCGTATGCCATTTTCTCCATATTTTCCCACGTTTTATAGCTTTTCAGGAATATTTTAAAACCAAAATTAGACAAATCGATCTAGCCATTCTCAAGTTTTAGCCAGACTAACGAACAGCAATAGATTTTTAGAACTACAGATATACATATTTTGAACCTTTCCGAATTTGAAGAAGTTATAAATAATGTATTACTAAATTGTAAATCAACTCAATTTGTATACATGAATTGATTGAATTATAAATACGTGAAAAGATCACTGTTTTTTCTAAGGACCCTGTTTGAAGATTTGAATCTCCTGTACTTCGGTTAATGGCAATAAGCTTACTATTGTTACATGATTACAAAAGATATACAAAGTTTAGAGTGGACGCCAACTCAGCTATTGATGACTACCCTAAACTTACTTTCCCTATTGGTCCTAGATTAACTAATAGAGCCAATATTAGCTATAATTTCGGAGAATCTCACATCAAAGCATTTCTTTATCGATCTTTAGCCCTTTTTCTGAGAATATCAGCAAATAACTCCTAAAGTTCTGGGTGAAGCCAATGGGAATGTCAGACTTCTACTGACTAAAACCGTGCCAGGGCCGCGGTGTCTCGTTAGAACATTCCCGCAACCCCGGCAGATTGACCAAAGCCCTAGCGTAGAAATTCTATTTGAAAGCTGTAGTCAGTCTACATAATTTAAATGCTAATACAATGACAAGAGATCCAAATTCAGCACTACGACCAAACATGCGGTAAAAATACCGAATCGACTCGTCATGAGTTTTTTCCGTAAACAATGATTTCAGCGAATTCCTGTTTTCCATATATTTTCTAGAAGTCGTGGGTTTTTGATCCGTGGTGCAGCAGTGATCAACTTAGTCAGAGGGAGCTTTGCCAATCGTTATTCATAACGCCGTATGTTTATCGCCATCTCCATCGTTTGGAGTCATCGTTCGCGAGTCTCCTTCTTCTGACGCATATGACTATTTTCGGCAGACGTTGGCAGTACAGCTTTCATGGATTGGCGTAATTAATCTTACAAAAATGTTTAATTTTGACAGATAAGAGTAATTAATACTGTTTTGACACTTTGAATTATTATCCGGAACCTAGGCGTCCTCAGATATTATATAGTACCTATGCACTTCTTTATATAAATTGACGTAAGTGATAGATAAACAAACTTATGCGTTATAAATAGTGTCATGAATCCCAATATTTCTTGTCAAAATTAATTAACAAAATGGTTAATCTGCCAAGACAGATGTAGTGTATTAACTCAGTGCAAGTTTTGGGCGGGTGGGTCAGACGCGGTGCCACGTCGCCGCTTCCCACGCAGTTGCGCGTACGCAACAAAGCTTGCCGCGGGATCTCCCGACGCTCAGTTCACTCGCGAGCTTGCGCAAGGAAACAACTCCAGAATATCCCAGTACCTAATCTCGCAGTGTTGCACCACATTATTGGAATTCTTTTACATTCTACACTTCAAAAGGTATTTATTTTGTTTCTGTAAGCTTTATGTTCCGTATTAATTGAGCTTTTTTATATACAAACGCGAATTGTAAATAGCCTTAATAGAAATCTTAAATTGTGGAAAATCTTAATCAATTGCCAAAATATTATTTTATACCGAAAGTTTTTGAAACCTTAGTGAAAGTAATCTAGTATTGCACGTGCTTTTTCTCAATTATGATTGATAAGCACAAACCAAACATGTGCGCTTAACAAAAACATACACTACCCTAAATTAGTAGAATTTAAACAGTACACTTATTTTCTAAATTATGTGGAATCAAACTTAAACATTTAAATTTTAAACTCTCCACCGCAACAGCTACAGAAAAATGTGAAATCCAGTAGTCGTAATATAGGTCAAGTAAACTCACACAGGTATTCGCAAGTTTTTAATAGACACAAATTCCTATTGTCGTGAAACTTGGCTGGTGAGACAAGACAAGGACGGGCCGACTCAAATAACACGAAACATTCACACATTCCTTTGTTAAATTGACCTCAAACTAGTGTAGTGAATTCGAGCCCTTATTAAATTTAAAAAAAAAAACTTTAAATTGTACAATGAATAATCATGCGTTTCATATTAGTAGTTTATGTAAGATTGTATGAAGAATCGGCTTAAGTGTTTGAATGTACTAAAAATTTATTATTTAGTACATTCAAACACTTAAGTATTCGGTAAAATATGCATTTCTTTTCACTGTAAATAAGCAAGTACTAGTCATATTTCAGTAAAGTCGTAACACAAAACTATTCCCTTCGTCCGGGAATCGTCCCGAAGTTTCTAGAAAATTATCGGTTTAATTCAGAGTTCTAGTAGAAAAAAAAAACAAAATCATATCAATCAGAAATCAAGCATAACATTTCCAATTACTCTTATGAATTTAATTGTCAACAACCTCTGTGAAATTTGCGTCTTCGGTATTTAGCACAGAGCTTCATCACCTTGTCTACTTTTTCTCGAACTTTCATAAATATTCTGCAGTATTTTATGTTTAGGTTTCACATCCCATTGATTAGTATCGTGAGAAAAATATAACAGTAGTCGTCCGTAACGAATTCATACCCTGAAATTCTCTAACAACGTAAATTTAAATGTCGTCCAAACATTCCAACTGGCGCTTTGCCAGCCCACGCTATCAATTTCTATCAAACTGAGCTTTCTGGATTCACATGCACATTGATAAACAGTCCTGTACATTTCTTTTGTCTTTTACGTTTTCAAAAACAACATTAAACTGAATATTTTATGAGAACGAATTTTGTAAACACGCAAACAATAACAAGATCCCAATGAGTCAAGAGCTTAACCAGGAAATATAACCTCAGTTGGAAATCAAAACAATAACAATGATTTTTCCAATAATTGTAGATCATACTATCAAGATGTCTGAGAGCAAGCAACTCGAAGCCGGTCAGCAGCTCGTTAAGAAGACCATGGATGAACTGATCCAGCAGAGACAGACTACTGAAAAAGTGACCATCCAGGCGAGACAGGAGTTCCGCGAACAATACCAGGAGAGCTACGAAGAGGAGTTTGAGGAGGAAACCTTCATCGATGAGCACGGAAACGAGACCACGAAGAGGGTGGAGTCAAGCAGCGAGAGCAAAGAGCACTCGAAGAGCGCGGACGTGCAAGTGAAAGCCACTGGTCTGAACGCCGCGCAAGTGAAAGCCCTTACTGACTGCGCCAACGAGGCGGGACAGCTGGCGCTAGACTCCAAGGCTGCTAACTGAATGTAATTAAAATAAATCCCTACATTACCTGGCGCTATTAACAAAATGCCTGTAATCATAAAAAAATTCAACATTACAATTTAACCAACCTTCTATCCTTAATTACAGCAGTTTCTTACTAATGTTCGAGCAACACGAAATTTCCTAATTCTTTTTTCTGTCCGTCCCCGAACCTTTTACCCCACAATTGTATATCCTTTTTACTGCCATTGTTAAAATGTCAGCAGTATGTTTCATTTACTCGTTTTGTTACAGGTGTCTGCCTTATCCCGCGCGTGTGGTGGTCTCAAATAGTGATAAAGACTGTGTCCAGTGTTCCTTATTAAGTATTTTATTTTATCTATTTATGTAAGAAGAAATTTGATAAGTATGCAATAAATATATTTAAATGCATAATTGGTGTATTGAATAGTGTTGTGTTCGATTTACATGTGATAGTGAGGTTTTATAGGAAAAGGTTTTAAAAATGGAGGAGGAAGATGATGAAAGAAAAAGCCGAAGGCCTAATCTCGCCGCGTTCAGCTCGTTGAACGCACGAGTAGTCCACGCCTCGCTAGAGGAGGGCTACGTGCGGCAGCAGGTGTCGTCAGAGTCTGGCGATGCAAACACTTCGAGCCTTTCGGCAGCTCAGTACAGTGATAGAAGTTTTGCATCGAAAACGAGTACTTTCTCTCGGAGTGGTACTTCAAGTTCGAGCCAAGAAGAATGTGAGGTAGCTCAAACAACAATTACTAGTGGCCAATATTTGGTCGCTGCGCGAGTGGAAAGTGCCCGTTCTATGGAGAGTCTCCGTCCAAGCAAGGATACGTCGCCGGCGCGCCCCTCGAGCTCCTGTACAACCGTTCGCGCACATCGCAGCTCGTTCTTGACAGCAAGCGAGCGGGACGTGCGGGAGACGCGCGGTGCGCCGGCGCGCCGGGCCTTGTCCGGGGAAGACATGGGGTGCTCCGCGGAGAAACGCCGTGGTTTGTTTGCGAGCACTGAGCGACGTGCCTTGCAGCAACTCAGCCTGCCTCCCCCCGAGCGGCGCCTCACAATACTCAGTCCCCACAGCCCTATGGCTATCACGGAGTTGCAGTGGCCTTCGCCTTCCGGAATACGCGGGAGGCGAAAGAAAGGAATGGTGCTACCGAAACTTATACTGCCTCGAAGCGACTCGGATGCCTCGGAGGTGTTTTTAGAAAGGTGCCCATTTTTATTCATTCTTATTTCCTTTAAATTTTACTTATTTTGCTCGGATATCAGTTATTAATTTTGAAACAAAAATGACACAATGTTGTTTGCTGAACGCTGGTAATTGATTCAAATATACACATACACATTCAGAAAACAAACGAACATTGGCATTCTTTAGTGACGCTGATTTTATTATTAATATGTAGTTAGGTAGTTCAATTGCAAAACTCAAACATGAAAGTACTTAAATAAATTGGAATACATAGAAGATTGTATTTGCCAAGAGAAATACATTTATAATGACGTGCGTCAGTGGCGAAGTAAAAGTAAAACTCTTTACAACTGTTGAATATTTATACGACTTTTTGAGCGAACATGTTTGATTTGAATTAAAAGCTTGTTGAAAGTTAATTACAAACACAATGAATTATTATTTTGTTAGGCACACTGCGTACTGGCATATTTATAGGAAAGTTGCTGCCAAGTTCATTCTGTGATTAAATGTTAAGGTATCAGTATACTACAGTATCTAACTATTTTCAGGTTTTTGACTTGTGGTGAAGTAGCACATAATGTTTCACACAACGTACTGACTTATGGCTACGACACAAACGCTTCATTGAGCCTATATTTTATTGCCTTCACCTTTATTTTATATTATTCTCGTATTTTTATTTTGTTATAAAATATTCAATAGCATGTAATATTTATGTAGATTGTAGAGGTAGATAACACGTGTCTGTCAAACTAAAACATCAGAGATATTATAACTTTATTTTGACACGATATTGTTTTAGATAATATCAATGATAAAAGTACTCGTAGTTTTAAATTAGTGAAGTTTCTAACAGAAGAGCATATGAGTATATGACTATCCTTACTAGTAAAGACATTATATTCCTTACATAATTATTATGAATTGCGATATCACCTCTTCAGGCTCACTTGAATCACGAATTAGGTTGTTTCAGATACAAATTTGGTAAAAAAAAAAACATAATTGAAGCAATTTTAGCAGAACTTTGTTGAGAATAATGTAGATTGTTATCAATCCACACTCTTCGTCATTCAAATCTAAGTAACGAGCAAGGCATGAAGACGAAGCGCAGACGTAATTTTGAACTCAAGATTCTGTCATGACCGCGATAGTACAAATAACAGGCCTACATAAGCGATTTTTGCCATAGCAAAGCCGACCCTACTATATCGTCATATGCTACGATCCTTTCCTACGCACTATTTTAGTTTAGCCAACGTAAATCTCATCCGGGGAAGATAGTACTTGACTTACTATACAAATACTCTTCCTAACCCCTATGGAAACGAACATGAGATGTAAACCTATACAGAAAGTAGAAAGGTAAGTATTTAAATATGATCACAAATACAATTTACAACTGAACGAACTAGTAAAATAAATACTGGTTCTATGATTTTCATTTTCCAGTGTTATTTCAGTACGTTGATATACTGATATTTACACCGGCTGCTTTCCACAAAAACTACAACTGCAAATACAAAAATCAGTTTCGGTTTTAAGCAAACATAACACATACTGCTATATCAAACGAGTTAGATATAGAAAAAAGTACATCATTCCCTGCCTGTCTTTAAGTCAAGAGTAAATTGATTAATTCTAGGTAAGCGTGCTTCATCTTAGACCACATCATAGCTTACCATCAGGTGAAACGCAAGCCTATCATCAATAAAAATAAACATATAGTAGTTACTGAAGAATTATGTATTTACAAACTTGCTTACTTTTTTAGGGTTCCGTGGCCGAATGACAAAAAACGGAACCCTTATAGTTTCGAAATGTCTGTCCGTCTGTCTGTCTGTCCGTCCGTCCGTATGCCATTTTATTCCGAAACTATTAAGACTATACATGTAAAACTTGGTAGGTAGATGTATTCTGTAAACCGCTTTCCGATTTTAAGAGAAAATTTTAAAAAATATTTAAAATAAAAGGGGGTCCCCATACATGGAACTGAAACTGAAAATAATTTTTTTCATGAAACCTATACGTGTGTGGTATTTATAGACAGGTCCTTAAAAATGACATTAAGGTTCATAAAATGACTTTTTCATAAAGTTAATCGTTTAAAAGATATACGCTTCCAAAGTGGTAAAATGTGTGTGGGGACACACACATTTTACCTCTAACCTCTAACTTCTATAATAATGAAGTGAAAAATCTAATAAAACCATATGTTGTAGATCTTAATGTAAACTTTCAACCAAAATTGGTTTGAACGAGATCCAGTCAGCAGTTTTTGAGATACAGTATATTTTCTAAAACCGCAAATATAACTTTGTAATTCATACAAATACTATGAAAAACAAAGTTATTTGGCGTAGTTGTAAAAATTGTAAATAAGCTAGTTTTAAGAAATTTGTAAGGTTTTTTGTTTTTTTTTTCAAATAAATATATTAAGTATATTATATTATTATAGTTACTACGGAACCCTTCATGGGCGAGTCCGACTCGCACTTGGCCAGTTTTTACTCATTAATCTTAGGTACATTCTCAGGTATATAAGCACAGTGATACTGCAAAACAAATGAAAATGATACAACAAATAGACAAAATGTTGAACAAAAAAACTGGTTTTTATCTTGAAACGTATACTTCTTAAGCTTCACACAAAAGGAAGATTAGTGAACCATGTGGTTTCCTATAAGGTTACCGCTAACAAACGAACTTATTTACAGCATAGTATAAAGAAAATATTACAACGTAACGTATTCTTGTATCTATTGTGCGATTATATCGAGACGTGTACATACATATACACAGTTGGCAAACATCCTGAGCGTTCTATAGTGTATTTAAAAATGATTAAATGCTATTGCTAGACAGGTGTAATAGAAGAATAGCGGTAGAAAGAACAACAAAGTCATTAAACATTTTATTGTCAGAATGCTGTGTACCTACCTACCTACATACATATATCATCGTCATGTTGTCAGTCACAAGGCACTCCCTAATAATCTTTCATGACTTGGAACATGCAACTAGCACATAACATTCACCACATCGTCAATCTTTCAAAGGGGTGTGTGGGCTTTTAAATCGTTCCTAAACTCACACGCCCGTTTTGCAACAACTGCAAACAGTAACTAAGATAGATATATATTCGTCCTATTCCTAGAATAATCTAGGAATAGGACGAATCTAGGGCGTCCAATCCCGGAATACCGAGATCTCGGTATTGCGGGATCCCGCGTCATTTTCCAATCCCGCGTGATGCGGGATTACGGGCGCGGGTTTCCGCGGGATTTGCGGGACTGAAAAAAAGCATGCATACGACCTCTCGCGAGCGCGATCGCTCGGTGACTGGCGGCCGGCAGTGCTGCAAACAACGCGGGGGCCGATGTCGCCCGTTTTTCACAGCTTATGTAGCCTAATATAGCCGAATTTCAGTCAGTGCTAGCCTAAGTATGTAGCCTAAAATATCAGTCAAGTTATTTATTCAGTATTTGTTACTGTTTTTTGTGAAGAAAAAACGGTGTAATTTGATTGAGCTCATACTAATAGTAATACGTAAATAAACCTGGAGTTAGTTGATTAATTCATTGTTTTATTTGCCTTATATAAATGTGAATATTTTCAATATGCTGGATCCCGCAAATACCGAGATCCCGCGGGATTGAACATTCGTAGTCCCGCAAATACCGAGATTGAATTCAGGCTGCGGGATTGGACGCCCTAGACGAATCATCATAACTTCATTATTAGGATTAGGATCATAATTTAATTGACATTTCAACATCGAATATTAAACGCATTCTCGCAAATACATTGAATGCTATGAAATCTGGATTCAGTAAACACCTAGCTAACTGGTAATTCATACATTTTTGCTGCAAATTGATTTATAACACTTACAACTACTACTTACTTATATTGAATGATAAGCTGATAAGTTATCGAAGTTGTAATTGATATGGTTATGAAACAATGTTACTCAGCATCAACTTATCTGTTTCGTGATAACCTTTTCAAAGTAGGTTGGAAAGTACCTGAGTATGCTCGTACGAAACCGTACATGATTATCTCTATATCTACAATAGATAAAATTCTGTAGGCACTTATAATAAGGCCTGTCTATGTAATTTACACGAAGATTTATGAAACACCGATACATAAAAAACAACATTCTATCCAGTACTAGACCCTGCAATCATTCACTCTGGAAAACGAATTTTTATTTAAGTATTTTTCGTTGGATATGTTTGACTTTTAGTTTTTATATTCAAATTGATTGATTGTCGAAGTGCAACTCACAATCCAGCCCACCTGACTGCGCAAAATATATTGGTTGATGGATAGGGTAAATAACTACGAAAGTGGCGAAGTAAATGACGATTGACACAATCGTTTTGTGTTCCTTTGCCAAACTAACTTAATTTTTAATAAACTTCTGTAAGTGTTTTATTAACTTTAAGAGCCATAAAGGATAAATATACACATTAGGATAAAGCTGATTGGTTTGCGGGTTGTTGAGCCAAGAGATCGCAAGCACGTGTCATATTCGGAATAAGCGCCACGATCAACGTCACTGTATGAATCACGCGTTCCGTGACTAACGCACACGAAAGCTGATAGTTAATTGCGCTTTATATTTCTTTCAACGCATTTTCTTGTAGCCCTGATTGAGTTGAAAATTACGTTGTCAGCCTGAATATTTAGAATAGTAGACGTCTGAGCTGAATATTGCGTAATGGTATGCCAATGTCGTTTCATGAATAAGCAATTACAGTATCACCTTGAAAGTAATTAATATTTGGATTACATTAGATTACAAAGCTTCCGAGATCTCATTTCGAGGTAGAATATTCAGTTATTCTTAGATTTATAAGCCAGGTAACTTATGTTATAGTTCAAGTTTATCTATCAGCTACTTATGTGGAGTTTTTTTTTTTAATCGTGTCTTACAATAAAGCGGCGGTATTGGCTAGATTTTGCTGTACGTTCCTTTTACTTCAAAAAAAAATTGGTAGGTAGGTATATAAGTTTTTGTAATTTTGAGTTCTATGGTATAATTAACTAGCTTCCGCCCGCGACTTCGTCCGCGTGGAAAAGAAATCCCCCGATTCTGATACATTTTTCATTAGTGCTCCGCTCATATTGATCTTAGCATGATGATATATAGCCTATAGCCTTCCTCGATAAATGGGCTATCTAACACTGAAAGAATTTTTCAAATCAGAACCGTAGTTCCTGAGATTAACGCGTTCAAGCAAACAAACAAACTCTTCAGCTTTATAATATTAAGTATAGATGTATGAAAAAGTAGATTCCTCATTTGTTTCTTTTTTATACCTGCAGCTCTCGTCCCAATTTAGTCGTATTGATGCATCATGCCTTGTTAATTTTTTATTAAATACTCACCAGTATGACCCCGTCTCTCGACTTTAAAATAACCTTTAGAAGAACCACGGGCATTACCTGGGATTGTCCCATTTGCAATCGCAAATCCCCTATTACTTTTGTCTCAGTGATCAAGCCATAGAAGCAAGCTACACCTACCTAGCCACATTAACTGTGGTCTACAGCTTAGCGTGCTCAGCCAACCATGCAGGGGAGTCATTATCCTTAATCCTTCTGGTTTTGTATGTACCGCCTCGAAGAACGTCTTGGAATAATAAATAAACAGGTTTATACAGCTGTAAACAAAGGTATATGTTAACACTAGTCTTGTGATTTCAAACAGAATTTCTATGTTTGAAACTGTTGATTTAATACATTCAAATTTAGATACAATACATAAGTATCTTTATAAGAAACTCACCAGTGAATAATAGAGCCACGATATTCACCTCAACTGATGCAAAAATATTAACCACGTACCCACTATCGCTGTTTGTATACTTTTTCAATATTTTATAATTTACTAGTACTCACGCGGGGCTTCGCTCCCGTGGATTATATCACGGTAAAAACATAACTCTCCTTTTTTGCAGTCGCGTAAAAAGTAACCTTCCTCAAGCTTCAAGCTACTTCCATACCAAATTTCATCCAAATCCACCCTGTACTTTCGAAGATTAGCGCGTTCAAGCAAACAAACAAACACACAAACTTTTCCGCTTTATAATATTAGTATAGATGATTATGAATCAAGAGAAATGTAATCCACAAACTGCTATTTCTGCTCGTCCACAAACGGCATCAATATAATTATTTCTGCTCGTGACTATACGTACATGGTTTTATTTATAATCTTCGATCAACATACCGTAATAGTCTAAAACTTTATTTATTCCACTGTTGAAAGCGTCAATTTTATTTTTATGTTTGTTTTAAGATTATCATGTTATTAATGTTATTTCGATTTAATTTAGTTTTTTTTTTTTTGTAATTTGTAACAAACAGTGTCTGAGATACATACGGTGCTAACCTTTAAGAAATTGTTACACTAACCTAAGATAGTTGTAAAACATTTAATTTATTCATTTAAATGTATAAGTGTAAACAGTTGTTGGTTATCCAAATAAAGAAAATAAAATAAATAAAGCAGTTGTCGTTGTTAAACGATTAAAATAAAATGTATACTTAATTTCTTGACATACGTACATAGTGACTACAGCCGTAAAAATAAAGCAACTAAAATGTGTCGAGAAGTGAATTACCTATGCCACTAATGTCTGCTGATACTAACATGCCTAATTTATACGTCTATTGCAAGCACTGTGGTTGTGTTTCAGTGTGACATCATACGACGTCACGAACATGCTGGCCAATCAGCGAAACGTGATGCAAGACGCAATACTGTAACTACTAGGCAGTTCTACCTGTCCGTAGGTTGTACAGATGTCTGTAGAAACATCTGTTTTCTACTTAGGGAGAAGCAGTACCGTCATATTAACATTCCGTAGCCGAATGGCAAAAAACAGAACCCTTATAGTTTCATCATGTCTGTCCGTCTGTTTGTCCGTCCGTATGTCACAGTCATTTTATTCCAAAACTATTAGGACTATACATGTGAAACTTGGTAGGTAGATGTATTCTGTGAACCGCTATCCAATTTTAAGAAAAAAAAAATTAAAATAAAGGGAGGCTCCCCATACATGGAACCATCCTTTTCTGGACCCATTTTGACGTATTTCCATGCCCTTTTTGAGAACCTCTGTATGGATTTAAAACGCTGAAATTATCGTCATCTAGTAAGCTATAAGCACACATTTAAACCTCAAAATTTCATGTTTGTAGCTTATTGATGTCCTTAGAGATAAGACCCTGAAGAGAAACCGTAACAGACCAGCCAAACTATTAAAGTTATCGACATCCTATTTTCACAAAATTTGTGAAGCGTGGTTAGCCCCTTCTTTTGAAATAAAAAAAATTAAGGAGCTCAGTTAAGAGATATGAAATGCGCCTTGACAAAAGTTATTCAGTGTCACGAACCCCTTAAAGTATTTAATGACTTAGAAAAAAAAAACAATGTCTAACAAGAAAACCTAATAATCAAAGATCTGGAGTGTATAACTAAGATTTTATGTGACTTGGCCGTTGAATTGGATGTGTCAACGAGTAAATGTGCATAAAAAATGTTCAACGCCTGGTCAAATAAAATCTAACTATATTAATAAATAAATTGCAGTAAAGAGCCTTAGAATTGGCTTGCCTTTTCTTACAGATTTCATTTCTTTTTCTAGAGAAACAAGCAGCTCCATCGAGACTTGGCTAGGTTTTTACAAGATGATTTGGTAGGATTTCACTTCTTCTGAACGGATTTAGATAAAAATTTGGCTTAGACGTTGATTTTGGTCTAGAATAACACATAAGCCACAGCCACGAGAAAATGCACAAACCTCATGAGATAGATTTATCGTAACTACCATGTAAATGGAAGTACTGGTAACAACTAGTGTTCATTTAAATGATATTAGCTGTGCTTAGCAATACTTTATACCTATAGAACACCTATATTTTGTAAATAATGTTTAAGCGTCATGGAACAGGTAGCAAGTATGTCAACCAACGTAGGTACACAATATTCCAAAATGTAAATAAATTCCAATAACCCAATCCCAAAAACACATTGTTCCAGATATAAACGAAATATGAGAAACATTCTTGCAACGACCAAACTGACTTTCTATAAAGTATTATTGCAAGTTGTGATATCGTACCGGGATGGTACAGCACCAGAAAAATCTCATAAATTTATTTGACGAAGTTCGACATTCGAGAAACAGGGTAAATGCGAAAAACATACGAGATACATTTGTATCGTGTGATATTACAAAGATACAGTATTTTAAGAGAAAAATATGTTTCTTCGTAAAGGTCACGATATTGTAGGACCGTACTTAAGGCTAGGATTGTAGATATAATCTATTGCGATCTGCTTCAAGATATCATATTTTTCCCGATACTGCCACTTGACGTTTACAAAGCCAGCAATAATAATGACCACAATATTCGACTTAAACCAAGTTTAATGATATTATATTATTATTATTTTATTATATTTTATTCTAGAGAAAAATAGAGATTTAAAAAGGTTTTTGGATAAGCTGCTTTGGAACAATTCTTTCTAACAACGTCTTACTGTTCGAACTGAAAATGTTCAGAATACACTACATTGTACTGATCCGACTGTGTTTTATTCGAAAAACACTGGTATTCTGCAAAATTATGTACATATTTATTTTGTTTTTGATTAAATCATGTCCACCCGAGGACTTAAGGTGGCAATTTCATATTCAATATTTATAACCCTCTTTATTTGCAAAATAATCGAACTGTTTTGCAAGTATAAAAACAAGAGGAATATCTTACTGCGTTTTGTTTACCTTTATTTCAATGTTTGGCTGACCCTCTGAAAAAAAAGAAATGGCTTGAGAATTTTTCTTCCTTACTATATATTTCAGCACCAACATGTATTAAGCGTCAATATTAGCCGTGGTGGAGCAATCATTGCTTTCTAACCCTTAAAATACATCATATAATTTTATGTGAAAGCCGTTGACCGCAAATGAAAGTACACGCTTATATTTTTTTAAATCTAAAAATACGAACAAAAACTGAATAGAAAACAACGGAAGTCATAAAGGCAAATAAAAATAAAAACCGAGAATGATTTAAAACGACGTATTAAAAACTGCCGTTCTAAATCTCTCTCTCATATATTCCACTTTGAACTTTACGTACACATAGCTTGAATTCAAAATTGAGCAAATTTGTGCATGGTTGCACCGGTTCAAGAATTTGGATTCATAAATTATACGGTGTACACACTGCACAATCACACGCACGTTGCTGCTTCGTTTTCCCACATAATAAAGTGTGCCAAGAGTTATTTCAGTTTAAAAAAGAACCTATTTGTACGTGTTGGCAACAATGGAAAAACATTTTGGCTTGTTTGTGAGAAAGGTGTCTTTCAGCATTTGACATTTGGAATGCACTTGCTGGGTGTTGACTAGTTTAACATGACAGGCAATAAAAAAATATTTTTTTTTTAAATTTCTAGTCACATTTTAAACCACAAATATAATAGTATTCTAGAAAGCTAACCGAAGTCCTTTTTCCAATCCATTAAATCTTTGTTGGAATACTTACACTATGTAAATGAAACGTCGGGATTGCTTTCGCTCAAACAAAATCACAGAGAAACCTTTGTATTAAAGCGTTTGAATTTTCAATAATGCGTGCTGCATACTATTTCACAGTATAGGTATATACGCTTGGCGAATACATAGCGGATAAACTTCCCATCAGATTCACCAGCAGCTAGCCTCCCTTTGTGCCTCCCTAATGCCCCTGGTATTAATTAGCTCAGTTCACTCTATTGTAGTCGAAGGGAACTCAACACCTATTGTTAGTTACCGAAAACAGGCTTATGGCACTGATAGAAAAACTGTAGGAAATATACGTACGCTTCTCAGCTCCTCTTTCTATTTCAGTTTTCTTACAAGAGATCTTCATGATAATATTGAATTATAAAAATAACAATAATTTTTTTTTTTTTTTTCTATGGTAAACTCTTGTCTGACGGGTTTTCGCACGATTTTTTTGGTTTTTTATAGTTGATAGGCTTGCGTTTGACCATAATCTCACCTGATGTTAAGCGATGATGTGGTCGAAGATGAAGCACGCTTGCCTAGAAGTAACCTATTCACTCTTGACTTAAAGACTCCCAGGTTATAACTATCAGGAAACACAGACTCCTGTAGGGAATTCCACTCTTTAGCCGTACGCACAATGAAAGTATTCCCAAAACGTTTCGTGCGTATGGGTGGGATGTCCACCATGTAACGATGGTGCATCGCCGTTTGTCTTGTAGTCCGATGATGGAACGGTTATCCGGTAACGGTCCGATGTTTTGAACAAAAGGCTATTGAAATGAAAGCGCTACGGAAAACTACTGCAATATCACACCAGTATTTTGAAAACTAACAAAGACTACTTCAAATATTCTAAAAAGTCAGTACCGAAAATAAAATCGCGCAAAAAGCCATGCTACAGACCTGACAGACAGAACAGGTCATACTCGTCCCTTCTTCTCAGTCGCTTCACTCTTGAAAGAGTGGTCGTGGTCGTCACGTGATATTTTTGTGTTGAGTGACCCGCTCTATCACTCGCCGCTATTCTTCTCTGACATATGCCTTCCTGCGGCACTCGTGCATGGTGTTGCCAGTGGCCGCTTTAACCTGGTCTGTCCATCTCATAGGAGATCGCCCACGTGCTCTGGTGCCCTCAACCTTGCCCTGCACAACCAGGCGTTCAAGGGAATCGTTACCGCGCCGAGAAATATGATCAAAAAAGTGAGCATGCGTTTTTTGACTGTGCACGATAGGCGTTGTTGGATGCTCAGTTCGCTCAGGATGGACACGTTTGTTCGGAATTCATTCCACGACACCCCCAGCAGTCTCCTCCAACACCACATCTCTAGCGCGTCTATTCTTTTCACGTCACTTTTTCGCAGTGTCCATGTCTCCGAAGCGTATAGAAATATGGGAAACACCAAAGCTCTGACAAGCCGGATTTCATACTCATACTCGTACTTCAACATAATATCACAGTCTAAGGGAAACACCAAAGCTCTGACAAGCCGGATTTCATACTCATACTCGTACTTCAACATAATATCACAGTCTAAAGATCTTTATACTGTGATAATATGTTGGATATAGGTGATTTATGTTGACCTAAAAAGAAAACCCGACCAAAAATCATGAAATTCCGTAAATGTTTTTCGGACTTATGTCTTTTAATCAATAAACCATCCAAGGTGCTTGTATTCCTAAAGTTAATATCTGTACACCGGGCGCAAACACACAAATTATTCAGTGCACAATTATTATTCTAAGTCAATACGTAAATGAGACTTGTTTCTCAAATTGGTTATTAAATAACACTTTACCACGTAATTTATCTCATAGGGTATAGCAGGTTAAGCATTAAGAATGTGCCCCCAGAGCCGAATGTAATGAATATCATATTGTTATGTACGTTACTCATTTACATTACTATTTATTTAGTTTTTAACCGACTTCAAAAAAGGAGGTTTACAATTCGTCTTGAACTCGGAGACGGCTGGACCGATTTGCATTTTTTTTTTGCGTTTGAATGGGTATAGTTTCTAGTTGGTCTCAAAAATTAACGGCTCTGCACCGGGAAAAGCAATATTTTGTTAAAGGTGATAAGTAGTTGACATTTTGGCTTTTGTAACTAGATAAATTACAAACCGACCCACTAAAAAGAGTGAAAAAAAAACTTTTTAGCAAAAAACAGAACCGACTTCCATATAAAAACACTACAAAGGCAAAAATAACTTTAATTTCGGAAGGCGGTGTCTTTAGTTTTGTATATATTTTCGTTTTTGACACCGCCTTCCGAACATTCTGCTCCGACGCTCGCCCGCGACAGTCGTGCCGCTCCGCGCTCTCGATCGTTCCGTGCCTGAGTCATCGCTCCGTTCGTCACGCCCGCCGTGACGTCACTCGTAGTCGCCGACTACGACGCCTGGTCCGGATCCGCCTTTTTCGAGGCGGTGAAGGATATCGTGCTTCTCTAACAGAGATTGTCAAAACAATTTGGTTTGGCCCCTTCAGGGTAAAACCACAGTTTCGTGGTCCTTGGTTGGAAACCTCACGGTGTCAACAATACCAAGGGGGTGCTGACCCGACGCACCCGCTGATCCCCTTCAGGGTGAAGCAGTCAATTGGAGTCGAGTGCTAGGTTTTGGCCTTGGGGGATCTCCTAGTCAAACCTAGTTACTGAGTTCTCTTCACAGCATACACACCTAGTGTCGGTTGGGTGTATCTACCCCTTCGCACTAGACCCAATAGGGCCCGGTACGCACATTAAGATTGGCGACCGGATTACAAGCTTAGGGCACACCAGTAGGTACACACCTCCCTGCTATCCCCGCAGGGAGCGAACTCACCTCCGGGTCATTCCCGCCCGGAGGGTTAGGCAAATAGGGCCCCTCAGGCCACATCAGACGGCAACACAGCTACCGAGTTTGTCTGGGTTTCTCTTCTCGGTAGCGAAGTGTTAGGAGAAACTCCGGGGCAGGGCTCTTTGGGGACCGTCTGCTCGGGGAGCTCACGTTTGACGTGTCTCCTCGAGGCGCATATGTTAGGGTTAGGAGAGTAGGATGCCCACCTTTGTCGCCTCCAATATGGAGGACAAGATGGAGGATCTCATGTCCAAAGTCGAATCCCTATCGGCTCGGTTAAATCTAACAACCGATTTATTAGGAAAGATCCTATTTGAAAACCCCGCCCTACAAAGGGAGTATAAAGATGAGATTGTAAAATTACCCCCCGCGGTGTTTCCCGCCCCACAGCCAGATTTAGGTCCCACCCCCGCGCCCAACGCAGATAGGTCCCCCTCCCCCCCAGACGTCGAAATGGACTCTGAGGAGGAGGAACAAGAAAAAGAGGGCTCGGAAGGCGAGCGCTCGGAGCGCGCAGAGAGCATACACTCTGAGCGCTCGGAGCGAGCGGAGTCCGAGCACTCCTCCTCCGATCAAACCTCTTCCTCCGACGAGTTTATCCTCGTCGAGGGAAAGAGGAAGAAGAGGTCGCAGGCCTCGTCCTCCACTCAGGCCCCTAAGGCCAAGAAACTCTCCCCTCCCGAGCCAGCACGCTTAGTGCAGAGCCAGCCCTCCTCTTCCTCGGCCACTAGGCCCAGCCCTACCCAAACCCCAGTCGTCAGCGCCTCAGTGCGCAAGACCATCCCTCCCCCACCCATCTTCATCCATGACAAGGGGGCTTGGACAAACGTGTCCAAAGCGTGTGGCGAGCAACGCATCGCCTACACGAATGCCCGCGCCGTTCAGAACGGCATAAAAGTAGGGTTAGCGACAGCTAACGACCACCGCGCGCTTTCGAAGCTACTCAAGGCTCGAAATATCCCCCACCACACTTATACGCTCCACGAGAGCAAGCCCGTTCGGGTGGTCCTCTGCCGGATCCCCAGTGAGATCCCCACCACCGAGATCGTCTGCGACTTAGAGTCACAGAACATCCCGGTGATTGAGGTGCACCGTATGCACGGCAGAGGTGGCAGGGCGTCTAACAACGTCCTCGTCATCTGCCACCCCGTCTCCGAAGGTCCCCACCCCATCTTTGCGCTGAAGACTGTATGCAGTCTTTCAGGAATCCTAATTGAGAAGCCACACAAGAGTGGCACGGTAGGCCAATGCCACCGTTGCCAGTTGTATGGGCACGCGCAACGGAATTGCTTCGGCAAACCCCGGTGCGTAAAGTGCCTGGGCGATCACGGCACCGCGGAGTGCAGTCGCCCAAAAGATAGGTCCCAGTGCCCAGACCCGCCCAGCTGCGTGCTGTGCGGGCAATCCGGCCACCCCGCCAACTACCGAGGCTGTCCGAAAGCCCCGAAAACCTCCGCCCCTAAACTGGCAACGCGCGCTAGCGCACGCCAGGGACGAGAGTGTCCTACACTCTCGTCTGAGCTCCCCCAGACCCTCAGTCCCCAGCGTCCAACTCCTTGGACGGCGGCGAATCACGCCCAAAACTTCCCGGCACTAAGGCCGAAAGTCCCTGGGCTGATGGATCAACCCATCATGCCCTCCGCTCCGGTTGTTGTGGCTTCTCAGCCCCCACCTCCTCCCCAGTCACTCCCTCGCTCGGTAGAGCCGGAACTCGATGCGTTCCTCATCCTTGGAAATACCTTCAGTTTCTTCCAGTCCCCCCGCGCCATCCAAATGGCAAAGGAGGTCGTGGCCTGCACTAGCATCAACTCCCTGATTCGGGTATACCATCAGTATCCCGATGTCAAAAGTCATTTTGATAACCTTTTTAAACAGCCATAATGTATAACACGGCTAGTAAGAGACTAAAGCCCCGATCCCTAAAGCTAGGTTACTTCAATGCCAATGGCATCACTAATCAACGGGACGAGATCGCGACTTTCCTTCGCGATCATAGTCTCGACATCCTTCTGGTCCAAGAGACCTTCCTCAAACCCCACCTTAGGGATCCCAAGGTAGCCAACTACCGGCTAGTTAGGAACGATAGGACTAGATGCCACAGAGGTGGCACTCTAATATATTATAGGAACTCCCTGCACTGCATCCCTATGGATCCGCCGCCCCTTGCCCACTTAGAGGTATCCGTTTGCCGGCTAGGCATGACGGGCCATCCCTCTATCACAATAGTATCCGCGTATCTCCCACCGCACAGCGACGTAGATTCAAATTCTTCGATAAACGCCTCACTACGAAGCGACCTTACAGCCCTTCTTGACATGAGTGACTCCGTCCTTATAGCGGGGGATCTCAATGCCAAACATCCCGCATGGTGTAGTCGTATTACCAACCCCCGTGGGAAGGTACTATACGACCTTTGCACACCTCTCCACATAGATATCATAGGTCCTATGCGGCCTACTCATTATCCGTTCGAGCCATCCCACTTGCCCGACGTACTCGACATTGCCCTCCTGAAGAATGTGAACTTACGTTTGCACTCTTTAGAGACGGTAGACGAACTTGACTCTGACCATAGACCGGTGATCTTGGAGTCAACTCCGAGATCGGGTCCCTATGACCCTAACCGCCCCCCTCCCACACAGGTGATCACTGACTGGAGGAAAGTAGGCGAATTGCTGAAATCCAACACGTCTCCTCACCTGGACAAGATCCCCGACCACATCCAGTCCGCCGCCGACACGACGGCTGCGATCGACTCACTCACGGAGCACGTACAATCTGTCTTGAACGACTGTTCAAGGGAGATTCCGGTGTCAGAGCACTGGCGCCGGAAACTCCCGGACGATGTACGGGCCCTGCTGACTGAGAAGAACGCAGCAGTCCGTGCCTACAGATCTTTCCCCTGCCAGAATAACAAAACTTTCATGCGGTACTTACAGCGCAAAGTAAGTAACAGCATCAGAGAGTGGCGTGAAGCCGGCTGGGACAAGACCCTGAGCGAACTGGAACCCACCCACCATGCCTTCTGGCAACTTCAGCGGAATATGCGCGCCACTGAGGTTGCCTCAATGCCTCCCCTTATCCGCCCGGACAAAAGCATTGCCTTCGACGACGAAGACAAAGCCGAATGCCTAGCCGACAGCCTGGAGGCACAGTGCTCTCCCAGCTCCCAACCAGTCGACCCAGCCCACCTTGCCCACGTGGATGCTGAGGTCGAACGTAGATCTGCCCTACCCCCTGTCGAGGACCCTGATGCTCCCCTCCCCCCCGTCACGGAGGACGAGGTGGAGGAGATCATCAAGAAACTCAAACCTAGGAAAGCTCCCGGGACTGACAGACTGACCACTAGGGCACTTAAACTCCTCCCACGTACGATAATAGTCCTACTGACTGCCATCTTCAATGGCGCCTTGTCCAACAACTTGTTTCCACAAGCTTGGAAAGAGGCTATAGTGATAGGTATCCCAAAACCCAAAAAGCCCAAGAACCTCCCGACTAGCTATAGACCCATTAGTCTGCTCAGCGCCCTCGGCAAGGTCTACGAGCGGATTATTCTTAATCGGCTCAAGGACTTTGTCGAGGCCAAGAGCCTAATCCCTAACGAACAGTTTGGCTTTAGAGCCCATCATTCCAGTGTCCACCAAGCCCACCGCATCGTAGAGCACATTAGCGGCCGCTTTCAACGCGGTCTGGTGACGGGGGCCCTATTCTTTGATATAGCGAAGGCTTTCGACAAAGTCTGGCACAATGGCTTAATTTACAAGCTTTACCAACTAGGTGTGCCGGACCGTCTCGTGCTCATCATTCGAGACTTCCTGTCGAACCGCTCCTTCAGATATCGTATCGAAGGAGCGCTTTCCACTCCCCGCCCTATCAGAGCCGGCGTCCCTCAGGGCGCCGTGCTCTCCCCCCCACTCTTCACGCTATTCACTAGCGACATCCCCAAAAAGCCCCCAGTAGAGTTATCCCTGTTTGCCGACGACACGGCCATCTACTACTCGGGACATAATCCCGTTAGCATCGCTCATACCCTCCAGACCTCAGCCAACGCACTAGGCGATTGGTTTAGGAAATGGAGGATTGAGGTAAATCCCGACAAAAGTCAAGCAGTCCTGTTTCGCAGGGCTCGCCAGCATAAAAAGTTCACCCCCCCACGCCCGATCACTATGTTCGGCAAGCCAATCCCTTGGGAGAAGCGAGCCAAATACTTAGGTGTGATCCTCGACCAGTTCCTGAATTTCAGTGAGCACATAAAGTCGGTTCGCTCGCGAGCCGCTTTCGCTCTCGGTAGGCTCCACGCCCTGCTGAATAAACACAGCAAGCTCTCCCTTAAATGTAAAATCCGAATATACACGACATGCATACGTCCTATCATGACGTATGCCTGTCCGGTGTTTGCTCATGCCAGTCCCAACCAGATCCATAGGATGCAAGTCGTTCAGAACCGTTTTCTCCGAAAGGCCACGGGCGCGCCCTGGTTCTGTAGGAACGAGGATCTCCACGTAGACCTCAAACTCCCGACCATAAAGCAAGTGTTGAAACGCATGTCAGTGCGTTACTTCACCTCTGCTGAGACCCACACTAACCCCCTGATCGTATCGGCCGCCCGATACAGACCCTCCAAGATTTCTCGGGTTCGTCGCCCGCGTATCATCCTAGACGAGCCTGACGACCCCACCACCATCCGACTGGAGAGCAGTAGGGAAACCAGCACTCTTAGAAAACACATATACAGAACGCGTTCCTTATTCCGGCCTCGCCGACGAGGCCCATCGCGACGTCCGCGTACCTGTAATGAAAATCCTCCCCGACCTTTGCCAAACGAGCCAGCCCGCGATGCTGAGCCAGTAGCAATAAATACTCCCGAAAATAATATGACCCAGCCTGTCCCTTTGCTGCCCTCCCAAAATGACCCCGCTATGCCGAGGCCCGTACTCCACAGGGAGTGCCCTTAGCGTGCGGTCATTAGTTTTTAAGTATATTTTAGTTTGTAAGCCCTGGCTGGGGGCCTTTAATTTATTAGAGGTCACCACAGGAAAGTCCGGTTAAGTAGACTCACAGCCTTAGTGTGCTGATCTACAAGTGGCCCTACCTAAAAAAAAAAAAAAAAAAAAAAAAAAAAAAACCGCCTTCCGAAATTAAAGTTATTTTTGCCTTTGTAGTGTTTTTATATGGAAGTCGGTTCTGTTTTTTGCTAAAAAGTTTTTTGACTGCCGATCTCTTACTGTCATTGCGTGACCTTGAAAAATGAACTGATAACAGCAATTTTTTTAAACTTTTCATTCTCTAAAACTAATAGAGCTAGGAACGTGATTCCAAAGCCAAACTATAGACAATATTATGACAAAAATATGGATAGTAAAAATACGGCGGTACGAAGTTCGGGTCAGCTAGCCTTATTTATAAAAATCAATTACTGTTAGTTAGTCTCGCTAAAACTCGAGAACAGCTTCACCTATTTCATTCATTCATTTTGTATTATGTTCCCTCTAACACAGAGTAGGCTTAAAAAGTGAGAAAATTTTGAAAAAATAAATGGCGGTACGAAGGTTGGCGGTTCAGCTAATATATACATTATATTTTATTACATATCATCATACATTTTATAAGCCCTGTGTATTTTGGTAGTGGACATTCAAATACAAATTAAACAAGCCAGCTTACAAGATCAGTTTTCTTTTTTTCAATCTAAATTCTAATTCTGATTGAAAGGTGACCCCTATTTTTGTTGAAAGATTAAAAGTTTTCGTTGAAACGGCAATTAACCTTCAATGACTAGGCTGATTGGAAGCTTTTTGTCGTGCAGTAATCGGCCTTAGGGTTTAATTTCCTGTTTGAGTGTAGTAAAAATGAAAATCATTTAAACTTGACAAATAAATGTATCATAGTATATTAATATTGATATCAGTAAATAATTATTATTTATGACATTAGTACGAACAGATTTTTTAAATCAACTACTAACACAGTCGAGTGGATTCCAATAGGATATTATTTTTAAAAGACATTTACTAAGTTAATAATTTTTTAAATAACTAATCACATTTGTTTTTGAAGCAATCCAATTTCAATTCTTCACGTTTCATAATAGGTTTATTAAGCAAGAAACATTTCAAAACAAAGTTAATGCAAATTTGGGCTCACTGCTGACTGCAACGAGCCCACATAGGTAGTTGTAAAACTTTCCTTCGATTAATATCAGCTACATTTTTAAGCGCGGTAGTAATAGACAAAGCGGAGTTAGCGCGGTATTAGTCAAAGCTGGCGTCGCCTCATTTGCTGTACGACCGACGCTCCTGAATATTTTACAGCGCTCGTTTCACAGTGCCAGCCGGCCGCGAACGAAGATTTAAGTGGCGCCAACGTTTTTAAAGGCTCAGATTTTGTTAGAAACTATACGTGATTTGCAAAGAGACGTGGGTAGGTAAAACAGTAGTTCTCTAAACTGGTTGTTGACTCATTCTCTGATCTACCAATGCAACGCTGTGAATATTTTACAGTTTTCGTTTTACTGCGCCAGCCAGCCGCACACAGATGGAGGCAATGTAATCGAGGGTTACGATTTTCTTAGAAACCAGTAGGTACTTAGGTAATTGTGATTTGGTTCCTAAAACATAAGAAATTCAAATAAGCATCAGTGCCACTCGTAGACAAAGCAACAATCAAAATATGAACATATTTAACCGATTTTATGAATAGGAAGAGGTTCACAATTCTATTTTTTTTGTGGTCAGTTTTATCTTCGCTAATTGCCTTCTAATTATATCTAGTAATTTTTTTTTGTGTAAGAACGTGTAGTCCCGGGGCTTTGTCTCTTTTTGTTCTGATCTTCATCAATTTTTTTTAATGGATTACTAGCAGTGTGGGTAGAATTGACATTACTAGCAATCTTGTTAACCCCTCCAACTAAGCTTAATATGCTTGTGTCTGGAGTGGGTTCACGCCAATACTGTAAATGGGTGGGGTTCGAACCCGCGACCTCTCGATCGCAAGTCCGACACCTTATCCATTAAGCTATTGAGGCTTCAGATTCTCGATCTTTTTTTATAGGATTCTTTGTATTGTCTACCATATTATATGACCGTTAACTTATAATAAAACATTGTTTCAGCAGTTTCATAAAACGAAAAAAACCGACTTCTTATAATACATTTATTTTGTACTTACTTTTATTATTTTTTGCTAAAACGTTTTTAGCCAAAAAATAATAAGAGTTTGGACTGATTTTTCAAGAGCCAGATAACATAGAAAATCTGTTGAATAAATATGGTGGCTTTATATTCTTAACCGTCAAACCACCATATTTATTTTGCTCTTTTAAAATCGTTTTTAAATCTAGCATAATTTATATTATTTTTAGCACAACTCTTGTACGAATCTGGCCAGTATTTTTCACATATTATTTCTAGCCATTTAGCCAGTATTTGCACCTTGGATAAACACACGAACTGTACAAAGCGCCTGCGGCGGGGCCGTTACGGGCCACTGTTTGACTACCCCTACTCCCGTTT
The DNA here is from genome assembly GCA_943138885.2 of Tholera decimalis. Lineage (NCBI taxonomy): Eukaryota > Metazoa > Arthropoda > Insecta > Lepidoptera > Noctuidae > Tholera > Tholera decimalis. The sequence goes on along the minus strand of OW964552.2, from coordinate 21,110,323 downwards.
AAGAGCTTAAACATAGCCCAGATTGGCGTAGAACCTGAGCTACTTTCGTCGTTTACCTCACTATTACCATATTTTGTTTTTTTCGGTGCTTTCAATATATTCCGAAACTCTGCCTATTTTATATTACAATCGTTAGATGTTTTATGAGGGAATATGTTGCCAGCTGTTGATAAAACAGACGATTATTATTGTTTTGTAAACATATAGTTCTAGCTCTATTGAACTGAATGTTGCAGACCTCTGGCAATGGACCAAGTAATTGGTCGACTAAGCTTGAAAAAAGTTTGGTTTGATTCCCACTTTAACCTTCAAATCGATTGAATTAAAATGCTGATACATGTACATTAATAACATCCCCAAGAGCCTTTGCTAGGAGCCTGTAGGTTTATAAATAAATATTGGCCGTCACGCGCATAGAGAGCTTCAAGGTTCACCAGCATTAAGTGCTGAGTAGCGTTAAATAAAAATCGATCGTTTATTTTACACACAGCGCGATCAGATTGAAAATTCTGGTTTTAGCTATCATTTCGAGGATTTCGTACTAGATTTGTAAGCTTTACTGTCGCAATTTATGATTCAGTATCGCATGTTTGATAGGTTTTTAAGCTATGTGAAGAATCAATCTATGCGAACGTGTATTATTAGTCCTTCTTTCACGATAAAACGGCGCAACCGATCGATTTGATTTTTATGTGTGTTTCACTAAATATAACATTTCACACAAGTGAAGCCAGGGGATAGGCTAGTCGCTTATTTTTCTTTGTACACGCTGTACAATGTACATGCAAAATCAAAAGTCTTTTACTTAAAATGTACTAAGTATGAGTTTAGTAAGAACATACCTTGACATTCACAAATATGATCCGATTTCCCGTTTATATCCTGGAAGAACAAATTATTCCAAACTTAATATTGCCTTGAAGATGTAATAAATAAGAAATTCACAAACTCAAGGATATAAAATCTTTTAGAACTCCGTATTGTGTTTATCGTTTATTCTGAAACATAAGCAACACAATATAATTATAGCTGTAAATCCAGGTTATACTCAACTATTTCAGTTTTTCGCTGCATGAAATCGGACTTTTATGAGTTCAAAGTATCCGATTAATGTACCACAGCAACTGAACAATTTATTGTATACAGTGTCGAGATCATATAAAATAATATTTAGTTAACTACTCGTGTCGTTATTTTGTGAATAATATTCGTCATCAAAATATCTGTAAATATTATTAGGCTAGCTAGCTTTTATGACTTTGCAATAATCATATCAAGAAAATTACCCTACAAACTAGTTTTCCATTTATATTTATTATTATTTCAGTACCAGCTGCCAAATATTAGTTCTGCTAAATAAGGTATCGATACCAAAAATGAAGCCTATGCCTAAAATCGGACGTGACATAATTAATATCATAACCTAAGTGCCCCAATTTTAACCATCCCGCAGTGTCTACGACAAATTAGCAATTACAGCGCTGCAGATTAAATTTTGACAAAAGCAATGCATTGTAACACCCTTGAGGGAAATAAGGAATACAGAAACGGGCAGTAAAATGTTTTAGAAAATCTGTCGTAAGCTCAGGACTACATGTGCTAGTAAAATCTCTTCGGAAATGAAATAAAGTGACTTTACAAAATGTCGATGTGTGCTACGCTCGCGCTTAGAGACCAAATGTGTTAGTGAAATGTCAGCTTAAAATCTGAGAAAAGTCTGTGAGGAATAGGGAACACCCCTTACCTGCGTTTCTGAGTAAGAATAGGTTGATACAACAGATATAAATTGAAGAGATCACGTTTACACGTGATAAGCAGACTCTCACAAGAAAAATACTTACTTAAACAATAAATACTTAAATTTGAACATTTTTATTCTTTACTAATCCAACGAAGCAATGTGTTCGTTATCTTTTATTTATTTTTAACATTTAGAATTTTACGTTCGGTACGAAACTCTCTTCGCTACAACAAAGTACGTCGTAGCAACTCGCTACGCCGCCGACGGCACTCGATCCACTAACTTGCTACGCCTTGCCAGGTAATATTAAGATCAATCATTAGAAGTTAAGTAATATCCATTATTTTGCTCCAAAACGAAATGAGTCTTCATTACCTAGAGAACAGTTAAAGTAAAAATAAAGGTACTTATTATGTTCGTAATTTTGGTAGCCTTGTTACCTTTGTATAGTTTTCCGGGTATCGACGTGTCCCGAAATTTTGTAGAACACGAACATTTCGGACGGCTTTTATCCCCGACATCCCTTTTACTGCCGATAATATGTTACGACTGATTTGAAATCATGTGAAGCTGATGTTCTTTTATAAGGACAGCACTGTATATTATTTTGTTGTGATAATAAAATCACGCATCGATATAATACATGCTTGCATATATGTAACTAGATACATAGCTAACTTTAGTAAAATATTTCTACTCGATTGTTATGTTATTGTTATAATCTGAATATATTGTAAACTTCACTGCTGCCCAATGCTAGTCCATTGTCCGTTCCGTTATAAAGGATATCCTTTATTAATCTGCTCTCTGAATTTGATCGACAGAATGCTGTAACATCGGCTATTCATGCACTATAACAGCCAGAATATGTAATTAATTCATACATAATTAAAATTACCGTAGACTGTAATAAAGCGACTATACGATAACGTTGCGATGACTTGTTTTTCTAAAATAATATCGGTGCGTTGTGGTTGGTTAGTTGTCGTATTTTGTTGTTGCGCCTGTCTTTGGCGCCTTTTAGGCAGAAACATTATAATTATACAGCCGCTTTTTGACGCCGCCCTGGCACCGAACCCCATAGCCATGTTATCGTAATAACATGTTAATGTATGTAATTAGTCCACCAAGTACGTTACGGTAACTTACATTGCCCTGCACTGCTGCGTTCCAAGAGTCTTTATGCTAAATAGGAACATAACAGCAGAACTAATTTAAAAATTAATATTTGTATTACAAAAAAGGGCCATTCGTGCAATTTATAAATTAAGTCCTAAGCACTCCTTAACCCCTAAATTGACAGAGTGTAGCCGGCTGGACATTAACAAAAAATATTTTTTTAAGCTAGTATACTGATTATACCAACATTTTTTTTAATCTTGTAACTCCACAATCGGGTAAGCATTTGGTAGAAAAATAAATTAGGTGCCTGGCAATATAAATATATGTCAAAAATCAAAATGATGTCGAAGCAATGGTCGGTTAGTGCGGCACAGGTAAGTTTTTGAATATTTTTTAATATATGGAAACATTTATATGGGTTCGCTATGCATTAGATATTACTTCAAAGTGACGGTTTATTATATGGTACCAAATAATAAACCAGTACTGTGACAATAACGTTGTAAGTTGCACTTAAAACTAGTTGTCCAGTATACTTCACACTGCCAATTGCTCACAATGCTATCACTGTTTTCGTTTGGGAAGCGGGCTGGACAATGCCAACTAATTAGTATTTTGGTTTTGTATGGGTTGCATGTATCAAATGAGCTTTTTCCTTCTGTTTTAGCGATTGATACGCTCCCGCACGAATAGGCTAGTTGCTTTGAATGCATGCATGCACCACCGATTCCAGTGACTCTTCATCTACCTAAGATGAGATGATGATTCCCTATAAAGGGACCAAAGCGGGAAACAGAAGACAGTGCATACAAAATAAACCATATAAGTGGGGTTTCAAAAACTTTGTACGCGCGGGAGCTTCAGGCTTAATCTATGATTTTATTTTATATGAAGGGGAGGATACATTTAGAAATTATACTTTCACACAGGATGAAATTTCTAAAGGTTTGGGAGGGCTAGTTGTTCTTGCTTTGTGTAAAACGATTCGCCAGAAACCTGTAAATGTATATTGTGATAACTTTTTACGTCACCTGAGCTCCTATATATGTTGCGTGAAAACTACGGAATATATTGCACTGGTACTATAAGAGGAAACCGGCTAAAAGGCTGTGAGAGTGTACTTCCTTCTGATAAAGACCTTAAAAAGAAACCACGAGACAATTTCGCGCAAGGAGTTTGTAACCAAAATAAACTGGCAGTGGTAAAGTGGTTAGACAATATATGTAATAAAATAAAACGTTATAGCAAAGAACATAAAGCAAGAGTTAATGTCGACTACCCAAAGATAGTCAAAAACTATAACAAAAATATGGCCCATCCATATTTTTATTATAGTTTTTGACTATCTTTGTCGACTTAGCTGACATGCTAATATCTCTTTACAAGATTCCTCTAAAATACGAAAAGACACATAAGCATCAATAATGCATGGCTTTTGGTATCGACAAAATAAAGATAAGGAAAAGTCGTTGAAAGAGTTCAGGTTAGATATATTTGAAAGTCTTGTGAAAAAAGGAAAACCAGTCAAAGAACGGAGTGATATTACGGGAGATATAAAAGAAGATAGAAAAATTAAGAAACCTGTGGTAGCAAGACTGATTGAAGATATAAGTCCGAGTACGCTATGATCAAGTAGGTAATTTTTCCGATTCGAGTAGCTATGGGAGATGTCGTTACTGTAAGGATGATGAAACAAAAGTTGTATATTGTATTAAATGTAACCAAAGACCATGTTTTGTCGCAGGAAAAAGAAATTGTTTTTTGAATTTTTATCAATAATAAAACATAATTAATACTTAAAATCAATTTTTCATTTATCTTCCCCTTATTAAATTTATCTTAGTAAACTTGGCACTGTCCAGTATATTGCACATACATTCCAGCCTGCTGATTGCTATGTATCTGGTAATGTCTAGTATACTTCACAAATAATTTTCTGAAAACTGAAAGACTTAGATTTTTAATTCTATTTTTTACCATGTCTATGAAGTACTAGAAATTGACTCATGGTGTCAAATATTCAATTTTATTATTTTGATTGTTCTGCCAATTAAAGGGTTAAGAGACAAATTTAAGGAGATTAATATTATGACTGTGCCATCTCAGTATATTTATGACAACCTCTTGTATGCACACAAAAATATTAATCTGTTTAAAAAATACAGTGATATTCATAGTGTAAATACAAGGAACAAAGACACATATGTCATTCCTAAAACAAGGTTAAAAAAAATAGGTGGTTCGTTTAGATGCCAATGTATACGTTTTTATAATAAAATTCCTAGCCATATTCAAAAACTAAGTATTAATAAATTCAAATTATTGATAAAACGTAAACTATGTCAGAAAGCTTTTTACAGTGTTAAAGATTATATTGAGGACAAGAAGGCTTGGGAATGAGATGCTCCAGTGATATACGTGTGCCTTTTTTATTTCTTTTTAAAATTATGATTGATGATTTATTTTTGATTAATTAAAATTTTGCTTTCTCAAGTATTGTATATACCTATTAATTTTTGTTTTTGTTTGTTGTTTTTTTTATATATTGTTGTTTTCTTTTTTTTATATTGTTGTTTTTTTTTTTTATATATATAAAATTATTTCATTATTGTAAATGTGAGGACGATGTAGGTTATTCTTTCTTCATTGTTTTTGCTTTCACTATAATTTATTTAATGATGTCAAGCAGTTTGAGTACTTGTGTGGCCTACCCAAAGGTCCTTACTTTGGTATTGTTCGTCAAATTGTTGAGCTCCTTAAGTTCTAAGTTGAGCTACACGATAACTGACAAATGCTTGCACTGTCTGGACAGGTCCGCTCAAATTTGCGTGGTTATTTCCTCAAAAGAATACCACAGACATGAACCTACATGCTTCTCATATACAAATACAAATTGTCTGGACTTTAAAAGAGACTTTGACCTCTGAGTTTGTTTCGGTGTTTCTTCTCAGAGTAGTCAGTTAGGAAATACCGGCCTCATCTAGCTAAACTAAACACGCAAAAAAACATGACGTGTAAAAGTGTTATTTATAACCAATTTACAGAATAAATATTTCATTTCATTTCATTTCATTTCAGAACTTAAACATATCTAGAACGTGTTGTTGTAACATTTTAGATGAAACACAAACATAAGATAACATGCGCGATGACGCTGATACAGATTAAAGTTCTTAAAAGCATAATTATATTTTATCCCATCGCGACAGGCTCAGTTTGGTAAAATTTTCCAATTTCAATCTTTGACAACCAATCTAAAAATAAAGGAAGGTATTTTATGTGCACTACACCTTTTACTTGCTATCCTTTTTTTGATACCACTAATAACATAATCTTATTTTTTACATTGCTATTGTTGTTTACGGAAGTTATAAAGCGCTGAATTAAAATCTGACGTCAATTTTTGCCAACTGTCAGGATTCCTAGATATCGGAGCTCAAAGCCGGGAGATCTCAAGTGTTATATACAATATAAAAAAAATATTTATCACACACAGTCTTCGTAAAATTCGTGGTTCTTATCGATATAAAAAAGTAGAAAAACATATGAAACGTAACTGACTTCGACCCTTGGGGTATTTAAAGAACATTTAATGCTCCCTAAATATATAACTTGATTGGCTGAAAATAATATGAAGCTTGCCGATGACAATTAATTAACACTTAATATTTGTGATTTCTCTTCTGCTCCCGGTACCTGGTAAAGGTAATTTAAACTGTAATTTTATTAATAAACAGTTGATAATAACCTGAAATATTTTAAATGGTATTAAGTTACCGTTGGTTGCACCTTGTAAGTCAAGAGATAATAAGCGCGAATGCTTAAAGTAAGGCTTACAGTTGCATGTCCCGGTTGGGAAAACTATTATTGAGTCAAGGATTTATTACTGCAGATCGATTTAAACTTCATGTCGGTCCTTAAGTTCCTTCTCTTGTTGCCGTACACAAATTCTCAAGCCCACTGTCATATGAATTTCCTACAGACAGCAACTCGCCTCGTTTTCTGAACCGCCATTATGGTCGAATTTATCTGTAACAGAGCCAATCAGAGGATAATAATAACGTATGTAGTATATCAAAACTTAACTAATATGAAATATGTCGAAACTATTCATTCATTTGGGAGTACCCACAAACTATGTGAGTCAATTAGGACATACGAGTAATGTATCATAATAGGTTTACTACTTTTCCTACTTAACCATTATTGCAAATCTGAAAGCCGAACCACAATCAATAGTGTACTTTACAGTTAAATGTGGTTCTCATTTAAAAAAAATGTGAATTTCTTTGCAACCAAACTGTACACATCTGATTATCCCCTCTCGGAATACAGGCGTGCTGTACATGTAGTTCTATAGACAATCTCTTGATGTCATCAGCCTAATTGATGGATCCTGATAAATTGTTCAGTTTCCCAATAAGTTTAATCTCCAGGGTGTTACAAGCAGGGTAAAATCAGGCCGTCTCGATGTGATATGGGAACATTTTTATTAGCACCGGCAGCACGCACCGACTGTAACACGGACATTGTCCGCATGCATGAAACCTGTGTACGTGATCGCTTACCGTAGTGAATGTAGTCAGGACTTTAGTCTCCAAAAGATATTTTGTACCAAGCAAAAAATCATTTGTGCCTCCTTAAAATAATATTTGGACATAGGTCAAAGAGTACAAAGCATTTTTGGACGGGTACCTTCTAATTATGAATTCCCCACACGCCAAAAAAAACCTTTTTTTACTACGATAAACATCAATCACCTCCTTGTATAACTTTGCTACTATCAAAATGAAACAATGCCAGGAAATACTATGCTATCACATTATTATAATAAGTTAGACAGGTGCCTTTACACGTGTCATTGGAAAATCCACATGTCGAATCTTTACAAATAGGCTCAGTGTTGCTAAATTATTATGCAATATAAACTCATAACACAGTTACGTTAACACAGACAGTCTAGTTAGGAATTATTAAATTTCTAATTAGTCTGTCATGTGACATATCTTTGATAATATTAAGTAAGTACCTACATTGAAGAATCATCCACGTTCCAAATAAATATGATTCAATGTAAAAGATCGCTTTTAGAGATAATAGGAAGCATTGCATGTTATCTTATTATTCTTTTTTTTAAATACAGACACATGGCAGCATTTATTTCTGTATCTTTGGTGCATTTTTACACACACCCAAACCCAGAACAGCTGTTAGAAATATTTGTTCAGGTCCGAAAATTGAACCCGCGACATGCAGCGTAGCAGCCGATCACTCAGCTACTGCGCCTACCGTGACGTCATTTAAAAATCATTGACTGTAATTTGTAATGCTGAACAATAAAGAGTATAAATGTATGAGAAGTTTTTTCAAAAATATTTAAGGTAGAAAAAGTGAGTTTCATGTTCTATACAAACTTTAAAATTACTCATGCAGACCCTCCGAACTCTTTTCCAAAAATGTGTTATCTAGTTTAGGAGCAATTCAGCTACTTAAATCATTTCCAAGGACTTTATTTTTTTAATTTTTGTAACAAATTCTGTGAGGTGTGAAGTGTACAAAACGCTCTTAATACTTCTTAATATTACGTACCTATTTGAGGGCTGAAAAGAAGGATATAACTACAAAACGGTACAACATTATGAAAGCTTATTCTTCGTTCCCAGATAACCGAGATACGATAACAAAAACCCTTCAGTTAGTTTTATATGAATATGACGTATTTTAAGAACTGGGGCCATACCATGACATGTTAAAGCGAGAGTCGTTCGAGCGAGAAAGAGGGATGAAGCTATGCACGCTATATAGCTCCATCTCTCTTTCTCGCTCGAACGACTCGCTTTAACACGTTATGGTATGGCCCCTGATAAAGTAACACATACACATACACTACTAATTTTTAATTAGTACAAAAAAAAATGGGGCTCTATCCGTACCCTTTACTGATCATATTTATGTAGTCAAAAGTAAAAAAAACGAAACCCCAAAATTGTCTACGAAAATTTGTCATAACTGGTAAACTCATAATTGAATCAATCATTCATAACAATTGCTACTAGAAAATACTACGCGCAGTGCTAGTCCAGTTAGATCGTCATTCATAAATCCCGGCAAACTCGCGTCTAAGCTCAAGCCACGCCCCCTCTGGCCAGCGGTCCTTTTTACAACGAGTGAACGAACAAACAGTGCCAATTTGTTAGCGGAAGTGTGCGCGTGCTTTTTAAACATAAGTTGTTACGTTTTTACTGTCGCGATGGCTTACCAGTTTTCATCTCGGGAGTACGTGGCTATGTTGCGTGTGTACTTTTGGTCTGGTGGCCGCTGTTCGTATGTACAGGGAAGAGTACCCAAATGCTCGCTAGCCAAAGGTTCGGACTGTGGTAAATGTTTACCAACGTTTACTCGACCATTGATCATTCCGCGCAACGGCCCATCGCCAAGGACATGGAAGACCGGCCCAAAACTTTTACGACGATGTAGTGGACTACTTTGAAGATCCCCGGCGAAGTACGAATGACGCAGCTCGTCATTTTAATATCAGCCAGTACTGTGCATAGACGATCATTAGTTCGTCTGGATTTCACCCATACCACTAAAGAAAGGGTCAAGAATTGACTACTGTGGATAATGAACCAAGGATGGAGTTCTGCAGGTGGATACTGAACAACACAAGCAAATGGCCCAATTAAAGTATGTAGGTAAAGTTTGAATTTAATAAGTGCCTATTATTTTTCGTGAACCTTTTATTTTACTTTTTTTTAATTCGTAAAGCTTAAAGATGCGTCTAAGCTACCTACAATTACGATAACAGCTGTTGGAGGCGGGGCAAGTTTGAGCGAGACCGCGTGACGGCGACATCACGATTAATGAATACATGAATGGCCTGTACAATATGTCCGTAAATTGAGTGACATTTTGGGATATAAACAAACGCTAATAACTTTGCTATTTATCAATATTATATAGTGAGACTTTACATATATAATAACAAGACCTTTTCTAATAAGCCCTTTAAGTATTTGTACTAATTAAAAATTAGTAGTGTATATTGACAGGCCCGTTGGTATAGTGGTCAGTGGTCCTGACTGCTATGCGCAAGGTCGTGGGTTCGATTCCCACCTAGGACAAATGTTTGTGTGATGAGCACGGTCATTTGTTCTTTGTCTGGGTGTAATTTATCTATATTATGTATGTATTTAGAAATATATATGTATGTTTATCAGTTGTCTAGTATCCATATCACAAGCTCTGCTTAGTTTGGGACTAGATGGCGTTGTGTGAAAAAGTTGTGGAATATTATTATATTACATATATATATATATATATCAACTTCGTGTGCTCAATTGGACTTAACACAGAGGTAATAATCGGTTCTCCGATTTCCCTAGTAATCCGACAAAATTAGTTACATTTATCAGAACAATAAGGTGCCTCGATAAATCTGACTGAAACAAATGAACCCAACAATCACTAACACGCTAAGCCCTGTTGGTGATTTTGTTCAAGGGCTGCTTACACTTTTAACGTTCAAGACTCATTAAAATATAATTTATATCAAAAAGATTTTTCGGGAAATAAACGTCAGAGTGAAACACACTTAAGTGTAATCTTCTTAGAAGCCGGCGAGGCTTGCGCCAGGCCAAGTGCAGATAACTGCGCTGAAATTATTACTTAATATGTTAGACAGAAATACTTTCCCGACAATTCTGACAATGCGACTATTTTACTTAAGTGAACTTGCAATTTTATAAGCTTCTTTATATATTTTTTCTCTAACCTACAAAATTGAAAAAAGTTAACGAAATAAGTACTAAGTATAAAAAACATTTCATCTTCTGTTCTATTATTATATTACCTACAGAATGTAGTGGTCTATTCTTGAATTGAAACAAAATACAAACAGTAGGTAATATTTTCACTAAAATCTTTCCCTAATATGCTAACTAAAAGCGGATGCTGACTCCCACTGGGCTCAGACCAGTGAGAGCCAGCATCCGCTTTGCATTAAAATATTTTATTTATGCAATACTACTGGTACAAAACTAGAGGACTAATTAAAAGATTTAAAAATTGGACGAAAAGCAAAGAATGAAACGGAAAAAGAATGGCCATTTTATCTTGTAACATGTAATGAGATATTTTTTTTTACTGTAACTAAAAAAAAAAAAGAAAAAAAAAACCGGGGATAGACAAACAAATTCACCTCCCGACATGTTGTTTTTTTTTTAATGTTATACTTCTAGTTTCAATATCAGCTTTTTAACATAAGGTTTTTCTTTATTACGGAATATGTGCTATGCACTGTATCATGAAGCCTCTGTCTGTTAGATATAATTTCAAAAACTACCTATTTAAATAATATTTTTAAAACCTAGTTATATTTTTTCTTTAAGTGAATATGTAATTCTTTTGAGAAAATATGCCGTACGTCGTCCAATAAGTAAAACACGAAGAATACAATAACGTAGAAAATCTAATAAAATAAGATACCACAACCGTCGCGCTAAAAAGGATCGCAATTTCTGATATTAGCTCTAGCCGTTTTACTAATTAGCGGAATTCATGCGAAATATTTATCTATAAACGTGTATCACAATCATTTGTTGCCAGAAATTATTATAGATACATGCCTGCGTAATAACACACTACACTTCATTTTGCTGATAATAAACATTACCTACATAAACCATGTGCTTGCACATTAATAAACGTCAAAATGATTTCCTTTTTCAGGCCCGTTGATTTTATATAAGAACTGATAAACCGTAATAAGTACCTTAATTTCCTTAAACATTATAAAGCAAATATTACACGGTCTGAGATCTTGGAAAAATAATGTTTAGGTAGTTGTGTGGATATTTTGTAAATGACGAAGATATGTGCCTCCTCTTTATAGCAAATCGAATCAAAGCATTTATTTGAACAAGTGGCTTTATTTATTTTGTTGAAATGAATAGAATAGAAAAACATCTATTCGAATAAAAACACATACACCAACATACAATACAAAGATACAACCATTTTAAAAAACAACAACAAAAATTGAGCTACGCATAATCCACACCGAAAGGGTTACCAATTCAGCATTTGCTGGCTCATTGTTTCTAACATCGATTCGTTGATGGCTGGCCGTCTTAAAATACCGCAGTTCTGGAATACCCTGAAAAGTACGCTAAAATGTTAGTCCCGACTTTCATTTAAAAATCTTTAACCGTCTTTACGGGTAGTTGGAATGCAAAAAATCTGAAATCAGTCTAGCTAAAGTATGTATGTCATGGTTACAGGTTACAGGGTTATTGATGTAGGCATGCGATCAATTTCTGCCTGCGCTAGAGGGATGTGTGTGTCACCATTTATTTATATTTTTCTGAAGGTAGAAATCTAATGGATTTCCTCCACCCTGGGGCGGGCGAAAGGATCTCTTACTGACTAAAACCGTCCCGTGTCCCCTTGCACACTTGCGCCGAGGGCTGTGGGAGCACATAAGTATTCTTCAACGTGAATGTGTATCTCATCATGACCTAACTTCAGCGTCGCAAACTTATATCTAATATCAACATTCCTTGACTTCTGAATTACACTTAAAATAAATTAATTGATGAAACCGTCAAGTACTAACTTCCCACAAACTATTTCTGGGTTTCTCAGCTCTAACCTCAAGGGAACAAGAACTTGAAACTGATGGACCAAAATTGTATGTAAACTTTTCGGTCCCAATACAATTTCACAAGATAAAATACGTACCCATCGCGGTGTTTATCTTCAAACGTAGCTACATATATTTCATTCTAAAGCTAACCAATCCTGAGAGCGAAATTTATCAGGCCGTAACCGTAGGCGTAAATGTGTCCGAGTCGGCGGCGCGTCGTGTTCCACGCGCGCCTCAAAGAGCTGTCAGCAACAGTGACGGGGCTTCATCAGGCCATTGCACGCCGGGATTGCGGAAATGTTCTAACAAGATCCGCGGCCCCGGAACTTAAGGGCAGCTCCAGGAACAGGGTGGGTTTTTAGTCAGTAGAAGTCTGACACACCCTTCCGCTTATCCCAGAGCGGGAGATGTAATTCGATGATTTTCCCACGCAGAAAAAAAAAGACGTAAATGTGTGACCATAGTGTGAAAGTAGATGGTAAAGTGACAATTCTTTTTCTTGTAATTTGAGACTAGTATAATTAAGGCTTCATATAATTATATGCTTATAAGAAAGCATTTCACGGTATAAAACGTGAGTGATACATATTTCTTAAAGGAACTCAAACTCCCAGCAAAAGCTTAAATAACAATTTAAAAACTACGGCAACGGGCTCGAAACGAAACACAAAATCGCATCACCTCCTGACCCTGAACGTAGACAAATCAACATTTATAACATTTTCCCATCGAATTTACACCCAACCACCCTCAGACTTTGTTGTTACTGCACACTTGTGTCAGTCACAAGTCAACTGTAGTTGCCGAAATCTGACACGTGCTAGCAATATTAAATATCTAGGTCTCATTATTGATAGCTCTCTAAATTGGTCAGCGCATATAAGACAGTTAATCGCCCGCTCCCGTAAATTAATTCCAATTTTCAGGAAACTAAGAAATTCTGCCGACTATAGAACTCTCCTATGTATTTATTATGCACTTGCTCAGAATCTATTGCGTTATTGTATTGTAGTTTGGGGTGGGATTGGCAAGACTACTCTTCTTCCACTAGAACGTGCTCAATGGGCAATACGTAAGGTCATACTTGGTCGTCCTCGACGGTATAGCACTGTTTCCTTATACAGTGAGTGCCCTGTACTTACTATTAGACAAATGTTTATACAATCAACTATTAAGTAAGCATAAAAACTTGTACTTTACCCCTATATTAAAGCTTAACAAAACAAGAATTTGTCCAGTAACACCTCACAGAACTACACTTGCTAGACGGCAATATTATGTCATAAGCAGTAACATATACAATGTAGGAAATCGCATAAATAATGTATATGCACTAACAATCAATAAATGCAAGACTGTAACACGCAGCTGGCTTCAACGATTGGACTATACTGAAACTGAGAAGGTTATAAATAGCTTTAGTTGATTACTTATATACCAAGTACCCTCTTACCTACCAAACAACTCATTAACACTCACACATATAACTACTTTCTCACTCACTCGCTCAACTCATTACTCACTTAGACACAGCTCATTACTCACTTACACACAACTCAATACTCACTTAAACACTACACTTGCACTACTATAACGTAAATTCACACAGACATCTTCTCATTTGCTCTTGGTAATGCACTATTTACTTTATATTATATTAAATCAAAACACTTACTTACCTTATTTTTTTATCTGTCATTAAATCATATACCTACAAATTTAGAGTGCCAAAACGATGAATTTTGTGATTTTTACCAGGGTGGAAGGCGCTGTCGACTGTAACACAGTTAATACTAGTACAGTCGTCAACGTGATCTCTTACTATGTACCTAAATTCATTGCCTTGTATATTTAGATTAAGAGAAATTTGTACATTAAGATAAAATAAATAAAAAATAAAAACAGTTATGGTTTACTCACTTTTATTTTAAAAAGAAACTATCCCTTCTTCTCAGTCGTACACTCTTGATAGCATTATCGTGGCCATTCATGGTGAACTGTGTGGGTCTCCATCGCTGTTATACCTGTCACAAATGGTCGCAGCTCCAATGGAAATTATCCAAATTCGTAATAATCGACGAAATGAAAACTTCATACAGTTAGATAAAACATGCAATGCTTAGGTGGTCACTCTTTGTAAATCATGCAATGCTCCGGTGGTCACTCTTTGATCTCCGTACATTAAACACATGAAGAAAAGTAAACGAATTCAAAGAGTTATTATTAATTCCACTTTAAAAAGACCCTGAAATGAATGAATATAAAAATGCCTAGAAAGATGCAAGAACATTATAATCTAAGTAAGTATAATTTATTAGATAGATATTATACTCTTTATTGTACACCATAACAGAAAGCAAAATATAAGGACTTCACAACTAAAAACTTATTAAAAAAATCTAAAAAACCCGACTGCTCAACCGAAGTGTAAGAAACAAGCACATTTTTATTTTTAAGTGACAAGCAGGCGGGACCCTTTTGAACATATTTTTTTTAAATGGGATGGGTCCGCCTGCTTGTCACATTTAAACATAAAAATGTGCTTGTTTCTTACACTTCAGTTGAGCAGTCGGGTTTTTTAGATTTTCTAAATAAGTTTTTTTTTTCAACTTTTTAGTTAAAATATTATTTAACGATTTTTTAGTTTTCCCGGTCGTGTCACATTGGCACTCCACCGGATTCAGAAAGTGAGTCCATATTTTTAAACTTTCTCATTGTGTTATTTTGCTAGTATTACACTAATGATAAACATGATATACCTTTTTGAAATCCTTATGTTAAGCCCTTTAATTTGATACCCATATAGTAGTATATGAAAAAAAAAAATTATTTTTACCATGTATAATGGCTTCGCACAGCCGCCATGTTAATTTTTTTTAAATGTCACCTATCTAAGAACACTCGGGCTGTTAAGACAAATCTAACGATACCTCAATTGCGTGAATCCGTTCAGCGGTTCTGGAGATATGAGGTAATAAAGAATATTACAAACATACATACATACATACAAGATACGCGCGAAAAACATAACCCTTCCTTTGCAGTCGGGTAAAAAGGGTGATACAATGGGTGGTCTTATTTATAGATTCGATTTTAGAGATGCAAAAATTTGCCTCATACCTAACATTTCTTTGTGGGAAAGCTATAAATGTTGTAATGTTTTTTATAAAGTACTCAAAAATGTTAAGTATGACACTATATCCAGGATTTCCTTGTTATAGTCCTCATTGTCCATTCATAATTGAAAATAATTTCATTATTCAAGACTTACGACTTACCAAAAAGTCTTATAATTCACTAGCTGTGCCCCGCGGTTTCACCCGTGTATAATCCTACTACTGTTATTAACTCGATGATTTCTGAATATTAATGAATAGATGTTAAAATTTAAGTATACCTATCTAATTTGCACTGGATAGAGAATCGCGAAGTAAAGATAGTTGTTAATTATATTGTTAAGAATAGATATACAATATTTCGGTATATACAATATTTTAGTCCTACTTTCTGATGGTATAAGTATGTTTTGGTTTTCCCTGCGTCCGGATCGGAACATATAATTGGCCATGTGAAATAAAATTGGCCAAGTGCGAATCAGACTCGCCCATGACGCGTACCGTAGTGGCTACGCCAAATAACTTTGTTTAATCATAGTGTTTGTATGAATAACAAAGTTCAAACGATCCATATTTTCAAAAACCTGGTCAAAGAACACTACTTCTCCATCATCCCCTAATTTTATACTTTATTTGTATATATTTTTACAGTATTAATATTAATACATATGTATTTTACCTCTATGTATGTTTATATTTGTTTATTGTATCTTTATAATTTATTTTATTAGTTAAGTGTTTTTTTTAGTAATTAACGTAATTAATATTTATTCACACTGTGTCCATAACCTCTGATTCAACTCGCCTGTCGCAGGTCTGCTGGATGAAATTTCTTATAAAGTAAGCAGCAGCTTTGTGCTCTTTTGTCCGTATTTGTTTTTCTCTTTTAAGTCTTATGTGTTTACATAAAGAAATACATATATTTTCAGTTTCTCAAAATGTTCTATATCTCAAAAACTATTGACTGTATAACTATTATTTCATTAAAATATACAGTATATTTGATTTTCGACTTTATTATTTTAGAAGTTAGAGAGGACACATTTTATTACTTTGGAAGTGTATAGGTATGTTCCAAATGACTGGATTTGAATAAAAATTATTTTAGGAAACTTAATTTCGTTTTTTAAAGATCTATCTATAGACACTCGCACGTACAGGATTGATGAACCAAATATTTTTTTAGTTCCAGTTCCATGTATAGGGAGCTTCTCGTTAATGATTTTTTTTTTAAATATTTTTTTATTTAATTCGGAGTGCGGTTTGCAGATCTTTATACCAAGTTTCAACTCGATAATCTTAATAGTTTCGGATAGACAGACATGACGAATCTTTAAGGGTTCCGTTTTTGCCATTCGGCTATGGAAATCTAACAACATCGCAATCATCGAATAACTTCTCTCGCTCTAAGTGGAGCAGAAAGGAGTGTCTAAGATCTACTGAAAAAAAAACCCACCCTGTACCTTAACTAAAAGGTAAATCTGTAGGTACCATGAAGATTCCAGGTATAAGTGCCGTTTTCTAGCCGCTGGTCCAGTGAAAACTATAGCATCTATGACATTGCTTCGAAGGTATTTTAATAAAAGTAACGACTTAGACCCTATATATTACCTACAATAAATAAGAATTGAATCCGTATTATAGGTACCACGAAATTAGGAATCGTAAAATATAGACTACAAATACGCATTTTAAATTGTATACGACAATGGAACTAAAATAAAACAAAATGAATAAACTTACTATAAACTAAACGATGACATAAAAAAATGGAATAAACGAAACAACAACCTATTAAAATGACGTATTCAACTAAACAGAAAGTTAAATAAAAATATTCAAATGTATAGATACAAAAATACACATCTGATATAAAAAAAAAAATTAACAAAAAATAGAACCGCCTTCCATATCAAAACACTACAAAGCTAAAACTAACTTTAATTTCGGTAGTCGGTGTTATTGGTTTTGGATTTTCTTTTTTTTCACACCGCCTTCCGAACTTAAAGTTATTTTTAGCTTTGTAGTGTTTTGATATGGAAGTCGGTTCTATTTTTTGTTAATTTTTTTTTTCACGCTTTTTTGTGGGTCGGTTTGTAATTTATCTAGTTACAAAAGCCATAATGTCAACAACTTATCACCTTTTACAAAATGTTTCTTTTCCCGATGCATAGCCGTTAATTTTTGAGGAGTTCTCCTGGTACTTGACCATCAGCTCAACATCACCATACTCGTATGTATTGCGACGAGCTTAAAGTGTTTAACATCCGTACTTAAGTAATCGAATCGCAATCCACGAAATACTTATTATTGAGTAGTTTCAGTGGCCATCTGGGGTCTTCATCATCAGTTCAACTTCCCCAAATGGTACTTTTCGAAAGCAACTGCTCAAGGTACTATAAGAAATACCCAAAACGCTATAGGTGTGCCTATAATATTTGAAGAGTTCCCTCGATTTCTCCAGGATCCCATCATCAGATCCTGATTTCGTAACAAAGGGTATACTTTCTAGTTAGTCCCACCAACTAGAAAGTATACCCTTTCAAACGCAAAAACAATTTTCTAAATCGGTCCAGCCGTCTCCGAGTAATGAGGTAACATACATAAAAAAAAAGTTCAAGACGAATTGAGAACCTCCTTTTTTTGAAGTCGGTTAAAAAACCCTAACAAGCTGAAACAATTTTACATAGGAAGTCTCTTAGCCAAGAAGTCAAAATGAAACCAAGTTTAGGTTCACTATCAGTGCGGTATCTATCACGAAGTGGTAGGTACGTGAGTTATGCTCGACGCGCCGTGCATCCGCGCGCTGTTTCGGTGAATAACGTTGTTGAATAATAATAATTTAAAATTTTCTCCTAAACTATAAGTCCTAATTACATACAGTAAAAGGCAAAGTTTATCTTCATAAAATTGTCTTGATGATGAACTTTCGAACGTAAATATTAATATGGCTGCATAATAATAATACCACAAAGATATGTCTTATTTTTTAAATACTTTCTTTAAATAATTTTCCTTATTGTGGATTATTTATAAAAGTTAGATATGTAGTACCGCAGACTTTTTTAGATCTACATAAATCCTACATTTTTGTAGTACATGATCTTTACGTATATCTCAGCATTTCGCCAGCGCACGCGATTATAGTCATTATTATTTTAATTATATTAGCGGCGTATTTTCTTCCGTCTTACTTCACTAAACTAATCTACCGGCGCTCAAATTGTATTTATTGGTGCAAGTTGTCACTTTATCTCAAGTGCTCTCGGCTATCAGACGGTCCCGATGCTGTTCAAATAACATAGCACCCTTATCTAATTGATGTATTTTAAATTAAAATTATTGCCAGTTGGTTTCAATTCATAACTTCCTGCCATCTTCACTTATACATGTCTTTCACTCGAATCGAATCAAATCAGTAGCTATAAGTAGTTATTTATTGTCATTAACCAAAAGATTTTTCCCCAGTCACGGCGAGTGAACTGTAGTGGAAGAAGTTTCCTTCATTTAAAAATATTAAATGTTTATATTTGCACAGCATATAAATGGAAGGTATATTTAATTATAGTATGTTGTTTGATGCCGTGATTAAAGTAAAGAGACTTTCCGCAAAACGTTATAATTATTGTATCTATGAAATCGATATGAAGAACAAAGTTGATTTTGACTACAAAACAAGTAAAACCCACGATTTTGGAATTTGCCTGCTGCTTGTTACTGCTTGTTAACGTTACTAACAATTTGATTTTTTGTTTCAGGTAAGTTTAGAACCGGCACTGGATGTATACGAGTAACTTCCAGTGAAAAAGTTACCTCGTACCAGGTATTTGACTTTTGACACCCGATCTAACCTTGTTACCGGATAAAACTATGAACATTGAACATGAGAATTATAAAAAGGTACTAAAATACCTATACCTTTTATTATAAGGGAAATGTATTTGTAATTTATACATACCTATTATTTAAACATTAAAAACATTGCCTTAAATGAAAAAAATCTACAAAGAGTAACCGTTGTGATTTGAACTGTAAAGAAATCTGAATTATCAGGCTAATTCGCTAATATGCTTAGTTTAAATACCGTCTGTATTTAAACTAAGATTTTTTTTAGAATTTCTTGTGGATGGTTTTAATTTATGACTTTTTTTTTTCGTGGTAAAATCATCAGATGAGTCCTCCCACCCCGGGCAGGGCCGGAGGGACTATCAGACTTGTATGACTTGCTAATAATTTCATAAAAACCGTTGTTGAAAAGTTTTTACGAATGTGCATAGACAATTTGTTAAATAATTCATTTTTCTGACTATTTGTGAATTTTGTTGTTTTAGTCAAATTCTGGTTAAATTACCCCTTGCATCAGCACGGTACCTATATTATGTATGTATACACATTAAACTACTATTATAGAAACTTGCGAGATAATGGAATCCATATTCGACTCAACGAACTAGTTGTGTAGTCTGTCTGCGTTATATTAATTTAGTTCACGGATTGGGTTCGATGTTTGCTTTTGAGCATTGACGTTAATACAACAATAATATAATCAGATTCTTCATTTACTAAACAGTTTACCGCTCCTTAAGTAAATCTTACCCGACAGGTAGAAGATACATCAATGTTTATTTAGTGTAAAATATCATATATGTACGTCCAGCAGTATATGATACCTACTTGTGAGATAACAAAGAGATAAGCATCTATACAAAAATTCTCCGTTGTTAGACAAACAGTCCCTCTGTTGAACATTAATAAGGCTTGCAGAGCTCGGATGAAAGGCATCAGTGGGAGATGGAAGTCCAATAAGTTCGTTATCACTGAAATCGCATCCTGCCTGAAAGCTACCGGATTTTTGAATATTTTATAGCTCTTCACGAATCGATCAGAGCGATCGTGTAGGATTTTTTACCTGTCATGCAAATGAAATAAAAACCGCACATTGCCATCAATGTGCATTGCATTCATCGCAATGTGCGGTTTTCACTCTTATTCTTTATTCTATCAACAATACATAAAACAAAACACCTTATGCCCAAAGGCGATGTGAATCCACAATTCATTGGGTTCTCTTAAAGGGAAACTTTTTTTCGAGGGATAATCACTCCATCTGACAATGACTCTATCCGCTCGGGGGCCACGGCATCTCATGAGAACATTCCCGCAACTCGCCTCTGGCCTGGTCTCCATACCAGACTGCTATACTTGCTCGCCGTCCCCAATTATAGTGGTCGGAGAACGGACTGGCGCGGCGCGGCGGGGCGGCGGAAATAATTGCACAAACTTTTATCAGACCTCACCCCTATATTCATAGGAATTTACTGCACTCGACTCAGCATCTTTCAATCTTATTGTAATTGCTTGACATTTAATTATATTGTCGTGACGCTGTGTTCCGTAGTAATAGCGACTTAGTCGAGTGAAGTAGAGAAAATTTCCTTCAAAAAGAATTAGAACACATGTTTTAAGCCAGCCATATCAACTCCTCGAAATATATTATTTGCACAAACTTAGAAATTGTGTAATGTTCTTTCTTTGTGTCACATTGAAATGCCAGTGCACAATCAAAAAGAAGAATAAAATTCCAAACAATAATCTAAAGTTCTGTCAGCAATCGCGATGTATTATAACAAGTTACGAAAGTACTTATTATTCTCGGCTGAATAATTCTGTAGCACAATGCAGCGGCTCACTGAGTTGTTAGAAAGAAATTAAAAGACAAGCCTATTTACTTATGTATTTGAATTCAAGTACATTCTTATTCCACAATAATCTTCAAAAACCACTCAGTGGACAGGATTTCGTAGTTATCCATTCTGAAAACTGCGACAAAAAGTGCATAAAATATGCACTATAACTTAAGGATTGTTTTACTTATCTTATTAAATTTTATAAGTTGATCGACTCAATACCTCATTACGCCTAGTTAATGGTAATAGTTTACCTTAAGACTGCATTATATGTATATACTAATATACAAAACTAATATTACAAAACTATCAATATTAGATTAGAAAGAGAAGACTAATTAATCGAAATTGAATAGAAAAAGATTTGTTGGATAGCCTTATCTATACTTAATATAATAAATCTGTAGAGAGGTCAATTCTGTACATGAAATATATTTCCAAAATAACTATCAGGGGGTGATTAAGGATCGATACTCATGCCAAAAATGCAATCAGTTAAATTTTTGTCTGTCTGTCTGTCTGTCTGTCTGTCTGTCTGTCTGTCTGTATAACCGTTATAGAAACAAAAACTACTCGACGGATTTTAACGAAACTTGGTACAATTATTTTTCATACTCCTGAGCGGGTTATAGTATACTTTTCATCACGCTACAATCAATAGGAGCAGAGCAGTGAAGGGAAATGTTGGGAAAACGGGAGAAGTTACTCCATTTTTTAAGCTTCCGTCGCGTGTGCAACCTTAATGGTTAAAGCTATACAAAACATTTCATGACGGAAATGTTCTCCTTAAAATTATATAAAAAATATCCCAAACTTTTATGGTTGACTCACAATAACACGTGTAACTCCCGATAGCTTAGCAGTTCGAAGCTTTCTGATTATAATATTTGTCTACTCTTACGTTTATAACACTCTCAGTCACCCCTAATTGAAAAAGTTAACATTATTAACTATTCCATAAAAAAATTGGCCAAGTGCGAGTCAGACTCGCCCATGAAGGGTTCCGTAGTAACTATAATATAATATGCAAATTTATTTGACGAAAAAAAAACCTTACAAATTTCTTAAAACTAGCTTATTTACATTTTTTACAACTGCGCCAAATAAATTTGTTTTGAAAAAAAAAACTTACAAATTTCTTAAAACTGGCTTTTTTACATTTTTTACAACTGCGTCGAATAAATTTGTTTTTCATAGTGTTTGTATGAATTACAAAGTTATATTTGCGGTTTTAGAAAATATGCTGTATCTCAAAAACTGCTGTACTGATTTCGTTCAAACTAATTTTGGTTGAAAGTTTATATTAAGGTCTACAGACATATATTTTTTTTAGATTTTTCACTCCATTATTATAGAAGTTAGAGGTTGTGTCCGCCACACACATTTTACCACTTTGGAAGCTTATATCTTTTAAACGATTGACTTTATGGAAAAGTGGTTTTAGAAACCCCGATGTCGTTTTTAAAGAACTGTCTATAGATACCACACATGCATCGATTTCATGAAAAAAAATATTTTCAGGTTTAGTTCCATGTGGGTTATGTGGGTTTAGTTCCATGGGGAGCCCCCCTTTATTTTAAATATTTTTTATTTTTTTTCTCAAAATCGGAAAGCGGTTCACAGAATACATCTACCTATCAAGTTTCACATGTATAGGCCTAATAGTTTCGGAATAAAATTGCTGTGACAGACGGACGGACGGACAGACAGACAGACAGACAGACGGACAGACATGTCGAAACTATAAAGATTCCGTTTTTTGCCATTCGGCTACGAAACCGTAAAAAGAATCATATAAATCGGTATAGAAACACCAAAGTTATACATGAAATACGCTTATAATAATAAGCCATCGCGCGTGAATACTGAATCATGCTATAAGGATTATTGTTGAGAATCGGTCGCCGCGCTCGACGCGTCTCGCGGTCGAAGCGTTCTCTAGGTACTTAAGCCTCATGTGAACGTGATCTAATAGTAGATTATACAACAAGTGAAAAAAAAGGGAATTTAATTCGAGGTACGAAGTTGGATCCCGAGAGCAGCGAAGGATTCTAGATTAGAATCCTGAGCGGAGCGAGGGATACAAGGACCGAGATAAATTTTTTTTTTCACGAGTTGTGTACTCTACTTTTTACCATTGACTGTGAGAAAATAAATAGGAGTCTAATATTTATATTCATAGAATTTTATTATATAATCAGTAATAAAAGAACAAAGGATTAAATATAAACATTAAAAATTTATAGTGAAATTAGAACAGTTTTCAAAATTCAGTGTTATATTCTTGTTTGGTTTTGAAACTGTCGTATTAGATAAGACTTGGGTATTTGGCAAAGTCGCCGTATTTTGTGGTTGCTGTTGCTGAGAAAGCTGTAATGTAGTTGTTTCACAAGGTTTTCCTTTCGATGTTGAAGGGCGCGCCGGAGATAGTGGCGCAGAAGGGTCAACAGCAGACGGTTTTAGATTTATACTTTCAATTATTCGGCTGCATCTTTTGGATTTGTTTTCGATCGAATCCTCGATATAGCTTTCTGCTACTGTGCTGGACCTCCACCCTCCGTGGCGTTTCAGTTCTGTAAGATCAGCACCTGAATTTGCTAAAAGGGTGGCAGAGCTTCTACGGAAATAATGTCCTGTGTACTTTTCGGGATTTGGTAGATTTAAGAATGTGGCAATCTCTTTTGGCATCGCACCTATTTTGTTAATTCCAATAGGTTGCCGAGTACATTTTCCGCCATGGTATTGTAAGAAAAACCTATCGGTTTTTGTATTAGTGGGCCTTATAGCTTGATATTTTTCGACGATTTTAACGTATTCCTGCCGTATTACGAACGTTCTATCAATTTTAGTTTTTGTATCAGTTAAAACAACCAGTAATAAATTTTCCGAGTGTTTTTGGATGTCGTTCATAGTTATTTTTAATAATTCGTTACTGCGACAGGCCCCATTCACGCCAAAAATTAGCACAACCTGTGAACAATAATTAAAAAAATATGTATTTACAGGAAAACTTTAAAAGTTCAGTAGGTTTGTAAATAAATATGTTTTAAGTAGGTACTTACTTTTACGGCCAGAAAACTGTGGTCAGGTGCATCATTTAGAAAACGTTCAATGTTTTGGGAGGTTAGCACTCTAGATTTCTTTGGCTTATCACCCTCAGACAGCCGTTTTAAGTATGTCACTAACTTTGAATAGTTTGAAATATCAATGTTGTGTTTTATTCTCACTGTTGATTTTAGCATAGAATATATGCTCCAAAGTGTCGACGCCTTCTTCGTCTTGGTTAATTCGTTGAAATAGTTAAGAAATACGCATTCTGAGAAGGAATTGGCGCCATTCGTGGTTTTCCAGTCGCAGAACAAATTGTATGTTTTCAGATACAAATCCCGAGATTTTGGCGGCAACAAATCATCTACTATAACTGCTGCGTTAGTACGAAATGATTCCGGAGTCAGTGTCTCATTTTCGTCATCGGAAGAACTCATTTTGTTTCAGTTATTATGTTAATAAATTTTCCAATGACACAAAACAACCACGATAACAGAGAGAAAAGAACTTAAAATAGGGAAGATGCAATATTTTTATTTATGTTTTCATTTTAAAGAATTCCATGTAGAATAGACCACAAATATATTAAAAAATTAAATCTTTGTAATTTATCGGAAAAAATGCGGTTTGAAATTGACAGTTTAAATTTTCGCGCGAAAAAGGACCTATAGTTCCGATGACGTCATTCCTGTCTGTCACTGGTCGTACTTGTTCGTCGCTGGCTAATACTTATGCATATTTTTTCGACTTTCGAGATTTTTTTGTGAAAATTTAAAGTGGACTATCCATCAACATCAGGCGATTATAAAAATACCACTAATATTCTGAAAAAAGCCGTGGTGACTCATGTTTTGTACCAATGTGTCCAACTACTTCAACAAAGTTTCCAAATAAATTGTTTGTGACTGGACCTTCTGACCCAAAACTGAGAAAGAAAAGTGGTTTCAAGCTACAAAGAGAAATGACAATTATTGGAGAATAATTGTGACCACCATTCGATGCTGTGAAGATCACTTTGATGTAAGTCGGCGAATATACTTGTTATATTTTGTAGTTAATCTGCTTGTACGCAAAAACACATTAGTTACCTACCTAATACTTACAAAACTTATCTATAACATCATTTTAATTTTACAGTTGGAGAACGACGTCGAAAATTGGATAAAGTTTAAAATGTGTGCAGGAAAACTTTTCCTGAAAAAAGGTGTGGTACCTCATATTTTTGAATGCCAAAACAGAATGATGCCACTGAAACCTAGATCAGTAATAATGAAAAAGAAAAAAACGTGAAATTCTTGAAAGCATTGAAAATACACCGGGTATAATTTTGATTTATTCTTTCAGATTTATTCTTATACTAGAGACAAATAAACATTCAAACTTTCAAATTTATAATAATATAAGGATAATGCTTTTTAATGAAGAACTAAGTATATTATTATGTCTTTCATGTTTTACATCCATCTTCAGTGTTCATTAATCACAGAAACACATGGTTCTCAAAATATTAAAATATCCAATGATAAAGGTGTACAGGTGTCTATATATCCTTATAAACGAACGATCGAAATAACTGATATATGTCGAAGCCGCTGAATAAAATACAAAGTTAAACAACTATGATTTTATACATATCGTAGTAATTTAGTCCCTTTCATTTCTACACTTGAAAACTCTGCACTTTCGACAAAAAAGTTACAACCATGTCAACACTAACTTTTGGTAAATAACTTAACTTAACTTAAATAACTTAATAACTTTCCTAGATTCCTGGAGTCTGCTTTGATAAACCCAACTTCCATTTTTATTAAAAAAACGCAATTAGTATTCCCGTAAAATAATATTCACTTTTACAACCATAACCTCAAATAAGTTGTTATAACAGGAGTGACGTCACTAAACGCTGATTGGTGTTTTGAAATACGCTTCGTTTCAAGTCATTTTTAATTCGTAATTATTGTTAAAAATCAACATTATGTAAAATAAAAATGTTACAGTGGCCCTTCTTTTCTATTTTTTTAACATTTCAATCATAAAATTTTCATAAATATTATATTTGCATCTTGGCGGTTTTTTTTTAATATAATCGTATAGCTCTATGGAATAGATCCATTTAGCCAGCCAGTAGGTACTTTCAGCACGTTTCAAATTTTTTTTTACATAATTCGTGCTTGTTCCAAATTCAAAAAGTCTTTATTCACTCAGTGAGTAAAAGAGCGTTTTATTCACTGTTATCGATGAATAAAGTGCCCTTTTTCGAGTGGCAATGGTAAAAACAATATTACCAATACATTAACTTACGCTGACGGAATCGCGGGCACAGCTATATTGTATCATTACGCTAAGCCCAATAGGAGCGGAGCGCCAATGAAGAATGCTTCAAAATCGGGGTTAAATTTAACGTTAGCCCAAAGTAACTATTCCACGCGGACGAAGTCGCGGGCAAAAGCTAGTCTATACTAATATTATAAAGCGGAAAAGTTTGTTTGTTTGTTTGTTTGTTTGTTTGTTTGTTTGCTTGAACGCGCTAATCTTCGAAAGTACTAGGTGGATTTGGATGCAATTTGGTATGAAAGTAGCTTGAAGCTTGAGGAAGGTTATAGGCTACTTTTTACCCGACTGCAAAAAAGGAGAGTTATGTTTTTACCGTGATAAAATCCACGAGAGCGAAGCCCCGCGTGAGTACTAGTATTCAATAAATTAATAAAAGACAATCGAAATAAGTTCCGGCCTCTTAAATAGTTGAACCTAGTAACAATAAAAGTGTATCAAGCTACAGAACTATATAAATGTACAGCAACCAGTAAACAAACTGTCGGAACGAAGTACTTAAATCACTAATTTACTGTCCTAATAATAGCTACAAAGATCTCCGCGGGATTAGACCGTAAATTGAATAATTTATTGCCGCACAAAAGTCACAAGAATAAACAAAACCAAATGGTCTCTCCGTCTCGGATATTTTGCAAAATAAGACTGTGTTTAGACCAAGTCGAAAGAGACGTCTCATTCTTCGTGTGGTTTTAAATAAAAGGTTGAGGTACAACGCACAGCAACAACGTTATTTTTATCTCGAAGCTTCAGGTAAAAAATAAAGTAAAATAAATAACAAGCGAATTACAGTGCTTATTTTTTATAACATTGCTTCAAATCTGTAGATCTAAAAACTAGTATATAGCCAGACAAATTAGTCTGGGAACGTACTCATTACTTTATTGGCAAGGTAGGTATGCTTTCATGTAGCTTTATACGAGTAAAAAACACTTTTCTTTTTAATCTGTCTCAAACTCGCATTACTGGAATTCATTACGAGACTTTATTTATTGTACATACACGGCGGGTAGTAATAAATGCGTTGTTAAAAATTTTATATTAAAAATCGTGAAAATATCGCTTCAAGTGTTATGAAAATAGGCTTTTTCATTTACGTCATTAACAAAAGCTTTTGAATGGAAGGACGTAATATAAGTAAAGTTATGTAGATATGTGAACACAAAATAATTTTATGGAGGTATTCTAAGTTATGGACAGCAGTTTTACCACACAAAGCAACATTCCGGGAATTCAATAGAGTGACCGACACTTGAGCTGGTTTAATGAATTCATTGGAAATTCAATGTTGCTACTAACTTCAAATATATTAACTTTGTAAGACTATTCAGAAACATAATCAATCCAATCGCATTGTCGTTGAACAAACTGACAATCATACGTATCAGACAAGTTGAGATTTAAAAAATAAATAGCGTCCGGTAGCAAAAGTTGGACATAAAAGTTTACGGAATATGCGTGCTTTTGGTCATACCGACGAAATCGTTTACAAAACAGTAATTTATGAACTTAACGTGATTAAAACACAAATTCGTAAAGATGAATTTCGGTATGAAACGCAGTTTTCAGTCCTAACTAGATTTTCCCTGTGTTTAGTAAAATGATCTACGAAAAACAGATACAACATGAAGATAACCTCTCAAAACCCCTATCAGTGATGGTGAAAACGTTGCAAAAAGGCTTAAAATTTACTCAGCTCCTTTTTAAACAGACAATGGTCCTTCAGGCTTTGTCACTTCCTAAACGTAAGTGGCTTATTTTAAGGCTTTGGTGTTCTATTTCCGCTATCTCCATGGCTATACAATACAACAAACAGCTAAATGTATTTGTTAAGACTGCCGTGTTCGTCATTAGAGCTACTGCTGAGCATGTGGCCTTAAGTTTGATGGAATGTCAAACGGGTCGGGCAAAGTGTCCTGGACTTAAGTCCGTTTTATAGCTAACCCTTACCTCGTCTCACGTACCATAAACATAACTGACGGAATGTAATGTTATGTATACAGTTATGCTTCTAAAGTAAATTGTATATTATAAAAAAATTTTTCGCTAAAAATAGAACCGACTTTTATTTTTATTTTTATTATAAAACACTACAAAGGCAAAAATAACTTTAATTTCGGTAGTCGGAGTCATTTGTTTTGTATTTTCTTTTTCTTGACACCGCCTTCCGAAATTAAAGTTATTTTTGCCTTTGTAGTGTTTTATAGAAGTCGGTTCTATATTTAGCTAAAAAAATTTTTTTACGCTTTTTAGTGGGTCGGTTTGTAATTTATCTAGTTACAAAAGCCAAAATGTCAACTACTTATCAACTTTTACAAAATATTGCTTTTCCTGGTGCAGAGCCGTTAATTTTTGAGGAGTTCTCCTGGTACATCACCATCACCTCTACTTCACCATGTGCATTGTGACGAGCATAAAGTGCTTACCATCTATATTCAAGTAATATAATCGCAATCCACGAAATACTTATTATTGAGTAGTTTCGATGGCCATCTGGGGTCTTTATCATCAGTTCAACTTCCCCAAATGGTACTTTTCGGAAGCAACTACTCAAGGTACTAAAAGAAATACCCAAAACGCTATAAGTGTGCCTATAATATTTGAAGAGTTCCCTCGATTTCTCCAGGATCCCATTATCAGATCCTGATTTCGTAACAATGGGACCAACTAGAAAGTATACCCATTTAAACGCAAAAAGAATTTTTCAAATCAGTCCAGCCATCTCCGAGTTATGAGGTAACATACAAAAATAAAAGTTCAAGACGAATTGAGAACCTCCTTTTTTTGAAGTCGGTTAATAATGAACGTTTAAGCTTTCTATCGTTTGGCAATTAACCCAGTAAAGCCTAAGAAACTTCGTACCTAATTTGCGATTCGAATCTCGTGGGGTCCTTGAAAGACGGAAGCCTGGCATCGCCGACTTTGATGTTTTTGTATGAATCTTGGAGCCGCCTTAAACCTTTTTTTTTTATTTCATGAAGAAAATTGCAGATTTTAATTAGTTCTGTAAATTCAATTATTTGCGAAAGATTTTTAACCGACTTCAAAAAAAGACTACACAACCAATGACAAAATCTTAAGGCTGTGCGCACACTGCGTTGCGTTTTGGAAACGCAAAATCTGTGAAGTAAAAAGTGGCATAGAAGTGCGCGCACTGCGGTGGAATAAACGCGTGCGGTAGAGTCACGGTTGGCCCCTCGCTGCAAAATTGCGGTGAATCTACCGCAAATATTTTTGTATCGCATAGGAATGTATGTACCGCGCACTGCGGTGAAAACAACGCACGTTTTGTCTGATAATGTTGCCATACATACAGATTTCTTTGTATTTATACATATTTTTGATATGTGATAGATTAGCACTCGATACAGATTTTTATACAAATTTCACACTGTATTGATCAAATTAACAGGTACAACTAAAACAGAACTTAGCAAAATAAATAACCCAGATGTCGCATTTATTACGTTTCACACACCATTGTACGATTCTATTATTTATAGTTATTTTTTTATTTTATCCTAAACAACGTTATTTTTAGTATGGTCAGCATTTTATGTTTCACTCGTTGTGCTAAGGAAATCCCTCATAGATTTTGGCGTGCTATCCAAGGCTCTCGCATTAGTCGTGTACTCGTGCCGCACGTACTTTTATTTAATTTAATTTTAATATGAATCTAAAAGCCTATAGTGATGCAAAAGTTTAATCCAAACTGGATGGAAGATTCTTATAAGGCATGATTGAGACCTCATAATAAAGATGATTATTTTGCTTTCTGTACATTTTGTAATACAGATCTTTCAGTTGGAAGGTCTGATAAGAAAATTCTCTTTAGACACACGAAAACAAAATATCAACACCTGTAAACTGTTTGTTTACATAATGTTTGAGAGCTAGATCCACCAGCAGTTGCCTGGTGATTAATACTTATTCCTTGATTTTTAAAAGAAGCAATGATGATGATTAATATTCTATTTTGGTTTGTTTGATTATACAGATTTTAAGTTCAAATAGAACACAGATTTAATTCAGATACGAACGTATAAAATTTGGATACAAACGTATATATCTTGCGAAAACTTAGTAAGTTAGTTTGTAATTTATCTAGCTACAATAGCCAAATTGACAATTTTTGCATCACTCTGGGTTTTTAGATTATTATTAAATTAAATTAAAATTTGTACCTATGATATTAATTAATCACGTATTTTACGTACGTGCGACACTACGAATGGAGCCTTGGATAGCACGCAACAATCTTTGAGAGATTTCCTGAGCACAGCGAGTGAAACATAAACTGCTGACCATACTAAAAATTTACGTGGTTAATGAAAAACTTAAAAATAACTATGAAGAATAGAATCATAAAATGGATTGTGTGACGTAATAAATGCGTTATCTAGGTAATTTATTTTGCCAAGTTGTATTTAGTTGTAACAGTTAATTTTATCAATACAGTGTGAAATTTGTATAAAATCTGTATCGATTGCTAATCTGTATCAGACATCGAAAATATGTATAAATACGAAGAAATCTGTATGTATGGTAACATTGTCTGGCAAAAGGTGCGTTTTTCTCGCCGCAGTGCACGCACCTGAGTTTGCGTTTATTCTACCGGTGCGGTAGAATAAACGCACTGCGTTCACCGCAAGGCAGTGCACGCATGGCCCAAAGGTTATTTTTCGCTTTGTAGTTTTTTTTGTTTGGAAGTCGGTATTTTTTTTAAGTTTTTTGACGCAACGTTATGGTTTCAAGCAAAAGTTCACTTACCTTTAAATCATTCAGTTTCTTTGTTTTGTAAACAAACTAATATCTTTTCAGAATGTTGGCCTGAAACCGTATGCCAAAACGCATTAATGAATCAACTCTTTCATAATTATACCTTCCCCAGACAGTAAAAAACAACAAAAAAGAATTAGCGAAATTGATCCAGATCTTCACAAGTGATGCCATGACTAAGGGAAATAGGGAGTCAGTATGTATAAGATTTGAATGAAAACGAATTGCCTATGCTACGTAATCGTAGCACGCTGTGAGCTACGCCATAGCGCTCAATGCTACGGGGTCAGGACTACGCGAGTAAAGTGGCTCGATCCTTTTGTTTTTATTTTTCAGTTGTGACTCACTAGCCTGCGCATTTGTTTACAAAATTTACAGATACAACAACGCTGTTTCATCTAATTTTTGTGGATTTGTCCGCGCTAGTCTGGTCAAACGTTACAACTTTTGAAAGACAAGTTTCAGCACGATTTTTTATGAGATGTTCCAAGTCTTATTATTGTTAGATTAAGTTAATTACACCCGTCTGTCCGTTTATTTTTTTACACAAGTAAAGAAATAAAATAAGTATTAAATCCAATTAAATCCTTTTCAAATTAAAACAAACAAACAAAACAAAATCAGAAATTAATTAATAATTAAATGATAAGTACTAAGTTAATAAGTGAACTTTCTGATGAAAATTTATCTTAGACCAGTCTCAGTGAAACTAGAAAAATAAAACAACATACAAAAAAATGCTTGGTATTTACCGATTAAAATCATATTCCCACCGAATTATAAAAATATTATTTTTAACCTGGATTATAAACACTTCTTCTTTCTATTAAGTGCTTCAATAGATTTGCTTGTTATTAATCCAACAGATTTCTAAAAAATGTACCTCCAACTAAATGGAAATAGAAACAAGCGTGTTCATGTTCTTTATTTTTAGCTAAAGCCTTAATTACTCACTATCATGTTCAATGATTTCCTGAAAGGTTAAATATAACTATAGCAAAAGTTTTTATGATGGAGGATATTTTTGAATATGGTGTCTAGTTCAATTTCCACTGTGTAGTATATTTATATCATTTTACTGAAGTTAGAATTGAAAAATCAAAGTTTTTCCATAATTTAAACAATATCAATAATAATAAAAAATTAGGACATTATTCATAAATCTCGTAACCCCCTTAAGTTTTTTTCGTATTCCCTGAATTAGACGAAACTCAGCAAAGAAAAGCATAAAAAGTTGACCTTAGCAAGCAAGGCTGTTAATCTTGCATTACAAATTCGGCACAATAATTGCTAACCAATCTCGCGGGATGGCTTGGAAAACTTGCAACAACCGCCGGCATTGATGGAAAAATAACATGATAAACGATAGCTCGTTTTGCGCGAAAGAACCTTTTTACATTAATATTTTTTCGGCTATAATAAATAAACAGAGGGTAAACGTTTTCCTAAATTAAAATTATTTGGTTCACGTCTCTCATTGTGTCAGTCATGTGTTGTTTGCATAACCGACCTTTTAGCCCTTTTAACGGTCCTTAAAAATATTAATTTGGATGACCCTCGTTCTGTTTTATTTATAACTAACTGTTGCCCGTGACTTCGTTCGCGTCTATTCGCATTATCGTGTAATTTTTTGTTATTTTAAAAACAGATTCTCAGAAAAGAGAGTTCTGCTCCATTCATTTTGATTTAATTTAATCACAGCCAATCTTATTTTTATAACATCAGCTATCTTTCAGAGAAAATCGAAGTAATGGTTTTGATGCAACGAACAAACAGATATAAATAATGTTTTTTTTTTTTTCTAAATTATTATTAAATAAATAGATAGTTCTGTGTAGTAAAATCAGCTTCAATATTGTTTGAGTTTTAGTTATTGAGTTTATTTTTTATCTTCGTATTCAAATGATCAATTGTCATTTCATATGTTCGTTGACAAAAGTTCAAAACAACTACAAGTTGTCACAGGTTATCTTTGCTTTTAAAAACTTATGACAGTTTTTGAAAGCGTAGATAACCTGTGAGAAGTTGTCCATTTGATTAAGTCTAAATATAAATGAGAATACATCTCACTCAAACCATAATCTCCTAAAAACATACCAATTCTCTCCAGACCGACTTAGATTGAAACACATTAATACTTTGAATAAGTCTCGTGCGGTCTCACAAAGGATTTTAAACCTTTAAAGAGCTGTCTTTGATCTAGATAATGGCATGTTCGTGCCTTACTATCTGCTATCAGGTTAGGTAGTTCTTGTGTCAAGTTGAGCGACAGAATTTTCTTTTTAAAACTAGTTGGTTGGAGCCGCAATTCTCTAGTGAAGTAGTGATTGATAAGCGGCATGCTATCATTTTAGCACTCAAGATACGAGGCGGGACTTTCTTGCAGGTATAGTTTTAAATGTAGTTAAGTTTGGTTTCATTTGAACCCAACTTTGAACCCAACTTTGAACCCAATAAGTCACTTTAAGAGCATTGAATCAATTCAATTAATTCAAAACTACCTTCTTCAAACAACTATTCTAATAAGAATTCCCTCAGGGCAATAAGCCTTTGGATGATTTGCACAGTAACGTACTTACTGCAAATACACCATTATAATTAAACATCATTCTATCAAAGTTAACTTCAAACGATTAACTGAAATACAATTATATTATTAGTAATTAATTAGTTATTAGCAGTGTATTTTCGGCATAAAATATGCAAAGTTATAGAGCAGAGTATCTTTTACAAACATATTTATATAAGACTAGTACTCACGCGGGGCTTCGCTCCCGTGGATTCTATCACGGTAAAAACATAACTCTCCTTTTTTGCAGTCGGGTAAAAGTAAAGCCTATAACCTTCCTCAAGCTTCAAGCTACTTCCATACCAAATTTCATCCAAATCCACCCAGTACTTTCGAAGATTAGCGCGTTCAAGCAAACAAACAAACAAACAAACAAACTAACAAACTTTTCCGCTTTATAATATTAGTATAGATAACTTAGCACGCATGATGCCGATCTCTCTATACTTTCACAGCTGGCAATATAACATATTACTTGGAAATGTATTTGCTAACGTAATGCTACAGGGTTTGCCGAAGAATCCCACTTCATCCATAAGAATCACACTTCAGCGCTCGTAGATCTTCAGTACGTGATATGTTCATATTACTACACAATGTTCAATAGTAGATACATATTTTGCTTAGTGACCGAGTATATACATATGTAGGTAACATTTATTCAATTTAAACTAATCTTGGGTATTTTATTACAAATACATAGGTAGAATTCAATGGGTAGAATAATATTTATTGCCTTATTATTCACCATCGCAAATTCCCTAAAAGCATACTATTCATAGAAGTACTACATACAGTATGTTAACTAACAGAGGGCGTTTCCGTTAACCCGCAATAGTATAGCATCCATACATGCTAAAAAAAATATTACCATTCGAAAACAAAATGTTTCTTTTATATTTAAATATTCACTAAAAATGTTAAATTGATACGTAAGAAACACTGTACACGCGTACGCATTCATAAATGAATTGCGACGTTGCCGTCCTTCAAGTACGCGTGTACAGAGCGTTTCTTTTAGGTGTAAATTTAACATTTTTAGTGAATATTTGAATATTAAAAAAAAAAACATTTTGTTTTCGAATGGTAATATTTATTTAGCATGTATGGATGCTATACTATTGCGGGTTAACGGGAACGCCCTCTGTTAGTTAACATACTGTATAATCTAGCAGAATTATTATCATGGTATCTTAAAGAAGCTATACATATGTGTGTAGCATATTACCAGTTCCACTTGCTCCAGGGCCCATATACACTTTATTTGACAGTTTAAACTAGAGAACCTGGCATCGGGCGGTAACGCTCATAGGCTCCTTTTATTCTTATTATTTACATCCAGCTCACCTATGGCCGTTAAATCCTCCGGTAACGCAATTGCCTTTGTAGCCCGACTGAAGTTATCAGCTCACGTAATTGGTTTATAAATTTACCCAAGCAAAACGTATTTATATTCCTACGTGATGTTATTACACCATTTAATGCGTCCCATTTCTTAACACGAAGACAACTTATTTCTGTGTTCTCTAGGTCTCCTTTTGATATCTGAGATTTACATGTACAATCTATTCACTACTGTTCTTAATAACTCCTAAGCAAACTCAATGAATCTGCCCAAACTATTCCAAGTATGTCAAAATTGGTTGCCAATCGTACCGCATAGTGTTTAGTATCAGTATTTTACATAGAACGATTGCATATCTGATCTAGAGAACCCAGTAACTGGTTAACCCTGGGCAAAACTTCAATTCTTGGCTTTTGTGGAGGAGTTACAATTTTGAAATTAACACTAGATACAATGATAGACTATAAAACGCAGGTTGTTGTTCGGTTTAATGCTGGGCAAGACTAGAGTAAAATTAGAAAAAATTATGGTTTCTGACTTCTTATAACGACTGTCAAAGATGTATAAATGACAGCCGGCACCGACTTCTTAACAAGCTGTCCGAGTGACGGAGGGGTTTCGGTTTTTAATTAATGGTCACCCATAAAGAGCTTCTTCGGCAAGTGTTCCGAAACTAGGATTATCGACCCGTGTACTTTTCGATTTCAAATCAAACGTACTATACTGCATACCAAGAAGTGTAATAAGCTGTTAACAAAATACGGAATTAACAAAGTAGGTATGCACATATTTTATTATTCTATCTCAACAGTAATAATATATGTTCCAAAACAGTCTTATTAAATCAATGTTTGTTTAGTTCAACAATTACAGAAAAGTAAACATTTACCGAATATAAATAGGGGTCGCAGGAATAAGTAGAAGCGCCAAGTAATTGTGTCTGTAGCCTTGTGAGCGGCGGGTCTATGAATATTATAATAACACAATGTTAATACCATCTGATACAGACTTGAAGAACTGACGCTACTGTAATTAATGATTCAAATTAATATACAACATGTATCGTAATTAACGCACACCCTCAAATACTGCAATCAGAAAATTATGTTATTATCTTTATTTGTTATGTTATATTTTTTGAGGGCCGAGTCACCCGCGTCCGTAGGAGAGTACCCTTTTGCGAATCCCTACACGTCGCCCCTGGGTGCTGCTAATCAGGTGACATCAAACTGGTGGTAGGTTCAAACCGCAGGCTTGTGACCACCCACAGGGCAAAGACGTACCGCCAAACAGCCTAGCTGTGTTCCGGTACGATGGACACCCTGTGTAGCCTATCAAGAAGTTGGGTCGAAGTAGCTGCTTCACTGTTGAAAGACCAATCTGGATCCCACTAGTGCGGACGTATCGGAAGACTAGTCGCGGAGGGTAGCGGGATCCAAGGCACGGTGCGCCGCTGGCTGACCGCGCAGGTAGTTGGGGGCCCAAGTAGTGTGCCAGCCACGCATGAAAGGCTACCCCGCTAACTGTCGAAAAATCCTGGCATGCACCATCGTGCTGGTTGGCGTCCAGATGAGAGAGCCCCCATTTCCGGGGGGGGCGGGGGCTTGGGTGTCCTCGCAGTCTCCAGACTAATCCCCCAATCGATACCATACGTCTAGTGCGTGTCTGGGGGTTAACAGCGTGAAGCCTCACTTCACTTCCTTCCCCTTTCCTTCTTTACTTTTGCAAATAATATGAAAGTAAATAAAAGGAGCAAAGTTAAACAGCGGCTGCACTCCCTCTCTCTCAAAGTGCACCTCAGTAATAGCCAAGGTCTGCACTCAAATCTCGTCGCAATCCACCACCACCTCGAGACTGAAAAACCTGCTCTTTTGTTTCTTTCGGAGACGCAGATCACAAGTCCGTCAGACGTGTCGTAACTTTCATACCCAGGGTTTACCTTGGAGCACAACTTTAAACCACGTGCGGGTGTATGCATGTACGCCCGCGACGACATCTGCTATCGGCGTCTCCGCAACCTTGAGGACTCCAGGTTCTCAACGCTTTGGCCTCTGGTGGACACTAGTGTAAATAAAATTATTTATGCCTATGTCTACCGCTCGCACAGCGAAGATTAGGAGACAACCAGGCCCACACAGTACATCAGTGAGGCGGCAGATGCAGCCCAGCAGCGGTACCCCTCAGCTCAGTTAGTGTTACTGGGGGACTTTAATGCCCATCACCAGGAGTGGCTCTTTCCATACCAGTGCACGGATCATGCTGGGCGAGAGATGCATAATCTTGCGCTTGCATTAAATCTCACTCAGCTGGTTCAAGGAGCAACGAGGATACCGGATGTTGAGACGCTCACAGCCAATTGCTTGGACCTTCTGCTGACTACAGATCCAGACCGCTACTCGGTTACGATATCTTCATCATTAGGAAGTTTCGACCACTGTCTGGTGAAGTCTGTATCCGTCTACTCCCCGCCCGATCCCAGCCTTAAAGACACTCGGCGGGTGTGGCGATACAAGTCAGCGGATTGGAATGGCATGCGATCTTTCTTCGCGTGTTATCCTTGGCAGCATACGTGCTTCTCTTCAAATGATTCATCGTCATGCGCAGACGCCGTGGCGAATGTTTTGCGACAGAGAATGGAGTACCATATTCCATTCTCTGACCTAACAATGTCCGGCAAAGCTCGACCTTGGTTTGAAGCCGAATGTGATCGCACTGAAGCGCTTAAACATGCGGCTCGAAACTGCAAAGCAAATGACGTGGATCAGAAGCAGAGAGCCTTAAATAAGGCTGCTAAGTCCTGCAAAAAGGTTTTGCGGAGGGCTCGGTTTGACCACGTTAGCCAAATTGGCAACAAACTGACTACATACCCAGCAAGCAAAGCGTTTTGGTCCCTGGCAAATTCGGTCGAATCGAAGTTTTTTTTTAATTCTTGATAATAGGTTCACGTTTGACCACCATCTCACCTGATGGTAAGTGATGATGTGGTCGAAGATGGAGCACGCTTACCTAAAAGTAACCTATATACTCTTGACTTAAAGACCCCTAGGTTATAGCGATCGGGAAACACAGACTCCGGCAGGGAATTCCACTCCTTAGCCGTACGCACTATGCAAGTATTCCCAAAATGTTTAGTGGGTATGGGTGGGATGTCCACCATATAACGATGGAATGATGGATGATGGATGGATGGATGGAACTTCTGTCGCCTCTCACTACCACCACTGCTCAAACCTGACGGGTCTCTGGCCCACTCCGCTGAGGAAAAAGCAGACTTGTTTGCCGCTCTTTTTGCGGAGTCTTCATGTCTGGATAGTAGTGGCGCTCACCCTCCTGATTTTATTGGATGCGAGACGTGTATGTCGGATATTCGCATCCATCAAAAGGTCGTCCGTAGAGTGCTGCATAATAATCCGTAGAATGAGCAAAGCTAGTGACCCCGACGGGATACCAGCAATTGTCCTTAGAACTTGTGCGCCTGAACTGTCTACAATCTTGACACGCCTTTCGCTTTAGACTGGAAAGGTGCCGAAAGCATGGAAGCTGGCCAAAGTGCAGTTTGTGCCCAAAAAAGGCAGTCGTGCTGACCCAACCACAGGCCCGTTTCAGTCACGTCCATACTCTGTAAGAATGTTGAGCGTGTACTTAATAGTAAGCTCCTGGCATACCTAGAAGCCAACGAAATCCTCAGTAACCGACAATACGGCTCTTGCGAAAACCGGTCAACTGGGGATCTTCTAGCATCTGCCATTCACATTTGGAGTGAGGCCATTTAGAAGCACGGGGAAGCACTTGCTGTTTTCCTTGACATCTCCAAGGCTTTTGACAGGATCTGGCACGATAGCCTTATTGCTAAGCTTCCTTCTTTCGGTTTACCCACTCAACTTTGCGTTTGGATTGAAGACTTCCTGAGAGATCGGTCCATTCGATTAGTCATTGATGGCTGCTCGTCTGGCCAATTGGCTATTAATGCCGGGGTTCCTCAGGGGTCGGTTCTCTCAGCAACTTTGTTCTTGCTGCACATTAATGATCTGCTTATGCCCGATACCTTTGGGTATGCAGACAACAGCACAGTTGCTGAGAGATATGTGTCCAGCGCGCGCGCTGGTGGGTCTCTGATCCAGTTTCTTCGTGAGGACATGGTTGAGCGCTTGAACTTGTCCGTCTCCGAATAGAGTGATGTCAACTTGGTCAAGTTTAATGCAGCTAATACCCAGGCGTGTATCTTCTCCCCAAAAAGAAGCCAATTCGAACCGGCTCCTACTTTCCGTGGTGTAATAGTACCGATAACCGATGGTATTGAGCTTCTTGGGGTAACACTAACTTCCAACCTCAATTTTAGTCCGTTTATCGAGGCTAAGGCTTAACTAGCGTCAAAAAAGTTGGGAATCTTGGCAAAGGTGAGACGGTACTTCACACCGGAACAGCTGCTGATCAAGCCGAGGTTCCGTCGTATATGGAGTACTGCTCTCATCTTTGGGATGGATCTGCCAAATACCAACTGGAAGCGCATGAGTCTATTGAGAAACGGGCCAAGAGACTCATTGGCAACGATGCGACCAACCAATTTCAGCATGTGCATTAATTATGTCACATTTTGTATATTTTTTTTATTTGCACCAATATTATTTAGTGTATTTTTATACTAAGGCACCTTACTATCGAAATCTGAAGCAGAAGAAAGGTTTAAAAAAAATTGACAAAATATAGTACATACCTACGCATTAACAAAGTAAAAACTGTTTATTTAAAAGCGATAATTAAATTTTGAGTTCTGTAAATAATTTAAAGTACACTGCAACTAAAATAGCTATAATAGTATATAACTAAAATGGTATGCAGATTTCATTATAATTTATAGTTGATGTCTGGCAGTTTGAGTCATTGTGTGGCCTACCCGAATGTCCTTACTTTGGTATTGTTCTTCAGATCGTTGAGCTCCTTAAGTTCGAAGTTGAGCTACACGATAACTGACAAATGCTTGCACGGTCTGGACAGGTCCGCTCAAATTTGCGTGCTCCTTTCCTCAAAAGATACAACAGACATGCACCTTCATGCTTCTCATATGGTTTGACGAATACGAATTGTATGGACTTTAAAAGAGACATTGACCTCTGAGTTTGTTTCGGTGTTTCTTCTCAGAGTAGTCAGTTAGCAAACACTGGCCTCATCCAGCTTAACTTAAAAGACAAAAAATTACGTGTAAAAGTGTTATTTATAACCAATTTACAAAATAAATACTTTATTTCATTTCAGTTCAGTGAAGTCGTCCAACTATGCACAATGCGAATCGATGCTAGTAAACGTGATTTCAGTCTGATTGTCTAGATATAGCTCATAGCTACCGCTAATGTAGTGGCCAACTTCAGATCCTTTTATAATTATTAAATTACTAGCTACTGCCCGGGACTTCGTTCGCGTGGGAGGATTTCCCGCGTAAATCCCGAACCCGTGGGAATTCCGGGATAAAAAGTAGATAGTAGCCGATTCTCAGACCTACTGAATATGCATATACAATTTGGTAAAAATCAGTAAAGCCGTTTCGGAGGAGTAAGGTAACTAACATTGTGACACGAGAATTTTATATATTAGATGAGTCGTGATTTATGCGATATTGTAGAAGGGCATCTAAAGCTAAATCACCATATTCTATGACCTCCGTTCATTGGGCCCATGACTTACGAACATCGAATCGCCACCTAAATTGGCGATATACCCCTCGCTTAAAAGTCATGCGCCATTAAGCTTGAAATGTTCATAAATGAAATGGTCTTGGAATGTCCTGGCAAATAGCGGCTAAATGAACTTTGACTTTGGCATGATAATAAAATAGAATACGATGCTTTACAATTTGCCATGCACTGGACACACAGTAAAAACTTCTTTTCATACACCTATTGAACATACCTTATATAGGTACATACATACATATGTATACCTTATGTAGTTATGTGTACCATAATTAACACATATGGCTCTCATATGATTTGATCACTACAGATTGTATGGACTTTAAAGGAGACGTTGACCTCTGAGTTTGTTACAGTGTTTCTTCTCAGAGTAATCAGTTAGGAAAAACTGGCCTCACCTAGTTTACATTTACGAAAAAAATGACGTGTGAAAGTGTTATTTCCAACCTATTTGCAAATTAAACATCATTATTTCATTATTACACACCAATTTTCCATGCAGATAGATAAAACTACAGAACGCTACCTACACATGTTCTTAATTATTCGTATACCGGCTCTTCACGTTGGCCAACATAGTGGCGAATGTAATGGCCAATGACTATTCGCCAACGTGTAGAGGGGGTGTTTGTGCACCCAACATGCACAAACACCCCGTCTATACGTTGGCCAATAGGCATTGGCCACTACATTCGCCACTGTGTTGGCCAACGTGAAGAGCCGGCTGTACACATACAAGCACAAATCAGTTGTAGCAAAGATGCTGACCCGGATTTCGTACTACCATAATATGTAACACCACCATATATATCATAATATGTACCAAGGTGTAACAGATTAAGCGCAATACCTCAGACAACCCAATTAGAATATTAAATTATGAGTGTAAAACAACATCCGTAACTAAATAAATTGTAACCAAACCTAGACATTTATTATAAAATAGTTATCCTTACTAAATGCAAAACAATATCCTTACGCAGACGCATACACTCATGCAATGTTAGTGGCCGACATGCACACGAGCGCGGTTTGTATTAATTTGTCATGATATCAGAATCAGAATCAGAATTCAGAATCAGAATCAGAATCAGAATTTTTATTTGTGAAACATAGGTAACATAAAGGTCTTTGGTATACATAAATATTTGAGCACTATGTTTTGCCCTGAAGGCGTACAAATTTAGTATGGAACGTAATTCCAAATATGTACTTAAGTATCTAAACAAAAAAAACTACAAAAAGTAAAAATAATTACTTACAAAATTAACAATATAAAGAAAAAAAATAACAAAGAAAGAATCTACTTGAAAAATTACAATTAAAATTTATCATTCATAAAATCTTCAACACTATAATAACATTTATCTATTAATAGCGAATAGAGACATTCCTTAAATTTTAATAATGGCATATTTTTTATTATGTCAGGAATTTTATTATAAATTTTCGGAGCCATGCCAAAAAAACTTTTTTTCAACAAAGCGGTTCTACATTTTTTGTCGCACAATTGATGCATATATTGTGAACGCATTGGAGTCTTTTTTACATCGGATAATTTTTTAAATAAATGTAAATTTGTTTTAACAAACAGAGCAGTCTCGTAAATGTACATAGAAGGCATAGTAAGTAATTTTAATGATTTAAAATGGGGTTTACACGTGTCCGTAGTTTTTAAGCCACACATAGACCTAATACACCTTTTTTGCGCTTTAAAAATAGTCTCTCTTTCAGTAGATTGCCCCCAAAAAACAATACCAAACCTCAGAACAGATGCAACCAATCCGTGATAGGCTATTAATAGTGTTTGCGTATTAACTTTTTTTGACAGTTGAAACATTGCATATGCAGACTTATGTAATTTTAGACAGATTTCTTCGATATGGGGTTTCCAGGTTAGTTTACTATCAATCGCTATACCTAAAAATTTAGCCTTTTCTGTATTTTCTATTTTATACTTATCATA
Organism: Tholera decimalis; assembly: GCA_943138885.2. Classification (NCBI taxonomy): domain Eukaryota; kingdom Metazoa; phylum Arthropoda; class Insecta; order Lepidoptera; family Noctuidae; genus Tholera; species Tholera decimalis. The sequence goes on along the minus strand of OW964552.2, from coordinate 21,067,286 downwards.
ACTTACATGAACTGCAGGTTTTTCACACCTTTGATGAAAGTGCATTACTTTTGTTTTATTTAAATTAATGACTAGGTTATTGCTATTAAGCCAGTTAATAACTTTATTGAGCCAATCATTAATATCATTCTCGTAATCGGTTGGATTAGTACACTTAATAACAGCTGTGCTGTCATCGGCGAAAAGAACCATATTTTGAGATATGACTTTAGGGAGATCATTAATATATATTAAGAAAAGCAGTGGCCCTAGCACGCTACCTTGAGGCACCCCGTACATAATAGTTCTTGGTTGAGATTTGTGAATGGTTACTAAATTGCTTTTTGGACATATTTGAGATATTTCTGTGCACTGGGATCTGTTAGTCAGATATGACTCCAAAAGTTTCAAAATATTTCCTCGGATTCCATAGCCATACAGCTTTTTTAGCAAGATCTTATGATTAACAAAATCAAATGCTTTTGTCATATCAGTATATATGGCGCATACTGGAGTGGTCTCATCGACAGACGTCATAATATAAGAAAGGAGGTCAAACAATGCCATATTGATATTAGTGTTTTTCCTAAATCCTTTTTGTTCGTTGCAGAATAACTTGTTTTTTTCAAAATAATTATAAAGTGAGTTATAAATTACTTTTTCGATAACTTTTGAAAAGATAGGAATTTTAGCAATGGGTCTATAATTTTTTACATCTGATTTATCATCTCTTTTGAATAAGGGCTTAATAATTACTTTTTTAAGACTATTAGGAAAAACACCGTTTGCTATGCATAAATTAATAATATACGTTAGAGGTGCTGCTATAATTTCCTTGACATATTTTACAACTTCAGTGTATACTCCATCATAGCCAACAGTATTTGTATTTTTAAGATTACTAATTATTTTTATTAGGTCAAAGGGTACAACTGGTTGCATATATAACGATTGTGAAGTTAGGTTGTTAAAAATATTTTTACTAGTCGAAGTACTGTTATTATGAATATTTTTTTCTATTACATCTACAAAAAAGTTATTAAATTCATTTGCAATAGCCGTCGGATGTGTAATAGTGACATTATCTCTCTTTATGGACGGTATTAGTTGATTTGGTAGACGGTATTTGGATTTATTAATTACTTGCCATGCAGCTTTTGATTTATTGTGAGAAGTGTTTATGAAGTGGTTATTTTGAGATTTTTGTGTTAATCTTGTAACTTTTTTGTAAATCTTAGTATAGTTCTGAAAATCAAGTTTAGTTTTAGGGTTAGGTTTAAATCTATACGACCAAAGCAGTTTTCTTTGCTTCTGACTACAAATTTTTATTCCACGTGATATCCATTTGGTTTTAGTATTCGTTTTTATCGTTACACATTTTGTTGGAAAACATAATTTATATAGCATTAAAAAATCTTCTGCAAAAGAGTCATACGAGTCATTCACATCATTAGTGCTATAAACTTTCGTGAAAGATAAATTACTCAAATATTTTTAAACCTCTTTAAATTTTCTTGGGATATATCTTGCTTTTTAGTTTTCCAATATTTTAGTTTACATAATTTATTAATGGGTACAGTTAGCAATTGAGAAGTATGATCTGACAAAATTAGGTCTATTATTTGTGCTTTACAATCTCTTTTGTAGGTGTGTGCAAAGTTATCTATACAGGAGTTACTGCTCAATCTAGTAGGCTTGCAAAGGGCTAATTTCAGATTAAATTGAGTTAGGAAAGATTCAAATTCTAGTGTTATTTTATTTCTTTTTAAGATGTCAATGTTGAAGTCGCCAGTTAAGATTACATTTTTTTTAGATAGGGAACAAAGTTTTCTTAATATATTTTCTAATTTTTCATAAAATATTGTGTAATTATGTTTAGGTATGCGATATATACAAATAATAATAATCTTATGATTTATAAGCTCTATGGCACAGGATTCGAAGACACCCGGCACTGACTGTTTTGCAACGTCAGATATTTCTCTGAACTGAATTCCGGCTCTAACAAGAATGCACGTACCCCCGCGCTTAGTCTTTCGAGAAAAGAATGCTGCTGGTAAAAAATTTGGTATATGCAACAAATCTTCATAACCTGTCTCAATGAAGTGTTCTGTTATACAAATTACATCAATATTAGTTCCTGCATTGTGAAGCTCTTCTATTTTGACTGTTAATGTATCTGACTTGTTCATCAGTCCTGCTATATTTTGGTGAAGTATATTAATGTACTTACAGAAAAAACTGAGAATTATTTTGTGAGTCAGTACCTGTTATTCCGTTATGTATTTTTTGGGAACAATCACCTTCCGAGCTCAAACTAGTAGTGGTTGCTATAGCGCTACAGTATGAGATCATGTCTATTAAATCTAAAATAATAATTTGTAAGCCTTTGTTATTTAATGTTCCGTAATATGGGCGGTATGTATCATAAGTATATGGTAAATTAAGGTTAGAATCTAAAATGTATGCATAATTACATGTATCTACATCCATATAGAGCAAGTTATTAAAATTCTCAACTCTGCTGTTGAACATAATATTAACATTATTCATATATTTGAAAGTTGGTAAGCATAGTATAAAATTAGTGTGATTCAGAGGTAATATTTTTTTACGAATAAGTACAACAAGTTCTATGTAATTTTGAGTTCTTTTGAAATCTTCTTCACCTATGTAGATAATACAGAAATCTGATTTGGTAAAGTTCTTAACTTTTTTATCTACATTGTCTAGTATTAGTTCTAAGTTACAATTCGGCTTACGATAGTGACATATATCATAACTATTTGATAAACTAGTACTGTCCATTATTTTGCACATTCTACTGCTATTTTCACTACTTAGGATGCATATTTTTTGCTTTATAGGTGCCTGTGGTAGATCAGGTTTGATAGCATTGCTCGATACTTTACAGTTAAAAGAAGTATGGGTAACATTTTTACTTGCGGTTCTGCTTTCTTCATGTATAGAAGTAATATTGCTAATATTTATATCTGTTTGTGTGTGTTTGGTTTGCTTTAACTGAATTTTCTTGGGTGTTGTTGACTTATGCTTGACTGGAGAAATAGCAATTTGTTTATAGAGATTATTTTTTTTTTATAGTTCTTCATTACTTTGTTTTAGACTGCTGTTTTCCAAAGATAATATCTCAATTTCCTTATGAGCACTATTCAGTTGAGACGTCAACTCATCAATCTTTTCCTGCAGATTTTTTATTTGATTATTCTCTTCATCTTCCGACATTTCTGGCATACTATTTGTAGTACAATTCAATGTTTGAGATGTGTTATTGCTCTCATCATGGTTGGATTCCGATTGTCTGCTGCGGTTGCGACGGAACGTTATATTATCCAAGAAGTTCATATTGGCAGATAATTATACCAATTTAAACAAAAAATAAAAAATTATATTTCTTCAAAAGTAAAATAAAAAACTACTAGGTAATTTTCTGCTATTTTTGGAGTAATTTTTGGTCGCACTGTACATCTATAGAAATTGTTTCTAGTGGATAATAGATGTCTCTGTCCGTAATATTTATTCAGTTATATAGAAAATTTATTTCTTGCAACACTATCTTGAGTTTTGTAACACAGATAGTTTTTATTGGTTTTTATGCTGCTACTCTCTACTAGATAGCGCTGTCATCAAGATATTTAGATCTTTTGAATAAAAAACGGAAATCGTAATGTTTTTTTCTTGAAATTTTACATATCACTGTATTATAAAATGTTTTATGGTTGGCCTTGTTTGCTTACGGTTTAAGAAGTAATAATATCAGTTCAGAGTTCACTTGGTCCTCTTAATTACGAGAATACAGTCACTGTTTTTATAGTATTTTAATCACATCTCATTTGTTAATTAATCAAAAAAAATATCCATAAACACTGTTACAGTTGATTTATAAGTTCAGTTTCACTTTTTTGTACAGTACATTATTCAAATGTATGAAAAAACTATTATTTAAATAATTTTACACGGAGCACAACAAACTGCTATGTTTACTAGTGCGCGCCACCTAGCGGACTTGATACTGTTTCCATTTTAAGTTAAATGAAAGAAAAACTTTCGGGAATTGCGTTTATTCTGTTACACGTTGTATATATTGTTTCTATTCCACTTTTTTAAAATTTTCATTTATACACACCTTGTCCTGACAATAACGTATACAGGAAAAACATATTATCCAATTTGATGCAGGCGATTGTTATGCGCGTACATACATTTTGACAATTAATTTTTATTTATATAGATATGTGTCAGTCAGCATTTACTGGCGATTTAAATTTAAACCATGTTGGAATAAATATTTTTATTCAAACATGGTTTTAGTTAACCCCAGACGCAAAATGAGGGGTGTTATAAGTTTGAAGTGTTTGTATCGGTGGCATCGTAGAATGGACCGATTATGATGCAGTTTATTTTTTTTTTAGTTAGAAAGCTGACGTGATCGAGATGGTTACAATACAATTACAACACCATTTATCAAGATCTGTTCAGGAGTTTCAAAGTTGTCGGGGATACTTAAAATTTTAAATTTTATGCTTCTGGCTTTTCACTATAAAATAGTGAAAGCCAGAAATATAAAATTATACAAAAAGTTATCAAGGCTGCTGTAAAACTATGTGCAATTACGAATTCACGATAAGGAAGCAAGTGAAAAAGCATTCTCAGTTTTTCTATCTGCATGAACTAACGACCTATACAACTAACACAGTGCAGGCCACGATACAAATCATACAAACAAGTTCGCGTGAGGTCACACTTATACATGCAATGATAAGTTAAAATAGAAACAGTGCACAATAAAGCAAAAACACACGATTAGGGAAGTTACAAATAAATTTTATTCACAAAAGTTTATTGTGATTATGATTTTCTATCATAATCAAGCTACGACCATCACAAATCCATGTGTTTGTAATTAACTAACTAACACGTAACACGTTATTTTTACATTAATTATTTCAATAAACAATTTCAATTTCAACGTTTCAATATAATTAAGTAATAAATTACGTTTAGCTCCCTTGAAGGGCCTAACCAGTGACATTAACAAGTTACTGACAATATTATCAAAATGAAAAATTACATTGTCATCCCGGATTTTTCTTCCACTAATAACATCATAACTCATAGCATAAAAATTAAGCATATTATGCTTGATTGTGTTACCCGTTATCGTGTCACCAACGATAGCTCGACGAATATAATAATTACGTATTGGCAAATGCTACTCAAACGCAGTAAAAAAAAAATGGAACACGCCACAATATCCTGACGTAGATCTAAGGGCCTGTGCACACCACGTTTTTTAAACGCGCCGTCGACGCGCGTTTTAGAAACGTGCGTCGACGCGGCGACGGCGCGCTTTTATCCTACAGAGCAGTCTGACTTGCGTGCGTATCGCGTCTGTATCGCTACAAACGCGCGTCAACAGCGCGTTAAAAAAACGTGGTGTGCATAGGCCCTAATGTTCGTGCTAGATAGCGTGTCAGTGTGTAACAACTCGCATGGTTCCCAACCACCTGCGGTAAAAGCTACGACTGACTAGCTCCTAGTGTTACTACCGCCCAAAAACAGCACAACTATAACGATATTCGAACCAATAAGACACTTTTCACCTTTACGCAGCATGGAATATATCTTAGCATTCATTTGAATAAAACATTACAGCCCGTTATATTCAAATGACAATATATCGACATAGCTGGATGAGACTCTTGTACCCAATTTGTAAAATAATGTACACAAATAACACACAATATCATTGCAAATACTGTGGATACTCAATCTGCATACCAATCATTGTTAATGTTTGAACATTTACACAGTTATGTCCTGCATCTGACGATCATTTGCGGTAATTTATCTGATTAATAATTTATTAAATCCGCATGATATGAATATCATCTAGACTAAATACCCAGCTTAACGACTATGTCAAATCGGAATAGTTTAATTTGGGGGAGATTAGCTTTGGCATTGTGGGAAACCTTGTATAGGTCAGAGTTCAGACATTACGCACATGCTGCTGTAGTAATGCGTTGCTACGATTCGCTCGGTAACGAATCATGCAATAGAATAGAATGGAATATAATCTTTTTATTTCGGACCACAGCATCCATAAAATGTCAGTAGCTTATACCTAATACCTTATTATCTAGTGTTAGTACCCATCACCCTCCGCACAAACTGCTTCATAATAGGAGAGGACACACTATCACTCACCGTTCTCAGGATGCTCTTACGACTGTCCCTTACCCTCCTCAGAAGTGAAGCCGTTCTTACGTATAATCGCTTGAAACGCGTGCATACGAGCTTGTGCAAACATTTCTGAGGCGCTACAGTTACGAGGCAGTCGCAAGAGCATCCTGAAAGCATTATTATACTGGACGCGGAGCACATCTAGCGATCTTTTAGCGTAACTGACCCATAGATTGCCCGTGTACAGACTGGCAATAAGCCTTAAAAGGAGTAATTTTCACTAGGTCTGTACACCGCGCAAACCTACGGGCCAGCATATTGCTCCGGACCGCTGCGGCTAGAGCCCTCCGCTCCCTCTCAATGTCTGCATCGTCTCTAAGGTCGTCAGCAAGAAAATGTCCTAAATATTTAAAAGATGGTACTTACCCTTTTAATTACTGACCCATTTATCAGGAGATCGGGTCCATCTTCACGGCACTTGCCGCCTACCTTAAAGACCTTGCATTCACATTTCTTTACATTATATATTAAACCATGCGCGGCAGCGTAAGCTTCACATGTCTTCAGTAGCTTTGCGATTGCCCCAGCAGACGGACCCAGCAAGACCATTTCGTCTGCATAGCTGATGTTAATGCTAACCCCACCAACACTACATCCGACACGCTAGACGCTGAGTTCAGCTATGAGGCCATCTATGTATAGGTTGAAAAGCCGAGGAGACGTCAGACCTCCCTGCCTCACCCCGCACTCCAATCCATACGACTCAGAGAATGTACCATCCCATCTCACCTGATTGGTTTGGTTACCATACCAATACTGGAAAAGCCAACATATTTCCGCGGGTAGAAAAAATTAAATAATATCAACGAACAATCGTCTACGAAAATTCATATCTGTCGATCATTACCGATTTTTTTTCGATTACCTACTGCATCTAAAAGTCCGAACCTAGCAAACACGGTACCCAATAATTCTCCAACCGTCATTATTTTCACAAGTTTCTAATTAAACAAATCTAACAAGCAATACATTTTGCTCCGCACTAAACATGTCCACATGACCGCTTGACCCCAAATTTAACAATAATAAATCAATTTACAATCACACTGCTAGCTGCAGTTACCATAAAACACTAAAATACATACATACTCGTATGTTTCAAACATTTACCAATTGCAGTAAAAGTTAATGAAGCCGGCAGAATTGAAGTTAGTATTATAACAACGTTAACTACAGTGCGCCGAGAAGTTTTAATTGTTTATGAAAATTGGTATTAGTATTACAGCATAATAATACATATTATGTTCCACCAGGCGGATAAGTGAGAGGTCCTGTAATCCAATATTATAAACCTATTTGTTTTTATTTTTGTTTATTAAATATTTATAGAGCATGCACTCTAACAGACATAATAATGTATGTAGGTAGGAAATTAATACGCTAGAATATCTCAAAATACGTAGTCATTATCAAAATGTTAGTACTTCAAAATAAACTGTGAAACAAAGTTGTATTAAATAACTCTGTTCCTAGACACGGATATTATAAACAAACTGAAAACTGAGCAAAGGAAAAAAAAGGTGTTAATAGTTTCTGCTTAGCTCCGTGAGTAAAGGCATAAGTTTATATAAGCATAAAGCTTGATTAAGTAGGTAGTGTCATTTTTGCATTAAAATGTTCCAGATCCATCAGATTGAACAATGCTAGAAAAATCTATTAAAAGTTGCGCTAAGTCACTTGCCATAAATATGTTAATCCGATATATAATAATTGCATTTTAAAACAAAATAAATTCGTAGAGAAAGCGGAGCTGGACTTATTACTAAACAGACGAAGCAAAATAAAAAAGTGCTCGAAAACATTGCATAACAGAGCCCGTCAATTTAAGTAGCTTGATTGTGTTTATTGCTTCCATTTTTGCTGCAATTTTGAAACAGTTTTCAGTAAATCTTTCTGAAAAATGTGAACCATAATCATGCATTTATCATTTCAACGTATGGATCCGACGCCCGGCAGTAAAGGTCTATTATACATTTTGACTGTGAACTTTATTTAATCCGTTCGTTATACAATGAGTAACAACCATGTAACAACCAAGTTAATTTTTACCTTCGTATGTCACCTACTCTTATAACAAAACAACACGAATAGTATACGACCACGGCTATCATTTCTGGTGAGAATATTCTCTTGTTTCATACTTTTTAGATCGTGACTTTTCAGTCGACGGGTTTTGATTTTTGAACTGCAACTATTTTGGTGTTATAATATCTGCATATGTGCAAAGCCTCGAAAGCTAGCTAGCAATATATATATATATACATATATATATATTTATATTGGTCTAATTAAGCCCTTTCATTTCCCAACACGACATCATTGCAAGATTTTTCTTAGTTCTTGACTTTGTACACATCGGACCTTTAAAGTAAAACCGTTACTATACGAAATTATCAAATTTTACAGGAGAGCCAATATTTGAAACAGTTCAGTATCGTAATGTAGTCTAGGTAAGTCTAAGTACAAGTACTTTAAGATTTCTTATGAGTTTATATGATAGATATCTGTTTACTTTATGACATGTGCTTTAGAATAGTTTTTCTTTATTTACTTACAAAAATATTTTTAGATTGATATTTTTTGGTAACGATATGATTTAACGCTAGATGGCAAAAAAGACGATATTTTGGAATAATTACAAGTTTAACCTGCAGTTTACGTATATTTTAAATTGATGGTATAAATAACTCAATTCGTGAAAATTTTCGTTTAGTAACGGTTTGACTTTAAAGGTGCGACTTATGCTCTAAAGGTTGTCATATCAGTTTTCATGTGAAGTCACATAGCCGTCATATAACCGGCGATTAATTTAGACGCTTCCAATATTACCTCATTTGCCAAATTATGATAAATAGTTTTGAAGTTTTGAGGGAACAGAGATACCGGTCAAAATCCGCGTAAGTCGTGTAATAATTACCCTAAGGCATAAATATTCTTTAATATCTTTAAAGACAAACTTATGACAGAACCTAGTTAGCAGAATATTCTCATATTATATCCGTATAAGTATTAAGTATATTACAAAATTTCTCATTATGCCAAGAATGTTGAAAGAAAGAACATGATAATAGCTTTGCTCAATGAAATGAAAGCTCCCTAACAGTTTCTCTTAAAAACTGTCTAATTGATCAAAGAAAATTATTTTCATAGAAAGTTATTATTATTAAAGGCTTTGATTTACTTATAAAATAAGAATATAAGTTTTTTGGATGTAAGTGTATATCTACGGCTGAACCTCGTATGGTTTGATCTAGAATAACCGATAGCCTGTGTCATATTTGAAGGATTTCAGTGGAAAATGTTGTTAAACTGTCACTATCACTGATATGTAGGTAACAGATAACAGGGGTAACAGCAAAAGAAATCTTTTTGAACTTAGTAAAATTCAAAGGAACAGTTATGACTAGCGCCATCTTGCTGTTTCTGTCCGACCTAATATCAGCATATGTCCCTCTAGGCTGAATGTTTGCTTTACCTTACCTTACCTTGCTATAATGTGTAGAGCGCCATCTGTTAGCATAACAAGAAGTTGGTGCCTTCAAACCGACTCAATGAAACACATTTTCCTTGAGTACGCCTGAAAATTTTCCGACCGCGCGTGGCAAGTGGCCAAGTTCTCGTTACTGTTCCTAGATGGCGCTGTTACAACTAATCGTGGTTGCGGTTCTAGTAGCCAGGAATATCAACCGTAAGTAGAATAATAAAATGAATAATCCGGCTGCTACCGACCATAATTGCCACAAAAGTAAATATAAATCTGAATATCTTAAAAATAATCCCAAAGACTCATTAGCCTGGCTCATTTTCAAGGCCCACCTTTACGTAGGAAATTGGGCAATAGGGTAGATTATGAGCACCACAGTTACGTCAAACCTTACCTCGCTGACTTCAGCTTATAAACACAAGGGAATTGAGCGTCTTAAGGTCACGCATAATCTTAATGGCGATTGGCTATATATTTTTTCTACACACGCAACATTTTCTTTTCCAAGATTTTATAAAATGATTTACTTGCCATTTATAATTTATATAATGTGTGTTTTGAGCGAATATTAATATTAGCTTATTATATAGTTTGCAGGATTGTTAAAGCATATCTTATTACTTACTTTACCAGCCCCTTTGGACAGTGAATGTAACGTTACCAATATCTAGTTCACTTGTACTGACTGCATGACTTCTGAAAGATATTCTTTAAGGTAAGCTCAATATCTGCCTGCGATACATCTTTACTAACGATTTTTAACTCTATCTCAGACGTGTTAAGTCTCTGTTTTGAAAGCTGTTTGCATTTTACGGACTGGCTGGAGAGTGTGGGTCGTCGGCCGCTGTGCCCCGCCCCCAGCTCTGACGTAACACGTGTGACGTCAGAGCCCACCTGCTTCCACCCCTCACACCCGCTCCCCCCGGCCGGGGAATATCCGGGGACCTGGTCTCTACAGCAAAATGATTTAATCAAGATTTTGAAGTAACGAATTATAAAATTTGATTTTTAATGTGTACTTACGTCGGTTTTCAATTTACACGTTGCTACGCTCTTTATTAAAATATGTATATGAACGCTTATTTAGCTGTTTATAATCTGATATTGGCATAGGAAAACCTAAATGCCTATATTAGTGTAACCTTTTGACACTGACATCATAGCTTAACGCAACAACGCATAGCGTCACAACACAACAGGACAATTAATCAACGTCACTCATGCTCGTTGTATTCACACGAAACTGAAACGTTCGTTGAAAACTCACAAAGAGCGCAGGGATTTGTTGCCCCCCCCCCCCTCCCTCCACCGAAAACTGCAAACGCGGTGTCGAAAACGCTATCGTAAGTAACAATGCCGAACACACCTCCATTCTACATCATTTTACATAAGTTGCATCAAACTTTGAACTTGTTCCTATAGATGTTTCAAAATGGAGTTTCAGTCAGATTAACATAAGAATAGCTGTCTTAGTTGGTTGGGGTTGAAAGCAAACAAAAGATTTTTTTTAATATTTAGCTTCTTTGTCCGTATTTGGGACGTTTTTGGGTGGAAAATGGTTTAACCTTAATAGCTTCTAAATTTCATGCAATTACGTTACTTTCTATAAATACAGGCCTAAATTTAGCTCCGAACAATTCTCGGTGCCTAATTATAAAGTGAGGGTGTGCTTATTATCATTATTATTTTGATTGATTGATTGATTATGATATCGCAATACTTTAGAAACTTTGTTACGAGAAGACACCACATGAGAAAAATGGAATAAGCGCGAGGTGTATGCCTATAAACTTCCGAATTTCCTAACGAATATAAAGTATTAAAGAAAATGTAAATATTGTTAACAGGGATATCTAATCAGCACAATTGACATTATTATTTTATGCCTTTAGCATTCCGACATAGTCGTATTTTTGTTAAAAATTATTGGCAGTAGTTGCAAGTGCAACTGTTATCAAATTATAATCGAAAATTATACATGAATTTGGCCACTAATTAATTACCTATTGCGTACTTCATTACACGATGCTAATTGTTATAGATACTCTAACCGCATACCTATATAACCACAATTGCGTTGTTTCATATGAAAACATGAGCAATATTAAATACCCAATGTACTAATTTCTTTATTATGTTAATTTTTAAGAATCATCTTCATTCTTATAATAAAATTCAGGTAATCGAAATTGCTAATGAAGCCAATATCCATAAAATTATTATCAAACAAAGCTTCCCCACCTCCTTTGACAAAAAAAAATTACCTGACCTCCTTTTAAAACTCTCCAACCGCCAACAGCGTACTTATAGCACAATATATAATAATTAGAACTGACATGATACTTGCCTTATATTATAAATTATAAATAAAAAAGAGACCAAAACACCTCGTATTTTAATGAGAGTTTCGCATAGCAATCGCAAACTATTACGACATTGATATTTCGACTGCGATTCGATTGCTTTTTAAGCACAAGAATTGGCTTTGTAGTATAACTTTATTGGTTGTATTCAAATATAGGGAACGAAGCGGTATCGTTACAAAATTAAAAAAAGTAACAAATTAAGCTTCTTTATTGTAACCTCCACTGTCTCTCAAATAAATAATGTATCACGTTGCAACGGAAGAAATAGTGATGCATTTGTTTTAAGTGCCTGGAGGAAAATATTCCAAACAAAATGTTTTGAATCCTGAAATAAAATTGATCCGTTGGGCGAGGTCGGCGGAGTACTTCAGTTCCTTCAAGTTAAAAGGAGATGGTAATATTAAATGAAGGAAAAATCTGAGAGAAAACTTGTTTTAATGCCCTTTTGTCAACAAAAGTTGTAACATAAAATAATCAAAAACGAAAAGTTGGTTAAATAATAGACAAGCTCATAATAACTTAGTTGATGCTTCTTTTTCTTTAGTATTTATAAGTAGCCATAATCTTTCAGTTATACTTACACCTTGGCCAAAAGTATTAGGCACCTTCAAATTTTCTGACTTTTTCGTGTTTAAGGTGAAAAATAAAATAAAATTGTTTTCCAATTTACTATATGCTTATAAAATAACAAAAATATACTAATATTTAGTTGGCCCACCCTTCGCATTGATCACAACAGCAATTCTTTGGGGCATGGTGCTTACAAGCTTTTTACAATCGGCTGCACTTATGGCGTCCCACTCTTGAATCAAAGCATTTTTAACGCTGATTTTGATGTAATACTGTGCTCTCGGACCTTACGCTTCAGAATACCCCAAAGATGCTCGATAGGATTGAGATCTGGGGATTGCGCCGGCCATTCTAACAAGTCGACACTGTTGTTTCTAAACCAGCGCATGGTGGCCGCTGATTTATGACAAGGAGCATTGTCTTGTTGGAATTTCACTCCATCTAAGTTGGTGTCACCGAAAATGCGTGTAAGCGAAGGCAATAGCGCAGTTTCGAGCACATTTATGTACTTTTCACTGTTCATCCTGCCTTCGCAAACGAACATTTCGCCAACGCCATCGGCTGCCATGCAACTCCAGATCATAATGCTACCTCCCCCGTGTTTAACAGTGGGCACCACGCAATCTGGATGGTATTCCTCGCCGACACGCCACCTCACGTAGGTTACACCCGCAGTTCCAAATATCTGGAAAAATAGTAAAAAGAAGAATTTAAATGAGTGCTCATAGTTTTTATGAAATCAGACTAAAATAAGAGCGATCAATTTTATTGTTTTTATTAAATGGTATAGAAGCTTACCTCAAAGTTTCATTCATCGGACCACACAATATTTGACCAATCTTCCTCCGTGAAGTGTTGGTGACGTAGAGCCCATTCTAAACGGTTCTTTTTGTTATCTGCCGAGAGCCATGGCTTCTTTCTTGCTTTACACTCCTTTAAACCCGCATCTGCAAGCCTTCTTCTTGCCGTTTGAGCACTAATGGGGTGTCCAGTTTCGTCGGATAAGGCGGCAGCAAGCTCAGAAGAAGTTTTTTTTCGATCCTGTAGAGAATCGCGGAGGAGTTTCCTGTCCTGGCGCTCAGTAGTCACGCGTTTTCTGCCAGTCCGTATTTTATTTGCGTGGGAACCAGTCTCCGCAAACCGTTTAATAGCAGATTGCACTGCGCACCGCGAACATTTTACAAGTTTGGCAAAATCTACTTGGGACTTCCCTTGTTCATGCAATAACTGGATTTTAATTCATTTTTCGTAGCAAAGTTCACTTTTTTTGGATTTTCGAAAACGGGGAATGTTAATTTCACCACTGGATCACACACGGAAGCTTCTTTACGCTATGAATAGTAAAGGAACACTGATAATAATTATGAGTATTTTTTTGAAAATACACTTTTTTTTTTTTTTTTTTTTTTTTTTTTAAAGATAACTAGTAATGTGGGTAGAACTCACATTACTAGCAATCTTGTTCAATTATATGGGTTTTGCTCACCAGATGTTTTATGGCCCATAGAAATTCTTTTGCCATTGTTTTAATTATCGTTTGGCGGCCCTACCTTGGCTTTTCTTTAAAATATAAGTTGTTTTTTTTAATACGTTTTGTATAATCTGTGTTTTATTGGGGTGCCTAATACTTTTGGCCAAGGCTGATTTGTGATTCTAATATTCTTTTATCGACTTCAGCGTTGTATTTTCATATTACATGTCGTTTGTTTTTTTTGTTGTCGTTTCACTTTTTTGACCCCTGTTCCTCATACCGGTTCTTATATTAAAGATATCAGATGGTCCAACCCTTAATTAGTGCTATTGTTTGACGAGTAATGAACTCAATGTTCCTATGTGTTTTCTAAAAGTTTTGTATATTAAGGGATTTTTTGTGATACTAAACTTATTTTATTATTATTATCATGTGTTGATAGAGCGGCAACAGAAATACTAGTCTATCTAAATTTGATCTGTCTACCTAAATAACGGTTCATGAAGTGCAGCTAATACCGCAAAGGTACATTAATAGAGTTCCGTTAGTTTTGTACCCTTGTCAAATTAACCTATTGGAGCAAGATAAAGTATAACACATACGGTGATTTCATTCATTTATTTAGTTTCTTATAATATTTTATTTTCGTTTACCATCTCACCTGATGGAAGCGACGATGTGGTTGAAGATGAAGCCCGCTCGCGTAGAAGTAACCTATTCACTCTTGACTTTAAAACCCCCAGGTAGCTATCAGGAAATCCACTCCTTAGCTGTACGCGTAATGAAAGTATTCCTCAAACTATTTGTGCATATGGGTGGGATGTCCGCCATGTAACAATGGCATATCGCCCTTCGTCCTATTGTCCGATGATGCTAAGTAAAATTAGATTATGCAATTCCATCGGACACTCCCCGAACTTTACCCGACAGGCTTGCAACGCGTTACACGGCTTGGTCTAAAATAATTTTAAAACGACACGATTTTTTTTTGTTGATAGAATCCAATTATAAGATTAAATTCAATTTTCCAACGTGTCCTCCGGGTGGTCCACACAATGACGACACCCGGACATATTCTCCTGCTGAATTCGAAACAGGTACCTCCCGAAACAGCCGTGTCCGGTAAGCACCTGGGTCAGGCGGAAGGTGAGGGCGCCGCGCCGCCCGCCGTGGCATGGCGTCTCTCCTCAAAGAGGGGACTTATCACATGTCAGTGAACTTAGCAAATCATTAACCAGTAGATCAAAAAAAATGAGTTGTCTTCACATGTGGCTGAGTTCTATAGTTCCTGATACTTTTCAGGAATAGTTCTGGCGTTTTTGCCCTAAAAGAAGTCATATGACAAAATGCTCTGCTAACTTCTCGTAGCAGATCATTTTTCTTATTTTTATTCATAATGAGCTCACTCTTGACCTCAATCTCGCCTGATGGTAAGCGATAGATCAAAAATAAATGTGCAATATTAATGCATACAGCCGAGTTCTACAGTTCCTGATACTTTTCAGAAATAGTTCAGGCGTTTTTTTTTAATACTAACAGATAGACCAAAGAAATAGAAAAATTTAAAATTACCATTTCCATCTTTCAAACTATGATCAAATGATAGAGCTCTTTCTTTAATGCCGAATTGGTAAAAAAAAAGCAATCTAGAAAAACACCCGAGTCCAGAACTTAGGTTGTTTTGCCAACAGAGCATATCTAAGTACAAAGAAAATCTAAAATTTCCATTTCCATCTTTCAGACATATGTAGCTCAAATGATAGAACTATTTCTTATATGCCAAATTGATAAAAGAACTGCAATCTAGAACCACACCAAAGTCCAGAACTAAGGTTTCATTGCCAGCAGAGCATACCTAAGTACTAAGAAAATCAAAAATTTCCATTTTCATCTTTAAAACTATGCACAAATGATATAACTCTTCCTTATATGCCGTATTAGAAAAAAAAAACTACGATCTAGAACAACACACGAGTCCAGAACTTAGATTTTATTGCCAGCAGAGAATATCAAAGTACTAAGAAAATCAAAAATGTCCATTTTCATCCTTAAAACTATGCACAAATGATATCTCTTTCTTCTGTGCCGACTAAATAAGACGGAGCATTTAAGCATAGTTTGAAAGATGGAAATGGAAATATTAAATTTTTCTAGTACTTTGGTCTGTCTGATAGTACCTATTAAAAGAAAAACGTTCATTTAAAAAAATTCCATTTCCATCTTTTAAACTCTGCTCTAATGATAAAACTCTTACTCAAATGCCATATTGATAAAAGAACTGCAATCTAGAACAAGACATTAGTCTAGTATTTACGTTTCAGTGCCAGCAGAGCATACCAAAGTACTAGGAAAATCGACAATTTCCATTTCCATCTTCTAAACTATGCTCAAATGATGGAATTCTTTCTTATATGCCGTATTAGAAAAAAAAACTGCGATCTAGAACAACACCCGAGTCCAGAACTTAGGTTTTATTGCCAGCAGAGTATATGCAAGTACTAAGAAAATCAAAAATTTCCATTTCCAACCTTAAAACTATGCTCAAATGATAGAACTTTTTCTAATATGCCAGATTGGTAGAAGAAATGCAATCTAGAACAAGATCCCAGACCAGAACTGAGAGCATACCAAAGTACTTAGAAAATCTAAAATTTCCATTTCCATCTTTTAACTTAGGTTTTATTGCCAGCAGAACTTATCAAAGTACTAAGAAAATCAAAAATTTCCATTTTCATCTTTAAAACTATGCACAAATGATATAACTCTTCCTTATATGTCGTATTAGAAAAAAAAAACTACGATCTAGAACAACACACGAGTCCAGAACTTAGATTTTATTGCCAGCAGAGAATATCAAAGTACTAAGAAAATCAAAAATGTCCATTTTCATCCTTAACACTATGCACAAATGATATCTCTTTCTTCTGTGCCGACTAAATAAGACGAGATGGAAATGGAAATATTCAATTTTTCTAGTACTTTGGTCTGTCTGATAGTACCTATTAAAAGAAAAACGCTGGAACTATTTCTGAAAAGTATTGGGAACTGTAGAGCTCGGCTATACGCGTTAACATAGCACATTTATTTTTGATCTGCCGGAAAATGATCTGCTGCGGGAAGTTAGCAGAGCATTTTGACATATGACTTTTTTCAGGATAAAAACGCCAGAACTATTCGCGAAAAGTATCAGGAACTATAGAACTCAGCTGCATGCGAAAGGAACTCAATTTTTTTTTGATCTGCTGGATAATGATCTGCTAAGTTCACTGACATACTTATCGCTGCGATTGCAGCGTGTCCATTCAAAACATACCCCAGCACATACAGGCATGCGGTGTACTTGCTACGTGCGTAGCAGCGTGACGACCGCGTAGCCGCGTAGCGACACCCGTAGTGCTACGATACGTTAATATTAAAAGGCAATTTCGCGGTAAATTCGCGTTGGTATACCATGCGGTAGCCTTGTCCTCTTATTTACTCCCCACAGTAATTGGAAAACTTCGACTTTTGTTACCCAACGTTATGATACAGTTAATGATAGCCAGTAATACCATAAAATTGACATCAACTTTGAAATCTTATCCACAATAAAAACAAGTAATTTACTGAAAGAGTAATCTTGTGTACCATATTTTCTTCATTTGTGAACAAGTTTTACCTGAATTTAATACCTACATCTGACTTTGTTTTTGGGTATATAGGACAACACAACTGCATCGAACTAACACAAATTGTTGATGAAATATCTTTCAAATCAGTTTGACCCCCTCCAGCCCGGTGAAATATTGGTTTTCAATAAAAAGGAAACAAAGCTATGCTCGGCTGGTACACCTGAGTAGGTACTCGATTCCGCGAAACTGCAGCTCAAAAATCGATTAAGTCCCAAATCGGAGTTGAGGTCTCGAGGTGGAGGGCTCTCGTGAAGAGTTTTGGAGAATGCTGGAGGTGGTGTAGGGGCGCATGCGCGGGGCGGAGGCACGCGCTGACGTCACCGTCGCGCCCGGGGCGCCGCGCCAGTGCCGCTCGCGACCGCGCGATCAGTCACGCGCGACTCCCGCCCTAAATCGTCGAAACACGATCACGAGCTTCCGATGTTAATTTTCTATCATAAACAAGCGGTTATTGTTCATAAACTAGCAGCGCGGGCTGCCGGACGCGCGCCGGCCTGGATCGGCCCGGCACGGCCCGGCACGGCCACGTGGAGACGTGACGCGGCACCACACCGTGCTCAACCCCGGTCCTCCCGCGACACATTTGTTATGGCCATTCCATACAAACTATTTACATTTACATACATGTAGATACCGTAGCCCCTGATGACGTACACAAAGACGCTGTTTAAATTGAATTATAGGGGGACTGAACTAAATAATTACACGCTTAGAGCTCGACAACAATGTGGTAGAGTGATGGTGATGAATAGTTGCTGTTACTAGGCTTCTAGCTAGGCTCTGCTTTGATAAGCTGCCCTAATGCATGTACAGAAACACTTAATACATCATAGATCCCTGGAATACTAGTTTTGCATCCCGGCGTTTAATTTTTAATGCTAGTGCTCGGATACAGTTCCTTCAGCTGTAAGTAAAGTGAGACTATTTACATAACCTCATCTTGTATAGGACATTCTTCATGAAACTCGGTATTTACATCTACACACAGTTATCATGTTTGAAGTTTTATTTAATGCAGTACAAATACAGTTAATAACATGTATCCCTCTATACACATGAAAAACACAAGTCTTATTTATTATTGGTACGTTATAAGCGTACTTACATTGCAAGGTCTAACACAACCAGTAAGATGATTTATGGATCTTTTGCAACTGCTTCTGAATACATATTACACTGTTTATATAAAAATGTATGTTCATTTTTACCAACAAAATAATGCAAACATTTGTATCTCCCATCTCAAACTTTCTTAAGCTTCTGTAACAGTATATACAGAAGTAAGGATTACGTTTCTGTACGTAATACATTATTCGTAGGATAAGAAAGTGGTGGTTATCTTCAGGAAATAGACCTTACTGTAATAGATATAAGGGCTATATTTTTGTAATCCATTTATCCGTGATGAACACAAAAGGATCGGGTGGATAGATCGTGTCGTAGTAATATCTTTAAGATATTGCTTATTGTTATATGTTAACTTGATATGCTGTATTTATACCTTCATGTTTTTAAATCTTTATTTAGACATGCAGTATTATATTGATTAACGATTCATCGTTTTAAATAACGGGTAACAAGGATAATTTCCTTTGACGTTCAAGTTCAGTGACCTCAACGTAGTATAACATATTGATATATACCACCAAGCAGGCTTTACTCGTAGATAACATAACATTTTGTTCAAAGCAGGCCACATCTGGCCAGGCGCCTCTTCTTAAAATTAAGAAAACTTACGGCAGGATGTGATTACAATCAAATTAAAAACAGACTTACCGATATTAACAATGATTATTGAAGCTACACACACCTTACAATGACATACGAAGGTTTTAATTACTCCTCGGAAAATTAAAATCAATGTATACCCACCACTTTTATAAATTAAACATCTTGTACGTACAGATCGATCCGCAGGCGGTTCTACTTCTGTATTATTCATAGAACATAGTGTCTTATTTAAATGAAGCTTTTAAGGTTCTAATTATTCCATATTCCTTTACTCGTAGTTTCTTATACGTGGCTTAATTTATTTAAAAATGGAACATTTAAGACCCTGCGATTGAGTACTTTGTGTGAATTAGAATGAGTTATTAAGATTGTGAATAATTGATATTGTGATTTGTTTACTTTATTCTTCTTTCCACTGTGATTACAGTACTATATAGTTGTGTTATAATGTAACTACTTTATACAATATTAAACACTTTAAAAACATCAATACAGCTGTAAGTTACGCTCTTATTCAAAAACAATCTACCTATGTGTGTACATAGGTACACACATTAGTAGAATCACAAATCAGACGTCATAAGATATCGATACACTATCAGACAAAATCTGAAAAAGGTTTTATGTCAATCCCACTATCGCTCTAATGTGTACCTTTGACAAAAAGACAAACAAAACGATTGGTTTTGTAACAGTTCCCGGGATATTATTGCCCCAGTGCACACACTTGACAGCCATCACTTACACCGAAAATAACAATTCTTCACGTCAATAGTATTTTATTCGATGTTCTACCACAAAGAAAACAACTCTATTTTTACTCTACACACACGTAACCATCATTGGTTCATGAGACTTAATCCTTTAGTGAATGAATTTTGTAATGGATAATATAAAATGTTTGTTTGGCTTTTTGTAACACCTTTACATAAGCTTCATTAAATATCATCAAGGTATATCATCATGAATATCATTTCAGCCCAATGACGACTTCTGTAGGCCATAGGTTTCTCCACCTGATATATATACCTTAACCGATTCTGCGCCTCTTGCATCCAGCGAATTCCCGTGACCTTAACCAGATCATCGGTCCACGTTGTAGTACCAATGACTCCAACGCGCCGTCTATATATCAGTTCAGCGAGCAATGTGTCCTGCCTACTTCTGGTGGGCTATTCTTTGGGCTATGTTGGTTTTTCAAAGGATCTCTTCTTTTTTTGAATCATCACGCGAGCTAATTCCAAGCATAGCCCTTTTCATTAACTTTTCTTTGACTTGCCTTCTAATGAAGATAACCATCATTGACGTGCATTACCAAAATGTATTTCACGTCAATGTAGTTTGATATGCATCATTCCAGTACGCAATAACCCTTTGCTATAACAGTAATAACTAATTCTATACTCGGCGTCAAATATTCATTAATTTAGTTTGTATCTTGATTTTAAATTTAGAATGTTTTAACATTATAATTATTTATAAATAATTATAAATCAAAGTATCTTGACTTGGCTCACGATCGCTTGTAAATATTTGGGATATGCAGTGAACAACAATTGTATCAATAGTAGTTTCATCTCTTAGCTTAATTGCCAACTCTTTAGGAGGTTCTCGTTACGTAGCAGAATTAAGATTCTTATATCATATACTTATAGACATGTCTTGGGTTAGGAAGCAGCCTTTTCCGAAACTCTGGCTGCCCATGTAGCTTAGAACCTATTAGTGCCTTTTTTATAATAATAAGCGAAACAATCTATAAATTACATCGACGACGAGTTGCTAGTCTATCGGTTTTCTATCGGTTACATTTCGGGGAGTGCGCGTTGGAATTACACAATCTAATTCCGTCAAGCCCGTTCCATCATCGGACTACAAGACAAACGGCGATGCGCCATCGTTACATGGTGGACATCCCACCTATACGCACTAAACGTTTTGGGAATACCTTCATTGTGCGTAAGGCTAAGGAGTGGAATTCCCTGCCGAAGTCTGTGTTTCCCGATAGCAATAACCTAGGGGTCTTTAAGTCAAGAGTGAATAGGTTACTTTTAGGTAAGCGTGCTCCATCGTCGACCACATCATCACTTACCATCAAGTGAGATGGTGGTCAAACGCGAGCCTATTATAAATAAATAAAACATTTACCAAAAAATTAAAACGACTTCCAAAAAACACTGCGAAGTGAAAAATAACTTTAATTTCGGTAGTTGGTGTCTTTGGTTTTGTATATTCGTTTTTGGCACCGACTTCCGAAATTAAAGTTATTTTTCACTTTGCAGTGTTTTTTGGAAGTCGGTTTAACATTTTGGTAAAAAAAAATTAGCAAAAAATAGAACCGACTTCCATATCAAAACACTACAAAGGCAAAAACTTTTTAACAAAAAATAGAACCGACTTCCATATCAAAACACTACAAAGGCAAAAATAACTTTAATTTCGGAAGGCGGTGTCAAAAACGAAAATATATACAAAAGTAAAGACACCGCCTTCCGAAATTAAAGTTATTTTTGCCTTTGTAGTGTTTTGATATGGAAGTCGGTTCTATTTTTTGTTAAAAAGTTTTTTTTCACGCTTTTTAGTGGGTCGGTTTGTAATTTATGTAGTTACAAAAGCCATAATGTCAACAACTTATCACCTTTTACAAAATATTGCTTTTCTCGATGCATAGCCGTTAATTTTTGAGGAGTTCTCCTGGTACTTGACCATCAGCTCTACATCACCTTATGTATTGTGACGAGCATGAAGCGTTTAACATCCGTACTCAAGTAATCGAATCGCAATCCACCAAATACTTATTATTGAGGAATTTCAGTAGCCATCTGTGGTCTTCATCATCAGTTCAACTTCCCCAAATGGTACATTTCGGAAGCAACTGCTCAAGGTACTATAAGAAATACCCAAAACGCTATAGGTGTGCCTATACTATTTGAAGAGTTCCCTCGATTTCTCCAGGATCCCATCATCAGATCCTGATTTCGTAACAATGGGACCAACTAGAAAGTATACCCATTCAAACGCAAAAAGAATTTTTCAAATCGGTCCAGCCGTCTCCGAGTTATGAGGTAACATATATAAAAAAAAAAATGTGCAAGACGAATTGTAAACCTCCTTTTTTTGAAGTCGGTTAAAAGTTTTTATTTCACTCTTTTTAGTTGGTTGATTTATAATTTACCTAGTTACAAAAGCCTGAGCCTGCGCGCACTAGCGATTTAAGTTGGCCGATAGTTTGATCGGTCAGAGGATCAGTATAGAGTTATATGGCAGTGTGCGCACTTGACAATGAACAGTTGTACGACCGAACTATCGAATCCGACTGCCCGATCCCTATTCGATCAAACTATCGAACGACTATCGGCCGATTGCATATGTGCATGTAGGTGTATGCGAGTGCGCGCATTACATTCAACTAAACTGTCGATCGACTATCGACCGATCGCACAGTCAGTATGACGCAGTATGTGTGTGCGCGTACTTGCCAGGCGATTTTTCAGTCTGTCTGCTCGACTACAAATGGACTGTATCGGCCGAATTCAATCGAATAGTGCGCGCACCGCAATGAGACTAAACTATCGAGCGACAGTTTGAGCATAATCGTTGTACGATTGCGACTGAACTATCGACCAACTTAAATCGCTAGTGCGCGCAGGCTCTAAATCTCAACTACTTATTACCTTTTACAAAATATTGCTCTTCCCAATGCTGGGCCGTTAATTGTTGAGGAGTTCTCCTGGTACTTCACTATCAGCTTCACTTCAACATATGCATGGTGACGAACATATTGTGCTTAATAACCATATTCAAGTAATCGAAACGGAACCCATGAAATATATTGATAAATATAAATATATTCCTACTTATATTGAGTAGCTCCAGTGGCCATCTGTGGTCTTCATCATTAGGTCCACTTCACAAATGGTGCTTTTCGAATGCAACTACACAAGTTACTATAAAAAATACTCAAATCACTATAGGTGTGCCTATAATATTTCAAGAGTTCCCTCGATTTCTCCAGGATCCCATCATCAGATCCTGACTTGGTGGCAACGGGACCAATTTCAAAGTATACCCTTTCAAACAAAAAAAGAATTTTCCAAATCGGTTCAGCCGTCTTTGAGTAATCGGTGATCATACATAAATATATATATATATATATATAATGATAGTTTTCTATTTAGTTGTATTTTATTCAAAAAACTATTGCGTTACATAAATAGGTAAATTGTTATCAAGTAAACATAAAGTCCCTGAGCCCCCATCAGTCTTACGAGTATAGCCTGAGGCTAATGCCGAAACCACTTAACGATGGGGTTATCGCTACTTCCTAAGACATTTCTCGAGGGAGGTTTACACTGATACATTAATAGATTATAGGTACTCCGCGGCCCAAGCAACGATACTAACAGACTTTAGATAGTATTAGTTGAAGCAACAAAGTATTTTCCTAAAATCTCTCAGTACAATGAAGATTATAGGTATGTACGCTGCTTGTCATCGTAACATTGCGAGTTCGTATTTCTCCAACAACATG
The DNA here is from genome assembly GCA_943138885.2 of Tholera decimalis. NCBI lineage: Eukaryota > Metazoa > Arthropoda > Insecta > Lepidoptera > Noctuidae > Tholera > Tholera decimalis. The sequence goes on along the minus strand of OW964552.2, from coordinate 21,043,222 downwards.
ATAATTTCCGATGAAATCATTACCTGCCGTCTGAACATGTCCTTACATCTGGCGCAGAACATTTTATTCAAATCGCAACAAAACTCCTTTTATAGCTTCAATAAGACATGAATATTTTTCTTGGCTGTTCGAGAGACGACTTTCGTTTCATCACTCTATCCAATTTCGTTCCTTCTACGTTGCCCTTGGGCTTATTACAAGGCTCAAGACGGGTCTGTACTCTCTATATATGTTTGTGCGTGCGTAAGCAGAACGAATAGTCTGCTAACCTAACAAACGCTAAAAGCACCCGATGACTGTCGGCCTTGCAAATTTTTCACAGGGCACTAACCACACGAGAATGTCCTCGGTGACCCACAACCTAATTTTTTATCTAACGTCTACTTATATAATATTTACTCAAAAAATATTCAAGTCACTGCGACTCGTGGACGTTTCACGCTATTTTGGTGTTAATTAATTTTAATTAATTTCGTGATGTGAATTGATTGCACTAAAAAGTAATTACATTAACCATGATATAAATTGGATTAAATTATTAAGGCTACACGATAGGTTTTTAAATCTGTCTTGTTTACATTAGCTATTGTTTCTTTAAAAGAAATCGTATAAAGTCCAGCTACAAAAGGAATGGTATAAAAAGGTTGTAAAAACTTGCGACGGCTGAAGGCGGAGAAGTAGGAAAACTTCGTGCTTCCGTTGCTTACAGTATTCTCATCGGAATCCTGTAAGAAAGGGTCCACTGTTAGGGTAGGTACGGTCCTTTGTGCACATGTACACATTCAAAAGTATATAAATTGAAATAACCTCTTTTCAAGAAATGTTAAGTACATTAATTATGTTTTATTTCTTCTTTTCAAAATCTCGGTAGTTCATATTATGATTGATTTATTGTTCTGTGACTTTATATCATATATTATGGTATTGCTTCTTAAACACTTGTTATCACATCATTTAAATTTTTTTAACCAGTTACCTCAATCACCATTCCCAAATATCTTAGCAAATTGACTTTTGTCTGTTTCATTCATTCTGCTGCTCATCAAATATCATCATTTTAGCGATATGACCGCACATTGTAACATCTTTTTTCGCCATAACTCCTTATTTAATAACGTTACAGTTTACAATAAAAATTATAATAACTATCTATCTAACATACCTACCTTATGTTAAACTCAAAGGTACATATATTAATTTCAATATATAAGTAAAATACGTGCATAGGTATATCATATCTGTTCATTGTTCACTAGTTCATTGCAAGCAATCATATTTTCGAATACAAAATGCCGCTATGCATTCTTTTAGATTTCATATGATCGGATTTATGTATAGAAAGACAACGCCGATTATAGCTATTCGAAAGATCCTCTTTGGAGGAAAATTAGGTACCATTGTATCTAAACAGTTTTAACATACATTTTTTCTGAGCGCTTTAATTAAGATAACATAATCTGCAAAGCCGTAGAGTTTCTGAGAAAATGTTTATATTGTTTTATGTAAAATACCGCTTACAAGCTCTCTGTTGAATTTGATTTGATTATAAACCTGAGGCAAAATAAATGACGACATCTACGAATTTTTGAAGCTCTGCTTGTGTCCTAAAGCTGGGCGTAGATTAATATAAGCCTGTTTATTCTTCGTATCAAAACAGAAATGATTGTACGTACACTACATAATATCAAAAAGTCTCTTAATCGAATCAGTGGAATCAGGCGTTATTACACAGAAATCTATCTAAGTATCTAATAATGTCATAAATAATATTTATTTTGCAAATTGCCTATAAATAACGGATTTACACGTCATTTATACGTTTCAAATTTAACCTAGATGAGGCCGGTATGAAAAGAATATTAAGTGGTTATTCCGTCAAAAACGAATTGTATGAGATTAAATCTAATATACACTACGCAGTCCGCAACTATTTGCACATGCAGTCGGTGCGGTGATGTAACTTTTAACCCTTACGTTTATATATCAATGGATCAAATGGATCGGCAATGGATTAACATCTCCTGATATGCTCCGTAAAGGAGCTCAACATAATTATATTGAGTTATAGAGGTTTGGGTTGCATGTTGCATTACTGCACCTTTTTGTACTCTAGCTGGTACAAGTTTTTAGTGAAAATATCATTAAATATTGTGCATAAAATATTTCCATGTACAAAACCATTGGTCTTAATCGGAAACACAACAATAGGCCTGACCTGCTTTGAATTGTAACTGAGCAGTAAATTACTTTACCATTTTTGTTTTATTATGCTCGCTTTCTTACATACAGGACGGCTATTTCACCTGTCAGTTATCGAGTTATCGTACGAGAAATCAGGACATCTCTATTGTGTATAGTAGTTTATCAGACGCGATATAGATCGACTATTTATATATACAACGTGTAATTTAAAGGGTATATACATACCAAGTGCATGGCTGGTTTGGATGATAACAAACGATATGGCAAGGGTTTTGTAATCCTAAGTCTACGTGTGTAGAACTTATTACAAATTCCAATACACTGATACCAGAGATCGAATTTTTCAAATTAAGAAGATCGAAAAGAATTATCGTGTTATTGGCAAGTGACGTGGAAAGTTATTGACCCTCGTAGTGCTGTGACACGGTTGTTATGATTGATATGCAAGAAACATATGAAACCGATAATTTGGTATCAATTCTTTGAGTCACTTATTTTGTGCTGAAACTGGACATAGAGATTCCATACCAGATGTTGTCTCCAGCCCTTTTGGATTGATATGGGGTTTCCGTTACACGTTGTATATTGTACATTGATAAAAAATAATAAAAATGTATAAAGTAGTAAGTAGTGTATCGTGATTACATGTTGACAAAATATGTAATCACCAAAATAAAAGAATAGATAAAACCAGAAACAAAATAATTAGTATAAAACTAACCATCACAAAATTTAGTTGTTGTAAATTATATATTAATTTTTTTTTATTCCTACGACATCACTAAGAACGACGTTGACCTATTAAGCCCATACCGCTCTTGATACAAAGCTACAAACCAGAGAATCATTACAATAGCCAAATGTTCCGGCACAGTCGTGTTAACTGAACTTACTAAATGTGTTACGGAAGCCAAACAAATGCAGCTTAAAGGAACTTTCAACACAGAAAACCACGCAACTAGTGCTGTATACTTCGCACTGCACATATATGTATATAGTTAATTGCATTACATAACTAGAACCGCGAAAACCGACATTACTACGCCATAAAGGTGCTTTCAATGTATTATTGTTACCGTGGACGTGCTGTATTATTGTACCCGTATCTATACTAATTACAGTACCCACGCATATCACAATTGAGCCTTTCATATTAAAATATCCTTTTTTTATTTCGTAGTGCCGTGTCATTTAATATGTCATATAAATATGTGTAAGCATAGCAATCTACGTGCTTATGCAAATAGTAACATAAACTGAGTTTACAGTACACATTATGCGTGCAGGCACGTGAGGTTAGCCGTTAATATTCAACATGTAGTCGTGTAAAGGTGCCAAGCTGAACGCAAGCTGGATGCAGGAAGGTGACTCTAGTAGGTACAAATGCTAGCATTAATTGGTGACCCCTTTTGTTCTACGGTATTTTGCATGAAGGGTAGTTCACAGTTGTTGTTCCTATGGGTGTTTAAAAAAAAGCTTGTGTTAATTCTCTAAGCCACAAAATTACTTGTAAATTTTACTCAAGTTAAATAAATACAAACATAAATGTATGTCTATATCACTGCGCTTTATCATTAGAACTTAAAACGAGATGAATAAATTAAATTAATTTCAATTTTTTATTCAAATAGCATATTTACAGAAAAGTACAGATAATCCAGAAAGTAAATATGTATAATAGTTCTTAGAGGGTTATCTAAGTGGCTGAATAAGCATTGGTAAAATTATAATGTATCTTAAATTCAATAAAGGTAAAATATACTTAATGGTTACCTACAGTAATGTAGCGACCTGCCTGACGTAGGTCTTATAAAAACCTGTGTTTCAGGACCACACAATACATCGATAATATGAATTGAGAAGAAATATAATAATAATAATGTTAGACATTTACCATGTGTATTTATTGTTTTGAGTTTCCGATATTTCGGCACTGTTGCAAGCGCAATGAATGATCATTGCATTGGATGAACTGAAGTGATAAATACACATAGTACCTAAACATCCCGTGTTAAGTTCTAATGTTACTTTTTAGTGACCATTTATGTATATATCAGTTTTATATATATATTGCAGTTTATGTTTTACGACTTATTTCGCCGAGCTACATAATTATTACGTAAATGTCGAACAAGCATTCGATTACAAAACGCTCCCACGTTTCATAGATTTCAATATAACCTCGTAAAATTCTGATTTGATTCTGATTATTTTTCGCCACTTGATATCGAAGATACGCAATTTCTTTTGCTTCAGAAATGGAATAAGATAGTTTCTAACATTTATTGTTAGTACATTTTTTTTTGCTATCGTCATCAATAGAATAACAAGACTGTAAAATTCGTTTGAAATTTATATTATACTAGTACCCACGCGGGGCTTCGCTCCCGTGGATTCTACGACGGTAAAAACATAACTCTCCTTTTTTGCAGTCGCGTAAAAAGTAGCCTATAACCTTCCTCAAGCTACTTCCATACCAAATTGCATCCAAACTCACCCAGTATTTAAGAGAGGATTAGCGCGTTCAAGCAAACAAACAAACTTTTCCGCTTTATAATATTAGTATAGATAAATTTCAAACACATTTTTCAATGGTTAGATCTTTTTTTCCTGAAGCATAAATGGTTGCTACTCTTCACTTGAATGCTGTATAAATATATATATAATGAATGGCGTTTCGAACGCCATTTATTCCTCAGGTAAAATTTATCTGAACATTGAGAAAAACACAATTTTGTTTTATATAAAATTTCATATCGATCATACTCTTATTAAGATTTAATCTTCACAATCAATAATCGCGGCAGCATCACGAAAATTCTCTTTTATTTTTGTTACAAAGTACTAAACTTCTTTTATCCATTAACTGGGGGTAAATTGTTTTTAGATGAAGTACTTGAAAGTGTTGCAAGTTAATGGAAAAGGTTGGTACGCCTCTGTAATATTAGCAGGGGAACGGTAGGGAGCAAAGTACTGAAGTACCTCCCCCTGGCTCTTTGAAAGCTAGACATTAACTAGAACAATAATCAGCAACACACGATCATACTTTAGTAATCAGCCCAACAATAAGAACTGTTGTTAACTGTACGGAACAGCTCGACGGCACAGCATGGTTACTTAGTAAGTTTATGTGCTTTTACATTGAAGGCTCGCTTACTTTTTGCGGTACTTTCGTAGTTATTACAACCCGTTTGTTTATCGAATACGGGAAAACGCGTCGTAACATTGTTTCCACTTTTTTATCGCGTTATCCATAATCGAAACGAACATAACAACACAGAATACTTCGCTTTAGTAATTTAATGCAAGTTAGTTACTAACATACCTACATACACACACGTCGTAGCACAGGACGCAGTCACGTCACGTCATTAGAGAGGGCTTTGTATTTTTCCAATTAAATACACTCAAAATGAAAATTAAGCATTAACGCGGAAGCTCGTTACAAACAAACTAATTAACATCTAATACTACAGCAATAAACCAATATCGATTAAAACAATGAAAGTTTGAACAACGATACTCCTCAGCGAAATAATTAAGAAGCAGCATGTGATGGTAGAACAGTGTTCCTGTATCACTCGAAGGTTGTGCCCCCCAGTTGTTGTCAAGTGTTAAGCATGGAGGGTACGGCGTGAAGCGAGCCCTGGGCGGGGGCGGCTCGCGGCGCGCGCGCTGTGATGCGATGGGCCAGGACTGGTGCTTCAGACGCAAGAGGAAGCGTAGCAGCAGTCAGGAGGACCACCCGCATCACACCCGGTAACTGTAACCTGTATCATAACTATAGGATGGCCGAACATCCCACCCATACGCACTAAACTTTTTGGGAATACTTTAATTGTGCGTTGAATTCCTTGCCGCAGTCTTTGTTTCTTGATAGCTATAACCTGGGGGTACTTAAGTCAAGAGTAAATAGCTTATTTCTAAGTAAGCGTGTTTCATCTTCGACCACATTATCGCTTACCATCCAGTGAGATAGCGGTCAACTGCGAGCCGAACTGTAAAAAAGGAAGGATCTATAAAACTTGTACTGACTTAAACCACACGATATTCGGCAAATACATGTGGCCAGGGTGATATTGAGCTAGCCAATTTCGTCACATTCCCCAGTCTAGTATTGGCCGACATGAATTCATGTTGAGACTCTTGAGACGCGCGCAGGACTTGGCTCGCTGAGTACTAGGCCTGTGTCTTTTCAGGGAACATACCCCAAGACATGTACAGAATACTTGAATAGCCGGCGTAGCTGTGGCTTATTTAAATTCTATGATTCCCGATGTTATAGTTTGTCTACACGTGCCTAAGTTGAATAACCTTGTCAATTTAAATAGCAATCATTATTCAAATTTCACACAAATGGCCCTTATTTAACAAGATGAATGAAAATATATCCTGTTCAAATAACGAGTTTAATCATCACTGAAACACAAACAAATAAACTAGATGGCATATACATATACCTGCTGGTGAGTGTTAACTTTTAACATAAGAGTGAAATCCTCCGGTTATGTACCTACGTAGAAACCTATACTAAACTGATACGTATTATACTTAAGATTTTCTTACATTTTCCTTATACCTAAGCCAAGTGATCTGATTAGTTGGCCGAATAAACAACTAATCAAATTACTAGATATGCTAATCCTTTAGACTTACTAATCCGCGATTTGTTCACATTGTTCCGGATTACTGTAAAACCAAGTACCTACGTCAGCAAAGCTGCGTCGCCTTATTAATTTCGATTTTATCTCATGAAGCAACTCCAGCGCCATCTGTGAGTTGGACGCAAGTTTTAGTTACAGGTAGGGCGTATACAGGCCCTGACGTCGTCGCTACGCTAGGTTAACTTAAAGGGTCGCTAGATGTCGCTTGGTACCTTCTTACGAAGTAACCATTTATCTAGTTTATATCATGTTTAGAAAAGGTATATTTTTTTTCTGTTAACGCAACTCCGATCTCCAAGATACAGGCACCGCCTAGTTTGGAGACATCCCTGTTAACTAAACATTGCTTTGTTACAGACTACAATGTATCCGTATCGCTAATTATTTAGGTTAAGAAATTCTGTAACTAAGGTTCAATAACTTTTTTCTTATTCTTATCTGCTCAAGAAAAATAATATTGATGTTTATATAAAAGCTTCATCAAATTAAGGAAAACGAAAAGACATTATGTTAAAATATTTCCAACTTCCATCAAGAAATAATATGGATGAATATTCCTTAATTCTGTTCGTAAAAATTTGCTAATAAAAGTGTTCGTCTGAAGTTAAAGCGGAATGTCTAATCCGGCGCTAAATAATAAATAACTTTTAGACTTCTGTAATAAAAAGGCTTTATTAAGATCTCAATAGTTCCCAGTTTTGTTCCCATTTATAAAATACTTTTGTGTGGAATAAAGTAGCCTTTTTGCTGTTCCAGACTGTAATCTATATCTATTGCCAACCTCATCTAAATCCAGTCAGTAATTTGTAACTGACAGAACTAGTAACAAACATCCATCCATCCTCACAACACTAACGCATTCATAGTATACAATCTAATTCCCCCAAACCCGTTCCATCATCGGACTACAAAACGAATGGCGATGCACCATCGTTACAGGTGGACATCCCACCCATACTCACAACACTGTTTGAGAATACTTTCATTGTGCGTATAGCTTAGGAGTGGAATTCCCTGTCGGCGTCTGTATTTCCCAATAGCTACAACCAAGGGGTACTTAACTCATAGTAAATAGGTTACTTCTAAGTATGCGTGCTTGAATTCGACCACATCGTTGTTTACCATCAGGTGAGATAGTGTAGATATTATTCAAACGCGATCCTATCATTAGGAAAAAAACTTTCAAAAATGATTCATTTTTCTACCCGGTATCTAGTAGGTATTACTCTGTAGTCAATCCTTCATGACTAAAGATCGCAATCACCATTATTTATCCAGCACTTCGTTAGGCTTTTGGTTAAAGCTGTTCAGTTTCAGTTGATCCAACCACCGCGTAGCGTAACGAAGAGGGCAAGAGATTGAGAGGGAGATCCCCTCTCAATCGCTTGACCTCTTCGTTTGTGCCAACTATCAAATTCTCATCATGTCAATAATGCAGCTAAAATAGCCGAGGATGCGGCTTAGGAATATTGTGGACAATCGATCTTCGATATCGTGTTTTAAGTTCCAATAGACACATTAAACGCCGTCTACAGTATACGTAGCAGAGAGAATATGTATTCTAGTCCGATTTTTTGCTGTAATAGGCCTACGTAATTTTACGAGGATTATCTAACGAGATACCACGGCCTCGGAACCTACAGGCAACGGAGGGAACAGGGTGGGTTTTAGTCAGTAGAAGTCTGACACTCCCTTCCGCTCCACCCAAAACGGTAAGAGAATTAACCCACAGAAAAAAATTACTAACATAATTGCTTAATATTTTCACACGGCAAAAACTTAAGTCATACTTAATTGGCCAAAAACGTAAAGCTACGCTCAAAATATGAATATATACTTATTTGTAGTTTGTTTCAAGCTTTTAATTAAGGTCCATACAACTCGCGACAATAGCATAAAATATTAACGCTTATGTGGCAATCATCTGTGTACACCAGTAGGTAATATTCTCCTTTGTTGAATTATGGCAGCAATTTTCGTATCCTATTGTCAACATCGTTAATAAGTAAATTGTATTATAACATGGTATTGATAATTCGGGGACTATACAAAGGTTTTATGGTGTCAAATTAGCTTCATCCTTTACTTCAAAACTGTCTTTACTGAAGTAGATAGTTCTAAAGGTTATAATAATTGAGTATTCAAAAGCTAATTTTGTCCTTAAACCGTGTTACTGTTAAGTCTAGTTGTCAAAATATTATCACTGGTTTTGGAAAACGAGACTGGCGATTACATAATTGTATTATTTACTTTTCACAGTTCCGATACGACATTGTTTGAATCTCTGCTGATATACATTACATATTCTTTAAATTGACACACAGATTAATTTATAAGAACAAAATTGAGAGCAAATTCTTGCTTTATTTTTACCGCATTTTCTGGGAGAGCCATTATTATCAATGGTGCGGTCAAGAGCGTTCCTTTGCGCCTAAAACTCGGCATCAAGGATTTTTATCTGCATTTTTATGAAAAACCTAAGTATTCATTCAATTAGTTCTAATTCCTTTTGCTAAGGGGAAAGTAAAGCACTAATTAGAACTAATTCTATCTCATACGACCGGTTTCAATAGGTCATCATTAGGTACTAGCTTTCGGACTAAATATATTTATTTATTATATAATTTATTGTACACAATATTTCTACGGATAAAAAAAAAATTAAACTAGTGTACAATAGGCGGTCTTATCGCATAGGGCGATCTCTTACAGACAACCTTTGGATGGACAAAAATTAAAGGAGACAGATTAAGGGCTGTCAGTGTACAAACAACATAAATAATATTAATTGAACATAATAATATAAAATACATACAATACCAAAATCATATACTAATGAATATTACAAGTATAATTGAGAAAGAAGGGGAATACTTATAGGGAGAGGTAATCCTCCTACACCATTATTTTGAACACTGGCAGCGTTTGAGCACGCCTCACTTCTATATGTAATGCATTCCACAAACGAGCTGCTTGAATAGTGAAAGATTTGTCAAAGAAAGAAGTGGAACGAAAATACCTAGGACTGAAAGCAATACAGTGAAATCTGTTAATCCATATCCCATCAAAAACATAAATGTGAAATGAGAGCAAAGTTCAATATTATGATAAATGCCTTGGTTGTTGACTTCAACGACAAAAGAAGTGAAATCTAAATAATCATAATCATAAACTTTATTTCAAAAAAGGATATTTGTAATACATTCATGGGTAATAAATCTAAAATGTGAACTAGTAGTACTTATAATATACTACAAATCTGTGGGTGTGGTTCTGCTCTCCTAGGTAAGCTGCGATACAGCCTGTGTTTAGGAGAAGCAGTGCCCGCCCCATTCTTGAATATAATTAATTTTCTAACAATTAAATTAAATTAAATGGGTGCCAAGTTCAATGGTCAGTCCTGAAATTTATTTATAACAACATAAAATATAATTTATTCTTATAACTTAGGAGAATATATTGTAGCCTAAGGTTTGACCTGGCTAGTTCTTATATACGAATTATTATGTTCGATGGTTAGTTTCTACCAGCAAGCCAAATTTTCGGAATAATAAAATAAAAACCGACAAGTAACAGGCTTAGAACTTGCAAAGGCTATAATATAATTTGTATATGAAAACTAGCCAAGTCAGACCTTAGGCTACAATATATCGGGCACGCCGCAATTGCGGCGGTAAGACCCCTCTTTGAGGAGTGGCTAGATCGGCGTCACGGCGTCCTGACCTACCGCATGACGCAGGTCCTCACCGGACACGGAAGTTTCGGGAGGTACCTGTGTCTGATGGGTAAGGAAGAGACGCCTGGGTGTCACCACTGCGAGGGTCGCCCTGAGGACACAGTCGAGCACACGGTGCAGGACTGCCCAGCTTGGGCAGAGCACCGACGTGTCCTCACGGCGACAATAGGCGGAGACCTCTCGCGCCCGGCCTTGGTCGAGGCCATGCTGCGGGGCGAGAGGGAGTGGGAAGCGGTCGCCTCCTTCTGCGAAGCAGTCATGCTTTCGAGGGAGGAGGCGGGCCGCGTGAGGGAGAGGATGGCGTCCTCCCTCCAGCCCAGCCGCAGTGGTAGACACCCACGGCGTCGGACGTCGGCCGACGATCTCCGGCCACCGTAGGCGCGGGCATGCGGACAGCGAGTAAAGGGCAACTCGCTGTCCGACCATGGACCATGCCCGGGTCGACGGCGCGTCGTGTTCCACGCGCGCCTCAAAGAGCGTCAGCAACATGACGAGGCTCCCTCTGCAGAGGGCCGAAGCCTGCCGGGGTCGTGGGACTCATCCCGTTACCGTGGCCCCGGTATGTAAAGGGTTATTGAAGGAACACCGTGGATTTTAGTCAGTAAAAGTCTGACAGTCCCTCCCACCCTGCCCGGAGTGGGAGGACTTATTTGATAATTTTACCACATTAAAAAAAAAAAAAAAAAGGCTACAATATATTCTCCTAAGTTATAAGAATAAATGATATTTTATGTTGTTATAAATAAATTTCAGGACTGACCATTGAACTTGGGACCCATTTAGATTTCACTTCTTTTGTCGTTGAAGTCAACAACCAGGCATTTATCATAATATTGAACTTGGCTCTCATTTCACATTTATGTTTTTGATGGGATATCATTACTTTTTGTACATAAATTAGTACTTAGTAGGTACTTATTTATAACAAAATTAATACTAAATGGTTTTTTGTTAAACTACTGTATTTTCCTACGTTTACGGGGTATAATTGTCCTTTTTGTGTTATTTTCTATATTTTCATGTACATTTGAAATGTTCGAGTGAATTGCCCATTCAGTATCAGTCCGGAATTCTTTTTACGCGTTTTGCCTCCATGTTTTAGTGACCCTCTAAGATAATAGGTGGCGCTAGTGGTTGTACAATACATATGTTAGTAAGGGCGAATATTAAAAGATTAACATTAAACGACTACTTTAGTTAAGTTCATCCAGGTAAATTTAAATTCCCAAATTTAACGGTTTCTATGTAAATAAGCTTCGATATGGTAACAATGGGTTACCTAGCTGTATTCTTGATTCTTATTTCAAAATAAAAAATAAGTACATAGGTAAGCTAGAGTATATTGAAGATAATACTGGAAATAACTTTTCTCCGCGTTTATTAAAAAGGCTGTATTTTTTACAAACACTTTCATTTTATAAATAGTCTTATATTTGAATCTTGCTACCTTTGATCGTTGCCTTGAATGTCATTAAGATATGCACTTTACTCTGGTGTACGCCTTTTTATGAATTACTTGGCTAGGATTTAATAAGTAATTGTTTAATATAAATACACTAGTAAACCTAACTAGGGACATAAAAAAAAAAACAATAATAGAGTTAGGCGTTGAAGTACTCCTCAACATCGCTGTCGTCCGGAAACGTGCCCATAAGACTAGCAGCACTGCCACGTTCCTTGGCAATGCATATTCTTTGGTTCAAATAACGAGTCAGCCCTCTGATCACGCATGGAATCGATTTTATGTATATTAAAAATATTTTATAGATAAACAGAGCGGTCAACTTACATATAGGTCTAGTTTAAACTAAAATGATTGCTAAAAAAGCAACCATAGTATTGGGTTATAAACTTTCTGTAGCTTAATAATCAATGATACTACTTTATTTCAGCTAGTTTATTTGCAATTTTCATTTAAATAGATTTAAATTAGATCAAGAAGGCAACAGTGTATCTGATCAGCAAGGAAGAATGATTTTTCATGTTGATTGAAGGGTAAAAGTGTCTGGTTCGCCTCCAATCCATACATCCATATCCATACTAATATTATAAATGCGAAAATAATTTTGTCTGTCTGTTACCTATTCACACCTAAACCGCTGAACCGATTAAGAGGAAATTTGGTATGGGAATAGTGTAGGGCCCTGGGAAGGACATAGTTTTTATCCCGGAATTCCCACGGGATCGTGAATTACGCGGGAAAAAACCTCCCACGCGAACGAAGTCGCGGGCAAAAGCTAGTATTATTATGATTGCGAAAGTTCAGTTGTACGTGTTAGTGTATGTTTACTACACAATAACGCCGGAATAGCCGAAGGGCTCTAGATGAGGTGAGATTTGGCACAAGGACAGGTTATAATCTGGAATAGTATAGTAATAGGTTTCTTTTTACCTCGGGAAAATGGCCGAAATTTCCACCCCAGTCGTGTGCGGCTAACACCCAGTACCCATAATTTAAACTGCTCCTATGTCTCCCGTTATTAGGTACTAGGGGTGATCCAAAAGTAATGATAATCATAATAAAACACGGTAATTATGATTTAAAAAATAATTTATTTTTAAACGTAGTCTCCTAACAAATCAATACACTTAGTTCATCTTTTTTCTAAACCTAGGATTCCCTTAGAAAAAAAATCTTTATCTTGACTCTCCCAAAACGCCTTAACAGCAGCCATCACTTCACTATCGTCTTCAAATTTTCGACCTCGGAGGTATTCCTTGAGCCGAGGAAAGAGGTAGAAGTCACTGGGGACTAGATCTGACGAATAGGGGGGGTGTTCGAGCAATTCGAAACCCGTTTCTTGAATGGCAGCTATCGCAACTGCGGCTTTGTGAGAGGGTGCGTTGTCTTGCTGAAACAACACTCCAGCTCGCAATTTGCCGCGTCTTTTTTCCTTGATAGCCTCCCGCAATCTTCTTATTTGGTCTGCGTAGTAAGAGCCTGTTATAGTGGCTCCCTTTTGCAAGTATTCCACCATAATGATTCCTTTAGCGTCCCAAAAAACGGATGCCATAACCTTCCCCGCCGAACTTGACACCGTTAAGGCTCGTTTCACGTCATCGATTGTTGCTTACTTTCAGGATCAAAATGGTGAATCCAGGTTTCATTCATGGTCACAAAACGTGACAAAAAATTTTCCTTATCTGCTTGGAACTATTCGAGATTCGTCCTCGAAATGTCGACTCGTTTCTTCTTTTGCTCTTCGGTTAACATTCTCGGTACCCAACGCGCAGATACCTTTTTCATTTGCAATTCGTTCGTAAGCATTCTTTGAATGCAGCCATATGAGATCCCTGAAACCTCAGCTATATGCCTGATGGTCACTCTTCGATCTGCCATTACAATATCTTCGACTTTTTTAACGTTCTCTTCAGTGAGAGACGTGGATGGGCGTCCCTCGCGATGTTCATCTTCAGTGGATATTCTCTGCCCAGGCTAAACTCCTTGGCCCATCGTGCAACTGCAGAATATGGAGGAACAGAGTTCCCCAATGCTTCCACCAAGTCGCTGTGTATGTCTTTAGTAGACATTTTTTTCATACAGAGGTACTTGATCACAGCTCTAATTTCGTTTTTTTCCATTTTGATGTTTCAACTTCGACGGTTTGTATTCAAATGAATGCAACTCCCTTTTTTTTTTTTTTTTTTTTTTTTTTTTTTTTTTTTTTTTTTTTTTTTTTTTAGGTAGGGCCACTTGTAGATCAGCACACTAAGGCTGTGAGTCTACTTAACCGGACTTTCCTGTGGTGACCTCTAATAAATTAAAGGCCCCCAGCCAGGGCGAATGCAACTCCCTGGAATCGTGGTCTATTTATATGATTTTTTCATGGTGACTTAGTGGGTAAACAAGCTATAAAAAATTTTTTTTTTGGATTTTTCTGAGAACTGGAAATATCCGATTATTATTACTTTTGGATCACCCCTCGTAGGTGCTCTTTTGTCACCGAATTGCTTCTGGTAAGGTAGGTTTAGGTACTGATTTTTGCATACTTTGTTATTATTGTGCATCAAACTTTTACCTATAAGTACCGGTATATTTTTAGTATTCGCTATTTTTAAAACTTGACCCAGGTGCCTATTATATATACGAATAAATTGCTTGTCAAAAGCATGGATTTGCTTTTACCTGAGACTCATTATTACCGGTGAAATGTAGATAATAATGTAGGCAAAAATAAGTTTTCATTCAGATCAAAATTTATATACGATTTGGTATATCGAATACATCTTGACTTGCAAAAATAAAATTACCTGTTTTTATTAGGGTTCCGTAGTCGAATGGAAAACGTAACCCTTATAGTTTCGTCATGTCTATCTGACAGCCTGTCCGTCCGTCCGTATGTCACCATTTTATTCTGAAACTATTAAGACTACTCATATGAAACTTGGTAGGTAGATGTACATATTCTGTGAACCGCTTTCCGGTATTTACTAAAACTGTTTTTTTTTTTAATCAAACCTGTATGTATATATATATATATATAACCTATAAATGTGTCCCCCCCTAACATATATAATAATGGAGTGAAAAATCTAAAAAATATGTGTTATAGATTTTAATAAAAACATTCAAGGAAAATTAGTTTGAACGAGATCGGGTCAGTAGTTTTTGAGATATAGCACATTTTCTGAAACCGTAAATATAACTTTGGATTTCATACAAACACTATGAAAAACAAAGTTATTTGGCGTAGTTACTACGGAACCTTTCATGGGCGAGTCTGACTCGCACTTTTTTTTTTTTTTTTTTTAACGTGGTATAATTATCAAATAAGTCCTCCCACTCCGGGCAGGGTGGGAGGGACTGTCAGACTTTTACTGACTAAAATCCACGGTGTTCCTTCAATAACCCTTTACATACCGGGGCCACGGTAACGGGATGAGTCCCACGACCCCGGCGGGCTTCGGCCCTCTGCAGAGGGGGCCTCGTCATGTTGCTGACGCTCTTTGAGGCGCGCGTGGAACACGACGCGCCGTCGACCCGGGCATGGTCCATGGTCGGGCAGCGAGTTGCCCTTTACTCGCTGTCCGCATGCCCGCGCCTACGGTGGCCGGAGATCGTCGGCCGACGTCCGACGCCGTGGGCGTCTACCACTGCGGCTGGGCTGGAGGGAGGACGCCATCCTCTCCCTCACGCGGCCCGCCTCCTCCTTCGGAAGCATGACTGATTCGCAGAAGGAGGCGACCGCTTCCCACTCCCTCTCGCCCCGCAGCATGGCCTCGGCCAAGGCCGGGCGCGAGAGGTCTCCGCCTATTGTCGCCATGAGGACACGTCGGTGCTCTGCCCAGGCGGGGCAGTCTTGCACCGTGTGCTCTACGGTGTCCTCAGGGCGACCCTCGCAGTGGTGACACCCAGGCGTTTCCTCCTTTCCCATCAGACACAGGTACCTCCCGAAACTTCCGTGTCCGGTGAGGACCTGCGTCATGCGGTAGGTCAGGACGCCGTGACGCCGATCTAGCCACTCCTCAAAGAGGGGTCTTACCGCCGCAATTGCGGCGTGCCCGGAGTCTGACTCGCACTTGGCCAATTTTTACAGTAATCTTACTTTTGAAAAAAACACTTATGTCTAAAAATACAAAAGTCATGATTATTACAAAAAAATGTCGTCTGTCGAGTCACACACGAACTCCCAAGAATCTCACTAACCATGAAAATAATAGGGTTGTTTCCTGTGTTACAAAATTATTATTTTATTTGTCCGTTTCTTTTTTCTTTTTTTTTAACAATATTTTCAAAAAATATTGTTTAAGTATTTATTCCCTTTTCAAATCAATAAAAATTTACAAAGATTTTCTTCGAAGTTCAGAAGTGAGCTGCGGACGTCACAGAGTATTAAAAAGTAGACCACTGCGTGACGTCACGTGTAATTTCAACTCACTCTATCGTCTTAATTTTACAATTACGTGAAAAAAAAAATGTGTCCAATATTTTTTGTTAACCTAATTGAAGAACCTTAATAAAATATTTTAGGAGATGAACCCTATTAAAACCGAGATAAACATCAGCTTCTCAATCCATATACACATTTATGTAGTCTGTAAACCAATCTAATGTTTTGAGTTCCCCAGCGGCTTGTGGGTCGAACAGGGCGCTGGTGGTAAGTAGATAATTGACTCGTAATGGCCCCCGTCGACGCTGATGCGATTCGCTTCTAACCCCTCATAACACACAATGACTGCTTACTGGCATAGTTCGCTGCTGCTCCTTATAATGATGTTATTCAGTGATAGCGTGCAAATTGCCTTATAAACGGTCTGCTTTGAACAGATGTTGTTTGGCCTTCAGGGATTTATTTATTTATTGGTTTATAATTATACAGCAATCACACCAATTGGAGAACTGATTACGCCAGAATCCAACATCCAAAGAGCAGTGGAGTGCTCGAATCGAAAGGACTGGTGGTGGGTCACGTACGCTCACTTCTGCAACATCAGGGCACCATTTCTTCAGGGTATAATATGAACATCTATACTGCACACATAGCATAAATAATGCTATGACTTTCACATAGTAATGTTGTAGTTTCAAAAAAAAATACGGAAAATTTTGAAATGTCAGCGACTTTAGGTTGACATAATATGTATATGGGATCTGTGGCGCTTTATTTAAAGGGAAATTTTAGTGACAATGCATTACTTAAAAGGTTTGTTAAATTTTGGTGTACAATAAAGTATATTCTATCTATCTATTAGAAATTAGAAATTATTTGTTAACATAGGTAGAAAAGTACAGATCTTATATTTATAAATAGAGCGCTATGTTATGCCAGGAGGCGTACAAATGCGGTGTGCAAATCCTTGAGATTAAATCCTTGAGTATCATTATTCCAAATATTGTAAAAATATCATGCATTATTTTAGTATTACATTTTAATAAATTAAACACTAACTAATAATTATGTCAGATCTAAATGAGGAATTATTAATATCTTAAAAAGAAAATGTCAAAATAATTAAAGTGTCAATAAATGTCAAATAATCAAAATGTCAAATAATTAATACGTAAAATAATTGAAAGTCAACGGAATTATACTATAAATTAACTATCTATCTACTTTAATTTATTCACTACAGCCTATAACCACAATTCGAATCTATATCTTCTAATACCTATCTTTGATTCATTCATTTGCTTTTGTCACGTTATTCAAATAAGGAAAAGGAAACCACTTCTTGTTACTTTTTTGGAATAGTTTTCCTTCCTCACATTTTTAATTGAGACCTGGTAAAGCCAGGCTGCGATGAAAGATGCGAGTAAACAGGAAAAACTATTAGGTATATATACTGACCATTTAGGTATCTTGGACACCGATTTCCCCAATGTGAAGGCAAAAATCTCTTCTAATTTGGTTAAAATAAAACTACTACGTCACGTCCAGAAAAATAACGACTTCTTGAGTGAAGGCAAGTTCCATATTGTTTAGCCTTTTTCCCACCTATATTGGAGTCAGCTTCCAGTGTAACCGAAGGCAGCTGAGTATTTGTGTTAGACATGGAGTGACGACCTGACTTCCACATCCCAGTATCTGGGTAAGACAATACTCCTTGGCCAGTCCAGTGACATATTTTCTAGCTTCTGACAATCCGTAACGACAGTCAAAGATGTTCATATGACAGAGACCAAAAGCCTGACATGCTTTCTGAGATCGAGGTATCACACCGCCAACTTCCAAACTCTGGTCTACTAATGCTGAGAAATTTCTTATAGAAAAATCTAATAGCACTTTTCGCCTGACCCAGGAATGAAACCGAGACGTCATGCTCAGCAGTCGCGCTTGCAAACACTTGACCAACGAGGCAGTTTTTTTTTTAAATCTTTTCATTTTGTACACATACAAAATAAACAAACCTTACCATTCACTATTAAATAAAGAAGGATGTAATGATAAAATTGTTGTGTTATTTCTCTTCTCTGCTGTTTTACTTTTGGTAAACCGGTTGTGGTAGAGGAAAACGTAACTCTCCGCAAATCTCACGCCATGCCTACTGGCAGAGAGCCTGCTCGTCTGGCGTAGTCAAGTATGTGGTATCCTACTGCAAGTTTCACTTGGTCAGTGCATATGTTACCATATCGCGGCGTTCCATTAATAATAATAATCATTTATCTTATTTTCAATAGAAGTCAAATATACTGCTTACTATAATGTAGCGACCTGCCTGATGTAGGTTTATAAAAAACCTGTGTTTCAGGCCATCACTTTACATCTATAATATACAAAAACAATAAATTAATTAATCGCTAATTTAAAAAGAAGATACAATAATTTTATTACAGTGACAAATGGATTAGGAACTAACACTAAATTATTTCAGGATTTCTAGTAGTTTTTCCGTGTCTGTATAATTGAGTTTTGACAAATATTCCGAAACTATTAAATTACACCTTATAACTTAAACTATACACTGTTAGCACTCTGTTAATCTTGTTATACAAATAGGGTCCTAAAAATAAATAAAATCGTTTAGCAAAAAAAGCATGTTTAGTCTGAGAGTTAGGACAAACTAGATCTTTTCGCCTTCTATCTGACGGAACTGGATTAAAATCAAGTTCAGTGTGTTGGAGTAAAACTATATTTAGAACAAATAACTGTCGAACGGTTAGCACTTTACAAGACATGTAGAGCTCTTATGTGGGGAATCTGAATGAAAGACACGTTTAACGAACTGAAATCAGTGTGGTTCCGAGCTTCTAGACAAATTCCAGGAGCACAAACGTCAGTGCAGAACTCCGTACACGATATCTGATACTATCATCGATATTAAGCATCATCCTCCTACCTGAGCTCTAGAGAGAATACCTACATAATAATGTTCCCATTTTCCATGTCGCGCACTGCCCGCTAAAATGAACCCGTGTGTCTTCGCATAAATAAATATACGGAGGCGGTGGAAGGCGAGTGTTCGCACAAGGCAGACTGTTCTCTTTGGTGATGTTACAACCCCTTCATACTTACCTACATTTGCATTACGATAATGCATTGACCCTATTAAGCGTTATCTATAATCCAGTTACATATAATCAGATTTACCAAGATTCCTCTCAGCTAATAAAATCATTTTGCATATTGTAGGCAGTACGGCACATTCATATTACATAGGACAATCAGACTCGGACGTACATCGTAATTGCATCTACGTGCATTCCCACACTAATTATCTTTGGCCACAAGCGTAATAATATAGTAGACAGTCCGCCATTACTAGCCAAGGTAACTAGCACAATACGGCATAATCGCCTACTCACGTGAAATACTCGCTGTCATTCTTAGGGCCGTATTTACAAGTAAACGCTTCAAGTATTTATATTACAGGTTTATTTTCTAATACCGTGTTGTTTTCTCGAAGAATTATGTGTTTTCCTCGTTTAAGTAATTGTTGGATACGCTATTAACCTCTACACGTGGTTGGGTTATGCTGTTTGTTTTATTACACGTTTAAGATCAGCGAATAGTCTCTCGTAGTACGCCAGCTTTAGCCATCCATTTCACTAGCGTCATTTTTGGAAATCTTGGCCAGTGTATGTTTTTTCCATAAATAGGACTAGCAATGTGGGTAGAATTAACATTACTAACAATCCTGTGAACTCCTCTAACTAAGCTAAATATTCTTGTGTTTGGAGTGGGTTCACGACCATAGTGTAATATGTGGGGTAAAATTAGCCATTACTAAGGGGGCATTGCAGGCTATTGTCGCTTCAATATACTACCAGTATTAATCTCACATTCTCATTTAGGACTACGTCTACCCATATGCCAATAATCATCTTAATCCCTCAAGCCGTTGACACGTGAAATGTAGCAAACAGATAGACATCGTTTGCATTTAGGTACTATATAAACATTATGAAGATTTTACCTTAACTCGCGAAACCTACGGGCTTACAAGGCTACGAGATTCTTACGAAATCTACAACTCTAGCGATATGCACTAGACAGAATTATTCCTTTTTATTATAATAAAACACCGCTTCCGTTTATGCAAGATCAATGCAAAAGTTTTCCCGGATGTGATGTAGACTGTAGGGTGCACCCGCATGAAGGGCAGTGGTACCACGGTCAAGTTCAAGGCGACGACCTACGCGACAAACCAATAAAACATAACTACTTTAGTCTCTACTGACTTTTAATTACATCAAGAGTCACTAGCCTCTGTGAAAGTGAAACTTAACTACTAAGGTTCGACGCATCGTCATCACGATGGCTTGGAAAATGACGTTTTGCCGACTAGTTTTTCACGAATATCATAGGAAATGGAAAAATCGCTGTGAGTTTTAATGTTTATTTTATGGGAAATGGAATAAATCATAATCATAGTTTCTTATTGAAAAGTTAATGTAGAATGTCACCGTATAGTGATTATCACAAAACTTCATAATTCATAAATTTCGCAATTATTATAGTTTAATAAGGCATGTCTAAGCTAACAATTCAAATCAATCGTTATCGGCTGACAGTTGATTTGTATCAGTGTCTCGTGGACAGGTAAATCAATGTGAAACGTAAGTCTTATCGCTGGAAACGTAATCTGTGAAGCCTTACGAATGTATTAAACCGAATTCAGTGGTTGTGATTCGTAGCAAGCTTCAGTGAAGACGTTGGGTTTTCGCTTGACCTATAAACGAACGCACTTTGCATGGTACATGAAAGTGGGTCTTGGGTAGGCGGCATAAGCACCACTTCTGCTCGGCGCCGCTGGTGACTTGCGTCATTTCCTACACAAGAGTTGCGTGCCGGCGTACGCATGCGGCTCGCCCCATTCGACCCCCGGCAAAATGGCGCTGGCAACATGGCCGCCGGGCAGCCGCAGGATGCTCTGTGACGGAGCTCCTGTCCGACACGGCGTCGACACGAGCCACCGGCGCGCTGCACACCTGTCACGCACGTCGCCCCAACACTGCTGTCGACATCGATCCGACGCTTGCAGCGACACTGTTCCCCTGCCTACTTGGAACGCGCGTGCAACAAGTGATACCGTGTCGAAAACTCTACAAATAAATCACGCATTGATATTGTTTTCTAGCAGTGATGTAATTGTGGGTCACATATAAATATAGAACGTGCCCTTTCAGTGAGTGGCGGCGCGGGTGAGCCAAGCTGTGAGTGACGTCGGCGCTCACGTTCCCCGCGCCGCGCGACGTCAACATTACCGGCCGCGTCACGCCGTCCGCGATGCACATCATAATATCTACACGCACGATTACTTGTACATGCCAGTGACACTGCGTAACGTGCTCCATCCACGATTTGTTGTGCTATCATAATTAGACGATCTATTGAGAGGTCGGTGAAGTGTCAATTCGCACTTAACCCTGCCACGAAAATGTTTAATGACTGTTTGTTGTACTTATTAACGATGTGAACGTGTAGATGTCAAGCTAATAACTATCAATAATGACGATAACACAAGTGCATAGTATAGAGCGCGTGTCGGTGGCTCGGCGGCGAGCCCAGTGTAGTGCGAGCCGCGCGCGCGGGTGAATCGCGCACCGCCTGCACGTCCCCATGCCACCACGCGAGTGATTGAGTTTTTCTGAATGGAACTGTGCGGAAATATGCAAGTGTGAACTCGGACTGATGTTTTGGTTTGATCGGGAGTGTTGGGGAGCGGGCAGGGGTCGAGGGCGGCGCGTGGCCCGCTAGGGGACATGTTGACGTTCGTGTTCGCGGTGTGGTCAGCGGCGCGCGCGCTGGGCTGGGCGTGCGAGCCGGCGCGCTCCCCCGACGTGGAGGACGCGCCCGTGCTACCGCGCCTGCGCTCGGCGCGCGCCTCCAGCGACCTGTCCACGCTCAGCACCACCACCACCAGCTCCAGTCAGACCAGTAGCGGCGACCACCCCAAGAGGTCCACGCACCACCACCCGCCAGGAACCCCTCATGACATACAACAGTCGACTTATCTAATAATGAATTTCATGTTAATACCGGCAACAAACACTAATCAGATACGATCGCATTACTTTAAAAACAATTACCACAGGGACCCGATAAAATCGTTCGATGAGACTAAGATACCTTGATACAATTGAGATATACCTAATTATCTCCAATGACGTTGATTACAATTGTTTTAATGTACAAGTATTCATTGAAATCTGCACAATGTAGATACGCCGATAGGAGATTATTATTTAATTATACATCACGTATTCGTATGTACAATACCTGCCTGAACATTGAGCGGTGCTAAAGTCCAGTTGATTGAACTTAGTTTAATAATATTTCATCAGGACTTTAGTCTATGATTTTATAACAAGACAGCAGACGAGACAGTGGTGGCCCAGTGGGTACAGGCTCGGCTTATGAGTTGAAGGTCGTGTGTTTGAACTCAGGGACCATAGGTACACTACTTTGTAGATTTACATTATCACCTCTGCTCTCATAATAGTGAAGGAAATCATCGTGAGAAAACTGGCCTTTCCTAGCACCAAACATCCGAATATATGCAACATCCACAGTACCGCACTGGACCACCGTCGTGGAGTAATCCATGTAAACCCATTCACTCTCAAAGACAGAAGACGTGTATCCCATGTGGTAGCATTATAGACTGATTATGTCATAATATTAAAACAAGACACCTAAAAACTAGAAGCTCAATGTAATAATAATGAAATATTCTAAATAACAGTCAGGAAATTGTATTTCGAAAGCTATTTAAAAGCAGGGAAATAACAATTCACGCGATTCTTGTTTCTTGAACGTCACATAATGCAAGCGTATCTTCGTTCCTTTTGTTAAAGAACAATATTTGACGTGAAACCTGGACTTTTTCAACCCCATTCAGCTGTTGGAATAAAATTTACGTAGCAAGGAACTTGAGGTTGCACGTAGAAGCGGACATATAACTGTGACAATAAAAATCATCACACATTTGAATTTGAATACAACATACGTTCTTCCTCTGGTAATTTAATTTAATTGGCTATCTTTCAGAAGGTTAAAACACTCATGTATTAGTATATATATATAAGTACTCCATGCATATCATCAAATTTTAAACTGAACAGCAGTCTATTTTTCATATTTCAGTGTTGTTTGCAATCAATTCGCAGTCAACCTGAAGTAAACAAATTGATCTCCATGTATCATAATAGGCTCTACATATACTAATAAGCCTCGCCTATCCTTTCATTGGAATATCTAGCACACTGACCAGTCCTGAGTAGAAAGATTCAATATGTGAATCTCAGTGTAAAAAGAGCCAACAGACCAGAATAACTTGGACATGAAAGACATTCCTTTTAACTATTTGGCGGGAAATAATTTAATACAAGTGTTGCCTTCGTCAGCTGTAGCTACGTAGCCATGTCCTTTATCTGACTATGTATAAATATTTTTGGCTTTACATCATTTGTTTTTCAATTGATAGTTCTTGCAGTAGTAGGCGTTACAATTTCACAGACGACGTATACACCTACACGCATTTCTAAATTCGTCACAGTTTTTGAATAAAAAAAACATCAAATCCTCATACTTTGAATAGTTTTACGAGTATTCTTACGACTGTTGTGTGTCATCGTGCGGCCTAACATATCAAATTATAGTGGTTTTGTGACAGCAGTAAATGATGTACTAATGAATGATAAATTATGTTCTAAATATAAAGGAAAATTGGCTGAGAAAAACATATACGCATAACAACGTACAGTATGTAAAAGCTATAATAATATATGCTACGCCAGGGCTGACAAAATCTAAAACAAATGGATCATCTGGAACATGTACCTATTTAAGTAGCAAAGCCCTAAACTGAAACGAAAATTATGAAAAATGGTGAGAAAAGTAGTAATGAATCGTGGAACACACAATTCTATCCATCACACTTCTTTCGCGAGAAAATTTAATATTTAGACCTTCCTGACAAAGGCTGACAGGATTTATTAACCTCGCCGATTGTAAATCAGGCCTGACAGTGTAGCAGATCCTACTTGTAAATCTTTTACCACCATGTCTGTCTGATTGTTACTGCCATTTACTGCTGACATATCTCTATAATATTTGAGCCCACAGCTTATTGCCAATCCGTCCAAAGTCATTTGAAAAGCTTGTCTAGTCATTTTCCACAAATAAAAATATATTACGGTATACCTATGTCACACAATAATAATTTTCTATCTCGTCACTGGGCACAGCGTTGATAAGAAATTATGTTTTATACTGTTACATTTAAACACGTGGTTTTGAATCAACATAGTTATCTTGGCGTGCACCCAAACCAATAATAAACGAACATTGAAGAAATTTTCGTAAAACATCGATGAAGCAACAGTTTGAAATTTTATGCATAGTTATAACGAACTACACATAATGTTATATACGTAGGTATGCACACGTAACGTAAATATAAAATTACAAGTTTTTGCGATATTTACGCTGCTTATACATACCAACAATACATATACAACGTGTAACGGAAAGGGTATATACATATCAAGGGCATGGCTTCTTTGGATGATATCAAACGATATTGGAAGGGTTTCAACTCAAAATAAAATACTCTATAAATTGATACCAAATTTTCGGTTTCGTAAGTTTCTTAAATTTAAATCATAACAATCGTGTCACCGCACTACGTAGGTCAATAACTTTCCACGCTTCTTGCAAATATCACGATAAATCTCTTCTGTGATGTGCTTATTTCAATTTGAAAAGTTCGGTTTCTGGTATCAACGTATTAAAAATTCTCATTACTTCCGAACATGTAGAGATAGGATTAAAAAAACCCTTCCAATATCGTTTGATATCACCCAAAGAAGCCGTGCCCTTGGTATTTATATACCCTTTCCGTTACACGTTGTATAGTATATGAAAAGGAGAATGCACATTGCCGAAAAACGTCAGTCGTGTAATGCTATATTGATTGCAATAAGTACTGATATGTACGAGCAACGTCACTAAACTTATTTTATAGGACAATTTAGATAGTAATTGTATGATAATTTCATATAATCAGACATACCACACATAGACGTATCACTCACACGTCCCAGTGTATATTGATAGGTATAACTAAGCATGATTCATCATCATCATTATCCGCAGCCTGACTTCTCCAACTTCTGGGTATAAACATGATTACTACTAGTTATTTCTTAATTGGACTATTGCCCTTTTTTGTAAGGGTGGAATATCATCCAATGACTGGCTCCGGATCTGGGCGAAGCGGGAGGGTGTGTCAGATATTTACTGACTAAAATCCTTCCGTGTTCCATCATATGTCCTTCGTGTTTCGAGGCCGCAGTAACTCTTTCGAACAATTCCGCAACCCCGGCAGGCAACAGCCCCCTTATAGGCCCCGACAATTTTGCTGAAAATATTTGAGGTCTACACGGGCCTGGTTTCAGTCGGGCGGCGAGCTACCCATTGCTCACAGCCCGCAGGCCTGCGCCTACGGTGGCTGGGACTCCCAGCCTCCCATACAACTATATTTTACTACTAGCTGACCCGCCACGACTTCGTTCGCGTGGTATCCTACCCCTACCCCTATCCTACCCCTACCCTACCCTACCAATACCCTACCCCTACCCTAACCTATCCCTACCCTACCCCTACATTACCCCTACCCTACACCAACCCTACCCCTACCCTACTCTCCATTTTATTTAGAAAACGTTTGTATAGGAAATAGAAAAGGGCTGTTTTGACGGTTTTACCGGCAATTTTTTTTTTCTCAACTTTTAAACTTTCCCTAGACCTCCACAAACATTTCAAAACCAAGATAAGATAAATCCGTTCAGCCGTTCTCGAGTTTTAGCGAGACTAACGAACAGCAATTAATTTTTATATATAGATATATTTTTATATATATACACATTATTAACTGTTTCTAAATTTAGACAACCTACCATTTTGTTATTATATTATTCTATGGTTGGTTGCTACGCTGTGTAATTAAGTTCTACCAATTATTTACTGACGACAACAAGCCAATAGACCTATAGGAAAACAGGGGCTCGGTGAGAGAGCCCTAGCATAGTAAACAAATCAGCGAGACACGCCAACACACAGGGGAATCAAACTCAATTTTAAAGAGAGCTATTAAGAAACCTTTTACTTCCTACAACATTGTTACACTTACATAGAAAACACTCTGATAAAAATGTCATTCAAAGGACTATGAAAAAACGTGTCAGGAGGATATTTTATTGACCTGTTGCTCAGTGACGGATTCTTAATAATACAACCATAAATTGTATGACATTAAACGTACGAAAACCCTAGCAAATCATAAAAAAATGATGCCATCCCAATAAATAGGTACAAATGTTTAACACATTCACTTATTTACGACAAGGGTGTCTTGTGTGAGAGTATGTTCCTGTCAACGTTCTCTGATTGGGAATCTATGTGTTAGAATGGTGTTTGGTCTGACTGGCTGGTGGTCCTGACGTGTAGATGTGGTCAGGTGGAGCGAAGCCCCGCGGCGGTGGAGCGCGAGGGGCGCATCCCGCAGGCCGCTACGGCGCCCCCCGGTGACCGCGCGGAGGCGCACCACCGGCAGGTATAAAGTTACTCATGTGATGCGCTATTTTTATTGAACATCGCTTTCTCCACTCTGTGTCCATTTTTAGGTGTCGCCAGAAAACTTTTTTCCTATGAAATTAAAATTGCTGTCACTTATTTTCTTAAATAACAATATTGAAAAGCCGCGTTATAATGACAATAGAGAATGAAGAATCTAAAAAATATATAATTATATTCTAGATCATAATAAAAACTTTTAATAAAATTGATTTGAACGAGATACAACGGTCCGTTTTTGAGATTTTCATAAACCAACATATTTTTTATTATGAACTAGCCCGTTCTGGATAATTTATAGCTTTGTAATTTCATTGTCATTATACAACACAATTAAAAACAAAGTTACTTTTCGTAACATATGATTGCTACTACGGAACCCTTCATGCGCGAGTCCGACTTAAACTTAGCCACTTTTGATTGAATGTTAAAAATACGACTTCACTCAACTAGATACGGATATCTTGTTTAAAATATCAATTAAGCTATGTCTCTTTATCATTTGAGGCAATAACAATGATAAAATAAGTACATACCTCATTTACTAAACGTATCTATTCGATTAGGCTTTAAGCTGTGCCAAAAAGTAGACAATTAAACATATAAACAAACTTGCACTCGAAAAGCATTACCATTTTTTGGGACACCTGAGTAAAACCTCCTTGATTATGATACTAAACTACTAGAACTGACCTCTGGAACGATCTAACCCTATTATAATTTTAAAATATGCTTT
Organism: Tholera decimalis; assembly: GCA_943138885.2. NCBI lineage: Eukaryota > Metazoa > Arthropoda > Insecta > Lepidoptera > Noctuidae > Tholera > Tholera decimalis. The sequence continues at coordinate 21,015,364 of OW964552.2, read as the reverse complement.
TGTTTTATTTTTCCATTATTTGGAGTTCACGCTTGAGAAGTCTCAGTCAACAAGAGTTGAGCAGTAGCAGCTTGTTTTTATTTTTTTGCGTGATCAGTTTATATTTTACTAGTACTCACGCGGAGCTTCGCTCCCGTGGATTCTATTATGATAAAAACATAACTCTCCTTTTTTGCAGTCGTGTAAAAAGTAGCCTATAACCTTCCTTAAGCTTCAAGCTACTTCCATACCAAATTGCATCCAAATCCACCCAGTACTTTCGAAGATTAGCGCGTTCAAGCAAACAAACAAACTTTTCCGCTTTATAATATTAGTATAGATTAATACTAGCTGTGCCCGTGATTTCGTTCACGTGGGAGTCGTTTACCGGGTAAATTGTACGGGTTAATCTTTGTAAGCTTGTTAGTATTTTAATATCTTGTAAATAACTATAAGCACTTGCGAAAACATAGATAGACACTTCAACTTTATTATTATGTACTTATCTTTAAAATATAAGAAAAGGTACTCTAAGGTAACGTAAAGGTAAAGGTAGGTAGGTTTTTTTTTTATTATTATTTAAAATAGGTTCGCGTTTGACCACCATCTCACCTAATGGTAAGTGATGATGTGGTCGAAGATGGAGCACGCTTACCTAAAAGTAACCTATTCACTCTTGACTTAAAGACTCCTAGGTTATAGCTATCGGAAAACACAGACTCCGGCAGGGAATTCCACTCCTTAGCCGTACGCATAATGAAGGTATTCCCAAAACGTATTGTGCGTATGGGTGGGATGTCCACCATGTAACGATGGCGCTTCGCCGTTTGTCTCGTAGTCCGATGATGGAACGGACTTGGTGGAATTAGATTGTGTAATTCCATCGCACACTCCCCGTAATGTAACCGATAGAAAACCGATAGACTTGCAACTCGTCGTCGATGTTCAAGGCTCTGGAGCTTTGACTCGACCAGTGCATCGTTGCCAATGAAGGTAAGGGCTCTTTTACTTGAAATAGATATAGGATTATTGAAACTTAAAGCTACTTTTTATGCGCCAGTCATCCAGGAGATGACCCTCGACATAAACAACACCTACCATATTGTTTTTGGCGACGCCGTTATCGGAACACAAACATATAAGTACAATACATAGAGTAAATGAACAGGCAATCATAAAATTCAATGAATATTCTCATACTTGGAATAGTAAGTTTTCTTATAATATATACCTACAGCATTACTCTTATATTGTATTTGCAAATATAAACTTGCATCTACAAAGGAATTATATCCAGTAAATATATTTGTTGTTCACTGAACAATTCTAGGTAACATGATCCCAGGAAAGTTATTTAAATCGTATCACTTAAAGAGATTATAAATATTTTAAACAAGAAGAAAACCACAAACTTTTTGACATCTTCAAAGGTATTAAACCACCTTTTTCTCTTTTAGATATTTTCATTCATTTATTGTTTCGAGTTTCCGATATTTCGGCACTGTTGCGACATGATCACAGATGAACTCAACAGAGACCATTTTCAAACATATTTTTTTTTTCTTTTTTAACCGGCTTCTAAAATAGGAAGAGATTCTCAATTCGGATGTTAGTTTGTTTTTTTTTCATGTATGTTCGGGCATAGCTCCGTCGCTTGCCAACCGATTTAAAAAATATTTTTGTTGTTAGAAAGGGGTTCCCAAATGGTTTCATGAAAATGTTATCGAAATCGAATAAGCCGTTTCTGAAAAATCAACAAAAGTCTAAAAACAAAATATTTACATTGACGATCTTTTCGTTTACTCTGCATTGCGTTTTTTGTTCGCGCATAACTCCGTCATTTACGAGCCGATTTGGATTTTTTTTATTTAACCGACTTCAAAAAAAGCAGGAGGTTCTCAGTTCGTCTTGGACTTTTTTTCTTTTTTTATGTATGTTACCTCATATCTCAAAGACGGCTGGACCGATTTGGAAAATTATTTTTTAGTTTGAAAGGGTATACTTTCTAGTTGGTCCCATTGTCATCACGTTAAGATCTGATGATGAAATCATGGAGAAATCGAGAGAACTCTTTAAATATTATAGGCACACCGCGTTTTGGGTATTTCTTATAGTAACTTATGCAGTTGCTCTCGAAAAGCACCATTTGAGGAAGTGGAACTGATGATAAAAACCACAGATAGCCACCGAAACTACTCAATAATAAGTATTTTGTGGATTGCAATTAGATTACTTGAATATGGATGTTAAGCACTTTATGCTCGTCGTCTGGATTGACTTCGATTTTCCATTTCCGGAACCACTTGGCCAGAGTGTTTGCGGAAGTTTGGAGAGTGCAAGCGATGGCATTGGGTTTAAGACCGGTGTAATAGATAGCCGTATTGTCGACGAATAGGGCTAGCTGGGTATTTTTATGCTTGGAGATATCGCTAGTGAATAGCGTGAAAACGAGGGGGGATAGTACGGAGCCTTGAGGAACTCCTGTGCGAATTGGATGGGGGAGGAAAGCTCCCCCTCAATTCAAGAACGAAAGGTGCGATTCGATTAAAAGTCCCGTAGGATGAGCACGAGGCGATCAGGCACGCCGAATTGGTATAGCTTATAGATTAAGCCATTATGCCAGACTTTGTCGAACGCTTTCACTATGTAGAAGAATAAGGCACCCGTTATTGCGCCCCGTTGGAAGCCGGCGCTGACGTGTTCTACGATGCGGTGGACTTGTTGGATACATGAGTGTTTGGTTCTAAATCCGAACTGCTCATTGGGTATTACACTCTTTGCTTCGGTAAAATCTTTGAGCCGCTTATATTTACCGATTCATAGATTTTACCGAGGACGTTGAGTAAACTAATGGGACGGTAGCTAGACGGGTCAGACTTGGGCTTGCCTGGTTTGGGAATACCTATGACGGTGGCCTGTTTCCAGGTTGCGGGGAACATATTATTGCTCAATGCGCCATTGAAGGTGGCAGTCATTAGTACTATAAGCTGGGCAGGGAAAAGTTTGAAAACCCTATTGGTGATGCCGTCGGAGCCAGGGGCTTTTCGCGGTTGGAGACTTTTAATGGTATCCTGGACCTCATCAGGAGTGATGGGGGCCAGTGGATTATCGAGATCTTCGACGGGCGGAAGGGAAGTTCTACGTTCGACTTCGGTGTTCACCATATCGAGGTGGGCTAGGTCTACTGGTTGGGAGCTGGGAGAACACTGACTCTCGGCTGTCGGCTAGGCATTCTGCTTTTTCAGAGTTATCGAAGGCGACACTCTTATCGGGACGAATGAGAGGAGGCATTGTGGCCTCTTCAGTGGATCGTAACTTCCTCTGAAGCTGCCAGAAGGCAAGATGGGTGGGCTCAAGTTTGCTCAGCACCTTGTCCCAGCTCGCATTACGCTGCTCGGCATTGCGTTTCCTTACAGCACGCTGTAGTTGCGCATGTGAGCTTTGTTTGCGGCGCAGGGAAAAGCGCTGTACGCACTGATGGCTGCGTTCTTCTCGGTGATCAGATTCCGTACATCGTCCGGGAGTTTCCAGCGGTGGTCTTCCGCTACTGGAACTTCCCTTGAACAATCGTTCAGGACGGATTGTACGTGATCTGTAAGCGAGTCGATCGCCGCCGTCGTGTCAGCGACTGAGACTATGTGGTCAGGAATGGTGTCCAAGTGAGGCGACTTGGTGGATTTCAGTTTTTCACTTACTTTCCTCCAGTCGGTGATCAATTGGGTCGGGGCTGTGCCTAGAACGGCTGAGCGGTAGTTTTTATAAACAGTAGTGAAAAAGGTGACGTTACATCGTACGATTTTAAAACAGATTTGTTAACCTTTGTATTTTAACATTAAACTATGATTAAACGATATAAAAATACAGTAAATATGTTGAAATTAATTAGTTCAATCACAAATTAGTCTTACGATGACAGAATTAGTACACAAGCAACGTTATTTTTTAAATAACTTTTAAATATGTTGTTATACAAGACAACAATGAAAGAACAGTTTAAACTATCTTATAAATATGTTTAGTAATAGTGTTTATAAGGTTTTGATAAGAAATACTTAAATGTTGTGTATCACATGTTAAAAAGGTTATAATTATTATAGTGATATTTTAATTTGTGTTCAATTAAAGAAACAAACTTAAGTTAATGAAATAAACCAACTGAAATTATTTGAAAAATCCATCACATGCAGTACATTGTAAGCGGACTTGGTTATTGCGTCGATTAAGCGAGTACACATCAGGCAATGTATATTTTTTGTAACTTGTTGCAATAATGTTGTTAATGTTTGGAATTTCATAGTGATCAGAATATTTTTATGTTTTTTACAAATAAAATTGTAATTAAATGTTATTTTCGACTTACCGATGGAAAGATATACCTCCTCGCTCTATACTTGCGCTCTGACTTTTTGTTTTACAGGTTATAATTGCACAACACAGCATTTTAAAGCAGAGCTCTGTATTCCGAAGTAGTCCGAAGCGCACTAAACACGGTGAATAAATTAATCAGTCGAGCTATGATTTTCGAATCATAGTTGTGGCGTGCTCGCCACGCCCACATTACCAATCCAACCTTATTCATCTATTAGATGTTATAGTCTTAAAGACAAAAGGAACAATTATGGACCTTGTTAGGGCACAAAAATAATATAATGTAGAAACAAGAACTTAAAACTAAAACATAACATTATTTAAAATTTATTATTTGGATAATTATAAGGAACTATTACCTATAACCAATATTGTCGTCAAGTTATGATTTTATCGTGATAAAGTCCACGAGAGCGAAGCAAAAAATGAATAGGCCGAAAATGTACATAGACTATTACTTTAATAATTGATAAAGATGCGATGCGATGATGGAACGGAAGGGAGTGTCAGACTTCTACTCCACCCGCCAAAACGAACCCACCCTTTTCCTTCAGCTGCCCTTAAGCTCCGGGGCCGCGGTGTCTGGTTAGAACATTCCCGCAACCCCGGCAGATAATGGCCCTATCATCATGAATAAGCATTTTCAGAATGTAATTACACAGTGACGTTCCGAAAATGCATTCGTATAAATGTCATAAACATTTCCTTTTTTGACTTGCCATAATAATGACATGGGTTTGTCAAGTTTCCAATTCGTCATAATTAAGATGTCATCAAAATGTTCACCAACACACGTAAGAATCAGAAGAGGTCATCTTTCCTGTTGATTGAATGACATTCCTATAACTTAAGTCATAAATATATTGTGATGAGAGAATAATGAAATACACAAACATGTCATTCTTATTCCGTCATAATTAATAAGTCATCAAAGTGGCAAACAAAACATCATCGGAAAATGTTCCTTTTCTACTTCATGACATAATGTAGCGTAATTTAGTGATCTCATAGCAAGAGGTGCATAGGTACGTTGACTCTAAGAAAAGGTATGTGACGCGATCAGTGGCTTGAGTTGGTTCGCGGGTTTTAACATCTGTGTTTCACTTTTCTTTCTTGGTCTTTGCTTATGACACCGGGTTATTGCAAAGACCCCATACGTTATTTATTTATTAAAGCACGCCAACAACATATTATAATAACTTACATAGTGTCATACTGTTGGGTAGAACACGACTTGAAAAAGAGTTTAGAAGAGTAGCCTCTTTTTTGTACTGAGCCGATACAATGTCCCACTTCAAATGAGGCGAGGCGTACTGAAGCTCCGTACATTTGAAGTAACCAGTACGAATATGATATTTGATGTTATTGTGTTAGTATTGTCATAATATTACACTCTGTTTGTTTTGATGACATCAGATATTAATGTACTGCATCGTAAAATAAGAAGGATCGATTAACCTGATAAAATAAAGAGTTTTTGTAGTGAAATAAAAAAATAAACAAATCATGTCAAGATATGTAATTAATATAAAATATAAGGTAGGAATAAATATAGAAAACAAATAAAAAATAGCATATTACATATCATTCAAAAATAAGAATTAAGTTACATACTAGGTAAATACATATTTAATTATTGGGACGGGGAATAATCGACATTCTGTTACAACATCGTACGTAATCCTTATACTTACACTCATAAGTCTATCTATTATTCAAATATTGTCAAATGCACAAATATAAAAATAATAAACCAATCCAAAATAATAACACAAACTAGCTCAACAAGCATAATAAGTAGTTATTGACAGTCATTCATTAAACAGAATAATATTACAAAAACTTACATGAATATTTGTCACTTAGATAGAATACTTATTAACTTATGTCGCAACCAAAAACATATAACCCGTCAGCCTTTAAAGCAAGAATTCAAGGCATTTTCTGGGCTCGCTCTTTCGATCGTACACTTACCATCAGGTGTGATCGAGGTTAGTTATATTTAATTTGCGTTAGTTATTATATACTTTTCGTTAGTTCAATGTAACTTGCGTTAGTTAAATATAATTTGCGTTAGTTATTGTTTATTTTTCGTTAGTTAAATGTAACTTGCGTTAGTTATTATTTATTGTTCGTTAGTTATATTTAATTTTCGTTAGTTAAATATAATTTGCGTTAGTTATTGTTTACGTTTCGTTAGTTGTTATTTACTTTCCGTTAGTTATATTTAATTTGCGTTAGTTATTGTTTACTTTTCATTAGTTAAATGTAACTTGCGTTAGTTAAATGTAATTTGCGTTAGTTATTAGATACTTTACGTTAGTTATATTTAATTTGCGTTAGTTGCATGTATTTTTCGTTAGTTAAATGTAATTTGCGTTAGTTATTGTTTACTTTTCGTAAGTTAAATGTAACTTGCGTTAGTTAAATGTAATTTGCGTTAGTTATTATTTACTTTTCGTTAGTTAAAAAAAATAGCATTAGTTATTATTTACTTTTCTTTAGTTAAAAAAAATTGCATTAGTTATTATTTACTTTTCGTTAGTTAAATGTAATTTGCTTTACTTAACCTAATCTAAGTTTACCTAATTTAAGACAGCGCCTGTGTGCAAAATGTGCAAAGCGCGTAAGATTTTTTCCACAGGCGTGAGTATTGTCTTGGGGTGGAAAAAAAACTTAGGCCCCTTCTGCTTTGGCGCCTGTGTGCGCCGCACACTTCGCACATAGGGACGGCTCGGCCCTGCTTCCAGGCATAGACGTCATTTCACTTTATACATAACTAGCTTCCGCCCGCGACTTCGTCCGCGTGGAAAAAAATTCCCCCGATTTTGAAACATTCTTCATTAGTGCTCCGCTCCTATTGGTCTTAGCGTGATGATATATAGCCTATAGCCTTCCTTGATAAATGGGCTATCTAACACTGAAAGAATTTTTCAAATCAGAACTGTAGTTTCTGAGATTAGCGCGTTCAAGCAAACAAACAAACTCTTCAGCTTTATAATATTAGTATAGATTATGCTTTTAGAAATTCAGTATTCTTATACAAAACATTTAACTGTGTTAAAGTAAAATTAAAATCATATTAAATTAGAGTAGAAACACAATAAATTAAATTAAATTATCTTAAAATTCATTACATCTGGGGGCATGGTAGTGCCCCCGCCAAGTCGAGCGCAAAGCAAACACTGCCGTACCATTCTTTTCTGGAACCATTTCGGCGTATTTTCAGGCCCCTATTTGGGGACCTTTGGAAAAATTCAGAACGCTGAAATTATCTTTATCTAGTAAGCTACCAGCATACACTTAAACCACAAAATTTCATGTTTGTAGCTTGTTTATTTCCTAAGTTATGCAAAAGCAAAGTTGTACTATTTCGACATATATACACTCACTGATCATCAAAATAGAACTAGTACTTCCCATAAATCTAGAGAGCTGAAATTTGGCATAGAGGTAGGGTTTAGTGCTTATAAGAAGGGAAAACTATCAAAACTAGGATCATGGAAGATCTGGAGTACCTTATGACCTTGAGGAGAAACCGTAACAGACCAGCAAAAGTATTGAAATTATCGACATGCTATGTTCACAAAGTTTATTGAGTGCGGTTAGCCCTTTCTTTTAAATTAAAAAAATTGAAGGTCTGAAGTATCTGATGAAGAACCCTAAGAGCTCAGCTGAACTATGGGAGATATGGAAATGCGCGTTGACAAAAGTTATTCAGTGTGACGAGCCCTTTCTACTGATGTGTATAAAAAATCGAAGGTCTGATGTATCTGATGAAGAACCCTAAGAGCTCAGCTGAACTATTGGAGATATGGAAATGCGCGTTGACAAAAGTTATTCAGTGTGACGAGCCCTTTCTACTGATGTGTATAAAAAATCGAAGGTCTGAAGTATCTGATGAAGAACCCTAAGAGCTCAGCTGAACTATGGGAGATATGGAAATGCGCCTTGACAAAAGTTATTCAATGGACGAGCCCCTTCTTATAAATGAATATGAGCAATACGAAAGCTTATAGCCAATGTACAAGAATCAGAACCGGAAAAAAAGAAAAGAAAGTTTACTAAACTAAAGAAAGTTTACTAAACTAGAAAGTTAACTAAAAAATTACTAATAAAAAAAAACTACACCAAAAAAGAAAAAAAACAATTCTAATAAGAAAACCTAAAATAATGAAAGGTATAATTAAAAAACTAATCAAGTAAAAAATAGCTTTCTGTAAAAAGAAGTGAAATCCCACCAAAAACATCCTGTAAAAAACTAGCCAAATCTCGCCTAAGCTGCTTGTTTCTCTATAAAAACTAATGAAATCTCTAAGCAAAGCGAAGCCAAGTCTAAGGATCTTTACTGCGATTTCTTTATTAATATAGTTAGATTTTATGTGACTTGGCCGTTGACTTCGATGTATTAACTAGTAAAGGTGCATAGAGTATGTTCAACGGCCGGTTCCATAAAATCTAACTATATTAATAAAGAAATCGCAGTAAAGATCCTTAGACTTGGCTTCGCTTTGCTTAGAGATTTCATTAGTGTTTATAGAGAAACAAGCAGCTTAGGCGAGATTTGGCTAGTTTTTTACAGGATGTTTTGGTGGGATTAAGAAGTTACATTAAATTAATATAATAATAAATTACCTTAATACCGAATAATTACAATTGTCAATAAATTACTATACATTTCAATTTGTTACAATTATTCTCAATTGTTTAACAATAAATTTGGTAACATGAAATATAATAGTATGAAAGAAAATAAAGCTACAGTTAATTATAGTTATAAATTATACATTATGATATTGCTAACAGAGAGATGATTCCAGGATTTATTCATCATTGCCATTTTCATTTCAGCATGTTCAAACTTTGATTATTTTTATAATAATGTTAAAGCTATTTTAATAATGAAAAAGATTGGCCAAGTGCGAGTCGCACTTGCTCATGAAGGGTTCCGTCGTAGCTACATAAAATAACTTTATTTTCATGGTGTTTATAGGAAAGACAAAGGCTTCGCGGTTTTTAAAAATGTGCTATATCTAAAACTTCTGACTGTATGTTATTCCAACAAATTTTCGTTGAAAGTTTTTATTGAAATCTACATAGAATATTTTGTTTTTCACTCTATTATTTTGAAATAATAGAGTAAGGTACAGGCATATTTACCACTTTGGAAGTTTTATATTAGTGATTGAAGTTTGGAAGCGTCTCTTTCAAAAGCTTTGAAAAAGATTAGCTTTGAAAAGCAATGGTTTTATGAACCTCCATAATATATTTAAAGACCTATCTATAGACACCCCGCACCTATAATCTTGTTGATAAAAAATGTTTTCGTTTTACACTGGGTGCAGGTGTAACATTACGCCTGCACCCAGTGTATATTTATCCTTATATTCTTAGAACGAGTTCCTTCTATTTGGCAGAATCTTAATACTCCGACATTTATTTGGCATAACACACATGGCATAATCTTCTATAATCGAATATTTTTAAAGCATAAAAATTATTTAGCATGACTATTGTTTGGCAGAATGTTTACGTGTCCGAATTTACAACGGCATACTTTTAATATGGCAAAATTTTAATTGGCATAATTACCAATGCCATATTTAATATTACGCATAGTTTCGTTTAGCATAATGTTTATTTAGAGAGATGATTATTTGGGGAACATTTTACCGAAACCTATTGACCAACATCCCTTTTGCTTAGGGTTACCAGATCCGAAAAATAAGTTTTCCTGAAAAAACCCTTGTTTCAGCAATAATTTTCCTGACATTTTAGCAGAAACTTATATTATTTTACAAACTCGCGCGCGGCGCGTGGGAGTCTGAGTATGAGTGTTAGATGCCTTGTGGCGGGATACGGGGCGCGGCGGGACTGAGCGAGTCAATTAGTAGTTCAGTACTATTGCAAACGGTGCTAAGTTTACTAGTGTTGTGCGTATTTGTGTGGCAAACATTTATTTTATAACGAAAAGGCTTACTTTTCTCTTTTTTTTTAATTCCTGAAAATTTCCAGCTTTCCCTGTTTCCCTGACAGAGAGCTGAAATTCCGGACATGTCAGGAAAATTCCTGTCGTCTGGTAACCCTACTTTTGCTATATGCATTACTTAACATATTATGTTTAGATCATCGAAGAATCATGTGGCATAGCTATTATTTTACCAAACTATATTTTGCCCATTTACAAAATAACTTTTACGGAATTTTAGTCAGAAATATATAAACGGTTACTTAGTAGCATTTTCAATGTTAAATTAAAATAGTATCATAAAAAGTCAATATGTTGTGCTAGGGCGGCCCGCGAGCTGAGGAGCAAGCCGAAGATGCGGTGGTGAGCGTTGAAACCATCTACGGCGATAAGCTCGCGTGGGGCCGCCCAAACCCCGCAGCGCCGGAGCCGTGACAGAAACGATGCTTGCTGCATATTGCATGCCTGCTTCCATGCTGCATGCCTTGCTTGCATGCTGCATGCTATAAAAGGTAGACGCTCTTAGCTTAGAACAACGTCCTAGCCGTGTTTGGGCTTAATAGAATAGGCATTACATTAAAAATACAAAATATAATAGTAAGTCTAATTTTGTTTATAATAAGGGCCTAGGTACCTACTCACCTGGTTGAAGTCGGTGCCAAGCCAAATAAATAGGTTTGATCACATCGCCGTGCGTGTCCCGGAATGGTGGGAATTAATACCATACGGTGCCTATCAAAACTATTCATTGAAAACACTCCGTCTTTGTCGTGTTACACACCTGAGTGTGTAAACATGTGTGTGTAAAAATAAAGAGTTAAGAAAAATTTAATAAAAAATTATTTCATTGAAAAATACCGACGCACAACAAAAGTCAGGGCATTCATACGTATACGTATATCACCCGTAAAAAGTACGACAAATTAAAAATATTTATTAAATAAGTTCGATTTTAATTTCTGACATATTTTTTTTTTATTGATAATAGACTCGCGTTTGACCACCATCTCACCTGATGGTAAGTGACGATGTGGTCGAAGATGGAGCACGCTTGCCTAGAAGTAACCTGTTCACTCTTGACTTAAAGACTCCCAGGTTATAGTGATCAGGAAACACAGACTCCGGCAGGGAATTTCACTCCTTAGCCGTACGCACAATGAAAGTATTCCCAAAACGTTTTGTGCGTAAGGGTGGGATGCCCACCATATAACGATGGCGCATCGCCGTTTGTCTTGTAGTCCGATGATGGAACGGGCTTGCCGGAATTAGATTGTGTAATTCCATCGCACACTCCCCGAAATGTAACCGATAGAAAACCGATAGACTTGCAACTCGTCGTCGATGTTCAAGGCTCTGGAGCTTTGATTCGACCAATCGTTGCCAATGAGTCTCTTGGCCCTTTTCTCGATAGACTCAAGCGCGTCCAGTTGGTATTTGGCAGATTCATCCCAAAGATGAGAGCAGTACTCCATACACCACCGAGCCTGGGCTTGATAGAGATTGAGCATCTGTTCCGGTGTGAAGTACCGTCTCACCTTTGCCAGGATTCGCAACTTTTTTGCTGCTAGCTGAGCCTTAGCCTCGATAAAAGGACCAAAATTGAGGGTGGAAGTTAGTGTTACCCACAGAAATCTTAATAATAATCAAGATTTCTATGGTGTTACCCCAAGAAGCTCAATACGATCAGTTATCGGCACGGATACATCGCGGAAAGTAGGAGCCGGTCGGAATTGGCTCCTTTTTGCGGAGAAGAGACACGCCTGACTGCATTAAACAAATTTATCCTTAATTAGAAAAATCTCGACACTGTTTAGCAATTACTAAGCAGATTTCTGATTCTACTTAGGGAATTCGAATTCATAATGTGGATAGGAAGGTCTTTGTGTTTTATAGATTTTAAAAATACAATAAAACAGTTTATCAGCCTATCTCCAAAAGGAGTTCATTGGGAGTTAGTACAGCGTCTATTATTACCGGTACTATTTTTAAAACGCAGTGAATATCTCATGTCTGGGAAAACTTTGAAAGGTGAATGACCTCGTTATAACAAACAACTTTTGTGCTACACTTTTTGAACTAAGAACACTTTTATTATTACAGACTAGACAACCGCTGCAGGTACATGTCTGCGTGAGAGGTGGACATGGAAGTTCATAGTATAATAAAGTTTCCTAAGAATTATAACATACCAACACTTTTTCCAAACATACTTAAAAAGAATTACAAACGTGAATTGAACTAGCAACGAAATGTCCGTATCTTGATACTAAGATTAAAAACAATTAGAAAATTTAATTACTTTTTCATCCTCCTCATTAACTTATATAATCGTAAAAAACAAAGATACTGTACGCGATAAAAAGCACTAAAACCAAAATTTCATTATTTTATTATTTTATGCAAGCAGTTTTTTATTTATCTAATTGTATTTATTTATCTGGTATGAGGACCGAAGAAGCTGGAAAATCTATACTAATATTATAGAGAGGTAAAATTTGTTTGTAAATTTGTATGTAGGGGGTAATCTCCAGAATTATATACTCTCTGGCTATAACTTATTTCGAAATCCATGCGAACAACGTCACGGGCGAAGTGCTAGTAATAAATAAATGTCTACAACCTAGTATCTACATAAAATCCCATTTGATTACCCGAACAGTTTTCGTAAACGTGAAGGTATCTGCCATTTTACAAAGCTGATACGCATCCGGTACAAATATTTTACTACTGCCGTAGGCGTAGCACTTAAAGATGTGAAAATATATTTTATTATCATTTTATTTAGAAAGCTTTATAGAGTGATGTATTAAAAAACGCACTCTTCAAACATGCACTTCCTTTTTATAAGAAAAATGTTGATAAAAACCACAGTTAATCATCATAAACTATAATATTACTATGTGAATAACTAAATAAGTCGGTATATACAGGGTTAATTGTAAAACACCGTAAAGCTCTCAGGACTATGTTACTAACATCATAATCAACAACTTTTGTTCTATGACTATTAAAAATTCATAATATTTTTGTTCACCAGATTTTGCGAATTTGCGAATCAAAAGAAAGCGATAGTATAAATCGCTTTCTTTTGCTGCGCATAGACTTCGTAACATTTAGGACGTTCAATGTAAATATTCTTATTTGTGTATGAAAATCTGGTGAACTAAAATATGACGAATTTTTAAAAGTCATAGAATAAAAGTTGTTGATGATGATGTTAGTAACATAGTTCTGAGAGGTTAACGGTGTTTTACAATTAACCCTGTATACATTATTATGGTATATAATAATAATGTCATTATCATCATTAATATTGATAAAACCTACATTTTATAAAAAGTGGGTATAATAACTTACCATTTACAAGAAAACCGAGACCCTCTCGACGTACCTTCTATCTGATAGAGGTAGTAAGATCTTATAATTAAGACAGATTACCACAATTATCTGTTACTGTTACTTTTATTTCGGTAAAACAAAGTTTTTATGTTCGTAAACAAGTCAACTGAGAACATGGGACTTAGAAAAATACATTGAATGCCGTTTGTTGCCCGTGGTACTACCAGTAGTACCACAGGGAAAATTTTCTTCCCGTAGTACTATCAAGCGGTCTAGTAGTACCATGGGCAAAAAAAATCTGCCCGTGACTAACATTGATGTAAATTATTGATATTATTTAATGTCGTAAATTTTGGAATTCGATGTAAAAAAGTAACATTGGTGACATTACAAGTTCAATTTTATTATTTACTAGCTTCTGCCCGCGACTTCATATGCGCGTGGGAAGGTTTTCCCGCGCAAATCCCGATCCCGTGGGAATTTCGGGACAAAAAGTAGCCTATGTGTTATTTCAGAATGTCAACTATCTATACACCAAATTTCATTCAGATCCGTTCAGTAGTTTTTACGTGAAAGAGTAACAAACATCCATCCATCCTCACAAACTTTCGCATTTCAGTAGCTGTGCGCGGTTTCAGCCGCGTATAATCCTTTCTGTAACTTCCAGAGCACTTTGACTTCTTAAACATACAACACCTCCATATCGAAGAATTGTTCTTGTAATCTTTTAATTTATAGTACTGAACTACTGATGACCATCATCGCCAATAAGAACATTGCCGCCCTTTCTTTTAATAATCGTTATTTTAGATTCAGCTGCTTCACAAATTTTTGCAGAATTGACACAGCGCGATCTACATTTGACCTTTTCTAGAAAATTGTCTAGCTAATTCATTTAAAAATAATTATTAATGTATTATGAATCTTGAAGTGCAATGATCTAGCACAGCAAGTGTAAATAATTTGAACTTATAATGTCGCCAATGTTATTTTCTTACAAAAGGTTTTACAATAATACAATAAAAATAATATAAATAAAAATCTTAGTAGTACCACGGGTAGATTATTTTTGCCTGTAGTACTACTAGACTGCTTGGTAGTACCACCGGTAGTACCACGGGCAACAAACGTTGAATGCATATTGAATGTAAGCTTTCAGCCGCCGATTCACACCGGTTTTTTAATAATTCGTTCTTTATGAATGAGTTAAACTCATTCATGATGTTGATTTTGTTCAGTAAATATATATTTATAACCAATGACTTTAATTTAAACAAAATAATTGTGAAATAAAGGTAGGGCAGGGTATTGCCTTATTATCTGGCATTATGCAGAGTCCTCTAGCGGCGGGATTTCATACTATACAAACGACAGCGTCATAACAATGAAAATTTTCCAAGTGTCGGCTGCTCAGATTTTCCCATAGATGGCACTGACGGTCTACGCAAATACATTCTGTTACTTATTATGTAAACATCCATAGTGTACTTAAATTACTCAAGAAAAGGTTGTCCCAAATATTTTCAAGATTTTTCCGCCTAATAAAATTTTAGAAATGAAACCAATATAATGAATCATTTTTATTGAGAAATCCAAAGATAACATTGCAAAAATTTACGATAATTGTATAAAGCCTTTTATCGTTGTCTTCGATATTAATAGACGCAAAAGGTACGTAACACGAATTATCACGACTTGATATCGTCTTAAGTCATAACGAGTACATTTGACGTATGTTGCTCCTACAGTGCGGTCGTTGTTCATTTTGCAGGAAAAGCATGCGTAGAAAATATTGGTTTATTAAATAGTTTTATCGTTCAAAACTGACTGAATTTTCATACAAATGCCGGTGCTACTGGGGTAAATTGCAATTTCTTAATATATCAACTATATACAAATTTACATGTCTCTTATAAATCTGTGAAGTACTTTAGAATTTATCTGTAGCACACGAGGTGCGACGCGACGAGTTAAAATCGCGTGGTGATTGTCTTATCGGAACTTATCTGCCGATGTACTCGTATGCTCAGGATTAAGAGCTATTGATGACATTGCGTTATATTAATCACTGTGTGCTATTGTTTCAGCTTCGATGTGGAGAATGGGGGTGGTGCGGGGGGCGCGCGCTCCCCCCTGGAAGGGGGCTCGCCGTCTACCGCGCTCGTCCTGCAGGCCATGCCGCAGCGCCGCGAGTCCTTCCTTTACCGCTCAGACTCCGACTTCGAGATGTCGCCAAAGTCGATGTCGAGAAACAGCTCGATCGCCAGCGAAAGGTAAGACTTTTAATATAAACAACACTAGACCAAATTCTAGTTAGCGTCTATGCGAGATACAAAACGTATCAAACATTCACCACTTCTATTGATCCATGCACCAGACACGATCCGATTGAACGGTATATTTAAGATTTTAAATAAATCACGTCTGCACTCCATATAACTTAAATCTTTTGCAACAGTGGGCGAAGAGAGCGCCTTACACTTCAAAGCTGGTGTACACAGAATCATTTTTCCCAGAGTAGGATTGTGCCGCACACAGCAACACTACTATTATAGTCGAATCAGATTACCATTTTAGGCGCGCACGATGCATATTCGCCTCGTCACCCATCACTCTGCAGGCAAATGAAAAGAGCTTTACAATACACAAAAAAGTCACATGATTGGGCAATTCTGTGATGTGCGAATGAAGCGGGTCCAGAGGATTTGACTTTATTACACATTTAACTAAATTGATGGCCTCATGGTCACGACTCACCCTTTTGGTATTATTAAAAATCTAACAAGGTTCGCCCTTTACTGTTTCGATTTCAAAGGGACTGCAGGAAATCATTATGCCTTCGTAACGGGATGACATGAATTCGATTGACAAATTGATGAAGGGAATTATTTTCTTGATTAGAATCAACTTAAATTACTTTTTTAGTATGAACAACGTAGTCGGATGTTCTTGTTATAGATGTTCGAATCAGTGGAAGGACCTGTATTTTTTTTGTTGAACAGTCATATATTATAAATGTCAAACTTGTCAGGGTTTTACCATAATATTGTTTATTATTCCCCCATATCCTTACAGAAAGGCTGCCTTTGTAGTTACCGGATTCAAGCCAATATTTAACTGAATCTGTGATCCACATATTACATCAATGAATAATTATCTCCTGAGTGTGTAGATCTTTGCTAGCAGAACAAACAAAGTAATCAATCTATGTAAGTAAATGCTACTAAATGGGTAAAGATTGATATTGTGGGCACGTCGGATCAATTTAAACTTTTTATATAAACTAGTATCAGTCTTTAGATGCCTGCCAATTTGTCATAGGTAATACTGAAACGGTCCCGTTGTCTTTATTAAAACCTTTAATCTTTTACATTATCTAAATTGCTCACAAATATCTTTTTATTTGTTTAAAGATCTGTCAACACATTTTAATTTTAATATAAACTTGATTCAAACACACATAAACCCTTAATATAAATTAAATAACTCCATCTTTCTAAATAAATAACATATTTTTATTTATTTATTTTAAGGTAAATACTACTAATAATCCATACATTTTATTTATTTATTTATTTATTTATTAAAACTTTATGCAACACAAAATGTACAAAGGCGGACTTAATGCCATAGGCATTCTCTACCAGTCAACCATGGGTGGTGAAGAGATAACATGGCAGGTGCATAAAAAAAATAATCTAAGTAGATAATATTTTCAACGTAAAAGTATATTTTCAATTCAAAAGATGACATTTACTTTTATTTCCTTTAAATAAAAGTAAATGTCGTCTTTGAAATTCATATAAAACATTATTCCATTGTGTAAATATGCGTGTTTATATTAAATCATTATGAAAATATAGAATATGACCAAATTGACTGAGTCGCTAAATAATCTGCCACCACATTTATTTGCGGTTATGTCATATTTGATTTCTGAATTCATATTTGTGAAACGTGTTACGTCGAATTGTGTAGTTGATTTATTTTTGATCTACTCTTCAGATCCTGATGATATAATTAAAGGTACTTGAAAATGAAATAGAATTATAAAACAAATGTTATCTTAAAGTTTACTATTGTTAAAAACCATTGTTGATATCAAACGATATGGTGCGTAATGAAAAATTTTCAGAGATTACTATTTTAATCAGTGTCAACAAAATACTTAATGTTTCGTTAGCTATCTTTTCATATCGCAGTAAGTATTGCGATGATTCTAGATAAATCGTTTAGACATAGTATTGTATCATGCAGATATAACTGATAACAATCTCTCGATGTGTTCTACACATTCATTTACTTCGAGTGTTTATGTCAATTCCAAAACTGTTAGATAGGGGTACCCAAGCAGTAGCTGTAGTAATATTCAGACATACTATTTTATATGCTATGTGTAAGTAAGTCATTACACTTGTCATCACAAATGTTACTCACCGTAGGTTTTGTCGCCATTCTGAATTGCATGAAACAATACAATCAACGAAGCCCCACAGCTTCGCAAACAGGAACAAAAGTAAGCTAAATAATAATCTTATATGTGAAATGTAACCGTATATGTTGTGATCGACTAACAAGTAGCCAGCTTACTCACAAGCCACCACGTGCGGTGCCCGCATGCGAGCTCGCAGTCGGTGGGTCACCTACTGCCCTTACCGGCACTGCACCTGGAGCAGCAATTACCACACTTCGTGCTAAGCCACCTACAGAGCTCTCACTACACTACTCTAGCACAAACTTGTTGTGACGCTGATCCCCGCATACTTGTAACGCGACCTGACCCGCTTAGGTGCCATAACAATATATGTCCTCTGATATCTTCGTTCTTTCTTTTCCTTATTTTTTAATTGCTTACAGATTCAAGGAGGCCGAGGCGGCACAACTGG
This sequence comes from Tholera decimalis, assembly GCA_943138885.2. Taxonomy (NCBI): domain Eukaryota; kingdom Metazoa; phylum Arthropoda; class Insecta; order Lepidoptera; family Noctuidae; genus Tholera; species Tholera decimalis. The sequence goes on along the minus strand of OW964552.2, from coordinate 20,996,824 downwards.
ACAGAGCGTACGTATACTTACCTACGCACTTATAATAGCACCACACCGCTTTATAAACTGTCTCAGCTCTCTTGGCTTGCTCTCCATTCTTGCTTTCATTGTGTATAGAGCTTTCGTTGTTGGTGTGTGTTGTAGTGCTATGGTTTGTTCCAACTCTTGATACAGGTTTCAGGAGTTAGCATTCAGGTATCTGACCGGTGGCTTTTTGTTTATTTTGGTGTTTAGGTCTAAAAGATTTCTGATCCAGAAATCGACTATCACTAGTCTACAAAATATTATCAAAATCGTTTCATATAAAAAACATCCCCATAGGAAATAGATCTGTTTCCTATTATTGTATACATACATATTTTTGTAATACTTAATAGACATCATCATCATCCCATTCTCAAAAACTTGTTAAAATAATAATTTAAAATTGTGTAGATACATGAAGCATGCACGAATCTATGTACTCGTTAAACCGCAAATTAAATAAGTACCTAATCATAACATTTAAAAAATATACCTCATAAGCTTGAGAGGTTATTATGGCAAAGAAACTAAAGTACCTACAGTTAGAAATATAAATAAATAAAAACCAATACAATAAATAAAGTCTCATGAGAATACTTTAGGAAATAAGCATGTCAGACAACGTGATATATTTGTACCGGACCACTTCTGTATATAGAGGTTCTGTATCACTTCAGTATTGAATTCGAATATTGCATGCTTCTAATTTGATTGCCTCCACATAAGATGATCCTATTTGAAAACCAACGAATCAAATTAACGCATGTTTCATACAAAATTAATTGCATAGGGCTCTGTTTCAGGCATTAGATTTCGTTTCAATGGTTTTACGTAAATCGACTACTGAGGTAGGAATTTAAAATTGTTAATACTCTTTAAATTCAAACATTGAGTTTTTTTTTTTCACATTCCATTTGTTATAAAATATGTCATAACAACTTTACTATCCGTCCACATGCTATGAAATATTATATAAAAAAACTTATAATATGGGTATTTCGTTGAAAAATTCTTTTAAGTCCGTCAGTTAGATACATACATCTTGTTCGTATTGAAAATACCGCCAGAAATGAAATTCCAATAGTTCTTTACAATTACTTTATTGGAATTTTTCGAATAACTGTGAGACGAACTGCAATTTAAATTTATTTGCAAATGACTCAAAAGCATGTTAAATATTACCGTCTAATTGCCATGCATATATTGATAAGTGATTTTTTCTCTCCATTATAATACAGGTATACGATATAAGGTTTTGATAAATCGGTCCCGCGAGAGATGTATCTAATTGATCGTCGAGTGAGATACTCGATTGACAACTCCCTAATGAGACTTAATTGAACATCGTTAAAAACAGTTTAGCGATCCCGAATCTTCTAAAGCCGACTATCGGATTATGTATAGGTACATGTGTAGGTACTTAGATCACTTGACTTATACGGCTCTCAAATCAAATTAGATGCGGATGTTTTAAGGGCCATTAATAATTTGTCACTCAATTACAAAGATATGAAGATACTAGATTTTTCTATTTATATATATTAAAATCCCAAGAAGTTTCATGCAATTAGAAAGCATAAATCTGTGAATTGATTAAATCTAACTTCAATCTTATTCATCAAAACCTTTTATAATTATCTTTTGAAACATTCATAATAGGTATTATGTTATGTGCAGCATTTCATCTCGACACTAATTAATAAAATTATAATATCTATTTCTGATTTTAATGGATTGAGACTTTAAAAAAGCCTGTTCAATCTCTTCTTATTTTAATTTTAATGAACTTTCTCTACAATTATGTTAACTTGATTAGCAGTCACACATAGACTGTTTTTCCCAGCATTGATCTGGTTTATTCAAATTTTACATATTATTTTTCCCAAAGAACAGAGGTTGCTTTGAAAATTGTTTTTTTCCATCACACAAAGGAATCAAACAAACTTTATCATTTATAGATGTGAAGATGATTTACTACGAGTATAAACTTTGAGGACAAATAGGAGCCTTGAAGCATTCCCTGCGGGTTTATCTAAATAAACGATTATTTATAGAATAACATTGTGAATTTATTCGAAAACATCAGTTTTATTCATTCCTTTTTGGGTAATTAAATATTAAGTATGACAAACATATTTTCGCATATAATATGCTATTTAGGGTTTTTCTAGATGGGTAAAGTGGCGTACATATATATCGTTACGTATCGTATACCAGACACATTGCGACTGTCTATAATAATAATAAAAACGTGTATCTATACTAATACTCGTATTAGTATAGATACACGATACATTACAATGGTTGAATGATTACCTCCTACTTACAAAAGTACAACCAAATTTTGCCTTTTTATAATATTATAAAAAGGTAAAATTTAGTGGTAACTTATGATCCAATGCTAAAATTTTTTCGTTGATAGTAAGGTGCATTATTGGTGAGTGCTTTACGCTATAAATTATTTCAAAATCCACACAGAAGTTGCGGGGAAATAAAATCATATATTAATTACATCAATGTGGTCTCGACCCCAGAACTAGGACATTCTATGTCTGATACATATATTTGTGGAATAATCATCAGCTAACTTTTTGCCGATTCCAGGCTTTCGCTGATGGTTCGCTTTTTTCATATAATTTGAGACTGCTAATAAAAAAAGCTGAAAGATTAACAAAGCGTCGAATTCATATTAATTATTTCAACAGCTGTTCTTATTTCCGTGACCCAATCACATCCATATTTGGGTTACAAGGTTTCTAGTAGATAGTTATGTACTTAAAAGGCTTAATACGAAATTTCCTTGAAAGTTCACTAAAACAAACAAGTCGTGGAAACTAGTAGCATCACCATCATCTAAAATTCACAATATACTAGTAAACTTGACAAGTAACACACGCGACTTGAAAGCTACTCGCACCTTGAATGTGAAATAATCGATACCGAGAGTACGGCGTGCCCAGCCACTCATATTTTTCATCTCGGCTGATGTCTTTCAGCCGCACCTTAGCAGGTACCTTCACGTATCTGATTTGTCTTTGATATTGATAATAGTCTTACTGCCCCTCGATTTTCAAGTCGAACATTGATTACCGGCCCCCACCGTCGCCAGTTTCCATTAGCGCCAAATTTATCGTCGGGCGGCGTCGCGCGCTCTCGGCTGGCAGGCGAGGCGCGGGCGGCCGGGCGCGGCGGCGAGTGGGACGCGCCCGCAGCGCCTCGCGCTCCTCGCCTCCATTGATAGTCCGCGCGGGCTGCCGGCGACACGCCACCCATGCCCAGCGACACGCGATGCACATAGCTCTAGTTCTGCCGTACAAACCCCTGTCGTCACTCAAACCCCAACTAAAATGTGACTTAAAGCCTCGGTGCTATCTAATCGCGAAGTGATCTCTCAAATAACATTACTCCTCGCAACCAGAAAACATACCGTGCATTTTTATTTACTTGAGTGTTTGAGATTCGCGGTTGAATGGTTGGACATTGTCGAGGTCGTTCACTGATCTGACAGGTTGGCCCCGCGAGCGCTACACGCAATGCTCGAGCTTCAACTACGTATGAATCGGTGCCAAGGATGAGGCCTAACATTTATGAGTTTAAGTTTGGAGAACCGACTATCAATTAAACAGTAAAATAATAGAAGCTTACTTGATAAAAGCCATATATTTATGGAATAAATACACAGGTTTCACTTAAATACTGCTGTCGATAAGGACAAAGTGATAAAGTTATCTGAACATATGTACATATGTCAAAGTGTTCAAAGCAATAAGAGATTAGCCTGAAACAATTGTTATTTATATATTGGCAATGCATAGCTGAGAACCTAGGAGTGTTTATATAATAGCAAGCGATAGTGTCATCTTACTGAGCTCGGCAATAACAACAGTCATTAGTGGGCAGCGGCGCGGGCGCGGCATAGCTCCCGCAGAGGTGCGACGTCAGGGCGATGACGATCACGGCGTGATAAATCTGTCAGTCGCGTGTGCGTGACGCGTGGTATGTAGTGAGTGAGTGCGGTGGACCGGTGGTCGCCAGTCCGGCAGTCATGCAGCGGTCAGAGTCCCAGGCGGAGCGGCTAGGCGGCGCGGGCGCCGGCGCTGCTTTCATCGCCAAGAGCTCGGCGTCGGAGCACAGCATGTCCACCGGCGTGGCGGCCGGTGGCGGCTCTCTGCCGCGCACACTCAGCACCAGCGTGCTCAGAATTAAAAACAGGTCCACATTTTGGGAGAAGTTTTGGGACGAACGCACCAGGCGCGATGCGTGAGTAAAATTAGCTGTTTTTAATCGACCCCTCTACCTTCAGTTATGCTATGAATCACGGAATATCACGAACGAAAACCACGCGATATGTTATGTGTACCATGTGATAAAACAAACAACATTCACAAAGTCACGCATTTGATCAAATTAGGTACCTAATTAAAGGAAAATTCCCACGACTCTCAAATGCTAGTGTAACTAACCTAACACCAAGCACCTAATAACATAGAACCAGATATATAAAAATATTGACGAGCGTATTTACAGTTACAAATACAGACTAATTACATTGTATAGGCACTTATGTACGTAACGATATACACAAAATGTTTGAATTTCCTTTGAACGATTTCTCTATTTTAGGCAATGTGAAAAACAAGGCGCGATGCGCATCCACGAAGTCTTAGAATATTACTAGTAGTAATTCTATTTTCAACCGACGACAAAAAGAGGAGGTTATCAATTCGACGCGTATATTTTTTTTTTTTTTTTTTTTTTTTTTTAATGTATGATCATCGATTACTCGAAGACGGCTGAACCGATTTGGAAAATTCTTTTTTTGATTGAAAGGGTATACTTCGATACTGGTCCCATTTTCATAAACGTCAGGATCTGATGATGGGATCCTGGAGAAATCGAGGGAACTCTTCAAATATTATGGGCACACCTATGTCGTTTTGGGTATTTATTATAGTAACTTGTGCAGTTGCTCTCAAAAAGTACCATTTGAGGAAGTGGAACTGATGATGAAGACCACAGATGGCCGCCGAAACTACTCAATAATAAGTATTGAGTGGATTGCGATTCGATTACTTGAATATGGATGTTACGCACTTTATGCTCGTCACAATGCGTATGGTGATGTAGAGCTGATGGTGAAGTACCAGGAGAACTCCTCAACAATTAACGGCCCAGCATTGGGAAAAGCAATATTTTGTAAAAGGTTATAAGTAGTTGATAATTAGGCTCTTGTAACTAGGTAAATTAAAAATAGACCAACTAAAAAGAGTGAAATAAAAACTTTTTACCAAAAAATTAAACCGACTCCCAAAAAACACTGCAAAGTGAAAAATAACTTTAATTTCGGAAGTCGGTGCCAAAAACGAAAATACAAAACTAAAGACACCGACTACCGAAATTAAAGTTATTTTTCACTTTGCAGTGTTTTTTGGGAGTCGGTTTAATTTTTTTTGTCATTAGAATTAATCTACAATGTAAATCATTGTTTACTTATAAACCACATGCCTACTCGTTTGTTATTAGGTACATTGAAAATAGCCTCATAAATCTGATTGTTTTCTTTGCGCCATAGCAGTCTTACCTACTTGTAGTCAGTATGTACGAAGTACGGAGGCATTAACCTTAATAAGAATTTTCATCTAGATCCTCGCTCCTCGCTCGGCAGTAGTACATTCATCTGGGTTTATGTTTAGAGTAATTGCGCGCTGACTATCTTAACTCTCTGGGGAGCGCGTCCGCTCACGTCCCTCCGTGCTCACTACCGTAAAAACAAATCTACATTATTCTTTGCAACAATTAATAACACGAACATAGTTTGCGAACAGCAAACTACAATATATGACGTAGCAGGTTAATTAATTGAAGTAACCGTAGCGTCCATCACTGGGATTCCAAAAAGAGATCTACCGTTTAATTGGTCTGACAAAAACTCGAATTCTACAGTAAGTGCTTGTAGTGAAGTAAAAAAGCATCCTTTAATTTTTCATAACGTTTCACGATCACGTTAAATTGATGCTTTTATGGCTGTAAACTATAGTCAGTTGTTAATGAAATATTACCTGCTGTGACATCGTTACGAGCAGATAATAAAGTTGACTGACTGAACATTTCTCATCAAGACGAATGACCAGGGAAACATTTACCGTCTAATAAGTAAAATCTCGACATCATTCCGATTGATATTTTACTTGACGTAACGTACAATAACTTGGGTGGGAGGAACTGTATTTGCTAAACCTATGGAATTTATTATTAAACTACTAAACCTATAGAATTTATATTTTTGATCAAATATCCGACTAACCGAATAAACGGTAGGGTGGCTACAGGGTAGGTCCAATACACCTAAAACCACTTTTGCGTGAAATAAGACAATTAAAGGGATCGTACGATTGCCGAAAATGTAGGTAGAACTCTTATGTAGACATCTAATGACCTCAACATAATAGTAAATCTATAGGTACGCGGTACGTCACGAGCTATACAACATACATATAGAATAGATAGACCATAGCAATTTGCATTCACCTTCACTGCGGTATTTAACTGTAATAGCGTTGGAGCGGATCTCCGTGCACCTACCTGTCACGTTATACATATAGATTACACCCACCTGGGAGGGTTTTTCCGATAATTGCCAACTAAACTTAGAAATAAGTAAAGTAAACCTACGCTTTATTATCGAGGAAACATTTCAGAAACATGGACGCAATAAATACGATACTAGCAACAATTCTAAAAAAGTAGCCGCATTTGACGTCATAACTTTATGCATCAATATCTAAGAACTTTAAATGAATTCAAATTTTCAGAAAAGGTTCTTCGATTCAATTTATTTGATTTAGAAAGCTGAAAGCTGCCCTTTGAACAGTGGCTGGTGCCACAGATTTTAAAGGTCGCTTCGTGTCTGGCGAAAATTAATCCAATATAGCCAATAGATTGTGTGAGCACGAATTACACGTGGAGGCATTCAAATCTATTCGGAAACGCATTGCATTCAAATCTAACTAAGGTTCTCTAATAATCCAATAAAAGGAACTAAGTACAAACTTTTTCTAATGGCTAAACAAGTTGTATTGTGATTGTAAAGGTTTAATATTCATACACGATTTATACGCTTAATATTTTTATCTCAAATCAGCCTTAATCTGATTCAGGTATCTGAATATTTAATTAATCTTTTAGCCTAAGTCTAATCTTGGTCTTATTCAAGAAAATCTCATATTTATTCCATTTTCGATGGGCACAGTACGCAAATTCTGTAAATCTATTTAGCTAGCTGGAAATAGAATTCGTTCGTGGAATGGTATTGAATTGTTTTTATAAAATAAAAGCTTAGCTACTATAGTGGGCGTTAATTGGAAACACGTAGCAGGTGCACCTAGCAGCCTCTACGTACCTACAAATAGAATGGAAGAGATGAAAGCATTCATCTACATTTGGCTAACTAAAGTTCAAACGTCACTTCACGTACGACCTTTGTCTATTTTAATACTCCATTATAGAGTTTAATTGATTTAAAACCATGAGGATCAAGAAAAATTCACAAAGATCGAAGAGCTTCAAAGTACAGAAGTGGGGATCACACATTACTAAGAATAATACCGAGGTGTGACGTCACGCGAAATTTCAACTCACTGTTTCGTCTTAATTTTTCAATTACGTGAAAAAATAAAAACATACGTGACGGACTAAATAAAATATTTTAGGAAACTACCCGATTGTGATCGTTTCGCAATCCACCGCTGCGTTCACCTTACGGGATGAGTGGCTTGTTGAACTCTACTAACAAAAGAGCCGGTTTTAGTATCAGAAAACCTTTTTTTATTTATTTATTTAATGACACACCAACGACTTATTCACTAGATCGAATACATATAAAATTTTTACAAATAGGAATACTTTGTAGTGAATTCATCACTTACAAACAGGGTCATATTTAATTTAATTAACGATTTTTGAAAATTAATCGTAAAATATATTTAATGCAGTTAGAGATTCAAGCACTGAGAGCTTGGACATACCATCTGAATTCATTCAGACTGTTCGAAAATATGTTCAAGTTGTTGGTACGTGTGCTCAGTTTGTTGTAACTACTCAAAAACCGGTATAAAGGAGCAGAACGGCCAAGATTTGTTCTTTAGGCATTTTAAATGTTTCCGTATCAAAATTGGATCTGTAAGCGGTACGGCGGGGCACGATTAGACTAATTTCTAAAACTAACTCCGGTACATTTGTCAAGTTATGGACAATCTTAAAAAGCAAAATTAAGTCCGAGCAGCTTCTTCGTTGCTCCAAGGAACTCATTTTAAAATGACAGAGTCTTTGAAAATATCCAGCTTCACGATCACAGTTCTCAGTTCTATAGCGCAGATACCTCGCAATTTTTTTTGGATTTACGTGATATGCTGAGGGCTGAATTAGCTTGTTCCGTGTAAACGTTACATGATAGCACTTTTTGGCACTGAGAGTCATCATGTTATTGTGGCACCACTCGTGAATTGCGTCCAAGTCTACCTGGAGTAAGGCAATGTCGGTACTTGAAAAAATCTCCTTGGTTTCTTTAGATCGTCCGCAAACATAGAGCATTTTGAGTGTTTTATTGAGTGTATGATGTCGTTCACAAATACCAGGAAGAGAATAGGACCGAGATGAGATCCCTGTGGTACCTCAGAGGTGGACTGATAAAGTGGTGATTGATAGCCTTTTATAACTACTCTCTGCTGACGTTCAGAAAGGTATGATTCAAACCAGAGTAGCAATTGACCATGCATACCACAGTTCTTAAGCTTTTGTATTAAGAGCGCATGGTTCACTTTGTCGAACGCACTGCTGAAGTCAGCACAGATTGAGTTATGATTATGATTTAGTTGTACACGGGAGTCCACAGATTTGCTCAGATCATTAATGTAGTGAATTAAGTTGGTGGTAGTAGATTTATTGGTACAGAAATCGTACTGTTGTGTAGCAAGTTGAGTTTTAATTAGAGAATACGGGACAAACTAAAGATTCGAACAGTTTCGAAAAAATTGAAAGGAGCAATATGGGTCGATAGTTTTTTACATAATCGGCCTCACCTTTTTTAAATACCGATAGGACGTGTGCTATTTTCCACTGCGTGGGGAACTTGGAAGACATAAGGGGACTTGTTGAAGATTATTTTTAGGGGTAACGATAAATATTTGGCACACTGTCTTATGAAATGTGGTGGCAAGCCATCGGGCCCTGGACCTTTGCAAGTATTTAATTCTTTGAGTACGTCTGGGCCTGTGAAGTAATGGCTTCTTAATGTAAGCTGCGGGTGGCTTTTACACTTTATTTGTGCAGCGAGAGTACCAGCTTTATATTTCTTTTTGGATGAAGGATGGAAAATCATCCACTGACTGCCTCCCGATCTGGGTGAAGCGGGAGGATGTGTCAGACTTTTACTGACTAAAACACATCCGTGTTCCATCATAAGCCCTTCGTGTACCGAGGCCACGGTAACTCTTTCGAACTATTCCGCAACCCCGGCAGGCAACGGCCCCCTTGTGAGCCCCGACAATTTTGCTGACACTCTTTGAGGGGCGCGTGGAACACGTTGCGTCTACACGGACCTGGTTTCAGTCGGGCGGCGAGCTACCCATTGCTCATTGCTCAGGCCCATGCCTTGGGTGGCTGGGAGTCACCCTGCGACTCCCGACGCCCGGAGCGAAAGTACCAGCTGGAGATGCAAAAGTTGAAGAAAAGACAGAAGCGAATAGTTTACTCACATCCTCTTCAGAAGTAGCCATGCTCTGGTTCCAATACATCTCAGATGGAATGTCATTTGTCTTGGCTTTTTTGGACTTGACAAATGACCAAAATGCTTTCGGATTAAGTCTTATGTTCTTTTCAGTGTTATTGACGTACATGTTATAACATTTTTTAAACATCACTTTAGAACGTTCCTCCAATAAACGGTATTCATATTAGTCGCTGGGATTCTTGTATTTTTTTTAAATGAAGTCTTAGTTTTTCTTTTTCGTTGAGAAGTCAAAATTTAGAAAACCAGATAGGGATTTTTTTATTGCGTGTAACATATTTAGGAAAGCATTCATCTACTATTCTGTTCAAATGTGTGTATAGCATGTCTATCATTAGATCGACGTTCGTCAGATCCGACAACAAACGCGTCCAGTTGATGTTATTTAACCTCTCATTTACGAGAGCGTAGTTTGCCTTCCAGAAGTTATGTTTTCAAGAACGCTTACTTTTAAATACTGCTGGTGAAATTTTTTTGATGGTGATATCATGAAAAGGGTGATGAACATCTATTAGTGACATTGGGTTTTTGCATTCACACACAGACCCACCGTGGAAATTGTATAAAATAAGGTCTAAAGTTCTGTTGTTACAGTTCCTAATGGCATTAATTTGCATAAAACTAATTGAAAACAAAAAATCTATTAATGAGTAGCCTAATCTATTCCCAAAGTTCATAGGAATTGTACACGTTGAGCTGGAGAGATTATTGTCCGTACACCAGTCAATGAAGCCGAGATTGAAGTCCCCAGCAATAATTACGTCTTCTCCAGTTGATTCCATCACTGCATTTACGTTTTCAAGAAATAGGTAGAATGGGACTTGTTGCACAGATGGTGATAGATAAACGGCACAGATGTATAGGTTACACGAGCCTTTCTTGCTATTAGTTTTGATTTTAACCAACAGATCTTCGGCATCAGATTCCCATTTTTCTTTACGACTTGAGTCTATCGTCCTATTAATAGCGATCAGTACACCTTCACTCTTTTTGTTGCCAAGAGGAGTAGAGGCTCTGTTTCTACGATAATTAAAATTCCAATTATAATATCGTAGTTGTTAAGTTGTGCAGTCATACTGGGATTATGCAATTTGGTTTTAAGACCTCTGAAGTTCTGATAGTAGATGGAGAAAACAACAACTAGATCATGGTCTTATGTGTCTTTGGTCCCTTTATAGCTTGTTGCCCATCTTTCTTTCTTATTAAGATTTTACCATCTCCAACCCAAACGTATTTATATCCCTTTTCTCTCGCGACTTTCACCGAAACGATTCAATTATTTGGTGAAGGGAGGGGTAACCTAACACTCCAAGTTCAAAAGATTGTTTATTAACGTCAAAATGATAGACGGTTTACTTGCAATTTCATGGAATTTCGCCAAATACCAAACATGTCTGCGGACTTAACTGTAAACATGTATTGACGTGACCATGTTTCTGCTCAAATACAAAGAAACTCCCATATGAATATGTGTAGCTGATGCTGATAAACAGGTACATATATCATGTTATTTCCATAAGATTGGCAAGCTGTATTCTATGCCAACACATCTTCTATCATTCGTGCCAAGTATCCGATGGAACGTGAATGGAACAACTATCATTGGTACTTAAATACGAATGTGCATTACCTACCAATATTGCATATATAAATCAAAGTAATATACTGTACGTCTAAAGAAAAATAAAACGCAAAAAACGTCAATTTGCAAAGAAAAGTTAATTGAAGGAGGAAATTGCATGATAATATTTTAAAAGAATTATGAGATAACCTGAATCAGTACAATCATAACTTTGCTCAGCAGACGACATAATTATGCCACGTTCTATCTGAATTTATCTTCAACAAACCACAAATCAACTGCAGCATGTCTGGTGTCGACTTTATTATAGTGTGTACTAAATTCAATTACCACGAAGTCTATTAACTATTCCTTTGAACGACTGTATAATTTGTTAATTTAGACGTTACAACAGGAATCTTTGAACTTTCTGTATCACGTATTGTATGAGAATGACAACGTTGTCTTGGCGCCGAAAATGTTCCATCATTATTAACTTTTACCTGAACTTTATGTGAAGATAAACCTAAAGTGAAGTGCTATAACGTGAATCCTTCGGTGGTCTTAATAAAGTTGATAGCTACAGTGGAAGCAAGCTCTAACAGATAACGAACATAAATGAGCTTGAAGCAGGGGAAATAATCGTCGTCCTTCAAACTTCATGTTATACTGCGTACCTAATGCTGCAAAGAAACTTCACGCTTCATAATTACCTGCATTAGATTTCCCATGAGTTGCAAGTATATAGTTTGCAATGTCGTTTATTAAATCGGCAATATTTATTTAAAGCCCGGAACATCAATCTTTTTTTAAAATCTTTAAGCAAATAAAACCGTGAAGGTTTCTGTGATTATCTGTTAGATATTTGAATATTGTCACTTCCAATTATCTGATGTTTTAATGGAGTAATTATAGCAGTCCAAACTTGAGTACAAAACTTGTTTGAGAATATTTCAAAATTCAATAAAATTGATGAAAAGCAGTTGTTTACGATTGACGTCAATAGACAACCCTATTCAACCGATATTAACCTAAAAAAATATGATGTTTGGTATCTTTCCGAAGATTCATATTGTATTCCTAGTTTTCCGACAACAATTCAGTAAGAAGATTGTTTGTTGTTGTTTTATGTACAAAACTTGAATAGGACATACGTCTGTGACAGTCGCTGATAACGTGTGCTCTTTCCTTTATATCGATCATGTTTCCCTCAGCTAGTACAGCTATTGTTCGTAGAGATGTTATCCGAACACATGGAACGTAATACATATATAAAGATAAGTAAACACGGGTAGGTATCCGATACCGAGACCCATCGTCAATAATAAACGAGATATTACGATTTGAAATCGATCACCTGGTGTTGCATAATCGTAATAAAGATTAGAACCAGAGAGTATGCACCGGGCTGAATGTGAATCAAATCTTCAAATAAATATATATTCTCTCGATCTGCAATCCTTTGAATTCTTAATACTGCATTGTATAATACGTAGGATCGATGTTCGATCGTCTCCAGATATCTCTTACTTTTATGAAACAAATTCTTTTTTCGATCACGCAAAAGAATAAATTTATTAGTGACAAAGTAAATATCTTATGGCCGCTAAATATATGTTTATTTTTATTTAAACATCAATGTATACCTACTGTATCGTATTGTTTATAGATACGCTGAATCTTATTGCCTGCTGCAGTATATCTTACGAGCTTGCTGAAATATGAGTTCACTCGTCTGTACCAACATAGAAAATACTAAGCTTTACTTTAATATTCATTAAGTTAAAGGTAATACAAAGATCAAAAGAAGAACAACATCTATGAAGAGAAAAGTTTGGTTAAAAACGATCAATAACCTCACCTCCTTCAACGAATGTATTTGCTAAAAGCTATTGATTTACTGGGAAATATGATGGCGGGTTGTTGGTTTTGTGTTTAGCATTACAAACAATTTTTAATATTTAGTATTTTTCAAAGCAATTTACTTTAAAATTACCTTGTAACGTAGAAAGGTACTTATTTCCATTTAACTAGTTCAGTGAGCAGGAGATGTCTACGTTATTTCCTCTTCCGTCGGCCACGACTGGAATCGTAAAACCAATTTTCTCCTTCTAGACCTGTTAAGAGCTTTTCAGCGAATAAATCAAAACATGGGTTATTGTACAGTAAACAAATATAAACCAGCACCAAATACTGCTTCATGTTCTCTCAAATATTTATGAATCTTATTTTACAACCCGGAATATACCTCCCTAAAGCCTATAAAGTATTATTCATACGTTTATTTAATATGAATTAATTTATATTACTACATTTGTATTTCTTTAAAATATTAGTATGACGCTGTTGAAAAAGCAGAATGTAAGCTACCGGTAGCTAGGCCTTAGGATCTTTTTTTATAGTTCAGGAGTAGGAGTAGAGAGCCTTCAGTATAAGGCCCTCGAAGTCTTGAACACGAACCACACGATGACAGCAGCTTCGACAGAGTCTATAGTTTGGTTCATCATTCCACTGATTTTTATTATGATTTTTGGTTGTAATCTCTAAATAATGATCTGTCTCTTTTAGTTAGGTATTATAACATTATACGTGAAATTTTTATAATATTTTGTTATCCATAAAAGCATATCTTTGACATATCATGCAGTCTTTAAAGGTAACCTTTCTCTAGTCTACCTATAATGAAGCTAAAAGGAATCGCATGCACTCTGATTTATTTATAAACAGAGCTTTAAAAAGTCTTAATCAGTTAGGAAATTCAATTGATTGAGTTAAATATTAAACAATAAATGTCTAGCCTTAAAAATGTACATTCCAAATTTAATCAATTTTGTGGAAAAAAAGTGATATTATAAAATCGTGAAACTGGGAATAATTTTTCACTGTTCCAATTTGTGATTTATCGTGTATTTCAATTGTTTATCGGACCAATCCCGTTTATTTTCCGTTCTAATTTATTGCCGACTGCCTGCTAGGATTCATAGCAATGGGTTTTTAATTTAGATACGTTTCAACGGCCCGCTTTTTTGCTGAAAATCGATAAGATTTGTCAAGATGTTTTAATTACGGTGGACATACGGTGGTTTTTTCAAGAGTTTATAATAATTACCCCAAAAGAGTAAACAACTTATTGTGATCTCAATACAACTATAATTTTAATACATAATGATTGAAGATAGTAAAAAATCAATTTGAAAATCCTTGACTGGATATTTAAGTACAGAACTATCCGAAATAATGTTGGTAGCAATATATTTCTATTAAAATTAATAAATACACAAAATAAATCAATTATAAAAAAAAACATAAATACTCAGCTATCGAGCTTATCAAATGTGTACATATACAACCTGTTTTCTACAAAGAATCCTTTTATAATACACTAGAACAAAGAGTATGTAATACACTATGTTTTACACTAGAATGCAAAGAGTAAAGTAATCTAGAATGTCACCCAAGGTAAATGTCAAAAGCTAAAGCTGAAGTTGTATAAAATAAGTTTATTACGTGCCCAGTGTAAAAAGTATAATATCTTAATGTCTATCATAGGCAATTTTCCACAAAATCTAGAATCAAGAGTTGAAGAGTTCAAAATGAGGTGAAAAAAATATTGTCTTACAAAATCGTACAACGAACATTTCCACGTTGAAATTTTTCTCATCCCAGCAGGTGGTATACACGTATAAAGTATTTTTAAGGTCTGCGTTCATACTCATTCTTAACATATTTTGTGATATTAGTCTTATCTAAATCTGTTTTTGCCCAAAGAGAGAAGGTGGCAATGCTGCCAGTCTTTTGGGCACGTTCCGGATGACTGTGTTGTAGAGGAGTACTGGGACGTCTGAATATATTATTTATTGTATTTATGAACGTAGTCGGTATTTAACGTAGATTTGGTCGATATGATTTGCTATTTACCCAACTGAATGTTTAAAATATCGTTCGTAAAACTGCAACAAAATATTTTAAGAAAAAATAAGAAGAGGTTGAAAAAGTATCCATTTTGTTTTAACTTCAATAAGATACAATCGTTTGCGCTTGTAAAATAGAACTCGACATAAACCGGATAACGCTTGTGTGGTGTGAACAAACGCTTCACTAATGACTAAAGATTTAACTTACAAAAAACGTTACTTACTGATGTTATTGTTTGATGCACATACACACACATGTGTTAAATCTGTTTACGCGGAGTTTTCACAAACCCATTTTAAAAGGCTAGCATCGGCCTTCATTATTGGCACTGGACGCAACAATAATAAAATTGTTTACATGTCGAATTGTATGTAACAATAAGAGGCATCGTAATCTGGGAATGAGGTTTTATACAATTTACCGTCCGTACGTGATTTGGCTCGGGTCCTCTACAGAAAATAGTAGTAAAACAGAAATTGTATCGAAACCAATCTACGGATAAATACTAATATCGGAATAGTGTAAACGGTTTTTTAAAGTAGGTACTTGACACAAGACAAACTATGCTCGATCTAGATTTAGCATTGAAACAAATCTAACAGAAGAGCATACAGATAGGTTATATTTGGCAATATGTAATAACATAAAAGATGATTGCATACCAAATCAAAGTACCTAACAATAAAAAAATCTTGCAGATACAACTATGAAGATGATTACTTTTACAGAAATATTTACAGACAGTATTTGCTGAGGCCAATGTAAGTTATTAATTAGGGGCAATAAATTGCTTTTTGTCTGCCTCTGTGGTTAGAATGACGGTTGACTTATGCTTCAGACCTGTATATTGTTTTAAAACTTTAAATAATCATCGAAAAATAATTTGAAGGGTTATTCATTTGAGTTCAACATACCATAAATTTTCATACATAGCAAATATCTATTCTATGTATAAAAATTATATCTATCTATCGCTTACCATCAAGCGAGATGGAGGTCAAAAGTGGGCTCATTCTGAATGAAAATATAATATATATATATATATATATATATATATTTACTATTTGTCTGCATAGGATTTAATGCCATGTTGCTTATAAACTTGAACTTAGAAATCACACACACCAGACTCAGCTGTTTTATTAGATTCTACTAGTAATTACTACTAATTTTTAACGTGGATTGTATTTTAAACAAAAGCCTATTTTATAGTAAAAATCAATAAAAGTGTTTCTCATGCTAGCCTTTGTCTAATAATAGATATGAAAATTGACTCAGACTGAATGATTGATAAGAAGAAGCGAGACAGCACAAACGTGCATTGAAGGTACTCATAAATCAATATTATGTCTTCTACGTTATCGTAGCGTTGTGTAAGTTACCCGCTACTTGTTTCATTCATTTTCATTTTGCAATCGGTAGTAGCAGTTACAAGTTCTAGTCGAGCTTTTGGCTTAGCTCCAACAACAGTGAAAACTTCATCCGAATGACATTTAAACTTGTCGGACATAACTGTTTGGTCCCATCCTGCTGCGATGATGTCTAAACTAGTAAATAAAACATTGTTAGTTTTGTGTCTGTGAACGTCGCAAACCTCAAACTTTTGAGAAATAATATTTGGCTTGAAATACTTTTGAACCATTTGTTACCCTTTTCTCTGTCTTTACTTTCTAAAGTCCTCAAAAAAGATTTCCTCACTTTGTCAATTCCATTGCGAATCAGTATCGACCACTTCAATAGACGTAAAGCGTGTCTATTATGCGCTCTATTTATTTATAACTTCACGCTATTATCGTTAGGGTTTTATGAGTTTTTATATGTGAAGTAATTTAAGAGCCAATTGTCCAATTAGTGACGCTTAAAAATAACTTCAACATAAAATATGGCTGGAGCTAAAAATATCAGACGTATAATAAACGTGAGACGTTTCAATTAATCATTACGGTATTTGTGAAGCACAACGTAAACATACTACAAAGTCATTAGATGCGTTCGCAACTAAGAGCAAACACATCGCATGTCATGCACCTGCAAGCATTATAATATGCCAGTCTCCAGTAGAACCGTAGATGCATAAAATAGCTGAGATTTTCTAACTCGAGTGATAAATCCAATTTGTTTACGAGAAAGAATCAAATTAGTTAAACAGATACCGACTGAATTTTTCTTGAAAACAAAGAAAACCTTCCCTAACAAGTTTCTATAGAAAGTTGAAACTTACGGAGTGCGATCGATATCGATACCGATGTATTATTTGTCTAAAAGAGTACCTACCATCTGTGGTGAGCAGTCTCGAGCATTATGGCAGCGTTAGTAAGGAATAAATTTGATGTCTCACAAAGTCCATGACCTCTACAAGATCTATTTTATATTTTTTGTAGCGTGTTGTAGTAAAATACTATTGACGTGGGTGGATTTCATTTGTTGTTTGTTCTAAGCAACGAGCTTAGATTTTTGATTGAACATGTTATTTCACTACACTTTCTTAAGATACAATAATAGTTTCCAGAGTTAATTCCAGAGATTGCTCAATTTTATAAAATGCCATATTTTTATTCTCCTTTTTTGTAAAGTGCTCATGCGACGAAAACGCTATGTAATACTATGTTTTTGTCTGAAAATACCATCAAACAGTTTTGCCGAGAAAAAATAAAACAAGCTAAATTTTTAATTTTGCTTCGAACTGGTTCAAATCATGACAGAGAACAGAGCTAATACTAGGTAATCACGTTATTTTACTCAGACAAAAAATATTAATCCATGCAAAATAGGAATATCAAAACTTTCCTCTAAAAAAGCTTTGTACCGTTCTCATTTCATACATATGTAATGAAAACATATTACGCCATTCTTTTTATTAGGAAAAATAATGCTTCGCTTTGTTCATGGAAGTACCTACTTCGTCTAAGTGAATAACAGATTATTACCTACTTACTATTCCCTTCTTGTGTACATAAACCAATGTTGTTCTGACGAAATCGAGGTTATAGGCCCTATTTTGTTAACTAATCCAATTCGGACAAACAATAAAAGAATTTATACAACTCTGTTTATCGCGTCAAAGAATTTAAGACAATCAAATCTTCCACACTCACACGTCTACTTTATATTTGCTACAGTTTCTCGAATCGCAGTTAATCATTTGCTTCTTATAAAAATAATTTTTTGTGTTTTTTATTCATATTTGATGTGCTGTGTTTGAAATAGTTCCACTGCTATTATTTTATATTCCTTATAATTGCGTTAGTTATCTTGGGCAGGATGCAGTAAACGAGAAAAGTGGTCTCTCGCTATAGCCGTTCGTTAAAGTTAATAGACTGTGGCTACAACTAGGCGCTACAACTGGCGGAGAGTTGAGCACTCGTCCAAACGAGGCTCCCTTACTACACACGTTAATATTCATGCCATACGCATTTAGGTCCCGCTGGCTCTAAAATGGGACATTAAAATTTAAAAGGTCCCATGTGATAAATGACCCTTATTTATCGCACGATTACGCTGAAAATGGCTGGAGATAACTTTGCATGAATGGTTTCTTTTTATTCAGTCAGCAAAACTTTCAATGAAATTCAAGTCGAAATATGATGAATCCAATCCTTATGTCGTAAATAACATTTCATGCTATTGACGGAAACTTGAATACATGAAACGAGGCAATTTGCCGTTTGTTAATTAATTATTTGCCTTTATCAAAATACTCATACAATTGGTCTAAATACAAAGGCTGTATCTGGGAAATAATATATCTCTGCATCGTTAGTAGTGGATGTGCTCTAGTACTTACCTAGTGTTCTTGCATAATACAAACAAACCTGAAGCTTAAGTCTTATGTGTCTCAGAACAAACGATGTATGTATTCCCGGGTTTTGGTACAATATGTCTGTTTTATATGTACATAGATTTCTCTCATATTCTCTCAAAACTGATAGTAAATTTTGATTCACTACACATCACGCTAAGCAAACTGCTAAGTCAACACGGAATAGATTACGCAGAATTCACGAAGCATGACTGGTGCATTATAATATCGATATTATTAGATATTAATCCATAAAACCTATGTTACATAGTCTCACACAAAAACGGTAGCTTAATTTTCTAAATAAGGTACATATTATCAAAGTGTATCATGATAAGTGTTGTGTTCCATAGTAAGTAGGTAATATGTATCTTGATGATACAATAATATCGTGCTCACGTACTCCAACTGGCTCGTTAGACTAAGTCAGGCACGTGACGCCGCCTGGCTGGCTTCCAAACCCGGTCGCCAAATACAACGCCATCCTTACCTTCACATGACTGTCAACTCACATGATTCCTACTATTATGATAGATTCAGTGTTCAGTTAACTCACTTCTTGTACGTTATGAGTCACTGTTTATTTCAGAGCACGCGGAAAATATCGTAAAGTAGTAAAAGATGGAAATATGACATGGTACAATGTGACCATTACTAATTGATATTTCTGGCCACACAATTCGCGCTGAAATTTTAGTAAACTTTTCAGTTGTCATAGCCATAGTCGGACTTGTCAAAGGAGACCAGT
This sequence comes from Tholera decimalis, assembly GCA_943138885.2. Lineage (NCBI taxonomy): Eukaryota > Metazoa > Arthropoda > Insecta > Lepidoptera > Noctuidae > Tholera > Tholera decimalis. Next base: position 20,977,002 of record OW964552.2, on the reverse strand, counting down.
TTATTTAAGTAAACGGTGATATTCTCATTATATACTTGTTTCTTATTGTTGACAATTTCATCTGCAGCGGACGAGATGTCTTAATTAAGTGGTATAATTTTCGATTGGATTTAAAAAACACATTTTATTTTTCTATTGTGTTTTTTTTGCTGCTGCACGGGTCGTTCTTCAAGGTAACGCTTAACGAGGTCTGTCCGTAGATGAGTCACCAATTCACCATATCGAGATTCTTCTGTGCTACGACAAGCATGTTAAGCCACTATACCAGGTGTCATTTCTGCATCGTTAACAGTAGTTAGGAGCAGAGCCGGATTAACCCTGTCAGAGGCCCTAAGGCAATGGCATTCTCGGGCCCCATTTCTTACTTTGACTGACCAAATCGTGTCTGAACTGAGGAAACGCACATTAAGGGCTGTGGTTTTTAATATATTTGTTTACTTATTCCCAGATTTGTTCGAAAATTGTTTTAATTCTACTACTAAATCTAACGATTTGTATTTTGTGAGATAACAGTGAGGTCCCTAATTTCACACGCACATCAAATTCTCCTTCAAAGAAACATGTTTTCTTGGTGCGTGCACTGGGCCTGGGCCCTTAGTTGATGCGGGGCCCCTAGGCAGTTGCCTACTCCGCCTAATGGTTAATCCGGCTCTGGTTAGGAGTAGCTACACCACTTGCGCCGAGTATTACCTAGTTACTGGTTTGTGAATGTCAGTTAGGCAGTCGTTCCTATACATCCATATAAAAACTGTTTCTTAGCTACATCCCGTTAGACTAGAAGCCAAACCCAGCATGCATAGTTGAGAATTGGCTATTCAGATGAAGACCCTTAAATATGACAAGGCAATTCTAAAACAACCTATATTTAGTATAATGCTGAACATTAGTCTCCTAAAGAAGGTACTGTTCATAAGGCAGCTGTCCCATCGCCGTCGATAAACGAGTAGCGAGTAGAGCTAGCATCTGAAAACGAGTTAGCGAGCAGCGAGCGTGTAGTTCCGATAGTTTAGTCGCTTGGCTATAAGCGAGTGGGAGAGTGCGACGAGCGAGTACTCGCTAGTTGGTCCGCTGGACAGCTAGTTGGTCTCTACGCGTGAGTTCTGACCTCCAAGCGAGCATCGCTGAGCGAGTATTATCTTTGACAGCTCTTGTCGCTCAGCGACAAAACTAGTGAAGCGAGTCGTCGCAGGCAGTGTAAACAGTCAGAGGGCAACTATTAATATATGTATCTCTTTTTTTTACATGGAATATATATTTTATTGTGCGTTTCTTGAGCGAGTCAATCGCCGATAGTTAGTCGTTGTCTCGCCGGCAGTCGGACAACTCCCTATAGTTAGGTAAAGAAAATTATACCGATCATTCCCTTTACCTTTGCATTTACTTCTGAGTATCTGCTCGTATATATCAGATATACTATCAGATTAGCTTCTGCCCGCGGCTTCGCTCGCAATTAATGTTATTTTAGCAAAAAAAAATCATAGGATTTTTTAAATCCGTCCAGGAGTTTTGAGTTTATTCGTTAGAATCATTCGAAAATACAAATCATTCCTCTTTATTATATGAGTATAGATATAACTTACAGAGAACTACACTCTATTCCTCTAGAGATAAGGCTTGCTTTGTCCACAAACTTTTGGTAAATTAAATAATTTATCTGTTAGAAACAAGTATTTAATTTGAAGCAGAAGTAATAATAGGAAATTGCGAGTGTCAGTTAATGTGCTGGGAGCTGTAGATAATATTTGTTCTTCCAAGTACTGGGAAAGTTTTCCGCCTCTACAAATGAAACTCAACTCTCATTGATATTGCGTTTTATACAGTTGTCAAGTGATTATTTACAGATGATTCTTATTTAAAGCAATATTATAAAATCATATGTAATTGTTAAAATAAGTATATTTTGTTCTTTCAGTTTAATTACGTAATTTACAACTAATGAAACACATTCTAAAAAATGATAGTAGCAAAAACTATCAACCTGTAGAAATATAATTTTTACTGGCGATATTAATATCAATATTTGTCCCGACAGTACTAATACAAATACGCACGACTACCTCAACCTATGCGCCTTTCATGGCTTGCTTCCCGCACCTTCCTACCCATCAAAGCGGTTCCTGTTTGGACCACGTTATACTGAAATCGGATTACCGCTCACAAGCACTTGTTATTAACTCGACAATAACCGATCATAAAGCTACCCTATTAACATTAAATTGTAAAATAACTAGAACAGGCAGCACTCGTATAGTTACTAAAGTAAATATAGATAAACTTGAAAAAGACTTACGCTATATCGACTATGACCCAGTCTATAACTCTGCTCACCCGCAGTTTTGTATGTCATATTTAATAACAAAGGTGCAAAATGCTATTCAAGAAAACAGGAGCAAATATCGGCTAAATAACAAAAAATTATAACATAAGCCTTGGATTACATCAGGATTGATTCGCTGTATGAGGAATAGAGATAAATTGCACATGAAAGCCAAAGCTAACCCAGATAATTCAATACTGCAATTATCGTACAAACGATATTGTAATTTTTGTAATGACCTACTAAGAAAGGTTCTCATCACTCATGGTTTAGAAATTATGTTTTTTTTTTTTTCAAATTACCCGAAATTTCAATATTTTTGACACAAAACCACTCTGTTATGAAAAGTACTGGACCGAATCGAATGGGTATAAGCATAGTGCAATAATCTACTTATCGCGCTATAGGCTCATCTAGTGTAAATAACTAGACCAGATTATTAAAAAAAAAACATAATTTCGAAACCATAAATTTTCGCTTAACTAAAGTATGTTTTAAAAGATCACTTATGATGCTCTCAAACTGAAAAAAATCTTTGGACCTCTGTAAACGGGCCACCCTGTATAAACGATCTATGTAATCTAAAAATAGACAAGGGCATAATTATATCATTTTCCGACGATACCCCTCTACTTTTTTCGGCTGACTCAGATATAGAAGTCTATAGACATGCACAACACGGATTCCATATTATTAATAAATGGCTTCAGCATAATTTACTAACACTAAATGCAGACAAGACAAATTTCATGAAATTCTCAATGTGCAAACTAACATTCCAAACTAATCCGATAATAACCAATGTCCCAACATTAAAATCACAAACATAGTGAAATACCTGGAAATTATATCAGATGAAAATCTTTCTATTAAACTCCATAGTGAAGCTATAAATAAGAGAATACGCAAGCTGATATTTGTTATCAAAAAACTGCATAGGGTGGGGTGGGTAAAACACTGTTACTTACCATTGAAAGAGCCCAAAGAGCAATTCTCAAGGTTGACACCTTCCGTCCTATCCTTTTTCCAACCAACCTCCTTTACAAATCATGTAGTGTACTAACGGTTCGAAATCTATTCATAATGAGCATAGTATTAAAATGGCACGCAGTCCTTCCCTACAATAGTAAAATTTGTAATAAAAGACGGAAAGATATAGCTTGAACTGAAAAATCGAGCACAAAGTGTTCTTTTACATCGAAATTTTTTGTGTATCTGGGACCGCTTCTCTACAATAGACAAAATGCAATTTCGAACATAAGTATATCCAATTGAATATAATAAATGTAAGAAAGCTGTAAAGACTGCTCTTCAAAGTTTGTCGAAGATACAAAAAAGTTATTAACTGTGCTAAAATAGCTATTAAGAATTTTATCATAATCATGTAATTATTAGACCATAATTATGTACCTAGTTATCTAATTGTTTTATAGTTACAGCCAGTGTTTTGTTTTATTTATAAGGTGAATATATAAGATAATATTGGCACATATCGCCTGAAACACAGGTTTACCTAGTTCAGGCACATGTATTTAATTACCTTAAGTTAAGCATGACTTTAAGTATTCATCTGGTTGTAAGAAATTTTTAATAAATGATTTGATTTAATTCTGCATACGTATTGGGAAAAGGAAATTAGCGTAGCGTATCCGAGGTATATCCGACTTATTAGTTCGAGGCATAATCTCGCTTTGTTACGCCGCGGACATACGCTTGATAAACACTGTACCTACTCAGATCGCAACCTACGCCAAACAACAGTCAAAGGAAATGAAAAGCCATAATGTCTTTATACAATCATCAACTTTTATGTTTTCAAACATGTTAAAAATCTCATCTAAATAATTTTAACAATATAGGTAATATTTACACTAAATATTTTTTTACGATGTATCCATTTTGTTTACGATATAAACTCGGACACGAGGTAATTCTCGGACGCTCCGTCCACACGACGCTCAAATGTTGTTTCTTAATATCATCTCACATCTCATCACAACAAACCAGCCAAAGAAAACAAACTCCCGTCCACCATCCCCTTTAATACACGAAAATATATCTTCATACATATTTTACTCTCATGAATAAATATCCTATATCTCCGTATATTTACTACTACAGTCTTATTTGAATGTTAAAGCGTAGCAGCTATTATTTTATTAGCCATTTAATATTGTTTTAAACGAGACAGGGTTTTATTGACAGTCTTAACTTTTGTTTTTCTTTTAAGAGTAATTTAAATAATGAAATTCTGAGGATAAACGACGGATGATGGTAATTGGCATTTACAAGAAACGCGGGTAGGTACCTCTAACTTAAAAATAACCTTGAGTAATACAGTAAAGTGGTAAGATTACAGATTACGCCAGTGTCATGCTGAAATACCCCATTATTTCAGCATGACACCGAAAAACTCATGAAAAGTGGAAAGTTTCATTATCATATCCTGGCGATCTGTAAGTCATCAGTGAATAGGTTACTTCTAGGTAAGCGGGCTTCATCTTCGACCATATCATCGCTTACCATCAAATGAGATAGTGGTCAAACATGAGCCTATTATCAGTTAAAAAATTCATCATTAAGCGTTTGCTTATGGTCGAGTGACACTAGTGTTGCCCAAATGCAATACCAAGATGAGACTTAACCAGTCTCGGTCTTGGTCTTGGTCTTGCGCAAGAGTCTCGCAAGAGTCTTGCAATTAACGATTATCCTATTGCTATGTATTAAACGGTAGTTTTTAGATCTTAGTTGTTACTTGCTTATTGTTCTAAGATCTAATAATTAATATTATTATTAGATATTAGAACAATGTAACAGAGTAGTTACATTTTGAGCTTGACGTGACATAGGCATTGTAAAGGCCAACCAAATTAATAAATTTAATAAGAAATTAGAAATATGTACTGCCACATCATCTCTGTGTGTTCAGACCTCGTGGTCTGAACCCACGACCGCGGCGATCCGTGCCGATGCTCTAACCAACTGAGCTACCTACCGTGTCCCACGAAAGTCCGTTGATTTCTTAATGAAAGTTTACATTTAATAAGCTTATATGTGCTAAAGCATGGTTAAAACATATAAAAACAAATTAATGACATTAACTTGACTGTATTTGAATATTCGTCACTCATGTCAAATTGTAAACTTATCACTCCGAATACAAAAAGGATTAGAGTAAAAAACAATTATTACATTAAACTCGAAGCTAAGCTCAATTTGGAATTACTAAAATTTAAATAAATACTCCTATTTATACGCACACGCCGAAATACCGATAAAGGACGGCATTCTTTGATAAAAATAATGATTCTTTGGAAGATTAATAAAACAGATGCGTTACCAGATAGGTATAGTGTGCCTACGTAGCAATAAAATGGAGATATTATATAAATAATATTCTGTGTATTATGTTCTACTTTTGATGGAATGAATCTACATTAATTAAATAAATTTGCCTAGGTACACTACCTACTGTATTTATGTAGGTACTTAATAACTACTAGAGTACGATACAAGTTGATAAACTGACAATGCTAATCTCAATGTGTGTGATTTTAAAACACAAAATGCGCGATGTGACGTCACTCATTTGATTAGTATTGTAGACAATTTTTACACACAAGTATATATAATATTTCTCATATGGGAGCGTGGCACGGTGGCGAGGATTGTATGTGATATCAATAGAACTTAACTATAACAACTTAATATTTTCCGCTGATTTCTTATTTTAAAAACCATGGATCGAATATTGTGTTTGTGCTAATCTTGTACGATGTTGCCGGACATGTATCACTGTTGGTGGTAGTAACTTTAAGCAGCACCTCCGTCAGAGCCAGCGCATTAACGTTCCTATCGAATAATCCGGCTCTGGACAACAATCCAAACTTGGAGAAAACATAAATAGTTCTTTTAAGAGCTGCCTAAGTTTCATTGTTTCCCGAGCATTACACACATCAAAAACACAGGGGAAGGGTGGGCCTTCCCCTGTGTTTGTGCAATGTAAGTTTTATCATTTTAATAATAATAACAGAAAGAAAACGACAGTCTGAACTAACTGCAATACGCAAGGGTCTCGTGAGCTTAGTCTTGTTCTTGCTTAAATCTTGCAGGGTAAGTCTAGGCCTTGCTAAAATTAGGCGGTCTTGGTCTTGCAAAAATGCAAGACCAAGACTGATTTTGGGCAACACTAAGTGACACCCACCGCAGAGCTACCGAGACTAGTAAAAATATATCAGCACATCCCGTGAATGATCGTTAGAAATTGGAAACAAAAAAAATGTCCACGAAAGATGTCTCATTTTTATTTTCATGTTGATTTCACGAAATACGGATTTCAAAATTTACACCGGTTTACTTGGTAACTCTCTCTTTGAGCATATATTAAATAATTGCTAGAACTCATATCCCAAATGAATATTATTTAAATATTTGATGACATTGCACTAACACGGCATTAGAAAGTTGCCGTAACTTCCTAACCACAAAGCCACTTATTAGCTACGGTAATTTGAGTGCAAGGTACACTGACTTTAAAGAGATTAGCTTGTATGACTTCCCCTGGGTATGGCTGGGGGGGCCTCCAGCATTAGGGGACCTCAGTGTCTTAAAAAAACTTTGTGGCAATCGGAACCTACCTAACACAGGAAGTTTTAAATAATAAATTTAAAGAGAATTTTAAATAAATTTTATTATAGTTATGAGTTTTTAATAAGCTTCTCAATTCGATGTATTTTGAGTACTAAGAAAATGAGCCAGTTTAGTAAGTTCTAGGTTACGTAGAGTTGACTCACTTGGGTCTTAGGATTTTTTGGGTTGTCGCTGGGTTATAGAGGGCCTTATTGAGATTTTGGCGGGGGGGCCTCCGAAGTTTCAGGTACGCCACTGCTGGGTAGATGTGTGTGTGTGACAACAAATAGGTACTCAGTAGATTAAGTATTCGACTAAAAACGACATCAAATGTAGTAGTAATGCAATGTAATAGGTACATCAACGGTAGTAGTCACTGCCTTCATTTAATACGCGTTGTATGCCACGTTTCTTTTTAGCTTTAATCGCCATACAAAAAGTGTACCAAAAAAGTTATACATAGCAATAATGTCCTCCCCTTTTTAATGATCCACTTCCCCCTAGCCTTTTCCCTTCTCTTAACTTTAGGTTAAGTTGGCTTTCGTTATCAAATAGTCCCCAAATGTTCGTGCAGGGTTTTTGGGTCAGGTACTTTCTCCTTAAAAATCATTGCTTAGTCCTTCATATGGAAGAAAGTCGTCCACTTCCTCTTTTCCCTGCCTTCAGGCAGGCTCACTGCTGTTTTAAAGAAGTGTTGTTGTAACGTTCTGTTGATATATCCTTAGTCCTTCCCACCTCAATCTGCTATCCTGTAATTCAAAAATTTCACATGTAAAACTTTACAAATATTCATTATACACATAAATTCTAAATAGAATATACAGTAGCTAGGTAAACTTCAGACATTCATAGAGTTGAACCCTAATATCTGTACATTTTGCGCGGGCTGAATAGTCTTGCAAATGTAACTCGACTTCAATACTTTATAATTTTACCTAACCTTACGCATAGCTACATATTGATTGAGGTTTGTACTCATCAAAGCGTAGGCAGATATTATAATTCTAGTTAAGTGTTTCTTTGTCAATAGGAACGTGAATCACAGTTTGGTTAAAGCAACACAATACAAAATATATGTAAAAGAACAATAAGACATCAATACGTACAGTGCTATAAAGTTAATTGAATCGTTGCACATTAAAGACATAGACTTTGAAATCCTCGATCTTCATCTTATCTCTCGAATGCTAATGAAGCCGATATTGACTATTGTGTAAATAAACAACCCTCTACCGTTTACCTGGGTGTAATTTCAACGGTATAAACTTGGTCTATGCGTCCGAGATGGCTTCACAGTACAACTTTCCAAGTAAATCGTGAATAAATTTTAACTACGTCCACGCCAAGTAATTCTCTTCAAAGATTTAAAAATGAAAATTGAAAAGTCTGTTGGCAACTAACTTTTTTACTGAAGATTGTTTGAGAGTAGCTAACTAATTGGACAACTAACATAGAGTATGAGCCTCCTTTGAGTATAAACCAGCCCACAAAGACTAACAGAAACTATAAGACGTCTTCCGAGTTGCGCTCCAATGAATTTGCCAGGTTTCCCAATTTCAGGTATTTTTTGAAAGTATCTCTGGCTCTTCTTGCGCCCACACCCTTCTATAAATAACATTGAGGGTAAGCTGGGAAAATATAGTCCCAGAATAAATATTTTCGTTTACATCTAAACCTGAAACCATTTCTGATTCCATTGGTTGGCTGTTTAATTACTTTACTGTTGTTACTGTAAACAAGTACTTTTTATCAGTCCGATGATCATTTTTCAATATAGCAAGCAAACATTATTACTTTGAGTAAAACATACTGATCGGTGGCTGAAATATCTATGGTTGCAACTTAATCTGATACGCTACATACGAATATTTAAACAGTTATTATTACATTTATTATGATACTAGCTTTTGCCCGCGACTTCGTCCGCGTGGAATAGTTACTTTGGGCTAACGTTAAATTTAACCCCGATTTTGAAGCCTTCTTCATTGGCGCTCCGCTCCTATTGGCCTTAGCGTAATGATACAATATAGCTGTGCCCGCGACTCCGTCAGCGTAAGTTAATGTATTGGTAATATTGTTTAGATCACGTTCAAATGAGGCTTAAGTACCTAGAGAACGCTTCGACCGCGAGACGCGTCGAGCGCGGCGACCGATTCTCAAAAATAATCCTTATAGCATGATTCAGTATTCACGCGCGATGGCTTATTATTATAAGCGTATTTCATGTATAACTTTGGTGTTTCTATACCGATTTATATGATTCTTTTTACGGTTTCGTAGCCGAATGGCAAAAAACGGAATCTTTATAGTTTCGACATGTCTGTCCGTCTGTCTGTCTGTCTGTCTGTCCGTCCGTCCGTCTGTCACAGCAATTTTATTCCGAAACTATTAGGACTATACATGTGAAACTTGATAGGTAGATGTATTCTGTGAACCGATTCCGATTTTGAGAAAAAAATTAAAAAAATATTTAAAATAAAGGGGGGCTCCCCATACATGGAACTAAACCTGAAAATATTTTTTTTCATGAAATCGATGCATGTGTGGTATCTATAGACAGTTCTTTAAAAACGACATCGGGGTTTCTAAAACCACTTTTCCATAAAGTCAATCGTTTAAAAGATATAAGCTTCCAAAGTGGTAAAATGTGTGTGTGGCGGACACAACCTCTAACTTCTATAATAATGGAGTGAAAAATCTAAAAAAAATATATGTCTGTAGATCTTAATATAAACTTTCAACCAAAATTAGTTTGAACGAAATCAGTTCAGCAGTTTTTGAGATACAGCATATTTTCTAAAACCGCAAATATAACTTTGTAATTCATACAAACACTATGAAAAACAAATTTATTCGGCGCAGTTGTAAAAAATGTAAAAAAGCCAGTTTTAAGAAATTTGTAAGGTTTTTTTTTTCAAAACAAATTTATTTGGCGCAGTTGTAAAAAAATGTAAATAAGCTAGTTTTAAGAAATTTGTAAGGTTTTTTTTTCGTCAAATAAATTTGCATATTATATTATAGTTACTACGGAACCCTTCATGGGCGAGTCTGATTCGCACTTGGCCAATTTTTTTATGGAATAGTTAATAATGTTAACTTTTTCAATTAGGGGTGACTGAGAGTGTTATAAACGTAAGAGTAGACAAATATTATAATCAGAAAGCTTCGAACTGCTAAGCTATCGGGAGTTGCACGTGTTATTGTGAGTCAACCATAAAAGTTAGACATATGCTGTCGTGGGATATTTTTTATATAATTTTAAGGAGAACATTTCCGTCATGAAATGATTTGTGTAGCTCTAACCATTAAGGTTGCACACGCGACGGAAGCTTAAAAAATGGAGTAACTTCTCCCGTTTTCCCAACATTTCCCTTCACTGCTCTGCTCCTATTGATTGTAGCGTGATGAAAAGTATACTATAACCCGCTCAGGAGTATGAAAAATAATTGTACCAAGTTTCGTTAAAATCCGTCGAGTAGTTTTTGTTTCTATAACGGTTATACAGACAGACAGACAGACAGACAGACAGACAGACAGACAAAAATTTAACTGATTGCATTTTTGGCATGAGTATCGATCCTTAATCACCCCCTGATAGTTATTTTGGAAATATATTTCATGTACAGAATTGACCTCTCTACAGATTTATTATAAGTATAGATAAGAAATGTAAAAAGTCTTTAAGATTTTACTGTATACAGCTACTAAAAATGAGTAAAGGCATATGAGTCCTCTTTCACAAATTTCAGATGCCGTATTATTTATTTACACTTCATGCACATAGTACAAAGCTTACATTGACTTGGTGAAATTGTAAAAACGAACTACTTTATATTTTAAGATATCTATGCATTTCTCTTACATTATGTCGTGATTTTATGGATTGCCTGCAATATAATTTTTAGGAATTGGTACATGTTACAATGATAAGGGGATTGTTTCGTTGCTAGAAGAAAAGTATGGTTGGTAGCATGCCTGGGCCTTGATTACCTGCTTGAGCTTATGCTTGATCGACATACATACATACTTAGATCTTTCAGATAGATTAAAAAGAGCAACTGCAATACGGCTTTAGAAACGTCGCCTACCCTGATTTAAAGCTAATTATTGACACGTTTTCAGGATAAGTTCTAAACTTCAAATTATAATTTAATCAATCGATAAATACATATGTTTTTGCCTGAACTTGTGTATCTGTATGTGAAATACTATCAAAAATGTAATGCTGTTGATACTTCGAAGATCTTGTTCTATTATAAAAAATTGGCCAAGTGCGAGTCAGACTCGCCCATGAAGGGTTCCGTAGTAACTATAATAATATAATATAATATGTATATTTCTTTGACGAACAAAAAAAAAACCTTAAAAATTTCTTAAAACTAGCTTATTTACATTTTTACAACTACGCTAAATAACTTTGTTTTTCATAGTGTTTGTATGAATTACAAAGTTATATTTGCGGTTTTATAAAATATGCTGTATCTCAATAACTGCTGACCCGATTTCGTTCAAACCAATTTTGGTTGAAAGTTTATATTAAGATCTACAGACATATATTTCTCTTAGATTTTTCACTCCATTATTATAGAAGTTAGAGAGGGGGACACATTTTACCACTTTGGAAGCTTATATCTTTTAAACGATTGACTTTATGAAACAGTGGTTTTAGAAACCCTTATATCATTTTTAAATACCTATCTATAGATACCACACACGCATAGGTTTCATGAAAAAAAATATTTTCAGTTCTAGTTCCATGTATGGGAACCCCCCTTTATTTTAAATATTTTTTAATTTTTTTTCATAATATCGGAAAGCGATTCACAGAATACATATACCTACTAAGTTTCACATGTATGGGTCAGAATCAGAGAGGTGAGCATTATGGTTCTGACAAAGTTTTTCTTAATAAAATAATATTATATTAGTACAATATTTATTTCAAAATAAAGGTATTAAGCATGTTTACAAGGCACTTAACATATAAATTTTCTACGATAATTTATTACTTGATTATAAACAAAAACAAGCCTAATTAATCATTCCGGGAACGCGTCCGTATACCATATTTCATAGTTCAGACACGTCAAAAGTATTTACAACTATGAATTAAAAGTCTCATATTTTAGTATAAGCTTTAAAAAACATTAAATTAAGAATATATACTAAAAATAAAATTTTATTGTTATCCTTTCTTCACATTTTGACAATTCAAATGCTGTCTGACATTTATCAAATCATTCTGTGAACGCGGAGGATAAATTACGATGTAATATAAACAATATACACTAGATGACGTTAAGTAGCATCAGTGTGAAGTTCACTATTCAAACCAAACGGCCGTGTGCTGTGTTTACGGAAAACAATAATTTATTTTGGTGGTAAGTACAGTTTAATTTGACATGTGTGAAGCGTACTTTAATACCCTGTCACTACGTGAACGCTGTTCGATGATTAGCTTTTCAAAAAATTGCATACTTTTTACAAAATTCTAATAAATATTTCAACTTACTTGTTCATAACCTGAAAAACCAATATCAAACATGGCGGTATTAAGTGTAATCTAAAAATATTTATCGAATAATCATTTTGCGAACGGTCATTTCGGGAACGTTCTCGGATATGACTGGCGTTCCCAAAATGAAATTCTGTAAACAAAATGATACTGCAATGCTTTTAAAAAGCTTAACCATGCGATGTTTTTGTTTTAGGCATCTATTTAGTACGCGTAACAAGGAAAACGATAAAATAAAGAAAAAAGAAGTCAATAAAACGATCAAAACGGCTAATGCAAGGAAGCGCAAGTTTTTAGATAAAATGACACCTGAACAAAAATAGTTCTTCCTGACCTGAGAAAATTCAGGAAGAAAAAAGGTTAAAAAAGATAAAGCGCAGGCTTACAGAACCGTTTAAAATCAGAAATATAAAATACAAAAGATGCAAAGAACAATAGATTAGTTACGAAAAAAGTAGAGAGAAACAGAAAACGTCAAGAAAACATTTAAAATAACGCTGATACACCTACTCGTTAAGTTAATGAATTGATCAGAGGATGTTCTGTTACTCCAGAAGGTCGCAAACGTCTATTATTTGGCGAGGTTTTGACAACCCAACTCAAAGAGACTGTTGACAAATTACCAAAGAATTCTAGCAGCGAGAGGCTTTTTAAAAATACGTCAGTGGCAACCGTCTCAAGAAAAATCGTTTGAATAATATGGCAAAATAATTTCTCCGCAAAAATAAAAGAATTGATGCATTTTAACATCCAATCGTAAGCATCCAATATTTTTAATCACTAGTGAGATGCGAGAAGAAATTCATAAGTTTTTTGAGCGGGATGATGTTAGCAAAATGTGCCCTGGTAAGAAAGATTGCCTCAAGGGAGGCAAACAAAAACGGTCGCTTCTAGAATCGTTAAAATACTTGCACTCTCAATTTTGTACTGAGACTGGAATTCAAGTATTTTATTCAACACTTTTAAGAGCATAACCTTATTGAGTAGTGCATCCTATGAAAAGACATCGCGATACTTGTCTTTGTGTTAGGCAAGAAAATTTTGAATACAAATTGAAGTGACTAGGAGAGCTGCCCCATAATTGTACATCTCAATGTATAAAAGCGTATAGCTGTGACATTACTTCTTACGATTATATGTTTGGTTTGTGTGGTGATTGCAAGGAGATCAAACTAGAATCGGGAAGTAATGAAGTAGTTCAATACTTTCAGTAGCAAGTAACAAAAGAAGATCGAATCATAAAAGGAGAGAAGACGGCACGGTGAAAGATTTGAAAATGTCTTTAGCTGCGGATATTTCTCCAATGAAAAAACATGTTTATGGAATTAGCGAAAAAAAAGGCCAAAAGAGAACTGAACGACAATTTAAAAGAAATAGAGATAATGATTCAAATCGATTTCGCTGAAAATTATATGCCAAAATATGGGAAAGAGATTCAATTAATTAGATTCAGAGCTTCAAAATGACAGTAATCTATCCACACAGGTGTTTTATATGCCAAAAATGATACGTCTCTGGAAACTGTTCCATTTGCCACTGTGAGTGATAATCTAGACCATCAGGCTCATGCTGTATGGGATCATCTGAAATCATCGCTACAGAAAATATTGAGTGCCAGGCCTCACGTAAATACCCTTCACGTGTTTTCAGATGGACCCACATCTCAGTATCGAAACCGGACTAATATTTATTTACAGTTAAAAACCGTAATAGATCAATTTCCGCAAATTACTTCTTTAACGTGGACATTCAGTGAACCAGGTCTTTAATGTTTATGGTTATTAGATTATAGGTTTAAATTATGATACTCATGTTCCTCATTCCTTATAATAAAGAAAGGTATAATAATACTGCAAATGTATATTATATTCATGCATGACGTATGTCAAAAACCGGATATTATGTATTTTCAGATAACGTTATTGTCATTTAGGGTACTTGGCTGTCATTTTGGGAACACTCCCATCATTTCCGGGAACATCACAAAAACGGCAAATAAATCACTTAATAAGTAATCTTAGAGTTAAATCATGCATATATAACATAAAATGACATTTGAACTTTGGTATTTATATTATTAATATACTACAAATTGCAAGAATATTTATAATAATTTGAAGTATCGTAGTAGAAATTACGCTGGTTGAAAATTTATGTAGAGTAATTTAAAAATAATTGTTTTTATTCAAAAAATGTTCAAAATAACAATATTTTTCTATTTAGCAAGAGATTTATTACAATTTATTGAAGGTCATTCTTAAATACGTTGGTTAATATTTATTATAAAAATTATTTTAAAGTGTTCCCGAAATGACTTACGACTCTGGCATTATTCTTATAAACAGGTAGAATTTCGAAAATATGTATTTTTGTGCGTGCCTATTCACAGAAAAGTTTCATGACAAATGACACAACAGACTCCTCGTGTTAGTTTTCTGCAAAAGGATACTTAATTTTTCAGATTTTCCAAAACCTAAAATGCTCACCTCTCTGATTTTGACCCGTATAGTCTTAATAGTTTCGGAATAAAATGGCTGTGACATACGGACGGACGGACAGACAGACAGACAAACAGACAGATGGACAGACATATCGAAACTATAAGGGTTCCCTTTTATGCCATTCGGCTACGGAACCATAAAAATAAATAGTACACCTCTAAAAAGTTTTATTATATCCACCCAACAAACTATCACTAAATTATAAACACGCATTATTTTAAGTACCACTCTGAGAGTAGCTTGTTCCTAAACAATATATAAGTATTAAATATTTCCCTTTTAGACCCACAGCGTTTTAAGTACTAACTTATAACAAGAAATCCTATTCAGAAAACATTGTAAAATATTTAAGAACATTTTATAAACTTCCCACTCGTAAACTTTTATGTTTCAGCCCTTGTCGCCTTTTGCTGAAACAATATTTAAACATTGTGACTCATTTTTAACCTTGAGAACTTGCTAGGTAAAGTTGTGATCTGTAGTAGGTAGGTACAGTACTTATATAGTATCATTATTAGCTCAAAATATGTACTTGTGTATTTTTTTCTGATTTTTAGCCTCAAAATAGAACCCTGTTGTAAGCCGCCACTAGCTCCTTTCATTATAGATTTGCCTCATGATTTGTTTGATCATATTTGTAGCGATTTGCATCTTGTTTGTATATTTACAAGGTTTATTTTTGTCCGCAGCCACGGGGAAGACTTGATTGTGACGCCCTTCGCGCAGGTCCTGGCGAGCCTGCGCAGTGTTCGTAACAACTTCTTATGCCTCACCAACGTGCCCGCCGCCAAGTAAGTCATTCTTTTGTTTCTGTTCACGCCGCCACTCAACACGACGAAATGAAATCTTGAGATCCCCTCAGTCACCGAATGAACAAAATTTGTTAAAAATATAGCTACGTTTGTTCCTTTGCCTCTGAATTTTTTCGTGTTATCGTAAAGGTAAACGGCAAGAAAAGAGACGAAAGCCCAACAAACACTTGTTACCTCACATAAAAGCTTGAAGTGCTGAAAGCGCAAATATTTGCATTCACGTCACTGGCAGGCGCTTCAGACCCGTGTAAACTACATTCTGTCATTACACAAAGACACAAACATCCAAATGACTGATACTAAATATTCATTAATTTAACTTAACAAATTAATTTGGCAGTTCTGCCGCGTTCCTGCTTTATAATAAATTAGGCGCCTCTCTAATTACTGTAGCTAGGAAATTCCGAACAATTATAATTTGATATTACACATCGTAGAGCAAGGTTTGAGCAAGCTAACGTGCTGTGTTACATGTATTTTTTTGTAAATAGGTAATACTATCAATAAGGAAAGTTAACATTGTCTTTTCTTTTGTACATATATTACCGTGGGAAATATTGAGTGCGTCGGCTATACACCGTTAGTAAACACGGTTTTTGCAAAGAACAAAAACAACAATAAAAGTTTTGTGGCCACAAGCAGGATATAACTTATATTTCCTTTTTGATACGCATAAATTAGTATGGTAAGCCCCAGTGAAAATAAAGCCCATCAAATATACAGTAATAGGTAAACCAAAATACTAAAATAAACAAAGGACAATAACGGACTATGGCAGAATCCTTGCTATCTGCTTCGTGCGATCGTATCAATGAGCAGTGAGCAGGCTATGGTTATTCTTCTTTTTATGTTATGTCTTTATTCTTGGATAAACGGAATATACAATACTATAATATAAGAACTCTCCTTAAGAACCTTACAAAGCATATTGTTGATCTCATTCTTGGTAAAAAAATACTTAGATGCATTCTGAAGCGAAAATTTCTACTGGCATATAATGTAAATCAGATAGGTTACAGGTTTTTTGAACGATTCGCATGATCTACTAAAAGCAACATTTGACAGACCTTTGTAATATAAAATATTTCCTGAAATTCATTTTGCTACGTACAGTTATCAGCAATACATTCGTTCCTTGTAAAACGATAACAAAAGGGGTCAAAATTTTTTATAATAGTTAATCGAAATAATAATCACTGTTTAGTTACGCATGTCGGTAAAACAATAACACAATATTTTTATTTATACTGTGTTTGTTGAATTCTATTGGTTATAGCTGACCTTTATTTTACTTGACCTTGCTGAAGACCTTTGTTCAACAATGGATGTCCCTTGGCTGATATGATGATGATTAAGATTCTATATTCTAGCTAAAGATTGCTCCTTGACAGCTTGCTGTCCAGCGATTTATCAAAAATATTTAAAATCAATATTAATAAAAGTTCGCAAAAAGAATCGACACCTTATGATATCGATACTTTTGTTGCGATACTTATATAGGTATTTTTGATACAAAATTTACTCATTTCTTTTATATGATAGAATACAAAAGCATCTCTAGAGAACTAAAAGAATTAATCAAAGATCTCTGAAATCATAATAAGGTAAACGACTGATTATGGAAATAACTCCGAACTTTAAAAGATCAGATAACCTTAAGATATCTTTTAATGATTCGTAAACTAGAAGTGAAACAGAAAATGCTTACGTGTTTGTGGAACATCTAAGCAAAGTCTTTTCTACAGTCAGTCATCTAAGACCAAGTTTGATGAAGCAGTGGACGAAGTAACTATCTTGTCACAAGGAAACTAACACAACCAATTAGTCATATCGCATATAAAAAGCTCCTAGTTTCGATCTAATAATGGGTGGAGTCCAAAATTCCTACGAAAGCAAAAGTTGTATCATACACTAGCAGGGTTTCGCTCCCGTGGACTTTTTGTCGATAAAAACATAACTTCCTTCTTTGCAGTCGGTAAAAAGTAGCTCCTCTAGCTTCACGCTACTTCCATACCAAATTTCATCCTAATCCACCAAGTACTTTCTAAGATTAGCGCGTTCAAACAAACAAACTTTTCCACTTTATAATATTAGTATAGATTACTAAAATATTAAATTATTAAATCTCTGTATCAGGTTTATATTTGGCTTGCGGAAGTATGACCACGTTTCTAATTTCCGTGCTCAGCTCAAATGGTTTCCTATTAGGTTTCGCCGGAATCTTCACTTACTTTCTCTACTTTATAATATGCTCTTTAATCCTTTTACTCCTTTTTATCTTAAGGAACGTTTTCATTTCTTCTGTGACACACATTCTAAATCCTTGAGATCATAGGAAAATCTAGAGTTAAGTATTCGTATGCATTCCACTTCTTTCTTTGTCAAATCTTTTACTATACAAGCAGCTCGTTTGTGGAATGCACTACCCATAGAAGTGAGGCGTGCTCAAACGCTACCAGCGTTCAAAAGAATGGTGAAGGAGGAACATTACCTCTACCTATAACTTTTCCCCTTCTTTCTCAATTATACATGTAATATTTATTAATACATGATTTTGGTATTGTATGTATTTTATATTATGCAGCCCTTATTCTGTCTCCTTTAAGTTTGTCCATCCAAAGATTGTCTGTAAGAGATCGCACTGTGCATTAAACCGCCCATTGGACACTAGTTTATTTTTTGTATCCATAGAAATGTTGTAAGATGTACAATAAAGTATATAATAAATAAATAAATATCCTTAGTACCTAGTGGAAAATATCACAAACTAATTGACCCGACAAAATGCGTAACGCCATATTATTTGTTTCATTACTTATTTTTTGTATATACAAACCTTGTCTTGGCAATAATGAACACGAAAAAAAATATTATCCAATTTGGTGCTTTCCGTACATACATTTAGATGATATTTTTTTATTTATATAGATAATATGTATAACTACAAAACACTACTAATCTTCTCTTCAATAATGACAGTAGCCAAAGGTATTCGGAACAAAAATCTTAAATAAATCTTATTCTCGCTGTCCACTTTTGCGTAAGGAAGATGAACCGCTACCAAGCAATAATAGCGTCAAATATCCTCGACATTGGGCTAGGTATTCATATCAATACCACGAAAACAGAAGCCACCTTACACAACAAAGGACTAACATGGTTACAAGTTGCAGAAACATCTATATCTATACTTATAATAAATCTGTAGAGAGGTCAATTCTGTACATGAAATATATTTACAAAATAACTATCAGGGGGTGATTAGGGATCGATACTGATACCAAAAATGCAATCAGTAAAATTTTTGTCTGTCTGTCTGTCTGTCTGTCTGTCTGTCTGTCTGTCTGTATAACCGTTATAGAAACAAAAACTACTCGACGGATTTTAACGAAACTTGGTACAATTAATATTCATACTCCTGAGCAGGTTATAGTATACTTTTCATCACGCTACAATTAATAGGAGCAGAGCAGTGAAGGGAAATGTTGGGAAAACGGGAGAAGTTACTCCATTTTTTAAGCTTCCGTCGCGTGTGCAACCTTATTGGTTAAAGCTACACAGAAATCATTTATGACGGAAATGTTCTCCTTAAAATTATATAAAAAAATATCCCACGACAGCATATATCTATCTTTTATGGTTGACTCACAATAACACGTGTAACTCCCGATAGCTTAGCAGTTCGAAGCTTTCTGATTATTATTCTGCTCCGAAATTTAAAACCACCACAACTTTGCAATGGAACTCGGCTAAAAGTAACCCAGTTGCAACAAAATATAATCGAGGCTCAAATTTTAACAGGTTGCGGTGCAGGAGAAACCGTCTTTATTCCCAGAATTCCCATAATAGCAAATAATTTTCCATTCCAATTTAAAAGAACGCGATTCCCAGTATCGGTGTGTTATGCAATGACAATTAATAAGGCTCAAGGGCAGACTTTTCGTGTTGCTGGAGTAGATCTCGGTGTCAGTTGTTTCTCGCATGGTCAGTATGTCGCTCTTTCCCGGGTTAGCAGTTCTAGAAATCTTTATGTTCACGTGCCGGACGGGTCAACTTTCAACATAGTTTACCTGGAAGCTTTGCGCTGAAGTATTGTCGTTCTATAGGTACTTAAGCCTCATGTGAACGTGATCTAAACAATATTACCAATACATTAACTTAATAACACACAAGGAGTTACACGCTGACGGAGTTGCGGGCACAGCTATCTATACTTATAATCTATACTTATAATAAATCTGTAGAGAGGTCAATTCTGTACATGAAATATATTTACAAAATAACTATCAGGGGGTGATTAGGGATCGATACTGATACCAAAAATGCAATCAGTAAAATTTTTGTCTGTCTGTCTGTCTGTCTGTCTGTATAACCGTTATAGAAACAAAAACTACTCGACGGATTTTAACGAAACTTGGTACAATTAATATTCATACTCCTGAGCAGGTTATAGTATACTTTTCATCACGCTACAATTAATAGGAGCTGAGCAGTGAAGGGAAATGTTGGGAAAACGGGAGAAGTTACTCCATTTTTTAAGCTTCCGTCGCGTGTGCAACCTTATTGGTTAAAGCTACACAGAAATCATTTATGACGGAAATGTTCTCCTTAAAATTATATAAAAAAATATCCCACGACAGCATATATCTATCTTTTATGGTTGACTCACAATAACACGTGTAACTCCCGATAGCTTAGCAGTTCGAAGCTTTCTGATTATTATTCTGCTCCGAAATTTAAAACCACCACAACTTTGCAATGGAACTCGGCTAAAAGTAACCCAGTTGCAACAAAATATAATCGAGGCTCAAATTTTAACAGGTTGCGGTGCAGGAGAAACCGTCTTTATTCCCAGAATTCCCATAATCTATACTTATAATAAATCTGTAGAGAGGTCAATTCTGTACATGAAATATATTTCCAAAATAACTATCAGGGGGTGATTAAGGATCGATACTCATGCCAAAAATGCAATCAGTTAAATTTTTGTCTGTCTGTCTGTCTGTCTGTCTGTCTGTATAACCGTTATAGAAACAAAAACTACTCGACGGATTTTAACGAAACTTGGTACAATTATTTTTCATACTCCTGAGCGGGTTATAGTATACTTTTCATCACGCTACAATCAATAGGAGCAGAGCAGTGAAGGGAAATGTTGGGAAAACGGGAGAAGTTACTCCATTTTTTAAGCTTCCGTCGCGTGTGCAACCTTAATGGTTAAAGCTACACAAATCATTTCATGACGGAAATGTTCTCCTTAAAATTATATAAAAAATATCCCACGACAGCATATGTCTAACTTTTATGGTTTACTCACAATAACACGTGTAACTCCCGATAGCTTAGCAGTTCGAAGCTTTCTGATTATAATATTTGTCTACTCTTACGTTTATAACACTCTCAGTCACCCCTAATTGAAAAAGTTAACATTATTAACTATTCCATAAAAAATTGGCCAAGTGCGAGTCAGACTCGCCCATGAAGGGTTCCGTAGTAACTATAATATAATATGCAAATTTATTTGACGAAAAAAAAAACCTTACAAATTTCTTAAAACTAGCTTATTTACATTTTTTACAACTGCGCCAAATAAATTTGTTTTGAAAAAAAAAACCTTACAAATTTCTTAAAACTGGCTTTTTTACATTTTTTACAACTGCGCCGAATAAATTTGTTTTTCATAGTGTTTGTATGAATTACAAAGTTATATTTGCGGTTTTAGAAAATATACTGTATCTCAAAAACTGCTGAACTGATTTCGTTCAAACTAATTTTGGTTGAAAGTTTATATTAAGATCTATAGACATATATTTTTTTTTAGATTTTTCACTCCATTATTATAGAAGTTAGAGGTTGTGTCCGCCACACACACATTTTACCACTTTGGAAGCTTATATCTTTTAAACGATTGACTTTATGGAAAAGTGGTTTTAGAAACCCCGATGTCGTTTTTAAAGAACTGTCTATAGATACCACACATGCATCGATTTCATGAAAAAAAATATTTTCAGGTTTAGTTCCATGTATGGGGAGCCCCCCTTTATTTTAAATATTTTTTTAATTTTTTTCTCAAAATCGGAATCGGTTCACAGAATACATCTACCTATCAAGTTTCACATGTATAGTCCTAATAGTTTCGGAATAAAATTGCTGTGACAGACGGACGGACGGACAGACAGACAGACAGACAGACGGACAGACATGTCGAAACTATAAAGATTCCGTTTTTTGCCATTCGGCTACGAAACCGTAAAAAGAATCATATAAATCGGTATAGAAACACCAAAGTTATACATGAAATACGCTTATAATAATAAGCCATCGCGCGTGAATACTGAATCATGCTATAAGGATTATTTTTGAGAATAGGTCGCCGCGCTCGACGCGTCTCGCGGTCGAAGCGTTCTCTAGGTACTTAAGCCTCAAGTGAACGTGATCTAAACAATATTACCAATACATTAACTTACGCTGACGGAGTCGCGGGCACAGCTATATTGTATCATTACGCTAAGGCCAGTAGGAGCGGAGCGCCAATGAAGAATGCTTCAAAATCGGGGTTAAATTTAACGTTAGCCCAAAGTAACTATTTCACGCGGACGAAGTCGCGGGCAAAAGCTAGTAATAAATAAATACCCTTTTATTTGGTGATGACCTTTAAGCAGCATTAAAAATATTATTACTTATTTATTTATTTATTATATATGTACTTTATTAATAGGTAATTTTACAAGAAGATGTAACTCGCTAAGAAAGATGGCAAGATAGATGAATCTCCAAATCTATTACAGAAAATATTATATTATGTCATTCAAGTCGAATACAGATTTTGATATAAAAGTTATATGAAAAAATTTCGTTAAATAGTCTATTTATCTAATACACATACATGGGTTCTTCAACATCTGTCTTTCTCTTCCTAAACCATTAAAACTGCTTTTAATGCTGACCCTTATCCGTGGCCGGACTCCACCATTTAACCTAACAGTTTAACATTATAACCATATACGAACAGGTCAGTGCCAAAGAGATAGACAACTCTAGATAATTGCTTATACCTTAGCTAAATACTTTTCCTATTAAAACTGCAATAACCATACTTAAGGTTATATCCACAATACCTTATAATTTTTTGGGTCACGTCCACTTGGTGGGACAACCCAACGTGTAATATCAATCCGTCAAACATGTGATGTATGGGGTAAAGTCGTTCAGGCCTAGTTTACACTGGCATCAAGTGCTTACGTTTTTTTATTCGAAATAATTAGAAAAAGAAGCGTGTCGTGAAAGTATTTCTCTACAAGGCTATGTAATGCCATTACTTTATATCAACTTGTGTCGTCATATAACTACCTGACCATATAAATGGTTAACAATGGAAAATCTGTTACAAGATTACAACAAAAGAACAACCATTCACGAGTTTGCATTTATCATAAATATCCGTGTAGATAGTAGTAGCCTTACATACACATATCTTGACTTCGTCATCGATGTTGATATTATCTTTGCGTGTGAGTAAATCCAAGGTCTTCCTACTGAGATGTGTTAAGCTTTGGATGCGCAAAGCAACTGTGCTCACATTCATATATGTATATATGCAGTACATTATATTAATATTTATATTATTATATTTGAAACTCAGTACCGTAATAAAGTGTTGTAATAAGAATCATTAAGTACATACTACCTGTTGTAAATTAACTGATAAGTTTAGCTTATCATACCACTCGAAGTGTGATTAGAAGCTTTCGAAGGGTACACTAGATAGTGATGATGTGGGAAAAGCACAGTTGTTGTACAATGAGCTACGTTTGATGCAGAGGCGTGTTTGTTGCATCATAAGCATAGGTACATAATTATGTAAATATTGTACCAGAATGTTTTCATCATATTTTTTTTATACAAAGTTTAATTGTTGTAGGTCAAGGTATGTACATCCTTTCATCCCAACATTATTCGTGAAAAAAAAAATGTGCAAGCATTGTCATTCAGCAATCACATCGTACTAGAAACTATACCACAAGAAGTTTTTATTACTCATGCTTATACATAGTAACTCAAAAATACGTCATATCTAACGCGTACTTCTCCGTTTATTATTGGTTCCGATGACGTAGGCGCGCCTCGACTACGTCACAAGCGTCGTCGCGATGACAAAACCGTCGGCAGCGGCTGTTCACTGGCACGCGACACCCGAATCAGGTGCTCGCGCGGGTGACGTGTTCGTCACCGTCACACACGCGGCGCGCACGGCGTGCTTGACACATGACAAGCCTCATGATAAAATAATGTTTTATAAACATTACAGAAACTAACACTATCCCAATCATTCTACTAACACAACTATGGATTTTGTATATTGTTTAAAATAAATAATTTAAATTTTAAACTATCGCAACAAGACCCGGTTCTAATTAGACCATCATTAGTATTTATTTACCAATAGATATCGCTTACAATTTAGTCTAGCTATCGTATATCCGGGCACGCCGCTATTGCGGCGGTAAGACCCCTCTTTGAGGAGTGGCTAGATCGGCGTCACGGCGTCCTGACCTACCGCATGACACAGGTCCTCACCGGACACGGAAGTTTCGGGAGGTACCTGTGTCTGATAGGGAAGGAAGAAACGCCTGGGTGTCACCACTGCGAGGATCGCCCTGAGGACACAGTAGAGCATACGGTGCAAGACTGCCCCGCCTGGGCAGAGCACCGACGTGTCCTCACGGCGGCGATAGGTGGAGACCTCTCGCGCCTGCATTGGTCGAGGCCATGCTGAGGGGCGAGAGGGAGTGGGAAGCAGTCGCCTCCTTCTGCGAAGCAGTCATGCTTCCGAAGGAGGAGGCGGGCCGTGTGAGGGAGAGGATGGCGTCCTCCCTCCAGCCCAGCCGCAGTGGTTGACGCCCACGGCGTCGGACGTCGGCCGACGACCTCCGGCCACCGTATGCGCGGGCATGCGGACAGCGAGTAAAGGGCAACTCGTTGTCCGACCATGGACCATGCCCGGGTCGACGGCGCGTTGTGTTCCACGCGCGCCTCAAAGAGCGTCAGCAATATGACGAGGCCCCCCCTGTAGAGGGCCGAAGCCTGCCGGGGTCGTGGGACTTATCCCATTATCGTGACCCCGGAACGTAAAGGGTTATTGAAGGAACACCGTGGATTTT
This sequence comes from Tholera decimalis, assembly GCA_943138885.2. NCBI lineage: Eukaryota > Metazoa > Arthropoda > Insecta > Lepidoptera > Noctuidae > Tholera > Tholera decimalis. The sequence goes on along the minus strand of OW964552.2, from coordinate 20,952,067 downwards.
AGTCAGTAAAAGTCTGACAGTCCCTCCCGCCCTGCCCGGGGTGGGAGGACTTATTTGATAATTTTACCAAGATAAAAAAATAGCTATCGTATACCATTACAAGAATAAGATGCAAGAATAAACACAATGATACATATTTGAAAGGTGACGCCTGACGTCGCTTACGGAACCTTTATCCTTTACAAATCAATCTATACTAATATTATAGAGGTAAAATTTGTAAGTTTGTATGTATGGGGTAATCTCTGAAACTACCGAACCGATTTTGAAAATTCTTTCACTTACATGTAGCTGTATTATCCCTGAGTGCTATAGGCTTTTAAGATAATTAGAGATTTTAATAAGATAAATTATCTTTATATCATGCATATTAGCCGAGCTATTATAATCTTTGTCAAGCAAGTCGGGGACGGGATCCCGTGGAATATTTTCGACTTCTACGCGGACGAAGTCGCGGGCAGAAGCTAGTAATTCATATAAAAGAGCCAATGAAATTATGCATAATTTACGGTTCTTTGTTTTAATAATTTTGAATCAAAATCAGTGACTATAAAACATAAATCGATTTTAAAAGCTACACTCACAATTTCAGTGAAAATTGTTAACTGATCGCAATATTCCGTACATATTTTCCTTGGAATATACATTACATATAAGTATCAGAAATCAAGTTTTGGTTTAAACTATACTGGAAGCTGTTGGTGAATTAATATATCCGTTCAACCATACTATAGACAGGCTTTTTCATTAACATGTGCATAGCATCCAGTTTTTAACACGCTTTTATTAGGTCGACCTGTATGTAACTAACTATGTAATGAAATCTAAGGTAACTAATTTAATCATCTTCCAAGGGTCGTAGCGTAATGAAAATTGGCAGCTGTATGTAGTTCTGATGACAATACAATAATATAGTACTGTCAAACTAATCTGATGATGGAGCCGGAAGATATGAACTGGAACTTCATGATGGAAAATCGTATCATAGCTGTTTTTGATTTCGTAGAAAAGTTTTGTAATGAACTTTGACCACGATTAGGTTTCAAGGTCTGATGATAAAGCCGGAAGATAGGCACTGGCATTGCATGATGGAATATCATATCATAGTCGTGTTTGCACTTGTGAGAAAAGCCACGTAATGGACTTTGGACACAATCAGATTTCAAAGTTATTATAACAAACCTAAAGAAAATCTGTTATCGGTTTTCTTAACTTTTTTGAATTACCGCGTAATCCATAGATTTCTTTTTTTATAGACGTCACTTTCAAATTCTCTGGGGTGATCGACCGTTAAATTGTTCACTACTCGTGGGAATAATATGGCAAAAACTACAAAAAAGAAACAGCAACACAAAGAAAACGGAGACTACAAAAAAAGGAAAAGTGCGAACAATTTTTTTGTTTTTACGTGCATTTATAAAAGCGTGTTTTTCTAGTGATATTTAAACTATTAATTTATTCGTATTTAATTATTCAAACAAATTAAGCTGCCAAACGCAAATTAACTTTAATTTACATATTGACCTTAATAACAAGCCTGCTTCCAGGTTTGTCAAATAAAATTATTTATGTAACCCATCGTAGGTTGTTGTAATGGACACAATAATGGCAAATGTTTTTTGAACAAAACAAAACCGGAGCCACAACCCATCAGTCATATTAATAAGTCTACTCCAAC